>CM024753.1:152957825-154357825 GCA_014218235.1 Colocasia esculenta | reverse complement strand
GAAGTTTATGTAGAACAACCTCTAGGTTTTGATGATATTGATTTTCCCAACCATGTTTTTATGTTGCACAAAGCCTTATATGGTTTAAAACAAGCACCTAGGGCCTGGTATGAAAGGCTTAGCTCATTTCTACTAGACCATGGTTTTACTAGAGGTCAAGTAGATAGTACACTATTTGTCAAATCTAAGGTCAAACATATTCTGCTTGTTCAAATATATGTTGATGATATAATATTTTGTTCTACTAATGAATCTCTTTGCAAGTACTTTGAGAAGCTTATGCAGGAAGAATTCGAGATAAGCATGATGGGGAGCTTAACTACTTCCTTGGATTCCAAATTAAGCAAGGAAAAGAAGGCACCCACATATGTCAAGCCAAATATACCAAGGAACTCTTAAAGAGGTTTGGATTCGAAAATGCCAAGCCATTATCAACAACCATGAGCACATCAACAAGAATGGACAGTGACAAAGATGGTAAGAATGTAGATCAAAAGATCTACAGAGGTATGATAGGAGTTTTACTATACTTAATTGCTAGTAGACTTGATATATTGTTTAGTGTATGTATGTGTGCTAGGTATCATGCAGATCCTAAAGAGTCCCACTTAATTAATTTCAAAAGAATATTTAGATACTTAGTTAGAACCTATGACTTAGGTATATGGTATCCAAAATCATGTCAAATTAATTTGGTAGGATGCTCTGATTCTGACTACGCTGGATGCAAAATAGATAGAAAAAGTACTAGTGGCTGTTGTCAATTCCTTGCAGGTTGTTTGATATCATGGTCCTCAAAGAAACAAAATTCAGTAGCTCTGTCAACAGCTGAAGCTGAGTATGTAGCTGCTGGATGTTGCTGCACACAACTCCTATGGATCAAGCAACAACTTGAGGATTATGGGTTACATATCAAGACAATTCCATTGTTATGCGACAACACCAGTGCTATAAATCTAACCAAGAATCCAGTACATCACTCAAGGACTAAATACATTCAGGTTAGATATCATTTCATTCATGATCATGTAGCAAATGACAACATTGATATTTCATTTATTAATACAAACAATCAGTTAGCAGATATCTTCATAAAGGCCTTACCCGAAGAGAGATTTACTTCTCATAGAAGGGAATTAGGCATGTGTAAATTGTGAAAGAATTATCTGTTTAAAACTGAAATATTAATTTTCAGAATTTAAAATTTTTTTCCTCCCAAAAAATTGAGCAAAATTCCAATTATTGCCTATCCTTTTAAGTTTGTCATGACAGTTCGTTGTTTTATAAGAGTTTATTCCTATTGAACTAGTCAGTTTGTCATTTTCTGCCATCATGGTGCCTCCAAATTCCAAAGGTCATTCCTTTTAATTTTTTTTATATATCCTGAAATCTGTGCGGCAACGATTCACATCCCTTCATCATCTTCTTCCTTCTACTTGAGGCGATACCCTATCGACTCTGGCATCGACTCCCTGAGATTTCAAGCTTGCACCTCTTTCCTGCGAGAAAATTCTTGAGGGGTTCTACTCCTTTCTCTATTTCAATCATCCAGAAACTCTTCCCATCCAAAACCATGGCCTCTTCTGGTGTTTCCGGCAGCATCGGGGGCTACGGAGCTGCATTTCCTACCTCCGAGTAGCAGGAAAGATTTGCTTTAGTAAAGACCAAGCTTTGCGGACACAAAGCAGTGGATGTGGCTGACTTGCAGAAGAACGGAATGGGCAGTATCATCGCAGCTACGGACAGATTGAAGTGGACAAAGATTGCCACCCTATCAGAAGTAAGTTATCCGGACCTCGTAAAAGCTTTCTATGTATGTCTGAAGACAGAGGAAGACGGGACCTTAACTTCCATGGTCAAGGGAACTCAGATTAGGGTCACATGACACCTATTGACATCTCTCTTCAGTGTGACTATCTCTGGACACAGTGGAGTTCACACTGTGGATATTCAAGCGAAGGGTTTAGGGATTGTTGGTCCCGAATATAGATTGAAGGATGGAAAACTAGATATCAACCAGTTGAATGCTTTTAATCGCTTATTGTATTTCATTGTGTGTCAAATAGTAGTCCCAAGGAGTGCCACCTTCTCCACTTGCACCAAGGCGGACTCCGACCTGATGTTCTGGGCCATCCAGACCCAAGAAATCAAGACTGCAGAGATCATGATTGAAAGGATGAAGTTTGCAAGTGCACATGTATGGGACACAAAGAGCAAGCTGAACGTTTCTGTGACGACCCTCATTATACCGGTACGGTTATACCAACCCACGTCGGTATAGCGAGAGTCCTCACAGTGGGACATTTACCCAAACGATACATACAGCTGAGATACACGCGAATATACAACAGAGTAGCGGAAGTAAAAGACAACTGTCTTCATTTATTCATCATCCACATTAAACATACATGAAGTTCGCAATTAACATTAAGAGCTAAAAGTTCACATAATTTAAATTGCTGAAATTCAAATACATAATGTCCACACTTATACATTCTTTCCATGATACTCTAATACAACGTTCAAAATTACATACTATGAGAATGCACAAGTCACAAAGAAACTCCAATGACTAATCTCCGTGCTCGGAGTCCGTCTCCACTGTCTCCTCCAACGGTGCCACGTCACCAACTACACCTGTACGCCGAAGCAAGAAGTGAGTCCGAAGACTCAGCAAGCAACACTACTCATAACATACACGTATAAGTCATAGGGGTTTCTACATGCATATTCAAAATTTACAACACATGGCATGCTAATCATTTGAAGGTTTCAACCTATCGTGAAAGTTTTACAAATTGATACATGGATCATGCTTTCAGATTTCTAAGAATAAAACTTTACCTATCACATGCTCTCTATTCAATTTACTCACGAAATCCTGTCTTTAAGGACCAAGACATGAGAGCTACCAACATGAACATTGTGCATATATGAAAGGAAAACACGACTAGCATGAGTTTTACATGTTCTTAAGCATATACATAGACATTTTCACATGCTTTAAGTTGCTGGTTTCACATGGTTTAATGGCTGTAAACCTACACATGAGAGCTACAATATTGCTTAAAACAAATCATGTGAACAACCAATCATGCTAATTGCACACGTGCTCATCAATTATCCCTAACATGGATTCTAGACATTTTTGCACATATAAACATGATGATAACGACATGAATTTACTGATTTCACATGGTTTTAGATTTGTCTCACATGGATTTCAACAACATATTCTCACATCTTTAGTTTTATATTTTATTTACACAAGTTTCCTCTTTCACATGGTTACACTTTGCGCATACACATTCACATTGTTCACTTACACATTTACACATGAACACATACACATTACACATTACACATTACACATTTTAGGTGCCGTGACACATAGTCCAAACCACCAAAGAAGGACATATACACATCACATTACACATAGACGCCATCTAGGCATTCCAATGGCGACTCTTGGACTGCGCAGACCGGGAGAACAAGTCTCCACCATAACCAGTGGTACTTGTCCACCTCCAGGATTTCCCCCTAATGCCCTTAGGGTCACTTACACACTGAACTTTCTCAGGGGGACTTTTCCCTGATACAGTTCCACTGCCCTCTACGGAAGCAGTGTCACATTGGCACAGTTACACATTTACACATTTTACCGGTTTACACATGGTTTTACACATAGCACTTTTCATCTCATTCACTTTCTCACTCATATGCATTTCTCTGTTTTTCCTGACATGGCACTACAGATAACTTCTTATGTACGGGTCCAAATGACCAGAAATTTTAACCACATGCTATTTTCGGGTTCTAGATCATACATTCAAATTTTCAGATTTTTATGAGCTAATTTGGATTTACAGTAAATAAAACACCTATTTAGCATGCCATTCATAATTTAAGTTGATATGGACTTATACACACAAGTCAAAATTCTAGCAAGGTACTGTCTGAACACAGATTACTATTATATGCATGATTTGAGAATACCAATTTACCCTAAATCATACAGCCATGGATCAATCATCACAATCTTTCTTACATGCCTTTTTATTTACCGAACCGAATTTATTAGCAACTCATGCAAGCATGGACAAATTATCAAAAATTGAGTATACATACACTGACCCACTAATCCTCATGATCTGACAAAACTGAGGCATTCAGATTAGTCCTAACCACAAAGCATGGATTGGCAAGACTATCAACAAATCATGCTTACACATTTATGGGATACAATATTCTGACATTCACCACCACACATCACACTCATCCACACACCACATTTGACAGTACACATAGTGTATAGGGTTACCATATATCCTCATCACGGAAACCATACCGAAAATAGTGTATAGGAAGGGCAGAACAGGTCACTGTTCTGTCCAGAGGAACTTGGCGGCGGTCTCTGGCCGCTGACTCAGTGTCAGCGGCATGGTCGATGGACGCCAAGCAAGATATCAAGCGTCCATTGACCTTACCGTCAATGCAGGTCTGTGCAGAAACACAGACCCGAGCTCTCAAGTTTGGGTGAATGTGAGGGTCTAGGACTCGAGGGAAAAATAGGAAACGACCTCACATACGGGGACATTATGGTTAGGTCACTTGCCTTTCAAAAATTGCTCCAATGGGTCTAGGGTGTTGGTGAAGCCCTCCTTGGGCAGTCCCAAGAAGGTGTAGAAACACCTCCTAGATCTTCTTCCTCCGGGCTCCTGGATGATCTTCACACCAAGGGGATGTCGGGGAAGCCTCCTCCTTTGCTCCAGCTATCTTCTTGTCGTGGAAGATGGCCGGATCGTGCTCCAGGAAGCCGGATCTTTGGGTGCAAAGAGTGGGGTTTCTCAGTTTTTTCTTCTAGGGTTTTCTTTCTCTCTTTTCTCCTCTTGCAAGGGTGAAGAGAGGAGTGGGAAGAGGCAAATCTGGGTTCAGACATAAGGGGAGGCCTCTCTCCCACTCACAAGGTGACATGACAGCTCTCAGAGCCGTTGGGGACAGCCCCCCAATGGCTGAGCTTTCTTGTTTTAGAGTTTCTGGCTCTGCTGCGCATGCAGGCCAGAGAAATAGGCGTCCATATCGCTCGACGCCAGGATTAGTGTTGGCGTCCATGTCTGGACGCTGACACCACCTCAACGGCTAGGGGTTGACGCCAAGGTGGCCTTCGGCCAGAAGTCTAAAATATGCAGAAAACCATGCATACCATGCATATATACATGCAATATGTATAAGGTAGTGTATCCATACTATCACCATTCAATACATGCATTTTTACATCTAATATAAACATATGCACACGTAATTATACTAATCAATACGTACGTAAATATGTATATACATATACAAGCACAAAATACACACGCAAATACAAATAATGCGACGGAAATTCGAGGGCCTTACACCCTCTCCCCCTTAAGGAAACTTCGTCCTCGAAGTTAGAACGACACTACTCAAACAAAAGGGGATACTTCTTCTTCATCGCATCCTCAAGCTCCCAAGTAGCCTCCTCACGTGAGAAGTTCCGCCATAGGACCTTCACCGACGCAATTCTCTTGTTCCGAGATGCTGAACCTTCCGGTCAAGAATGGCTACTGGTTGCTCGACATACGAAAGATCTGGCTGGATCTCCACTGGCTCATGACTAATCACATGAGACGGATCTCGGACATACTTCCTGAGCATAATACGTGGAATACAGGGTGAACGCTAGCCAAAGCTGGGGGTAATGCTAGCTCATATGCCACGCTGCCCAAACGTCTGAGAATCTCATATGGGCCAATGAATCTGGGCTTAGCTTGCTATGCCTGCCAAATCTGACAACACCACGAGTAGGCGATATCTTCAAGAAGACATGATCGCCAACCTCGAACTCCAAATCCTTTCTCCTGTTGTCGGCATAACTCTTCTGCCTATCCTGTGCCGCAACAAGCCTCTTCCTGATAAGCTGAATCTTATCCGAAGTTTCCTGAACTAACTCCGGTCCGATCAACTGCCTATCGCCAGTCTCCTCCCAACATAAAGGAGATCTGCAGGGCCTACCATACAACGCCTCGAATGGAGCCATACCAATACTAGCATGAAAGCTGTTGTTGTATGCGAACTCCACAAGAGGTAAATGACGCTCCCAATCATCCTTCCAATCCAGAACACACACTCTCAACATATCCTCGAGCGTTTGGATAGTCCTCTCGGACTGTCCATCGGTCTGGGGATGAAACGCCGAACTGAGCTTAAGCTCCGAACCTAACGCATCCTGAAGACCCTTCCACAATCTCGAAGTAAATCTCGGATCTCGATCGAAATGATCGACTTCGGCACACCATGCAATCTAATGATACCGCTAACATACAATCTAGCCAAACTCTCTACTGACTGCTTCTTCTTCATGGGCAAGAAATGAGCAGTCTTCGAGAATCTATCTACAACAACCCAAATCGAGTCATTGCCCCTTCTAGATCGAGGCAAACCCGAAACGAAGTCCATAGTGACAGCTTCCCACTTCCACACTGGGATATCCATCCTCTGCATAAGGCCGGATGGTCGCTGCCGCTCGGCTTTCACTTGCTGACATACTAGACATCTAGACACATAATCCGCAACATCCTTCTTCATGCCGGACCACCAAAATGATCTCTTCAGGTCTTGATACATCTTAGTGTTACCCGGATGAATAGAGAATCGCGATCTATGAGCCTCCGCTAACACATGCTCACGGACATCTACTACATCAGGGACACAAACACGGTGCTGAAATCTAATCACACCGTCCTCATCACGAGCAATGCCCGCCTTACCCACTAATTCTAACAATCTAGGGTCAGCTTTCTGCTGCTCAATCACCTCATCCAAGACTGAGGATCTAAGGGATAGCTGAGCTACAAAAGCCTGACACAGCGATGGCTCTAACTCAGTCATAGAGCACGCCGCATCCTCCAACATCTTCCAATCCTGCTGGAGCGAAGACCTCTTTCTACTAAGAGCATCCGCTACGACGTTCGCCTTTCCAGGATGATACTGAAGGTCGAAGTCATAGTCCTTCAAGAACTCAATCCATCTCCTCTGCCTCAGGTTTAATTCCTTTGGGAGAAAAGATACTTCAAGCTCTTGTGGTCGGTAAACACCTCAAATCTGACACCATAAAGATAGTGCCTCCAGATCTTTAGTGCATGAACCACAGCTGCGAGCTCCAAATCATGAGTCGGATAGTTCCTCTCATGCTCCTTCAACTGACGAGAAGCATAAGCCACTACCCTCTCTCGCTGCATGAGTACACAGCCTAAACCAATCTGAGATGCATCCGTATAAATGGCAAAACCTTCTGGACCACTAGGCAATACCAATACCGGAGCAGAAGTAAGCTTAGCCTTCAATAGCTGAAAGCTACGCTCACATGCCTCAGACCATACGAACTTCTCACCTTTCCTGGTCAGCTTTGTCAAAGGGGCGGCGATGGATGAGAAACCCTCAATGAATCGCCGATAATAACCAGCTAACCCAATGAAACTACGAATCTCCGAAGGAGTCTGGGGAATCTCCCAATCCATAACTGCTTGGACCTTTGCTGGATCAACTGCAACACCACCAGCGGATCACATGCCCGAGAAAGTGAACCTCGCGCAACCAGAACTCGCACTTGCTGAACTTCGCATACAGCTTGTGCTCACGGAGAACCTCTAAGACTAACCTCAAATGCTGACGGTGCGTGGCCTCATCCGGAGAATAGACCAACACGTCATCAATGAACACAACAACAAAGCTATCTAAATACGGACTAACACCCGGTTCATGAGATCCATGAACGCTGCAGGGGCGTTGGTCAATCCGAAAGGAAGGACCAAGAACTCATAATGTCCATAACGGGATCTAAATGCCGTCTTGGACACATCCTCACTCCTAATCCGCAGCTGATGATAACCAGATCGCAAGTCAATCTTAGAAAAGACTGATGCATCCTGCAACTGGTCAAACAGATCATCAATCCAAGGTAAGGGGTACCTGTTCTTCACAGTCACTTGGTTCAACTTCCTATAGTCAATACACAACCTAAGTGACCCATCTTTCTTCTTGACGAACAATACAGGTGCGCCCCAAGGGGAAACACTAGGGCGAAAATCCCTTATCAGCAATTCTTGCAATTGCTTCCTCAACTCGGCTAACTCTGCAGGGGCCATCCGATATGGGGCCTTCGAGATAGGAGAGGTGCCCGGAAGCAACTCTATAGTGAACTCTATCTCTCTATCCGGTGGCAATCCAGACAAGTCATCGGGAAAGACATCTGGAAAATCCTGCACCACATCGATCTCTGCAAGAGTCAGTGACGAACCAGCATCGGGTACTAGCATAACGCTGGCAAGAAATGCGTCACAACCCTTGTTCACCATGCGCATCGCCTTCATGGCAGAGATAACTAACTTTCCCGTTAAGTTCTTTGGCAAGGGATGAGAGAACTCGTCCTCACCAGGAATGCGGAAAACAATCCTCTTCCGACGACAATCCACTAACGCATAGTGCTCCTCTAGCCAATCCAGACCAAGAATAGCATCATAGTCCTTCATCTTTAGCAAGAAGAAACACCCATCTAGGACTCTATCCTCAATGCACACAGGTAACGACGGAATGCACTTCCTAGTCGATACTATACCCGCAGGGGTGTGCACAGACAAAGGGACCTCTAAATCCTCAGACTCTACGCCTGACTCTAGGGCTAACTGCCTAGAGAACCACTCGGAAATGAACGAGTGAGTAGCACCCGTATCAAACAAAACCCGAGCGTGCACACCTAAAAGCAAAACCGTACCTTCGGTGACATGCTCCGCCTGCTAGGTGTCCTCGCGTGCCAAAGCAAACACTCGAGCTGGGGCTCGAGGCCTTCCTGGTCTTCCTGTAGCTGGCACGGCTGCCGCTACTGCTGGTGCTGGTGCTCCACGCTGAGCTCCTTGCTGAAGTCTTGGGCAATCTTTGATCTTGTGGTCGCTGCTCTCACACTTCAAGCATCTACCCGCTACCAGCATCTACCCGCTACCAACCAACACTCGGAACCACCGTGTGTCTTCCCACAATGGGGACACTCTTTCTTCACACCAGGGGAACGTACAGAAGGTACTGAGAGTTGCTGACTACCACTTGTTTCTTCGGTGTCTGGTACACCGTTTTCTTCTTATCCTGCCGCTGGAATGACGCTGCCGGCCTCTTCTGCGAAGCCTTCTTTTCCTCCAGATATTGCTCCATTTCTCCCTCCTGCCTGCAGGCAGCACTGAGGGCCTCGTCCAGCGTGCGGTGGTCAAACGCCACGAGTCTCGTCCGCAGTGATGGCTTGAGTCCCATCACGAACTTCTTGGTCTTCCTATGCTCATCCTCTACGATATGCGGTGCATACTTAGAAAGTTCAGAAAACCTTGCCTCGTATTCCAGCACGGTCATGGAGCCTTGCGTCAGGGAGAGAAATTCCTGCTCCATTTTGTCCTGAATATGCTCTAGGACGAACTTGGCTCGAAAGAGCCTCACGAACGCGTCCCACGTCACGTCTACTGCTCCGTCCTCAAAGCGTGTACGAAGTAGGGAGGACCACCATACATCCGCTCTCTCCTGCAATACACCTTCATAAGCACCAACTAACAATTCTAAATTAAGCAGAACATACAAACATACAAAATTAAAAGTCTACCTGTAGCATGTAGGTGGCTAGTGTCACCTTATCCTCATCAGGGCACCTGATGGCTCGGAAGATTTTCTCTGTCTCCCTTAACCAACTTTCTGCCATTAATGGATCACTCTCCCCCTTAAAAGAGGGTGGGGTCATCCTCTTGAATCGCTCCATGATGGGAGGTCCACCATGGTCCTGAGCTGGTGCCTGAGCCTGCTACATTCAACAATAAACAATATACGATAAACACAATATCATGCAATTTAAATAGCAAACTACTTAGTTGTTTCATTATTCTACCTGGGCCTCCAACTGGGCCTGGAGTGCTGCCTGGGTATGAGCCTGCGTCTGCATGGCTTGCACCAGACCTTGCATGAATACTCCAGTCCACAGGCGGCGGTGGGGGAAGTACAGGACCTCGCGGTGCCGGGGCCTGTTGCTCCGCCTGCTCATCACGTCGCGGCTCGTCCTCACGGGCCGACGCTCCACCACGCCTACCTCTCGAAGCCATGGCTGTAATAAAATTTCAGCCACCATTAGAGTTAGGTTACTAAGTTTTCTAACCATTTTCTTATCTATCTTTCACTTCTTATTAGTGTTTTCTACACATGTGGACATACTTAGCATGCAATGGGGATGATGACTTAGGTATATTCATGTGCAATCTCAACCGGTTGCTCTGATACCAATCTCTGTGACGGCCCTCATTATACCGGTACGGTTATACCAACCCACGTCGGTATAGCGAGAGTCCTCACAGTGGGACATTTACCCAAACGATACATACAGCTGAGATACACGCGAATATACAACAGAGTAGCGGAAGTAAAAGACAACTGTCTTCATTTATTCATCATCCACATTAAACATACATGAAGTTTGCAATTAACATTAAGAACTAAAAGTTCACATAATTTAAATTGCTGAAATTCAAATACATAATGTCCACACTTATACATTCTTTCATGATACTCTAATACAACGTTCAAATTACATACTATGAAATGCACAAGTCACAAAGAAACTCCAAAGACTAATCTCCGCGCTCGGAGTCCGTCTCCACTGTCTCCTCCAACGGTGCCACGTCACCAACTACACCTGTACGCCGAAGCAAGGAGTGAGTCCAAAGACTCAGCAAGCAACACTACTCATAACATACACGTATAAGTCATAGGGGTTTCTACATGCACATTCAAAATTTACAACACATGGCATGCTAGTCATTAGAGAGTTTCAACCTATCATGAAAGTTTTACAAATTGATACAGGGATCATGCTTTCAGATTTCTAAGAATAAAACTTTACCTATCACATGCTCTCTATTCAATTTACTCATGAAATTTTGTCTTTAAAGGACCAAGACATGAGAGCTACCAACATGAACATTGTGCATATATGAAAGGAAACACGACTAGCATGAGTTTTACATGTTCTTAAGCATATACATAGACATTTTCACATGCTTTAAGTTGCTGGTTTCACATGGTTTAATGGCTGTAAACCTACACATGAGAGCTACAATATTGCTTAAAACAAATCATGTGAACAACCAATCATGCTACTTGCATACATGCTCATCAATTATCCCTAACATGGATTCTAGACATTTTTGCACATATAAACATGATGATAACGACATGAATTTACTGATTTCACATGGTTTCAGATTTGTCTCACATGGATTTCAACAACATATTCTCACATCTTTAGTTTCACATTTTCTTTACACAAGTTTCCTCTTTCACATGGTTACACTTTGCACATACACATTCACATTGTTCACTTACACATTTACACATGAACACATACACATTACACATTACACATTACACATTTTAGGTGCCGTGACACATAGTCCAAACCACCAAAGAAGGACATATACACATCACATTACACATAGACGCCATCTAGGCATTCCAATGGCGACTCTTGGACTGCGCAGACCGGGAGAACAAGTCTCCACCCTAACCAGTGGTACTTGTCCACCTCCAGGATTTCCCCCTAATGCCCTTAGGGTCACTTACACACTGAACTTTCTCAGGGGGACTTTCCCTGATACAGCTCCACTGCCCTCTACGGAAGCAGTGTCACATTGGCACAATTACACATTTACACATTTTACCGGTTTGCACATGGTTTTACACATAGCACTTTTCATCTCATTCACTTTCTCACTCATATGCATTTCTCTGTTTTTCCTGAAATGGCACTACAGATTTCAGGAGTTTAACACACAGTCAATTTCACCAATCAAGTTGGGTTTAAGCAATATCTAATCACATTACGATAACATACATAGATTACTATATTTCACATGGAAAATACATAACTCTTATGTACTGGTCCAAATGACCTGAAATTTTAACCACATGCTATTTTCGGGTTCTAGATCATACATTCAATTTTTCAGATTTTTCTGAGCTAATTGGGATTTACAGTAAATAAAACACCTATTTAGCATGCCATTCATAATTTAAGTTGATATGGACTTATACACAAGTCAAAATTCTAGCAAGCTACTGTCTGAACAGAGATTACTATTATATGCATGATTTGAGAATACCAATTTACCCTAAATCATACAGCCATGGATCAATCATCACAATCTTTCTTACATGCCTTTTTATTTACCGAACCGAATTTATTAGCAACTCATGCAAGCATGGACAAATTATCAAAATTGAGTATACATACACTGACCCACTAATCCTTATGATTGACAAAACTGAGGCATTCAGATTAGTCCTAACCACAAAGCATGGATTGGCAAGACTATCAACAAATCATGCTTACACATTTATGGGATACAATATTCTAACATTCACCACCACACATCACACTCATCCACACACCACATTTGACAGTACACATAGTGTATAGGGTTACCATATATCCTCATCACGGAAACCATACCGAAAATAGTGTATAGGAAGGGCAGAACAGGTCACTGTTCTGTCCAGAGGAACTTGGCGGCGGTCTCTGGCCGCTGACTCAGTGTCAGCGGCATGGTCGATGGACGCCAAGCATGATATAAGCGTCCATTGACCTTGCCGTCAATGCAGGTCTGTGCAGAAACATAGACCCGAGCTCTCAAGTTTGGGTGAATGTCAGGGTCTAGGACTCGAGGGAAAAATTCATAAAAATAGTAGAAACGACCTAGACACATACGGGACATTATGGTTAGGTCACTTGCCTTTTAAAAATTGCTCAATGGGTCTAGGGTGTTGGTGAAGCCCTCCTTGGGCAGTCCCAAGAAGGTGCAGAAACGCCTCCTAGATCTTCTTCCTCCGGGCTCCTAGATGATCTTCACACCAAGGGGATGTCGGGGAAGCCTCCTCCTTTGCTCCAGCTATCTTCTTGTCGTGGAAGATGGCCGGATCTAGCTCCAGGAAGCCGGATCTTTGGGTGCAAAGAGTGGGGTTTCTCAGTTTTTTCTTCTAGAGTTTTCTTTCTCTCTTTTCTCCTCTTGCAAGGGTGAATAGAGGAGTGGGAAGAGGCAAATCTGGGTTCAGACATAAGGGGAGGCCTCTCTCCCACTCACAAGGTGACATGATAGCTCTCAGAGCCGTTGGGGACAGCCCCCCAATGGCTGAGCTTTCTTGTTTCAGAGTTTCTGGCTCTGCTGCGCATGCCGGCCAGAGAAATAGGCATCCATATCGCTCGACGCCAGGATTAGTGTTGGCGTCCATGTCTGGACGCTGACACCACCTCAACGGCTAGGGGTTGACGCCAAGGTGGCCTTCGGCCAGAAGTCTAAAATATGCAGAAAACCATGCATACCATACATATATACATGCAATATGTATAAGGTAGTGTATCCATACTATCACCATTCAATACATGCATTATCTACATCTAATATAAACATATGCACACGTAATTATACTAATCAATACGTACGTAAATACGTATATACATACACATGCACAAATATACACACGCAAATACAAATAATGCGACGGAAATTCGGGGGCCTTACAGTTTCTCTACCTTCTGCTCATCTGCTCACCAAGATTTTTCCACACTATGGCATCAGTGTGGTGGGAGATGTGTCTGAGAAGATGGGCAAAGCTATCTGGTTCAGAAATTTGAGAAAAATTGGTTTTTCGGTTGTCAATGGAGTTTGGACGAAGACTTCTGTGGCTGAGGGTGAAGCCATCATTGGCGAAGCCTAAGAGGTCCAAGAAGCAGAAGTAGCAGCAGCAGAACTAGCAGTAGCAGCAGTCCTAGCTCAAGAAGAGCCAACAGTAGCACCACCAGCAGCAGAATCTTGTAGCAGGATTGAGGATATCCCTCCAGAGGACATTGAGACTGTTGGGCGTAGTTCAGAGGATCCTCTTCCCTCTCCCCGAGTAGGCTCAGTACTCAGAGATGTATTCGAATCCATCCAAAGCTCTCTAAGGGATCCAGTAGTTAGTGAAGTTCAAATTGCAGAAGCTGTGGCATCAGGCCACATTGATGAGATTATTATGGAAGATGCTCCTAGTCAGGGGGAGCAAATAGTTGCTCATGAGAAAATATCAGTGGAAGATGCTCCTATTGAGAGGGAGTAATCCATTGATGAGGAGGCAACTCCTTAGAGGGAGCACACTGAAAGTGTCCCCATGGATAATGAAGAGCATGCTGATTTTGTGGAGCCCATTGTAAAGGCAGGCCAAAAGGGGAAACGAGCAGCTTATCGAAGGTCAAAGAAGAAACAACTGAAGGTCAATTTCAAGCCTGTCATTAGAAGGTTGAATGAGCAATGCAAAGCCATCACATCTATGCAATCGGATATTCAGTCCATCTCTATCAGCCAAACTTCTGCAGCTAATGAAATTGGAACTTTGTCCACTGAAGTGCACAGCTTAAGAGATGATGTTAAAATGTTCAAACAATTATGCCGATGGATGAAAGGTGAGTTCGACAGTGTCAAGAAGCTCATCTTCTCAAGGGAGCAATCCTCCTCTACCCCTCCTATTCTTCCTCCTGCTGATCCAGTCAGCAGTTCAGGGCCTTCTCAGGCCAGGCATCAAGAAGAAGAAGCCGGATCATCAAGGCCATCTGGTATAGCAGAAGATCGGCCATCAGGGCAAATTGTGGTAGAACCAGCAGGGCCAACCGGGCCTCAGGCAGTTCAGAAGGAACCAGCAGGGCCATTAGCGTGACGACCCTCATTATACCGGTACGGTTATACCAACCCACGTCGGTATAGTGAACGTTATCACAGTGGGGCATTTACCCAAACAATAACATACGACTGAGATACACATAAATATAGACACAGAGTAGCGGAAGTAAAAGAACCACTGTCTTTATTTCATTCATCATCCACATTTAACATACATGATTCAACTAACAATTTTAAAAGAACTAAAGTCCACATAAAGAAATACAAAACTTAAATACATAGTTTGTCCACAAATTACATAATGTTTCTATTACAATGTCTTGTTACATACAATGTAAGCAAAAGTCACTCTACAACTCCGTCAAGCTACTCCCCGCGCTCGGAGTCACTCTCCACGGTCTCCTCCAAAGGTGTATCACCTACTAAACCTGTACGCCGAAGTAAGTAATGAGTTTAAAAGACTCAGCAAATAACACCACACATATCATACATGCATATATCATAGTAGGTTTTACATTCTATTTCACAAAGCAAAACATATAGCATGCTTGGACATTTATAAAAGACAACCTATCATGGTAATTTTACCAAAGTAAATACATGGTTCATGATTTCGGATTTTCCAAAATAAAATGTCCTATCACATGCTTTCTACTTATTCTATCACATAATGGTTTCACCTCCAAATAAGCAAAACATGAGAGCAACTAAACATAGTATGCTTACATACATGAAATGAGACCTTCCTATCATGATTTCTACACATTCTTGCACATGCACATTATCGTTTTATACACTTCTAGCTTGCTGTTTTGGCATGAATTAGAAGTTCACAACAATCACATGAGAGCTACAATCTCAATTAACTATATCATGGTGGCGCTTAAACATGGAAACATTTACACATAAGTAAGAAATGCTACTAGCATGGATTCTACGCATTTGTACAATGTAAAACATTTCCACATCTACAATTAGGTTGCTGTTATGACACAAGTTTAACATTAACATATCATGGTCACCATTTCATCATCTAACACATTAGTTTCACATGTTTGCACAATTTCCTCATTCACATAGTTCACTTCTTTACCCATTGCACATTTACACATTTCACACTACACAATTTACACATGATCATATTCACATTTCACATTTCACATTTTACACTTTAGTGCCGTGACACATAGTCCAAACCACCATAAGGACACATACACATCACATACACATAGACGTCACTAGGCAATACAGTGACGACTCTTGGACTGCGCAGACCGGGAGAACAAGTCTCTACCCTAACCAGTGGTACTTGTCCACCTCCAGGATTTCATCCTAATGCCCTTAGGATCTTAACACATTGAACCTTCCCATGGGGACTTTTCCATGGTACGGTTCCACAGCCCTCTATGGAAGCAGTATCACACTTGGCACAGTCTTACACATTACACATATCGATTTTTACACACATTTTTACACATGGCGCACACACATCTTTACATTCTCTCATTCACACACATGGCTCTGTTTTCCTAGCATGATACTATAGATGACAGAGATTAGACATTCAGTAAGTTACATAAATCAGGTTGCACGGGCATTTCAAATTATTTTCACAATAGCATGCATTATTCACATATTTTCGCATGGAAGTTTCATATTGCATTCTACAGTTGTCCAAATAGCCTGAAAAATTAACCACATGCTGATTACAGGTTATGATTTCACATGCAAAATTTCACGTTTTTCTGACTCATATTGCATTTACAGAAATTAAAACATTCAGTTGCATGCCATTCATAATTCAACTTGTCATGGAACATAACCTGAATCTCAGATTTGACATTCACAGATCTAAATCTATCATACATCTTGTTATAGAATTTTTTTCCGAATTTATTTCACAACATACAATTTACTGTGGATTTTTGAATAACCTATTCATGCTTTCTATTTTCGTTGCAGAAATTACAGTAAATCATATGAACATGAAAAATTCTCAAATTTGCAGGGTATGGACTGATGCATATACACATGTTATAGAAAAATCTAGGGCATTTAATTCCTCAGGAATCATATAGACAGTAGGTAATCATGCATAATCCATTTTCCTCAACATGTATTTCAATAAATCCAATAATTTATGCCATCCACAGAAAATCACAAAAATTTCCACACACATCACATTAGCTATTTTACATAACATATAAAAATTACACTATATCCTCATGCGTCAAAGTCCGGAAAATACTTATTTAAGGCAGAACAGTTCACTATTCTGCACTTAAGAACTTGGCGGCAGTGTCTGGCCGTTCAAAGAGTTGGACGGCAAGACCGCTGGACGCACACTGGAGATCTTGGCGTCAAGGCATTGACGCCAAGTTCCTGTCTGTGCAAGAACACAGACCGAGCTCCAAATAACAAGAAGAATGGGGGATCTAGGACACCAGAAAAAATTTGTAAAAATAAGAAAACCCTACTAGACATCTACAGGGACGATGTATGTAGGTTAGTTGCCTCTGAAAAATACTCCAAAGGGATCAAATGAGTCGGTGAAGCTCTCCTTGGGTAGTCCCAAGAAGCTCCCAAAGATGCCTTCCTCCGGGTTCCTTGATGCAGTAGACCCCAAGAAGATGTTGGGGAAGCCTTCCCCTTTGTCCCAGCTACCTCCTTGTCGTGGTAGATGGCCGGAACCAGCTTCTCACAATCCAAAACTAGGGTTTTTCTTCTTTCTCTCCTCTTCTTGCAAAGAGCCAAGGGGCTTTGGGGTTGCAAAAGGGCTTGGTATATAGGAGAGGGGACTCTCCTCTCACGCAGGGGTGATGGGAAAGGCTCAGAGCCGTTGGGGACAGCTCCCCAATGGTTGAGCTTCCTTCTTCCCAGATTTCGGGGTCTGCAATGCATGCAGGTCAGAAATCTTAACGTCCATATCCATGGACGTTGGCTTAAGTATTGGCGTCCATCGATGTGGACGCTGGATAAGCATGGACATCCATCTATCTGGACGCCAACTGGGTCCTTCGGCCAGAACTCAAAACATGCAGAAATCATGCTTAACTTATACACATTTACATGCCATACATATGTATTATCATGTACACACTACCAACATGTCATTCATACATTATTTACAACTAATTATACACATGCACACATAAGTATAACTAGTTAATACATACGTAGATATGTACATCTATGCATACACAATCATGAGTTATTTATACGAAATAAAATAATGCAACGAAATGCGAGGGCCTTACAATTAGGGCCAATCAAGGTTGTTTCTGTTGGGTTGAATGACTAATTCATATCATTTCCCTCCTATTTTGATGATGACAAGAAGTGTTCTTAAAGCAATTTAATTGGAACATGTCAAAAGCATCATACCTGAAAGTCATGCTCAAAAAGCGTTTTTCAAACCACATTTATCATTTGTGGTAATGATAAATCATTTAACTAATGATATATGTGTTTATTTTTCAGGTACAAACCTTTTATGCAAAAGATGTGTCGACACACCCATCAATGGTGTCGACACATCAACACAGACTCAAAGAGAAATTGTGCAAAAATGTCAAGAGTGTGTCGACACATGTCAAGAGTGTGTCGACACGAGTGGCAGTTTTCAGAGATCAAGGGTACCCAGGTCGACACACTCCCAGAGCAGGTCGACACTAGACCCAGTTTCCAGAACAGCCAGTTTGAGGAATTGGGACAGCAGGTCGACACACTCCCAGAGCAGGTCGACACTAGACCCAGTTTCCAGAACAGCCAGTTTGAGGAATTGGGACAGCAGGTCGACACACTCAAGAGCAGGTCGACACGGGACCTTCCTCCCAGAACAGGTTTTTCCACTTTGGGACAGTGTGTCGACACAACCACCAGGGCAGGTCGACACACTACGGAATTTTCATCTTAAAAGTTGATGGCTGCCACGTGTCCCTCTAGGGCGATCAGAATCTTCCTAGGAAAGCGTGCCCTTGTACCCCAAAAGGGTATCTTTGGAATCCTAAGGGTATAAAAGGTTCTTTTCGGCCTGTTTTCAAGTGGGAGAAGAAACCAACTCTCTTAGAGCCTCCAAGAAGCTCCTGGCGGCCAGAAGAGCTCGTGTCTCCTCCTCTGCTCTCCAATTGCTTCCAGAAGACTAATTCCCACCCATTCAAGGTGTGGGAATTGGAATTTGATTCCTGTAGATTCTTTCGAAGCATTCCAAGGAAGCAGATCCTGTAGAAGACTCCTTTGGTGAAGAACTCGAGGAAGATCCAACTTCTCAGATTGCAGAGCATCGACTTGGACTTCAAGCTTCACTTCTTCTTCCCAATTCAAGTCTCTACAAGGGAGTACACTGAAGAACGAAGTCTTTTCAATTCAATTTTACATTTCTTCTATTCTTCTGAGATATCTCTTGAGATTATGCAAGTACTTCTGCATAATTCTCTTTAGAGTTCTCAAACTTCGACTAGATCTGTTGCTAGAGGATCTATGTCTTAAGTTGGTGTCTAGCAAGTCTATGTGTGAGCCTTGTGCTCAGGTTGTTGTGAGCCGTTGTGCTCAGTGTTGAGTTGTCAAACTCAAGTGTGGGTTGAGCAGTCTTGCTCAGTTGTTCTAGAGTAGTCTTGCTCTAGAAGTGGTGTGAGTTGTAAGCTCTTCAGTGTTGGAGTTGTCAGGCTCCAGTGGGTGTGTTACCCAGTTGTGTTAGTGAATCCTCACGGGTTGTGAGGGGTGGATGTAGGAATCACATGGGTGATTTCCGAACCACCTAAAAATCCTTGTGCATTTGTGTTCTGTGGTTTGACTGATTCATCCGCTAGATGCTTGCATAGGATTCGTTTCTAATTCACTTAATCAACTTGATTCTCATCTAAGTTTTTCAACTCACTCCAATCTAATCAGATCAGTAGCTTTTCACTGATATCATTGCCTCTGATCCTAAATAGTTTTAAAATTATTTAAGCTTCCGCAAAAGTGGCTAAGATCTATTCATCCCCCCCCTTCTAGATCTTTTCCACACATTTATTTCGATCCTTCAATTGGTATCAGAGCGGGTTTATATCGATCTGATTTGAACTGAGCAGCTTTTGTTTCTGAGTATTGAGTGTTTGTTTGTTTGTCTGTCTGGTTGTTTGTTTGCTTGCTTGCTCAACTACTTCTCCTTGCATTTACTTAAGTGTCATAGACTCAAAGGGTTTTATAGCTGAGGGCCATTCCATAAATAGGCCACCATTCTTTAATGGTTTGGACTATTCTTATTGGAAGAACAGAATGCAAGTATTCTTAAGGGCCCAGAACTATGAGATCTGGAAAGTAGTTGAGGCTGGTCCCTATGAAAACCAGGGTGAGGAAGAAACCTGGACGAGGGAACAAATTAGGAGAGCTACATTGAATTACAGTGCCATGAACATGATTCAATGTGCTGTCCATCCCAAGGAGTATTCGAGAATCTCTATGTGTAAATCTGCCAAAGAGATGTGGGATAAACTCGAACTACTCTATGAGGGAACATCTCAGGTCAAGGAGACCAAGGCAAATATATAGTTTCAGAATATGAACTTTTCATGATGAAATCTAATGAATCTATTTCTGAAATGTTTGCCAGATTTATGGTGATTGTCAATGGACTCAAGGCTTTGGGTAAGGAGTATACTGATGCAGATTTGGTAAGAAAAATTTTGCGTTCACTTTCTTCAATTTGGCATACCAAGGCCACTGTTATTGAAGATTCAAAAGATTTATCCAAAATGTCTTTGGATGAATTGATTGGATCTTTAATGACGTATGAAATAAACTTAAGAAGAAATGAAGATCTTATCATTAAGACCAAGCCTATGGCACTCAAAGCCTCTTCAAGCAACAAAGATAAAAATCAGGATAAAACAAGTTCTGAAGAATCTGAGTCAAATGAGGATGAGATTGCCCTCATGACCAGACAATTCAGGAAATTCTTGAAATATAGGAAAGGGAAAATGACTGGGAAAAAGAAATTTCCCCCAGGTAAGAAGAATATTTCCTCTTCCAATTTCAATAAGAATCATAAACCTGATGAGAATGTTATCTGTTACAGGTGCAACAAGCCAGGACACATGAAGGGAGAGTGTCCTGAGAACAAAAAGGAAAAGCACAAAAGATTCCAGAAATACAAGAAGCCCAAGGCCATGGTAGCCACTTGGTCTGATGAAGACACAAGTGAGGAAGAAGAAGAGAAGAAGTCCTCAAGCTCAGAGAGTGAGGAAGTTTGCTTCATGGCCAACAGCACAGATGGAAAGGTAAATACTTCCTTTGAAGATTATAGTGTTGAAGATTGGCAGGATGTGTATGCTGAATTGGTAGAAAGATACTCTGAAATGAGAAAAGAAAACAAACACATCAAAAAGAAAATTGAAAATCTTTACCATAACCAATCTTCAAACAATAGAACCTGTGAACTGGAATCTGAAGTAACAGAATTGCTTGAAGAAAAAGAAAATTTACTGAACCAAATTGATGATTTAAAGCTTGCCTCTCAGAAGGCCTCCCAAGACTTCAGAAATTTAAATGAAAAGCTGGAAATTGAAAAACAAGAAAAACAACAGAAAATTGAAGAAATTGAAATTCTTAAAAACCAGCTAAAGGAAAAGGAGGAGGTTATCCAAACCTTCACAAAAGGCCAAGATAACCTAGAGGCATTGCTAGGATCCAACAAGACAACCACATCTCATGGATTGGGATTCAACAAAAAGAAATCAACAAAAGATAAATCTGGTGAGAAAAAGGGAAAAGCACCATTAATCAACTTTGTTAAAGGTCCCAATCTGGAAAACACTGAAATCCAACAAACAGCAAACGAAACCCCAAACAAAAACCCAAACAAAACTCAAAACAAATCAAAAATTCAAAAACAAAAGAAGACTGTCAGGTCGACACAGTCCCCTGACAGGTCGACCTGTTCAACACCAAAAACCATAAACAACTCAACTAAAAATTCAAATAAAAATCTGAGAAATAAGAAAAAGGGAAAAGAAATGATCCATAAAAACCTTGGACCTCCAAGACAGCTCCTCAAGAAAATTGGATTAATCCTTGGAACCAATGGTATGAAAATCCCTGTTGGTATTATCCTCAATACCCTTATCCAAATTTCTGGATGTACCAACACAATCCATGGATTCCACCTCCTTCTATGAACTCAAATTTTCAAATGAAAAACTCCCCTCCTACCAAAAACAAAGATCTTGGTGCTTTCATTCCTAAAAGAAAGAACAAACAGAAAAATGCTGAAAACACCAAAGTAACAAAACAAAAATCTAAAACAAATCAAATTTGGGTGAGAAAGGATTTGCTGTCTATGTTAAATCATTCTGATGGTCCCAACTCTGTTTGGGTACCAAAATCTTCTCTCCACTGATCTTGTTGCAGGGAAGTCGTGCACCCAACACAAATGTATGGTTTCTTGACAGTGGGTGTTCACGACATATGACTGGAGATAGAGCCAAATTCTCATTCCTGCTTGAAAAGGAGGGAGGGTCAGTCACCTTTGGAGGTAAAAATAAAGGAAAGATCATTGGATCTGGTAAGGTTGGTCAAACTTCTTCAAACTCTGTAGATAATGTCTTGTTAGTTGATGGACTTGACTATAATTTGCTCAGTATCAGCCAACTATGTGACAAAGGTCACAAAGTTGTGTTTGAATCTGATTTTTGCAAGATAATAGATTCATCAACTGATAAAATCAAATTCTTTGGAAAAAGAGAAAACAATGTCTACATGATCAACCTTAATAAAAACTTTTCTGAAAATCTTTGTTTTGTTGCAAATAAAGATGAAATTGCATGGACTTGGCACAAAAGACTTGGCCATGCAAGCTTCAGAACAATGAATAAGTTGTTAAGATTGAATTTGGTTAAAGGTCTTCCTGAATCCTTTTCTAGTGTTGAAGGTCAAATTTGTGGGATCTGTGCTAAAGGAAAACAAACTAGAAAATCCTTTAAAGTCTTCAATGATGTACTCACATCTAAGCCACTAGAACTTCTTCACATGGACCTCTTTGGGCCAACAAGAGTTCTAAGCTTGAGTGGCAAAAGATATGGATTTGTAATCATGATGACTTTACTAGATTTACCTGGGTTATTTTTCTATCTCACAAAAGTGATGCATGCCTTGAATTCAGGAACTTTTGTACCACTGTCTTAACCACTTATCCATATAAAATCAAAAACATCTTAACTGATCATGGGGGTGAATTTGAAAACACATCCTTTTCTGATTTTTGTGCTGAATTTCAGATATTCCACAAGTTTTCTTCACCAAGAACTCCAGAACAAAATGGAGTTGTGGAAAGAAAGAACAGAACTCTTGTGGAAATGGCTAGAACCATGCTTCTTGAGAGTAACTTGCCCAAATCCTTCTGGGCTGAAGCTGTGAACACAGCAAATCACATACTCAATAGAGCATTGGTCAGACCAAAAATCAAGAAAACCCCCTATGAATTATTGAAAAACAAAAAGCCAACTGTTTCCTATTTTAAAGTCTTTGGGTGCAAATGCTATGTACACAATAATAACAAAGAAAACCTTGACAAGTTTGATGCTAAGAGTCAGGAAGCTATCTTCCTTGGCTATTCTGAAGTGTCAAGGGCCTTCAAAGTGTACATAATGAAAACCAAATCTGTTGAAGAATCTCCACATGTTATTTTTAATGAAAACTCCTTTTCCACTAATGATTCTAAATCTTGCAGGGAAAAACAAGACAATGAAGAGGATGACCTCATTGTGGATTCTTCACCAACCGTTGAGGAGAGTAATAACATTGAAGAAAACCTGAACAACAACTCACAATCTCCAAATGGTTCAGGTAATACTGATTCAGAAGTGGGTACCTCTCAACAGGTAATTTCTGAACCTCGATTTCTAAGAGATCACCCATTAGACAGTGTAGTTGGCAATCTAAATGATAGAGTTAGGACCAGATCATCCTTTTTGCAAAACATTGAAGAAGACTCACTAGCTCTAATTTCCCAAATTGAACCCAAGTCAATTGATGAAGCCTTATCCAGTTCTGATTGGATTAATGCTATGCATGATGAACTTCATCAATTTGAAAGAAATCAAGTGTGGGAATTAGTGCCTAGACCTAGTGACCAAACAGTGATTGGCACTAGATGGGTTTTCAGAAATAAATTGAATGAAGCTGGTCAAGTAATAAGAAACAAAGCTAGGCTAGTTGCAAAGGGGTATAACCAAGAATTTGGAATTGACTTTGAAGAATCTTATGCCCCTGTAGCTAGACTAGAAGCTGTGAGAATTTTCCTTGCTTTTGCATCCTCCATGAAATTCAAAGTCTTTCAAATGGATGTTAAAAGTGCATTTCTAAATGGATATATAAAGGAAAATGTGTTTGTTGAACAACCTCCTGGATTTGATAATGAAAAATATTCTAACCATGTTTTCAAGCTTAATAAGGCACTCTATGGTCTTAAACAAGCTCCAAGAGCTTGGTATAATCGTTTGAGTTCCTTTTTACTTGAAAAAGGATATTCTAGAGGTAATGTTGATCAAACATTGTTCACAAAAACAGTAAAAAATCAAATAATTGTGGTCCAAATTTATGTTGATGACATAATTTTTGGCTCCACCAATAAAGGCCTTTGCACTAATTTTCAAATCAAATGCAGAATGAATTTGAAATGAGCTTAATGGGAGACTTAACATTCTTTTTGGGGTTGCAGGTTAACCAAACGAATGAAGGTATCTTCATCAGTCAAACCAAATATGTCAAGGAGCTACTGAAAAGGTTTGACTATCAGAACCTTAAACATTCAAGCACACCCATTGCAATAAATGCTAAGCTAGAAGAAGACCCATCTGGTAAGTCAGTAGATCCAAAGACCTACAGAGGTATGATTGGCTCTCTGCTCTACCTTACTACTTCTAGACCTGACATTCAGTTTTGTGTGTGCTTATGTGCTAGATTCCAATCAAATCCTAAAGAAAGTCATATGCTTGCTGTGAAAAGAATTTTTAAATATCTTGTTGGAACATGTGACTTAGGAATTTGGTATCCTGCTGGTTGCAAGTTAGAATTGTTTGCCTATTGTGATGCTGATTATGCTGGGTGTAAGTTAGATAGAAAAAGCACAAGTGGCTTGTGTGTATTTCTAGGTGGGTGCCTTATTTCTTGGGCTTCTAAGAAGCAACATTCAGTGGCTCTGTCAACAGCAGAAGCTGAATATGTTGCAGCAGGTAGATGTGGAACTCAATTCTCTGGGTGAAACATCAACTTCTTGATTATAACCAAGATTTAGGGTGTGTACCCATCCTATGTGACAACACAAGTGCAATCAATCTTTCTAAAAACCCCATTCAGCATTCTAGAACAAAACACATTGAAATCAGGCATCATTTCTTGAGAGATGAGGTTGCAAAGAAATCTTTTGAACTCCATTTTATTGAAACTGAAAAACAAATTGCAGACATATTCACAAAACCCCTTCCTGAAAATAGATTCTCATCTTTAAGGAGAGAACTTGGTCTTTGTAAATGTCCATCCTTCTGATCTCTCTTAAAGTTTGGGTTGAGTGCTATGCTTTGTCTAAGGGGGAGTTCTTTGTATTTCATAACTCCTTGCTTCCTCAAGCTACATTGCTCATATCTCTCTCTATTCCAATTCCATTTCCCTTTTTACAATAAATTCTTCACTTCTGATTGTGTTGAAACTTCTTGGTATATCAAATAGTGATTTGGAGAAGGACAGGCTATGCTTGTCTAGACACTTTCACTATGCGTGAGAACATATCTCCGCCAAGTACTAAGAAGTCAATATGCAATAGTTGAGGGGGAGCTTTTATTGTTCAAAGAGAATGTCTTTTCTGATTTCAAAACTTGCACAGTTTTAACCTTCATTTCTTTTTCATAATGAATTCTTCAATTCTTATTGTATTGAAATCTCTTGGTATATCAAATGGTGACTTAGAGAAGGACAGGTTATGCTTGTCTGGACACTTTCACTATGCGAGAGTATATGTCTCCGCCAAGTAGCAAGAAATGAATATACAATTGTTGAGAAGAAATCTTTGTTATCCAAAAAGAAACATTCTTTCTGATTTCAAAAAAATGCATATCTTTATTTTGATGAAAAATGATTGAAATCATCATCTCAGGGGGAGCTAGAAAATTCACAAGTCATCTTTTTGCAAATTTCAAAACCCTTCTTGCATTTCATCAATTCCTTGCATGATGTCCTCATTCTAAATTCTAGAGTCTCAAAGTGAACCTTGAGTGATACATTATATTTTTTACTAATCAACTTTCCACTATGTCTCTCAATCCACAGAATCTCAGATCTCTTCCTAAACTAAATTACAATTTGTGTCTTGAACTTAAAACATTTCCTTGTTTGCAACTGATGGCTGGATGTATTTGAATTCTATCTTACAAACTCTCCAAAATCTTGTAAAATTCAACAGAGCAATGACATCTGTGCTGAGAAACTGCACACCTTCACAATGAATGAAGTGCTATGCATGTCATGAGGCATTATTGTTAACTCTGTTCAAAGGGGATCCAAATTGAAAATAACCTCAAAATTTAAGCAATTATGTGCTATGCTTTTTGATGATGACTGAGTAACTGGAAATATTGGCGTCTAAAAAACGTATATTTTCATGTCAAAAGGTCATCATTTACCCCTTTGAGACTTGACAATGACTAAATCTTGAGTATCCAGGGACTATGGTGTGTAAAAAGCACTAGTACTTGAGTGAAAGAGATTTACATCATTTGATAGTTTGTTAAAAGAACAAAAATATGAAAATTATTGGAGATTTGTTTAGAAAGAATCATCTTCCTCCTTCATCAAGTTGTTCTTTAAGTTTGTGTTTTACTTTCAACACAACTGTGTTTAGTCTAGATGATATCTTTAATTCTTGAAAATTGAGAAACATGGCAGATTTTGGTTGATTGTAAGATACATTATATCCCTCAATTTATCATTTTGTTGATTCAAGTCTTGGAATGCTAATATCCTGTTGGAAATTGTATGAAATACTTGAACTGTAATGAATTTTTGCAAAATACAGCAAATGAATTTTTAGGCCTCTTAAAAATCCTTCAAATGATAATTCCTCTCATTATTTATCATTATAAAGATGTCCCCAAATTTCTCAAAAATTTCCTCTAAAAAATTCTCATTTCTCTCAAAGGCTGTGTCGACACAATCCTCTCTCGTGTCGACACATAATTCTAGTCAGGTCGACACACCCTTCCTCATGTGTCGACACTGCCTTCTTGCCAGAACCTTTTCAAATCTTTCGGGTTCACCTTAAACCCTTGTTGTTCCTGCGGGGCAGTGTACCTCTGCATCCCTTTTTGGGCATCAGGTCGACCCGACGGCCAAACTCTCACCATTCCGGCAAGAAATTTTCACCATCTCTCTCTAATCTTCAATCACCTCACCAATCTTCCATCTCCTCTCTGACATTCCACTCCTTCCTTGCACCATGGTCCGCAAGTTGGGTCCCCGCCGTGGCGCAAGGTCTCAGGCTTCTTCAAGGCAGGTTCCGGCACAGGTTCCGGTTGAACAGATTGAAAGAAGAACCAAGCGAAGAAATGATCCTGCAGAGCTTCCAGGATCCTCTTCTGCACCTCTCAGAGCTTCAAAGAGAGGTAGGACCTCCAATGCTGGCAGAGGTAGACAAAGTTCAAAACCTAGATCAGATATTTCAGGCGATTCCTCTGACCATGCTGAGGAATCATCTTCTTCTTCCTCTACTGAGTCTCAAGAGAATATACCCTCAGAATCCATGAGTGCTGCCAAGCTGATTTTGAAGCCAAGAATTCTAGACCTTACAGACACCCAATTAGCAGACTCTCTCCCTGAAATTCAAACCTACTTTTCCTTCCAATCTTGGATACCCTTTATATCTGAATTTCAAGTTTGCTATCCAAGGTTAGTTAGAGAGTTCTACAAAAACCTCACCTGCACAGAAGAAGGTTTTAAATCCAAAGTCAAGGGGATAGAGATAGACATGCCAACTGACGTAGCAGCCTCCTTTTCAAAGTGCCAGATGAAGGGGCTGACTACCATGAATTTGAATTTGACTTAAATGAAGCCTACTCAATCTTGACAGGCCATCCTGCAGATCTATCAGATCCCAAACAAACCTATGTGACAAGGTTTAATGCCAACTCATTTCCACCTGTATTAAGGGTAATTCACCACATCTTGACAACCATAGTTACCCCTCAAGGTGGTGGGAGGGATAGATTGACAGATATCCAGAGATTCATACTCTATTGCATGGTCAAAGATATCAAGGTCAACCATCATGCGATTCTTTATCAAATCATTTCTGAAACTACAAGAGCAGACCTCAAGAGATCTCTACCTTATGGAGCACATCTGACCTCAGTGTTCAAGCACTTTGGTGTGCCATTGGAAAATGAAAAATCCCAATCCATTCCCAAGTCAAACATCTACACCTTCAAGAATATCCAGAAGTTTATGGGATTTAGATTAGAGGGAAATCAAATTAGAAGAGGACCAGCTGTTGTTGAAGTTCCTCCAGTTCAAGAGGAACAGCCTCAAGACCAAGGGGAACAGCCCCAACCTCAGGAGGACCAGCCTCAGGCTCCAGGGGATCAGCCCCAAGTACAGGAGGAACAACCTCCAGCTGAAGGGGACCAGCCCCTAAGTCAAGAGGATCAGCCTCCTATGCATGAGGATCAAGCTCTTAATGAAAATGTCAGTCCTTTTCATGATCCTCTCTCACCTCAGCTTCCTCATTTTTCTCCACAACCCTCATTCCAACCATCCACATCTTCTGGTGGGCCTCCTGTTCCACCAGAATTGATATCTTTCCTAAATGACAAATTTGAATCCTTCAACTCCTCACTTCAATCCATGTCCACATCTTTTGAGCTACGGATTCAAAGACTGGAAAACACAGTTTCTGCCAAATTTATTGAGCAGAAGGCAGCTTCCGATTATGCAGCTCAGCGATTTAACAGACTTATAGGAACTCTGGGAGATTCCTATATTGAGCTAAAAGAACATCTTCTTCAGGGAATTTTGGCCAATTCCCAAGCAGATGTCTTCAACACCAACCAAACATTGCATGAGATTTCCAGCACCAGACTATCATTTGCTCATTTTGTGGATGATTTGGAAAGTATGAGAAATTTCAATGAGCACATTGACAAGCAGCTCACAGATTTGACCAAGGAGTTCAAAATCATGCAAAGACCTGGTTGGTCAGCTGGGTCATCAAGTTCTCAACATGCTTCAGATGAATTGAAAAGAACTCAGAGCACCTTGATAGAACATTCTGATAGAATGGAGCATTATCTTCACACTCGGCTGACAACTATCCATGAACAGATAAAGTCAAGCATGAAGTCAATGGATAAGAGATTGTCAGATATTGAGATGCTTCTAGCTCCAATTCCTCCTCCTCCTCCATCTTCTACCTAATGTACATTCTTTTTGATTATGTCAAAGGGGGAGAAGAATGAATGAATTGTAATGATCTTTTGAATGAAATGAATGACATGAAATAGTTGTTTGGCTTCAATACAAATTTTTGTCTTTGTGTGTGAATACTTGTTCAATTGTTGACTTGGTGCACAAATCATCTAATTTCAAGTAACATTGTATCTCACAAAAATATCATGAATTGTTACTGAACAATATCAAAAGGACATTGACAAGTATGAACAAAAAGAAAAACAAAAACTTAATCAATAAAAATTGCTTAAAAAATCACACTTCATCAAAACCACATTCAAATATGGATTTAATGTTGCCATCATCAAAAAGGGGGAGATTGTTGGGTTGAATGTCTAATTCATATCATTTCCCTCCTATTTTGATGATGACAAGAAGTGTTCTTAAAGCAATTTAATTGGAACATGTCAAAAGCATCATACCTGAAAGTCATGCTCAAAAAGCGTTTTTCAAACCACATTTATCATTTGTGGCAATGATAAATCATTTAACTAATGATATATGTGTTTATTTTTCAGGTACAAACCTTTTATGCAAAAGATGTGTCGACACACCCATCAATGGTGTCGACACATCAACACAGACTCAAAGAGAAATTGTGCAAAAATGTCAAGAGTGTGTCGACACATGTCAAGAGTGTGTCGACACGAGTGGCAGTTTTTCAGAGATCAAGGGTACCCAGGTCGACACACTCCCAGAGCAGGTCGACACTAGACCCAGTTTCCAGAATAGCCAGTTTGAGGAATTGGGACAGCAGGTCGACACACTCCCAGAGCAGGTCGACACTAGACCCTGTTTCCAGAACAGCCAGTTTGAGGAATTGGGACAGCAGGTCGACACACTCAAGAGCAGGTCGACACGGGACCTTCCTCCCAGAACAGGTTTTTCCACCTTTGGGACAGTGTGTCGACACAACCACCAGGGCAAGTCGACACACTACGGAATCTTTTCATCTTAAAAGTTGATAGCTGCCACGTGTCCCTCTAGGGCGATCAGAATCTTCCTAGGAAAGCGTGCCCTTGTACCCCAAAAGTGTATCTTTGGAATCCTAAGGGTATAAAAGGTTCTTTTCGGCCTGTTTTCAAGTGGGAGAAGAAACCAACTCTCTTAGAGCCTCCAAGAAGCTCCTGGCGGCCAAAAGAGCTCGTGTCTCCTCCTCTGCTCTCCAATTGCTTCCAGAAGACTAATTCCCACCCATTCAAGGTGTGGGAATTGGAATTTGATTCCTGTAGATTCTTTCGAAGCATTCCAAGGAAGCAGATCCTGTAGAAGACTCCTTTGGTGAAGAACTCGAGGAAGATCCAACTTCTCAGATTGCAGAGCATCGACTTGGACTTCAAGCTTCACTTTCTTCTTCCCAATTCAAGTCTCTACAAGGGAGTACACTGAAGAACAAAGTCTTTTCAATTCAATTTTACATTTCTTCTGTTCTTCTGAGATATCTCTTGAGATTATGCAAGTGCTTCTGCATAATTCTCTTTAGAGTTCTCAAACTTCGACTAGATCTGTTGCTAGAGGATCTATGTCTTAAGTTGGTGTCTAGCAAGTCTATGTGTGAGCCTTGTGCTCAGGTTGTTGTGAGCCGTTGTGCTCAGTGTTGAGTTGTCAAACTCAAGTGTGGGTTGAGCAGTCTTACTCAGTTGTTCTAGAGTAGTCTTGCTCTAGAAGTGGTGTGAGTTGTAAGCTCTTCAGTGTTGGAGTTGTCAGGCTCCAGTGGGTGTGTTACCCAGTTGTGTTAGTGAATCCTCACGGGTTGTGAGGGGTGGATGTAGGAATCACATGGGTGATTTCCGAACCACCTAAAAATCCTTGTGCATTTGTGTTCTGTGGTTTGACTGATTCATCCGCTAGATGCTTGCATAGGATTCGTTTCTAATTCACTTAATCAACTTGATTCTCATCTAAGTTTTTCAACTCACTCCAATCTAATCAGATCAGTAGCTTTTCACTGATATCATTGCCTCTGATCCTAAATAGTTTTAAAATTATTTAAGCTTCCGCAAAAGTGGCTAAGATCTATTCATCCCCCCCCTTCTAGATCTTTTCCACACATTTATTTCGATCCTTCAGTTTCAGGGCCAATAGGGTCAGTAGTCTCCGAGGATGTGCAGTCAAGTGTAGAAGAGCTAGCAGTTGCTCTTGAAGCTCCTGAGCTTTCATCCCTTGCAACACCAGCCCCTTCTTCACCACCATCTTCTTCCACAGCACCTCCAGCTCCACCTACCTTCAAACAACCTGTACCAAGAACCATCTCATCTCCAGCACCTTTTCCCTCTAAACCTCATTCGTCTCCTATCAGGCCTACTACCATTTCCACATCCATTTCTCCCTCTCCTCTTGTTATTGATCCTCTAGTTTCTTCATCAGCTGGAGCCTCTTCCTCCTCTGGTCCCTCATCAGCCGAGGCATCCACTATTCTTTCTTCTCGATCATTTCTTCATCCTCCTACTCCACCTGCTTCTGTTACAATTACTCCTACTAATCCAAAACATGCCAGTGTCTTTCAAAATAAATTTGAGGATGAGTTGGAACGCACCACACTCATCTCAATTCTGGCAGTTGCTTCACATGTTCACAGGACTGATTCTTCTAGTCCTGTTTCTAAAAAGAGGAAAATTTCAAAAACTCTTGCTCTTTCCTCTGAACCCATGTTCCCTCCTCTTTGGTACTCACTCACAGTTGAAAATCAAAGGAGACCAATTTACTGTGAATATCCCCAAAAATGTATTCTCGCCAACCTTTTTGGCATTCCTTTTCTCAATCTTACTGATCACCTTAACATTGTACTTCCCTTCTGCCACCTTTCCAAAGTCGACCAACTCAAAATCTTCCAATCGGATGAATGCAAGACTGAAGATTCAGTGGGCCAAAGGTCATAAAACTCTATACAGTAAGTATCTTCTTGCCAGATCAGACAACACCTCTCGACAGGATCATCCTCTCACCCTTTTTGAATGGTTTGTATTTCATCATCAAGCACTTTGGGGCCCTTTCATTCTCAAATAAATCAGAATCACCAGGTGCTTCTAGCTTTTCAACAATTTTTGTTATTTATCCAAGCAACCCGAAGTTCAGTTTGGCCAATTCCATGGGGCTCTTGCTACTCTTCGATCTGAAGGTCCCATTAATTGCCCCTTCACAGTGGACTTCACCACTCTGATGATGCCTGAAGTAGTATTTCTTCCGAAATTACACTCCTTGGCCTTGGATTCCTTTGTTGGCTCTCATGCCTTTGAAAGATTTGCACAAGTCATGGGGAAATCTCAGCCCAGTAGGGTCGCCTTCCCTGCTTTCAGAGGTTCATCTTTCGCGAATATCATCTGGGCCACATCTCTTCTACAGTGCTTACTCCTTTGATATCTGAATGTGAAAGGCTCTCTCCAACAGATTGGGCGAAGCACCACAATCAATCTGCTCTCCAGTTGGAATCCTTGAACAACTCCTTGGTCCGAGCAGGCAAGCCACCTCTCTCTGTTGAAGCTTTCTTGAACTTAAATTCCATCAATCCAGTTCAGGAACTGTTTGTGCAATGGGATGCGCGGTACTCCGCTTTTATTTCCTTGCTAAAAGACCTGAAGGATCATCAGCTCTCCTATCCTGTTACCATTGCTGACTTCCTTCAGCGTGCCAGTTTTGGGAAGTCCAGCCATTTTCGGTTCACCCTTGATAAGGATCAGTATGTGTGTTTCTTAGAAAATTGAGGACATCTTTACATTGAGCGCATGCGTCCTAATATGGGTTTATCCTTCACTATAGACTCTGGCATCTTCCAACAAGTTTTTGAAGAACAGGAGATTAAGGCTTGGGAACTCATTTCCCGGCATGCCTCTCTTCTTTCTCCAAATTTCTATCTCCCTGTACCCCTTCAAGAGTAATACAATTAATTTTTTTGGTGTGCTCTCTCATTTATCTTTTCTCTCTTCTTTGTCTCACTCTTGTATCTTTTTGCTTCATGACAAAAAGGGGGAGAAATATAACATTTCTGAAATACATACCTTATATTCTTTTTGCAATTATGCTTAGACTTATTTCAGATCATCTTTGCTAATTGTTAAGTTTTGTCATCACGAAAAAGGAGGAGATTGATGATCAGTTTATCCCCATGAAATTTAAATAAATTACATATCTATTTTTGTGATTAACAAAACTATATAAAGTTTATACTAACGAATTTTCTACATGTCTTGAGCACAGGAAATAAAATAAGGAAAATCAAGCCAATTGGTAAGCATTATTCCTACTGTAGCAATTTTGTTTCAAAGCATGAAATCTATCTAAGTCCACATTGACTTTCTTTATGCTACAATGATTTGTTAAGTGATCTCAACGATTTGCCCTCACAACGATTCGTTAAGTGATCGCAATGATTTGCCCTCACAATGATTTGTTAAGTGATCGCAACGATTTGCCCTCACAACGATTCGTTAAGTGATTTCAACGATTTGCTTTCATAACGATTTGCTAAGTATTCACAACGATTTGCTTTCATAACGATTTGCTTCCATAACGATTCGATAAGTGATCACATCGATTTCTTAAGTGAGAACAATGATTTGGTCTCACATCGATTTCTTAAGTGAGAACAACGATTTGGTCTCACATCAATTTCTTAAGTGAGAACAACGATTTAGTCTCACATCGATTTCTTAAGTGAGAACAACGATTTGGTCTCACATCGATTTCTTAAGTAAAGAACAACGATTTGCTCGTAACGAGTTGGTTTATAACGATTTGCCTATACCATCATAACGATTTCATCCCTATAACGATTCGATAAGTTACATAACGACTCTGTTACTGTAACGATTCATCAAGTTACATAACGACTTGGTCGCTGTAACGATTTGATACAACAAATAACGATTCATTCACATTGTCTCTTACAATTTGATTATAACGACGTGTGCATAACGATTTGCTTATGGAGTCACAACGATTTGTCTCTACAATGATTTGTTTATTAATGCATAACGATTTATATGTGCATCGGTTTGCTTATGAGTGCACAACAATTTACATGAATATCAACTCATTTGCATAACGATTTCATAAGTCATGCATATAATGATTTCATGGACTATAATGATTTGATTTTCGAGTTAATTTTTGAATAACGTTGAAAAGTCAAAGTCTTCACGCATATCTTTCTGTCAGTTGTTCATTTATGGAGACTGAATGTATCACTGCATGCATGCAGACAATATCTTCTATTCTCATGCTTATTTTGTAAACATCTTTTTAGAAGAACAGAATGAAACTTCTATATTTGTATAAAATCAATCTAACGTTGACTGACAACAAGAGACAGTCTAGATGTCTATTGTTTAGCATCTAATGTGTGCAGGTCTCTGACAACATTCGTCATACAACGTTGGACAAAATAGAAGCCAAAGGATACTTCAGAAGATCTTCTCTCTGTGCGTGCATGAAGACCGTTGAACGGGAAGCTCTACAGGACCATGCAGTCTAACGTATACCAGAGCTTAGAGACAACGAACACTTCAACGTTCAATTTTCAAAATGAAGATATAAATAGAAAACTAAAGCTCCATATGAAAATAACATTTTGAATAACAACGGTGATACAACGTTTACAACCTTTTGTGAGCTTTCCGAAGAGCGAAGCAAAGAATCCCATCTGTTCTAGCTCTTGCTCTCTGTGCAAAGTGTAGATCTGTGAGAGAGCCTTTAGTTCTGAGAAGAGTTCTTTGTTGTAGATCCTTTCTTTCTCAGTTCTTAGCTTCAGATCAAGCAGTGTTCTATAAGCTTGATCTAGGGGCTTCATCCCTGAACACATTTCTTGTGTTGTTCCCTTCGGTGTGAAGGAAGACCTAGTGGTATCCAGGGTGTTGTTCCCTTCAGTGTGGAGGAAGACCTGGTGGTATCCAGGGTTTGTACCCTTCATGTGAAGGAAGACCAGCTGGGGTGCTGGGTGCTGTAGTGTCCTTAAGGGGGACTGTACCCTTGTTAGTGAAATCCTGAGATATTGCTCAGGGACTGGACGTAGGACTCCTAAGGAGAGGAGATCCGAACCATGATAATTCTCTGTGTAGTGTGATTGCTTTTACATGTTTGATTTTTCCTTCACTAAACTAACAATCTGCGAAGTGTGTTTTTGTGACTATTCTGTGAACAAGTTTTAAGTATTAAATATTTTTAATATCCCATTCACCCCCCCTCTGGGCTACTTAGCTGGGCAACACTTGAAGGAATCATCAGACGGAACTACCCCGATCTTTTCGGTAGGCATTCTTTCTTGTACGATTATATGAATTTGGAGATCAAATTCTTTTAAGAGGGGGAGGATGTAGCAACCTGGATTTTTCGAAAAATAAAAATTTTATAATATTAAAAATTAACTGAATTGGAAAATCAAAGAAAGGAGAAATTATTAAAACCCATTAAAAGAAAACAAGTAATGGGCTTTGTTAAATGTATCCTCTAAAGTTTATTGGGCAAAAATAGGGATTTTAAAAGGTGGAATAATAGGGAAATACCCTAAATTCGTAACTTAAATATTACAAAAATTATAAAAGGGGTAATAAAGCATTAAAATTAGTAGTTTGAGTTAGAATTGGATTCCTAACTCTACCCTAAAGGCTTAGCCATGAATTTAGCTCCCATCCTAACCCAATTAAGAGTTGTCAAGCTTAGAAGGAGGATAGAAATAGGAAATCTCTAAATTAAATAAGAGTTAGAGTCCTATTAGGAAATAACAACCCAAGGAGCTTAAATACTCCTTAAACCCTCTATGGCCGGCCCTAACACATTGCTGAGGCTTGTTGGACGTGGATAGGAGGCCAAGGAGAAGAAGAATTCATGGGGAGAAGGATCTCTCAAGCTTCAACCCAAGTTCTTCAAGTTCTATCCCTAGAAGAGAAAAAGAGTCAAAGGTAGGCATTCTCATGAGCAAAACCTAATTAATTTCATTTGTAGATTGTTCCAAACCTCAGGAACAACAACCCTCTTGTTTCATAATTTTCCATCGATCCAATCTTTTATTGTTAATTTTTGAAGTTCTGTAACTATCATGACCCCGAACCCTCTTCTTAAATCTTGTTCTCCATGTACACTCGACCCCATGCTATGAAATTTTAACTGGAGATACTGATGGATGTAAGGCAACTTTTGCCCCTGAAAGCCCTGATTTCCATCAAGTATGTTTCTCGAATTAAATCGTTTACCTGGACTGTACCATGTTCTATGTTTACACATACTTGATCATGTTCAAAACAAGTCGAAACCATGTTTGTTTTAAAATTCCTTTTTATTGTAAGTTACCTCGCATGTCTAGATCGATTTGCAAGTGATTTCGCAATTTTTTGTCCAATGTACAATTTGTTTTAAATTTATGAATGAACCTGTGTCAAATAAGGGCAACTTGGACCGCAATCCAAGGTGATGTCCTTTTCCCACTCGGACTCAGGCGCAGGACCTGAGAATGCGACGGCCCGATAGGCCGCGTTCTCAAGGCCGTCGCGACACAGTACCTGTCACGTTCTGAACGTGACAGGCCACCCTGTCAGGATCTGGCAGCCTGCTGTGGCCGACCTGTCACGACCGGTGCACGACCCTGTCGCGTTCTGATCTGACCCTGTCGCGACCCTTACAGGGGTACGTCACGATCTGGGGTTTTTGCATGAAACCCCCTCTTTCTGCAAGTCTTGATTTTCTACAGTAATATCATGCCATGTTAACTTTCTTAAACATAGAAAACAAAGTTTTTAATCTTGAATATATTTTAATTAATTAAAAATCTTTCACATGACCTTTCATGTCCATGATTCTTCATGACATATGCACAGACTTTGAACCATACAATATGGCTTAACTTGGCATAAAAAATATCTCATAATACATCTGGTAATTTATTTCAATAATATATTTAAAATGCCATATTTTTAAACGAACTTGTCTTCGTTTTCATGCAATGTTTTGGGAATACTGTTACCGACGCTCCACGGTTCTAGAATTCCTTTACAACGTCGAGCACTTGTTTCTATATATACACTTTTTCTTGACTTGGACGAACCCTCCGTCGGATATTCTTTCTGCCGGACTAGTGAATCCTTGTTCAAGGCCTCCGTAAGACTCCTCTGTCCATGGATTCCCACATGGTCGACGAGCTAGTTGCACCCAAACGCCTATGAAACCCTTTAGGGATCAATATGGTCCAAATAGCTATTAGAAGTTCACTCTTATCTAGAATCACGCAGGACCTTTGGATCTGTGCATAACATAGCTAGTGGGAGGTAGTGAATTCCACCTGACTACCAACACCAATCGCGTGTGTTGTGCAACTGTTACTATCGCCCGTTTACTCGACGTTTCATGTGCAATGACCACTAGTTCTCATATATATTCTACTCGCTCATCTATTCATTACTCTCTCAACTATCTCGTCTATTCATCTCGTACTCTCATCTATTCCTTGGTACTCTCTAGTGTCCATTGACTGATTGTCTAAAGATAAACAATATAACCAATGCCTGGCAATATATATAGGGCCCGGTCTGGTCCTGGGATGTGCGCCCAAAAGTGCTAGTGCCCGCAGGAGTTAAATGACTAGAGTGTTTGGCATTACACTTGAGTGCTATCTATCTCGACTATCTGAATGACAATCATAAGTGCTATGCTATACATTCTCTCACTGTCTATTGACAACAAAGTGCTATACTATACACGTTGTGCTATTGCTATACTTTGTGCTATGGCCATCCTGCTATTTATGCTATATACTCGACGCTTATACTATACTTGGAAACTTAAGCTATTTCAATCACATGCTATCATGCTATTTCTTACATTACTTGACTCTCTCACTCCGTCATTAGTTACTCTGCCTTTTTAATACATTAATCATTTAAAGCCTGCTTGATCCAGAGATTTATGTCCTACTGGGCATTATCGCTCACCCTGCATTTTTGGTTATGTGTTCTCAGGTGAGACTGAGGAAGAGACTTACACTCAAGAGGACGGGAACGACCAAGAGTGAAGTCAAGCGTACCCTAGTGTCTTAGTAGTTGTTAGAGTTTGAGTTTAGTCTTTTGCCTTATTCAATGTAATCAGGCCCTATAGAATGGCTCTGATATTAGTGGTTGTAACTAGACATTGGAAATTTTTAATGAGATGAATTTGCTTTAGTATTTATTCTTGTTCAATGGTTTGATGTCTAGTACTCGCTCTGTACCCGTTTATTTGCAACTACCTCGCGTTCTGATATTTCGCGTCGGGGCGTGACATAAAGACTCAACCTTACACATATCACACACATGTTAAGCTACCAAACAATAAAGAAACATTTGCTATCATTTACCATAACAAATCACATGGCACATGCTTTATATAATTAACTACACATAAATCATCCAAACACGTTCCTAACTAACACATGCTCATATTAAATCATGGATGATAAACATACACCTATACATGATTTCTACACCTAACATGTAACATGATTCAACAGTCCAAACATTATCCATATTATGGTACAACTCTACTAACTAGATCATGGAGTTAAGCATAGAGTAAAGAGCAACCTAGCATGATATATATTCATATTTCACATGCACTTTTCACATTAATTACACATTTCATTTTCTGTTTTAATATAAATAAATAACAATTACACATGATATCACATTTTATTAAACAAGGATTGAAGGTTTAAAACATATTCAAGTCGGTTAGCAACCATATACAATTTAAGCATGGAACTATGTACTAAGTGAATAGCATGTCTATCATGGAACTTAGACATTCTTTCATGTATTTATCACAATCATAATCACACCTTACTTGCTGTTTAGACATGGATTAAACACAATTACATGGTTTTACATTTGTTCAGATGCTATCTTATTCATTTAACAATTTCACATGCTCATCTTTCACATAGCATAGTTCACATGTTCACATACCCATATTCACATACATTACTACATGGATGCTATTAAACTATATAACATGATACCAAACATGATGTTACATCTAACATATTAACGTATAAATGATATGGATATTTGCCTTATTACCTTAGTTTTCACATGCAATCATGTTCTCATTAACATTTACTCTCCCTTACACATCATTTCACACATTTTTCACATCGTTTACTCTTGCACTTTCACTTATCACATATCATATCACTTGCACTTACCACGTGCCACATTTACATGTCACTTTACACTTTCTTCATATTTTATCACTTAATTTGCCGTGACACATAGTCCTAACTACCATCTAGAGGACGCACACACCCATATCACATAGCACATAGCACATCACTTGACACACACTCGCCACATGGGCAATCTTGTGGCGAATCTTGTTAACTGCGCAGACCGGGAGAAGCCCTCTCCACCGTATCCAGTGGTACTTGTCCACCTCTAGGGTTTCATCCTAATGCCCTTAGGATATATTTCACAACGTTGAGCCTTCCATAGGGACTTTTCTATGGTACAACTCTCAGACTTCTATGGTAGTAGTGTCAATCTCGGCCACATTTTTACATTAAGCACATTATCATATTTCGTCTCGTTTTACTCACACTTAATTCATACTAATCCCTTTTTGCACATGCACTTCGAATAATAATCCCATTTCAGGTTATAAAGTTTAATCTTACTGTTCAACAGTGAGAAATAACTCAAAATAGTATACTAACATGCTATTAATAATAAATTTTACATGATTACAACTAACATGCTCATTATGATTAAATTTCACATGTTATAATACATACAGTACCTACGGTTGACACATCAGTACCAAATTTTTATCACATGCTACATATAGTTAGTATATCACATATTAAATTTTCCAGATTTTTATGAACAGTGACTCAAATTTTAGTAATTAAGATAGAATTTAGGCATATTACTCAAGAATTTCACTTAATTAGATTTCACAGTGAAACAGTAGTGTCTAACAGTTTCAAAGCATGAAAGCAGTCATCATAGAAATAGGGAAAATTTATAAAACCCCAATCTTGCAGCAAATCTAATTATTCCGGTTTAAACATAGATAAACCATGCTTCTCTCATTAATACAGAATTTCAATAATTAACACTATGTACAGGAATTCGAAATATCGTCATGATATGACCTAATGACTGACCCTGACCACATACAATTTTTACAACATGTATATACATCTAGAAGTCCATATAACACATTTTAGAGATCAAGCAGTACACTTTTAGAACCCTGAAGAACTTGGCGACATAGTGTGTGCCGCCAACTGTGTAAATGGCATAGTCTGTTGCCGCCAACATAGGAACTTGGCGGCACAATATGTGGCTGCCAACTTCCCGTCTGCAAACCATGCAGACAACACACAAATGCAAGGGCAATTTAGAGGTTCCAGAACATGAGGAAAATTCCAGAAAAATGGTAGGACCTAAGGGGACATGAGTAGGGTTGACATCCATAGGTTACTTGCCTCAAAATAAATCTACAATGATCAAATCTTTTCGGAGAAGCCCTCCTTGGCCCAGCCAAGAAGATGCTTAAAACCTCTTCAGATCCGGTTCTTCTGTTGATGTAGATTGATCCTAGGAGTTGGGGATGGTTCTTCTATGCGTGGACTATCCTCCAGTCCATGTAGATCTCCAAAAAACTCCTCCAGTCGCTGGATCCAGCTCTTTAAAGACCAACTTCTCTCCACAAAGGGTTCTAGGGTTTCACAAAGGCCAAAAGACTTATTCCGGCCTGAATAAAGTGATTTTATAGTGCTGGGTAGGTTCGGTACGCATTAGGGTAGGTCTCCTATGGCTATAGATGGGTTTCCTAAATTGGAACCGGACGAAACGCAGGCGTTATCAAATCTAAAACTATCATACAGCTGGGAACTTGGCATCCACCTATGGTGCCACCAACAGGGGGGTTGGAGTCCATCGATCTGTACGCCAGTCCCTCTGGCTATGCAATCAGTGGCCTGCATGTTGCCGCCAACTGTGCATCTCAGCCAGAAAACTAGAATACATCAAAAATAGTTATATTTATACATCATAAACAACTTACAAAAATTTGATAGCTATCTTATGCACAAGATAAACACACATATACATATATATATATATGTGTACACAACATAGTTACATACAACTTGCATGGATTTAAATAAATATAACATGTACATCGATAGTTAGATAATGCATGCATATTTAAATATATACATGTACGAAAAATAACTCATATGCACTTACAAGGTATATAGAAATGCTTACCTATCATATGCTCAACCTTACTTAAATACAACATGCACATTATTTAAATAAGTACATCATGTAAAAAATTAGCTAATTACCTATATTCACAGAAAATAACATACATACATACGTATACACATTGACTAATTATAATATACACAAATTTAATACACTCACTATATACATAACAAGTAACTACCACATGCATAATATAAAATGAACAAAGTTCGGGGGTCTCACACTCTCCCCCCCTTGAAAAAGATCTTCGTCCTCGAAGATGGGATCGAGTACCTCTGATGACGTTGCCGATGTCATCTCTGGCTTACACATTCTCCTTGGTTTGTGTTGCTAGCTTTGTTGTTGCAGTTGCTGGTACACCTTGCGGAACGAGCTTCATCAGCCTTGGACACTCTCTGATCAGATGGTCCTTGCTACCACACTTGAGACATCTTCCTTCTTTTAACCAACACACAATTCCGTAATGACGCTTGCCGCAGTGTACACACTCGGGCTTCTCGCTGCCTAGTACCATAGCCGATTGCTGACCTTGTATGAATTTCTTCATCTTCCTATTTTGTCGCTAGAATGGTTCTGGTAACCTCTTCTTCTGATCTTCCTTCTCTTCCTGGTATGATTCCACCCTACTCTCTTATTTGCTTTCTACACTGAGAGCCTCTTCCAAAGTGCGCGGGTCAGACTGTAAAAGTCGACCTCTCAAAGATGGTTTGAGCCCCTTCAAGAACTTCTTTACTTTGCAACTCTGCTCATACCTCCTAGCCTGAGCACTACGTCTACCACGTTCAGCCATAGTCAGCAAAACAATTAATCTAGTTAGAATCTAAATTATTAAATCCTAACTATTTTCTTAACTATCTTCCTTTCATTATTAAATATTTTCTACATATATGGACAAATTTCTATAAAGACTTTGCAATATTGTGAAGATGATGGTTTATCCATTTACAATCTCAACCTTGGCGGTCTGATACCATCTCTGTAACGACCCTCTTCATACCGATACGATTATACCAATCCCCATTTGTACAAAGGACGTCATTACAGTGGGATAATAACCTAACACTAAACAATAGGTTGATATGTACATGAATAACAAATGATTACAGTGGAAATAAAAGAATTAATTCATTCTCATTCCATCATCATCACACATTCCACAGTCTATATAGCAAGAGAAAGAAATGACAATGTCCGCATTATTACAATTTCAAAAGAACTACATTGTCTATTACATTGTCCATACAAATGACATTATTCATACTATGAAATATAGCAACTACAAAAAAGTCTCCACAAGCAACTATTCCTCGTTTTCGGCGTCGATCTTCACTACACCTTCCTCAAGTGTGGAAACTCCTGTCTAACCTGTATGCCGAAGCAAGTATGAGTCTAAAAGACCCAGCAAGCAATCTAAAGGCTCAACCTTGCACATATCACACACATGTTAAGCTAAAAAAACAATAAAGGAACATATGCTATCATTTACCATAAAAAATCACATGGCACATGCTTTATATAATTAACTACACATAAATCATCCAAACACGTTCCAAACTAACACATGCTCATATTAAATCATGGATGATAAACATACACCTATACATGATTTCTACACCTAACATGTAACATGATTCAACAGCCCAAACATTATCCATAGTATGGTACTACTCTACTAACTAGAGCATGGAGTTAAGCACAGAGTAAACAACCTAGCATGATATATATTCATATTTCACATGCAGTTTTCACATTAATTACACATTTCATTTGCCGTTTTAATATAAATAAATCATAATTACACATGATATCACAATTTCTTAAACATGGATTGAAGGTTTAAAACATATTCAAGTCGGTTAGCAAACATATACAATTTAAGCATGGAACTATGTACTAAGTAAATAGCATGTCTATCATGGAACTTAGACATTCTTTCATGTATTTATCACAATCATAATCACACCTTACTTGCTGTTTTGACATGAATTAAACACAATTACATGATTTTACATTTGTTCACATGCTATCTTATTCATTTAACAATTTCACATGCTCATCTTTCTCTTTGCAAAGTTCACGTGTTCACATACCCATATTCACATACATTACTACAGGAATGCTATTAAACTATATAACATGATACCAAACATGATGTTACATCTAACATATTAACATATAAATGATATGGATATATGCCTTATTACCTTGGTTTTCACATGCAATCATGCTCTCATTAACATTTACTCTCCCTTACACATCATTTCACACATTTTTCACATCGTTTACTCTTGCACTTTCACTTATCACATATCACATCACTTGCACTTACTATGTGCCACATTCACATGTCACTTTACACTTTCTTCATATTTTATCACTTAAGTTGCCGTGACACATAGTCCTAACTACCATCTAGAGGACGCACACACCCATATCACATAGCACATATCACATAGCACATCACTTGACACACACCCGCCACCTGGGCAATCTAGTGGCGAATCTTGGTAACTGCATAGACCGGGAGAAGCCCTCTCTACCCTATCCAGTGGTACTTGTCCACCTCTAGGGTTTCATCCTAATACCCTTAGGATATATTTCACAATGTTGAGCCTTCCATAGAGACTTTTCTATGGTACAGCTCTCAGACCTCTATGGTAGTAATATCAATCTCGGCCACATTTTTATATTAAGCACATTATCATATTTCGTCTCGTTTTACTCACAATTAATTCACACTTTAATCCCTTTTTGCACATGCACTTTGAATAATAATCCCATTTCAGGTTATAGAGTTTAATCTTACAGTTCAACAATGATAAACAACTCAAAACAATATACTAACATGCTATTAATACTAAATTTTACATGATTACAACTAACATGCTCATTATGATTAAATTTCACATGTTATAATATAAATAGTACCTACGGTTGTCACATCAGTACCAAATTTTTATCACATGCTACATACAATTAGTATAACACATTTTAAAGTTTACAGATTTTTATGAACAGTAATTCAAATTTTAGTAATTAAGACATAATTCAGGCATATTACTCAAGAATTTCACTTAATTAGATTTCACAGTGAAACAGTAGTGTCTAACAGTTTCAAAGCATGAAAACAATCATCATACTAATAGGGAAAATTTATAAAACCCCAATCATGCAGCAAATCTAATTATTCCTGGTTAAACATAGATAAACCATGCTTCTCTCATTAATACAGAATTTCAATAATTAACACTACGCATAGAAATTCAAAATATCATCATGATATGACCTAATGACGGACCCTAACCACATATAATTTTTACAACATGCATATACATCCAGATGTCTAAATAACACATTTTAGAGATCAAGCAGTACACTTTTAGAACCCTGAAGAACTTGGCGACACAATGTGTGCTGCAAACTGTGTAAATGGCACAGTTTGGTGCCGCCAACATAGGAACTTGGCGGCATAGTATGTGGCCGCCAACTTTCTGTTTGCAGACCATGCAGACAGCACACAAATGCAAGCGCAATTTGGAGGTTCCAGGACACGAGGAAAATTCCGAAAAAATGCTAGGACCTAGGGGGACATGAGTAGGGTTGACATCCATAGGTTACTTGCCTCAAAATAAATCTACAATGATCAAATCTTGCCGGAGAATCCCTCCTCAGCCTAGCCAAGACGATTCTCAAAACTTCTTCAGATCTGGTTCTTCTGTTGATGTAGATTGATCCTAGGAGTTGGGGATGCTTCTTCTATGTATGGACTATCCTCCAGTTAGTGTAGATCTCCAGAAAACTCCTCCAGTCTCCGGATCCAGCTCTCCAAAGATCAGGTTTTCTCCACAAAGGGTTCTAGGGTTTCACAAAGGCCAAAAGACTTATTCCGGCCGGAAATAGGGTGATTTTATAGAGCTGGGTAGGTTGGGTATGCATTAGGGTAGGTCTCCTATGTTTATCGATGGGTTTCCTAAAGTGGAACCGGACGAATCACAGGCGTTACCAAATCTAAAACCGTCATACAGCTGGGAACTTGGCGTCGACCTATGGTGCCGCCAACAGGGGGGTTGGCTTCCATCGATTTGTACGCCAATCTCTCTGGCCATGCAGTCAGTGGCATGCATGTTGCCGCCAACTGTGCATCTCAACCAGAAAACCATAATACATCAAAAACAGTTATATTTATACATCATAAACAACTTAGAAAAATTTGATAGCTATCTTATGCACAAGATAAGCACACACACACACACATATATATATATATATTTAAATATATATATATATATATATATATATATATATATATACACAACATAGTTACATACAACATGCATGGATTTAAATAAATATAACATGTACATCGATAGTTAGATAATGCATGCACATTTAAATATATACATGTACGAAAAATAACTCATATGCACTTACAAGGTATATAGCAATGTTTACCTATCATATGCTCAACCTTACTTAAATACAACATGCACAGTATTTAAATAAGTACATCATGTACAAAATTAGCTAATTACCTATATTCGCTGAAAATAACATATATACATACGTATGCACATTGACTAATTATAATATACACAAATTTAATACACTCACTATATACATAACAAGTAACGACCACATGCATAATATAAAATGAACAAAGTTCGGGGGTCTCACACTCTCCCCCCCTTGAAAAAGATCTCCGTCCTCGAAGATCGGATCGAGTACCTCTGATGACGTCGCTGATGTCATCTCTGGCTTACACATTCTCCTTGGTTGATGTTGCTAGCTTCGTTGTTGTAGTTGCTGGTACACCTTGCGGAACGAGCTTCATCAGCCTTGGACACTCTCTGATCTGATGGTCATTGCTACCACACTTGAGACATCTTCCTTCTTTTAACCAACACACAATTTCTCCATGACGCTTGCCGCAGTGTACACACTCGTGCTTCTCGCTGCCTGGTACCATAGCCGATTGCTGACCTTCTATGAATTTCTTCATCTTCCTATTTTGTCGCTTGAATGGTTCTGGTAACCTCTTCTTCTGAGCTTCCTTCTCTTCTTGGTATGATTCCACCCTACTCTCTTGCCGGCTTCCTACGCTGAGAGCCTCTTCCAAAGTGCGGGGGTCAGACTCTAAAAGTCTAGCTCTCAAAGATGGTTTGAGCCCCTTCAGGAACTTCTTTACTTTGTGACTCTGCTCATACCTCCTAGCCTGAGCACTACGTCTACCACGTCCAGCCATAGTCTGCAAAACAATTAATCTAGTTAGAATCTAAGTTACTAAATCCTAACCATTTTCTCAACTATCTTCCTTTCATTATTAAATATTTTCTACATATATGGACAAATTTCTATAAAGACTTTGCAATATTGTTAAGATGATGGTTTATCCATGTACAATCTCAACCTTGGCGCTCTAATACCATCTCTGTAACGACCCTTTTCATACAGGTATGATTATACCAATCTCCATCGGTACAAGGGACGTCATTACCATAGGATAATAATCCAAAACTAAACGATAGGTTGATATGTACATGAATAACAAACGATTACAGTGGAAATAAAAGAAATAATTCATTCTCATTCCATCATCATCACACATTCCATAGTCTATATAGCAAGAGAAATAAATGACAATGTCCGCATTATTACAATTTCGAAAGAACTACATTGTCTATTACATTGTCCATACAAATGATATTATTCATACTATGAAATATAGCAACTACTAAAAAGTCTCCACAAGTAACTACTCCTCTTTTTCGACGTCGATCTTCACTACACCTTCCTCAAGTGCAGAAACTCCTGCCTCACCTATACACCGAAGCAAGTATGAGTCTTAAGCAATCTAAAGATTCAACCTTACACATATTACACACATGTTAAGCTACAAAAAAAAAGATACATATGCTATCATTTACCAAAACAAATCACATGGCACATGCTTTATATAATTAACTACACATAAATCATCCAAACCCGTTCCTAACTAACACATGCTCATATTAAATCATGGATGATAAACATAAACCTATACATGCTTTCTACACCTAACATGTAACATGATTCAACAGTCCAAACATCATCCATATTTTGGTACAACTCTACTAACTAGAGCATGGAGTTAAGCACAGAGTAAAGAGCAACCTAGCATGATATATATTCATATTTCACATGCACTTTTCACATTAATTACACATGTCATTTTCTGTTTTAATATAAATAAATCACAATTACACATGATATCACATTTTCTTAAACATGGATTGAAGGTTTAAAACATATTCAAGTCGGTTAGCAACCATATACAATTTAAGCATGGAACTATGTACTAAGTAAAAAGCATGTCTATCATGGAACATAGACATTCTTTCATGTATTTATCACAATCATAATCATACCTTTATTTCTGTTTTGACATGAATTAAACACAATTACATGGTTTTACATTTGTTCACATGCTATCTTATTCATTTAACAATTTCACATGCTCATCTTTCACTTAGCATAGTTCACGTGTTCACATACCCATATTCACATACATTACTACAGGGATGCTATTAAACTATATAACATGATACCAAACATGATGTTACATCTAACATATTAACATATAAATGATATGGATATATACCTTATTACCTTGGTTTTCACATGCAATCATGGTCTCATTAACATTTACTCTCCCTTACACATCATTTCACACATTTTTCACATCGTTTACTCTTGCGCTTTCACTTATCACATATCATATCACTTGCACTTACCATGTGCCACATTCACATGTCACTCTACACTTTCTTCATATTTTATCACTTAAGTTGCCGTGACACATAGTCCTAACTACCATCTAGAGGACGCACGCACCCATATCACATAGCACATATCACATATCATATAGCACATAGCACATAGCACATCACTTGACACACACCCTCCACCTGGGCAATCTAGTATCGAATCTTGGTAACTGCGCAGACCGGGAGAAACCCTCTCCACCGTATCCACTGGTACTTGTCCACCTCTAGGGTTTCATCCTAATGCCCTTAGGATATATTTCACAACGTTGACCCTTCCATAGGGACTTTTCTATGGTACATCTCTCAGACCTCTATGGTAGTAGTATCAATCTCGGCCACATTTTTACATTATGCACATTATCATATTTCGTATCGTTTTACTCACACTTAATTCATACTAATCCCTTTTTGCACATGCACTTTGAATAATAATCTCATTTCAGGTTACAGAGTTTAATCTTACTGTTCAACAGTGATAAACAACTCAAAACAGTATACCAACATGCTATTAATACTAAATTTTACATGATTACAACTAACATGCTCATTATGATTAAATTTTACATGTTATAATACATACAGTACCTACGATTGACACATCAATACCAATTTTTTATCACATGCTACATATAGTTAGTATATCACATATTAAATTTTCCAGATTTTGATGAATAGTAATTCAAATTTTAGTAATTAAGATAGAATTCAGGCATATTATTCAAGAATTTCACTTAATTAGATTTCACAGTGAAACAGTAGTGTCTAACAGTTTCAAAGCATGAAAACAGTCATCATACAAATAGGGAAAATTTATAAAAGCCCAATCTTGCAGCAAATCTAATTATTCCTGGTTAAACATAGATAAACCATGCTTCTCTCATTAATATAGAATTTCAATAATTAACACAACATACAGAAATTTGAAATTTCATCATGATATGACCTAATGACTGACCCTGACCACATACAATTTTGACAACATGCATATACATCCAGAAGTCCAAAAAACACATTTTAGAGATCAAGCAGTACACTTTTAGAACCCTGAAGAATTTGGCGACGTAGTGCGTGCCGCCAACTGTGTAAACGGTACAGTCTGGTGCCCCCAACATAGGAACTTGGGGGCACAGTATGTGGCCGCCAACTTCTTGTCTACAGACCATGCAAACAGCACATAAATGCAAGGGCAATTTAGAGGTTCCAGGACACGAGGAAAATTCCAGAAAAATGCTAGCACCTAAGGGGACATGAGTAGGGTTGACATCCATAGGTTACATGCCTCAAAATAAATCTACAATGATCAAATCTTGCCGGAGAAGCTCTCCTTGGCTCAGCCAAGAAGATGCTTAAAACCTCTTCAGATCCGGTTCTTCTGTTGATGTAGATTGATCCTAGGAGTTGGGGATGCTTCTTCTATGTATGGACTATCCTCCAGTCGGTGTAGATCTCCAGAAAACTCCTCCAGTCGTCGGATCCAGCTCTCCAAAGATCAGCTTTTCTCCACAAAGGGTTCTAGGGTTTCATAAAGGCCAAAAGGCTTATTCCGGCCAGAATTGGGTGATTTTATAGAGCTGGGTAGGTTGGGTACGCATTAGGGTAGGTATCCTATGGTTATAGATGGGTTTCCTATACTAGAACCGGACGAAATGCAGGTGTTACCCAATCTGAAACCATCATACAGCTGGGAACCATCATACCTCTGATGACGTAGCCGATCTCATCTCTAGCTCACACATTCTCCTTGCTTGGTGTTGCTAGCTTCGTTGTTGCAGTTGCTGGTGCACGTTCCAGAACGAGCTTCATTAGCCTTGGACACTTTCTGATCCGATGGTCCATGCTACCACACTTGAGACATCTTCCTTCCTTTAACCAACACACAATTCCACCATGACGCTTGCCATAGTGTACACACTCGGGCTTCTCGCTGCCTGGTACCATAGCCGATTGCTGACCTTCAATGAATTTCTTCATCTTCCTATTTTGTCGCTGGAATGGTTCTGGCATCCTCTTCTTCTGAGCTTCCTTCTCTTCCTGGTATGATTCCACCCTACTCTCTTGCCTGCTCGCTACGCTGAGAGCCTCTTCCAAAGTGCGGGGGTCAGACTCTAAAAGTCTAGCTCTCAAAGATGGTTTGAGCCCCTTCAGGAACTTCTTTGCTTTGCGACTCTGCTCATACCTGCTAGCCTGAGCACTATGTCTACCACGTCCATCCATAGTCTGCAAAACAATTAATCTAGGTAGAATCCAAGTTACTAAATCCTAACCATTTTCTTAACTATCTTCCTTTCATTATTAAATATTTTCTACATAAATGGACAAATTTCTATAATGACTTTGCAATATTTTGAAGATGATGGTTTATCCATGTACAATCTCAACCTTGGTGCTCTGATACCATCTCTGTAACGACCCTCTTCATACCGGTATGATTATACCAATCCCCATCGGTACAAAGGACGTCATTACAGTGGGATAATAACCCAACACTAAACGATAGGTTGATATGTACAAAAATAACAAATGATTATAGTGGAAATAAAAGAAATAATTCATTCTCATTCCATCATCATCACACATTCCACAGTCTATATAGCAAGAGAAAGAAATGACAATGACCGCATTATTACAATTTCAAAAGAACTACATTGTATATTACATTGTCCATACAAATGACATTATTCATACTATGAAATATAGCAACTACTAAAAAGTCTCCACAAGCAACTACTCCTCTTTTTTGGCGTCGATCTTCACTACACCTTCCTTAAGTGCGGAAACTCCTATCTCACTTGTACGCCGAAGCAAGTATGAGTCTAAAAGACCCAGCAAGCAATCTATAGACTCAACCTTACACATATCACAAACATGTTAAGCTACCAAGCAATAAAGAAATACATGCTATCATTTACCATAACAAATCACATGGCACATGCTTTATGTAATTAACTACACATAAATCATCCAAACATGTTCCAAACTAACACATGCTCATATTAAATCATGGATGATAAACATACACCTATACATGATTTCTACACCTAACATGTAACATGATTCAACAGCCCAAACATTATCCATATTATGGTACAACTCTACTAACTAGAGCATGGAGTTAAGCACAGAGTAAAGAGCAACCTAGGATGATATATATTCAAATTTCACATGCACTTTTCACATTAATTACACATTTCATTTGCTGTTTTAATATAAATAAATGATAGTTACACATGATATCACATTTTCTTAAACATGGATTGAAGGTTTAAAACATATTCAAGTCGGTTAGCAACCATATACAATTGAAGCATGGAACTATGTACTAAGTGAATATCATGTCTATCATGGAACTTAGACATTCTTTCATGTATTTATCACAATCATAATCACACCTTACTTTCTGTTTTGACATAAATTAAACACAATTACATGGTTTTACATTTGTTCACATGCTATCTTATTCATTTAACAATTTCACATGCTCATCTTTCACTTAGCACAGTTCACGTGTTCACATACCCATATTCACATACATTACTACAGGGATGCTATTAAACTATATAACATGATACCAAACCTAATGTTACATCTAACATATTCACATATAAATGATATGGATATATACCTTATTACCTTGGTTTTCACATGCAATCATGCTCTCATTAACATTTACTCTCCCTTACACATCATTTCACACATTTTTCACATCGTTTACTCTTGCACTTTCACTTATCACATATCACATCACTTGCACTTACCACGTGCCACATTCACATGTCACTTTACACTTTCTTCATATTTTATCACTTAAGTTGTCATGGCATATAGTCCTAACAACCATCTAGAGGACGCACGCACCCGTATCACATAGCACATATCACATAGCACATCACTTAACACACACCCGCCACCTGGGCAATCTAGTGGCGAATCTTGGTAACTGCGTAGACCGGGAGAAGCCCTCTCCGCCATATCTAGTGGTAATTTTCCACTCTGCGGTTTCATCCTAATGCCCTTAGGATATATTTCACAACATTGACCCTTCCATAGGGACTTTTTTATGGTATAGCTCTCAGACCTCTATGGTAGCAGTGTCAATCTCCGCCACATTTTTACATTAAGCACATTATCATATTTCGTCTCGTTTTACTCACACTTTAATCCCTTTTTGCACATGCACTTTGAATAATAATCCCATTTCAGGTTACAGAGTTTAATCTTATAGTTCAACAATGATAAACAACTCAAAACAGTATACTAAGATGCTATTAATACTAAATTTTACATGATTACAACTAACATGCTCATTATGATTAAATTTCTCATGTTATAATATAAACAGTACCTACAGTTGTCACATCATCACCAAATTTTTATCACATGCTATATACAGTTAGTATATCACATATTAAATTTTCCAGATTTTTATGAACAGTTATTCAAATTTTAGTAATTAAGACAGAATTTAGGTATATTACTCAAGAATTTCACATAATTAGATTTCACAGTGAAACAGTAATGTCTAACAGTTTCAAAGCATGAAAACAGTCATCATACTAATAGGGAAAAATTATAAAACCCCAATCATGCGGCAAATCTAATTATTCCGAGTTAAACATTGATAAACCATGCTTCTCTCATTAATACAGAATTTCAATAATTAACACTACATACAGAAATTCGAAATATCTTCATGATATGACCTAATGACTGACCCTGACAAAATACAATTTTTACAACATGCATATACATCCAGAAGTCCAAATAACACATTTTAGAGATCAAGCAGTAGACTTTTAGAACCCTAAAGAACTTGGCGACACAGTGTGTGCCGCCAACTGTGTAAATGGCACAGTCTGGTGCCGCCAACATAGGAACTTGATGGCACAGTATGTGGCCGCCAACTTCCTATCTACAGACCATGCAAACAGCACACAAATGCAAGGGCAATTTGGAGGTTCCTAGACATGAGGAAAATTCTGGAAAAATGCTAGGACCTAAAGAGACATGAGTAGGGTTGACATCCATAGGTTACTTGCCTAAAAATAAATCTACAATGATCAAATCTTGTTAGAGAAGCCCTCTTCGGCCCAGCCAAGAAGATGCTCAAAACCTCTTCAGATCCGGTTCTTCTGTTGATGTAGATTGATCCTCGGAGTTAGGGATGCTTCTTCTATGTATGGACTTTCCTCCAATTAGTGTAGATGTCCAGAAAACTCCTCCAGTCGCCGGATCTAGCTCTCCAAAGACTAGCTTTTCTCCACAAAGGGTTCTAGGGTTTCACAAAGGCCAAAAGACTTAATCCAGTCAGAATAGGGTGATTTTATAGAGCTGGGTAGATTGGGTACGTATTAGGGTAGTCTCCTACGGTTATAGATGGGTTTCCTAAACTAGAACCGGACGAAACACATGCGTTACCAAATCTGAAACCATCATATAGCTGGGAACTTGACGTCCACCTATGGTGCCGCCAACAGGGGGGTTGGTGTCACGCCCCAATGCGGAATATCGGAGCGCGAAGGCAGTTGCAAGAAAAAGGTATAGAGCGTATACTAGACATCAAACCATTGCACACTGAATAATACTAAAGCAAATCTTTCTCATTAATAATTTCCAAATGTCTAGTTACAACCACTAATATCAGAGCCATTCTAAAGGGCCCAATTACATTGCAACAGAAGGAAATAACTAACTACAACTCTAAAATAACATAATGACTCAAGGGTACTCCTGGCTTCACTCTTGGTCATTCCCTTCCTCGTGAGTGTATGTATCATCCTCGGTCTCACCTGAGAACACAACATCAAATAACGTAGGGTGAGCGATAACGCCCAGTAGGACTTAAATCTCAGGCTCAAACAGGCTATAAATAATTAACGCATTTAATGGCAGAGTGTCTAGAGATAGCAGGTACAAGAGAGTCAAATATAGTAAGAGATAGCACAACTGGTAACAAGATAGCACAATAGCACGAGATCAAGTATAGTTTCCAAAATAGCACAAGTATCGAATATAGCACGAATAGCAGGATGGCCATAGCACAACTAGCACAAGTATAGTAATAGCACGACGAGTATAGCACTTGTTTGTTATTCTAGACATCGAGAGAGTATAGCACGTTTGTGTTTTGATTGTCATATAGATAGTCGAGATAGATAGCACTTGAGTGTAATGCCAAATACTCTGATCATTTAACTCCCATGGGCACTAGCACTTTCGGGCGCACATCCCAGGACCAGATCGGGCCCTTTATATATTGCCAAGCATTGGTTATATTGTTTATCTTTAGACAATCAGTCAATGGCCAATATAGAGTACCAAGAAATATATAAGAGCACTAGATGAATAGATGAGATAGTGGAGTGAACGTGAGTAGGTGAGCGAGTAGAGTATAGATGAGAGCTAGTGGACATTGCACGTAATACGTCGAGTAATCAGGCGATAGTAACAGTTGCACAACACGTGCACTTGGTGTTGGCAGTCAGGTGGAACTCACGACCCTACCACTGGCCTTGTTATGCATAGGTTCAGAGGTCCGGCGTGATATAAGATGAGAGTGAATCTCTAATAGCCGTGTGGATCATATAGATCCCTAAAGGGTATCATAGGTATTAGGGTACAACCGGCTCGTCGACCATGTGGGAATCCATGATCAGAGGAGACTTACGGAGGCCTTGTACAAGAGTTCACTAGTCCAGCGAAAGGAATATCCGACGGAGAGTTGACCACAAGCCAAGTAAAGTGTGTATATAAAACATGTGCTCGACGTTCTAGAGGAATTCTAGAACAGTGGAGCGTCGATATTGGTATATAAACAACGCAAGAAACGAATACAAGTCCTTTAAAATAGGGCAAATAATATACTTTATTGCAATAAATTACCAGATACATTATGAGATATTTTCTGTAAGATTTCAGCCATAAATGGATGGTTCAAGTGTGTGCAAGTGCAAGAGAAATCATAGATATAAATAAGTCGTGAACATGTATTTTAAATCATTCAATATAGCACCATTTTTAAGTAGGGTTTTTACTGGGGGTATAACGGTAAGAAGGCGACATAGGTCAATGAGCATTGCGACATGGGTCAGGCAGAACGTGACAGGGTCCTGTACGGGTTGCGACATGGCTGTCTGTTCAGGCGGCCAGAACGCGACGTAGGTACTGTCGCATTCAGAAAGCGACAAGGAAGGCGTCGCGATGGCTTGAGAAAGCGACAAGTGGATGGTCGCAATCAGACCCAGAAGGCGACATATTGGCCTGTCGCAATCTGGTTGTCTGCACCTGGCTCAGACAGGATTCAGACCAGGCTTTGGATTAAGGGCCAACTTGAAATCAAATGATACGGGGTGCTTTGAAAAATCATAACTAATTGTATAGGGAACGAAAAATCATGAAACCAGTTGCAAATTAAACTAGACATGTAAGGGTACTTCCAATAAATCGGAATTAGAGAGAGAGCATGGTTTGAACATAGTTTGAGAACGAACAAGGACGAGTAACATAGAACATGACATAGAGAGCAAGACTGATTTAATTCGAGCAACATGCTCAATGAAATTTAGGCTTTTTAGGGGCAAATGATCCCTAACAACATGAAGTATCTACAGTAAAACTTTCGTAGCATGGGATCAAGTATACATAGAGATTTGAATTAAACATGACACCTCAGGGTTATCATGTTTGCAGTTCTTCAAAAATTAAGAACAAAATATAGGATGGATGGAAAAATATGAAACTTGGGGGTTTCATTCAAGAGGGTAGGAAGAACCTACAGAAAAAGTTTCATGGTTTATGCTTGTGAGAATGCCTACCTTTGACTCGATTTGTCTTCTAGGGCTAGAACTTGAAGAACAAGGAAAGAAGCTTCAAGTTCTTCTTCTCTCCACGAAATCCTCTCCTTCTTAGCCTCTTCTCCACGTCCAGCAACTCTTGGCAACGAGCTAGGGTTGCCCAAGAGAGTTTAAGAGGTGTATTTATGTAAACACAAGTTCCTATTCCTACTACTACTCAAATTCCTCTTAATTCCGAGATTTCCTTACTCCCACATTCCTTCCTTGCTTTCCAATCTCTATTTAGACTTGGAAGAGATCCAAATTCGTGCTAATCCATATGGGGTAGGTTTAGGAATCCTATTATGACTCAAACTAGCTATTTAATGTATTAAATAACTCTTTTCTATTTAAGTAATATTCTAGTTACGAATTTAGGGTATTTTCCTATTATTCCCCTTTTATAATTTCTTATTTTGACCCACAAATTTCTAATGGGTCCATTTAATAAAGCCCATTACTTGTTTTCATTTAATGTGTTTCGTTTAATTCCTTTTTTGTGAATCTTCCATTATTTAATTTTCTTCTATTGATTTTTTTTCAAATAATTCGATTTTTAATTATTATAAAATCCAGGTTGCTACAGTTGGCGTCCATCGATCTAGACGCCAAACCCTCTGGCCATGTAGTCAGTGGCTTGCATGTTGCCGCCCACTGCGCATCTCGGCCAGAATACCAGAATACATAAAAAATAGTTATATTTATACATCATAAACAACTTACAAAAATTTGATAGCTATCTTATGCACAAGATAAACACACATATACATATATATATGTGTACACAATATAGTTACATACAACATGCATGGATTTAAATAAATATAACATGTACATCGATAATTAGATAATGCATGCACATTTAAATATATACATGTACGAAAAATAACTCATATGCACTTACAAGGTATATAGCAATGCTTACCTATCATATGCTAAACCTTACTTAAATACAACATGCACATTATTTAAATAAGTACATCATGTAAAAAATTAGCTAATTACCTATATTCGCAGAAAATAACATACATAAATACGTATACACATTGACTAATTATAATATACACAAATTTAATACACTCACTATATACATAACAAGTAACTACCATATGCATAATATAAAATGAACAAAGTTCGGGGGGTCTCACACATGCAAATGATGAACTAAATACCATGTTAAATAGACCTCGATTCAGCCTTGAAATACGCATCCTACACAGTGGACGCACTTCATAATGCAGTGCTCAGTCAAAACAATCGAAACTGTGAAGAAGGAAAATCGTGTCCGCTTATGTGGCAGTGTTTATACTTGAATCGCGTCGGGGGGAACGAACACGTTTATTGAAATTCATTGAATAAAACATTGGGTGGGAAAACTTGCTGAATCGCATCGAGAGATCACGTCGCGATTTAGACATGCACAGACTCCCACACGGCGCGAAGTCTCACGCGGCCCGTTGACTAGTCAGCACGAGAATCACGTCGGATCTCACAGTCATGATTTACTAAATCGCGTCGGCTAAGGTCGACATGATACCAGGCGCTAGAATTGCATCGCCTGGTCCGAATGCGGTTCAAACCTCATCTCGAAAATGTAGAAAACTCAGAAACACAAAGCTCGATCCATGCAACGCTCATATCTTCTAAACTAGGGATTTTGGTACAAAAGTGTCAAAATGAAAGTTGTTGGGAACATAGAATAGGAGAGAACTGTGAGTTTTAAATAATTTAAAATGGCCTCGGGATGCATGATAAATTGACAAGAACGTAAAAAGTCCCTAACATGTGCGACTTTGGCAAAACGCCTATAACTCAGGATGTACTTATTGGAATTCGATGACCAATTGAAAATGAAACTAGACTTGATGCTCTACACATTGGTATATGATTTGTTAAGGTTTGGCTCGAGAAAACCTACCTTCTGGGTTGAGGAAGTTTCGTTCTTTAGAAAACCCTTGTTCAGACCACTGGTTAAAGAACGCCTAATACACCCAGTATACTGCATGAAAATTGTGCATTCCAGTTGGGTTAGGAAGTAGACTTGACCCTCTTTCCAGGGGTATAAGCTTTGCATGATAGGATTTAGGTTTGACCTACCTTTGGTCAACTCCCAGGTGATTGTTTGTGCAGGCCTGAATCAGATGCGATGGGGAAGAAGATGGGCTTGGTGTGCTCGTTCTCCTCCTCCCCAGCCACCAAGAGCTCCTCCACACGACCCCAGCAAGATGTAAAACTGGTCCCCAAGGGTTTTGTGGAGAGTATTTATGCATCTATGGCTTTTGAAAGTCATATTGCAATAAGGAAAGAAGAGTTGCGGTTTTGTGGAACATTTAAGGATGATATTTGGGGTTGATTTATAGTTTTTACGGAATTTTCCGATGTGTTCTTGCACATACGGTAGTGGTACGTATGTTTTAACACTTCAATATTATGGAAATCATTTATTTCCATTTATTTAAATTTTTATTTAATAAATTTTCTGAGGTGCTACAAATAGGGAGTTTTCTGCCATATCTTCATACAATTTCCATTCACTTATCATCATGTGACTCATCACTGTCTTTCTACTCAACGCATCTGCCACCTCATTAGCCCTACCCAGTTGGTATGCTAAGCTGAAATCATAATCCTTCAAGTATTCCATCCATCTAGGCTGCCTCAAATTCAAGTCTTTCTGCAAGAAGATATACTTCAAGCTCTTATGATCCGTGAAAATCTCAAACCTTTCACCATACAAGTAATGCCTCCAAATCTTTAATGTAAACACAACCGCTGCCAACTCTAAATCATATGTGGGGTCATTCTCTTCATGTCGCTTCAATTGCCTGGATGCATACGCCACAACCTTTCCATGTTGCATTAGCACAGCCCCAAGTCCTCTCCTAGATGCATCTGTGTACAACACAAAACCACCTTGACCTAATGGTATCTCCAATATAGGAGTTGAAGTGAGCTGCTTCTTCAATTCCATGAAACTACTCCTGTAATCGGATGACCATATAAACGGTACACCCTTCCTGGTAAGCCTCGTCATTGGTGCTGCAATTTTGGAGAAATCTTGGATAAATCACCTATAGTAATTTGCCAAACCAAGAAAACTCCTAATCTCTGGCACTGACCTTGGTTCCTCCCATTTTATGATGGCTTCCACCTTAGTTGGATCCACTGCAACACCCTCACCTGAAATGGCTTGCCCCAAAAACTAAACTTCTCTTAACCAGAATTCACACATACTAAATTTTGTAAATATTTGGTGCTCCCTCAATGTCTACAATGTGATCCTCAAGTGAGCTGCATGATCTTCTTATGAGGCTGAATACACTAAGATATCATCTATGAAGACGACAATAAATCGATCTACATATGGATGAAAAATCCTATTCATCAAATTCATGAAAGCTACAAGTGCATTGGTTAGCCCAAATGGCATAACCACAAACTCATAGTGCCCATACCTTGTCCTCAATGCCGTCTTGTCAATGTCTTCTTCCCGGATCCTCAATTAATGGTACCAGGATCTTAAATCTATCTTGGAGAACACCCTTGCTGATTGTAATTGATCAAACAAATCATCAATTCGTGGAAGTGGATACCTGTTCTTTATTGTGACTTGATTCAGCTGGTGATAATCAATGCACATTCTCATGCTGCCATCTTTCTTTCTTACAAATAAAACCAGTGCTCCCCATGGTGAATGACTTGTCCGAATGAAACCTTTCTCAAGTAGCTCTTGCAATTTCTTTTGTAATTCCTTCAATTCTGCAGGTGCCATCCTGTAAGGTGCCTTGGAAATGGGCATGTTGTCCGGCTGCAACTCTACTGTGAAATCCACCTCTCTATGTGGTGCGAAGCCCGATAACTACTTCGGAAACACATATGCAAATTCCCTAACCACTGGTACCATATCCACTATCTTATCTGCCTCAACCAAACTAACAAATGCCAAATAGGCTACACACCCTGCATTAATCAATTTCCTAGCCTTAAGGGCAGAAATGATAAATTTAGGGGTATAGAATGGCATACCATGAAACTCAAATATATCCCCTCCTGGATGGCTGAACCTCACTCTCTTCTTTCTTGAATCAACTACTGCCCCATATGCTTCAAACCAATCCATACCCAGTATCACATCATATTTCTTCAACTGCAGTGCATACAATCTAGTTGGCAATTGATTTCCTTGAATCGTAATAGGAACCTCATCTAAATAGCATGTAGTAAGCATGAAATCCTTAAAAGGGACCTCTACTACAAGCTCACACTGCCTCTCCTCAAATGGATGCACCATACTATGAATGAAGTCTTCAGAAATAAAAGAATGTGATGCACCTGGATCAATTAATGTTCTAGCAGAAAATTCAAGGAGTGGTATAATACCTTCTATCAAATTCGACGCCTCCGCTTGAGCCCTTGTGATTGCCATTACTCATCCTCGTCCTCCTCCTCTTTGGTAAGGCGTGCCTCTACCTTGCTTAGCTGAAAACTGTTGTTGTGGCTACTGCTGCTGTTGTGGTACCCCTCTACCATAGCTAGCTCTTCTTAGATAAGGACAATTCCTCGCCAAATGCCTTGACTGATCACAATTGTAACATTTGAATTCTGCGGGCTGCCTTGCCGTACTTTGCTGTGATTCCTCCACCTCCGGCTTATAGCCTCGCCCTTGCTGAAATCCTTGCTGCTTACTGCCTCCTCGGCCTCTAAATATTTTCTTTAACTTGTTTCCCGACTTGCCAAAGCCCGATGAAGAAGCTCCTCCCGAAGGTGCCTTGCCTTTACTAAAATCCGGAGACTTCTGTGGAAGTCGGAAGCTACCTCCACTTGATCCCAATCCGCTGGACTGCCTTGATGCACTGTTCTTTCCAATATTGCTGCTCTCTTGGCTGCCTCCTCTACTGTCTCGCACATCAATGGAATCACCGCATCTTGCAATTCCGGCCTCAATCCCCGAATAAAGTACTCAACCATCATTGCATTGTTAGTCACCACATATGGTGCATACCTGCTCAAGGCCATAAACCTCATTTGTTATTCCAACACCGACAAATTTCCTTGCTGAAGTGTTATGAATTTCTCCCTCTTAGCTTGCTGAATTTGCACCGGAAAGAAGGTGTTGTTGAATGCTTCAAGAAATTCAGCCCATGTGATGGTATCCTCCGCTCGTCCTGTGAACATGATTTGCATCTTGAGACTCCACCACTCTTGTGCAAAACCTCTCAACTGATAGGTACCCAAAATAACTCTATCCGTCTGTGGACACCTCATAGTAGAAAATACCCTATCTATTTCATGCACCCAATGCTCCGCTATATCTAGATTTGGACCTCCTGAATACATAGGTGGCTGAAACCGTAAGAACTTCTCCACTAACATTGTGGACTCCTCCACACTTGCTGACGTTGCTGGTGCATCTGGAGGCACAGGTGCTACAGGTGGTACCTCTGCTCCATATGGTGGTGCTAAAGGTGGTGACACTACCTCCTCCTGAATCGGTGGTACTCCTACTGGCTGAACCTGTGGCTGCTGATCTATCCATGTCCGAATCTGAGTAATACTATCCCACTACCTCTCTATCATCTGATGTGTTGTCTCCTCTGGATCATCACCACCACCTCCCCAATCTCTTCTATCGGCCATTTATAAATTCTACATACACAACATTCCATCCACACAATACACAAGCATGTTATTACAAAAATAGGGCCAACTACCAATAGTAGACTATAGTAAGGAACATACTATGTACATTTCTCGTTTCCTCATATTTACACGGACCTTGCTGTGATACCAACTGTGACGGTCCTCGCCGTTCAGTCCCGTTAACCCAATAACATGCTCAACACGACTCCGCCTCCTGCAATCGGGCCGAAGCCTCGCAAGGGATATCATTCACACGTGTCCGTGGAAATACAAAGAAACAAACTGAACACACATAAGATACCATTTCTCACATATATTCACATGAATGTACATATTCAGTTCGATACACAAGTCATTTAAACGAGTACAATAGCTCGGGACAAACCCCAAGGTTCCACAAGGAAAGGCATTACTCTGCTGGTGGTGAAGGCCCGACTCCACTACGGTGCGGTCCCGAACTAGAAAAGGGATGGGAACCCTCCTGCTCTCCTTCACCTGGAAGAAGAAGGGGTGAGCCTCACAAGTCACTAGCTCAGTAGGGTAACTCCCCCAAAGCAGATAAATGCAATAAGCATCAGATATAATATGTGAAGCTGTAAAACAGTTATTATATAACAATGCCTACGCATGATGCTACAACTGTAAATAAGTAAACGACAAACCACAACACGTGTACAAGCTACATAAGGGTACGCCACACACGAGTCACGAAGACTGGTTCGCGACACCAGCTACAGACCCGGACAAACAACACAAGTCCACCTCTCAGTCTCATAGCCACAGACGAAAGGTCTAGTTGCCGCTCCACCTCGCTCCACCTCAACAAGACTAGAATTATGGAGACAACTAACACCACACCTGCAGGCTACATAGTTGTAGGCCCAAGCTTGACACCTTTAGGGACTCCGGCCAAGAACCCTAAAGTGAGGCATTGGAAATAGGACTAGCTGGGGACCAATACGTCTACCAGTGTCTGTCCCCCAACCAGGAGCGTGGTACAAGTGACCGCACACCCACAAACATGTGTCGATTCCCAATGTCGTCTTTCCCTCAGCTGGACGTACAACTCAAACTCAGGAGTGAGGGTGTCCAGGAAGACGAAACAAACGTTGACGGTACTCACTGTATCGGGACAAACCCCGAGCACCTGGTGCTGGGGACCCAACTGGAGAGGTAACCTCGGAAGGCGTTACAACCCGACTTGCTATGCACACATTTTCATGCAAAACCTTTTGTTAATGTTCTCAGTATAGGCCAACACAACCTATACAGACCCTACATTGCATTGCCAACATAGCCCATGCAATATGGGATAGAAACCAGGAAGATTGGCCACAGAACACCAGAGCTCAGGTGGCCACATTTCAAAATGCGTCCAACACAGTGGACGTTTTTAGAAGACTTAATCGCGATTGACCAACCCATCGCCTTTAGACCTGAATCGTGACGCTGGTTCTATCGCCTTTCATGTGACAGATTCCAGACTCAACCCTTGTTCTGAAAATCACACCCATGGACCTTACATGTTGTTTTGACAGGGAAATAAATACATAAATGAAATCCTAAGCATGATCTCTACCCTCCATACATGATTGCCACATCAAAATTTGTAAACCCTAATCCATACAACCCATGGAAGAGAAAACAGGGCAAAGTTCCCCTACTCATAAATGAAACGCAAATCCGACCATATCTCGGCATTCCCCACGCTTCGAAGCACCTCCTCGGGTCGGAATCATGCCGAACGGATGCCAAAATGACCACAATTGCCAAGATTCTGTAGCAAAAACCCCTTCCAGCTGAACAGTGTGACTGCGCTGTTCGGCCAAGGGCTCGAGCTCAAAACACACAGGATCTAAATTGCGTCGTGTCTTCCCACCGTGTTTAGAAATGCGTCCGACATCGAGGACGCCTTTAAACCTTGACGTCCCTGCATGCGCCACGTGGCGCACATGCAGCGGCGCTCGCATAGCGGTGGTTGAAAATTGCGTCCATATAGATGGATGCATTCTACTAAGAGTTGCGTCATCTGGTTACGCCGCATTCTTAATGAACGCGACAAAGGCCTGGTTCGGCTGAGATGCCCAACCCTCCAGCCTCCCACCTGCACCATAAACCTATAAAAGCTTATTTAGACCCACATGGTCTACCAATGGGCCATACATTGGCCCCCAAACCCGATAAACCTCGATCCAAACATACCGGATATTATAATTATTGAAGTAAATTACCAGATATTTTATTGATGTATTTTCTGTATGGTCTCATGGCAAAGTTAAACGTTTAGTGTGTGCATGTGAAAGAAATCAAGAGACCATATGATAGTCGTGAACAATGTCCTTTAATTAAGAAAACATGTGAATAATATTAAAAGTTTATTAACATGGTTGTACTGTTCATCACAGACCATTTACAGGTGTTTAATCATGAGTACATAGCATGGATAACAATGTTAAACCAAAAACTAAGCTGGTGGAAAACAATTGTAAATTACGACGGATCTAACAGTCACGTTTAAGATGATCGATTATTGACAGAAACACAATGACCTAGTTTGATGTGTTAAAGGTAAAAAGTACAGGTATATCGATTAGTGGATACCTAAATGCGACGGGGTGCATGGTCACTTTACGGGCAATTGGAACAAGCTATCGACTGATGAGTAAGAAATGCGATGTAAAGGATAGATGTGTTCATGCAGCTTGCTTAAATTAGAAATAGACACAAATCCCAAGGGTGGGAATAGCACTAAATAGCGACGGTTATGGTTCTCACGTTCAGTAACCAAGAAGGTGTTGACTCCTTTATCTCCATAATTATATATTTTGGTGATAACAAAACTTATCAGAATATTTTTATAAATCATGTGCATTTGCGTTAATATCATTTTGGTTAAGTCTATCAACAGAAGACTTGAAGAAAATAAATTATACTTCAAGGATCATCATTGCAAGTAATCCAAACATTTCTAAGATTTATTAGATGGTGTTCAATTTCTTATATGTTCTTGTTGTCAATCATAGTTTCATTCATAAGTTCATGTGTTTCATCACTGATAATATTTTCATAGTTTCAATCAAAGTCAAGTTTCATCTTTTATTGCTTTAAACTTCATCATCCGAAGTCATGCATGTTTTTGGTCTTGATCAGTTGAAGTTGCACATCGTCATATATGAAGCTAGCTTCGTTTTATTTGAAGTCCACTTTGTCATATCCGAAGTTGGTGCTTCATTATGCATGTTGTGGTCATGATCAGTCGAAGTCCTACTTCACCATATACAAAGCTAACTTCGTCATATCTGAAGTTATATACGAAGTTCACTTCAACTGGCTGTGGGTTTTAGCTTTGACCAACTATGTTGTATTTCATTCTATACAAAGTTCACTTCGTCATATACGAAGTTACACTTCGTCATATCCGAAGTTTCACTTCGACTGACAGTGTTATAAACTATTTTATACGAAGTTCCACTTCGTCATGTACGAAGTCCACTTCGTCATATATGAAGTTCACTTCGTCATATCTGAAGTCTTATACGAAGTTCACTTCGTCATATCTGAAGTTTACTTCATCATATCCAAAGCTTCACTTCGACCGTTTACGTTATATTATTGACCAATCGATTGTTGTTCTATTTCATATTGATTTCTATCCATTTTAAACATCGATTGCCATCTCATATCGATTGTCTTGCATAAACATCGATTTCCTTATCTTTAAACATCGACTGCTTAGATTTCGATTGCTTGTTGAACATCGATTGACTTTAGCATATCAAATGTTATTTCAAATAAAATATATAAATTATCTTTGTCAAGCCTTTTTCCTTGAAATCATATTGATCATATTGCATATCTTCTGATTAAGGAACTTTCTAAAAATATTTTTTATTATATGATTAAAGTATTCTCAGACTTGTTTGAAATATCCTTAGCGATTTGAACATGTAAAATTCAAATCTTCCTCCATATGTTAATATTTCACATATATCTTTCATATGCATAGTCTGTTGTTGGATATAGTTCCTATGCAGTATGACTTTTTGACTGACTACTATTTTCATGGTAACTATTCTTATGCATTACATGTGTACAAAAAGGAACATATTTGTCTGTGGCTTACTTAGTCACGGGACACAGCTCTCTCACAAAAAGCACTTTACAGTTTTCCATTCTTATAACAAGTCTTCTTATGATTTATATGGTGATAGAATGGACATATCTATTTCTGTATAACACATTTTTGTTTGTTGACTGAAGATCACTCTCTTAGCATTTAATGCCTGCAGGTTTTTGGTAGTCACATGTTTCTACAACGTAAGACTTGCTGCCACTACATGGAAACAAGCACCAAGGAATGAGAGACAACAGACACTTCAATGGACACATCTGAAGATAGCTAAAGTGCTTATAAAGAAGAAGACAATGGATGTGAAGAAGATATTGAAGCGAACCAAGAAAGAAATATAGAAGCCTTCACAACCACTAGAAGAGCAGTGCGTCCTCACTCAAAGTCCATATGCTCGAAGCTCCCCTGAAGCCTTTACTTTTCTTTTTCTATTAAGAGCCCGTTATTTTTGAGTTAGCAGCATCATAGCCTTATTCTTCTCTCTCTCAGTTTGTGCCTCAGATCAAACACTATATTGTTGTATAAGCTTGGTCTAGGGGCCATTCCTTCAACTCTTCTTTAAGAGTGCTCCTCTTCCTGTGAGAAGAGAAGACATGTTGTAGGTAGGTGGTTTATTTCTCTTGTTGAAGAGAAGACCTGTTGCTACAAGTGGTTGTATTGTCTCTTCATGGGTTGAAGAGAAGGCCAACGGGTGCTAGATGTGTAAGTGTCCTTAAGGGGGATTGTACCCTTAGTTAGTAGAATCCCAAGTAGTTTCTTGGGGACTGGATGTAGGACTCCTAGTGATAGGAGGTCCAAAGTAGGATAAAAATCCATGTGCATTTTGTGTGATTGTTTTTATCTTATTTCCGCCGCTCACTAACTCTAACACCTGCATTTATTGTTTCTGTTCGAAGTTATTTTTAACAGGAAAATTTTAAGCCATATTTTTAGCAACCCATTCACCCCACTTTGGGCTTGCAACCTGGTCAACAAGTGGTATCAGAGCAAAGTCTCTTCAAGAAAGTAGATCTCATGATCTGAAGAGCAAAGATAAATGGCAGCCTAGGGTTATACAGAGGGTTAGTCTGTTAACATGCCTCCACTGTTTGATGGAGAAGATTACAACTATTGGAAGACCAAAATGGAAATTTTCCTACAAGGCTTCGACTACCAAATCTGGAGCATTATAGAAGATGGTGACCTCAAAATCACCAAGCCCAAGAAAAAGTGGACAGATGAAGAAAGAAAGAATACATCTTTGAACAATAAAGCCAAAAGCATATTAATTATGCTGCTCATTAAACAAGGAGTTCAACAGAATATATGCTTGCAAGATGGCCAAAGAGATGTGGGATAAGCTGAAACTCACCTATGAAGGGACAAATAAGGTAAAAGAGACAAGGATAGACATATTGGTGACTCAGTATGAAAAGTTTCAGATGATCTCAGGTGAATACATCTGTCAAATGTATAGTCGATTCACATATATCACAAATGGTCTAACTGGACTTGGGAAAGTATTTGAGATAGGAGACATGGTAAGGAAAATACGAAGATCCTTACCAACACTATGGACTCCCAAAGTCACTACTATAGAGGAAGCAAATAACCTCTCCTTAATGTCATTGGAAAAGCTCATTGGGTCTCTCATGGCTCATGAGATAAATATAGAAAGACTAGGAGAAAGCACCTCAAAGAAAAAGATCAGCATGGCATTGAAGATTGAAGAGCCAAACATAGATGAAGCTACGGTCGGTGAGAGTAGTGATGCAGTCAGTGAAGAAGAAGCTTTTCTGTCAAGACGTCTACAAAGGATTTTGGCTATGAAGAAACATCAGTCAGGTAGAAGGTATTTCAAAAGGGATAAAACAATCAAGAAAACTGAACCTATCTATTATGAATGCAAGCAGCCGAGGCATCTAAAGACAGATTGCCCTAACTTAAACAAGAAGGAACACAAGAAGGAAGAGCCATCTAGAAACTACAGGAGATACAAGAAGAAAGCTATGGCAGCTGCTTGGAGTAATGAAGACAGCTCATCTGAAGAATCATGCTCAGATGAAGAACAACAAGAAAGGGCTCATATTGCCTTTATGGCAAATCTTGAGGATAAAGTACATTTTGACACCTCTTTTGATTCATTTTCAGACTATAATGATGACAATCTGGAAGATACTTTTAATGAATTATATGAAAAATATAAAGATGTGTGAAAACATTTAAAATCCATCATAAAAAACATTGCATGTCTTGAAATAACAAACTCAGATTTAAAATCTAAAATTAAATAACTAGAAAAACAAATACAAGAATTAAAACGAAGAAATGAGTTACTGTGTGGAGATGTAAAAACTAAAAATGACACAATAGATGGAAGGACTTAGAGTTCGAGGTTGGCAAGCATGTTTTCCTCAAGGTTTGGCAGGCATAGCAAGTTGAGTCCGAGATTCATTGGCTCGTTTGAGATTCTCATGTGGATGGGTAGTGTGGCGTACGAGCTAGCCTTACCCCTAGCGCTAGCTAGTGTGCACCTAGTCTTCCATGTGTCTATGCTCAGGTCTAAGGTTGGAAAACCAAGAAACAATAATTTAGTCAAAAGAGGAAATATAAATATTAACAAAAGACAATGAATATTTAAAAGCTACTAACAAAAAAATTAACTAATGGACGATCTTCATTAATACTAAAAGGTGCAAGAAGATTGGGTAAGAAAAATTATAGAATTGGTTATAAACCACCAGAAAATGAAGAAACAATTATATATCTAGAAAAATATTCTCTACCAAAATTTGTGGCTGAGCAGAAACTTGCCTACAAAATAATAGGAGAGATACACAGTAAGCTAAGTAAAACATTACATAATATTACTTGTTGTACTCATTGTAATAAACTTGGTCATATAAAGAACACGCCCAACAAAACATTTAAAATGGATACTAAAAAGTCAGTTTGTCGAAACTAACCACTCAGGACCCAAAATATTTTGGATACCTAAAGCTCATTAATTTGTTCGCAGGTAAGTCTAAAAGCATCCATGTGGTACCTGGACAGTGGATGTTCTAGACACATGATAGGTGATAAAAGCTTATTTAAGTCAATTAAGTCTGAAGAAGGATAAGTCACCTATGGAGATAATGACAAGGGGGCTGTTATCGGATGTGGAATAGTAGACAATAAGAATAAGGATTAATAGAAGAAGTGCTATGTGTCAAAGGACTGAAGCACAACTTGATAAGCATTAGCCAGCTCTGTGACAAAGGACATCAAGTGAAATTCATATAATCAAAATGTTAAATCATCAAGAATGAAGAAGTGATTTTTGAAGGGAATAGGGAAAATAATCTATTTGTCCTACATGTTGAAGATCTAAGGAATCAAGATGTGTGTCTAGTAGCAACCAAAAGCTCAAATGTAGAATTATGGCACAGAACGTTGGATCATGCTAGTTTGGATGTCATCAAAAAATTAATCAAGCATGAGCTAGTGGAAGGATTTCCAAGAGTCAACTTGCACAGTGATAGAGTCTGTGAACCATGTGCTAAATGAAAACATACAAAGAACCCTTTCAAATAAAAAACTATTATCACCACCACCAAGCCTTTAGAGCTAATCCATATGAATCTATTTGGACAAATGACTACAACAAGCTGGGGAGGAAAGAGGTATGGGTTTGTAATTGTTAATGATTTTTGAAGGTTCACATGGGTGTCATTCTTAGCACATAAAGATGACACATTTGAGGCCTTTGTAAAATTCAGCAAGTTAGTTCAAAAAGATCAGAAGTACAGTAAATTGGTTTTAATGTCAGATCATGGAGGATAATTTTAGAACAAAGAATTTGTGAGGTTCTGTGAAGATCAAGGTATTGAACACAACTTCTCAGCACCAAGAATATTTCGACAAAATGGAGTTGCTGAAAGGAAGAACAAAACATTATTGGTTATGGTAAAAACCATATTGTTAGAATACAACTTGCCAAGATACTTTTGGGCAGAAGTAATTAGCACTGCATGCTACATAGTCAACAGAGTAATGATCAGGCCAATTCTAAAAAAGATAGTATATGAACTGTACAAGGAAAAGAAGCCAAACGTAAGCCACCTCAAGTCTTTCAGATGCAAATGCTTCATTCACAACAATGGTAAGTCAAATCTAGACAAGTTGGATGCAAAATCTAATGAAGGTATATTTCTTGGTTACACTTCTAAGTCTAAGGGATATAGAGTTTTCAATAAAAGAACTTTACTAATTGAGCAAACTGCACATATTATAATTGATGAATCTAACTTTTCCTTGAGAAAAAAAATTGTTAATGATGATGATGAAGGTACTAAAGATCTAGCAAAGAAAATGCATGATGTTTCTCTCAAGGATAATGAGGATCCACCCTGGAAGAACTGTAACAGAAAGATCTAATTCATGATCAAGATCTTCTTAGAGAATAGAGATATAAGAATGATCATCTTAAAGAAAATATTATTGGAGACCAAGTGTATGGGTAAAAACCGAAGGTAATGCCATTCCTTGTGACTATTTAGCTTTTGTCTATCAAATTGAGCCCAAGACAGTGAATGAGGCACTAACTGATGAATCTTAGATTTTAGCCATTCAAGATGAACTAATTCAGTTCAAAAGAAACCAAGTTTGGTCCCTTGTGCCTAGGCCATCAGATCTGTTGAGCAACTATCTTTTAGAAATGGTTGATTTATGTTTTAAAAGAACTGTTGTGCATTTATATTTTTACAAATGCTTGATCATTGTGTTTTTGCTTATGACAAAATCTTTTAATAATATCCTAAACAAATTTATAGAATTATACCACACTCTATTTTATATGAAAATTAATGCGTTTGAGTAAAGGCATACATGTATTATATCATATAATCCTTTAGAGTCTATTAGTGTCGACACAATGTCAACTTTCATTAAGAAAATTTTCTAAGTACAAATGTATACTTACATATCATACTAACTTCGACTCCCAAGAAGTCGAAGTGTTGTACGACTCCTGAGAAGTCGAAGTGAGCTATAGTTTGTTGAACTGGTGTTACTTCGACTTATAAGAAGTCGAAGTCCAATAGCCTCACATTGACTCTCATGAAGTCGAAGTCGGATATCGACTATTGAACAAACTGATTCACTCCGAGTCTTGATAAGTCGAAGTTTGATAATCATTTGCTGTTGACTCTACTCCGACATCTCTACAGCCGAAGTCTCATACAGTTTACTGGAAGTACTCCGACTCTTTGAAAGTCGAAGTAAGACCTTGTTGGACTATTGTAGCACTTTGACTCCTTGAAAGTTGAAATATAACATCATTTTTCTTGATCATCTATACATAGACATTTTTAAGTATCTATTATTATTTTAGCAAAAATGGTAATGCATTCTTAGTGTGATTAATGTTTTAATTCTTATATTCAATGAACTAAATGAACGCATGATATGCACTATGCTACTTTCTATATGTTATCTGAATACTAATAGTTATTTAAACTTTGTACTTCAGTATTCTTATGTTTAATGCTTCATGACATTTTTGAATATCAGTTTCATAGTCTATTTTTTCAGAATGTTACGTGTCTCTCAAAGACAAATGTTAGCATACTTCAGAATATCCAGTTTCTAGATTGAAAAATGTTCCCTTTGCAGCAATACTGCGCACCAAGCAGGTGTCCACCCTTGTACTGCTCAATGGATAGACTGTCTATCTAAAACTGATAGATATATGTTAAACAACTACCAGTCTCTTATCTTCTTACATTATTTTATATGTCTCTCAAAACTAACCCAGAGAAAAAGGAAAAGGCTTGGTATGATTTTTGCAAAAATTCAAGAGAAAATATCTAAAGAAGTGTCATGCAGCTATCCGTATAGCCTGAATCCGTTGAGACTCAAAATATAGAAGACTTTCTTTGTGAAGATCACATCTCAGCTATCTCAAGTCTAAAGATCCAACGTTCAAATTCGAACGGCTATTTTCTAACAACCACTTCTCAAACGGGAATTTTTGTAGACTATATATAAAGCTGAAGTTTGAAAGTGAACAATACAAGAACAAGCAACACAGACAAAGCAAGTACACGACCACTTTCAACACTTAGCAAGAAAAGAAAGAAGCTTACAATATCTCAAGACAGCGAACTGTTCAAGCTTCGACTTCCTGCTCTCTTGCTTTAAGAAGATCTTGGGTGGCATCCTTTGTTCTAGATCTTCTCAGTCCACCCTCCTACAGTCAGAATGAGTTAGGGCAATCATTCTTATTTGTAATCTCTTTCTAATTTTCTATATATGTTCATTCTTCTAAGCAGACACACATTGTGCTTATTTCTGTGTAAGAAACTAGCAGGGGGTTTGTTCCCTATAGTACCCCTCTGTGAAGGGAAGACTTGGTTGGGAGCAAGTGGGTTGTAATACCTCTCAGGTTGAGAGAAGGTCAAGTGTTCTTGGCAGTTAGTAAAAATCCCAAGAGGTTCTTAGGGACTGGATGTAGGACTCCGGATTGATCGGAGATCCGAACCAGGATAAATCTTTGTGCACTTTGTTTGATTGATTATGCCAAGCTTTTCACTTGTTTTACACACACTACACTAAGTACTAACATTACTATCTAGTGTTATCTATTTTCAAGTAAATTTTAGAAGTTCAAGAAGTCCTATTCACCCCTTTATAGGACATTCAAAACTCCATCCCGATCGAACAAGTGGTATTAGAGTGAGGTCTTCTCAAAAGAATCGAAAGATTTGAGAAGAGATGACAGCTGATGCTCTCAACTTTGAAGGGCAGTCTGTTACAAGACCACCATTTTTTGATGGTGAAGATTACCAGTACTGGAAGATGAGAATGGAATGCTTCATCCAAGGCACATACTTTGATTTGTGGCTAGTAATAGAGCAAGGTGATTTTTCTATACTTGTTGATGGTACTTCTGCCCTATTTATAACTGATAAAGAAATATATCTCTAAACTACAACACTAAGAATTATTTATGTTGTGCATTATCTAAAAGAGAATTTAATAGACTATCTGCATGTAAAACTATAAAAGAAATGTGGGATAAACTACAGGTAACATATGAAGGAACTGATAAAGTTAAACAAAGTAGAATAGATATTGTTGTCTCTTAATATGAACAATTCAAAATGTTTCCTTATGAAAACATTACTCAAATGTATAATAGATTTACCAATATAACAGTTGGTTTAAGCTCACTAGGTAAAAATCTTACTAATGAAGAAACAATAAGAAAAATTCTTAGATCATTAACTCATTCCTGGACTCCTAAAGTTACTACTATTGAAGAAGCGCATGATCTTACAGAACATTCTATAGATAAATTAATTGGCTCTCTAATGGCTCATGAAATTAACATGGAAAGATTTTCTGAAAGCTCTTCGAAAAGAAAATGGCAAATGCTTTGAAGGTTGTAGATTCCTCTTCGTCATCCTCTAATGACTCAAAAGAAAAATCTCAAGATAGTGATGATGAAGTCATGCTATCAAGAAAACATCAATGAATCCTTGCCAAGAAAAATAAGTTTGTCTCAAAGATATACTTTAAAAGGGAAAAGAAGAAGGAGCCCACATGCTATGAATGCAACCAACTAGGACATTTCAAATTACAATGTCCTAAGCTCAAAAAGAAAGATCAGGCTGATAAGTATGAGAAAAAGAAAGACAAAGAAAGAAGGTTCAGAAAATACCAGAAGAAAGCAATGGTTGTACCATGGGACAATGAGGAAGCTACAAGTTCATATTCATCAAGCTCAGAATCAGAACAAGAAGAATAAGTGAATCTATCCCTCATGGGAGGACTAGATCAGGTAAATTCTAAAACCTCATTCACTTCATGTTTAGAATATGATTTAGACAGTTTAGAATATGCATTTAATGAATTGTATGATAAATATAAAATTGTAGTTAAACAAATAAAAGTAGTTAAATTAAATCTGATAAACCAAGAAAAATCCAACACCTTTCTAAAAAATGAAGTAGAAAGGTTAGGACAACACCTATCTGAAACTAAAAGAACAAATGAACTGTTGTGTGAAGATTTGAAGGCTAAAAATGGTAAAATCATGGAACTTGAGTCAAATCTAAATGAATTGAAAGATGAAGAAAAATTAAGAGAAGAAAATAATTACTTAAGAACTACAATAGATAGAATAACAAACTGCAAAACATCATTAGTTGTAAAACTAAAAGGTGCACAAAACAGGTAAAAAGAAATATGGAGTAGGATATACACCTCCAACAAATGTAGAATATATTGTTTATCCTGAAAAATACCCAACTCCTAACTTTTTAAAAGAAAAAAAAATAAAAATCCTAAAAGGGTTAATAAATATGTCTACAAGCAGAAACTTAAAACTAATAACACTACAAATTTAAAGCATGCATATGATTTGTCTTGTAGTCATTGTAATCAATTAGGACACACAGTTAGCATATGCACCACTAGGCATGTACGATGGATTCCTAAAACTAACCTTCATGGACCCAAGAATTTTAGGGTAACAAAGATCTCAACTTGATTCTGTTTACAGGGATGACTGAGAGCATCCAAATGGTATTTGGATAGTGGGTGCTCTAGGCATATGACAGGTGACAGAAAGTTATTTACAAGTTTTAGAGATAAAGTTGGTCAAGTCACGTATGGTGATAATGGAAAAGGAAAAGTATTAGGTTGTGGAATAGTAGGAACAAAAGAAAAGGATTTAATAGAAGATGATATGTATGTTGAAGGGTTAAAGCATAATCTCATAAGTATTAGTCAATTATGTGATAAAAGTCACTTGGTAAAATTTCAGAATGACAGGTGTGTTATTCAAAAGAATGGAAAAATAGTTTTTAAAGTTCTAAGAGTTAAAAATCTGTACACTTTACAACTGGCAGGACTGAAGGAAGTCAACTTGTGCCTTGCAACTACGAAGACTGAAGAGACTGATCTATGACATAGAAGACTAAGACATGCAAGCACCTCAGTGATCAAGAAATTAATCAAGCTTGACCTAGTTGAAGGTCATCCAAAGCTGAAATTGAAAAGATTTAGTATCTGTATAGCTTGTGCAAAAGGAAAGCAAACCAAGACATCATTTCAGTCCAAAACATTAGTAACGACCTCCAAACCATTTGAACTCATCCACATGGATTTATTTGGACCTATAAGAACAGTAAGTCTTAGAGGAAAGGTGTATGGCTATGTAATTGTAGATGACTATTCAAGATATACTTGGGTGTCATTTCTAGAAGCCAAATCAGAGACCTTTTTCAGCCTTTTTGAAATTCAATAAATTAGTATAGAAGAACCATAAATATCAAATAATTATTATCAGATTTGATCATGGTGGAGAATTCATGAATGAAGAATTTGTCAGATTCTGTGAAGAAAATGGCATAGAACACTATTTCTTTGCACTTAGAGCACCTTAGCAGAATGGAGCAGTAGAAAGAAAGAATAGGACACTACTGGACATGGCCAGAACAATGCTTGCTAAATATAATCTACCAAGATACTTCTGGGCAGAAGCATGTATTACAGCCTGCTACATCATCAACAGGTGCATGATCAGACCAATTTTGAAGAAGACACCTTAGGAGCTGTAAAAGGACAAGAAGCCAAACATCTGTCACCTTTGATCTTTTGGTTGTAAGTGTTTCATTTTGAATAATGGTAAAGATAATTTAGGAAAATTAGATGCTAAAAGTGATGATTATTTGATGAAACTAACCCCTCTATTAAGAAAATAGAAGAAGAAGAAGATGTTGTTGAAGAATTGTGCAGGGATCTGGAACAATCTTCACTTGAAGAAAAAGGTGAAGACAAGGAAGTTCCTCTACTAGAAGAGCTACAAGAATAAGAATAAGAACATGAAGAACTTCTAAGATACCTGAGGTATCACAGAGATCATCTAAGAAAAAATTTCATAGGTGATCCTCAAGACAGGGTATGAACAAGAAGTATGAATATTCTCTGTGATTACACTGCATTTGTTTCTCAAATTGAGCCTCAGACAATCAATGATGCACTGGCAGATGAATCTTGGATCCTAGCTATGAAAGAGGAACTTAAGTAGTTCCAACGTAGCCAAGTCTGGATTCTTGTACCTAGACCTTCTGACCATCCACTTATTGGGACCAGATGGGTCTTCAGAAACAAAATTGATGAATCAGGAGTAATTACAAAGAACATGGCAAGACTGGTAGCACAAGGATATTTTCGATAGGATGGCATTGATTTCGATGAAACATATGCTCTGCTTGCTAGATTAGAGGCAATCAAAATTCTATTCGTATATGCATGTTCTCTTAATATCAATTTATATCAAATGGATCTCAAAATACTTTTCTTAATGGTTTCATTAAAGAAGAAGTTTATGTTGAGCAACCCCCTGGCTTTGAATATTCTAAATATCTAAATGATGTTTTCTGATTAAAGAAGGCATTGTATGGTTTGAAACAAGCTCCAAGAGCCTGGTATGAAAGACTGAGTGCTTATCTTCTATCACATGGACTTTCAAGAGGTAAAGTAGATAGCACTCAATTTATTAAGAAATTTTCTGAAGGGATCCTAATTATACAAATATATGTTGATGATATTATCTTTGGCTCTACTGAAAAATTACTTTGTAGATTCTTTGAAAATCTTATGCAAAGTGAGTTTGAAATGAGCATGATGGGCGAGCTTAATTGCTTTTTTGGCTTGCAAATCAAATAGACCAAGGAAGGTACTCACATTTGTCAATGCAAGTATATTTTAGATTTACTTTCTAAGTATGGCTTTGACAAGTGTAAGCCTTTAGGAACTCCCATGTGCTCAGGAATCAAAATAGATAATGATCCAATTGGCCAGAAAGTAGATCAAAAGGTCTATATAGGTACGATTTGGTCATTACTCTATCTTACTGCTAGTAGACCAGACATAATGTTCAGTGCATGTTTGTGTGTCAGATTTTAGGCTAATCCTAGAGAATCTCATATAATGCTGTTAAAATAATATTTAGATATCTTATAAATACAAGTAAATTAGGTTTATGGTATCCCAGATGTTCTAAATTTAAATTACTTGGATATAGTAATGCTGACTATACTGGATGCAAAATAGATAGAAAAAGCATGAGTGGTACTTGTCAATTTTTTGCAGGATGCTTAATTTCTTCATCTTCTAGAAAACAAAATTCAGTAGCATTGTCCACAATAGAGGTAGAATACGTTGCAGCTGGAAGATGCTGCACCCAACTACTGTAGATCAAACATCAACTGGAAGACTATGGTCACAAATTCCATGAAAATCTAATGATGTGTGATAATACAAGTGCAATTAATCTAACCAAAAAATCTAATCCAATATTCAAGAACCAAGCACATTGAGGTCAGGCATCATTTCATCAGGGACCATGTAAGTAATGGTGATATTTTACTTGAATTTGTTACTACAGATAATCACTTAGTAGATATTTTTACTAAACCACTCCATGAAGATAAGTTTACTTCAATTAGAAGAGAAATAGGTATGTGCAATCCTGATTGAATACTTAAAACTCAAGTTCATTATTTGATCTATCTATTGTCAACTTTTGTCTAAGTCTTGAACTTTCAACTTCTCCAATGTCAGAGTTTAGGAAGTCGGAGTTTGGAAAGTTGACTTTTACGAAGTCGGAGTCTCTATTAATTAAAAAAATAGGGGGTTACAATTGTTTTAAGGGGGAGAATTAAATAACAAATTAATCATAGCCTTTCATCCCCCATTCTATGCTTTGTCGTAAATCTCCTTCTTTATATAGACCTTTCCTCCATTCTTTCCAAGTCACCCAATTTGAAACGTCTCTGACTCCTCTGTCTTCTTCCTGATTCCCACGTCCATTCTTCAACCCAGCGGAACTCTTGCCAAGCCTCTATCGATTGTTTCTTCACTTCTTCTGAAGAAAGGTAGGATCTTTGACATTGCTGAACTCAATTCACATGTCCTCTATCATTTCCCTCAGACCCTTTCTCGTGTATTTGTCTAGATGGCCTCTTCTAGGGCTCTGGACGGTTCCTTCTTCACCCTAGAGCAGTTCAACCATCTCATCTCTGCCAAAGCTTCGATTTGCCCTAGGAAGATAGTAGATTTCTCTCAGTTGATAGACAGACTCCACTCAGTAGCAGAAACCCTAGATGTGATGGGTTGGACAAAGCTATTCTAGATCAACGAGCCCACATATGAAGATGTTGTGAAAGCCTTCTATGTTACCCTTGAAGTTTCTGCAAATGGATCTTTGGTAGGACTTGTCAAAGGTACTCCAGTTTCTATTTCTAAAGAGTTATTGGTTGAAATTTTAAATTGTTGCTCTTCTAGGCACAAGATCTGTGATGTTGTATCCTTGGAGATGCAGAGAATGGGAATTATTGGAAGTCAGGGTACTATCTCCAAGAAAGGGCTTCTCATCAACAAGATCTCGGATGAGAAGAGGCTTCTTCATGCTATACTCACAACCATTGTGATGCCAAGAGCAGGTACTCATTCATCTATCACTGCCAGAGATGGCAACCTACTATTTTGGGCAATTCAGAGGCATCAAGTGAACCTTGCCTCTATAATCTTGGAGAGAATGGTAGGGTCCAGGTTCTTGCAAGAATCTCTCCCTTATGGACCTCTTCTCACAGTTATTTTCAGAAAATATGAAGTGGATTTATCAGATGAGCTCTCAGTGTCTATTAAAGAGAAGATTGGGCTATCCACACTTCGAAGGAGTGACTACACGTTAGGGGATAAAGCCCAAAATTTGTGGACTAAGGACTCTGTACCCGATTGCTCTTATGATATATTTTTTGATGAGGTACAAGCCTCCTCCACTGCTCACACTTTTCAGCCACCAGTTAGTAGAAGAAAGGCAGCAAGAGAAGAAGCAGCAACATCAGAACTAGTCAGAGCTGAAACAACTAGTCCCAGAGAAGAAGAACAAGTAGGACCTTCCCTTGAGCAAGATCTCTCTAAGGACACCATAGAAATTCTTAGAGATCTCAAGGGTAAAGTAGTGGCTCATGAAGAAGAAGTTCCTACTCCTACACCATTTGAGCCAGTTATTGAAGAAGAGTTTTACCATGTCTCTCCACCTCCAGTTGAGACCCAGCCAAGGTCTCAGGGGGAGACTAGCAGGACCATAGATGATATACTAAATTTGGTCCCCAAGCAACAAGATATGCTTGGTGTACTTCAGATGCAGATACACCAAATAGATGTCAAGTTTGATTTTCTATCAGAAGAGGTTTAGCAGATGAAGGATTTGCTCCTTCAGTTGGTTTTCCAGCAGGGCAAGGGCAGCTCTTCAGAACCTACTTCAGCCCCTCAACTAGAAGAGCAACATCCCAATCAGCCAAAGCCACAGCCAGAACAACAGCCAAGTCAGTCAGCTGTGGAGTCAGAGAAGCAGCAAGATCAACCTGTTGAATAGCAACAACAGCAGTAGCAGCAAGAATCACAGCCAGCGCAGTCTTTTGAGCAGAAAGAACAAAAAATCGTTGAACCAGAAGTGCAACCAGTAGAGGTATCTTCTCAGGCAGTAGAAGATTAGCCCAAGGTTCAAACTTTTAAGAGAAGAGTCAAGAGAAAGTTTGTGAAATCAGGGTCTATAGTTTTTCCTTCCTCAGAACCCTCACCCTTACCTCCAACTACTACTAAACCAGTACCTCTAGTTTTCTCTAATCCCCTATCTACTTCTCAGCCAGAGGATCAACCTCCTTCTCTACCAATTAATTCCTTTGCCTCCCTCCCTATGGTGTACACTTACCCTCCACATACTGTAAATACACCTACCCCTCACACCTTACCTCCTATTTTCTTCTCATTCCTTCCAAGAACATCTACACCCTCTTATGCTCTCTCTATTCACCCTCTTACTCAGATTGTGCCTAGTGTGGCACTTCCATCTCAAGTTGGGCAGAAAGGGAAAAATAACCCTAAAAAATTATTTCCTCCTTTTTGGTATGCTTTCATTTATCACTATGAGCGTAAGTTTGCCCTTTTTCAAGAATTTCTGCATATCAAAGTCTTTCTTGAAGTCCATGGTTTGCCATACTACAAATTTGAAGACTAGCTCCCTCTTTTGATCAAAACTCAAGAAGTCCCTCTAGCTGATCTAAATCTCATCACTTAGAAAAGCCATAGTCTTTCGCCTTAGGATTTTTTGTCACTCTATCTTGGCGAAGCAGTTAAGTTTAAGCAAGCTGTCGATAGGAGGAGTGGTTTATTAAATCTCTCATCTCACTTGAATCTACGATTTTTTGATCTTTTTGGAAACTTAATAAAAGAGCAGCAAACTAGTTTTAGCAGGATGAAACACTTCAATGAAGAGAGATTCAAATTAAATCTTCCTAATTTTAGTTGAGGGCAATGGGAAATGTTACTGACAGGGCAGAGATCTATCAACCCATCCATGACTATTGGATTATCCTTAGAACTCTACCCTAGCCTGATAGGTATTGTGTCTTGTAGAAAAACTTTTGCTCAAGTAGTCTTCAACAAGCACATTATGTTATCAGTCAGATTCAAGATCAAGTACAATATCAAGCTATCTTTTCATCATTTTGCCCTGATGCATGCCCCAAAGAATTCAACGTTTCTCAAAGATTTTCCGCATAGTTTTATTGAGTCTGAGAAACTTACAGCAGAGTAGTGGGCAGTTTGCTATCCTGAAGAGGCCAAAGAATGCAGAAAACAGAAAGTGTCTCCTTCTTCATACCTTTACAAGAGCTATGATACCATTTGGAAGACTGTATCTCTGAAATGGACAGAGAGAGAAAACATTTATTACAAGGCCAAGGCAACAACCCAATCTCAGGGCCTAGAGTGGAACATAATAGTTCATGAGTTTTTGCATAAGGCTGCCAGTAGGACTTTCATTCCCCTTAGGCAAACCTTGCTTAGTGATGCCTATATTAGGAAGATTTCTTAGTATCATCGGCGTCATCTTAATTCTATAGGAAAATTCCCTCTGTAGGATCCTCCTATGATATGGATAGTTTTAAATTTGCTCATGTATTCTAAGAAAATGAGAAGAAGCTGTGGGATCTTCTTCAAACTTTCTTTGATCAGGTCCCACCTTCTCTCTATCTCCCCAAATCAACTTGAAGTCTATACAACTGTGCCTCAGTTATGAATATATACTTGTTCCATCTTGTGCATCTCTCTCTCTCTATCCAATATCCTTTCTGTTAATGCCACAAAGGGGGGGAAGACAAAAGATATATAAAATAGATAGGAGAAAACTGAACAAAATCGAAATGTTTAATTAAAATTTGTTTATACTGTCTATATAAAAGATTATTTTTATCGCTAACAAAAAGGGGGAGAACTGTTGAGCAACTATCTTTTACAAATGGTTGAGTTATGTTTTAAAAGTGTTGTTGTGCATTTATATTTTTACAAATGCTTGATCATTGTGTTTTTGCTTATGACAAAATCTTTTAGTAATCTCCTCAAAAAATTTATAGAATTATACCACACTCTATTTTATATGAAAATTAATGTGTTTCAGTAAAGGCATACATTTATTATATCATATAATCCTTTATAGTCTATTAGTGTAGACACACTGTCAACTTTCATTAAGAAAATTTTCTAGGTACACATGTATACTCACATATCATATTGACTCCGACTCTCAAGAAGTCGAAGTGTTGTACGACTCCGGAGAAGTCGAAGTGAGCTATAGTTTGTTGAACAGGTGTTACTCTGACTCGTAAGAAGTCGAAGTCCAACAACCTCACTTTGACTCTCATGAAGTTGAAGTCGCATACTGACTATTAAACAAATTGACTCACTCTGACTCTTGATAAGTCAAAGTCTGATAATCATTTGATGTTGACTCTACTCCGACTTCTCTACAGTCGAAGTGTCATACAATTTACTGGAAGTACTCCGACTCTTTGAAAGTCGAAGTATGACCATGTTGGACTATTGTAGCACTCCGACTCCTTGAAAGTCGAAGTATAACATCAACTTCCTTGATCATCTATACTTAGATTTTTTTAAGTATCTATTATTATTTTTGCAGAAATGGTAATGGATTCTTAGTGCGATTAATGTTTTAATTCTTATATTCAACGTACTAAATGAACGCATGATATGCACTATGCTACTTTCTATATGTTATCTGAATACTAGTAGTTAATAAAACTATGTACTTATCTATTCTTGTGTTTAATGCTTCACGTCATTTCTGAATATCAGTTTCATATTCTATTTTTTTAGAATTCTACATGTCTCTCAAAGACATATGTTAGCAAACTTTAGAATATCCAGTTTCCAGACTTTTTGGAAAAAGTTCCCTTTGCAGCAGTACTACGCGCCAAGTAGGTGTCCATTCCTCTTGAATGGTCACCTACCCTTATACTGTTCAAAGGAAAGACCGTCTGTCTGAAACTGATAGATATATGATAAAAAACTACATGTCGCTTACCTTCTTACATTATTTTATATGTCTCTCAAAACTAAACCCGAGAAAAAGAAAAAGGCTTTGTATGATGTTTGCAGAAATTTAGGAGAAAATATCTGAAGAAGAACCATGCAGCTATCAGTATAGCCTGAAGCCATTGAGACTCAAAAGACAGAAGACTTGCTTTGTGAATATCACATCTCAGTTGTCTCAAGTCTCAAGATCCAACGTTCAAATTCAAACAACTATTTTCTAACATCAACTTCTCAAATAAGAATTTTTGAAGACTATATATAAAGCTAAAGTTTGAAAGTGAACAATACATGAACAAGCAGCACAGACAAAGCAAATACACGACCACTTTCAACACTTAGCAAGAAAAGAGAGAAGCTCACAAGATCTCAAGAGAGCCAACTGTTCAAGCTTCGACTTCCTGCTCTCTTGCTTTATGAAGTTCTTGGGTGGCATCCTTTGTTCTAGATCTTCTCAGTCCACCCTCTTAGAGTCAGAAAAAGTTAAAGCAGTCATTCTTATTTGTAATATCCTTCTGATTTTCTGTATCTGTTCATTCTTCTGAGTAGACACACTCTTTGCTTATTTCTATGTAAGAAACCAGTAGGGGTTTTTTTCCCTGTAGTACCCCTCTGTGAACGGAAGACTTGCTTGGGAGTAAGTGGGTTGTAATACCTCTCAGGTTGAGAGAAGGCCAAGTGTTCTTGGCAGTTAGTAAAAATCCCTAGAGGTTCTTGGGGAGTGGACGTAGGACTCCTGATTGATAGGAGATCAGAACCAGGATAAATCTCTGTGCACTTTGTGTGATTGATTCCGCCAAGCTTTTCACTTGTTTCACACACACTACACTAAGTAATAACATTACTATCTAGTGTTATCTGTTTTCAGATAAAATTTAAAAGTGCAAGAAGTCCTATTCACCCCCCTATAAGACATTCAAAGCTCCATCACGATCCAACAAGATCATCCTGTCATTGCTAGAAACAAGGCCAGACTAGTAGCTCAAGACTATTCCCAATAGAAGGGCATAGATTTTGATGAAACCTATGCACCAGTAGCTAGACTTGAGGCTATTCAGAGTTTATTAGCATATGCATCTGCATGTGATTTAAAATTATTTCACATGGATGTGAAATCTATATTTTTAAATAGTTTTATAAAAGAGGAAGTCTATGTTGAACAACCTTCTGGTTTTGAAGACATAGACCATCTTAATCATGTTTTCAAATTGCATAAGACACTATATGGTCTGAAACAAGCACCTAGAGACTGGTATGAAAGACTAAGTGAATTTCTTTTAAAACATAATTTTACTAGGGGCAAGTAGATGGCACATTGTTTATTAAATCATGCTCACAAAATACCTTAATTGTGTAAATTTATGTTGATGACATCATTTTCGGAGCTAATGATGAATCTCTTTGCAAGTACTTTGGAGAATTTGAGATGAGTTTGTTGGGGGAATTGACTTACTTTTTTAGACTCCAAATCAAACAAGACAATGAGGGAACCCACATCAATCAGACCAAGTACATCAAGGATTTGCTAAAGAAGTTTTGTTTTGAACAAGCAAAGCATCTAACCACTCCTATGAGCAGTTCCACCAGGTTAGATAGTGATCCTCAAGGTAACAAAGTAGATCAAAAATCTTACAAAGGTATGATTGGTTCTCTACTATACTTAACTGCCACTAGACCAGACATTTTATTTAGTTATGCATGTGTGCTAGGTACCAAGCAAATCCTAAAGAATCACATTTACTTTTAGTCAAAAGGATTTTTAGATATTTAGCACATACATGTGAATTAAGTCTATGGTATCCAAGATCATTGAAGATGAACTTAATTAGTTATACTGATGCTGACTATACTGGATAGAAAGTGGATAGAAAAAGTATCAGTGGTTCCTATCAGTTTCTTGCAGGGTGTTTGATCTCCTGGTTCTCAATGAAGCAGAACTCTGTGGCCTTGTCAACAACTGAAGCTAAATATGTTGCTGCTGGGAGTTGCAGCACTCAACTACTACAAATCAAACAACAACTTGAGGATTATGGACTAAACATCAGATCTATACCCTTGTTATGTGACAACATCGGTGCAATCAGTCTCACAATGAATCCAGTACAACATTCAAGAACGAAACATATTGAGGTTAAGTATCATTTCATTAGAGATCATGTAGCAAATGATAATATTAGCATTTCATTTGTAGAAACTAAAAATCAGTTGGCAGACATCTTTACAAAAGCCCTTCTTAAGGAGAGGTTTACCACTCTTCAAAGAGAGCTGGGCATATGTAATTTGTAAAAGATGTGTTTCTGTAAAAATTAAAGAAAATAATCTTTCAGAGTACCTTGGAAATGCATTACTCCTCATCTTTGTTGAAATTTCTTGACTCAAGTCGACACACTCATCTTTTGTGTCGACACATTCTTCATCCAAGTCGACACTTCCTTCATACATGTTGACCTATAGCACCATTCTATTGCACTATCTACTCACTTTATTTGATCCACTACTTAGCTCACACTCTCATTCTATGGATCATTTTTTTATTCTTCGGACCAAGTTCCCAATATTTAACTTCGTTATCTTTTTCTTTTAGTTTGAGCTAAGGGGGAGCCATGAACTGAGGGGGAGCCTTGAACTATGGGAAGCCTTCTTAAATCCTTCTCCACAATTTTTTTTTTGGCTTCATCATTCCTACTCTCTACACCTTCCTTTTTGGTCATTGACAAAAAGGGGGAGAAATAGTCTGAAATACATACATACTCTGATTAAATCTCATCATATCATTTTAAGAGCATTATGATTTAAGTTAGTTTTGTCATCACCAAAAAGGGGGAGATTGTTGATTCCTTTATCTTCATGATTATATATTTTAGTGTTCAATTACTTATATGTTCTTGTTGTCACTCATAGTTTCATTTGTAAGTTCATGTGTTTCATCACTGATAATCTTTTCATAGTTTCAATCGAAATCAAGTTTCATCTTTTGTTACTTTAAACTTTATCATCCGAAGTCATGCATGTTTTTATTCTTGATCAGTCGAAGCTACACTTCATCATATACGAAGCTAGCTTTGTCATATCTGAAATCCACTTCGTCATATCCAAAGTTGGTGTTTTGTCATGCATGTTTTGGTCGTGATTAGTGTAGGATTGAATATGCAGGGTGAATAGATCTAGAAGTGGGGAGGGGTTGAATAGATCTAACACCAATCACAGGGGAAGCTTAAGCAATTTAAAAATTACTTCAAATTATAGATCTATTAATATAGAAAATCTCACTGATCTGATGTTTGGGTGTGTGTAGTTGATGTGTGAGACAATTAGACAAGTAGTTGTAAGTGGAATCCCTATGCATGCATCTAGGGTAGAAAAGACATGAAACCACTGCACAGGTGATTTTTAGGTGGTTTGGAAATCACACCAATGATTCCTACATCCACCCCTCACACAGTGAGGCCACACTACTCAAGACCGAGTACAATACACACACTTAAGCTCGACAGCTCAAACCACACACACACTTTGAGCACGACGGCTCAAACACCCTTGATCATGATGGCTCCAACCACACTTGAGCACGACGGCTCAAACACTACTTGGGCACGACAGCTCAAACAACACACAAGCTAGATGAAGTTCATAAGAAATCAGATCCTCTAACACTGATTTGATTCACACACTTACATGCACACTAAAATCTACACAGAACACATGTACAGATGTCATGAGCACTCAAAAAACAAATTAAGATGATCACTCCAATAGAAATAAGTAAAAGAGAGATGAATTGGACATTCCTTGTTGAAGACAATCTGCAGGATGCTTGAATTGAAGGCCGTTGAGAAAGATGGAGTACTCCTTCAATTCACGATGCTCTATTTCAGATCTGTTGCTTCTTCCGATTGCTCCTTCTTCCTCTACTGCTCTTCTCCTTGATCTGCTCCTCTTTCAGCAATCAGACATTTTCTCTCACTGCTTGGCCTTGATCCCCACGTCCTCTATGAATGGATTCGATGTATTCCTTCTCCAGATGAGATAAGAGCTTTTATAGCCTTGGTGCAATCCCTTTTACGTGGGAAACATGTGCACAGAAACCTAGGGTTTACCCAAGGTTGCCACATGTCCAAAAGTCCTTCTCCTCATTGCCACTTGGATGAAAGGGTATTTTGGTAATAATAGAGTCTCCCAAAAGTCTCTAGAGATAAGTCACACCCTTTGGAAATAGTACCTTTTACGTTTCTAAGTTTTCACGCAATATGTGTCGATGCAAGTTTGCATATGTGTCGACGCAACTAACTAAGTATCAGCTCTTGCTTACTGGGAGGAAACATGTGTCGACCTGATTAACAACTACTGTCGACCTCCTGTGTTTTTCTGAGATATAGGTCACTTGACAGACTATGTATGTTGACTTGATTGACAACTTGTGCCGACGCCACTGTGACTTTGTTCTTCAAGAGTTTACTAGGTAGACTATGTGTGTCGGCCTGACTTCCAATGTGTGTCGACACAACTTTGACAAAAATTGTGTAAACCTGTATATATAATGTGTGAACCATCAAAACATGTCATTATCATCAAAATATGAAATATGAAGTATCAAAAACATAATTTTTTTGTCATAATTATAATATGTATAATATGTCATCATCAAAATCAAAGTATGAGTGTTTAGACATCATTTACAACCAAATGTTTTAGTCATCATTAAAATGAATACACAACTCAACAATCTTCTACATATATACAATATGACATCAGATTGTGTACAGAATGTTATCATCAAAACAAACAACTCAACAATCTCCCCCTTTTTTATGAAGACAAAACATGATAACATTCTTTCATGGAACAAGATTCTCTCCCCCTTTTGACAACATCAAAAATAGTGAAAGGATCATGCAATGATAATGTGAATCTCCACCGCCCCTTTTTTTAAAGCTCTCTCGGTTTAGAACAAACTCCTCCTGAACCAGTGAACTGTGAGACTGATTGATTGAGCAAGAAATCATTAGAAGTGTATCATGGTTTTGATCTTAACATCAATGTAGAATAACAATTTAACTTATTCACTTGAACAACATGAATTCTATTTTAGGTTAGATGCACTATATACACCTTAGTGTATTTCATTCCTTTTCTTTTATTTGAGATATTTTAGGAAATTTAGCAAAGAAGATTTTATTCATGTGTTTCTGTGCAAGCACACACACTTGTCCAGTGTAAGAGTGTCTGACTACTAGGCATGCTAATCATTTGTTTGCTTCCTTTTGAATAGAGATAACTTAGCAACACCTTTTGACTCAAGTACAACCACGTCTCAGGTGGAATAACCTGGTTACTGAGTGTACTAATCATTGCTCTGCAATTTTCTTTAAAAAAATAATTTTCCTGAAATCGTTTCTTTCGATTTTTCAAAATTTTTCTTTTGAGTGATAGGTAGCTTTTTACCTTAATAGACCATGGTCTTGAGTTGTTAAAATTTTATTCTTAGCATTTGTTAAAAATAAAATTTTAGTATTTCTTGTGATATAAAACTCAAGACTACTCATGTGTCTAATTAAAATGTTTTGCAATAAAAGTCTAAAATAACATTTGAGGATAAAGATAGACATATGACTCTAGATCTTATTTTTCATCTTCATGTTTAATCTAAGAGCACAAATACTAGATATTTAAAATTTTATTTATCATATAAGAATATCAATGGAACCTTGAATGAATTTGAATGAAACATGAAGAGATCAAGAATAAGCTAAGAACTTTATAACAATAATTGATTCTGAGATTGAATCCTTCACACACAGAGCAGAAATGTGTGAGTTCATTCCAAATGAGAACAAAAGTATAAGAAATTCTGATCAGATATCATTCAAAGTGTTGATGATAGAGATTTAAGAGAGTGAACATGATTGTTTTATTTCATGCAATATGAACATCATCAAAACACCACAATAAAATTAGAATTTTAGATGTTTTGCCCTCAATTTATTATTTAAGACAGATTCAAGAATAGTATTTTTGAATACAAATCTGAAGATGTAATGTCGACACATGATCTTCAATGTGTCGACACATGACATTGAAAACTCATTCAGAATGCAACAACAAGAGACTATTGTCGACACAAGATGAAATGTGTGTCGACATGTTTTTGATCAAAGTCATTTTTTTAATATTTAAATTGAAAAAAATTGGCTTTTTATTGAATAGCTTTGCAAAGTCATTTTTCTCTTTTCAAATTCACTCCCCCTTAACATGTTCATGGTGTGAAAAAAAATCTATCAAGTAATTCAACATTATTATGCACACAATTAGCTTTAAGCATAACATGACTTTTTGTACTTGGCGGACTATTTTACTCATGCATAATAATAGCTTCCAAACAAGCATAACTTGTCTTTCCACATGTCATCATTTGATATACCAAGAAGTCAAAATAGATGATATGCACATGGAATCATGAGCACCGTCAAGCAAGCATGATAACACAAACATGATTCTAATTGTTATGACATAATGTTATTGTTGGGAGTAGCATCAAAAACACATTTTTCATTGTCAGATTAAAAAATAATTCATTCCAACCCAAGTAATTCAAATCTGAAATGATAAGAGGTTTTACCTTAATAGTCTTCAATTATTCTTCAAAGATTTTATCTGTGTTCTCCAATCAGTTCCCGCCATGCATAACCGTTGTCTTGATTCCAGATGGGAAGGTAAGGCTCCTTAGCTTGTTAATCAAGCTGGTCTTGGGACCCATATGGGTTTGGGTCCTGTAAAGAAATCAATGTTAGAATGCAACAATGACTTTTGAATCCAAAATGATTTTATTTTTGGTATAGATGCATTTTTATTATGAAAGGAACTTTGAGCAGCATTAGTTCCATATTTATACTTAGTCTTGTTTAATGCATCTATGTTTTCATGAGGTTTTCTATTTTTTGAATTTTTAATATGGAAAGCAGAAGAGTTCTTTTATGCGGCATATTTCTTCCTGTACACATGGAATTTCTAAACTCTTTCATTATGAACATGATGTTTATTCCTATGTGTACGAACATATGCATTAGAATGGAACTTTAGAGCATGCACAAAACCATCATTTTTATACCAACAGTCCCTAGAGATGTGACCATACTTATAACATGTGAAGAATTGGACAAACTTGGTAGATTTATGGAAATTCTGATTTCTAAACCAACAATGTTTGGCAAGATGACTAGGTTTATTGCAAATAAAGTAAATAAGAGAATTCTTACCTCATACTTATCATTGCTTAAGTACCTTTGCTGGTAGCTTCTCTTCCTTTATGGAGCAGTGCTTAATGAAGATTGATAGGGCTTTACCTTTTGGTAACTGCTAACATGATGTGGGGTTGGAGCTTGCCTTAGAGCTTTCCTTGTTTGTAGAGGAATCCTGTGCAGAGTCTTTTGTTTTTCTATTTAAATTTTCTTGTTTTTAATAGAAACATGATTCTTCTTCAAGGCAGCATTTTTCTTGTTGTTTTCATTTTGTCTTTGAACATTTTTCTGAACAAGATGTTTCATTAAAGATATCAAAGTTCTTCTTCAAGGCAGCATTTTTCTTGTTGTTTTCATTTTGTCTTTGAACATTTTTCTGAACAAGATGTTTCATTAAAGATATCAAAGTTCTTCTTCGTAGCAGCTTTAACAAATATTATTTTATTTTTCTTTTCTTTTTCACATAAATAAGATTTTTAATTGCAACATTTTTGAGTTCATTCTGCAGCTTTTATCTTTCAACTTTTAATGCATCAACTTGTGTTTCTGAAATTGAAGCATATTTAGCATGGCATCCAAACCATTTTTCATCTTGTTCTTTTCATTTTCAATTTGAGCAATTTGTTTTCCAAATCAACAATTTGTTACTTAAAATTCTACATTCATTGTTCAATAGTTTGTCATGCAACATGCATTCAATCTTCTTTTTTGAGATGATGATTTTCTTCAACCAATTGTTTAAGCTTTTCATTTACTTGATGAGCATGAGCCATATTGAAAATCTACTTGGTTAATTGATCATTGTCAAATTTAAAGTTCTCATTAAGATCAATCAATTTTTCATTCTCTTCTTTCAGATCAATAATTTTAGATTCTAATAGCTCATGATTTTCCTTTAATCCATTTAGTTTATTTTCACAAATTTAGACTTTATCTTTCAAATTCTCTTCCTCAGAATTTAACTTTTCAACTTCATCTTTCAAGTCTTCATTTTCTACTTTCGATTCTTCATTTTCTTCATAGAAGGCTTGAACATTAACAATTTTCATCTCATTTAACTCTAATTTATTCTTCAACTTCTTGTTTTGAGATTTAACCTTTTTAAATTGTTTACACAGATGTTCATAGCATTACACCAAATCATCATAAGATAATTCCTCATTATCACTATCAGAACATGAATTGAGAGAATTGTTGGAATTTAACAAACCATTGGAGCTTTCCTTAGCTATAAAGTATTTGTCCATTTTTCTTCCTTCTCTTCGCTTCAAATTCCCCAAAGATTTCTGCAATTTAGAAGATGGTGGTGGGCTTGGGGATTTCTTTGAAACTATAGCAGGAAATTCATGTAAGTTAAAGTAATTTGCCATTACAGCAGATCAACTCAAAAGATTATTAGATCTAAACATAGTGAATCAGTGTAACAAAAGATTAGTTCTAATGACTAGAGAGGTTTACCTGCTCTGATACCAATTGTTGGATCGCTCTTATTCGTTAGATCAACTAGTGAGCATACAATTGACGATCAATTCAATCAATCAACCTGCTTTGATACTAATTGTAGGATCACTCCTAATTGTTGATCAACCAGTGAGCATACAATTGGTGATCAATTCAATCAATCAACAGGCTCTAATACCAATTGTAGGATAGAATATGAAAGGTGAATAGATCTAGAAGGGGGGGGGGGGGGGGGGGTTGATAGAACTAACACCAATCACGGCGGTGTGGACACCCGATTCAGGCCTATAAGTTGAACCATATTCCTTGTTCTCTTAATGAGCCCCAAGTTGGTCACTCACCTTGAGCTCATTTGTTAGCCACATTTTGAGCCACTAAAATCCAACTTTCAGCTTGTCTCGTCCAATTATCACTTTTAGAGTCCTTGTGCTAGGGTTTCAATCCTCAGATCTTAATGCGACGACCTTGAGGGTCACGTTCATGCCATTTAACCGATTCAATTCCTTAAATAATCAATTATTTTCCTAAATAGTCGATCAAAATTCCAAAATAATCGATTATCCTTAACGCGACGGGTCGTGGAGTCAAGTTATCCCTCAGTTCGCATCCTCTCTGACCGTCACGACAGCCCATGCATATCCATTCACGTATCCTCATGGTCGCGACCACCTTGGCCATCGCGACAATCCTTGTCGCATCCCTACGACCTGTCGCGACATGGTCTGCATGCACTGTCCTCTACAACCACCTCCCATTTATCCTCCATTTGGCTTTATCTTCATCCAAACAACCCCCACAACCCCACAGTTGTGATTTGAGGTTCCATCTCTCCTTGGAACCCTCCTAGGACTCTCCCCATGCGGATTTACTTGACTTTTTATTAATTTCATGGGCCATTATCACATATGGACAAGATTTTCTCTCTCCTTTCTATATAAGTGACTCTACCCTTTCAGAAGGAGAAGATGACCCCTAGCTACCACAAAGTGCTGCCAAAATCTCCCCAAAGCTTCCCCTTAGCTCATAGCCCTCCATTTCCACCCATTTTCTCATTATCCTCTTCATCAAGTCATGCTTCTTACTTCGAGTATGGAGCTTGGTGGATGAGGAGGTGACTTCAACCTACTTCAGAGGCTACTGCATGACCAGAGCATCCTTCTACCGCAAGGGAGTTGCCCCTTTAGGGCCCTTTCCTCTTCCTTTCTCCTCATTTCCCTTCATGCATGTTGTTATTTCTCTTAGATAGAGGCACATCTTTTCTTTTCCACGTTTTTGTGCGACCCAAGACTTTCAAAACACCCCCTAGGTTCATTCACCCCATGCTTCATCCTTTTCATTTCATTTTGAAAAGATGCTTCAGTTGAATAAGGTTTAACATGGTTTCTTTTTGGTGTTTCGTTGTTTTGGCAGGTACTAAAGCAAGGATAGACGAGAAGCTCTTGTTCTCTAGCTGGCTGCAGAGTAGGAAGAAGGTCCCTCCACTCATCTCCCACATTGTTGAGAAGGCGTTGGCATCTTGCATTGCGATAAGGGGAACACGCCCGGTCGGGGCATTGCGACAGTCATCATATCACGACGAGTCTTCCCATCGTGACATCAGTAAGTGCCTGCTTCTCAGGTCCTTTTCCTAGAACATTAGCCTTAGTCTTCATCTATATCTTAGGGCAACTTGTTAGGTGGCGATCACATCCTCATATCATGCTGTGAACCGTAGACCATGTTGTGTGTTTCGAGGGGCGCACAACCCCATGATTACACCTTTTGGCTATCACGGTGGGACCTTCACTGCTAGCCTCGTCATTTTTGCTTGTTTGCCTGCCATTATTGTGTCTTTCATTTTTTAATAGAATCAGGTTAGGGTTGTCCCTGTGTTTTATTATGTTTTTGTCCTCTATTGTTGTTGCGCCGTATCCTGCGGTCGCGACTTTATCGCGTACATAATGGCGGACACGACTTCAGGTACGCGTTCTCTTCCTTATTCTTCATCATGATCGTCTACTAAAAGCTTTCATATGTCCTCTCCATGCTGCTATATCATGTATGCTCATGATTTCTTGTTTTGGAACCCTGCTAGGACTCGAGTTTTCCTTTTATTTTTCTTTGTTTGTTTACTGGTGATATCACGACATATCGGGCTGATGCGACCTGGTCGCACCCGAGGAGGAGGATGCGACAATAGGTACACTTTGTTTATTACTATTTTTCATCCATGCAACAGTTTCTATTTTTCTAGGGAGTATCCATCTTCCATTTACTTTCTTCCATGTTGTCTTGTGCCTTAGGTTAGTCTGTTTGTCCACCGTTTGCATGTGGCTATAGGTTTATGCAGTCTGAGATTATCGCAACTGATCCCTCGGTCGCGATAAGGTCGCGGTGAACCTGGTCGTCGTGACTTCAGCAGAGACCTATCAGTTGCTGTTTGTTAGTTTAGGATAGAATTTGCATGCACCCTGGTGCACATAGGCTCATGCATACATTACTTTTGTATAGATAAGACTCCTCCTTAATAGTGGAGACCCTCTCACCTGCGAGCACTCGTGGGCTAACTAGGGCCTGCTACCGAGGCCCTCCGTAAGTCCCCGTGGCCATATGCAAATTGCGGTTGCCAGGCTGATTGTACCCGTTGTCCCCCTAGTTCAGGTTGTTCTGCGTGTGAGTTGTGTACTTCCCTTTAGTTACACCGGAGTACTCGAGTACCCACCTACTAGGGTCCCATTCGGCCGAGTGCATATTCATTAATTAATCCATTAAAGGTTAAGTGTAAACCGTAAAATATTAACGATAATTATGTCAACTTGGGTGTTTGCTTGATATACTCCCTCTTATCTTACTGTCTGTTCTTGTGTGTTAGTGACTAGGTTTTATTTGTGGTCGTGTTGTCTCCCCTAAATATTTAGGGGTAGTGTATCCGTCATTGTTTAGGTTTATCGACTCAGTCTCCCCAAACCACTATATTATATCATAACCCTCTTTATCGGTATGGACCATTTTCGTGTTCTTACCGGTGATTCTCTGCCCATTAGACTAATGGAGGATGTGGCCCAGCCTTTTGCTGCCACCCTCATGGGGCAGATCTAGCCTCCTACTATTGTGACGATTGGTCTCGCCCCCCTTCTCCTTCTGGGGTGGATGACCCAAATGCCCAATTCAATCAACTCCTTACCCATCTGAGCCTAACCCAAGTTCAGGAATTTCTGGCAGCTGTCAAAGGAAAGCACCCCTTTCTCCACCCTCTCATAGCTCTACTCAACAGACGGCTTCTTCTGCGCATGTTGCTTCTATGCCATATGTACCATCTACCACGACAGATCCTACTCCCCTTCGTCGACAGGTCATTCATTTCTTCGAGCCCAGTTACCTCTCGACATGGGAAATTCGACCAAATCTCCCCCTATTTCTTCATATTATCAGGCCGAACACAATGATCTTCCTCGTGAGAGGTCTTATTCTTTGGAGCAGTCACGCTCACTTGTCGTCGCTCACCACATCTCGTCCCCTTCCGACTTCCTCGTGTAGTGGAGCTCTATGAAGAGGGAGCTTCATGATCTGCGAAGGCACTTGGACCCCCGGAAGGTTGCCCACATTCCTCTCCCTTTTTTCCAGCATGTCCGAGTTCTGCCCCAGTCAGAGCTCCCCGTCTACAGGTGATACTCTGGGTTGGTGACCCCTATGTACATCTTAAAGATTTTGTATATGAATCTGCTCCACACTAGTATGACCACCACCTTATGGCGTACTTGTTTAGGAAATCATTAGATGGTTCGACCCTAGAATGGTTCTATTCTTTGCCCCCGGAGGAAGCCGAGGATTTTCAAGTTGTTCAAGAGAGGTTTCTACAGCAGTTCCAAGATCGGATGGGACCTGAAGGCCGATGAAGAATTTGTAGTTTATGCTGATAGGTGGCAAGCTCTAGCTACAAAGGTCCACTGCCCCATGCCAGAGGAGGAAAAGGTCAAGCTGTTGATTGCCAATGCTACCCTTACCTGTCGATCCATCCTGGCCATGAATGATATAACTACCATGCACCAATTCTATAGCCGAGCCCATTTTATTCAAACCCAACTCAAGGACTTGCCTATTCATTCCATGTTTGAAACTCTAAAATCTCGCTACCCCAAGAAGCCACAAGGTCCTATCACCGAAGGGGTACAAAACAATGAGCAAGTAGGTGCTGTCAACAATTTCCAAGGTCAGGCAGGTAGGCTACCGTACAACCAAGCTCCTTAGCAGCCATGGAACAATAGGCCACCAGTGTAGTGTACTTACCGTTTGGATCATGGTTTAATGGTTGTTGAGGCCAGTGTGTGGTCTGTAGCTTGAGTTTCAGGTGTTTACACAGGTTGTGGGGCATTGTGGGCCGACAGGTTGGGCCCAAAGCACACATCGGTTCACTATTTGTGAATGCGATAGGGCTAGACGTCGCATTCTTAATGTGATGGTCCTGGGTGTCGCATTCTTATTACCGCCAATTTGAGTCTTCGTCTGCATGTCTGCCGTGTGTCGCGCGCTGGGCGACCCAGTGGCGTCAGCAGTGTGAAGGCGACGGTGTCTTGCGTCGCATTCTTGTCACGACAATAGGGTGCGTTGTTTTCATAACTCTGAGTTGCTTATTACATTAGGTCGGCCGAACAGAGCCTAGGAAGCTCTACTCGGCCAGAAGAATGTTTTTACAGAGGATTTCGGGCGATTTGGAGTTCTGTGCTATTTTTGGCGTGGTCTTGCCACGAGGACATGCTACGGAGCGGGGGAAATGCCGGGGTATCGTCGTTCTTTGCGTTCTTTGCGAAGGTATGGAGATTTTGTCCTGTTTCACGTCGTGAATTGCATGTGGGGCATGTTTAGCTTGTTACATGCGTTATAGAGGTTAGATATCATGCTAAGGCAATGATTAGAACATGAATAACTGCTTGATATGGTGTTTTACATGGTTTTCATTGGAAATCTGGAGATGGGTTCATGGAATTAGGTCACTGTTTGTGAATGTGACGGACCTGACTGTCGCATTCAGAATGTGACAGCTTGACCCATCGCATTCTTCTTCAGAACGCGCCGTATCGAGGCGTCGTGTTCTGAAGGCGATAGTGGACCCCATCGCATTAAGGATTCCGAGGGCAATAGGCTTGCGCATGGTTATGTGATTATCAGATTACTGATATGTGTTGTGCATGGCGATGGTAAGCGGTGCATTGGCACTCGTAGAGTTTGAGGAACGTGTTGTTCACGTGGTTTGAGTGGTGTTCACATGATTTGTGTGTGTGGCGAGTAGTACGATGCCTACCGTGGTTACCTCTCTAGTTGTGAGCCCCAGGTTTTGTGTGAGCCAGGCGCGTTAGTGCTCGGGGCTTATCCTGATACTTGTGTACCATCGAGGTCTGTGTCGTCTTCCTAGACACACTCACTCTTGTGTAGAGTTGTACGTCCGACTGAGGGAAAGATGACAGTGGGATAGTGACTTGTGAGATTTTGTGTTTTGTCGCTTGTAGCGCGCTCGTGGTTGAGAGTTACAGACACCAATAGACGTACTATGCCCCCGCTAGTCCTGTTTTCTAGTGCCTCACTTTAGGGAGCTCGGGCCGGAGTCCCTAAAGCTGTCAGGCATGGGCCTGCGGCTGTGTAGTCCGCTAGTGGAGCGGCAGCTAGACCTTTCATCTGTGGCTGCGAGTCTAAGAGGTAGCCCTGTGAGGTTTGTCTAGGTTAGTTGCTGGTGTCACAAACCAGTCTTCGTGACTCGAGTGTCGCATTTTTCTACTTTGGCACGTACACCTGGCGAGGCTTGCTGTTTACTTATTGAAGGCTGATTTCTATTAATGGCATGCAGTAAGTAGTGTTAATAGATTTAATATTCTGTGTACATAGTTCTATAAATTGCTAGCGTACCTTCCTACTTTTATACTTGTGAGTTTGGTTTTGTTCAGCTTTTGGGGGAGTTTCCCTACTGAGCCAGTGACTTGTGCGGGTCACCCCTACTCCTTTCAGGTGAGGGAGAGTAGGAGGCTTCTCGCCCCTCTTCTAGTTCAGAGCCGTACCATAGCGGAGTTGGGTCTGCACCACCAGCAGTGTAATCTTCTTTCTTTGTACACCTCGGGGTATGCCCCAGATCGTTGTTGTAGTTGTGTATGGCTACAGTTGAGAAAATGGCTATGTATATTTCATGTAAATATTTGTGAGATGGCAATCTTATATATATTTGAGTTGTTTCCTTTATTTTCTATGGACTTGTGAATGGTATCCCTTGCGAGGCTATGGCTCGTTCAGAGGAGGCGGAGTCAGGTCAAGCTCGTTATTAGGTTAACGGATTTGAAAGACCAAGACCACTACAATTGGTATCAGAGCAAGGTCCCTGTGAATATAAAGGTATCGGAAACTTGCATAGCATGTTCTCTACTTTAGCCCAATGCTGGTAGTTGATCGTAGTTTTTGTATTAATTTGTTGTATGTTGTGTGGTTCGAATGATATTTGGGCAGGATCAGAAATGACATGTAGGAACCTGGATTTTTCGGAAAATAAAAATTTATTAATAATAGAAATAAAAGTAATAAGAAAATCAAATAAAAGAGAATGAAATAAAACCCAATAAATGAAAAGAAGTAATGGGCTTGGTTAAATGGAGCAATTAGAAATTAGTGGGCCAAAATAGAAATTTTTAAAAGGGGAATAATAGAAAAATACCCTAAATTCATAACTTAATTATTACTTAAATAGAAAAGAGGTATTTAATACATTAAATAGGAAGTTTGAGTTGGATTTGGATTCCTAAACCTACCCTAGTTGCTTGGCCACGAACCTAGCTCCCATCCTAACCCAATTAGAAGTTCTTATGCTTAGAAAGGGGAGAGAAAATAGCAAATTCAGAATTAATTTGAATTAGAGTCCAAATAGGAAATGGAAAGAGAGAAAGCATAAATACTCTCTTAAAACCCCCATGGTCGGCCCTAGCTCGTACCCAAGGCTTGTTAGCCCAGGAGGATAGGCCAAGGAGGAGGAGATTTCGTGGGAAGAAGCCTCTCTCAAGCTCTCTCTCTCATTTTTCAAGTTCTAGCCCTAGAAGAGGAAATAGATCAAAGGTAGGCATTCTCAAAAGCTAAAATCACATAACTTCATTTGTAGGTTGATCCAATCATCAGGATCAAAAGCACTTTGATCTCATATTTTTCCATCGAGCCTATATTTTCTTCTTGATTTTCCATGATCTGCAACTAGCATGAGCCCGACCCTTCATCTTAAATCTTGTTCTCCTTGTATACTCAACCCCACGCCATGAGATTTTTACTAGAGGAACTGATTCATGTTAGGCATCTTTTGCCCCTGAAAGCCCTAATTTTCATCCACCCTACATCGTGCATTAATTCTTTCACCCTAAGTTTGTACTGTCCCATGTTCTTTGTGAAGTATCATGATTAAACCATGCCGAAACCATGTTTGTTTTCAAATTCCTATTTACTAGAAGTACCCTTGCATGTCTAGAGTTGTTTAAAATTTGTTTCAGGATTTTTCATTGGGTATACAATTAGTTATGATTTTATGAACAACCCTATGTCAAAAGATAGAAAGATGGCCCACAATCCGAGGTTCTGTCCTTTCCCCTGTTAGACTCAGGTACAGGAACTGAGAACACGACGACCCGATAGGCCGCGTTCTCAGGGTTGTCGCGACAACACCTTTCGTCACGATCTGATCGTGACAGGATATGTCGTCGCGATCTGTTTGCCTGAACCGATGAGTCCGTCGCGATCTGTACAAGACCCTGTCGCGTTCTGCTTGACCCCGTCTCGACCCTCATTAAGGTACGTCGCGATCTGGGCTTTTTGTTTGAAACCCCCTATCTCTGCAAGTCTTGACTTTCTACAGTGTTTGTACCCTCTCTTAACAGTCATATACGCAGTAAATATACCTATTATGAACTGAACATTTTTTTGTGATTTTAATAGACATGCACATGACTTATTTCTAGCTATGATTTCATGATACATGCACACACAGTGAACCATCCAATTATGGCTTAGCTTGGCATGTAATTAACTGATAATACATCTGGTAATTTATGTAATTAAATTGTCATATTTTAAATAAGACTTGTCTTCGTTTCTCGTGATGTTTTGGGAATACTGTGATCGACCCTCCACTGTTCTAGAAATCCTATAGAACGTCGAGCACTTGTTTCTATATACACTCTCTCTCTTGACTTGGACGAACTCTCCGTCGGATACTCCTTCTGCCGGACTAGTGAATCCTTGTTCAAGGCCTCCGTAAGTCTCCTCTGTCCATACATTCTCACATGGTCGACCAGCTGGTTGTACCCTAACACCTATGATACCTTTTAGGGATCAACATGATCCAAACTGCTATTAGAAGTTCGCTCTTATCTTGAATCACGCCAGACCTCTGGACCTGTGCTTAACATGGCCAGTGGAAGGGTCGTGAGTTCCACCTAACTGCCAACACCAAGTGCACGTGTTGTGCAACTGTTACTATCGCATGTTTACTCGACGTGTTACGTGCATTATCCACTAGCTCTCATCTATACTCTAATCGTTCGTCTATTCACGTTCACTCTACTATCTCGTCTATTCATCTAGTGCTCTCATCTATTTCTTGGTACTCTATATTGGCCATGGACTGATTGTCTAAAGATAGACAATATAACCAATGTCTGGCAAAATATAAAGGGCCCGATCTGGTCTTGGGATGTGCGCCCGAAAGTGCTACTGCCCATGGGAGTTAAATGATCAGAGTGTTTGACATTACACTCGAGTGATATCTATCTCGACTATCTAAATGACAATCAAAAGTGCTATGTTCTATCATTGTCTATTGACAAAAGTACTATACTATACCCGTTGTGCTATTGCTATATTTTGTGCTATTTGTGCTATGTCCATCTTGCTATTTGTGCTATACTCGACGCTTGGCTATAGTTAGAAAGCTTGTGCTATTTTGATCATGTGCTATCCTGCTATCTTCTACTTGACTCACTCACTCTATCATTAGTTACTCTGCCTTTTAATATATTAATCATTTAAAGTCTGCTTAACTATTGAGATTTAAGTCCTACTGGGCATTATCGCTCACCCTGCGATATTTGTCGTTGTGTCATCAGGTGAGACCGAGGAAGATACATACACTCAAGAGGACGGGAACGACCAGGAGTGAAGTCATGAGTACCCTAGAGTTCTAGCATTATGTTGGAGTCTTAGTTTAGTCTTTTACTTTTATTTCAATGTAATTGGGCCCTATAGAATGGCTCTGATATTAGTGGTTATAACTAGACATTTGAAAGTTATTAATGAGAAGAATTTGCTTTAGTATTTATTCATTGATCAATGGTTTGATGTCTAGTACTCAGTCTATACCCGTTTACTTGCAACTGCCTCACGTTTCAATATTCCGCATCAGGGCATAACAGTTTTGTGGTATCAGAGCCTAGGTTATTCTTAAGTATAGGATGATCTAGGTTAACCTGCCTCGACTAGAGTCAATTATCCTACCTATGTGAGTTGTGGTTAGAGCCAAGGGTAACTAGCTAAAATGAACTCACACACGCACAAATTAAATTCCACATCAATATCATGACAATAAGTTATTTTTGTAGGAACTAAGCAATCAAGATGACTGCTGAACGCGCTCAGATGAGGGGCATGCAACAGACCATCCAAGAACTCACTCGCGTGATTATGCAAGCTACCCAAGGAGGTGGTAATCGTGGCGGTGTAGGCAACCGGCATCGCAACTTCAGAAGTCTGAACCTACCTAGGTTCAGGGGATCTATGAATCCAGATGAAGCAGAGCACTGGCTCAAAGAAACAGAAAGAATCTTCTGTATTATGCAATGTGCAGCGGGGGATAAGCTGCTACTGGCAACATTCCAACTGGAGAAGGACGCCCGCGCTTGGTGGGAGTCAGTGGAAGCGACCTGAGATAATGGTGAGTTCACCTGGAACGAATTCAAGGAAGCTTTCAACTCCAAGTACTTCTCCGAGCGTATCCAAGAAAGGAAGGCTACGGAATTCGCTGCTCTTAAACAGCGGGGCTTGACTGTGGCCGAATATGAAGCCTAGTTTTCAAGACTGGCACGCTATGCTGCACACCTAGTGCATACTGAAAGAATAAAGGCTAAGCGCTTTCTTAATGGCCTTAAGCCTCAATACATTACCCAACTAGCACCTCTCGACATCCAGACCTATGCCGAGATGGTGAAGAAGGCCCAACTACTAGAAGATGCTACAGACTTCACCGACCATATCAAAGGGAAGTTCGTAAAGAAGGAAATGACCTCAGGGCAATCATCTACTAAGCCAAACAATGGCAAGAAGTGTCTCTTCAACATTACGGAGGGACCCAGCCTAGAAAGAAAACCCAAAGTTATAGTCCCATATACTCTAGCAAAAAGTAACTACAAGCACTATGACAAACCAGGTCAAACCGCTGATGAATGCTGGAGGAAAGTCGGCGCATGTCTCCACTTTGGAAGTCGTGAGCACCGCATCCCCGAGTGCCCGCTACTGAAAGAGAATGAAAGGCGCCCTAATGCGCCCAAGAAACGGGGAAGACTACAAGCCCTGCATGATGAAGAGCCCACTGAGGTAGGTGGCATGGTAGATGGTACCCTACAAGTTTTCTCCTTATCAGCTTTTGTTTTATTTGATACTAGAGCAACTCATTCATTTATATCTCAAAACTTTGCTGATACCCTGACTGCAAAACCTATATCCATGGGTTGTGAGTTCTCTGTCACAACACCACTAGGAGAAAAGGAGAAATTGAATAAATACTTTCCTTCTTCCGATGTAATGATCGGAGACCATAACCTAAAAGCTGACCTGGTGTGTATGCCCATGGAAGGCTATGATGTAATTTTGGGAGCCGACTGGTTGTCCACTTATTGGGCAAGTGTTGATTGTAAGAAAGGAAGGGTGACATTTAATGACTTTCCTAAATTGGCATTCTCTGGGATTAGACATAAGAGACAGATGTCTTTAATCTCAGCCATAAAAGCCTATAACATGATAAGAAATGGTTGTTTTGCTTTCCTTGCGGTCGTAGTAAATGAAAAGATGGGTTCTAAGATAGAAGACATCCACATAGTCCAGGATTTCCCCGATGAGTTTCCTGAAGATCTGCCAGGGATTCCTACGGAATGAGATGTCAACTTCACCATTGAATTGATCTCTGGAGCCGCCCCGGTATCGCGTCAACCATACCGGATGTCACCTACCGAGCTCAAGGAACTAAAGGCGCAACTGATGGAGCTATTAGAGAAGGGGTTCATTAGACGGAGCACTTCCCCATGGGGAGCACCTGTGTCAAGAAGAAAGATGGATCGATGAGGCTATGCATCGACTATCGTCAACTCAATCAGCTCACCATCAATAACAAATACCCATTGCTCAGGGTCGATGAATTATTCAATCAAATATTTGGAGCTCAATATTTCTCCAAGATCGATCTTCGATCTGGCTATCACCAAATGAGGATCAAGGATGACGATATCTTCAAAACGGCTTTCAGGAGCAGGTATGGACACTATGAATTTGTCGTTATGCCTTTTGGTATAACCAATGCTCCAACAGCCTTCATGCAACTCATGAACATCATATATCGGCCAATCCTTGACAAGTTCGTGGTCGTCTTCATTGACGACATCCTCATTTATTCAAAGACTAAGGAACAGCATGAAGAACACTTGAAGATTGCACTGCAAGTCTTGCGAGACAACAAACTGTATGCAAAGCTGAGCAAGTGTGAATTCTGGCTCGAAGAAGTGTCCTTCTTGGGCCATGTCATCTCCAAGGATGACATCTCAGTTGATCCCTCCAAAGTTGAAGCTGTAGTCAATTGGGAGAGACCAACCAACGTCACAGAAATCAGAAGCTTCTTAGGACTGGATGGCTACTACAGGCAGTTCATTAAGGACTTCTCCAAGATCGCCGTTCCTTTCACACGACTAACACGAAAGGAGAATCCATAGTCCTGGAGTAATGAGTGTGAGAAAAGTTTCCAAACTCTTAAAGATTGTCTTACCTCAGCACCTGTTCTCACTCTACCAATAGAGAGAGAAGGTTTATCTGTCTACACTGATGCCTCAAGGATTGGGCTAGGTTGTGTATTGATGCAAAAGGAGAAGGTTATTGCTTATTCTTCAACACAACTAAAGACGCATGAAGTCAACTACCCTGTGCATGATCTCGAGTTAGCTGCCGTGGTCTTCGCCTTGAAGATCTGGAGACATTACTTGTATGGTGAGAAATTCACTATCTACTCAGACCATAAAAGCCTGAAGTACTTATTCTCCCAGAAGGAACTCAACATGAGACAGAGAAGATGGTAGAATATCTGAAGGATTTAGACTTCAACATCCAATACCATCCAGGCAAGGGTAATGCATTTGCTGATGCTCTTAGTAGAAAGCCAATGACATCTATTTCAAGTCTAGTCCTTGGCGAGATGCAACTACTAGAACAATTCGCAAGGTTAGACTTAACTATTGAAAATAGAGATGATCGAGTCTTGATTACCAATATCAAGATTCAATCCGACTTGCTGGAAGAGATTAAAACCCAACAAGATAATGATCCATTCTTAGTTCGGATCAGGGAAACCTTAACTGAAAGACCGGACTTTGTTATGACTGAGGATGGAAGACTGGTGTTCCAAGGGAGGTCATGCGTCCCCGATAATAAAGAACTGAAGAGGAAGCTAATGGACAAAGCTCACAAGACAAAGTACACTATCCACGTGGGAGGTACCAAAATGTATCAAGACACGAAAAGAATGTTTTGGTGGCCGAACATGAAGAGAGAGGTAGCTGAACATGCCGCACACTACCTTACTTGCCAACAAGTAAAAGCGGAACACTTGCACCCTGCTGGTGTACTCAGACCGCTAGATATTCGGGAATGGAAGTGGGAAAGTATTGGCATGGACATCATCATGGGTTTACCCAAGACTCGTGGTAGACTCGATGCAATATGGGTCATTGTCGACCGACTAACCAAATCTGCCAACTTCCTAGCCATAAAGAGTAAGTGTTCGGTAGAAGTACTAGCTGCCTTATATGTCAAAGAGATTGTAAGACTATATGGACTTCCATCATCCATAGTCTCGGATCGAGATCCATGATTTACATCTCATTTTTGGAAAGGACTGCAAGGTGCCCTGGTTACTAAACTCAACTTTAGTACCGCCTTGCACCGACAAACTGATGGGCAAACTGAAAAAACCAACCAAATAGTGGAAGACATGTTGAGAGCGTGCACTATAGACTTCCAAGGATATTGGAACGAGCACCTACCCCTTATTGAGTTTGCCTATAACAACAGTTACCAGGAGAGTATTAAGATGGCACCGTTCGAAGCACTCTACGGAAGAAATTGTAGATCTCCTGCATGCTGGAATGAGGTGGGAGAACACCAATGGCTAGGCCCAGACATGGTGCAAAATACAACCTGGGACATTCAAGTGTTAGAGACCGGCTTAAGACTGCTCAGTCCAGACAAAAGAGCTATGCCGACAAAAGAAGGCGGGACTTAGAATTCCAAGTCGGTGATCATGTATTCTTAAAGGTGTCACCTATTCGCGGCATCCAAAGATTTGGTGTGAAAGGAAAGCTCAGCCCTAGATTTATCGGTCCTTTTGAAGTACTCGAAAGGATTGGTGAGGTTGCATACCGACTAGCGTTGCCACCGAATCTACCAGGAGTGAAGTCATGATTACCCTAGCGTTCTAGTATTATGTTAGAGTCTTAGTTTAGTCTCTTACTTTTATTTCAATGTAATTGGGCCCTATAGAATGGCTCTAATATTAGTGGTTGTAACTAGACATTTGAAAGTTATTAATCAGAAGAATTTACTTTAGTATTTATTCATTGCTCAATGGTTTGATGTCTAGTACTCACTTTATACCCGTTTACTAGCAACTGCCTCACGTTCCGATATTCCGTGTCGGGGCGTGACATGACAGACAAGAGATATTGTGGACGTGGTGGAGATGAGCGGGAGGAAACCACACAGCAAATGATAGAAAGATTATGGGAAAGCATCCCAGACATTTAGACGAGGCTGGACCATCAGGCACTAGTACAACCAGCAGCAGTAGTACCACCGATTGTAGAGGAGGTAGTACCAGTAGCACCACCCCTACCACCACCAGGAGTAGAGGTACCACCCATTGTACTCATACTCCCAGCACTACCAGTGCAGCCAACTAGTGTTGAGGAGTCTATAGCACTTGTGGAGAGGTTCTTGCGGTTGTAGCCCCCAACATATTTCGGAGGCCCCAACCCAAACACAGCAGAGCACTCAGTGCAAGAGATAGAGAGAGTGTTTGTCACTATGAGGTTTCCGTAGGCAAACATGGTGATCCTTGCTACATATCAACTACGAGGATTTGCACAGGAATGGTGGAGGTTGAAGATGTAGACAATGTTTGCGGGGAGGACAGAGGACACCATCACCTGGCCAGAGTTTTTGATGGTATTCAATGACACTTTCTTTCAAGTTCAGATATAGTAGGCCAAGAGGGAGTAGTTTAGGACTTTACAGTGGGGGAATTTGTCAGTGTAAGAGTATCAAATGAGGTTTATGGCGCTGAGTGGATATGCTCCATATGTGGTTACTGATAATATGATTATGGTGGAGTATTTCATTAGAGGTTTACGAGTAGAGTTACAGGATGCAACGATTCTCCTCATATGCAGGACAGTGGAGGAAGCAGCGCAGAAGGCGGCTATACTAGAGAGGACTGTTCAGGCTAGGCAGTCCCAGTCAGGACGTTCAGGTAGTTTTCAGCATCCTCAGTAGTCTACAAGCATTAGCAAGGGTAAGACACCCTAAAAAGCTTCATCATCATCATGATTCGCTAAATGGGGTAATACTTTGAAGAAGATATTCAGAGGAGGAGGACGAGGTGGTGGCAGGCATCAGGGTTTATAGCAAGGTTATCAACAGGGCCAAGGTTATAGGCCAGCTTTGGAGGAGTCGCAGCAGAGCACAGCAGGGCAGCCCACAGCTATTCCAGACATCAGGTGTTATATTTGTGAGCAACCATGACATTTAGCCAGGAATTGTCCGCATCCTCGAAAGTACAGTTATGGCAGAGAAGCACAGCAGCAACAATAGCCATTCCAGTAGCCAATAGAGTGAGGCAGAGGTGCACCTTTCCAGAGAGGAGGACGGGGTCGAGTTATGGCAGTTACTAGAGCTCAGGCGGGGGCATCCAATTTAATTGAAGGTATATTACCTCTTTTTGACTATTCTGCTAGAGTATTAATTGATCCGAGTGCTTCGCATTCATTCATTTCGAGGATTTTATATATAGCATGGTACATCCCCTAGAAGAAAGGCAGTGTTAGTTGATTGTAGAGGTTGTCTCAGGAGGTTTTATGCTTACTTCCTATTTCTTGGATGAGGTTCTGATAGTAATTCAGGAGAATCAGATGCCAACAAGATTGTATGCACTTTCATTGAAGGATTACGACCTGATTTTTGGGGATGGATTGGTTGGAAGCCTATGGGGCATTGGTGGATTATAGAAAGAAGAAAGTCAGATTTTGCAGGCCTGGTGGAGCAGTGTTTGAGTTCCAAGGTATGCCCTTCTAGACTCCTAAATTTATTATTTCTGCACTTAGGGCTAGAAAGTTGATTAATGCGGGGTGTGTACCGTACCTTGCTTCAGTTAGTTTAGTAGAGTCCAGTAAGTTTGTCGATATGGTACCGGTAGTTAGAGAGTTTGAAAATGTGTTTCCAGAGGAATTGCGAGGGTTAGCTCCACATAGGGAGGTGGATTTCACAGTCGAGTTGCAGCCATGCAGTATGCCGATTTCAAAGGCACCTTATAGAATGGCACTAGCAGAGCTGAAGGAATTGAAGAAGCAATTGCAGGAATTGTTAGAGAAAGGCTTCATTATACGCAGTCATTCGCCATGGGGAGCACCAGTTTTGTTTGTTAGAAAGAAGGATGGTAGTTTGAGCATGTGTATTGATTATAGGCAATTGAATAAGGTTAGAATCAAGAATAAATACCCGCTTCCCAGAATAGATGAATTGTTTGACCAGCTTCAATCAGCCAGAGTATTTTTCAAGATTGATTTGAGGTCAGGGTATCATCAGCTGAGGATTAAGGAAGAAGACATTGACAAGATAGCTTTCAGGACCAGATATGGGCATTATGAGTTTGTTGTTATGCCATTCGGGTTGACTAATGCGCCGACATCATTCATGAATTTGATGAACAAAATATTTCACCCTTATCTGGATCAATTCATTATGGTATTTATTGATGATATATTGGTATACTCAGCATCATAGGAAGAGCATGAGGCACACTTGAGGATCATGTTGCAGACTTTGCGAGATCACCAGCTGTATGCCAAGTTTAGTAAATCTGAGTTCTAGCTGAATGAAATTCAGTTTCTGGGTCATGTGATTTTAGGTGAAGGTGTTGCAGTTGATCCGGCCAAGGTAGAGGCAGTGTTGAAGTGGGAAGAACCGAAGACATTGTCAGAGATTAGAAGTTTTCTGGGTTTGGCAGGATATTATAGGCGGTTCATCCAGAATTTCTCAAAGATTGCGGCACCAATGACAAGATTGACAAGGAAAGGAGTACCATTTGTGTGGTCTTCAGATTATCGTCGTAGTTTTGCAGAGCTAAAGAAGAGGCTTACCACAACACCTATATTGGAGATTCCCTCAGGTAGTGGAGGATTTGTACTATATACAGATGCATCTAAAAGGGGTTTGGGAGCAGTGTTAATGCAACATGGAAAAGTGGTGGCCTATGCATCCAGGCAACTGAAAAAGGCATGAAGAGAATTATCCGACACATGATTTAGAGCTAGCGGCAGTTGTGTTTGCACTGAAGGTTTGGCGGCAATATTTGTATGGCAAAAGGTTTGAGATATTCACTGATCACAAGAGTTTGAAGTACATCTTCTCCCAGAAAGATCTGAATTTGAGGCAGCGCAAGTGGATGGAATATTTGAAAGATTATGACTTCAGTTTGGCATACCATCCAGGCAGAGCTAATCTTGTAGCAGATGCACTAAGTAGAAAGGTAGTTATGAATCATATGATGATCAGAGAATGGAAATGGTATGAAGATGTGACAGAAAATTCATTGTATGTACCAAATAGTCAGCGACGAGCAGTGTTAGCAAGCAGTGTAGGGGAACCTTCTTTGCATTGGCGGATAGTAGAAGCGCAAAGAATAGATGAAAATTTAGTTGATATTGTGAGAATGGAGGAGGTGACACTTGATGATGACAGCGTGGTTAGGCTTAAGGGCCGGTTGTATGTTCAAGCAGATGCCCAGGTGAGGAAGAAAGTGTTGGAGGAAGCTCACAGGTTCAGAATCACTATCCATCCAGGCAGTACCTGTAATGACCCTGAGAACCCGACCTGCGGCCCATGCCAAGGACCCGATTTTCGTGGTCGCCGCCCACGGATCCGGAGACCCGGAAAGGCTATAATATAAATCTAACTGGATATGTAATGGAAGTAAATGTCAATTGCTAAACTAGAAGCGCATACGCGGAAATAGAAAGAAGTGTGAGACCACTGTGTACCGCTCTAAGTACAGTCCCAACACACACAACTAGTACAAGTAAAGGCAGGGGATAACAAGTCCCTTAGGGGCATACCATGAGGGTGACATACACTGAGAGGGGGGGGGGGGGAACCACTGCTAGCTACGGGGACCACAACTACCTCCCCGTCTCCTCCGCCCGGTGCGCGCCCTGCCGCTGTTGAGAAGTCTCATCCGGGAAAGAAAGGTATGAGCTTCACAACAGAAGCTCAGTAGAGACTACCAATCTCCTACTGGCTCTAATAGGTAGTCAAAACTATGTACTTAATTAAATAACAACAGTTTATCTTCTACCTAAAAATGGAAGTGAGGAAGCAAGCTACTACTAGCGATGGTATGGAAGTACAACACGGTCAAAAACTACCTACGACTGCTCGTCGTGACCACCACACGGCTAGAAACATAGACATGAGAAAACCCCTCCTGGACAAGAAACACTAGCAATGGAAAGCACTACTACTAGTCAACCGGTCAGGTGCACCCATTAACATCTTATCCTCGACCTAGGTCCAAACCTCCACGTCTCGTCAGAGTGAGGTAGAACAGAAAGTACAAAACAGTAACCGCTGTAATCTGACCAGACTACGGTCCCACACCTAACCTCTCTAGGTGGTTTCGGGGCCACAAAGAGCGAGGTAGTGAGATGAAGGACTGACTGGTCTGCGTCGGGAAGGACTCCAAATGACCTCAGTGTCCCAGACCAACCATGAGAGCTCTACAAATGACTCAACACCGCTGTCCTAACCACCGTTTTCCCCTCTGCTCCAAAGTCCGTGACTAGAGCACGCCCGCCGCTCGAAATACACCCACAACAGGCGCGCGGGGACGGGGGTCCCAGGCAACGGTAACAACCTCTCTAATGGGACAAGCCCTCAAGTTTCGAGCACCAGGCGAACGACTAGTGTAGGATCGTACTAGGGAACTAGCACAGGTGCCACAGGTAAAGCAAGAAGCGGAAACGACAAAGACTCCACAAAAACACAGAACTTCGCAAGACCATAACCTATCTTTGTTGTAGTCGTCGCGACGCCCTACCCTGTCGCGACACTGTTACGGTGGCCCAAGCCGTCGCGACCTTGTTGCGACGCACAAGAGCGTCTCGATGATGTCACGGTGGCCATGCCGGTTGCGACATCATCGCGACCTCTATAGCGGTCACGTCTTCAGCCGAGGGGGGGTTCCGGTTCAGTCCTCTCGGGAACCGCCCCAAAACGGGATACAAACATACCACAGGGGGAGGGGAGCATGCTCAACATGGAGGAAAGCCATTAAACTATGCAAACCACCCTCGAAACCCCACAAACATGGATTTACAATAATCTACGTTCGATGGAGAATCTCACTCAACTACGAGCATGGTTCTCACACTCCCACAACCCAAGCCACGGGGAAAGCATGATGTCAAGGGGAAGGGGAGCATGCTAGGGTGAGAGGATCAAGGGTCCCTTCCTCCACAAGTAGAGCCGACCCGTTGGGGCCTTCACGTAGGAATGACTACCTCCTCCTCACTCCAAGCACCACGAACACATCCCCTGCATGAACGCGACGACACCACCTCAGCACGAGCACCACGAGGATGAAGAACCGTCGAGAAATCACAACGGGGCTCGAGAGGGGAAGATCAGGGAATAAGAAGAAGGAGAGAAAGGGTGAGAGGGGGAAATGGGGAGCAACCTCGATTTTAAAGTGATGGCCCCCAAGACACGACGGGTCAGCCCGGCGCGACAACACCCGTGTCGTGACGCCCCTAGGCGTCACGACCATGTCGCGATGGCCACCCACGGTGTGACATCAAAAGCGGTCAAACCTCGAAGACTGGGAAACAAGAACGCGACAGCTGACCAGGTTACTTCAACACTGTACGCACCTGACACACAACAAGACCATTTTGACAGACGGGACAGCGGTCAAGTCTGTCAGAAAAGCAGTCGCGTCGCCTTCAGACGGCTCGACAGGAATGCGTCGCCCACCCCCGTCATGACCAGAATGCGATGGCCGGGCACGTCGTGACCCATAACATGTTGCGGTAGGCTCCTCTGGTGCGACCATGTCGCGACTAGGGCGCCCGTCATGGTCCGGAGGATGGGGCCAAGGGCCTAAGAGGGCCGGGTCTTACATCCCACCCACCTTAAGAAATTTCATCCTTGAAATTAGAAGAAACTCAGTTTCAACTGGAAGCAACGCAACAATGAAAAACATTGTACCAGTCAATAAAATAAATATGGGAACTGCTCTCACATCACATCCTCACGCTCCCAAGTGGCCTCTCCACCCACGCAGTTCTCCCAAACAACCTTGACCAGTGGAATCTGCCTCTGGCACAACTGCTACACTCAGCGGTCGACAACTCTGACTAGGTACTCTGGCACTGACAAGTCTAGCGCTACCTCAAGCTGCGAGTAGTCCAACATGTGCGACGGATCTGCAACGTACCTCCTGAGCTGCAAAACGTGGAAAAGACTGTGCATGCCTACCAACTATGCCAGAAGACTCAACCTGTAAGCCACCTCGTCAATCCTCTCTGTGATAGGGAGAGGCCCAATGTACCGAGGACTGAGCTTTCCTTTCCTGCCAAATCTCATAACACCCTTGGTCCGCGAAACCCGCAAGAACACAAGGTCACCTACGCTGAACTGTAACGACTTCCTGTGGATATCTGCATAGCTCCTCTGCCTACTCTGTGCTATTTGAAGCCTTTGCCTGACAAGTCTGACTGTATCTGCACACTGCTGCACCATCTCTGGACCAAAAAGCTGCCTCTCTCCGACCTCGAATCAGTGAAGTGGTGTCCTGCACGGGTGACCATACAAAGCCTTGTATGGTACCATTCCAATGCTCGAGTGATAACTGTTGTTATAGGTAAACTCTACCATCCGAAGGTGCAACTCCCAGGTGCCACTCCAGTCCAAATAGCATGCTCTCAGCATATCCTCCAAAGTCTTAATGGTCCTCTCTGACTACCCATCTGACTGTAGGTGATACGCTATACACAACCTCAACTATGTACCAAGAGCTCTCTGCAGACTACACCAAAACCTTGATGTGAACCTCGGATCTCTGTCGGAGATGATTGAAACTAGGGTTCTGTGTAATGGAACAACTCAGTCAACGTACAGCCTGGCTAACCTGTCCACTGACCAAGACATCATGACTGGCAGAAAGTGCGCTGACTTGGTCAATCGATCCACGATCACCTAGATGCCATCATGCTTCTGCGGAGTACGGGGCAAACCAACCACAAAGTCCATAGTGATGTCGTCCCACTTGCACTCGGAAATGGGCAACGACTGTAGCTCACCACCAGGACGCTGATGCTCAGCGTTCACTTGCTGACAGGTAAGGCACTGAGTGACAAACTCTACCACGCCCCTCTTCATCCCTGGCCACCAAAAGTGTAGGATCGAGTGATTAGGGGAAACAGATCTAGAAGGGGGGGGGGGGGTTGAATAGATCTGTAGCCAATTCTTGCAGAAGCTTAATGAGACTTAAAATTACTTTAACTCAGAGATCTAATCACCACAATAATTTCCAGATTTGATGTGCGAGTGTGTAAAAGGAGGTGTGAGACAATTGAGCAACTGGTGTGAAACCACAATCCTATGCAATCATCTAGCGCAAATCAACAAGTCAAACCATTGCACATAGGATTTTTAGGTGGTTCGGAAATCACCCGTGTGATCCCTACGTCCACCCCTCACACAGTGAGGACACACTACTGAAAAAATTTGAGTACAACTCACACTGGACCACGACGACTCCAACACACTTGAGTTCAATGACTCACACACAAACTCTAGAGCACAACCGCTCTAGAAACTGAGCACACTTGCTCATACACACACTGAGTATTCAACTCAACACAACCGAGCACAATAGCTTACAAACCATAAGCTAGATCAAGATCAACATAAATTAGATCCTCTAGCAATGATCTGATTCAAGAGAGATTCATTCATAGAAACTTGTGCAACACTTTATGCACAATTCCCATGGATAAATCAGAAGAACACTTTCAGAGTTGAGAGGAATAGATACAGTACTTGTACTTCAATGGAGATCCCTTGCAGAAGGTTGGATTGAAGAGATTCTTGATGCTTTGAATCACTGGGCGATGCTCTACTTCAATTGCTTCCGAGTCACCCTCAGATTCTCCTCAATTGATAGCTTCTGCTGGATCTGCTCCCTTCAGAAGTGTTTCAACATCTTCTGCAGAGATCGTATTCACTTCCTTGTGCTTTCCAGGGATGTAGACATATCACCACAGCAACAACAGGAGCAGGAACGGGAGATTCCTCTTTTTGCCGCCAAAGGCTCTTGTTGGAATATTCTGGAGGTCTCTCTTAGCTTGGGGGCCAATTGGTGGGGTATATATAGCCCTATATGTCCAATGGTACCCTTGGAGTGCGTGGGCACATGATCCAAGATGGATTCCATTGAACCCTAGGTAGCCACGTGTCCAGATAAACCATAAGTTGAGATTTCAGCCGGAGTGTGTCGACACTACCACTAAGTGTGTCGACACACTATCACAATTGCGCAAAAAGGGTCTTCTGGATGCTGGGTCTAGTGTCGACACACTGTCCCAGTCAGACAAATGGATCTCCTGGAAGCTGGGTCTAGTGTCGACACGACCATGGACTGTGTCGACACACTTGACCCTGTCTTCATGAAAAAGCTTCAGGGACTATGACTCAGTGTCGACACCATCAATGGGTGTGTCGACACTACCATGATAAAACCTGTATATCCCTGAGAATTTAATAGATAAGACATTAGTACAAGGTATTATCATCAAAGTATGATGTGTAAGGTATTTGAAACATGCTTTTTGAGCATTGTTATTACATAAATGATGTATGTAACATGTTCCACCCATTAAGCATTAAAAACACAACATGTCATCATCAAAACTATGAGGAGAAATACATCAAAACCACACTCAACCCAACTTTCTCCCCCTTTTTGATGATGGCAACATTAAGTCAACATGAAATTTTGTTTTTCTTAAGGATGTGATTTTAAGCCATTCTTTCACAGAATCCAAGCACATACACTGAATGACAATGAACAATGAATTTCAACAACTTCATTAACTTCATCAAATGCCATTGAAAAAGATTTAACAACATATGACAAATATCACAACCAGAACAAAATGTTACTAACAACCATGTCTTTCCAAAATGAACCATACAAGATATGACATTTACATCCAAAAAGTATTTGCAGACAAGCTTCCTTTCACAATATGAACAAAACCCTTCTCCCCCTTTGACATCATCAAAACAAGACATCCATCAAGAAGATGGAGGCGGAGGAGGAATAGGAAGTAAAATAGACTCTATAGACTTCATCCTGGTCTCCATAGTAGATAAGTTTCATCTCAGCTGAGTTTGCATGGTTTCCAAATGAGTATGCAACAGTTCTTCCATTCGTTGAGAGTTGTCATACATGTTGGCTTGAAAGGAACTGAAATCAGGTTGGGAAGCTGAAGAAGAGCTTGCAACAGTGCCATGTCTGTTAAAAGTGTGAAGCTCACTCTTGAGAGTTGTCATTTCTTGATCAACATGGGCTAACATGTTCTTCAAACCTTCCATATCATCAAGCAAGTAAGCAAATGAATGTCTAGTCTTTGACACTTGAGAAATAGTTTCCTGACTATTGAATAGACCTTTCTGAGTATTAGCTAAAATCCCTTGAAGAACTATTTCAAGCTTGTCTTGTAGATCTTTCAGTTGGCCACAACTATCTCCCAAGGTGCCAATGAGCCTGTTGAATCTATGTGTGGCATGTTCTGCTAACTCTTTCTGCTTGATGAACTGACCATTGACTGTATTTTCCAACCTTTGAATACAAAGCTCAAAATTGTCTGCAATTTGTTGTATAGAAGAAGTGATAGTGCCAAACTTGTCTTCAAGAAATGTGTACAACTCTGGTGGAACAGAAGGTCCACCAGTTGAAGTAGAGGCTGAACCAGTAAATGGAGGAAAGGAGGATGGAGGATCCACATCAGGAGGTAGAGGAGAAGAACCATGTAGTGTGGGTAAGTGAGGTGTATCTTGATGAACTGGGACTTCAACCTCAGATGAGGGCTGAACCTCTTGATCAGGTTGTGGAGACTGAGCAGCAGGTGGAGGATCCTCTCCTTCAGGTGCAGTAGGTGGAAGATCCTCTCCTTCAAGTGCAGCAGGTGCCTCAATAACTGGTCCACTACTGACTTGATCACCCTCAATCCGAAAACCCATAAATTTTTACAAGTGTTTCAGATAGTAAATATTGGATTTTGGAATGGACTGAACTCACTCATTTTCAAAAGACAAACCAAAGTGTTCAAATATAGCAGTCAGGTGAGCAGCATAGGGCAGTGATCTATGAAGATCCTTCCGAGTTGTTTCTGACAGAATTTGGTACATGATCACATGAAAATTAACTTTGATATCCTTTTTCATGCAGTAGATGACAAACCTCTGAATATCTGTGAGTCTGACCCTTCCACCACCCTGTGGGGTGATAATTGTGGTGAGAATGTGATGAATCAACCTAAGAATAGGTGGGAAGGTGTTTGTGTTGAACCTAGTGACATAGGTTTGCCTGGAGTCTGATGCATCATGAGGGAGACCAGTGAGTAAAGTATATGCATTATGCAAATCAAATTCAAACGCATGATAGTCTTCTCCCTCATCAGGAACTTTAAACAATGTAGAAGCTAGCTCAGTGGATAAGAAAATGGAGACCCCTTTCACTTCAGACTGATAACCCTCTGGCAGAAAGTCAAGTTCATATAAAACTCTTGCACCAGTCTAGGATAAAAGGTGTGAAATTCAGAGATAAAAGCTAGCCAGCCTTGAAACTTGAAGAAATTAAAGACATTAGGGAATGCATTGGCAAAATTGTCATCATCCAAATCAACAGCGCATGGCTTGAGAATAGGTTTTCCTTAAGTGATCAGTTTGGAAGGTGTAGCCTCAGACGAATTAGAAGACCCAGATGAGGTGGAGGAGGATTCCTCTGAAGTATCAACTAGAATCTTCCTTCGAGGATGACGAGTCACTCTAACAGATTTTCCACGACTAGAAGAAAACAACCTACCTCGCTTGGAGGGAGTAGGAGAGGGTGAAGACAAACCCTGTTGCTGAGCCGAATCATGGCGGCGCTTACTCCTTTCTGTGGGGGGTTCGTCAATGACAACCCTAGGGGCAGTAGCCCTAGATCTTGCGCCCCGCTTTGGTGTCTGCTTGGGAGGCATCCTAGCAAGCAGAGATGAGAGGTAGAGGAAGGGAAGGAAGAAGAGATGGCGGGAACAAGATAAATCACCTGGTTATGGGGGTATGAAATGGGGCCTGCGTTGACCTCTGCAAAAGGGCATATAAAAAGGTCCTACGCAAGAGATGAAGAGGTGAGGTGTGCCACCGGAACATTTTACGCTAAACAAGGGGTAACGAAGAAAACTGCCTAGAGAAGCAATAGTGTCGACACAGGAGGTGACTGTGTCGACCTGACCAGAGATATATAGAATCAACTTGTCAAGGATTTTTAATATGTCAAGGAATTAATCTATCATTTCTTAACAAAAACCCATTATTAATTCAAGTGTTAAACAACAACCTACAAGATATGTTCATTGATTGTAAAGAAATACTGAAATGACATTTTGAATGATATAGGACATTCATCACAGTCATTGGCAATCTTTCATATTCTTCAAAACCAAAGTAATGAGAATTTCTTTTAGATTGAAGTCAGTTGTGATGAACATAAACAGTCTTAAACAATCTGAGTTGGGGCAAGGTTGTTTGTTTTGATAGATTCTCCTTGATTTTTTTTTAATCAAACTATCAAATGTAGTAAATCTTGTTCACACAAGAACTAATGCTTTTTACACACCATAGTCCCTGGGTACTAAAGATTTGCTCATTATCCAGTTTCAAGGGGCAAATGATAACCTTTTGACATGGAAATATACGTTTATCAGATGCCAATATTTCCAGTTACTCAATTATCATCAATATTGTCAGAAATTTTTATTTTTATTTTTATTTTGTTTAACCCCTTTGAACAGAGATAGCAAGAACACTTCATGACATAGATGGCACCTCTTTCTTTATGAAGGTTTGTAATTTCTCAGTATTAGTGTCATTGCTCTGTTGAAGAAACATTGAAGGAGAATATTGTAAAACTAAATACAACCTTTTCCCTCATCAGTTGTAAAAGAGATGTCTAAATTCAATGCACGTATGATCTTCATGTCATGAAGGAAATTAGATTACTGTTGGAGTTCAGAATATGATTGAAGATTGACTGGAGAGATGTAGTAGATCAGTCAAAAAGTCATTCTGTGGTTTCTTTTGAAGGAATTAATGAACATCTTATGAATAGGAGTTGTGACAAGTCAAAGAAGTAATTCTGAGTTTATGTAAGAAAATAATTATGAATTCTTTAACTCCCCCTGAATTGTTGATCCCAGAAATATTTCAGCAAGATAAAGAGAATCAAAGATTTTAAAAGAAAACTAAAATGATCTTTTTGACGAACAAGGACTCCCCCACAACAATTGCATATATGACTCTTGATACTTGGCGGAGACATATACTCTCGCATAGTGACAGTGTCCAGACAAGCCTAACTTGTCCTTCTTCAAATTACCATTTGATATACCAAGAATTTCAATGCAATGTGAGAGTGATGAATTTATTTGCAAAAAGAAATAGAAAGTGTTTTATTTGAAATGTAGATAGATAGAAGAATTGAAAAAGAATGGAATATTTACATCATGAAGCAATGACTTACCCTCAGAATGTGCCTGAACAAAGACACACACAACACTCAACCCAAAAGTAGAGAGGTCAAGAAGAATGAGGGCATTTGCATAACCCAAGCTCTCTCCTTAAGGATGAAAATCTATTTTCTGGAAGAGGCTTAGTGAAGATATCAGCAATTTGTTTTTTAGTTTCAATGAAAAGAAGTTCAAAAGATTTCTTAGCCACCTCATCCCTTAAGAAGTGATGTCTTATCTCAATGTGTTTTGTGCGGGAATGCTGAATTCGGTTTTTAGACAAATTGATAGCACTAGTGTTATCACATAAAATGGGAATACATTCCAACTTATGATTATAGTCTAGGAGCTGGTGTTTCACCCAAAGGATTTGGGTGTCACAACAACCAGCTGCAACATACTCAGCCTCCGCAGTGGATAGAGCAACTGAGTGTTGCTTTTAGGAAGCCCAAGAAATTAGGCATCCACCTAGATATAAGCACAAGCCACTAGTACTTTTTCTATCAAGCTTACAACCCGCATAATCAGCTTCACAATAAGCAATTAAATCTAATTTACAATCAGCAGGTTACCAAATGCCAAGTTCACATATTCCAACAAGATATTTAAAGATTCGTTTGACAGCTAACATGTGACTTTCTTTGGATTAGCTGGAAACCTTGCACACAAGCATACACTGAATTGAATATCAGGTCTAGAAGTAGTAAGATAAAGTAGAGATCTAATCATACCTCTGTATGTCTTTGGGTCTACTGACTTACCAAGTGAATCTTCTTCTAGTTTTACATTTACTGCAATTAGTGTGCTTGAGTGCTTGAGATTCTGAAAGTTAAACCTTTTCAGAAGTTCTTTGACATACTTTGTTTGACTTATGAAGATCCCTTCACTTGTTTGATTAACCTGTAGTCCCAAAAAGAATTGTAAGTCACCCATTAAACTCATTTCAAATTCAGTTTGCATTTGGTTAGCAAATTCAGTGCACAACCCTTTATTTGTGGATCCAAAAATTATGTCATCAACATAAATTTGGACAGCAATTATTTGTTTATTTACTGATTTTGTAAACAAGGATTGATAAACATTACCTCGAATATATCCTTTATCCAATAAGAAAGAGCTCAAACGGTCATACCAAGCTCTTGGAGCTTGCTTGAGACCATAAAGAGCCTTATGATGTTTGAAAACATGATCAGGAAATTTTTCATTTTCAAAACCTGGAGGTTGTTCTACAAAAATATTTTCTTTGATGTAACCATTTAAAAAGGCACATTTGACATCCATTTGGTAAACTTTAAATTTCAGAGATGATGCAAAAGCAAGGAATATCCTCACAGCTTCTAGCCTAGCTACAGGGGCATATGACCCTTCAAAATCAATACCAAACTCTTGATTGTACCCCTTGGCAACAAGTCTAGCTTTATTCCTAACAAGTTGACCATTTTTATTCAGTTTATTTCTAAATACCCATCTAGTGCCAATAACAAATTGGTCACTAAGTCTAGGTACTAATTCCCACACTTGATTTCTGTCAAATTGATGATGTTCATCATGCATGGCATTGATCCAATCTTCACTCATTAGAGCTTCATCAATTGACTTGGGTTCAATTTGGGAAATTAGTGCTAATGGGTCTTCATGAATTGCATTCAAAAAGGACGATCTAGTTCTAACTCTATCATGCACATTACCAACTACATTCTCAATTGGATGATCTCTCAAGAATCTATTTTCATGAATTACCTCTTGAGGTGCATTCAAGTCTGGAACAATATTACCTGATCCACTTGTGGTAGGTGAATGGTTCTCTAGAGTTTCAAGAAAGTCTTTATTTTCCTCAACAGTTGGTGAAGGGTCAACAATTAAATCATCTTCTTCCTTGTTTTGAGGAACCGTGCATGATGTAGAATCATCAGTTGAGAAAGAGTTTTCATCAAAAACTACATGTGGGGATTCTTCTACAGTTTTGTTTTTGAGAATGTACACTCTAAAAGCTCTAGAAATTTTTGAATAGCCAAGAAAAATGGCTTCATGACTTTTTGCATCAAATTTATCAAGATTTTATTTATTGTTGTTATGTACAAAGCATTTGCAACCAAAGACTTTAAAATAAGACAATGATGGCCTTTTGTTTTTCAACAGTTCATAGGGGTTTTTTCTGATTTTTGGTCTGACCAATGCTCTATTTAGAATATGATTTGTTGTGTTTACAGCTTTAGCCCAGAAGATTTGGGCAGTTTGCTTTCCAAGAGCATGGATCTAGCCATTTCCAAAAGTGTTCTATTTTTCCTTTCCACCACTTCATTTTGTTCTGGAGTTCTTGGAGAAGAGAATCTGTGGAAGATGTTTAGTTCAACACACAAATCAGAAAATGTTTTTTTTTCAAATTCTTCCCCATGATTAGTCAAAATGGATTTTATTTTATGTTAAAAACCTGTTAAGGCAGAGGTGCAGAAGTTCCTGAATTCTAGACAAGCATCACTCTTGTGGGATAGGAAATAACCCATGTATATCTAGTAAAATCATCAATGATGACAAAACCATATCTTTTGCCACTAAGACTAAGGATCCTTGTTGGTCCAAAAAGGTCCATATGAAGTAATTCTAGTGGCTTAGATGTGAATACATCATTGAAGGTTTTAAAAGATTTTCTGGTTTGTTTTCCTTGAGCACATATCTCACAAAGTTGATTTTCAATATTTTGAAAAGATTCAGGAAGTCCCTTAACTAGATTTAGCCCTAAAAGTTTGTTTATTGTGTTGAAACTTGCATGACCAAGGCTTTTATGCCATGTCCATGCAATTTTATTTTTATTTGCAACTAAACAGATGCTTTCAGCAAATTTTTTATGAAGATTGATCATGTAGACATTATTTTCTCTCTTCCCAAAAAATTTTATTTTTTCAGTTGAGGAATCAATTATTTTGCAAAAATCTGATTCAAACACAACCTTTTGACCGTTGTCACACATTTGGCTAATACTCAACAAATTATAGTTCAAGCCATCAACTAACAACACATTTTAGATTGAGTTTGAGGAGGATTTACCAACCTTTTTAGATCCAATGATTTTTCCTTTATTTTTACCTCCAAATGTGACAGATCCTCCCTCCTTTTCAATCAGAAATGAGAACTTTGGTCTGTCTCCAGTCATGTGTCATGAACACCCACTATCAAGAAACCAAGTGTTGGAGTTGGGTGCACGACCTTCCTGCAAAAATCAGATCAGAGAAGAAAATATTTTGGTACCCAAACATTGTTGGGACCATCAGTTTGTTTGAGTAAAGGCAATAGATCTTTTCCAATCCATATTTGAGTTGTTTTTGGCATTTCCTTGGTTTCAAAGTGATTTTTCTTTTTGTCAACCTAGCATTTCTTTTTGGAATGAAAACACCAGCGTTCTTTCTTTCATGAGCATGGAGATTATGAAATTGGGCATGATCATTCATGTATGGAAATTTAAACCAAGGATTCTATTGGTATCTTGGAAATTTTGGATAAAAGAATTATGAATGGTACCAATAAGGATTGTAATACCAATGATTCCAAGAATTGATCCAATGTGATTGATGTGTTGTCTTGGATGTCCAAGAATTATCATGAAAATTTGTTTTTGTGTTTTGATGATTTTTCAAATTTTTGTTTGATTTTTTGTTTAGCTAATTATTGATTTTCAGAGTTGAACAGGTCGACACGTTTTGGACTAGTGTCAACTCAGCAACAGCTTTCATCTTGTGGTTGGTTGGTGTTGACCTGTTTTGCTTCTTTTTGTTATAAACATTCTTTTTGTTCTGTTTTTTTAGAGTTTTAGATGTATTAATTGACACTTGTTTATTGTTGTTTTCTGGACTGGCACTTTTAACGAATTTTATCAAGGGAGTTTTTGAATATTTTTCTTCCTTTTCACCAGATTTATTTTCCAAGGATTTTTGTGTGGTGAAACCTAGTCCATGTTTCTCAGATCACATTCTTGCTCCTAACAAAGAATCGAGATTGTCTTTTCCTTTTGTGAAGTTTTCAATTACTTGTTCCTTTTCTTCCAACAAATTCTTAAGTTTCTGGATTTCATCAATTTCTTGTTGCTTTTCCTTTTGATGCACTTCTATTTTTTCAGAGAGTTTTTCAAAGTTATTATTGTCCTTTTGAGATGCAATTTACAGTTCATCAATTTGGTTCAAAAGTTCTTCCTTTTCTTCATTGAGTTCATATACCTCATTTTCAAGTTCAGTGATTCTTCTATTCAGTGAGGTATCATGCATGGCATTTTCAAATTTCCTTTTCAAATACTTGTTTTCATTTCTTATTTCAGAAAACTTTTCAACCAATTTGGCATATGCATCTTGCCAATCTTCCATAGAGTATTGTTCAAAGGAAGTGCTTACCTATCCATCACTGTTGTTAGCGATGAAGCATAGCTCCTCATTCCCTGAACTTGAGGATTTTTCTTCTTCATCTTCACTTTGGTCATCATCTGACCAAGTTGGTACCATAGCTTTAGGCTTCTTCATTTTGTTGCTCTTTTTCTACTTGTCCTTCTTGTTCTCAGGACATCCTCCTTTCATATGTCCTGCTTTGTTACACTGGTAGCCAATAATAATCTCATCAGTTTTTTTATTTCTATTAGAAATAGCATTTGAAAAAGAAATGTTCCTTTTGCTAGAAGACAATTTCTTCTTTCCAGTGAATCTTCCTTTTCTTGATTTTAGAAATTTTCTGAATTACCTAGTCATGAGTGCAATTTCATCCTCATTGGATTCAGACTCATCAGAGCTTGATTTCTCTTGACTTTTATCTTTGTTACTTGATGAGGCTTTAAGTGCAACTGGTTTGGTCTTAAGCATATGCTCCTCATTTCTTTTCAAATTAATTTCATATGTCATTAAAGATCCTATGAGTTCATCCAAAGATTTTGGATAAATCCTTAGAATCTTCAATCACAGTTGCCCTAGTATGCCAGATAGATGAGAGAGAGCGCAAAATCTTTCTCACCAAATCAGCATCAGTGTACTCTTTACCTAGTACCTTCAGTCCATTGACAATTGTCATAAACCTAGCAAACATTTCAGAAATTGATTCATCAGATTTCATCATGAACAATTCATATTCAGAAACAAGTATGTTTGCTTTAGTTTCCCTAACTTGAGATGTTCCCTCATACATTAATTCAAGTTTTTCTCACATCTCTTTAGCAGATTTACACATGGATATTCTTGAATATTCTTTAGGATGGACTGCACACTGAAGCATGTTCATGGCACTATAGTTAAGAGTGGCCCTCCTAATCTATTCTCAAGTCCAATTCTCCTCATCTCCTTGATTTTCATTAGGACCCACTTCAACTACCTTCCAGATTTCATAGTTTTGAGCCCTAAGAAAAACTTGCATGCGATTTTTACAATAGGAGTAATCAGACCCATTGAAAAATGGTGGCCTATTAATGGAATGACCTTCAGCAATAAAACCTCGAGAATCCATTAAGTAGAAAGCAAAACAGAAACAAGACAATCAACCAATTCAATCAAGTGTAACACAAAAAGCAGACAAAAACACTCAAATTAGATCAGAATAATTGTGAACCTGCTTTGATACCAATTGTAGGATCGAGTGATTAGGGGAAACAGAACTAGAAGGGGGGGTTGAATAGATCTGTAGCCAATTCTTGCGGAAGCTTAATGAGACTTAAAATTACTTTAACTCAGAGATCTAATCACCACAATAATGTCCAGATCTGATGTGCGAGTGTGTAAAAGGAGGTGTGAGACAATTGAGCAACTGGTGTGAAACCGCAATCCTATGCAATCATCTAGCGCAAATCAACAAGTCAAACCATTGCACATAGGATTTTTAGGTGGTTTGGAAATCACCCGTGTGATCCCTACGTCCACCCCTCACAGAGTGAGGACACACTACTGAAAAAATTTGAGTACAATTCACACTGGAGCACGACGACTCCAACACACTTGAGTTCAATGACTCACACACAAACTCTAGAGCACAACCGCTCCAAAAACTGAGCACACTTGCTCATACACACCTTGAGTATTCAACTCAACATAACCGAGCACAATAGCTCACAAACCACAAGCTAGATCAAGATCAACATAAATCAGATCCTCTAGCAATGATCTGATTCAAGAGAGATTCATTCATAGAAACTTGTGCAACACGTTATGCACAATTCCCATGTATAAATCAGAAGAACACTTTCAGAGTTGAGAGGAATAGATACAGTATTTGTTCTTCAATGGAGATCCCTTGCAGAAGGTTGGATTGAAGAGATTCTTGATGCTTTGAATCACTGGGCGATGCTCTGCTTCAATTGCTTCCGAGTCACCCTCAGATTCTCCTTAATTGATAGCTTCTGCTGGATCTGCTCCCTTCAGAAGTGTTTCAACTTCTTCTGCAGAGATCTTCTTCACTTCCTTGTGCTTTCCAGGGATGTAGACAGATCACCACAACAACAACAGGAGTAGGAACGGGAGATTCCTCTTTTTTCCGCCAAAGGCTCTTGTTGGAATATTCTGGAGGTCTCTTTTAGCTTGGGGGCCAATTGGTGGGGTATATATAGCCCTACATGTCCAATGGTACCCTTGGAGTGCATGGGCACATGATCCAAGATGGATTCCATTGAACCCTAGGCAGCCATGTGTCCAGATAAATCATAAGTTTAGATTTCAGCCGGAGTGTGTCGACACTACCACTGAGTGTGTCGACACACTGTCCCAATTGCGAACAAAAAATTCTTCTGGATGCTGGGTCTAGTGTCGACACGACCACTGACTGTTTCGACACACTGTCCCAGTCAGACAAATGGATCTCCTGGAATCTAGGTCTAGTGTCGACACGACCATGGACTGTGTCGACACACTTGACCCTGTCTTCATGAAAAATCTTTAGGGACTATGACTCAGTGTCGACACCATCAATGGGTGTGTCGAGACTACCATGATAAAACCTATATATCCCTGAGAATTTAACACATAAGACATTAGTACAAGGTATTATTATCAAAGTATGAGGTGTAAAGTATTTGAAACATACTTTTTGAGCATTGTTATTACATAAATGATGTATGTAACTTGTTCCTCCCATTAAGCATTAAAAACACAACATGTCATAATCAAAACTATGAGGAGAAATACATCAAAACCACACTCAACCCAACAAGAAGAACCTCCTCAGGTTATGGTACATCATAGTGGAAACAGGATGAACAACATACCTTGACCTATGTGCCTCTAGCAACAGCGCCTGGCGCGCATCACTTGGAACATACAATCTGCCTCTGAATCTTACCTTGCTATCCTTATCCAGCTCAACATTTGGCATCTACAAAATATTTGCCACTCTGAGTCTACCTACTGCGCCTGCAACATCTACTGGTATACTGACGGATGAACTGACAAGTTGGTCATCACTGCATGGTCCCTGCGCCTCGAAGGGTAGAAAACTCCTTGGGATAGGCTCTCAAACAGCCTCCACTCTCTGACAATCAACGAACTCAGGTGAACATGCCTGCTCAAAGCATCTGCCACGACGTTAGCCCTTCCTGGGAGATAGGAGAGGGTAAGGTCGTAGTCCTTCAAATACTCAATCCATCTGCGCTACCTCAAGTTCAAATCCTTCTGAGTGAATATGTACTGCAAACTCTGTTGGTCGTTTAAGATCTTGAATGCATCACCGTACAAATAGTGAACGCATCGCTGGTCTAGGTACTCACTGAACGCCCTATGCATCAAATCCATGAATGCTGCAGGTGCGTTCGTCAGCCCAAACGACATTACGACGAACTCAAAGTGATCGTACATGGAATGGAAAGCTGTCATGTCAATGTCAGACTCTCTGATCCTCAAGTGGTAGTAGCCTGACCTCAAGTCAATCGTCAAGAACACCCTGGCTGACTGCAACTGATGAAACAAGTTATCCATCCTTGGCAATGGATACTTATTCTTTACTGTTACCTGGTTCAGCTGCCTATAATAGATGCACAACCGTAGACTACCGTCTTTCTTCCTCACGAACAGAACAGGCACACCCCACAGCGAATGACTCGGACGAATGAAGCCCAGCTCAAGCAACTCCTACAACTAGCGCTTCAGCTCGCACAACACAGCTGGAGCAATCCGATAAGGTGCCTTGGACAGAGGCATCGTACAAGGCAAAAACTCAATGGAGAACTCTACCTCCTGCTCAGGCGGCAACCCAGGTAGATCCTCTGGGAAAATATCAAAGAACTCAAAAACAACATGCACATCAGAAACCGATGACCCCCTAGGCTCCAAGGAACAAATAGAAACAAGATATGCTACACAACCATCACGGATCAGACTATGAGCGCTACAGAAGGAAATAAAAGGTCGATGGGTAGACCAGATACCTCGGAAGCAGAGAACAGGCACTCCAGGTATCCCAAACAGAACGGTCTTCCGCTGACAATCAACCACAGTTGAGTGAGCCTCCAACCAATCCATGCCCAGGATGACGTCAAAGTCACAAAGCTTCAACGCGTACAACTTGGTGGCAACTGGTGTCCCTGGATCTCAACTATGACGCCCTCTAGGTAACCGAAAGAATGCATGTAATCACTGGATGGGAGATCGACCATCACATCACATTGCCTCTCAGGTGTGTGACGAACCAGAGACTCGTAAAACTCGGAAGCAAAATAAAGAGAAGCACCGGGGTCAACCAAAACACGAGCAGCTCTACCAAAGATAGGCAAGGTACCTATAACAAGGTTTGATGCCTCGGCCTGCTCCCTGGTAAGAGCCATCACACGATCACATCCACGCCCACGCTGTGGCACCTGTTGGGGCTGCTGCTGCGACTGCTGGTGCTGCTGAAACTACTGAGGCTGCAAATGGTACTGCCCCTGCTGCTGCTGATCAGGTGCTTACTGCTGAGGACGGAACTGGTACTTTGGTAGCTACTTGGCATCCTATACTGGCTGTTGTGGCTGCTGGACTTGCCCCATCAGGTAATCCCTCCAGAAGTGGCCCGGCACACCATAAGTGTAGTAGACTACCTCCTGTCTGCCTTGCTCAGCTCCCTACTGGACTGACTGATCCGCAAACCTCGACTGACCCTTCTACTGCTGGCTTTGTCCACCCCTACGAGTAGACAACTGCCTGAACTTCGAGCGAATCCCGAAACTGCCTGAACTGCCCGAGTCTGAAGAAGAAGAAGTCACATTACCGCGACTACCTGCGGGATGCTGGTACGACGAGGACCTGGGGCTGCTAGGTCTCTCTCTCCAAGGTGGTGGCCTTAGCCACGACCTCTCCCAAGGTGGCACACATGTGAGCAATCATGCCCAACCTCAAGTCTGGCCTCAGTCCTACAATGAACCTCTCTGCACAAGCCTTCTCACTACTGGCAACATGAGGAACATGCCTAACAGCCGGACGAACCTTTGGTGGTACTGAGTGATAGTGAAATTGCCCTGAACCAACTCATGGAACTGATCTCGTCTCTCTCATCGAGCATAATCGGGGAAGTACTCGCCATGAAAGAACCCAAAAACCTCTGCCAAGTGATCTAAACCAAATGCTGCCCCTAGAAGTGAGTCTGCCACTGAACTCTACACCACTCATGGACTGCTCCCTTGAGCTGATACACTGCCAGTCTCACCTGGTCCAACTCGGTGCACTCCATGGTCTTGAACATGTGCTCCAACTCGTGCATCCAACTCTCTGCCTTCTCTGGATCATACTCACCGAAGAACTCAGTGGTTGGAGATGCAAGAACTTCTCCAAGGGGCGGTCCTGTCCTTAGTGACAACCATCCTCCTCTGACCAGCCCGGCTACTCCCCGTACCCGACGCCTGCTGAACTGCTGGCTGCTCCACCTCTGGATCTGCCTACTGCTCCGGTACCGGTGGGGTAGGTACTGGGGGTTGACCTCCCGCTACTGCCTGCCCAGGCTGCCACGCTCCATATTATAGGGTCTTGAAGAACTGCTCTACCAATGGAAACCAATCTGCATACTGCTGTGGCAGAGGCTGGTATTCTTGTTGCTACTGCCCACCAGCTACTGCTACTGTCGCTGCACCCTGAGGCTGTGCCACAGACTCCTCTGCTGACACCTCCTCCTGGACCTGCCCCCGTGTGGGCATATCAGACTCATCCTAGTGCTCTACCAGCTCTCTAACCTGTCTGCGCCTGTGCGGAGCCATATCCTGTACGGCACACAACCAACAAGGTTAACAATACCAACTCGGGCGGCTAGTAGTGTACTTGTACTCCTATTGGGACTTCCTATTGTAGTTTAGAACCTCTACAAGTCCTGTCAGACTCTCGCTTTGATACCAACTGTAATGACCCCGAAAACCCGACCCTCAGCCCACACCGAGGACCCAATTTTCGCAGTTGCTGCCCATGGAACCGGAGACCCGGAAGGGCTACAATATAAATCTAACAGGATATGTAACGGAAGTAAGTGTCAACTTCTAAACTAGAAGCGCAGATGCGGAAACAGAAAGAAGAGCGAGACCGCTGTGTACCGCTCTAAGTACAGTCCAAACACACACAACTAGTATAAGTAAAGGCAGGGGATAACAAGTCCCTTAGGGGCATACCCCGAGGGTGATGTGCACTGAGAGGGGGGGGGAACCACTTCTAGCTACGGGGACCATGACTACCTCCTCGTCTCCTCCGCTCGGCGCTCGTCCTGACGCTGCTGAGAAGTCTCACCTGGGAAAGAAAGGGATGAGCATCCGAACAGAAGCTCAGTAGGGACTATCAAACTCCTACTAGCTCTAACAGGTAGTCAAAACTATATACTTAATTAAATAATAGTAGTTTACCTTCTACCTACAAACGGAAGTGCGGGAAGCAAGCTACTACTAGAGACGGTACGGAAGTACAAGACGGTCGGAAACTCCGTACGACTACTCGTCGTGACCACCATACGGCTAGCATGATAGATAGGGGGAAACCCCACCTGGACAAGAAACACTAGGTATGGAAAGCACTACCACTAGTCAATCGGTCATGTGCGACCACTGACGTCTTATCCTCGACCCAGGTCTAAACCTCCATGTCTCGTCAGAGTGAGGCAGGACACAAAGTACACAACAGTAACTGCCGTAGTCTGGCCGGACTACGGTCCCATGCTTGACCTCTCTAGGTGGTTCCGGGGCCACAACGAGTGAGGCAGTGAGAAGAAAGACTGACTGGCCTACGTTGGGAAGGACTCCAAACAACCTCGGCGTCCCAGACCAAGTTGTGGTGATCTCCCCTTTTTATCATCTTCCGGGTTGAGACCGAGTTGTTTTCATTTCAAGGACGAAATGTCTTAAGGAGGGAGGGTTGTAACACCCCGGCCCCCCTTGGGCCCTTGGCCCTGTCCTCTGGGTCGCGGCAGGGCGACTGCCACGACGTGGTTCCGATCGCGAGCAATGTCTGGTTCTGCTTCATATTGCGACAGGGGGTATGTCGCCTTCTTGAATGCGACATACCCTATGTCGCCTTCTGGTTTGATGGATTGCGACAGGGGGTGTGTCGCCTTCTTGAAGGCGACATACCCTATGTCGCCTTCCCATCGCGTCGCCCCAGACGCAGTCTGACAGACGTGACAGGCGTCCTTTGTGTCAGTACGGCTCTGGCGGTGTCGGGTGAACGCGACAAGATGGCTGTCGCCTTCACTTTTTCGAATTCCGAGATTTGACCGTTGTCAGTGGCATTGCGACATACCCTATGTCGCCTTCTGTTTCCCAATGCGACACAAGATGTGTCGCCTTCTCAGGATCCGGGCTTAAAGCCCGGGCGCCCGAGCCCTTTCCCCTCTCTCGCGTTTTCCTCCCCCCCTTTCTCCCTCTCACCCTCTCGGAGCTCCGGTGGTTTTGGGGGTGCCTCCCCCGTGTTGAGGCGGCCGTGCTGAGGAGGGTGTCGCTCCGTTCGTGCAGGGGTCGCGTTCGTGCCGTGCGGTGCGAGGAGGAGACGTTTCTACCTACGAGAAGGCCCCAACGGGTTCGTTCTTCGCGTGGAGGTAGGGACTCTTGATCCTCTCGCCCTAAGCATGATCCCCTCCCCGTCTAGACTGTGGTTCCTGTGTGGTTGGGGTTTGGGGAGTGTGAGTTTCCATGCTCGTGTGAGTGAGGTTTCCTCCGAGCGTAGAATCCATGTTCTTGGGGTATTCGAGGGTGGTTTGTGTGTTTACTAGCTTTCTAGCATGATGAGCATGCTCCCCTCCCTCGCCGTGTAGTGTTTCTCCCGTTTTGGGGAGGTTCCCGGAGAGAGAGCTCCCGGAACCCCCGTCTGGCCTGAAGGCGACATACCCTGTGTCGCCTTCTGACTGGTATTGCGACAGGGGGTATGTCGCCTTCTTGAATGCGACATACCCTATGTCGCCTTCTGGTTTAATGGATTGCGACAGGGGGTGTGTCGCCTTCATGAAGGCGACATACCCTATGTCGCCTTCTCAGCCAGAGGCAGGTTGTGCTTCCGCCGCTTCCGTTTTCGCTTTACTGTACCCGTGGCACCTGTGCTAGTTTCCTAGTACGGTCTCACACTAGTCGTTCGCCCGGTGCGCGGCACTTGAGGGCTTGTCCCGTACGAGAGGTTGTTACCGTTACCTGGGACCCCCGTCCTCGGGAGCCTGTTGAGGGAGTACTCCGGGCTACGAGTGTGCTCGAGTTGGCAGCCACCAGGCGGACTCTGGAGCTGAGGGGAAAACGGTGGTTAGGACAGTGGCGTGTGAGTCGCTTGCAGAGCTCTCGTGGTTGGTCTGGGACGCCGAGGACAGTTGGGAGTTCTACCCGGCGCAGGCCAGTCAGTCCTTCTTCTCACTGCCTCGCTCCTTACGGCCCCGGAACCGTTTGGAGAGGTCAGGCGTGGGACCGTAGTCGGCCAGACTACGGCGGTTACAGTTGTGGTACTTGTGTCCTACCTCGCTCTGACGAGACGCGAGGGCCAGGACCTGGGTCGAGGATAAGACGTCTGTGGACGCACCTGACCGTCTGACTAGTGGTGTTGTTCCCGTAGCTAGTGTTCCTTGTCCAGGCGGAGCTCCCTCCGCTGTGTTTTACTAGCCGTGTGGTGGTCACGACGAGCAGTCGTACGGAGTTTCCGACCGAGAGTACTTTCCGTACCGTGCTAGCTTTAGCTTCATTTCCGCACTTCCGTTGTAGGTAGAAAGATATAACTGCTGTCTTTCCCTTATTAATAGTTATATATGTTCCTCTTCCTCTGCCTGTTTAGAGCCAGTAGGAGATTGGTAGTCCCTACTGAGCTTCTGTTGTGAAGCTCATCCCTCTGTTTTCCAGGTGAGTCTTCTCAGCAGCGGCAGGGCGCGCGTCGGGCGGAGGAGACGGGGCGGTAGTCGAGGTCCCCGTAGCTAGCAGTGGTTCCCCCTCTCAGTGTACGTCACCCTCGGGGTATGCCCCTAAGGGACTTGTCTCTCCCCTTTCCTTACTTGTACTAGTGTGCGTACGTTGGGACTGTACTTAGAGCAGTACGCAGCGGTCTCGCTTTACTTTCCTGTTTCCGCTTGTACGCTTCTAGCTTAGCAGTTGACGTTTACTTCCGTTACATATCCTGTCAGACGCGTGTTATAGCCCTTCCGGGTCCCTCGGATCCGTGGGCGGCGATCGCGAAAATCGGGTCCTCGGCGTGGGCCGAGGGTCGGGTTCTCGGGTCGTTACAGTTGGTATCAGAGCTTGGTCTGACAGGACTTGTAGTGGATCTAAACTGCAACAGTAAGTCCCAACAATAGTACAAGTACACTGCTAGCCGCCCGAGAGGTATTTATAACCTTTGTCAGTTGTGTTGCCGTGTAGGTCATGGCTCCACGTAGGCGCAGTCAGGCTAGGCAGCTGGTTGAGCAGCAGGATGAGTCCGACATGCCCGCTCAGGGGCAGGTTCAGGAGGAGGTGTCCGTGGAGGAGTCAGTGGCACAGCCTCAGGGTGCACAGGCAGCAGCAGCAGATGCAGCAGCAGCAGGTGGGCAGCAGCAGGAGTACCACCCTCAGCCCCGGCAGTATGCCGACTGGTTTCCCATGGCCGAGCAGTTCTTCAGAGCTATGTACCAGGGAGCGTGGCAGCCCGGGCAGGCAGCAGCAGGTGTCCAGTTTCCGGTGCCTCCCCCAGCCATACCAGAGCAGCAGGAGGTAGAGCCAGAGGGGGAGCAGCCAGAGCGTCAGCAGCGGTCGGGCACTGGGAGTACCCGGGCCGGGCGGCGGAGGACGGCGGTTACGGAGGACAGGACGGCTCTCCTCGAGAGGTTCCTACGCCTTCGGCCACCGATGTTTCATGGCGAGTATGATCCAGATAAGGCAGAGAGCTGGACCCATGAGTTGGAGCGCATCTTCGAGACTATGGAGTGTGCTGAGGAGGACCAGGTTCGTTTGGCAGTATACCAGCTCAAGGGAGCAGCCCATGAGTGGTGGAGAGTTCAGAGGCAGACTCACTTCCAGGGGCAGCGGTTGGACCAGATCTCTTGGCAGCGGTTTTTAGAGGTCTTCCACGGCGAGTACTTCCCCGACTACGCTCGACGTGAGAGGAGACCAGTTCCACGAATTGGTGCAGGGCGACCTCACAGTTTCTCAGTACCACCAGAGGTTTGTCCGGTTGTTGAGGCATGTGCCTCATGTGCAGGCAGTGACCAGGCTTGTGCAGAGAGGTTTATAGCAGGGCTGAGACCAGACCTGAGGTGGGGTGTGACGGCACACATGTGTACCACCTTGGGAGAGGCCGTGGCGAAGGCCACCGCCTTGGATAGGGAGGCTTGGCAGCCTCAGCAGCAGCAGCAGCAGGAGCCGGAGGAGCCTCTTCCAGGTCCTCGCCGTACCAGCGTCCAGCAGGCAGCCGCGGTAGTGCGACTTCCTCTTCCTCAGGCTCGGGCAGTTCCGGTAGCTCTGGAATTCGCTCACAGTTCAGGAAGTTGTCTACTCGCGGGGGTGGACGGAGTCGTCAGCAGAGGCGTCAGTCCAGGTTTGCAGAGCAGTCAGTACAGCAGGGTGCTGAGCAGGGCAGTCAGGAGCCAGTGTGCTACACTTGTGGCTTGCCAGGCCACTTTAGGAGGGATTGCCCTAGGGGGCAAGCTCCGCAGCAGCAGCCGCCAGTGCAGTACGCGCAGCAGCCACCTCAGTACTAGTACCTTCCCCAGCAGCAGGCACCACGTCTGCAGCAGCGGGGGCAGTACCAGCAGCCAGCTCAGCAGTGTCCGCAGCCGCAGCAATACCAGCCGTACCAGCAGCAGCAGCAGTTTCCTCAGCACCAGCAGCCGCCGCATCAGCAGCAGCAGCCCCAGCAGGCGCCGCAGCGTGGACGTGGTCGTGGTCGCGTGATGGCGCTCACCCGGGAGCAGGCAGAGGCATCGAACCTGGTGATAGGTACTCTACCTATTCTTGGCAGAGCCGCTCGTGTTTTGGTTGATCCCGGTGCTTCCTTGTGCTTTGCTTCCGGGGAGTTTTACGAGTCTCTTGCTTGTCACACACCCGAAAGACAGTGTGACGTGATGGTCGATCTCCCGTCTGGTGATTGCATGCGTTCCTTCGGTTACCTGGAGGGTGTGACAGTCGAGGTTGAGGGTCACCAGTTGCCGGCCAGGTTGTACGTGCTGCAGCTTTGCGACTTCGACGTCATCCTGGGCATGGACTGGTTGGAGGCTCACTCAGCCGTGGTTGATTGTCAGAGGAAGACCGTTCGGTTTGAAATACCTGGAGCACCTGTTCTCTGCTTTCGAGGTATCCGGTCTACCCGTCGGCCGTTCATTTCTTTCTGTAAGGCTCGTCGTTTGATCCGTGATGGCTGCGTTGCTTACCTTGCTTCGGTTTGTTCCTTGGAGCCTAGCGGGTCTTCAGTTTTTGATGTGCCAGTTGTTTCTGAGTTTTCTGACGTGTTTCCGGAGGATCTACCTGGGTTGCCGCCTGAGCGAGAGGTAGAGTTCTCCATCGAGCTTTTGCCTGGTACGATGCCTTTGTCTAAGGCACCTTACCGGATGGCCCCGGCGGAGCTGCGTGAGTTGAAGCGCCAGCTGCAGGAGTTGCTTGAGTTGGGCTTCATTCGTCCGAGCCGTTCGCCGTGGGGTGCGCCTGTTTTGTTTGTGCGGAAGAAGGATGGTAGTCTTCGTCTGTGCATCGATTATCGGCAACTGAACCAGGTCACTGTGAAGAACAGGTACCCGTTGCCGAGAATTGATGATTTGTTTGATCAGTTGCAATCGGCCCGAGTTTTCTCGAAGATCGACTTGAGATCCGGCTATTACCAGATGCGGATCAGAGAGTCAGATGTCGGTTTGACGGCTTTTCGTTCCAGGTACGGTCACTTTGAGTTCGTCGTGATGCCGTTTGGGCTGACGAACGCACCTGCAGCATTCATGGATCTGATGCATAGGGTGTTCAGTGAGTACCTAGACCGCTTTGTTGTTGTTTTTGTTGATGATATTCTGGTCTACTCGGCTTCTGAAGAGGAGCACGAGGAGCATCTGAGGATCGTGCTAGAGACCCTGCGGAGTCACCGTCTTTACGCCAAGTTCGACAAGTGCGAATTTTGGCTGAGCAAGGTGCACTTCCTCGGGCACGTGATCTCGGGTTCTGGTGTGGCAGTGGATCCGGCCAAGGTTGAGGCAGTGTTGTCGTGGGAGCAGCCCACATCAGTGTTTGAGGTCCGCAGTTTTCTGGGTCTGGCAGGTTACTACCGGAGGTTCATTCAGGATTTCGCCAAGATTGCAGCACCGTTGACTCGGTTGACGAGGCAGGACACCAGGTTTGTTTGGTCAGAGGTCTGTGAGCAGAGTTTCTTGGAGCTGAAGACGAGGTTGACTTCAGCGCCAGTGTTGGTCTTGCCGTCGGGCACCGGTGGGTTCGTGGTTTACACCGATGCGTCGAGGTCAGGTTTGGGTGCCGTGCTGATGCAGCATGGTGGGGTTGTTGCCTATGCTTCTCGGCAGCTCAAGAAGCATGAGGAGAATTATCCCACCCACGACTTGGAGCTGGCAGCAGTGGTGTTCGCTCTCAAGTTGTGGAGGCACTACCTGTATGGCGAGGCTTTTCAGATCTTCACCGATCACCAGAGTTTGCAGTACATCTTCACCCAGAGGGATTTGAACTTGAGGCAGCGTCGTTGGATGGAGTACTTGAAGGACTACGACCTAACCCTTTCCTATCATCCAGGAAAGGCTAACGTTGTAGCCGATGCTTTGAGTAGGCGCGTGCGCTTGAGTTCGCTGATGGTCAGAGAGTGGAGGCTGTTCGAGGATCTGTCTCAGGGGTTGTTCGTTCCGTCGAGGACCAGAGATCGTGCCGTGGCTTCCAGTTTGTCAGTTCGGCCGTCAGTGTTCAGGCAGGTGTTGCAGGCCCAGCAGGCAGACCCTCAGTTGGCAGACGTTTTGCAGATGCCAGATGTGGAGCTCAGCGAGGGCAGCGAGGTCAGATTCAGAGGCCGTTTGTACGTTCCTGAGGAGGCGCGTCAGGCAGTGTTGTCAGAGGCTCACAGATCGAGGTATGTCGTTCATCCCGGCTCCACCAAGATGTACCATTGCTTGAGGAGGTTCTTCTGGTGGCCGGGGATGAAGAGGGGCGTGGCAGAGTTTGTTGCCCGGTGCCTTACCTGTCAACAGGTGAAGGCCGAGCACCAGCGTCCTGGTGGTGAGTTGCAGCCGTTGCCCATTCCTGAGTGGAAGTGGGACGACATCACCATGGACTTTGTGGTTGGTTTGCCCCGTACCCCGCAGAGGCATGATGGTATTTGGGTGATTGTGGATCGTTTGACCAAGGCAGCGCACTTTCTTCCGGTCAGGATGTCATGGTCAGTGGACAGGTTAGCCAGGCTGTACGTGGACAGAGTTGTTTCGTTGCACGGGATCCCAGTTTCAGTCGTCTCCGACAGAGATCCGAGGTTCACGTCAGGGTTTTGGCGCAGTCTTCAGAGAGCACTGGGTACAGAGTTGAGGTTCAGCACAGCGTACCACCCGCAGACAGACGGTCAGTCAGAGCGGACCATTCGGACACTGGAGGATATGCTGAGAGCGTGCTGTTTAGACTGGAGCGGCACTTGGGAGTCTCACCTTCCGATGGTAGAGTTCGCGTATAACAACAGTTATCACTCGAGCATCGGAATGGCGCCATACGAGGCCTTGTATGGTCGCCCGTGCAGGACTCCGCTTCACTGGTTCGAGGTTGGTGAGAGGCAGCTTTTGGGGCCAGAGTTAGTGCAGCAGTGTGCAGAGACAGTCAGTTTGGTCAGACAGAGGCTTCGGGCAGCACAGAGCAGGCAGAAGAGTTATGCAGATGTCCGCAGGAGACCGCTAGAGTTCAGTGTCGGTGACCTGGTCTTCCTGCGGGTCTCGCCGACCAAAGGGGTCATGAGGTTTGGTAAGAAAGGAAAGCTCAGTCCGAGGTACATCGGGCCTTTCCCTATTACCGAGAGGGTCGGCGAGGTAGCTTACAGGCTGAGTCTTCCGGCAGAGCTAGCAGGAGTGCACAGCGTTTTCCACGTTTCGCAGCTCAGGAGGTACGTTGCAGACTCTTCGCACGTGTTGGACTACTCGCAGCTAGAGGTAACGCCAGACTTGTCAGTGCCAGAGTACCCAGTTAGAGTGATCGACCGCAGAGTTCAGCAGTTGCGCAGGAAGCAGATTCCGCTGGTTAAGGTCGTTTGGCAGAACCGCGTCGGTGGCGAGGCCACCTGGGAGCGCGAGGACGAGATGCAGGAGCAGTTTCCTTACTTGTTTGATTGATCGGTATGTGGTGATCTCCCCTTTTTATCATCTTCCGGGTTGAGACCGAGTTGTTTTCATTTCGAGGACGAAATGTCTTAAGGAGGGAGGGTTGTAACACCCCGGCCCCCCTTGGGCCCTTGGCCCCGTCCTCTGGGTCGCGGCAGGGCGACTGCCACGACGTGGTTCCGATCGCGAGCAATGTCTGGTTCTTCTTCATATTGCGATAGGGGGTATGTCGCCTTCTTGAATGCGACATACCCTATGTCGTCTTCTGGTTTGATGGATTGCGACAGGGGGTGTGTCGCCTTCTTGAAGGCGACATACCCTATGTCACCTTCCCATCGCGTCGCCCCAGACGCAGTCTGACAGACGTGACAGGCGTCCTTTGTGTCAGTACGGCTCTGGCGGTGTCGGGTGAACGCGACAAGATGGCTGTCGCCTTCACTTTTTCGAATTCCGAGATTTGACCGTTGTCAGTGGCATTGCGACATACCCTATGTCGCCTTCTGTTTCCCAATGCGACACAAGATGTGTCGCCTTCTCAGGATCCGGGCTTAAAGCCCGGGCGCCCGAGCCCTTTCCCCTCTCTCGCGTTTTCCTCCCCCCCTTTCTCCCTCTCACCCTCTCGGAGCTCCGGTGGTTTTGGGGGTGCCTCCCCCGTGTTGAGGCGGCCGTGCTGAGGAGGGTGTCGCTCCGTTCGTGCAGGGGTCGCGTTCGTGCCGTGCGGTGCGAGGAGGAGACGTTTCTACCTACGAGAAGGCCCCAACGGGTTCGTTCTTCGCGTGGAGGTAGGGACTCTTGATCCTCTCGCCCTAAGCATGATCCCCTCCCCGTCTAGACTGTGGTTCCTGTGTGGTTGGGGTTTGGGGAGTGTGAGTTTCCATGCTCGTGTGAGTGAGGTTTCCTCCGAGCGTAGAATCCATGTTCTTGGGGTATTCGAGGGTGGTTTGTGTGTTTACTAGCTTTCTAGCATGATGAGCATGCTCCCCTCCCTCGCCGTGTAGTGTTTCTCCCGTTTTGGGGAGGTTCCCGGAGAGAGAGCTCCCGGAACCCCCGTCTGGCCTGAAGGCGACATACCCTGTGTCGCCTTCTGACTGGTATTGCGACAGGGGGTATGTCGCCTTCTTGAATGCGACATACCCTATGTCGCCTTCTGGTTTAATGGATTGCGACAGGGGGTGTGTCGCCTTCATGAAGGCGACATACCCTATGTCGCCTTCTCAGCCAGAGGCAGGTTGTGCTTCCGCCGCTTCCGTTTTCGCTTTACTGTACCCGTGGCACCTGTGCTAGTTTCCTAGTACGGTCTCACACTAGTCGTTCGCCCGGTGCGCGGCACTTGAGGGCTTGTCCCGTACGAGAGGTTGTTACCGTTACCTGGGACCCCCGTCCTCGGGAGCCTGTTGAGGGAGTACTCCGGGCTACGAGTGTGCTCGAGTTGGCAGCCACCAGGCGGACTCTGGAGCTGAGGGGAAAACGGTGGTTAGGACAGTGGCGTGTGAGTCGCTTGCAGAGCTCTCGTGGTTGGTCTGGGACGCCGAGGACAGTTGGGAGTTCTACCCGGCGCAGGCCAGTCAGTCCTTCTTCTCACTGCCTCGCTCCTTACGGCCCCGGAACCGTTTGGAGAGGTCAGGCGTGGGACCGTAGTCGGCCAGACTACGGCGGTTACAGTTGTGGTACTTGTGTCCTACCTCGCTCTGACGAGACGCGAGGGCCAGGACCTGGGTCGAGGATAAGACGTCTGTGGACGCACCTGACCGTCTGACTAGTGGTGTTGTTCCCGTAGCTAGTGTTCCTTGTCCAGGCGGAGCTCCCTCCGCCTGTGTTTTACTAGCCGTGTGGTGGTCACGACGAGCAGTCGTACGGAGTTTCCGACCGAGAGTACTTTCCGTACCGTGCTAGCTTTAGCTTCATTTCCGCACTTCCGTTGTAGGTAGAAAGATATAACTGCTGTCTTTCCCTTATTAATAGTTATATATGTTCCTCTTCCTCTGCCTGTTTAGAGCCAGTAGGAGATTGGTAGTCCCTACTGAGCTTCTGTTGTGAAGCTCATCCCTCTGTTTTCCAGGTGAGTCTTCTCAGCAGCGGCAGGGCGCGCGTCGGGCGGAGGAGACGGGGCGGTAGTCGAGGTCCCCGTAGCTAGCAGTGGTTCCCCCTCTCAGTGTACGTCACCCTCGGGGTATGCCCCTAAGGGACTTGTCTCTCCCCTTTCCTTACTTGTACTAGTGTGCGTACGTTGGGACTGTACTTAGAGTAGTACGCAGCGGTCTCGCTTTACTTTCCTGTTTCCGCTTGTACGCTTCTACCTTAGCAGTTGACGTTTACTTCCGTTACATATCCTGTCAGACGCGTGTTATAGCCCTTCCGGGTCCCTCGGATCCGTGGGCGGCGATCGCGAAAATCGGGTCCTCGGCGTGGGCCGAGGGTCGGGTTCTCGGGTCGTTACAGTAACTAATGTACTCATTGCATGATGGTAGTGTGGATACGATACTATATGTACATTGCATGTATATATGCCCGGTATGCATGGTTTCTGCATAAATTAGGGTTCTGGCCGAAGGCCCTATTGGCGTCAATCCCCAGGCCGTTGAGGTGGTGTCAGCGTCCAGCCCTGGACGCCAACACTAGATCCGGCGTCCAGCGATCTGGACGCCAACGTCTCTGACCTTCATGCGCAGCAGAGCTGCTATCTTCTGAAGCAAGGCATGGCAACCATTGGGGGGATGTCCCCCAACGGCTCCAAGCCTGTCTAATCAGTATGGTGAGTGGGTGAGGGCCTCTCCTACACCCTGAACCCGAGATGGTCTCTCCCCACTTCTCCCTTCACCTTGTGAGAGGAGGAAAAGAAGAGAGAAAACCCTAGAGAGCATTCTGTGAGAAAAACCCCAGTTTGAACCCCTAAAATCCGACCCTTGGAAGCTGGTTTTGGAGATCTTCTGCATCAAGGAGGGAGCTGAAGCAAAGGGGAAGGCCTCCCCATCATCTCCTCGGCGTGGAGATCACCCAGGAGCTCGGAGGAAGGCGTTCTTGGAGGTGCTTCTGCAACTTCTTGGGATTGCCCAAGGAGGTCTTCTTCGAGCCACAGATCTCTTGGAGGATTTTTAAAGAGGTAAGTAACCTATCTATGGTGTCCCCGTATGAGTCTAGGAGGTTCTTATCATTTTTATGGAATTTCCCTCGAGTCCTAGACCCTCCATTTCACCCAATTTTCAGAGCTCGGGTCTGTGTTTTCTGCACAGACCTGAGTAGATGGCAAGGTCCCTGGACGCCCAGTTCCTCCTTGGCGTCCATCGACCATGCCGCTGACTCTGAGTCAGCGGCCAGAGACCGCCGCCGAGTTCTTCAGGACAGAACAGTGAGCTGTTCTGTCCCTCTTATACATTTAATTTCGGTATGTTTATGCGTTGAGGATATATGGTATTCCTATAAGCTATGTATATGGTACATTGTGGTTGTGGATGTATGTGAGTCGTGTGGGTGAATGCGGCTAAGGATGTCTTGTAAGCATGTGAGAATAACTTGTAAATCATCTTGCAAAATCCATGATTCATGATTTAGATTAATGTGAATGCCTTGATTTCGTCTATACATGAAGAGTTGTGGGACATGTATGTGTGTTCTGAAATTTTGGAAATTATGCATGCTTGTGAAATTGCTAATAAGTCGGTTCGGTAATATGAAAGCATGTAAAAATGGTTGTGGTAAACGATTTATAGATGTACGAATTAGGGAATTTTGTACTCTAAATTCATGTGTGTACATTGGTAGTTTATGTTTAAACAGCAAAGTGATAAGTTACATGATGTGTGAATTCCATGTTGACGTAAAATGTGAATAACCTGCTAATTAGGTGTTTGATTTTCTGTAAATCCTCTTTAGCTCAGAAAAATCTGAAAAATTGAGGGTATGATCATGAGCCTGAAAACAGCCTGTGGTTAAATTTTCAGACCATTTGGACCCGTAAATAGAGAGTTATGAGTTTTCATGTGAAATGTGAATAATTCGTACATATGATCGCAATGTGATTAGATTTTGTTTAAATCAGCATGATTTGGATGTTTACTGTGTGTTAAAACCTGAAACTCTGTAGTACCATGTTAGTAAAAACAGAGGAGTTCATGTGAGTGAGGAAGTGAATGTGATAGGAAGTGTAAAGTGTGAAAACCATGCGTAAAACGCTAATTGTGTAAAAGTGTAAATTGTGCCAATGTGATACTGCTTCCAAGAAGGCAGTGGAGCTGTATCAGGGAAAAGTCCCCTGAGAAAGTTCATTGTGTTAAGTGACCCTAAGGGCATTAGGGGGAAATCCTGGAGGTGGACAAGTACCACTGGTTAGGGTGGAGACTTGTTCTCCCGGTCTGCGCAGTCCAAGAGTCACCATTGCATTGCCTAGATGGTGTCTAAGTGTTATGTGTATGTGAATGTGTCCTTCTTTGGTGGTTTGGACTATGTGTCACGGCACCTAAATTGTGTAAATATGTGTAAAGTGTAATGTGTAAAGTGTATGTGACCATGTGTAAATGTGTAAGTGACATGTGGATGTGTATGTGTAAAGTGTAACCATGTGAAAAGAGGAAATTGTGTAAAAAGGGAATGTGAAATTCCAGATGTGTAAATGTGTATTGAAACCATGTGAGACTAAATCTGAAACCAAGTAAATTCTGAAAATGCATGTTATTATGCTCATGTTATGTGTGCAAAAGTGTGTAGAATCCATGTTAGAGACAACTAATGAGCATGTGTGTAAAAAGGGCGTGATTGATTGTTCATATGTTATGTTCTAAGCCACATTGTAGCTTCCATGTGTAGGTTTATAGTCTTTGAACCATGTGAAATCAGCAACCTAAAGCATGTTAAAAAGTTATGTATGTGCTTAAGAACATGTGAAATCCATGCTAACTATGTTCCCCGTTCATGTGTGTAAAGTGTCCATGATGATAACTCTCACGTTTGGTTCTTTATAAGGTTAAAGTTCATAAGTGAATGGATTAGAGACCATGTGGTAGGTAAATGTTATATTTTTGAAATCTGAAAGCATGCGTTATGTATAAAATTGTAGAACTTCATGATAGGTTGAAAACTTGCATTGACTAGCATGCTTGTGTTTGAAATCTGTAAATGTGCATGTAGAAACCACTAGGACTTGTACGTGAATATCATAATAGTGTTGCTTGCTGAGTCTTTAAGACTCACTCCTTGCTTCGGCGTACAGGTTCAGACGGTGACGAGACCTTCGTGGAGGAGACAGTGGAGATAGACTCCGAGCGCGGAGTTTAGCTTGAGGAGTTGTGCATCCCTTTTGTTGTAATCTTCATAGTATGTACTTGAAACATTATATTAGAATTATCATGAAGAAATGTAATATGTGGACATTGGACATTTTGTATTTATTTCAGCATTTAAATTATGAGAACTTTAGTTCCTTTTTGCAAATTGTAAACTGCATGTATGTTAATGTGGATGATGAATGAATGGAGATAGTTCTCTTTTACTTCCGCTACTCTGTTATTTATATTCGCGTGTATCTCAACTGTTTGTATCGTTGGGTAAATGTCCCACTGTGGCTGGCAGCACTCGTTATATCGACGTGGGTCGGTATGACCGTACCGGTATAATGAGGGCCGTCACAGAGATTGGTATCAGAGCGACCAGTTGAGACTGCACATGAATATAACTAAGTCATCATCCCCATTGCATGCTAAGTATGTCCACATGTGTAGAAAACACTAATAAGAAGTGAAAAATAGATAAGAAAATGGTTAGAAAACTTAGTAACCTAACTCTAATGGTGGCTGAAATTTTATTACAGCCATGGCTTCCCGTGGACGACGTGGAGGTGCGCCAGCTCGCGACGACGAGCAGAGGCGTGAGGAGCGGGCGGAGCAGCAGGCCCCGGCCCCACAGGGTCCTGTGCTTCCCCCACCACCGCCAGTGGATTATGGAGTGTTCATGCAAGGTCTGGTGCAAGCCATGCAGACGCAGGCCCACACCCAGGCAGCACTCCAGGCCCAGTTGGAGGCCCAGGTAAATTAATGAAACAACTAAGTGGCTTGTTATTTAATTTGTATAATATTGTGTTTATTGTATATTGCATGTTGTTTAATGTAGCAGGCTCAGGCCCCGGCTCAGGACCATGGTGGACCTTCCATCATGGAGCGATTCAAGAGGATGACCCCACCCTCTTTTAAGGGGGAGAGTGATCCGCTTTTGGCAGAAAGCTGGATGAGGGAGACCGAGAAAATCTTCCGAGCTATCAGGTGTCCTGACGAGGACAAGGTGACCTTAGCCACCTACATGCTACAGGTATGTTTTGTTATGCTTGTATGTTGCTTGTTAAGTTAGAAATTTTTGGTTAGTGCTTATGTAGGTGTGTTGCAGGAGAGAGCGGATGTATGGTGGTCCTCCCTACTGCGTACGCGTTTCGAGGACGGAGCAGTAGATGTGGCGTGGGACGCGTTCGTGAGGCTCTTCCGAGCCAAGTTCGTCCCCGAGCACATCCAGGACAAGATGGAGCAAGAATTCCTTTCCCTGACGCAAGGATCAATGACCGTCCTGGAATACGAGGCAAGGTTTTCTGAACTCTCTAAATATGCACCGCACATAGTAGAGGATGAGCGCAGGAAGACCAAGAAATTCGTGATGGGTCTGAAACCATCACTGAGGACGAGGCTCGTGGCGTTCGACCACCGCACGCTAGACGAGGCCCTCAGCGCAGCCTGCAGACAGGAGGGAGAGATGGAGCAGTATCTAGAAGAGAAGAAGGCGTCGCAGAAGAGGCCGGCAGCAGCTTTCCAGAGGCAAGACAAGAGGAAGACGGTGTACCAGACACCGCAGAAATCATCAACAACCAGCAACTATCAGGTACCTTCTGTACGTTCCTCTGGTGACAAGAAGGAGTGCCCTCATTGCGGAAGGGCACATGGTGGTACGGAATGTTGGATGATAGCGGGCAAATGCCTAAAGTGTGGGAGCAGCGACCACAAAATCAAGGACTGCCCTAGGCTTCAGCAGGGAGCTCAGCGAGGAGCGCCAGTACCAACAGTGGCGGCAGCCGTGCCAGCGACAGGGCGACCTGGAAGGCCTCGAGCCCCGGCTCGAGTGTTTGTGTTAGCTCGAGAGGACGCCGAGCAGGCGGAGCATGTCACCGAAGGTACAGTCTTACTTTTCGGTGTGCACGCTCGGGTTTTGTTTGATACGGGTGCTACTCACTCGTTCATTTCCGAGCGGTTCGCTAGGCAGTTAGCCCTAGAGTCAGGCATAGAGTCTGAGGAGTTAGAGGTTCCTTTGTCTGTGCACACCCCTGCGGGTACGGTATCGACTAGGAAGTGTATTCCGTCGTTACCTGTGTGCATTGAGGATAGATTCCTAGATGGGTGTTTCTTCTTGCTAAAGATGAAGGACTATGATTGCATTCTTGGTCTGGATTGGCTAGAGGAGCACTATGCGTTAGTGGATTGTCGTAGGAAGAAGATTGTTTTCCGTATTCCTGGTGAGGATGAGTTTTCTCACCCCTTGCCAAGGAACTTAGCGGGAAAGTTAGTCATCTCTGCCATGAAGGCGATGCGTATGGTGAACAAGGGTTGTGACGCATTTCTTGCCAGCGTTATGCTAGTACCCGATGCTAGTTCATCACTGACTCTTGCGGAGATCGATGTGGTGCAGGACTTTCCAGATGTCTTTCCCAATGACTTGTCTGGATTGCCACCGGATAGGGAGATAGAGTTCACTATAGAGTTGCTTCCAGGCACCTCTCCTATCTCGAAGGCCCCATATCGGATGGCCCCTGCAGAATTAGCCGAGTTGAGGAAGCAATTGCAAGAATTGCTTGATAAGGGATTTATTCGCCCCAGTGTTTCCCCTTGGGCGCACCTGTATTGTTCGTCAAGAAGAAAGACGGGTCACTTAGGTTGTGCATTGATTATAGGAAGCTAAACCAGGTGACTGTGAAGAACAGGTATCCCTTACCTCGGATTGATGATCTGTTTGACCAGTTGCGAGAGGCATCAGTCTTTTCCAAGATTGACTTGCGATCTGGTTATCATCAGTTGAGGATTAGGAGTGAGGATGTGTCCAAGACGGCATTTAGAACCCGTTATGGACATTATGAGTTTTTGGTTCTTCCCTTCGGATTGACCAACGCCCCTGCAGCGTTCATGGATCTCATGAACCGGGTGTTTAGTCCGTATTTAGATAGTTTTGTTGTTGTGTTTATTGATGACGTGTTGGTCTATTCTCCGGATGAGGCCACACATCGTCAGCATTTGAGGTTAGTCTTAGAGGTTCTCCGTGAGCACAAGCTGTATGCAAAATTCAGCAAGTGCGAGTTCTGGTTGCGCGAGGTTCACTTTCTCGGGCATGTCATCTCCGGCGCTGGTGTAGCTGTTGATCCAGCAAAGATCCAGGCAGTTATGGATTGGGATGTTCCCAAGACTCCTTCGGAGATTCGTAGTTTCCTTGGGTTAGCTGGTTATTATCGGCGATTCATTGAGGGTTTCTCATCCATCGCCGCCCCTATGACAAAGCTAACCCGGAAGGGTGAGAAGTTTGTATGGTCCGAGGCATGTGAGCGCAGCTTTCAGCTATTGAAGGCTAAGCTTACTTCTGCTCCGGTATTGGTATTGCCTGTGGTCTAGAGGCTTTGCCATTTATACGGATGCATCTCGGATTGGTTTAGGCTGTGTGCTCATGCAACAAGAGAGGGTAGTAGCTTATGCTTCTCGTCAGTTGAAGGAGCATGAGAGGAACTATCCGACTCATGATTTAGAGCTAGCAGCTGTGGTTCATGCACTAAAGATCTGGAGGCACTATCTTTATGGTGTCAGATTTGAGGTGTTTACCGACCACAAGAGCTTGAGGTATCTTTTCTCCCAAAAGGAATTAAACCTGAGGCAGAGAAGATGGATTGAGTTCTTGAAGGACTATGACTTCGACCTTCAGTACCATCCTGGAAAGGCGAACGTCGTAGCGGATGCTCTTAGTAGGAAGAGGTCTTCGCTCCAGCAGGATTGGAAGATGTTGGAGGATGCAGCGTGCTCTATGACCGAGTTAGAGCCATCGTTGTGTCAGGCTTTTGTAGCTCAGCTATCCCTTAGATCCTCAGTCTTGGATGAGGTGATTGAGCAGCAGAAAGCCGATCCTAGATTGTTAGAGTTAGTAGGTAAGGCGGGCATTGCTCGTGATGAGGACGGTGTGATTAGATTTCAGCACCGTGTTTGTGTCCCCGATGTAGTAGATGTCCGTGAGCATGTGTTAGCGGAGGCTCATAGATCGCGATTCTCTATTCATCCGGGTAACACTAAGATGTATCAAGACCTGAAGAGATCATTTTGGTGGTCCGGCATGAAGAAGGATGTTGCGGATTATGTGTCTAGATGTCTAGTATGTCAGCAGGTGAAAGCCGAGCGGCAGCGACCATCCGGCCTTATGCAGAGGATGGATATCCCCGTATGGAAGTGGGAAGCTGTCACTATGGATTTCGTATCGGGTTTGCCTCGATCTAGAAGGGGCAATGACTCGATTTGGGTAGTCGTAGATAGATTCTCGAAGACTGCTCATTTCTTACCTATGAAGAAGAAGCAGTCAGTAGAGAGCTTAGCTAGATTGTATGTTAGCGGTATCGTTAGATTGCATGGTGTGCCGAAGTCGATCATTTCGGATCGAGATCCGAGATTCACTTCGAGTTGTGGAAGGGTCTTCAGGATGCGTTAGGTTCGGAGCTTAAGCTCAGTTCGGCGTTTCATCCCCAGACCGATGGACAGTCCGAGAGGACTATCCAGACGCTCGAGGATATGTTGAGAGCGTGTGTTCTGGATTGGAAGGATGATTGGGAGCGTCATTTACCTCTTGTGGAGTTCGCATACAACAATAGCTTTCATGCTAGTATTGGAATGGCTCCATTCGAGGCGTTGTATGGAAGGCCCTACAGATCTCCTTTATGTTGGGAGGAGACTGGTGATAGGCAGTTGATCGGACCGGAGTTGGTTCAGGAAACTTCGGATAAGATCCAGCTTATCAGAAAGAGGCTTGTTGCGGCACAGGATAGGCAGAAGAGTTATGCCGACAACAGGTGGAAGGATTTGGAGTTCGAGGTTGGCGATCATGTCTTCTTGAAGATATCGCCTACTCGTGGAGTTGTCAGATTTGTCAAGCATAGCAAGCTAAGCCCTAGGTTCATTGGCCCATATGAGATTCTCAGATGTTTGGGCAACGTGGCGTACGAGCTAGCTTTACCCCCAGCTTTAGCTAGCGTTCACCCGGTATTCCACGTATCTATGCTCAGGAAGTATGTCCGAGATCCGTCTCATGTGATTAGTCATGAGCCAGTGGAGATCCAGCCAGATCTTTCGTATATCGAGCAACCGGTAGCCATTCTTGACCGGAAGGTTCAGCATCTCCGGAACAAGAGTATCGCGTCGGTGAAAGTTCTATGGCGGAACTTCTCACGTGAAGAGGCTACGTGGGAGCTTGAGGATGCGATGAAGAAGAAGTATCCCCTCTTGTTTGAGTAGTGTCGTTCTAACTTCGAGGACGAAGTTTTCTTTAAGGGGGAGAGGGTGTAAGACCCTCGAATTTCCGTCGTATTTTTCGTATTTATGTGTGTATATTGTGTTGAGTATGTATGTACGTATTTTACGTGGATGTTTAAAATAGTATAAATACGTGTGCATGTGTTTATATTGAACGTAACTAATGTACTCATTGCATGATGGTAGTGTGGATACGATACTATATGTACATTGCATGTATATATGCCCGGTATGCATGGTTTCTGCATAAATTAGGGTTCTGGCCGAAGGCCCTATTGGCGTCAATCCCCAGGCCGTTGAGGTGGTGTCAGCGTCCAGCCCTGGACGCCAACACTAGATCCGGCGTCCAGCGATCTGGACGCCAACCTCTCTGACCTGCATGCGCAGCAGAGCTGCTATCTTCTGAAGCAAGGCATGGCAACCATTGGGGGATGTCCCCCAACGGCTCCAAGCCTGTCTAATCAGTATGGTGAGTGGGTGAGGGCCTCTCCTACACCCTGAACCCGAGATGGTCTCTCCCCACTTCTCCCTTCACCTTGTGAGAGGAGGAAAAGAAGAGAGAAAACCCTAGAGAGCATTCTGTGAGAAAAACCCCAGTTTGAACCCCTAAAATCCGACCCTTGGAAGTTGGTTTGGAGATCTTCTGCATCAAGGAGGGAGCTGAAGCAAAGGGGAAGGCCTCCCCATCATCTCCTCGGCGTGGAGATCACCCAGGAGCTCGGAGGAAGGCGTTCTTGGAGGTGCTTCTGCAACTTCTTGGGACTGCCCAAGGAGGTCTTCTTCGAGCCACAGATCTCTTGGAGGATTTTTAAAGAGGCAAGTAACCTATCTATGGTGTCCCCGTATGAGTCTAGGAGGTTCTTATCATTTTTATGGAATTTCCCTCGAGTCCTAGACCCTCCATTTCACCCAATTTTCAGAGCTCGGGTCTGTGTTTTCTGCACAGACCTGAGTAGACGGCAAGGTCCCTGGACGCCCAGTTCCTCCTTGGCGTCCATCGACCATGCCGCTGACTCTGAGTCAGCGGCCAGAGACCGCCGCCGAGTTCTTCAGGACAGAACAGTGAGCTGTTCTGTCCCTCTTATACATTTAATTTCGGTATGTTTATGCGTTGAGGATATATGGTATTCCTATAAGCTATGTATATGGTACATTGTGGTTGTGGATGTATGTGAGTCGTGTGGGTGAATGCGGCTAAGGATGTCTTGTAAGCATGTGAGAATAACTTGTAAATCATCTTGCAAAATCCATGATTCATGATTTAGATTAATGTGAATGCCTTGATTTCGGTCTATACATGAAGAGTTGTGGGACATGTATGTGTGTTCTGAAATTTTGGAAATTATGCATGCTTGTGAAATTGCTAATAAGTCGGTTCGGTAATATGAAAGCATGTAAAAATGGTTGTGGTAAACGATTTATAGATGTACGAATTAGGGAATTTTGTACTCTAAATTCATGTGTGTACATTGGTAGTTTATGTTTAAACAGCAAGTGATAAGTTACATGATGTGTGAATTCCATGTTGACGTAAAATGTGAATAACCTGCTAATTAGGTGTTTGATTTTCTGTAAATCCTCTTTAGCTCAGAAAAATCTGAAAAATTGAGGGTATGATCATGAGCCTGAAAACAGCCTGTGGTTAAATTTTCAGACCATTTGGACCCGTAAATAGAGAGTTATGAGTTTTCATGTGAAATGTGAATAATTCGTACATATGATCGCAATGTGATTAGATTTTGTTTAAATCAGCATGATTTGGATGTTTACTGTGTGTTAAAACCTGAAACTCTGTAGTACCATGTTAGTAAAAACAGAGGAGTTCATGTGAGTGAGGAAGTGAATGTGATAGGAAGTGTAAAGTGTGAAAACCATGCGTAAAACGCTAATTGTGTAAAAGTGTAAATTGTGCCAATGTGATACTGCTTCCAAGAAGGCAGTGGAGCTGTATCAGGGAAAAGTCCCCCTGAGAAAGTTCATTGTGTTAAGTGACCCTAAGGGCATTAGGGGGAAATCCTGGAGGTGGACAAGTACCACTGGTTAGGGTGGAGACTTGTTCTCCCGGTCTGCGCAGTCCAAGAGTCACCATTGCATTGCCTAGATGGTGTCTAAGTGTTATGTGTATGTGAATGTGTCCTTCTTTGGTGGTTTGGACTATGTGTCACGGCACCTAAATTGTGTAAATATGTGTAAAGTGTAATGTGTAAAGTGTATGTGACCATGTGTAAATGTGTAAGTGACATGTGGATGTGTATGTGTAAAGTGTAACCATGTGAAAAGAGGAAATTGTGTAAAAAGGGAATGTGAAATTCCAGATGTGTAAATGTGTATTGAAACCATGTGAGACTAAATCTGAAACCAAGTAAATTCTGAAAATGCATGTTATTATGCTCATGTTATGTGTGCAAAAGTGTGTAGAATCCATGTTAGAGACAACTAATGAGCATGTGTGTAAAAAGGGCGTGATTGATTGTTCATATGTTATGTTCTAAGCCACATTGTAGCTTCCATGTGTAGGTTTATAGTCTTTGAACCATGTGAAATCAGCAACCTAAAGCATGTTAAAAAGTTATGTATGTGCTTAAGAACATGTGAAATCCATGCTAACTATGTTCCCCGTTCATGTGTGTAAAGTGTCCATGTTGATAACTCTCACGTTTGGTTCTTTATAAGGTTAAAGTTCATAAGTGAATGGATTAGAGACCATGTGGTAGGTAAATGTTATATTTTTGAAATCTGAAAGCATGCGTTATGTATAAAATTGTAGAACTTCATGATAGGTTGAAAACTTGCATTGACTAGCATGCTTGTGTTTGAAATCTGTAAATGTGCATGTAGAAACCACTAGGACTTGTACGTGAATATCATAAATAGTGTTGCTTGCTGAGTCTTTAAGACTCACTCCTTGCTTCGGCGTACAGGTTCAGACGGTGACGAGACCTTCGTGGAGGAGACAGTGGAGATAGACTCCGAGCGCGGAGTTTAGCTTGAGGAGTGTGCATCCCTTTTATTGTAATCTTCATAGTATGTACTTGAAACATTATATTAGAATTATCTTGAAGAAAATGTAATATGTGGACATTGGACATTTGTATTTATTTCAGCATTTAAATTATGAGAACTTTAGTTCCTTTTTGCAAATTGTAAACTGCATGTATGTCTAATGTGGATGATGAATGAATGGAGATAGTTCTCTTTTACTTCCGCTACTCTGTTATTTATATTCGCGTGTATCTCAACTGTTTGTATCGTTGGGTAAATGTCCCACTGTGGCTGGCAGCACTCGTTATATCGACGTGGGTCGGTATGACCGTACCGGTATAATGAGGGCCGTCACAGTCGTCTTCCTAGACTCCTCACTCTTGTGTAGAGTTGTACGTCTGGCTAAGGGAAAGACGGTAGTGGGGTAGCGACTTGTGAGAGTTTGTGTTTTGTCGCTTGTAGCACGCTCGCGGTTGGGGGTTACAGACACCGGTAGATGTACTGGGCCGCAGCTAGTCCTATTTTCCAGTGCCTCAGTTTAGGGAGCTCGAGCCGGAGTCCCGAAAGGTGCCACGCATGGGCCTGAGGCTGTGTAGTCCACAAGAGTGGTGTTGGTTGGTCTCCACAGTTTCTTGGTTTGTTCTAGTGGAGTGGCAGCTAGACCTTTCATCCGTGGCTGCAAGACTAAGAGGTAGTCCTGTGTGGTTTGTTTGGGTTAGTTGCTGGTGCCGCAAACAAGTCTTCGTGACTCGAGTGTGGTGTTTTTCTACTTTAGCAAGTACACCTTGTGAGGCTTGCTGTTTATTTATTAAAGGCTGATCTCTATTAATGGCATGCGGTAAGTAGTGTTTACAGCTTTAATATCCTGCGTAGATAGTTCTATGAATTGCTAGCATAGCTTCCTGCTTCTATACTTGTGAGTTTGGTTTTGTTCGACTTTTAGGAGAGTTTTCCTACTGAGCCAGTGACTTGTGAGGCTCACCCCTACTCCTTTCAAGTGAGGGAGAGCAGGAGGCTTCTCGCCCCTCTTCTAGTTCAGAGCCGCACCATAGCGGAGTTGGGTCTGCACCACCAGCAGTGTAATCTTCTTTCTTTGTACACCTCGGGGTATGCCCCAGATCGTTGTTGTAGTTGTGTCTGGCTACAGTTGAGTAAATGGCTATGTATATTTCATGTAAATATTTGTGAGATGGCAATCTTATATATATTTGAGTTGTTTCCTTTATATTTCTACAGACTTGTGAATGGTATCCCTAGCGAGGCTACGGCTCGTTCATGGGAGGCGGAGTCGGGTCAAGTTTGTTATTAGGTTAACGGGTTTGAATGACGAGGGCCGCTACAACCACCCCATTAAACTCAGAATCCCCAGCAAGAGTAACACCAGTACAACCAAGTCCCCCCACCTCAAAATGGTTATGCTCCTAGGAAACCCAATGGTCCTAAGAGAGCTCAGTACCCTCCTCTTCCCGAAAGTCTTTCCGTTATCTTTGCATCCCTTATGTCTCTCAATGCCCTCAGGCTCCCTCTAAAGAAGGCCAATTGGAACATGGCAGTGGACCAAACTAAATATTGTGTATATCACCGCCATTTGGGGCATAATGCATAAGACTGCTTTCAATTTAGGGACGTAATATATGATCTCCATGAGTAGCAACAAATTGACTGGGCAGAGATGAAGAGGTTGATTCAGACCTTGAGGGATCAGTAGGGGCAAAGACAGTAGCAGCAGTAGTAGAGGCGACAGCAGCCACCACCACAGTAGTAGCAGTTCTAGAAACAGCAGTTCCAGCAGTAGCTGTTCCAGCAACAGTTGTTCCAGCAGCCATAGCAACCCCAGCAACTAGCTCATGACCTCGGCATAGTCTGAAACCCTATGCCGCAACACCATCCCGCTTTGAATCCCCAACCTGCTCCACCACCTCCATCGCCCGCTCAAGTTAACCCAATCGTTCACCATCCACCACCAGCCACCTCTTGGGTCTATGATGATGAACATGAATTAGGTCAATTCCATCCACCACCAGCCACCGCTTGGGTCTATGATGATGAACATGAAGTAGGTCAATTATTGGCTATCTCCCACACCACCACTACCTCTACTACACCCACCATTGCCACAATCACCTCAGCACTATACAACACTCCCTTCATACCACCCATCAGTCCATCGCCCATTAACACCCCACTTTCCCCCACGTCAGCGACAATAATAGCCAACCCATCCATCATCGGCACCACCCCACCTCAACTACAACACAACCTCGCCCTCCGGAGCAGGCGAATGTTTAATCGAAGGTATCCCAATGCATCCGTGTCTATGCTGGGTCAGCCGACTCACAACTCCAACAATTAACAACAACAACAAGACATCGAAGAGATAGATCCAGTACCAGGTACCTAATATGACATTTTGAAGCATCTTGATCAGACTCCTGCCAAAATCTCCATCCTCGAATTGATCAAGAGGTCCTAGACCCATCAGGATGCCTTAAGAACTTTTCTGCAAAGAGTCATGGTCAATAAAGACATGAATCCCGAAAATTTACCATCAGTCCTATCTAATGTTACCGAGGGACCGACAATTACTTTTATAGATAGTGAGCTGGCTCCTCCCGAGGCTAGAAGAATGCATTTGTGTGTGACGTTAACCATAAACAAGGTGGTCATTGACGCCGCCCTAGTTGACACAGGGGCATTGATAAATGTGTGCCCCCTCAGCACTCTACGGTCATGCAATATATCCAAGCGCCGCTTGCAGCCAACTCCTACAACTATTGCGGCTTATGATAATTCCATACGGGCTACCATGGTGTCGTCTCCTTAAAGGCAGAACTGGGTCCACTCGTGATGATCGTAGACTTTTATGTGCTTGACATTGATCCAACCTTTGAAGCTATTCTGGGACGACCTTGGATTGAGGGACTAGGGGCAGTCCCCTCCACAGCACATCAGTGTTTGAAATTTCCATTCCAAGGGCGGATTGTCATAGTCAAGAGTGCTGCTACCACCCACACCGTTGAAGCTATTGAAAAGATCATGCCTGCAGTCTGGCCCTCCAACAAGCCTATCATCTCGGTGCTTGATGTAAATTTCCCATGAACCTATACTTTCTCTTGTGGCCGCCAAATAGCGTCTCCATCAGTGGCAGCTGCCAAAAGGGCCACGCCATAAGATACCAAGGGCTGGAATATCATGTTCAAAATTGGGTACCAGCCAAGAAAGGGGCTTGGAGCTCATCTCCAAGGGAGAACACAGGCTATCGCCATTTCCAAACAAGTCACAAGACACGGCCTCGGGTATGAAGAAGAAATCAAGTCGTGGACAGCTTTCTCCTCCACTTTGATGCCAGATCAGCAACCCCTCACCTAGTCACTATATAGTCACTTTGTCAAAGGACCTGTACATCTAGAATATGACACTATTGTAGTAGGGGCAGACCTCACTGATTACAATGTCTATGGACGTCATTTTGCCCGTCACATGATGCCGATGCTCACATATCAAGCCTAGGAAGCCCTGCGGCCCGATAAAAGGAGGAAGACTAATGACCCCGAGGCGGAATGGTACAAATGGTTTGACATGGAAGATATCACGATAGCTTTTAGTCACCTATTTTGGGATGGCGATCTCACCTGGCCCCCAGCAATGGCAGAATTGGAGGAGCCACCATCAACAATTACCTCTAAGCGACAATTGATTGGCAATGGTTAGGATGTTGGAGAATTGGATCCATTCTATGACAACAACAACACTGTAGACGAGCTCTAGCCAAGGTATTCCTGGCCCCCTAAACATTTTTTATTTTAAATTATTGCTTCTAAATTTTCTTTCATTCCTCATTCACCTCCCCTTGTCCTCAATTCACGTCCGACGCTCTCAAAGCGTTAACCACTCCTTTAAACCACTTCGCCCTTTCTTTCAATGGCTCGGTTCTCTCCTTCTCCCGATGTTTTCTAATATAGGGTAGTCCATATCTTTCTATAGGTTAGTATCTTTTATTTATTTAAAAAAAAAACATTTCCCACTCTTTCCTCACTCCCTCCAACGATCGGATGCCGATCCCCGTCTTTCCCGTCTTCGGATAGCGATCCCCGTCTTTCTTTTCTCTTTCTTCAGACGGAGATCCCCGTCGTTCGCCTCTCCTTCTCCAGACGGCGATCCCCGTCACCCCACTATAATCACAACAATCCCCCACTGCAATCACCTCTCCTGACGGCGATCCCTGTTATCCCGCTGCAATCACCTCTCTACTTTCGATTGTCTGACGGTGATCCCCATTTCCACGTTCCCCACTCTAGAAAGTTATCCCTGTCACTCGTGCACTTCCCGTACCTCGGCGGCAATCCCCGCCTTTTCTTTCGCCTTCACTTCTAGTTGGAGCGGCGATGCCCGCTCCCCAAACACACACAATCGCCATCGACTTCCTGGGTAAGGGGCCTTCTGTTCCTCTACACCACAACTTTGCTGCAGGCACCCTGACCTCGAGTGTTCTACCTCCACCTCTAGACCCATTGGAGGATCTCTACAGCTATGCCGCATCATTTTCTTTCCCTTCCAATAAGCCTCTAGATTCTTTCCAAAAGTGCCTTGTAGGTTTTAATTCTAGCCTAGGTTCAAGGGTAGAATATAGTAAGTCCTCGTCGCCATCTAGGAAAAGTAAGGGTAGTGGCATACCCCATAGATATCTGGTAGATTTGGCTCAAAGGTGTGACACTCTTCCAGCTGTTGAAGAGTTCGTCCAGGAAGTAGTCATTCTAAATACAGAAGCTCAACATGAAGAGAAGAGGCTAGACGACGGATTTGGAATTTGTGAAATCTTGAATGATGAGGACCTAATGGACGAAGAGGATGGTGGAATAGAGGACACTGGCAAAATGTACACCAGGGTATGAGGAGATTTGATGATCCGACATCCGCAGTGGATGAACCCACCAAAGAGGTAAATATTGGTACGGACAAAGAACCGAAACTTCTAACCATAGCTTCCAATCTCCCTCCTGAAGAAGAAGAAGAGCCTATAGAGATACTGAGGGAGCACAAAGACTCATTTGCCTGGTCATATGACGATATGCCTGGCATTGACCCTGCATTAGTGGAACACAAGTTGATCTTGAAGCCAAAGGCAATAGCCGTTAAACAAAAATTGTGACGATTCTACCCTCATATTGCTTTGAAGATGAAAGAGGAGATTGATAAACTACATAGAGCTTACTTCATCCGTGTAGTACTCTATCCCTTGTGGGTGGTCAACATACTCCCGGTGATGAAGAAGGACGGAAGAGTACGAATCTGCATTGACTTCCGGGACTTAAATAGAGCATGTCCAAAAGATGATTTCCCGTTACCTCATTTGGATGTCCTAATTGATAACACCACTGAGTTTGAAACTCTCTCATTCATGGATGGTTATTCAGGCTATAATCAGATCCATCTAGCCCCAGAGGACCAAGAGAAAACATCCTTCACCACGTCCTGGGGAACTTATTGCTATGTGGTTATGCCATTTGGATTGAAGAATGTCAGCGCCACTTATCAAAGGGCAATGTTAGCAATCTTCCATAATATAATTCATATTCATGTTGAGGTTTGCATGGATGACATTGTGGTGAAGTCTCGGACTAGAAGAGTGTTGCCTAGTTGACGAGCCCAGAGGGGGGGTGAATGGGTCTTTTTTAAAAAACTATTTGATTAGTACCTGTACTTAAAACATTCATACAAAGATGTTCTTCGATGAAGGTTAGCAAAGGTTAGTATTAAAGAAAACACACAATAAGCAATCATACAACACAAGGAATTATCCTGGTTCAGACCTCCTCTCCTTAGGAGTCCTACGTCCAGTCCCTGAGCAACAACTCAGGATTCTACTAACTAGGGTACAGTCCCCCTATGGACAATACAACACCCAGCTCAGCTGGTCTTCCTTCACACGAAGGGAACTATAACACCCTGGATCTCTCACCAGGTCTTCCTTCACAACAGAAGGGAACACAACACCCTGGCTCCCCACCAGGTCTTCCTTCACAACTGAAGGGAATTCAACACAACAAGAATAAGGAGGAATTCAAGCCCCTAGATCAAGCTTTAGGAAGACATGATCTGAAGCTACTAGCACTGAGAGCAAATAATCTAAACAAGGCACTCTCTCAGAACTACACTTGCTCTCTTAGGATTTCTATTACAGCACAGAGAGCAAAGAGCTAAAGACACACTAGAATTGAATTCTTGGCTCTCAGATTCTTTCAGAAGATCTGCAAAGCTTGTGTTCTACGATGGTAAGTCTCTCTCTTCTGTTGTCTTTTCTTCTGGAGCTGCTATCTTGTATTTATATCTCCAATTTGAAAAGTAGTCGTTGAAGTAACCGATGTCTCTTAGTTTGGTAGACATTAGACTGTTTGACACTTGGAAGCTTCTAGTCAACAATCTTTTATCAATTTGAGCACGCAAAGAGATAGGGTCTTCTGGCGTCTATATGGTCCAACGTTGTATGACAAAATGTCTTTAGGTCCCTGCATACATTAAATGCTAGAACAGTCGACAGTTAAACTGTCTCTTGATGTCAGAAAACATTGATGTGAATATTCACCAAAATAGTAATGCCAAATAGCTTGTTCTAAAAGATGTTAACAGAGTGTGCACGATATTGAAAAGATATCATCTGCATGCATGCAGAGATGCGTTTTGTCTTCATTAAATGCACAGCAGTCAGATAGATATGTGAAGACTTTGACTATTCAATGCTTTTAGAAATAAGATAAATATCAAGTCGATATAAAACATAAAGTCGATGACTATATGACTGATGAAATCGTTATGATCAAGTGTTTACTGAAGAAATTGTTATGAGCACTTAACAAGTCGTTATAGAAAGCAAATCGTTGTATTCATTAAAGGAATCGTTATGAATATTGAAGAAATTGTTATAGAAAACAAATCGTTGTATTCATTAAATGAATCATTATGAATATTGAAGAAATCGTTATAGAAAACAAATCGTTGTATTCATTAAATGAATCGTTATGAATACTGAAGAAATATAGAAAACAAATCATTGTGTTCATTAAAGGAATCGTTATAGGGAGCAAATCGTTATGAGCGCTAAAGAAATTGTTGCACAAAGCAAATCGTTATGAGCGCTAAAGAAATCGTTGCGCGAAGCAAATTGTTATGAGCGCTAAAGAAATCGTTGCGCGAAGCAAATTGTTATGAGCTCTACAGAAATCGTTGCGTGAAGTAAATCGTTATGATGACTTAAGGAATCGTTGCGATGAGCAAATCGTTACAATGACTTAAGGAGTCGTTGCGATAAGCAAATCGTTACGATGACTAAAGGAATCGTTAAGATGAGCAAATCGTTTCGATGACTTAAGGAGTCGTTGCGATAAGCAAATCTTTACGATGACTAAAGGAATCGTTGCGATGAGCAAATCGTTACGATGACTTAAGTAGTCGTTGCGATAAGAATATCATTATAATGACTAAAGGAATCGTTGCGATGATCAAATCGTGACAATGACTTAAGGAGTCGTTGCGATAAGCAAATCGTTACGATGACTAAAGGAATCGTTGCGATGAGCAAATCGTTACGATGACTTAAGGAGTCGTTGCGATGAGCAAATCGTTTCGATGACTTAAGGAGTTGTTGCGATGAGCAAATCGTTACGAGAACGATTCCCGTTTAACTTAAAATGATGTTTCAGATTATGATGAAATCGTTAAGGCACTGATGAAATCGTTATGATGAAATCATTACAGCTCTACTGAAATCGTTGTAGCATAAGGAAAGTCGATGTGGACTTAGAGAAATATCATCTTGACATTGTTAATGCTTCAGAAGAGTAATACTTACCAATATTCGCTTGTTTGTCCTTGGTGTATTTCCTATACTTAGACTTTATAGAATATGTGTTAGAGAACTTTTGATAGGGTTTTGTTAATCACTAAAATAAATGTGTAATTAATTAAAATTATATGGAGACAGAATGATCATCAATCTCCCCCTTTTTGGTAATGACAAACCTTATCAGGAAGCATGAATAAAGAATTTAAATATTTACGGAATGTATTTCAGACAAAAATGTATTTCAGACATGCTTAGTATGTTTCTCCCCCTTTTTGTCATTAAGCAAAAAGATAAACTGAGACGAAGAAGAAAGGAAGAGATACACATTCAAGGATATTATATTAAGGTTGAGAAGGTATAGGGAGATAGAAGAGAGGAGAAAGAAGAGAGGCAGGCTGAGAAATAATTTCCCATGCCTTAATCTCTTGGTCTTTAAAAAGTTGAGTGAAAACACCAGGTGCTATAGTGAAAGAGTCACCCATGGAAGGGAGCATGCGCTGAATGTGCAGTTGCCGTTGGTCCTCCAGGAATAGTCCATGTTGATCCTTGTCCATAGTGAGTCTGAAGAAAGTACTCTGTCCAAAAGTAGAACGCTAAAGGAATCTATCAAGAGTGATGGGATAGAAATGCTGGTGATCAAGTTGGTCCTTCTTCAAAGAAAAGTAAGCTGAGTATCTTGAAGCCCACTGAACATACAACTCCTGAATTGGATTGATAGAGTTTAGATCTAAGAAGGCTTCAGCAGATAAGCTCGGCTTCCCGGCCTTGAACAAAGAACTATTGACTAATTCCAGCTGGAGAGTAGATTGTCTATAGTGCTTTTCCCAGTCTGTGGGAGAAAGCCTTTCACATTCGGAAATTAGAGGAGCTAGGACTTCAGAGGAGAGGTGGCCCAAGTGATATTCTTTGAAGATGAATCTCTGTAATGAGGGGAGGCGACCCTACTTAGCTGACAGACGTCCCATTACCCGAGCAAATCTCTCAAAAGCATGAGAGCCAGCGGAGGAGTCAAACACTAATGAGTGTAACTTGGGAAGGAAAACTATATCATGCATTTTGAGGCTGGTGAAATCTCCTTGGAAAGACCAATTGACTGGATGCTCAGTCCGGAGGAGAGCAAGGGCGCCATGGAATTGACTAAACTGAACCTCAGGGAGCTTGTTCAAATAGCAGTAATCATTATAGAGCTGAAAATGCCTTGCTATTCTGATTTCCTTAAGAATGAACCGACCCCAGGTAGTTTGATGACGAAGAACAAACCACTCAGAGAGAGTGAGTGGGTGATCTCGACTAGAAATGCTCTCATCCCTGGCCTGGAGGTATTTGGTGTAGAGAGTCTTGTGCCCTTTGGCCCACTGGTCTTCAGACTTACATTCAACCAATTGAAAGATTTTGGATTGATTGGCTTTGGACAAATGGCAATAGGGAAGAACAATGGTGAGGTGATCAGTGAGGTTCAAAAACAGAATGCCAAAAATGGTGGAGAGAATGCATTTCTGCAGATATTCTCGATAGATTGGTCTCCTATCAATTTCAGCAGTGAGGGAGAACCAAAGAGGAGGGAATTTGGGTGTAGAAGGTACAGAGATAGAGGTGGAGAGTTTTCTCTTCTTCTGAACAGGACTGGAAGAATTAGTCCTGTGAACATGATTGGCAACAGCTAGAATTGTGATGAGTGTAGATCGTTCAAACTCATCCGCAAGTTGAGTGAGAAATGCATTGCCAAGCTGTGGGTTCTCAGGGATGAAGGTTATGGAAGAAGGTGGAGTAGAAGTATAAAGAAGAGATTTGGAATTGAAAGTGGAAGAAGATCTTGAAGTAGAATGACTAGATGAAGAGGAGGCTCCAGCTGATGAGGAGACTGGAGGATTCTCAATAACAGGAGGAGGAGGAATGACTAGGGAAGAAGAAGGAGAGAAGGAAGATTGAGTTGGAAAAGGTGTTGGTGAGGAAATTGTGCGGGGCATGGGTTGTTTGAAGGTAGGTGGAGCTGCAGGTGCTGTGGATGAGGATGGTGGTGTAGAGGGGGTTGGTGTTGCAAGGGTTGAAGACTTAGTGGCTTCAAGTGCAACAGTTGCCTCTTCTGCACCATGCAGTACTTCCATGGAGATCACTGACCCTGTAGGTTCTTCCATATTCTGCCCAGATGGCACTGCCCCTTCTGCTTGCTGCCTGCCTTGAGATTGTACCTGAGCACTACTCTCTGTTGCTACTGCTGGCCCTGATGGCCTAGATACTTGAACTGAGGGCCCTGATGGCCTCGGAATAGCTCCTAAACTGCTCTGAGTGGCAAAGGGTTGAGGAGGAGTTTTGGATCCAACTGCCTTCAAAATCTCATAGAGTGTTGCCTGCATGCTGCTCATCTCCTTATTGAACCATTTCATTGCATTTCTTATATTAGATATATCATTAGCAATTGAGTCCTGGCGAATAATAACAGAACTCACACCTAACTGAACTGAACTCAAGATCTCACCTTGATCATCCAACCTCTTCAAGATAGGCTTCAAGTTCATTTTCGTTGGAATTTTCATCTGCCTTCTGTGAGCAATTTTCTTGCGTCACTTTTCAACTTGATCAGGATCTTCAGTATGATCAGTATTGGGTCTTTCATTTGCAGGGGCATCTGAATTTTGCTCCCCCTGAATGGGAGCCTCTTCCACAATTCTTCCTTGCTCCCCCTGAATGGGAGCATCTACTAAAACTGAATCGACTTGTGCTGAAACTTGCTCTTGCTAGCCTGGAGCTTCTTCCATGACCCTTTCATGTGGATCACTTGCAATTGGCTCCCCTTGAGAAATGGAGTCCAGTACCTCCCTAAGTAGAGAGCCTACTTGGGAAGAAGGAGGAGGATCCTCTGAAGATTTCCCAAAGGGCTCAATGAACTCAGGAGGAATGTCCTCGATTCTTCTGCTTGCTTCTTCCTCTGCTGCTGATGGTACTACTGCTGGAACTGCTAGATCAACTACTGCTTCTGATACAGTTGATGTTGGTATTTCTTCTATTACTGCTGCAGGTGACTCTGCTACTACTAGTGCTGGTTCTAGATCCTCTTGGGCTTCACCAACGATGGCTTCACCCTCAACTGTGCCAACCTTTGACCAGATACCATTAACTAGTGAAAAACAACTCTTCTTCAAATTTTTGGACCTAATGGCTTGGCCCATTTTCTCAGACACATCACCAACTGTGCTAATCCCAAAATGCTGGAAAGTTCTTGTCAAAAGATGGGCATAGGGTAGTGAGATATTCAACTTGCTCTTCGTGTCCCACAATTGAGAGCTGGCAAACTTCATCCTTTCAATTATCAATTTAGCTGTATTAATTTCCTGATTCTGGGTAGCCCAGTACATCAGGTCTGAGTATGCCCTGGCACAGGTTGAAAATGATGCACTTCTAGGCACAATAATCTAACAAATAATAAAGTGCAGCAATTTATTGAAAGTACTAAGTTGGTTAATATCCAGGTTCCCATCCTTCAGCTTAAACTCCGGACCAATAATCCCTAAACCCTTGATATTAGTGTCCTCTGAGTGGACGCCACTCAGACCGGTGGTAGAAACGTCAAACAGAGATGCCAAAAGGTCTCTAGAGATTCTGATCTGGGTACCCTTGACCAGGGAAGTCAGGGTCCCATCCGCCTCAGTCTTCAAGCACACATAAAAAGCTTTAACCAAATCCGGATAACTTACTTCAGATAGGGTTGCGATCTTTGTCCATTTTAGTCTTTGTAGAGCTTCAACCAAACTGCCCATGCCATTCTTCTCCAAGTTTGCCAAATCCATTGCCTTGTTACCACAGACCTTTGCCTTGACGGACGCGAACCTACTTTGCTGCTTTGATGTGAGGAACGCAGCTCCGTAGCCCCCAACGGTGCCGGAGGCAATGGACGAAGCCATGGATTTTGGATGAGGAAGATTTTTTGGAGGGTTGAGATGGAAAGAGGAGAGAAAGCCCTCAAGAAATTCTTCGCGGGAAGAAGAGAGGAGCTTCAAATTAGAAGAAAGTCGATGTCGGAGTCGTTAGGGCATCGGCTCAGGCAACCAGACGAAAGAGGGGAAAAGTATATGGTAGGAGATGAATCGCTTTCACATCGATTTTGGAGTTAAATAAAGGCTTTACCGAAAAATGAAGCGCCAAAAGGGTGGCAGAAAACGACAAAAAAGTTTGACCAATTCAACAGACTTTAAAAAGAGAGCGTCCAGGAGAGATAATTTAACTTTCTTTTGCTTAAAGCCATTGGAGAGAAGGTTTACTTAACTTCTGAAAATTTGTCTATCAGTTTTGAACCGAAATCTTTTCACAAATTACACATACCCAATTCCCTTCTAAGAGATGTGAACCTCTCTTCGGGTAAGGCTTTTGTGAAAATATCTGCTAACTGACCATTCGTATCAATAAATGATATGTCTAAATTACCATTAGCTACATGATCTCGAATGAAGTGATATCTAACATCAATGTGCTTGGTCATTGAATGTTGTACTGGATTTTTGGTGAGATTTATAGCACTTGTGTTGTCACATAATAGTGGGATTGTCTTGATATGAAGTCGATAGTCCTCAAGTTGTTATTTGATCCACAAAAGTTGTGTACAACAACTTCCAACAGCATCATACTCAGCTTCAGCTGTTGAGAGTGCTACTGAATTCTGCTTCTTGGAGGACTAGGATATAAGACACCCTACAAGGAATTGACAACAACCACTGGTGCTTTTTCTATCTAATTTGCATCCAGCATAGTCAGCATCAAGGTACCCTACTAGATTTATTTCACATGATTTTGGATACCAAATACTTAGATCATGAGTTCTAGACAAGTATCTGAAAATTCTTTTAACACTAATTAAATGAGATTCTCTAGGATATGCTTGATATCTAGCACACATACATACACTAAATAAAATATCAGGTCTGCTAGCTATTAGATAAAGTAATGAACCTATCATACCTCTGTAGTTCTTTTGATCTACTTTCTTACCATTCTTATCACTGTCCATTCTTGTTGATGTGCTCATAGGTGTTGACAGTGGCTTGGCATTGTCGAATCCGAATTTTTTCAGAAGCTCCTTGATGTATTTTGCTTGACAGATGTGGGTCCCATCTTTTCCATGCTTGATTTGTAGTCCAAGGAAATAATTGAGCTCCCCCATCATGCTCATCTCAAACTCTCTCTGCATCAACTTTTCAAAATACTTGAGAAGGGATTCATCAGTAGATCCAAAGATAATGTTATCTATATAAATCTGTACAAGTAATATGCTTTTAACTTTCGATTTTACAAATAGAGTGCTATCTACCTGTCCTCTAGTGAAACCATGATTTAATAGAAAAGAACAAAGCCTTTCATACCAGGCTCTAGGTGCTTGTTTTAAACCATACAATGCTTTATGAAGTTTAAAAACATGATTTGGAAAATCTGTATCATCAAACCCTGGAGGCTGTTCAACATACATGTCCTCCTTAATAAAACCATTTAAAAATGTGGATTTAACATCCATTTGAAATAATTTTAAATCCAAAGCAGATGCATATGCTAATAAAATTCTAATAGCCTCAAGTCTAGCTACAGGTGGATAAGTTTCATCGAAATCTATGCCTTCCTCTTGGGAGTAGCCTTGAGCTACAAGCCTGGCCTTGTTTCTTAAGATCACACCAGCCTCATCCAATTTATTTCTGAACACCAACTTGGTGCCAATAACTGGATGGTCTGATGGTCTGGGAACAAGTGACCATACTTGGTTTCTCTTGAACTGGTTAAGTTCATCTTGCATGGCTATAATCCCGGATTCATCAGCGAGAGCTTCATTGACTGTCTTAGGCTCTATTTGAGAGACAAATGCTAGATAATCACAAGGTATTACATTACCTCTTGTTCTTACCCCTACAGATGGATCACCAATAATGTTCTCAAGTGGGTGATCTTTCTTGTATCTCCACTCCTTTGGAAGATTTTCATGTGTAATATCTTGTTGTTGCAAGTCTTCCAGAGGTGGATCATCCCTGTCTCCAATTGAGGTATCCTTTAGTTTCTTGGATAGTTCGTCTGCATCATCATTGTCACTATCTTCTTCCTTTCTCAAGGAAGCGTTAGTCTCATCAAAAATAATATGCACAGACTGTTCAATCAATAAGGTACGTTTGTTAAATACTCTATAACCTTTGGGTTTAGAAGCATACCCCATGAAGATGCCTTAATCTGATTTGACATCCAACTTACCAATGTCTCTTTTCCTGTTGTTGTGGATGAAGCATGGACATCCAAAAGTTCTAAAGTGGCTGATCTTCGGTTTCTTCCCTTTGAACAACTCATATGCAGTTTTCTTCAATATTGGTCTGATCATTACTCTATTAATGATGTAGCTTGCTGTGTTTAGTGCTTTAGCCCAAAAATACCTTGGTAAGTTATACTCTGACAACATTGTCCTAGCCATATCCAATAAGGTTCTATTCTTTCTTTCAGCAACTCCATTCTGCTATGGTGTCCTTGGTGCTGAGAAGTTATGTTCAATTCCTTCATTTTCACAGAACTTCGCAAATTTCTCATTATGAAATTCACCTCCATGATTTGATCGAATACTGACAATAGTCAATTTCTTGTGTTTCTGAACCTTCTTGCTAAAACTGATAAAGCTTTCAAATGTATCATCTTTATGTTCTAGGAATGACACGCATGTAAATATGGAGTAGTCATCGACAATAATAAAACCAAAATTCTTTCGTCCAAGACTGGTGGTCCTCATTGGCCCAAACAAATCCATATGAAGGAGTTCCAAAGGCTTTGAGGTGGTTACCACAGTCTTCGACTTGAAGGAGCTCTTAGTGTGCTTTCCTTTGGCACAAGGTCTAGAAAAACCTTCCATGTTGGTGCTGACCTTTGGCAGACCTTCCACAAGATTTTTCTTTAACAACTTTCTCATGTTGGGTTCTCATATTGGAGAATGTTGGGTTACAACAAGTGCTTAAATGTTTTTGATGATGAGCAATACTAATTGATGTTATGTGAAATGTTCACAAATGGTATGTTTGTTTTTGATGATGAACATTTCATGAACAAGACAAAATTGTTGTGTTATGAATGTGTGAAACATGATGAGAATGACAATTGGATGCAAATGAAACACATGTTTTATATGTTCATTATATCTCACTAATTATGTCTTTTAATGTAGGTGAGATTTCATGCAAGACAAAGCCCAAAATCCAAGTGCAAAAGAACAAGACAAGTTGCTGAAATAGTTCACCTGTCAACAGATGACAGTGCATCTGTCAACAGATGAATAGTGCATCTGATGCATCTGTCGACAGATGATTTTCGCCTGTCGACAGATACACTCAGAAATCTATTTCCAGAAAGCCCAGTCTTCCGGTTCTTGCAAACCTGTTAGCATCTGTCGACAGCAGCAAGTCGGCTGTCGACAGACGGAGTTTTGGGAAGATCTAGTGGCCAGAATATGATCTATATTTTGGTGTTTCCTTTTAGCACGACTCTCTATGCTTGGACACCACTATATATGGATCATATGAGGCTATTTTCGCAGCAAGGAGCCACCATACCAAAACCCTAAGCAAAGGTCAAGATCAAGGCTTTCTTCCTGCTGCCCTGCTTCATCTCTCTGCCCAGAACAAAGAAGAACAACCTTCCAAGCGGAGTTGAAGCCGGTTCGTCCGTGGTTCAAGCTTCTCCATCAACTGATACTTGTCAAGACGAAGCTTGGAGTCTTCTGGACGATCAACGAGAAGAGATCTACATCGGGATTTGATTCTTCATCTCAAAACTCTTCTCCTATCACTACTTTCATATATCTGTGTGTGTGCACTGATTTGAGATCAGTACGTGGATGTTGTGGAAGTGTGGATTGTTGTTCTGATTGCGTGTTTGCATCAGACAACGTGTGTGTAGTGTGTTGGTCAGATCAAGGCTAGAGGATCTGATCTTTTGTGGACTTGATCTAGCGTGTGTGTGTGTGGTTGAGCCGGTGTGCTCGTGTGTGTGTTGTACTCAGTTCTTGAGTAGTGTGTCCTCACTGTGTGGGGGGTGGACGTAGGAGTCACGTGGTGTGATCTCCGAACCACCTAAAAAATCCCTTGTGCACTGTGGTTTGACTTGTGGTTTACACTGTATTGCGCTAGATGCATGCATAGGGATTTCGTCTACACACTAACTGTTAGTTTGCTCACACACATTGCATCAGATCAAAGGGGTTTTAATTGAGTAGATCTTTTAATCCGAAGTAATTTTCATATTGCTTAAGTTTCCGCTGCAAATCTATTCAACCCCCCCTTCTAGCTTTGCCAATACCGAATATCCGATCCTAACAATTGGTATCAGAGCGGGTTTTCTGTTCATCGGTTGTGATTTGGCATATCCGTTTATGTGTGCTTAATTGCTCTGATCGGGTTTATAATTGATTCTGAACTGATCTGATCACTTTGTTGGTTGGTTTATTTATCTACTACATACTCAGAAATATGTCTGAGTTCTCAAGTATCATAAGTAGACCAATGATTATTGAGTTTGATGACAAGGTTCATAAAATGCAGGTCTCCTCTATGAAAACATGCAAGTCTGGAAGGGAAATCAATGAAAAATGCTACATGGCTCATGGAAGCTCAAGAGGCTCTTCTCGTTCAGACGACTCTAGAGGATCACATATGTCAAAGATGTCAAGAAATTCTCAAGAATCAGGTAAATCCAATTCAGACCCATTTGATGCTTCAATATCCAATTCTGATTCAGAGAATGATATATCTTATAATGAATTGATAGAATGCTATGAGCACATGTGCAAACAATTTAAAACTATTAAACATCAAAACAAGAAGCTAAAAGAAAATCTGGAAAAGAATGAAATGATAATTGATAATGCTCAAGCATTCTATGAAGAAAATGAAACATTGAAAATGGAGAATGAAAAATTGGAAAATGAAGTCAAAAACTATGAAATCAAGTTTTCTAAGTTGAAAGAAGATCATGATCATGTGGAATCTGAAAATTCTGATTTGAAAAATCAAAATGAAAAATTGATTGATCATAATGAAAATCTCAAATTTGATAATGATCAATTGATCAAACAAATCTCCAACATGGCTCATGATCATCAAATAAAAGAGAAATGCAACCAATTGATTGAGGAAAATAATCATCTGAAAAAGAAGATTGAATGCATGTATCATGACAGACCATTAAATGATGAATGGAACAATTCTAAGAATAAAATTGTTGATCTGGAACAACAAATTGCTCAATTTGAAAATGAAAAGAACAAAATGAAAAATGGTTTGGATGTCATGCTAAACAAGCTTCAGACTTCAGAAAAAGAAGTTGTTGCATTAAAAGCTGAAAAACAGAAGATTCAAAATGAATTGAAAAACACAAGTCTTGCTTCTGTGAAAAATAAGAAAAATGTTCAAAAACAAAATAAAATTTTGAACAAAAAGGCAGCAATTAAAAGGAATGTAGTTACAACTGAAAATCCGAAAAAGGAAGTGAAAAAGAAAGCAGGATTGTACAATGTTTCAACTCCTCCAACAGCTCAAAAAGCTTCAAGGCAATCTCCAACTCCACATCATGCCAAGAGATACCAAAGGGTACCACCTCCTTCTTCTCAACCCAAGGGTGATCAAAGGTACTCTAAAGGATCTCAGAGATTCCAGCAAATGCAATCACACTATGGTAAGCTCCAGGTAAATGCTCAACCCGTTTGCTACAAATGCAATAAACTTGGTCATCTTGCTAAATTCTGCTGGAAGAAAAATCAACACTCTCATAAAAATCATGATGTTGTGCATGCTTCAAGGCTCCATAATAATCCATGTGTTCATACACACAAGGATAAACATGTTCATAAAGATCAGAAATTTCATGTATCTATGAACAGGAAAACTGCACAAAACAACAGAAATCCAAAAATCAAATCACTTTGGATTTTGAAATCTTTGTTATATCCTAACATTAATGTCGTTGCAGGACCCAAGCAAGTGTGGGTCCCAAAACAAGCTTGATCAGCAAGTTGAGATGTCTTGCAGCCAAAAATTAGAAATGGATTCATGACATTGGCTGTGCAAGGCAAGAAATGATGGAGAACAAAGGTAACTTTTTTGACTATGATTGAAGACTGTTCAGGTAAAATCTCCTTATCACTTCATATTTGAACTGCTGAAATTGAAATGGATTCTTACCTTTATCTGAGCAATGCAAAATGTGCCTTAATGCTACCCCACATGACAATGCCACTTAGCAATTGGAATCATGCCATCTTGCTTGCATAACTGTGCACATGACCTCTTGGTATATCAAATGATGACATGTGGAAAAACAAGTTATGCTTGTTTGGAAACGATCATTATGCGTGAGTAAAATACTCCGCCAAGTACCAAAAGTCATGTAATGTATAAGGCTAGTTGAGTGCTTAATAATTTGTGAATTGCTTGATACATTTACTATGCATGTGTTATGGGGGAGTAAATTTGAAAGTGCTCATATGCTCATGAATGCTCATGAAATCTATGTGCAAGTGCTTGTCATGAATGTATATATATCATGCTTGAATGTTGTCTCATTACATGCACATCTTATGGGGGAGTAAGTTTAAGGCTAGGTGAGTGAAATTCATAAGGGATACCCTTCATATTCAATGTGTACTTATTCCTCAATCTTATGGTTCAAATCACTCTCAATTCAAAGCCTTAAAGCTGAAGTTTCAAAGCCCCTGTCGACAGCCCCAAACAGCCTATCGACAGATATGGCCTCACAGAACCAAGAAATTGGACTCTGTGTGCTTCTGTCGACAGACAAAAATACTTCTGTAGACAGCTTTACTCAATTCCTGATTTCCCAGAACCCCAACTGCTCTGTCTGAGTGCATCTGTCGACAGACACTCCCTTGCTGTCGACAGATACACATTTTCTGTAAATTCTTCATCCTTCTTCATAATTTCTTCATGAGTATGTTCATATCATTGATGCAAGGGGAGAATTGGGTATAAATATTCATTATAACCTTTCATCCTCACATAGTATCAAAGTCATATGGTTAATCACAATGATTTTGAAATAATATTTTGAGATTGAGTCTAGGTTGTATCATCTAGAAAACATTGAACAAATCTAATGATTTTAACCTAACTCACTTGAATAACTCCCTTGTGGATGATCATGTTCTATATGGATTGACAAGTAAGAAGGTTTTTGAACTTAATGTCTTTGCATTGGCCTTTGACCTTAATAAACCTTTTGAACTTGATTTTCCAACTTAAAAAAAAAAGAGAAAAGCTACCTATTTCTAAAGTCAAAAATTAAAAAAAAAAAAAACAAATATGTGAATTGGGACAAAGGCAGAGCAATGATGAGTATCACTGAGTAACCGGGGACACGGGCATCACAAATGTCTGTCTTCGCGTCAAAAAGTCCTTTCATTATCTCTGCATAATGGTATGATGGTCACTCACACTGAGTAACTGGGGGTACGGGCATCCCAAATGTCTACCTTCACGTCAAAAGGTAAAAGTGATCCTAATTACCACTTAAATTGTTCAAATGCTAGAAATAGAGTGGAGCCTCCAAGATTTAAATCAAGGGCAATAGGTTGTCTATTGTCAATTGTTCATGTAGACATTGCCTTCATTTACCAACTGAACATCACCCACGAAGGTATATGATTTTCTTCAATGGTTTTATTCAAAAGGGTTATCTCATTTTCATGTGTTTTTGAACGATGTATTCTAAATGCTATAACTTGAGATTCCCGGAGTATTATCTCTTAACCATTGTAGAATTTTTATGTGTCTTAATACTAGTGTTTATGACATTTTGTAGTGGGTATCAACCTATTCTCAACCTTGCAATCTCATTTGAACACTCATTCCCCACTCAATTCTTTCACAATTCAGTTATGTGGTCACACAATTCTTTGCTTCATTCTTTTACTTGTGTGCACCCATTATCTTTTTGAATGTTGCCAAAAGGGGGAGAAACATCAATTGTGCATAAATTGAAATTTTTGTCATCATCAAAAAGGGGGAGAATGTTGGGTTCTCATATTGGAGAATGTTGGGTTACAACAAGTGCTTAAATGTTTTTGATGATGAGCAATACTAATTGATGTTATGTGAAATGTTCACAAATGGTATGTTTGTTTTTGATGATGAACATTTCATGAACAAGACAAAATTGTTGTGTTATGAATGTGTGAAACATGATGAGAATGACAATTGGATGCAAATGAAACACATGTTTTATATGTTCATTATATCTCACTAATTATGTCTTTTAATGTAGGTGAGATTCCATGCAAGACAAAGCCCAAAATCCAAGTGCAAAAGAACAAGACAAGTTGCTGAAATAGTGCACCTGTCAACAGATGACAGTGCATCTGTCAACAGATGAATAGTGCATCTGATGCATCTGTCGACAGATGATTTTCGCCTGTCGACAGATACACTCAGAAATCTATTTCCAGAAAGCCCAGTCTTCCGGTTCTTGCAAACCTGTCAGCATCTGTCGACAGCAGCAAGTCGGCTGTCGACAGACGGAGTTTTGGGAAGATCTAATGGCCAGGATATGATCTATATTTTGGTGTTTCCTTTTAGCACGACTCTCTATGCTTGGACACCACTATATATGGATCATATGAGGCTATTTTCGCAGCAAGGAGCCACCATACCAAAACCCTAAGCAAAGGTCAAGATCAAGGCTTTCTTCCTGCTGCCCTGCTTCATCTCTCTGCCCAGAACAAAGAAGAACAACCTTCCAAGCGGAGTTGAAGCCGGTTCGTCCGTGGTTCAAGCTTCTCCATCAACTGATACTTGTCAAGACGAAGCTTGGAGTCTTCTGGACGACCAACGAGAAGAGATCTACATCGGGATTTGATTCTTCATCTCAAAACTCTTCTCCTTTCACTACTTTCATATATCTGTGTGTGTGCACTGATTTGAGATCAGTACGTGGATGTTGTGGAAGTGTGGATTGTTGTTCTGATTGCGTGTTTGCATCAGACAACGTGTGTGTGGTGTGTTGGTCAGATCAAGGCTAGAGGATCTGATCTTTTGTGGACTTGATCTAGCGTGTGTGTGTGTGGTTGAGCCGGTGTGCTCGTGTGTGTGTTGTACTCAGTTCTTGAGTAGTGTGTCCTCACTGTGTGGGGGGTGGACGTAGGAGTCACGTGGTGTGATCTCCGAACCACCTAAAAAATCCCTTGTGCACTGTGGTTTGACTTGTGGTTTGCACTGTATTGCGCTAGATGCATGCATAGGGATTTCGTCTACACACTAACTGTTAGTTTGCTCACACACATTGCATCAGATCAAAGGGGTTTTAATTGAGTAGATCTTTTAATCCGAAGTAATTTTCATATTGCTTAAGTTTCCGCTGCAAATCTATTCAACCCCCCCTTCTAGCTTTGCCAATACCGAATATCCGATCCTAACATCTCATACCATTTATGTTGCAATGTCCCAATCTTCTGTGCCACAATTCAGTTGATTGAACTTTATCTGCTATTAGACAAACATTTTGATCCTTGAGTTCTTCAAGATAGAGCACATATAAGTTCTTTTCTCTATTTGCCTCGAAAATTACTGCTCCATCCTTTAATATGCTGCACTTTGACTCTTGAAATTGGATCTGATGGCCTCTGTCACAAAGCTGGCTGATGCTAATAAGATTATGTTTTAGCCCTTTGACAAACAATACATCTTCAATAACTGTCTTTCCTTTATTGTTCACAGAACCACTGCCTATCACTGTTCCTTTTCTGTTATGTCCATAGGTAATAGTTCCTTCTTCACTTTGAAGATGAGAGAATAGCTTTCGATTACCTAACATGTGTCTTGAGCACCCACTGTCCAGATACCATTTGGATGCTCGAGAGTTACCCTGAAATGAAAACATTAAGTTTTAGGTACCCAAGTTCTTTTGGGTCCTGATTGGTTAGTATCACTGGTTTCCCTTTTTATTATCCATTTCTTATGTTTAGTTGGACATGTAGTTATAATATTTCCTAATTTGTTAAAGTGGCTGCAGTAGGACAATTTGGTTACTCTTTCTATATATTTGAAATCTGCCTTGTATGCAATGTCTTGTTCAGGTACAAATTTTGGTGTTGGATATATTTTAGGATAAACTATGGTTTCTTCATTATCTGGGGGTGTATATCCTAATCCATTTTTCTTCTTACCTGATCTTCTAGCACCTTTTAATATGAGGGAGATTTTACCATTTGTAAATTTTTCCAATGTACTAGATAACTTTTTATTCTCTTCTATTAATGAGTTTATCTCTGTTTTTAGTTCATTCGAGCTTCCATGTTTTTCCAATTTAATTATTTATTCATTCTTATCCTTTAGATCTTCACATAATAACTCATTTTTTCTTTTAAGTTCAGTTAACTTTTTTTCTAGCTATTCATTTTCTGATTTTAGATCTGAGTTTGTGTTTTCTAGACAAGTATTATTTTTCTTACTTACTTTTAATAGTTTGGTTACTTCTCTATATTTACTGTATAGTTCATTGAATGCTTCCTCTAAATTATCTGAATCAGAATTATTGCAGGAATGAAAGGAGGAGTTAGATGTTAGCTTATCATCTGTATTTTCCATGAACGCCAGGTTGGCTTCTTCTTTATCACTACTTGAGCTTGACTCACTGTCTGAGTCGCTGCTGTTTTCCCAAGCGGCTGTCATTGCCTTTTTCTTGTACTTCTTGAATCGTCTAAAGTTGTCCTTTTTCTTGTGTCCCTCTTTCTTAATCTTTGGACATTCTGCCTTGATATGTCCAGGTTTCTTGCACTCATAGCATATTAGTTCTCCTTTCTTCAGATCCTTTCCTTCAGACTTCTTAAACTCTTTGTTTTTCTTAAAGAATCTTCTACCAGATTGAAATTTCTTTTTCTTGGCTAAAATCCGCTGCAGTCTTCTTGATAGCATTGCTTCTTCATTTTCACTGTCCTCAATACTTTCATTTTTATCTGAGCTTGCTTCTGATGAGTCTTCTTCAGCTTTTAAGGCATTGGAGTGCTTCTTTCTACTTGAGGACTCTCCTAGCCTTTCCATATTGATCTCATGGGCCATAAGGGACCCAATGAGTTTTTCCAAAGACATCCTATTCAGATCATTAGCTTCCTCAATAGCTGTGACCTTTGGGGTCCATGAGGATGGTAAGGATCTAAGAATTTTCCTCACCATGTCTCCAATCTCATAGGTTTTCCCCAGTCCAGCCAATCCATTTGTAATATCTTTGAATCGACTGAACATTTGAGTTATGGACTCACCTGATTGCATCTGAAATCTTTCATATTGTGTAACAAGCATATCAATTCTTGTCTCCTTCACCTTGTCTGTGCCTTCATAGGTAATTCTAAGCTTTTCCCACATCTCCATTGTGGATTTACAGGCTGAAACTCTGTTGAATTCCTTTTTGCTTAGTGCACAGCACAGAATACTCTTAGCCTTACAGTTCAAGGAGATCTTATTCCTGTCATCATCTGTCCACTGAGCTTTCTCATTTGTGACGAGGAGATCGCCTTCTTCTACTATTGACCATATATGATAGTCGTGACCTTGGAGAAAGTACTCCATTCTGGTCTTCCAATAAGCATAATCGTCACCATCAAAGAGACGGGGTCCGTTGACAGACTGACCTTCAATGTTACCTTGGGCTGCCATGGATCTTTACTCTTCAGATCGTTGGATCTTTCTTCTTTGTCGAAGAGACTCGCTCTGCTACCACTTGTTGCCTAGTTGACGAGCCCAGAGGGGGGGTGAATGGGTCTTTTTAAAAAATTTATTTGATTAGTACTTGTACTTAAAACATTCATACAAAGATGTTCTTCGATGAAGGTTAGCAAAGGTTAGTATAAAAGAAAACACACAATAAGCAATCATACAACACAAGGAATTATCCTGGTTCAGACCTCCTCTCCTTAGGAGTCCTACGTCCAGTCCCTGAGCAACAACTCAGGATTCCACTAACTAGGGTACAGTCCCCTTATGGACAATATAACACCCAGCTCAGCTGGTCTTCCTTCACACGAAGGGAACTACAACACCTTGGATCCCTCACCAGGTCTTCCTTCACAACAGAAGGGAACACAACACCCTGGCTCCCCACCAGGTCTTCCTTCACAACTGAAGGGAATTCAACACAACAAGAATAAGCAAGAATTCAAGCCCCTAGATCAAGCTTTAGCAAGACAAGATTTGAAGCTACTAGCACTGAGAGCAAATAATCTAAACAGGCACTCTCTCAGAACTACACTAGCTCTCTTAGGATTTCTATTACAGCACAGAGAGCAAAGAGCTAAAGACACACTAGAATTGAATTCTTGGCTCTCGGATTCTTTCAGAAGATCTGCAAAGCTTGTGTTCTATGATGGTAAGTCTCTCTCTTCTGTTGTCTTTTCTTCTGGAGCTGCTATCTTGTATTTATATCTCCAATTTGAAAAGTAGTCGTTGAAGTAACCGTTGTCTCTTAGTTTGGTAGACGTTAGACTATTTGACACTTGGAAGCTTCTAGTCAACAATCTTTTATCCATTTGAGCACGCAAGAGATAGGGTCTTCTGGCGTCTATATGGTCCAACGTTGTATGCCAAAATGTCTTTAGGGTCCTGCATACATTAAATGCTAGAACAGTAGGCAGCTAAACTGTCTCTTGATGTCAGAAAACATTGATGTGAATATTCACCAAAATAGTAATGCCAAATAGCTTGTTCTAAAAGATGTTAACAGAGTATGCACGATATTGAAAAGATATCATCTGCATGCATGCAGAGATGCATTCTATCTTCATTAAATGCACAGCAGTCAGATAGATATGTGAAGACTTTGACTATTCAACGCTTTTAGAAATAAGATAAATATCAAGTCGATATAAAACATAAAGTCGATGCCTATATGACTTATGAAATCATTATGATCAAGTGTTTACTGAAGAAATCATTATGAGCACTTAACAAGTCGTTATAGAAAGCAAATCGTTATATTCATTAAAGGAATCGTTATGAATACTGAAGAAATCATTATAGAAAACAAATCATTGTATTCACTAAAAGAATCGTTATGAATACTGAAGAAATCGTTATAGAAAACAAACAGTTGTGTTCATTAAAGGAATCGTTATAGAGAGCAAATCATTATGAGCACTAAAGAAATCGTTGCATGAAGCAAATCGTTATGAGCGCTAAAGAAATCATTGCGCGAAGCAAATTGTTATGAGCGCTAAAGAAATCGTTGCGCGAAGCAAATCGTTATGAGCTCTACAGAAATCGTTGCACGAAGCAAATCGTTATGATGAGCAAATTGTTATGATGACTTAAGGAATCGTTGCGATGAGCAAATCGTTACAATGACTTAAGGAGTCGTTGCGATAAGCAAATCGTTACGATGACTAAAGGAATCGTTGCGATGAGCAAATCGTTACGATGACTTAAGGAGTCGTTGCGATAATCAAATCGTTACGATGACTAAAGGAATCGTTGCGATGAGCAAATCGTTACGATGACTTAAGGAGTCGTTGCGATAAGCAAATCGTTACGATGACTAAAGGAATCGTTGCGATGAGCAAATCGTTACGATGACTTAAGGAGTCATTGCGATGAGCAAATCGTTACGATGACTAAAGGAGTCGATGCGATAAGAAAATCGTTTTGATGACTTAAGGAGTCGTTGCGATGACCAAATCGTTACGAGAACGATTCCCGTTTAACTTAAAACGATGTTTCAGATTATGAAGAAATCGTTAAGGCACTTATGAAATCATTACAGTTCTACTGAAATCGTTGTAGCATAAGGAAAGTCGATGTGGACTTAAGAGAAATATCATCTTGACATTGTTAATGCTTCAGAAGAGTAATACTTACCAATATTGGCTTGTTTGTCCTTGGTGTATTTCCTGTACTTAGACTTTATAGAATATGTGTTAGAGAACTTTTGATAGGGTTTTGTTAATCACCAAAATAAATGTGTAATTAATTAAAATTATATGGAGACAGATTGATCATCAAAGAGAACATTCCTCCATGCTTGCCAAAATGTTTCAACGCGCACGAGAGTACCATTTGAAGATGAACCCGAAAAAGTGTGTATTTGGGGTCTCCTCAAGAAAGCTATTAGGATTCATAGTCAGCAGACGGGGGATTCAAATAAACCCGAACAAGGCCAAGGCAATAGGTGAGATGCCTCCTCCTAACAACATATCCGAGCTTCGAAGATTGATCGGTCGACTACACTTCATAAGAAGATTTATATCTCAACATTCTCAGAGGTGTCATCCTTTCTATGAACTATTAAAAGGAGGGGTAAAATTCGAATGGAATATTAAATGCTAAGAAGCCTTCGATGAACTCAAGAGCTATCTTATGAATCCAACTGTACTGCAGGCAGCTATACTAGGAAAACCCCTCATCCTATATCTGTCGACTATTGAGGACTCCCTAGGAGCTGTCCTTGCACAACATGATGACGCTGGCAAAGAAAGGGTAGTCTACTATTTGTCTAGTCTTTTCAATCGTGTCGAGCTCAAGCTCACCACTATGGAGAAAACATGCGCAGCGCCAGTGTGGGTAGTGCAGAAACTAAAGCACTACTTCCTAGCTCATCAGATGAGTTTGACTTCTAGGATGGATCCCATCAGATACCTCCTAGGGAAACCAGTCCTCGCCGATAGATTAGCACGTTGGCAGAGCTTCTTGTCCTAGTTCGACACCACCTTTGTAGTCCAGAAGGCTATAAATAGGTATGCTATTGCCAAGCACCTTGCTCACCTTCCTCTTCCTCATAGTGACATGGTCCAAGAAGAATTTCCTGATGGAAACCTGTCACTTATCTCTTGCGATTCCTTCTGGTCACTTCATTTTGATGGAGCTCTCAATTCTAGGGGACCAGGCATATATGTTGTTCTACTCACCCCGAAGGAATCACCATTCCCTTGGCTTATCAACTCCAGTTCCCTGCCACCAACAACATTTCTGAGTATGAGGCTCTCCTAGCCGGTCTCAAATGTGCCTATCAGCTCGTTCTGCGGCAAGTCCTTTCTACTTAACGCACTCGTGACCCTAAACTCAAGCTTTATCAAGATTTGGTCACACTCCTATCCAAGCAATTTCATAAGCTCATCTACATTCACACTCCTCGCTCTCAGAATATCTTGGCTGATGCCTTGGCATCTCTGGCCTCATCCCTCTCAGCCAAAGCGCTGAGACTATCATTGTTCAGAGGTTAGAAGCACCATCCACTCAGGATCCTTGGTTCAACAATCTCAGGAACTCTTTTATTGTGAAGGCAGAGAGAAGAGATGTGATGGAAGTGATGCTTATAGAGCTAGGAGAGATAATGAAATAGGAAAGGCCATGGTACCACGAGATTGAACAATATTGCAAAGACGGTACCTTCCCAGAAGAAGTTGAGTCTGAAGATAGGAGAGCCATCTGTAGAGCGGCATTAAGATATACCATTGTTGGAGAAGTGCTTTATAGATACGCTCTAAACAGGATGCTCCTCAGATGCTTGCCTGACGAAGAAGCCTAGAAGGTGGTGAAAGGAGCCGACTCCAGTGCGTGTGGAGGGCATGTGAATAGCCAGATGCTAGCTAAGAAGATTCTTAGGATTACTGGCCAACCTTAGAAGAAGATTGTGCCATCTACGTTCATAGGTGTGTTAAGTGCCAGCTCCATGCCGACAAGATTCATGCTCCATCTTCCTCTCTACATCCACTATCATCCCTGTGGCCTTTCTCCATGTGGGACTTTGATATCATTGGATCCCTTGGTTATCCTAATGCTCAAATCAAACAAAAATCATTCATCCTCACTGCTACTGAGTACTTCCTAAGCCGAAGCATTCGCGGAGATCAAAGGTTCAACCGTGTGCCGGTTCATCATGAAGAACATCATCTCGCGGTTTTGAGTGCCAAGTGGCATAGTCACTGACAATGGACCACAGTTAATATCTCAAGAGCTTCAGGAATTGTGTAAGAAATTCAACATTTTTCTGCATCATTCATCTCCATACTATCCATAGGGTAATGGTCAAGCCAAATTCAAAAATAAACACTTTTGAAAATTTTAAAGAACACTTGTGAATCTCACAAATTTGCTGACTGGCCTAAGAAATTGATTGAGGCTCTATGGGCCTACCGTACCTCCGTCCGCACGCCTACAGGGTAGACTCCCTTTTCACTCACTTATGGGATGGAGGCGATATGTCCATATGAGATACTCATTCCTTCGCTAAGGGTACAACTAGACAAAGAACTTAATCTCGATGAATGTCGAGAGGCGTTACTTACACAGCTGGAACTCTTAGACGAATGACGTCTGGTTGCATCCGATCATGCGCTTTCATATCAAAATAGACTCTCGAGATCTTTTCAGATGAAAGTGATTGAATGCACTGTCGATTCTCCAGCACACACAACACGGAGACCCACTGTCGATTCTCCTTAGACAAAGGTGTTCCTGCTTAGCCCTCATATAGGGAAAGTGAAGGTCTATTCTCCTCTTACTCGGACAAGGCATAGGGGCAAAAGGATTGCTGACTTGTAGACAAAGAAGGGGGTAGATCATGTGTGAATGAAATCTCAAATAGAGATGGTCAAGTTGAATTTCCAAAATAAATGACAAAAATACAGAAAAGAAAATGAGTCAAAATGAATAATAGGGGCATGGCAAAGAGTGACAAAGTCCCCGGGGGATGAAAATGAGCCCGGTCGTACTCATGTCCCAAACAAAAAAACAATGAACACAAAGTCTCTAGACAATAGACGAAATTCATTTGAGATACACCCTAACAAGTCAAACAAACTGGCATCCCGAGCACTGATGCTAAGTCTTCCTATCCCCACTAATGATCGGAATGCTCCCACACGTAGTCTGTGAAGGAACACTAATGACTAGGGGCAGTCAACCATAGGGAAGCCAAAAACAAATGCACGCTACACTTAGGGGGGTATTTAACAATAGGAGATGGGAGATGAGATTCATAACTAATTGCCCAAATGCAGAGGGTGCCGCTAGAGAAAATAAAAAAATAAAAAAAATAATAGAAAATCTAAAAATAAAAAATAGAAAATCCAAATCTCCAAAAAGTAGAAAATCCAAAAATCCAAAAAACATAAAACCCTAAAATTTCAAATATATAAATATATAATCCCAAAATCTAAAAAAAAATAGAAAACCCCAAAATCTAAAAAACAATAGATGTACATGCCATTTTTTAGCATGCATTGTCACTTTTTATTTTCGCCTATTTAATAAGGCTCAGCCTCTTGACTATCATGAAGTTAAAGTCATTCCATGCTTAATGCAAGGGGCCGAGCCAAAGAGTTGATCTAACTCGTTTGCTAAGCGTGCAGGGATGTGATGTTTTGAAAGACACAATGATGTACTCAATTTCTTCTCTCTCTCTCTCTCTCTCTCTCTCTCTCTCAAATCTCATTTCCCACTCGTGTCAACCACAAATCATTAAAACATTCATAAAACTTTGGGGCAAAAGCAAAAGATCCACTAATTTAAACATCATGTACAAGATAAGGGGGATGTCGCTCACAAGCTTCTCACTCTCCGCCACCACTGTAACATTCCGGGTTTTGGCTTCCTTGGTGTTGTCCTTGGGATCGCTACGGATCGGGGTGTCGCATTCTGAATGCGACGTGTTCCATGTCGCCTTCTAGTTGAGAAGGGGACGGCCCTTGTGTTGCGTTCCTGTTGTCTGTTGGCTGGTGTGCCACATGTCTGCAGCGTAGGTGTGAAGGCGACATTCCACCTGTCACATTCACCTGAGACATCTGCATGTGCGACACATGGTCTGGAGGCTGTCTGCATGGCAGGAGACCTGTCGGGAACTTTTGAGAACGCGACGATGTGGGCGTCACATTCTGGTTGAGAACGCGACGATGTGGGCGTCACATTCTAGTTGAGAACGTGACAGACATCTTGTCGCGACCTCAGTTCCGAGGCCTTAAGCCTGGCAGACGCCTCTTTCTTCTCTTTTCTTTCCTTTCTCCTTCCCTTCTCCTCTCTGAGGTGGGGAGGCTTCCCCGTTCTTCCTCTGGTGGCTTGGGCGTGGTGGAGTCACCGGCGAGCTCGTGGCTGAGCGGCGGAGCGTCGTGGAGCGAGGAGGAGGTGTACTAGCCGCCGTGAAGGCCTCTTGTGGGTTCGGTTCATCCTTTCTGGTAGGGATCTCTTGCTCTCATACCTGTTAGTGTGGATGGAGCTTGTTTTTGGAGCAATCTGCCCATGCTTGTAGTGCTCTTGTGGTTTGCATGGGTGGATGCTTGCCGGTGGTGCTCCATCCATGTGTTTAAGCTTTGTGCATGTTATGTGTGGGTGAGGAGCGGTGGCATTGGTGCCCCTCGAGCCCTCTTTTATTTGCTTTCATGGTGTGCTTTCCTCCCTCTCTTGTTTGGAGGTGGTAGTGTAGCTTGGGGGACCATGGGATGGCCGCAATCCTTGGTTCGGGCTTCTATCTGAGGTCGCGACAGGTTAGCTGTCGTGACACCAGAAAGAAGGCGACGGGTAACCTGTCGCGTTCTGGTAGCGGCAAGTTGGTCATCACATTCCCCTCTGCCTTCTGTTTCCTATTTTCGATCATGCCGGAGGATGGCTCGTGTCCAAGTTGGTTAGAGGGAAGTCTCACCAACTTGGCACAAGGCCTGTCCTTCTGTTTGGGGCTTTGCCCTGGTGGTCCTTCGGGGTGTGGGACTTGGGGTGGTTCTGCCCGAAGGGTCCTACCTTTAGATGAGGAACGCGACGGTTCGATACATCACGTTCTGAATCTGAAGACGACACCCTATGCGTCGTTTTCTGGTTGCGACAGGGCCTATGTCGCGTTCTTCCATCGGGTCGCGACGGGGTCCTCGTCGCCTTCTGACTTTGGTGTTGTTGGTTGCAGTTTGTTGATCTGTTTTGGGGTTCAATCTTCTGATGCTGAACGCGATGGGTCGATGCGTCACGTTCATATCAGAAGGCGGCACCCTGGTCATTGCGACCTGTTGGCGACAAGTTGGTTGTCACTTTCTTGATCAGAGGCAATGTCCTTGTGGTCGCATTCTGATTGCTTGTGGTTCTGGCTATGGTTTTGTATCCAGTTGGCCGACGGCCGTTTTGGGGGTTTCTGGAAGGGGTGCCGTGCGTGCCTGTGCCTGCTGGTCTTGTCTTGGTTATAAGCCAACTGTGCCGTTTCTGTGGTGGTTGCCCCGCCAGTTCTCTGCTCACCCGGTGCTAGGCACTTGAGGGCTTGTCTGCGAGACAGGTTGTTACCGTTTCCTGGGACCCCTAGTCCCGCGCGTCTGTTGAGGGAGTTCTCTAGGCGGCAGGCGTGCTCAAGTCTCAGACTTGGAGCAAAAGGAGAAAACGGTGGGGAAAGTGGCGTAGAGTCGCTTGTGGAGCTCCCTTAGCTGGGTCTGGGACGCCGAGGTTGTTGTGGTGCTCGTTCGGTGCAGACCAGATAGTCCATCTCACTGCCTCGCTCTGCATTGGCTCCGGAGCCACGTAGGGAGGTCAGGCATGGGGCCGCAGCTCGGCTGGGCTGCGGTGGTTGTGTTGTTTTTTGCTGTGACTTGGTAGCCTCACTCTAACGGGGAGGTTTTAGGCAGGAGTCAGCGGCTGGTGAGCTGGAGGAGTGGACTGTATGCCCTCCTCTTAGCTGCTTGTGGCGGTGGCTTGGTTGTTCTTGCTTTGACCTTGTTTCACACACTGTTTCTGATCTTGTGTTCTCGTTGCCCTGGTTACACAGTGGTTGTAGCCTAGCCGTGTCTCGCTTCCTTGGGCTTTTTTGGTTGGCCTTGTGGGCCTTGTTTAGTGGTTTCCGTTTTGCGGGTGGGGTGCCTTGGGTAGGCACCCGACTGTTGTTTCAGTAACCCGTTCCTTGGTGTCATCCGTGCTGGCACCGGAGTGTGTAGTTCCCTGACCTCGTGGAGTGTCCGAGGTGCAGGGTGGTTCTGCTTGTAGGCCATCGACCTGGTGGAGGTCTGAGGTAGCCGTGCCTATAGTGAGATGGTGCTTCTCACGAGGTTGCTCGGTGTCTCTTGTGGTGACACCTGGTTGTTCCTTCCTGACCTCGTGGAGGTCTGGGATGTTGGGTGCTTGTGTCGTGAGACTCTGGTCTCACGTGGTCGCTCCGGGGTTCCGTGAGCTTCTTTGTCTTGGCAGGTGTGTGCCGAGGGTTTGCTTCTGCATTGTGTTGCTCTGGCCCGACCCTGGTTGCGGCTCGTGGCATTGCTGCAGTTGCTTCCGCATGTGTTGACTCCGCTGGTTCTATGGGAGTCGTCTTTGGCCTAACCTAGGTTGTGGTCAAGGCGTTTCTCTATTTCTGCTGCTTTGTAGTACTCTGCAGTAGGTGTTTCTCTCTTTACTACTTTGTAGAGTAGTTTTGCTTCTGCTTTGTTGGAGTTCCTGTTGCTCTGGCTAGTAAGCGACTGGTTACCCCTACTGAGCCTTGTTCGCGAGGCTCACTCCCCTACTCTCTTCAGGTAGGGACTCGCTCTCGTAGGAGTTCATTGCCGGACGGTTGTGGTGGCTGTTGGTTGCGCCGTGCGTTGCTAGCAGTGTGAGTTGTGAGCGTGAGTGCTTGTACCGTGAGTTGAGAGTGGCCTTTTTGAAAGTCCTTGGGGTATGCCCCTTAAGGACTGCACATTTCTTTCTGTACCTATACTTTTATTTGGGACTTGTTGTACATAATTTCCTTATTAATGTATGAACTTTCTTGCTATAGTTTGTTGAATTCATTGCTTATCTCATTGGACTAAATTCTAACCCTTCCGGCTCTCCGGATCCGTGGTTGGCGGCGCAACCTTCGGGGGTCCCTAGCGGGGGTCTGGAAGGTCAGGTCGTTACAGTGGTATCAGAGCTCAGGGGTCCAACAAGATTTGTAATAAGTTAATAACTATGGTTGTCCCAAAGAAAGGTACTAGTACGCTGCTGGCCCGTCCGTGTATAGTTGCTATTAGGTGAGCATTTGGGTCTTTGTTGCAGGTGGCTAGCTTTCTAGCAGGGTCCGAGTGTGAGCTGCAGGAGAGTGTTGCTGCTGTTGTTGGGTGCACGTGCTGCGAGCGTGGTTGTTGGTTCACTCGTGCTGCGGTTGGGTTCGTCGTCGGCCTGTGCATCTGTGTGGGTGTTCCGCGAAGGCTGAGAGAGCCTGCATGTGGTGTGGCCTTCACCGGTGCAGAATTGTGGTCTGCGGAACTGGTAGAAGGTGTCCTTGCCTTGTTGGCTGTCCCCTTCTTGTTGGGGTGTGTCCTTGTTAGATGTCCCCCTTGTTGTTGGGGTGTGTGTTGTGTTGGCTACGTGTTTTGCCTTGTGTGCCTGTGCGCCGTTGTGCATTGTGCTATGCTCAGTCAACGTCTTGCTCGAGCTAAGAAGATGCTTGTGTGTCGTGTTGCACCACTGTTGAGCACTGCGACACCTATCTGTGGTTGTTGTCAGCTTTGTGCTGGTTGGTTGTGAACTCTGGTGAGGTGCTTCCGGAGTTCTTCTCTGTTGGTTATGGTGGAGGTGAGGTTTTCCCCAGAACTTTGTTGTGCTCATTTTTGGTTGTTGCATCGTTGCCCTCTGGTTGAGGTGCATCGCTTGGCTGCTGTGTTCTGGTGGTGTTTCCCAGAATTGTTTATTGTTGTCCTAGTGAGAGTTCCTCTCTCTCTCGGACTACTTGTGTGCTCGTTGAAGTCTTCCGCTGTGTTGCCTCCTTGGTTTGAGGCCTCTATTGTCTAGTTGGTTGTCATTGCGTTGCCCTCGAGGTTGAGGTGCATCGCTTGGTTGCCTTGTGTTCTTGTGCGGTTTCCTAGAATTGTTGGTTGTTGTCCTGGTGTGGTTCGCTCTCAGGACTATTCCGGGCTTGTTTCTACCGGTTATTGTGCTACCTCAGGGTTGAGGTATGCTGCTGTTGTGTTGGCCGTTGCGTTCTGGTGGGTTTTCCCAGAATGACACCTTGGTGGTTCTAGTGGAGGTTCTCCCAGAAACAGTTTGTGTTGCTTCCGCTGTCTATTGTGTTCTCTCTGTTGGCCATTTGTTGGGGCTGCGTTCCGGTGATGGTCCCTAGAACGGCTCTTGGCACTTTTGGTGGAGGTTCTCCCCAAAGCTGCCTTGTGTTGTCTTATTTGTCACTGCTCTCTCTCTGTGGAGATGAGCTGTCACCGTTGCCAGTGGGACTGTTCGTGTCAAAGTCTACCTGGGTGTTGTCGGTCAAGATGCAGTGCCTTTGACCATGGGTCTCGCCGTGGTGCTGGCTAGGTTGTCTTCCAGCTCATTTGCACGTTTCTCGGTTGCATTGGTCGGACTCTGTGTGTCCCTGTGGTTGGGTATTTTGCTTCGTTTCTACACCCTGCGTGCTCTCACAGATGGTAGTCTGGTGAGTGTAGTGGGTGTTTGGTTGGCTGTGCTTCACGTATGAGTGCTAGCCTTGCGTGCTGTTTTCTCCTTTGTGTGAGGAAGGAGGCCTATTGTGTGTCTCCTTCCCCTGCTTTTCGTTGGTTGCTCGGGGTGGTGGTGCTGACAGGGTAGTTGGTGCCGTCTTGAGCACCGTGGTGACCATCGTGGCGAAGGTCCCTCCCCTGTTCAGCTGTTTTGAGGTTGAGCTAGTTGCTCCCCTCGTGCGCTTTATTTTCTTCTGGCACGATGGGTCGTGGTGGCCTATTGCACCGTCTCTTACTGTGCGGGTTTCTTGTTGCCTGACTAGACGAGGTAGGGCAGCGTGCCCTGTGTTCAGTGTGAGGTAGCACCGATTTTCTGCTGTTTGGCTTGCTTGTGCAAGCATCGTTCCGGTGTGTCTTCGCCTGTGCCTCAGCTGTGCTTGGAGGTGCTTTTCACTGCTTAGTGTGTGGCCCTTCCCACCTGTGGTGGTAGGAACGGTGCCCTGTGTTTGCACGCTTCTAAGAGCCAATAGGGTTGTTGCGCTCTTGAAGCTGCTGGTTCTCCGCGTGTTTTGCTTGTGTGGGTCTCTAGTGGAGAGTCCCTTTCGGTTGGCCTTGAATCATTCCAGGCTGTTGGTGCAGTTGTGAGCTGCACCATGAGCGTGGTTCTCTTTCGATGCTCCGTGTCTTTGTGCCTTAAGGGTTGGAGGCTGGTGTGGCCTGTTCTACCCTTTTTGGCTTGGGTCTTCTTGTGGGTGGCTTTTGGCAGGTCTCTTGTGGAGAGTCCTTCCTATTAGCCTTGTTGTTTCGTCCGTTGATGCAACTGTGTTGCATCTTGCCGAGCTTTGGTACTTGTGGTGGCACCCTCTGCTTGTGTTCGAGTGGTTTGTTTTCGTGCCATCTGGAGCCCTGGGTGTGTTTGTACGTTGGGAAGCTCCTGGTGCTTGTGTTGGCACCGTGTGTCGTGCTATGTTCCTGATCGTAAGCCTCTTGCGTAGTTTCGTAAGTTTGCTCGGTGTTCGAGGTGTTGAGTTTTCCACCTCTGGGACACTTCGTGCTGGCCGTGCCTTGTGGCTGTATCAGTACCGCTGTGGGGTGGCTGCTTTGCCTTGTCTAGGTAGCCCTATCGGTGGTACGCCAAGCGTTGGTCCCGACCTGTGTTCGAGGTTTGCCCTCCCGCTTAGGAGCAAGGGTGCTCGGTAGGGGTACCCTATTTTGGTTTGGATCCCCCTGAGGTGGACGTACTGTCCTCGACCTCTGTTGTTGTTTTGATTTTCCTGCGGTTGGCTGACGTCTCGCGTTGCTTGGCTTTGCCAACCTTAGACGTCTTCTTACGTTTTGCCTCTGTGCGTGTGCTTGTAGAGCGAGTGTTTTAGCTTTATGTGCCTCCATAGTCCTTGTGTGTCCTTGTCGGACCATGAGAATGATCTGGGTGGAGATCTAGTGGTGCCGACGGGCACTGCCTTGCGCGTCGTGGGTTCTCCTGTGTGGTTTTCCGCTTGGTTTTGGGTCGCCCTAAGAAACTCTCGTTTGGCCTTGCCGTAGGCTAGCTATTGCTAGTTGTGGCGGAGCCATTAACGGAGTCTTGTGGATGACCTCTTGGCATTTTTCTCGGTTGTGTCAGTAGTTGGCCCTCTTCTTGTCGTTGGCGATAGAGTGAGTTACTGACCAGTTGATCTCAATGGCGTGTTGTTGTGGGCTCAGTCGCATGGTTTTCCGCTGGAGGTTTAAGTGTTTTCTGGTCGGCTTGGTGCGTGCCACGCCTGTGGAGTTGTCGACATCCAATTATGTGCTCTGCGTCATTGTTGTGTTCCCTCGGAGCCGTCAGATGTCTGGTTAGGCACTCCCTTGTGGCAGGGTTGTGTTGGCGACCACCGGGAAGTCGCGGTGTGACTTAGTGGTCCTTTGCACCTGTTGTTTGCTCCGACCGGGTTTCGCCCTTAATTTCGAGGACGAAATTATTTTTTTTGTTGGATGTATTGTAACATTCTGGGTTTTGGCTTCCTTGGTGTTGTCTCTGGGATCACGACGGATCGGGGTGTCGTGTTCTGAACGCGACGTGTTCCCTGTCGCCTTCTAGTTGAGAAGGCGACGACCCTTGTGTCGCGTTCCCGTTGTCTGTTGGCTAGTGTGCCACGTGTCTGCAGCATAGGTGTGAAGGCGATGTGCCAGCTTTCGCGTTCACCTGAGACGTCTACGTGTGTGACACGTGGTCTTGAGGTTGTCTGCATGGCAGGAGACCTGTCTGGAACTATTGAGAAGGCGACGATGTGGGCGTCAAATTCTGGTTGAGAAGGCGACAAACATCTTGTCGCGACCTCAGTTCTGAGGCCTTAAGCCTGGTAGGTGGCTCTTTCCTCACTTTTCTTTCCTTGCTCCTTCCCTTCTCCTCTCCGAGGTGGGGAGGCTTCCCCCTTCTCCCTCCAGCGGCTTGGGCGTGGTGGAGTCACCGACTGTGACGACCCAACCAGCAAACTGGCCCAACAACCGTGCCAGTTGGTAGACTTCCCAAGAAGGTCACCCATCCTGGGACTACTCCCAACTGAGCACGCTTAACTTCAGAGTTCTTTTCCTGCTCGAGCTCTGAAAATGACTAGTCCGGGTTGTTGGTAGTCTGCTGATTTAGTCTATTTAACATATTCTTATATGGGGTGTTACAATCTACCCCTCTTGTATAAGCGACGTCCTCGTCGCTGCTAACATATAGCACACAATCTACCCCTCTTATATAAGCGGCGTCCTCGTCGCTGCTCACATATAGCACACAATCAAACCCCAGGCAGGCAGGATTCTAGAGGTGGCCCCCACAGGCTCAAGAGGTGGCTCCCATAGCGTAGCACTTTGCCCTGCGTAGCACTTAGTTCCTGCACTTCCGGCTGGGCAAGTCTCTGATACCATTTGTGACGACCCAACCAGCAAACTGGCCCAACAACCGTGCCAGTTGGTAGACTTCCCAAGAAGGTCACCCATCCTGGGACTACTCCCAACTGAGCACGCTTAACTTCAGAGTTCTTTTCCTGCTTGAGCTCTGAAAATGACTAGTCCGGGTTGTTGGTAGTCTGCTGATTTAGTCTATTTAACATATTCTTATACGGGGTGTTACAACTAAGGAAATAGATGCGAGCACTAGATGAATAGACAAGATAGTAGAGTGAACGTGAAAAGATGAGCGATTAGAGCATAGATGAGAGCTAGTGGAAATTGTACGTAACACGTCGAGTAATCAGGCGATAGTAACAGTTGCACAACACGCGCACTTGGTGTTGGTAGTCAGGTGGAACTCACTACCTTTCCGCTGGCTATGTTACGCACAGGTCCAGAGGTCCGGCGTGATTCAAGAAGAGAGTGAACTTCTAATGGCCGTTTGGGTCTTATTGATCCCTAAAGGGTTTTCATAGGCGTTAGGGTACGACCCGCTCATCGACCATGTGGGAATCCATGGACAGAGGAGATTTACGAAGGCCTTGAACAAAGACTCACTTGTCCGGCAGAAGGAATATCCGACGGAGAGTTCGTCCAAGTCAAGAGTGTGTGTATAGAAACAAGTGCTCGAGGTTCTAGAGGAATTCTAGGACATTGGAGCGTCTGTATCGGTGTTCTAAAACATCGCAAGAGTCGTAAACAAGTTCTTTTTAAAATAAGGCAATTAATTGCAATAATTACCAGATATGTTATGTATCATATTCATCAATTAAGCCATATTTGGATGGTTTCAAAGTGTGTGCAACGTGTAAGAGAAATCATAGAATTTGATAGGTCATGTGATTAACTTGAATTACTTAAGATATATTCAATAATTTAACACTTTGTTTTTCTATATGCAAGATACTTAACATGATATGGGGTTTATGGTTGAACAATAAGACTTGTAAAAGATTGGTTTTCGGGCCAAAAACTGAGATCGCGATGCAGCCCAGTAAGGGTCGCGACGGGCTTAGGACAGAACGCGATAGGACCTTGTACAGATCGCGACAGGTCTAGTGGAACAGGTTCACAGATCGCGACGTGGTCTTGCAAGGATCACGACGGTTCGATCAGGTCAGGCACACAGATCACGGCGGCATTGCCCGTCGCATTCAGATCGTGACGGTTGATGCTGTCCTGACAAGACCTCTGAACGCAGCCTATCGGGTTGTCACGTTCACAGGGCCTGCGTCTGAGTCCGACAGGGGGTCAGACATGTCTTGGATTATGGTCCAAGCATACCCTCTTTGACACAGGGTGCTTCAGGAAGTCAGAACAAATCATATAGTAGATGAAAAATCATGAAATCAATTGTAATCGACTCTAGACAGGCCTAAGTACATGTAGTAAATAGGATTTTGAATACTACAAAGGTTTTGGCATGCTTCAGTCACATTAAACAGGAAGAACATGGGACAGTAATCAGTTAGAGTAAAAGAATTAATTTGCCGACTAGGGTAGATGAAAATAAGTGCTTTCAAGGGAAAAAAAAAGCTAACATCCATCAGTACCTCCAATAAAATTTTTGAGGCCTGAGGTGTAGTATACATTGGAGATCAAGAAGTATGCAAAGGGTTCGGGGTAATGTAAATTGCAAAAACTTTGAAATTTAAAAACAAAATATTGTATTGATGGAAAAATACGAAATCAGAGGGCATAGTTCCATATGATTGGGACAACCTACAGACAAAAGTTTAGGATTTATGCTCGTGAGAATGCCTACCTTTCACATTTTTCTTCTTCTAGGGTTTGAAGATGAAGAACTCGGGAAGAAGCTTGAAAGATCCTTTCTCCCCACGATTTCTCCTCCTCTTGGCCTCTCCTCCTGGTCCAGCAACCTCTTGGCACGAGCTAGGGCTGGCCATGAGGGTTTTAGAGAAGTATTTAAGCTTCTCCCCATTCCCTTTCCTAGTTTAAGTCTAATTCCTGTTTAATTCCGAGTTTCCTGTTTTCCTCTCCCCTTTTTAAGCAAGAGATCTCCTAATTGGGTTGAGAGAGAGGGGATTTCATGGCCAAGCAATTAGGGTAGGTTTAGGATTCCAAATCCAACTCAAATCACTTATTTTAATGCATTAAATACCCTCTTTTTATTTAAGTAATATTTTAGTTACGAATTTTTGATATTTTTCTATTATTCCCCTTTTTAAAATCTCTATTTTAGCCTACTAATTTCTAATTGGTTCATTTAACAAATCCCTTTAATTCTTTTCTTTTAGTGGGTTCTATTTAATTCTCTTTTATTTAATTTTTTAATTACTTTTATTTTTTTAATATTTAAATATTATTTTCTAAAAATCTAGGTTGCTACATCCTCCCCCTCTTAAAAAGAATTTGGTCCCAAAATTCATATGATCATAAGGTAGGAAATGTCTTACCGAAAAGATCGGGGCAGTTTCGTCTGATTACTCCTTCCGGTTCCCATGTGGGTTCTTCCACTCCACGGTTATTCCATAAGACTTTAACCACGTGGATGGGATGGTTCCTAAGCTGTTGAACCTTCCGTTCCAGTATCTTGACTGGCTTCTCTTCGTATGTCACATCCTTGTTCAACACCAGCTTCTCGTGGCGAATGATGTGTGTAGGATCATACACATATTTCTTGAGCATAGAGACATGGAACACATTGTGTACACATGCCAGATCCGGTGGCAATGCCAGTCGGTATGCAACCTCACCAATCCTTTCGAGTACTTTAAAAGGACCGATAAATCTAGGACTGAGCTTTCCTTTCACACCAAATCTTTGGATGCCACGAGTAGGTGACACATTTAAGAACACATGATCACCGACTTAGAATTCTAAGTCCTGTTGTACCACTCTTATATTTTACACTTATATTTTGGTGATAACAAAATTTATGATTAATTAAATATTATTAAAAGTATTTAATATCATGTTTTCATAATAAATATAAATTTATGGAATTATCGCGGTGTGGTGCACTAAAATGCTAAATCGATGTTTATTCAATATACATCGATTTCTGTTCAAAGTGCCACATCGATTTCACTAACAATGATTTGATAAGTTACACAATAATTTGATTGTGTAACGATTCGTTAAGTGAAACAACGATTTCGTCGCCATAACGATTTGATAAGTGAGAACAATGATTTTCTCTCACAACGACTTGGTTCTCATAATGATTTCATAAGTGAGAAACAACGATTTGATTCTCACATCGATTCGATAAGTGCCATAACGATTTGATCATCACATCGATTTCTCTCTTACATCGATTACATATGTGAGAACATCGATTTGACAAAAACATTGATTTGATAAGTTTCATAGCAATTTGAACATCATAACGATTTGATAAGTAAGAACAACGATTTGCTCTCACAACGACTTAGTTCTCATAACGATTTCATAAGTGAAAAACTACTATTTGGTTGCCACATCGACTCGATAAGTCAAACAACGATTTGCTCTTTCTAAAACATCGATTTCCTTTATATGTCTTGGCGCCTAATGAAAAGTCAAATATATTTCTGACAGAAGATCTTTTTTATCTCTCTAGATCTCTTCTCTCCTGTCAAACAGAAAGGTGGTCACTTACTACTTCTGGGAGAAAACAAGAAGCATAGATGTACGTGAGCTTTTTGACAGAAACACTATTTTAGCTAAACTCCTTCTTCTATGCTTCCAGACCACGAAGACCACCAAGTGGCTGATAGTCTGAAGAAGAAAAAGAATAGAAAGCAACGACTAGAAGAGCTCCAATGGATCTCTTCAACGGATCTATTCAAAAGCCTCTCATATAAAAGATGAAGCAAGGCTAAAGAAAAGAAGAAGAGCTTTTCCTGAAAATCTTTGAAGGAGTGTACAACCAGTGAGGAACCTCAACACCACATACACTCAAAGGAAAAGAGAGAAAGAGCCTGAGCCAAAAAGAAGTGTTCAAGCAACTAAAGCACTCAAGCATTCAAGCTCCTTCTCCTCTCTTCACTCTCTCTGTGTGCATCTTGTAATCTGGGGGAGAGAGTCTTTTAGCTGAGAGTTTCTTTTAGTTGGTTTTCATCTACTCCAACTCTCAGCCGTGTTCTTTCTTTTCTAAGAAAGATCTTTGTCGAGCTGTAGGACTGTATACAGTGTGGAACCCAGCTAGGGGTTTGTGTCTAGCAGAACTGCACTGGGGTTTGTACCAGGAGGTTGGCTTCTTTACCTGTAAGAGAAGTGGGCTGCCTTCTTGCCCGGGAAAGAGAAGAAGACCAGCTGGGGTGTTGGGTGTTGTATTGTCCTTGAGGGGGACTGTACCCTTGGTTAGTAAAATCCTAAGAGGTTGCTTGGGGACTGAACGTAGGACTTCCATATGGGAAGGGCCGAACCAGGATAAATTACTTGTGTCATTTGTGTGATTGTTTTTTTTGCTTCCGCACTGCTACTATTTATCACACTAAACTAACCAAACTTTCAAGTGTTAATTTTCTGTGTTTAAGTTTCTATTTCAGATTTCAGAAAAACCTATTCAGCCCCTCTCTAGGTTAACTTGCTGCCGTACCAAAAGGGCCAATAAGTCACACCTTCTTTTGTCGGCATAGCATTTTTGTCTGGAGTGAGCAGTCTTAAGCCGGTCTCTAATCATTTGTATGTCCTTTGTGGTATGTTGCACCATGTCCGGGCCTAGCCATTGCTGTTCTCCAACCTCATTCCAGCATGCGGGAGATCTACAATTCCTCCCGTAGAGTGCTTCGAACGGTGCCATCTTGATGCTCGCCTGGTAACTGTTGTTATAGGCAAACTCAATAAGGGATAGATGCTCGTTCCAATAACCTTAGAAGTCTATGGTGTAAGCTCTCAACATGTCTTCCACTATTTGGTTGGTTCTTTCAGTTTGACCATCAGTTTGTGGATGGAATGTGGTACTAAAGTTGAGTTTAGTACCTAGTGCACCTTACAGTCCTTTCTAAAAATGAGATGTGAATCTCGGATCTCGATCCGAGACTATGGATGATGGAACTCCGTGCAGTCTCACTATCTCTTTGACATATAGGGTAGCTAGTACCTCTACCGACCACTTACTCTTTATGGCTAGGAAGTGGGCAGATTTGGTTAGTCGGTCTACAATAACCCATATGGCGTCGAGTCTACCACAAGTCTTGGGTAAACCCATGATGAAGTCCATGCCAATACTTTCCCATTTCCTTTCCGGAATATCTAGCGGTCTGAGTACACCTGTAGGGCGCAGGTGTTTCTCTTTTACTTGTTGGCAAGTAAGACAGTGTGCGGCATGTTCAGCTACCTCTCTTTTCATGTTCGGCCACCAAAACATCCTTTTCATGTCTTGATACATTTTCGTACCTCCTGGATGAATAGTATACTTCGTCTTGTTAGCTTCATCCATTAGCTTCCTCTTCAGTTCTTCATTGTTAGGGATGTATGACCTCCCTTGAAAGACAAGCCTTCCATCCTCTGTCATAGCGAAGTTCGGTCTTTTAGTTAGAGTTTCTTTGACGCGAACTAAGAATGGATCATCATCTTGTTGGGCTTTGATCTCTTCCAACAAGTCGAATTGAATCTTGATATTTGCGACCAAGACTCGATCATCCCTATGTTTAATATTTAAGTCTAACCTTGAGAATTGTTCTAGTAATTGCATCTCGCCAAGGACTAGACTTGAAACAAATGCCATCGGCTTTTTACTAAGAGCATCGGCCACGGCGTTTCCCTTGCCTAGATGGTATTGAATGTTGAAGTCAAAGTCTTTGAGGTATTCCAGCCATCTTATCTATCTCATGTTGAGTTCCTTCTGGGAGAATAAATACTTCAGACTTTTATGGTCTGAGTAGACAATGAATTTCTCTCCATACAAGTAGTGTCTCCAAATCTTCAAGGCGAAGACCACAGCAGCCAACTCCAGATCATGCACGGGGTAGTTGACTTCATGAGTCTTCAGTTGTCGAGAAGAGTAGGCGATGACTTTCTCCTTTTGCATCAGTACACACCCTAGCCCAATCCCTGAGGCATCGGTGTAGACAGAGAAACCTTCTCCCTCTATTGGCAGAGCGAGAACAGGTGTTGTGGTAAGACGGTCTTTAAGAGTTTGGAAACTTTTCTCACACTCTTTATTCCAGGAGTAGGGATTCTCCTTTCATGTCAATCGCGTGAGAGGGACGACGATCTTTGAGAAGTCCTTGATGAACTGCCTGTAATAGCCAGCCAGCCCTAAGAAACTTCTGATTTCTGTGACATTGGTTGGTCTCCCCCAGTTGAGTACAGCTTCGACTTTGGAGGGATCAACGGAGATGACATGGCCCAAGAAGGACACTTCTTTGAGCCAGAATTCGTACCTGCTTAGCTTTACGTACAGCTTGTTGTCTTGTAAGACTTGTAGTGCTATCTTCAGGTGTTCTTCCTACTCTTCCTTGGTCTTGGAGTATATGATGATGTCGTCGATAGAGACGACCACGAACTTGTCGAGGTAGGGCCGATATATGCTGTTCATGAGTTGCATAAAGGCTGCAAGAGCATTGGTTAGCCCAAAAGGTATAACAACAAATTCATAGTGCCCGTACCTACTCCTGAAAGCCATCTTCAAGATATCGTCCTCCTGGATCCTCATTTGCTGATAGCCAGATCGAAGATCGATCTTGGAGAAATAATGAGCTCCAGATATTTGGTCGAACAGTTCATCGACTCTGGGCAAAGGGTACTTGTTCTTGATGGTGACTTGATTGAGTTGTCGATAGTAGATGCAGAGCCTCATCAATCCATCCTTCTTCTTGACGAACAGTACAGGCGCTCCCTATAGGGAAGTACTTGGTCTGATGAACCCCTTTTCTAGTAGCTCCATCAGTTGCGTCTTTAACTCCTTTAGCTCGACAGGTGACATCCGGTACGATTGACGTGATACCGAGGCAGCTCTGGGGATCAACTCTATGGCGAAGTTGACATCACGTTGTGGGGGAATCACTGGCAGATCTTCAGGAAACACATCGGTGTAATCCTGGACTATGTGGATGTCTTATATCTTAGAACCCTTTTTTTTCTATGACTACGGCTGCTAGGGAAGCAATACACCCCTTCCTTATCATGTTATGAGCTTTTATGGTGGAGATTAGAGACATTCGTCTCTTATGTCTAATCTTGGAGAATGTCCATTTAGGAATGTCACTAAAGGTCACCCTTCCTTTCTTACAATCGACACTTGCCCCATAAGTGGACAACCAGTCGGCTCCCAAAATTACGTCATAGCCTTCCATGGGCATACACACCAGGTCGGCTTTTAGGTTATGGTCTCCGATCATTACATCGGCAGATGGAATGTATTTGTTCAATTTCTCCTTTTCCCCTAGTGGCATTGTGACAGAGAACTCACAACCCATGGATATAGGTTTTGCAGTTAGGGTATCAGCAAAGTGTTGAGATATAAATGAATGAGTTGCTCCAGTATCAAATAAGACAAATGTTCATAAGGAGAAAACTTGTAGAGTACCTTCTACCACACCAACGTCCGTAGCGGGTTCCTCTTCATGCAGGGCTTGCAGTCTTCCATATTTCTTAGGTGCATTAGGGCACCTCTCATTCTCTTTCAGTAGTGGGCACTCGGGAATGCGGTGCTCGCGACTTCCGCAGCTCAGACATGTGCCGACCTTCCTCCAGCATTCATCAGCCGTGTTACCCGTCTTGTTGCAGTGTTTGCAGTTGCTTTTTGCTGGAGTGTATGGGACTATCGCCTTGGGTTTCCTTTCTTGGCTAGGACCCTCTTTGAGGTTGAGGGGATGCTTCTTGCCATTGTTTGGCCTCTCAGATGATTGACCCGAGGTCAATTCCTTCTTCACGAGTTTCCCTTTGATACGGTCGGTGAAGTCTGTAGCATCTTCCAGCAGCTGAGCTTTCTTCAGCATCTCGGCATAGGTTTGGATGTCGAGAGGTGCTAGTTGGGTGATGTATTGTGGCTTAAGGCCGTTGGGAAAGCACTTAGCCATCATTCTTTCAGTGTTCACCAGATGTGCAGCATAGCGCACCAATCTTGAGAACTGGGCTTCATACTCGGCCACAGTCAGGCTCCTCTGTTTAAGAGCAGTGAATTCCACAGCCTTCCTTTCTTGGACACGCTCGGAGAAGTACTTGGTGTTAAATGCTTCCTTGAATTCGGTCCAGGTGAATTGATCGTTCTCCCTAGTAGCTTCCACTGACTCCCACCAAGCGCAGGTGTCGTTCTCCAGTTGGAAAGTAGCTAGTGGCAGCTTATCCCCCGTTGCACATTGCATAACACGGAAAATTCTCTCCATTTTCTTCAGCCAATGCTTGGCTTCATCCGGATCTGTGGATCCACTGAACCTAGGTGCGTTCAGACTCCTGAAGTTACGATGCAGCTCGCCTACACTGTCACGGTTTCCACCACCTTGGGTAGCTTGCATGATTGCACGAGTCAGTTCATGAATGGTCTATTGCATGCCCCTCATTTGAGCACGTTCAGCAGCCATCTCGATTGCTTAGTTCCTACAAAAATAGCTTACTATTATGATACTGATGTGAAATTTAATTCGTGCGTGTGTGAGTTTATTTTAGCTAGTTACCCTTGGCTCCAACCACAACTCACATAGGTAGGATAATTGACTCTAGTTGAGGCTGGTCAACCTAGATCATCCAGTACTTAAGAATAACCTAGGCTCAGATACCACAAAACTATCACGCCCCGACGCGGAATATTGGAACGCGAGGCAGTTGCAAGTAAACGGGTACAGAGCAAGTACTAGACATTAAACCATTGCACAATGAATATTACTAAAGATAATTCTTCTCATTAATAACTTTCAAATGTCTAGTTACAACCACTAATATCATAGCCATTCTATAGGGCTCAATTATATTGAAATAAAAGTAAATAACTAAACTAAGACTCTAACATAACTCTAGGATGCTAGGGTACTCGTGACTTCACTCATGGTCGTTCCCGTCCTCTTGAGTGTATGGGTCATCCTCGGGTTCACCTGAAAACACAACGACAAATAATGCAGGGTGAGCGATAATGCCCAGTAAGACTTAAATCTCAATAGCCAAGCAGGCTTTAAATGATTAGTGCATTAAAGGTAGAGTAATTAATGATAGAGCGAGAGAGTCAAGTAAAGTGAGAGATAACATGATAGCACATGAGCGAAATAGCACAGGTTTGCAAATATAGCACAAACGTCAATTATAGCACAAATAGCAAGATGGCCATAGCACAATAGCACAAAGTATAGCAATAGCACAACGATTATAGCATAGCACTTTGTTGTCAATAGACAACGAGAAATATAGCACTTTTATTTGTCATTAGATTAATCTAGATAGTATGGCACTTGGATGTAATGCCGACATCCTGATCATTTAACTCCCATGGGCAAATGGCACTTTCAGGCGCTCTCCCCAGGACCAAATTGGGCCCCATTGCACTGGCATTTGTTATATTGTTTATCTTTAGACAATCAGTCAGTGGCCAATATAGAGTACTAAGGAAATAGATGAGAGCACTAGATGAATAGATAAGATAGTAGAGTGAACGTGAAAAGATTAGCGAGTAGAGCATAGATGAGAGCTAGTGGACATTGTACGTAACACGTCGAGTAATCAGGCGATAGTAACAGTTGCACAACACACGCACTTGGTTTTGGCAGTCAAGTGGAACTCACTACCTTTCTGTTGGCCATGTTACGCACAGGTCCAGAGGTCCGGCATGACTCAAGACGAGAGTGAACTTCTAATGGCCTTTTGGATCTTATTCATCCCTAAAGGGTTTTCATAGGCGTTAGGGTACAACCCGCTCGTCGACCATGTGGGAATCCATGGACAGAGGAGACATACGGAGGCCTTGAACAAAGACTCACTAGTCCAGCAGAAGGAATATCCGACGAAGAGTTCATCCAAGTCAAGAGAGTGTGTATAGAAACTAGTGCTCGACATTCTAGAGGAATTCTAGGACAGTGGAGCATCGATATCGGTGTTCCAAAACATTGCAAGAGTCATAAACAAGTTCTTTTTAAAATAAGGCAATTAATTGCAATAATTACCAGATATGTTATGTATCATATTCATGCTAATTAAGCCATATTTTGATGGTTTCAAAGTGTGTGCAACGTGTAAGAGAAATCATAGAATATGCTAGGTCATGTGATTAACTTGAATTACTTAAGATATATTCAATAATTTAAAACTTCATTTTTCTGTGTGCAAGACAGTTAACATGATATGGGATTTATGGTGGAACAACAAGACTTGCAAAAGACTGTTTTTCGGGCCAAAAACTGAGATCGCGACGCAGCCCAGTAAGGGTCGTGATGGGCATAGGACAGAACGCGACAGGACCTTGTACAGATCGTGACAGGTCCGGCGGAACAGGTTCACAGATTGCGACGTGGTCTTGCAAGGATCACGATGGTTCGGTCAGGTCAGGCGCACGGATTGCGACGACAGTGCCCGTCGCATTCAGATCGTGACGGTTGATGCTGTCGCGACAAGACCTCTGAATGCGGCCTATCGGGCCGTCGCATTCATAGGGCCTGCACCTGAGTCCGACAGGGGGTCAGACATGTCTTGGATTGCGGTCCAAGCTTACCCTCTTTGACACAGGGTGCTTTAGGAAGTCAGAACAAATTGTTCAGTAGATGAAAAATCATGAAATCAATTGTAATCAACTCTAGATAGGCCAAAGTACATGCAGTAAATAGGAATTTGAATACTACAAAGGTTTCGACATGCTTCAGTCACATTAAATAGGAAGAACATGGGACAGTAATCAGTTGGAGTAAAGGAATTAATTTGCCGACTAGCGTAGATGAAAATTAGGGCTTTCAAGGGCAAAAGAAAGCTTTTCGAGGCCTGAGGTGTAGTATACATGGAGATCACGAAGTATGAAGAGGGTTTGGGGTCATGTAAATTGCAGAACTTCAAAATTCAAAAACGATAGATTGTATTGATGGCAAAATAATAAATCAGAGGGCATAGTTCCATATGATTGGGACAACCTACAGACAAAATTTTATGATTTATGCTTCTGAGAATGCCTACCTTTCATGTTTTTCTTCTTCTAGGGTTTGAAGATGTAGAACTCGGGATGAAGCTTGAAAGATCCTTTCTCCCCACGATTTCTCCTCCTCTTGGCCTCTCCTCCTGGTCCAACAACATCTTGGCACAAACTAGGGCCGGCCATGAGGGTTTTAGACAAGTATTTAAGCTTCTCCCCATTCTCTTTCCTAGTTTAAGTCTAATTCTCATTTAATTCCAAGTTTCTTATTTTCCTCTCCCTTTTTAAGCAAGAGATCTCCTAATTGGGTTGAGAGAGAGGGGATTTCGTGGAAAAGCAATTGGGGTATGTAGCACCCCGGAAATTTTAATTACATAAAAAATTCAAATAAATAGATATAAATAATTTCCATAATACAAGAGTATTTAAACATACGTATCATTATCGTATGTGCCAAAACACATCGGAAAATTTCATAAAAATTATAAATCAACCCCAAACATTATTACTAAATGTTCCAAAAAGAAATTTGAGCCAATAAAAATCGGATTAGCCAAGTTCAAAGTGTTTTGCGACTTATTATCGTAATTCATGAATAAGTCAAAAAATCATTATCACACGTACTTGAATGAGTCAGGAAATTTAATAAAAATCATATACAGACTTCAAATAATATCCTCTAATGACCCATCAAGAAATTTGGGTCAATAAAAATCATTTGGGCTAGGTTTAAGAGTTATTGTGACCGATTGTTCAAATTAGGAAACAAGTCGGAAAACTGTTAACACGTAAATACAACACAACTAAGAATTAAATAAAAATGTTGGAGAGACTTCCAACATTATATATTAATTACCCAATATCATAATTGGGCCAATGGACCACATATGACCCGAAAATCAAATGAAGCATGGAAATGCATAGAAATTCGCAACTTTAATTATGCTGAAATTAGAAATAGGTAATTAGAGTTGAATTGGGAAGAGATCTTGCATTCTTGGCAACCCAATTCATGCTTAACTATGATGGGAGGTTTCCTAAAGTCTCGCACACTCAAATGGAGGAAGAAATCCTCAAATTAGGAAACTGGTATGTCAAAACCGCAACTCTCTTTCATAGTTACAATAGGACTCCTAAACACCATGGATGCTTAAATACTCTTCACCAAATCCTTTGGGACGAGTTTACATCTTGTTGGGGTCGTGTGGAGGAGTTCTTGGCGGCTGGGGAGCAAGAGATCGTCCACACCAAGCCGTTCTTCTTCCCCTTCTCGTCTGCTGTGACCTGCACAAACCGTCCACTTGAAGTCGACCAAAGGTAGGTCAAACCCTAACCAAACCTTACAAGGCTTATGCCCCTTGAAAGAGGGTCGAGTCTACATTCTAACCCTAGTAGAATGCCCAAATTCCATGCAGTATACACGGAGTATTAGGCGTTTTCCTCCAAGTGGTCGGAACATAGGTTTTCTGGAAATGCGAGAATTCTTCAACCCAGAACGTAGGTTTTCTCAGGCCAAACTACAACAATTATAACTTTTTGTAGCAATTTTATATGCTGCTATAGATAAACGAATTGCTGCTAAAACACTTTAGTAGCCATTCAAAATTTGGCTATTATAAGTCCTGTCGCTAAAAGTGAATAACAGCTATTCAAAACAATAGCTACTAAAAGGAATTTTTAACGACGAATAAAAATGTTGTTATAATTTTTCACAATTGTACTCCATTTGTTGTCTAAGAGCTGCAAAAACCTTTAGTAGTAATTTAGATAGCTGCAATAGCATAGCAATAAAAGCATTTAAAATTGCTACTAAATACGTTTATTATTAATGGCTAATCTATTAGCTAGTATTTTTTACTTGTAGTTGCCATTATATATCATTAGAAGCTAACATAATGGTTGCTATTTGCTTTTCAAAAATTAGTTACAATTGTCACTATATGTATTAGCAGTGTTTCTTATTGCTTTTAAAGAATAGATATATATTTTAAATGGCTACTAAAATATTTAATTATCGCTAAAAGTGTATCCCATTTCATGTAATACCACATATATTTGCTACTAAAAGTTTATAATAGTGGCATTTAGAATTGTCACTATACTTGATTATAAAATATCACCTGTTATACAAATATATCATCATGCATATACATTTTTCTTTGTGTATACAATCTCTCCATAACAAATGATTTATTTGCAAAAATTTACCAAATCACATCACACACAGCTATTCTTACAACACATTACACATTTTTAGAAATGATAAATACAAAAGAGTAAAATATGTTTCTGAAACATTGTCTATCCACATCCAAAATTATACAAGTGGTTCTGGGTCACCATGAAATGCCAACAAGAAAAAAGAAAAAAGAAACAAAATGAGTTTCATCTCCAGCTGCATTCATGTAGATCATTCTCCTAGTAACCTGTAAGAGAAAAGACATATTTAGTATAGAATTGATAATATTATTGATATTGAAATGAGTATAATTGAATAAACATACAAGAGTAAAAGACCAAATAATTTGTCATAATTGCATCTCTCACTGTCTTGAATTGTCGATGACCTTGGGATAGGTTCATTATGAATAAGAGAAACATTTATAACTACTTTCCAATATTTATATCCTAACTCACAACCACCAACTTTTGTTAAAGGACCTTTACTTCCAACAGTAGCAACTGTTTAAGTAAACATAGCTTTTTCCTAACAAAAAAAGAAAAAGAATTTTTAATCACAATACACTAACATTAGAAGTTGTATTTACCTGAGCATTCAAATTATCATCATTCCTTCCCCTTTTGAGTGTTTCTACCTGCTTGGCAATAGTTAGTCAAATAAATTGAAATAAAATGCAGAAAAAAGACATAGAAGAGACAAATAACTGATAGCTGAAGTTTGCACATTTTTCCATGTTACTCCATAATTATTAAGAACCAACAACATGTAGGTTTCATAATATTGTGAACCTCATCACATTACCCTCCAGCAAATTGTTTGTTAGATTGATAACAGTAAGGGCCTGAAAAGCTTAACAAATGGAACTGATATCCTACAACAAAACAAGTTAAATTACCATGCAAGAAAATATTACATGTTTATATATATATATTAAATGACTGATAATGAGTAGCGGGATACACATATTTTTTAAATTGTTTTAATTAAATGGCCACTTCATTGCCACAGTAGAGGGATAACAGTTTACCACAAAATAAAAGTCAATTAATGACTAACCGCAAGCAGTAGGTGGAATCCAATCAAGACTTGGCATCAATGCATAATAGTCTTATAAAATATAAAATGGATCAGTTGACCCAAAGGAAGAAGTCAAAATCCATAAAAATAAAAATAAAAATGACATAATAGATGTTTGATAAAAGACGAATATATAATTAAAATCAAGCACATGTGAATGATCTTCTGAAGGCCAATTTCCATAAGAAAACCTATTCGGTTAGGAGTTTACATTCTATACAGCATGTATCGATAAAACTGTGCATCCACCATCACTCTACATTAAAAAGCTAATCGTTTACTTTTATAAGAATTCCATTTTCAAGCTTCTTTAATCAGCACTACCATCCCTCGGAATAAAAATATCTAATGTCTTGGGGTCATCCGTAGCCATCACATGAACAAATAAGTGAGTCTGAGAAACTTACTCGAAACTATCTCCCATAGATGTCCAATTGAGCTAACTCCCAAATAATAAAGTGCCACACTGGGTAACTCATCAAATCGGTTTATTTTCAGTAGAACTTTGTTCATTCCTCAGTTGTACAGCTACTCAGTTATTACTTGTTGAGAAGACGTACACTTCATCTGCAGCATGTGCAGAAAAAACATTGAGTTTGGCTGGTAATTAATCTTAAAAAGTATAAATAATGCAGCACAATAGACAATATATAACTTCTATTTGACACGAAAATGAAACCAAGGAAGTGCTTAAGAAAATTAGACAACATGGATGCATTACGGTAAAGCACCACCTATAGAAATACTTGAAAAAATTTTACCACATAAAGCAAACAACCATTAGGAAATCTAAAACATCAAATATTTTGTGCAAGTCCGCGAGCTCCCCCCTTCACCTTTATCTTGAAAAGCCAACGGAGGTTAGGGATTACATGCAGTAAATTGCATGATGCGATGAAAAACACATCCAAATATAAATTAAGGTCTACGTTGAATAAAATAGCGAAGATGAAACCTAACAAAAAAGGAACAAAACAAAACAACAAAGATGACCATTTCTTCCGATGAAGTACCTTCTTCTTCCTTGATAGACTTGCCTCGATAAAGAAGATACAGGGCCTCCTAGAATGTGATTTCGGGGCTAGGGTTCTCTACAGACAAATGATCCAGATCTTGGCCCCTTAGCTACGAAGTAATGAATGCCATTGACAACGCCATCATGCTTCGTCTCCCCATCGTCCCAGTCGACGCCGATCAAGGTACCATCGCGGCCCTCCACAGGGCCAATGTACCGAACTGTCCCCCTCCTTTAGTATCGTCTGGGCAGGAGACCAACCGGCGTGTGCCTGGGCAGGGGGTCGGCAGGGGGGACTTGCACGCAGGGGGGGTTAGTCGGCATCCTGGGCACCTCTGTAGGGGGGATGACAGGCGTAGGTGCAAGAGACTGTGCAGGATGTGTAGGGGGGAGGAAAGTGGAGACCTTTGCGCGGGAGAGAAGTGTGATCGTATGACACTTTCCTCCATTTCAAATTTTACCTTTTCCCCCCAAAAAATTACTTTAGTTATAAAATAAATTTACAACAAATAAATAAGCTGTTAAAGGTAATAGTCATCCGACTTTAATATTTGATAGCCAACATTTAAAAATTGCTATCAATTAGCAGCTAATAACTATTGCTATTAAATGTAATAGTTATTATAACACCTAAGTAACCTTTTCAGCAGCCACTTTGCAAAAAATGCTATTAATTAGCGGCAAATACAAATTGGCTGCCAGTAAAAAAGCCGCCAAAAGTCTAATTTAGCATAGTGAAACCTTAACATATCCTATACCAATGTGTAGAAAATCAAGTTAACTTTCATTTCCCATTGGTTTCGTCGAATTTCAATGAGTAGATTTTGAATTATAAGTTTTTTGCCAAAGTCGCGCACTGTTACGGCTTTTCCTGTTCTTTATATGTTGCATGTGATTCAAGACCGAATTAGAGCAAACCCACAACATGAAAGTTTTTCTACTAGTTGTCCTAGTCATGTCTTGTGTTGAACGTTTTGTCTATATGTCAATAGTTAGAGAGTTATAAGCATGGAAAGAGGGTCACTGCATGATACTATGTTTTCAGGTTGCACTTGGTTTTACGTTTGTGTTTGACTTCAATAAAGCCTATCGAAACCATCCTTGTTTTCTAATTCCGATTTACTTGAAGCACCCGTGCATGTCTATGTTGGTTTAAAACTAGTTTCGTGATTTTTCATGCACTGTACAATTTGTCTTAATTTTAGAACAACCCTGTGTCAAAATAGGGAAAGTCTGGTCCGCAATCCAAAGCATTGTCCTTTCTCTGTCGGATTCAGGCGCAGACCCTGTGAACGCGACAGTCCGATAGGCCGTGTTCTGAGCTCTTGTCACGACAGCAAACCCGTCACGTTCTGAACATGATGACCGCCCCGTCGCTATCTCTCTGTCTGTTCTGACTGCCTTGTCGCATTCTTCACATCCCCTTGTCGCGTTCTGATCTGACCCCGTCGCGACCTTTACAAGTGTCCATCGCGATCTCAGGATTTTTACATGAAACCACTTATTTTCTGGCAAATCTTACCGCTATACTTAAGGTCTATTTAAATATGATATTTAGTGTGTAATTCACATGTCTTAGGTCTGATCATTGCATGATGGTTATTTTAATAGCATAACAGTGGTAAACCCATTTAAAAAGCTTTAATTACACGAATACTATTCTAATTGCTTTCGTAATGACGTGATCATTCATGCTACTTATGATTTAATCTTCCTACTGGTCTACCATGTTTAAATGATAATTGTTATCTTAAAATCTTGCAAACCATGATTAGTTAAAGCAAATAGTTTTATTCCATTTCATATTGTTAAGTGTTTTCTGCGAGTTTAAAACCGATGGTTTGTGGATTGAGACACGCGTACATCACTACACACTTACACGTCTAGGCAGCCCTTTCTTGGGAATTTGGAAGCTCTCTGCCGGTCGTTCCGAGTCGGTAGACTAGTGACCTGTTCTCTAAGGCCTCCGTAAATCTCCTCTGACCATGGATTCCCACATGGCCGTCAAGTTGGTTGTACCATTGAAGTTCCCTGGAGATAGCGTGCACTTCCTTTCTCTTCTTGTTCTCGTGAGTGTGATTTACAATCTAGACTAAAGCCATTAATGTAAAGATTGAACTAAATTATAAATCGTACCGTTATGCTGCCGAATTTATCATGAAATCATGTTCAATTAGTTATTACTAGTTCTCATCATCATCATGAACATGACATTACACATGCTTACTTATGGAAACTCTCGCTGGCCATTATTAATGACTGTAGGTATCCACATTTAAAATTTAAGTGAGATGCTGACCAGGCACAACGAGTGTCCAGGGGCTCCAGTCTAGCCCCAATGACGGAGAGTCATAAATTTACTGTTAACCATGGGGTATAATTATTACTGGCATTGCATCTCCGCTGGGAGTCGTGCATGTCGTGTTGAATGATAGATACAATAACCACATACACGTGTCCTGGTGTACATTCTTGATGGATCTTTTCTTGGTGTACATTAGTGTCTACGTGCCTGATTAGTGTTACATGATCGTGCTCGTGCGTGCTTGCTTGCTTGCGTGATATGGCCATTCTGCATTTATTGCAATTAGTGATATCTTACGTTCTTGAAAGCTATTGACATCAAGTGAAATCTTGCGTGCTTCTACAAAGTGATCTATTGCTAGTTCTATCTTGTTATATCTTTCTAGATCTCGTTCTATCATGATCTCTCTATCTAGCTTGTTTCATGTATCATGTTTTAACGAGTTTTATTCGCACATGCATATCATGACATTCATCGTGCTTACCTAGTTCTAAAATATTTATCACTTATATCATTGCCTGCACATTGAGATATAAATCCTACTGGGCTAGTTTTCTCATCCCCTACTTTTACTCAATGTAGGTGACTATGAAGTTCAAGAGGAAGAGCAAGTCGAGGATGGGAATGCGTCCGAGTGATGAGCGTTCCAATTATGAGTCTATCTATTGTTAGTTTATTTTGAGTGTTAGAACAATGTAGTAGGAAGTGAGGTATTATGTAATTTCCCTTTTATTGAGTCTTAGTCCTGTATTAGTTTCTATGTGGAATACAATGAGTTGAGATTTGAATACAAGATTAGTTGAGTTCAATATTTGGGCCCTATGATGATGTATGTTGTTATACATTTAGTGCGTGCTAGCTAGATGCTTATTTGCTGACTGTTCACGTCTCGGGATATTGACACGAATTATTCCGCATTATTATTAATATCCGCTGCGTAACGCTCAGGACGTGATAGTTTAGTGGTATCAGAGCCTAGGAAAACCAAATAGGATATATGTCTCAGGAATAAAAGATAGGTATGGAACCTAGGTCATAGAAATTAAATATAGTACCTGGTGAGAATGGATAGAGACTGGGAATATGTTAGAAAGAATTAAACACTCCTACCCATTGACTCTTATAATATATCTAGAGACATTAATTGGTTTCCATCCTTTTCTCAGGAACCCTCATAACTCTTACACTCAACTGCAATGGCTCACAACCAATGGCAAGTTATGCAAGAAACAATAGCTGGATTGACTCAGGCCCTACAAAATGTGGTTCAGGCTGGAAATCAGGCTACTGTAGTTAGAAACGGAGCCGGTGATCTGCACCGTAATTTTAGGAGTTTGAACCCTCCTCGTTTCTCTGGATCCCCTGATCTGGACGAAGCAGAGAATTGGCAGGAGTAGATAGAAAGGATCTTCCAACTCATGCAATGCACTAATAGGGAAAAAGTGGTACTGGCCACTTTTCAATTCACTAAGGATGCCCGAGCATGGTGGATGGCCACATCGGCCTACCTGCCTAATATTGGCGAACTGGAGTGGACCGGATTCCTGGAGATATTCCGAGGAAAGTATTTCTTTGAGAAAGTCAAGGAGAAGAAGGCAGTGGAGTTTGTCGCACTAAAGCAGAATGGAATGTCCGTGGCTGAGTATGAGGCTCGGTTCGCGCATCTTGCTGTGTATGCCCCACACTTGGTGGGAATTGAAAGACTTAAGGCAAATCGGTTCATGCATGGGTTCAGGCCCATGTTCATTGAAAGGCTCGGACCACACAACATTCAAACTTACACTAAGATGGTCCAAAGAGCTCAGCTGGTGGAAGACACCATGGCCAAAGTAGAGGGCATGAGGGGCAAGGACAACTCGAAGCCAGTGTTCGTCAAGAAGGGAGCACCTAATATTGCTCCAACTTTTCGTAACAACAACATCAACAACAACAACAAGAGGCCGAATGCTGGAAGAGATGTTGCTGGAGACAACAGAGCTAAAGTGGAAGGTAGGCAGTTGGCTGAAAACTGTAAATTCTGTGATAAACTGGGGCACCGAGCTGAAGAATGCTGGAAGAAGCTCGGGGCATGCTTGAAATGCGGAGGTCGTGAGCACCGTATTCCTGATTGTCCTATGCTGAAGGACCAGCCAGGTAGAGCTCAGAATGTACCACGGCGTCAGGGACGCCTTAATGCTGTCATAGAAGCTGACCTACCCGAGGAAGGGGGTATGGTGGAAGGTACCATTTTCATACACTCGCAACCTACATTTGTGCTTATTGATACTGGAGCTGCATATTCAATTGTTTCCACCACATTTGCTGCAACTCTACCTGTCAAACCTGTACCCTTGAAATCCAAGATCACTGTAGCCTCTCCACTAGGCTCAGAATCTGAACTCACTCACTACTTGACGAAATGTGAAACTATAATTGGAGGACACAATCTCCCTGCCGACCTTATCTATTTAGACATGAAGGGTTATGATGCCATTTTGCGTGTCGATTGGCTAATTGATTATGATGCCGATGTAAACTGTCGCCATAGGAGGGTAACTTTTAAAAGACCAAACTTTCCAACTCTATCGCTACTTGGCACCCGTTATCACAAACACCCTATCTTGATATCCTCCTTAAAGGATTCTAAGCTGATCAACCAGAGTTGTGATGCTTTCCTAGTTTCCGTCTTGGCAACTAAAAAGAAGAAACCAACCCTAGAAGACATTCCAATAGCCAGGGACTATCCTGATGTATTTCCAGAGGAATTACCTGGCATACCACCTGAGCAGGAGGTAAACTTCGCCATTGAGTTACTCTCTGGGGCAACCCCTGTTTCAAAAGCTTCGTATCGCATGTCCCCTGTTGAATTGCAGGAATTGAAAAGACAGATCCAAGAATTGCTAGATTAGGGTTCTATCAGGCCTAGCACATCCCCGTGGGGAGCGCCAGTGCTATTTGTCAGAAAGAAGGACGGGACAATGAGGCTATGCATTGATTACCGTCAGTTAAACCAGTTGACAATAAAGAATAAGTATACACAGCCCCGCATCGACGAGCTGTTTGACCAGATCTCCGGTGCACAATATTTCTCCAAGATAGATCTAAGATCAGGCTACCATCAACTAAGAATAAAGGACGAGGATATTCACAAGTCTGCATTCCGGAGTAGATATGGTCACTATGAGTTTGTGGTCATGCTGTTTGGTTTAACAAATGCTCCAACGGCTTTCATGCAACTTATGAACAATATTTATAGGCCATACATGGACCAGTTTATAGTGGTGTTCATTGATGACATCCTTATTTACTCCAAATCCAAAGAAGAACATGAGGAACACTTGAAGGTTGCTCTGCAAGTGCTCAAAGATAATCAACTATATGTTAAACTCAGTATGTGTGAATTCTGGATGGAGGAAGTGTCTTTCCTTGGTCACATCATATCCAAGGAGGGAATCTCTGTGGATCCATCAAAGGTGGAGGCGGTAAAAAACTTGGAAAGGCCTACAACTGTGTCGGAGATTAGGAGCTTTCTGGGTTTAGCCAGTTATTATCGTTGCTTCATTAAAGATTTCTCAAAGATAGTTGTACCATTGACCAGGCATACCAGGAAGGAGAATCCATTTGCATGGACTGATGAATGTGAAGAAAGTTTCAAGGCATTGAAAGAGCACCTTACCTCGGCACCCGTACGACACTACCAGTTGCTGGGGGTAGTTTTGAAGTTTACACCGATGCATCTGGGATCGGCCTAGGTTGTGTGCAGATGTAAAATGGGAAAGTTATATGCTACGCGTCCAGACAATTAAAGAAGCATGAGGATAGTTATCTGGTACATGATCTGGAGCTAGCTGCTGTAGTCTTCGCCTTGAAGATATGGCATCATTATCTATATGGTGAGAAATTCATTGTGTTTTCTGACCATAAAAGCTTGAAGTATATGTTTTCTCAGCAGGACTTGAATATGAGACAGCGGAGGTGGTTGGAGTATCTCAAAGACTTCGACTTCACGATCCAATATTATCTAGGAAAAGCAAATGCTATGGCAGATGCTCTAAGTAGAAAGCTAATGATCACATTGTCATGTTTAATGGTGGACGAATGGAAGTTGTTAGAGGACTTCGCCAAATTAAATATTGATGCTGACATCAAAGAGAAGGGATGCCTTGTCGCTAGTGTTAGAGCACAACCTACACTATGGGAGGACATCACAACACTCCACGATAATGACCCTGTACTTGTGGAGATTAAGGCTAATCTAGACCAGAGGCCGAATTTCTCATTAACTGAAGATGGAAGACTATTGTTCCGGGATCGAGTCTGTGTATCCGACCATGCAGAGACAAAGAAAATGATCATGGATGAGTCTCACAAGACCAGGTATACCAATCATCCTGGCAATACCAAATTGTATCAAGATTTGAAAAGAAGCTTTTTGTGGCCTAATATGAAGAGAGAGATGGAGGAATATGTCGCCCGATGCTTAACATGTCAAAGGGTCAAGGCAGAACACTTGCGACCCGCAGGTAAACTCAAACCCCTAGAAATCCCGGCATGGAAGTGGGAACGCATAGGGATGGACTTTATTTTCGGACTACCCAAATGTAGAGGTGGATTCGATGGTATCAGGGTTATAGTCGACCGCTTAACTAAGTCAGCTCACTTCTTGCCAGTGAAGAATAAGTGGTCAGTAGATGTGTTGGCTGCATTATATGTGAAAGAAATAGTCAGATTACATGGAGTATCGGTGTCTATCGTGTCTGATAGAGACCCTAGGTTTACATCCCACTTTTGGAAAGGACTGTACTATTCCTTGGGATCTAAACTAGACTTTACCATGGCTTTCCATCCACAGGCAGATGGTCAGACAGAGAGAACCAACCAAGTGATCGAAGATATGCTTAGAGCATGTGTCCTAGATTTTGGAGGTAGCTGGCATGAATACTTACCTCTTGTGGAGTTCGCCTACAATAATAGCTATCAAGCTAGCATTCAAATGGCACCATTTAAAGCACTCTATGGCAGGAGTTGCCGATCTCCAATATATTGGTATGAAGTCGGCGAAAAACAAATGCTAGGACCAGAGATGATAAGGGAAACCACAGAGAAGGTAAAGCTTATCAAAGAAAGAATGGTAGTGGCACAGCAAAGACAAAAGGCATATGCGGATAATAGAAAAAGAGACTTGGTGTTTCAGATCGGTGAACATGTATTCTTGAAAGTGTCTCCAGGCCGTGGGATTAGGCGTTTTGGCATTAAAGGCAAGTTGTCACCGAGATTTGTTGGGCCTTTCGAAATCCTTGAAAGAGTTGGTGAGGTGGCATATCGTCTCACCTTACCACCACAAATGGATGGAATACACAACATGTTCCACATATCCATGTTGAAAAAGTATGTAAGAGATCCGTGGCATGTCATAGAATATGAGCTCCTAGAATTCAACAAAGACAGAACATATCAAGAAAAGCCAATTAAGATCGTGGACCGGGAACTGCGCCAACTAATGAACAAGGTCATCCCACTGGTAAGGGTTAGATGGAATCAACGCATGGATGAAGACGACACGTGGGAAACCGAAGAAGCAATGCACAAAAGATATCCGGAGCTATTCACAAGTAAGTACACCTCGCTTGTACTATAAATTTCTATACCGGAATTTGGGGACCAAATTCTCATAAGTGGGGGAAGGTGTAGCACCCCGAAAATTTTAATTACATAAAAAAACAAATAAATGGAAATAAATAATTTCCATAATACAAGAGTATTTAAACATGCGTATCATTATCGTATGTGCCGAAACACATCAGACAATTTCGTAAAAATTATAAATCAACCCCAAACATTATTACTAAATATTCCACAAATAAATTTGAGCCAAGAAAAATCTGATTAACCAAGTTTAAAGTGTTTTGCGACTTATTATTGTAATTCATGAATAAGTCGAAACATCATTATCACACATACTTGGATGAGTCAGGAAATTTAATAAAGATCATATACAGACCTAAAATAATATCCTCTAATGACCCATCAAGAAATTTGGGTCAATAAAAATAATTTGGGCTAGGTTTAAGAGTTATTGTGATCGATTATTCAAATTAGGAAACAAGTCGGAAAACTGTTAACACGAAAATACGACGCAACTAAGAGTTAAATAAAAATGTTGGAGAGACTTCCAACATTATATATTAATGACCCAATATCATAATTGGGCCAATAGACAACATATGACCCGAAAATCAAATGAAGCAAGGAAAAGCATAGAAATTCGCAACATTAACTAAGCTGAAATTAGAAATAGGTAATTAGAGTTGAATTGGGAAGAGATCTTGCATTCTTGGCAACCCAATTCATGCTTAACTATGATGGGAGGTTTCCTAAAGCCTCACACACTCAAATGGAGGAAGAAATCCTCAAATTAGGAAAATGGTATGTCAAAACCGCAACTCTTCTTTCCTAGTTACAATAGGACTCTTAAATACCATGGATGCTTAAATACTCTTCACCAAACCCTTGGGGATGAGTTTAAATCTTGTTGGGGTCATGTGGAGGAGTTCTTGGCGGCTAGGGAGCAGGAGACCATCCACACCAAGCCGTTCTTCTTCCCCTTCTCGTCTGCTGCGACCTGCACAAACCGTCTACTTGAAGTCGACCAAAGGTAGGTCAGACTCTAACAAAACCATGCAAGGCCTATACCCCTTGAAATAGGGTCAAGTCTATGTTATAACCCAAGTGGAATGCTCAAATTCGATGCAGTATACACGAAGTATTAGGCGTTTTCCTCCAAGTGGTTGGAACATATGTTTTCTGGAAAAGCGGGACTTCTTCAACCCAAAATGTAGGTTTTCTCGGGCCAAACCTTAACATATCCTATACCAATGTGTAGAGCATCAAGTTACCATTTATTTCCCACTGGTTTCATCAAATTTCAATGAGTATATTTTGAATTACAAGTGTTTTGCCAAAGTCGCGCACTGTTAGGGCTTTCCCATTCTTTATATGTTGCATGTGATTCAAGACCGAATTAGAGCAAACCCACAATATGAAAGTTTTTCTACTAGTTGTCCTAGTCATGTCTTGTGTTGAAGTTTTGTCTATATGTCAATAGTTAGAGAGTTATAAGCATGGAAAGAGGGTCGCTGCATGATACTATGTTTACAAGTTTCACTTGGTTTTACGTTTGTGTTTGACTTGATTAAAGCCTGTCGAAACCATCATTGTTTTCTAATTCCGATTTACTGGAAGCACCCTTGCATGTCTAGGTTGGTTTAAAACTAGTTTTGTGATTTTTCATGCACCGCACAATTTGTTCTTAATTTTAGAAGAACTCAGTGTCAAAATAGGGAAAGTCTAGTCCGCAATCCAAAGCATTGTCCTTTCTCTGTCGGATTCAGGCGCAGACCCTGTGAATGCGACGGCCCGATAGGCCGTGTTCTGAGGTCTTGTTGTGACAGCAAACCCGTCACGTTCTGAACCCGACGAGCGCCCCGTCGCTATCTCTCTGCCTGTTCTAACTGCCTTGTCGCGTTCTTCACATCCCCTTGTCGCGTTCTGATCTGACCCCGTCGCGACCTTTACAAGTGTCTGTCGCGATATCAGGATTTTTACATGAAACCACTTATTTTCTCGCAAATCTTACCGCTATACCTGAGGTCTATTTAAATATGATATTTAGTGTGTAATTCACATGTCTTAGGTCTGATCATTGCATGATGGTTATTTTAATGGCTTAAAAGTGGTAAACCCATTTAAAAAGCTTTAATTACACGAATACTATTCTAATTGCTTTCGTAATGACGTGATCATTCATGCTACTTATGATTTAATCTTCCTACTATTCTACCTTGTTTAAATGATAATTGTTATCTTAAAATCTGCAAACCATGATTAGTTAAAGCGCATAGTTTTATTCCATGTCATATTGTTAAGTGTTTTCCGCGAGTTTAAAACTGATGGTTTGTGGATTGAGACACGCGTACATCACTACACACATACACGTCTAGGCATCCCTTTCTTGGGAATTTGGAAGCTCTCTACCAGTCGTTCCGAGTCGGTAGACTAGTGACCTGTTCTCCAAGGCCTCCGTAAATCTCCTCTGACCATGGATTCCCACATGGCCGACGAGTTGGTTGTACCATTGAAGTTCCCTAGAGAGAGAGTGCACTTCCTTTCTCTTCTTGTTCTCGTGAGTGTGATTTACAATCTAGACTAAAGCCATTAATGTAAAGATTAACTAAATTACAATTCGTGCCGTTATGCTGCCGAATTTATCATGAAATCATGTTCAATTTGTTATTACTAGTTCTCATCATCATCATGAACATGACATTACACATGCTTACTTATTGAAACTCTCACTGGCCATTATTAATGACTGTGGGTATCTATATTTAAAATATAAGTGAGATGCTGAGCAGGCACGGCGAGTCTCCAAGGGCTCCAGTCTAGCCCCAATGACGGAGAGTCATAAATATACTGTTAACCATGGGGTATAATGATTACTGGCGTTGCATCTGCGCTGGGAGTCGTGCATGTAATGTTGAATGATAGACACAATAATCACATACACGTGTCCTGGTGTACATTCTTGATGGATCTTTTCTTGGTGTACATTAGTGTCTACGTGCCTGATTAGTGTCACATGATTGTGCTCGTGCATGCTTGCTTGCTTGCGTGATATGGCCATCCTGCATTTATTGCAATTAGTGATATCTTACGTTCTTGAAAGCTATTGACATCAAGTGAAATCTTGCGTGCTTCTACAAAGTGATATATTGCTAGTTCTATCTTGTTATATCTTTCTAGATCTCGTTCTATCATGATCTCTCTATCTAGCTTGTTTCATGTATCATGTTTTAACGTGTTTTATTCGCACATGCATATCATGACATTCATCGTGCTTACCTAGTTCTAAAATGTTAATCACTTATATCATTGCCCGCACATTGAGATATGAATCCTACAGGGCTAGTTTGCTCATCCCCTACTTTTACCCAATCTAGGTGACTATGAAGTTCAAGAGGAAGAGCAAGTCGAGGATGGGAATGCGTCCGAGTGATGAGCGTTCCAATTATGAGTCTATCTATAGTTAGTTTATTTTGAGTGTTAGAACAATGTAGTAGGAAGTGAGGTATTATGTAATTTCCCTTTTATTGAGTCTTAGTCCTGTATTAGTTTCTATTTGGAATACAATGAGTTGAGATTTGAATACAAGATTAGTTGAGTTCAATATTTGGGCCCTATGATGATGTATGTTGTTATACATTTAGTGCGTGCTAGCTAGAGGCTTATTTGCCGACTGTTCACGTCTCGAGATATCGTCTCAAATTATTCCACATTATTATTACTATCCGCTTTGTAACGCTCGGGACGTGACAGGGTAGGTTTAGGATTCCAAATCCAACTCAAATCACTTATTTTAATACATTAAATACCCTCTTTTTATTTAAGTAATATTTTGGTTACGAATTTTGGATATTTTTCTGTTATTCACCTTTCTAAAATCTCTATTTTAGCCCACTAATTTCTAATGGGTCTATTTAACAAAGCCCATTAATTCTTTTCTTTTAGTGGGTTCTATTTAATTCCCTTTTATTTGATTTTCTAATTGCTTTTATTTATTTATTTTTTAATATTTTAATTTTATTTTCCAAAAATCTAGGTTGCTACAATGATTGTGTCATCATAAAAAACAAATCAAAGCAATGATCAAATAAGCACAACTCTACATTCTCCCCATTTTTGATGATGACAAAATTATACATTCATATTTCTCCCCCTTTTTGGCAACATCAAAAAGACTCTCTCTCCCCCTTAATCAACAACAACTAGTCACCCCCTTGTTATAACACTCTCCCCCTATGAGGGTGCCAATGAAGTAAGTAGGAAAAGGTGATACCAAAGAACGTCAATGGATGGAGATCAAAATATCACTGACATGTAAGCAAGGGGTGGAATTGGGAGATGAATGATCAGAACTGATCAGAATCAATAAGATCTTTGATATTAAAATATGAGAGAAAAAATTATTGTGTCTTTGGATTGTGCAACAAAGTGTAATAACAAAGACACATTCAATTACAACATATGTCAAAGTTTTAATGACCTGAATGCATTTAAAAGGATGAAGCAAATGTGATGAAAGTGACCTGGATGAGTTGACAAAAGTGTTTATCACATGAGTTTAGTAGCTAAACATTTAACACAATGTAGAATAATAACTCCAAACCCAATTAACATGAACTTCATCTAGATCAATGTGCATACTGTTCTTTTTATGCTCTTTATATTTTTCTTTCATTTTGTGAGAGAGAATACAAGAGTAAATTGGTCCAATCACACCTTTCAGTGCAAGATGTCACATTTACCCAATGCAAGACCTTCTGATTACTCAGTGGTTTAACCTTCATTACCTTATACAGAGTTGAAACAATTTCTTTGTCACCTTTGGACGCGAGCCAAAGCACTTGATTGGGTGAAATGAACCCGGTTACTCAGTGATAAAATAAAGTTTTCATTGCTCTATTTGTATCTCTCTATTTTTCTGAATACTTTCTGTTTGAAAATATTTTTTTTAAATACCAGAATTACATTAATTAGAATAGACATGATCATGAGTGTAGAAAGATTATTCTTAACATGTGTTAAGGATAAAGCTTCAAAACATACACATGTCAAACAATATGCTACTCATGTGCCTACCAGTGTTTTGCAACTTAGTTTAAATGATTTCAGCATTAAAAGTTGGCATAGCCTTGTTCTTAGATTGTATCTTTGAAACTAAACTAAGTGCACAATTATTGTAGTCTTTATGTATGAAATCTCTCGTATAGAAATATCATAAAAACTCATTTATCCTGATGTAAGACTTGAGTAAAAGGTATGAAATGTCAAGAAGAGAGAATCAGGAAATAACATGAAACTGATTTTCAAGCATGAATTTGAGTGGATGTTACCATGATGATTTAAGAAAGAATCAGCTCCCCCTGAATTTGTGAAGATTTCAAAAAGATAGAGGATGATGTGAAAGAGTGTCCCTCAAGCAACTCACTCAATTTTTTTTTAACTTACTCCCCCATAATGTTTGCATGGTATTGAAGTGAGCATTCAAGTAATTCAAACATGTTCTTGTCAAACAATTTGCACAAAGAAGGTATGAACATGATCAATTGAAAATTTTTAGATTTACAATTTTCTTGATGATCTTTATGCAGTATAGGACTATTGATAATTGGCGGAGAATATTTCTCACGCATAATGATAGTTTCCAGACAAGCTGGAGTTGTCCTTCCACATTTCACCATTTGATATACCAAATAGTCACTACATAAAAGATCCATTTTTCCTCATATTTACCACGACTCCAATTGCTAAGAAGCATTGTCATTTGGGGATAGCATCAAAACACATTTTTCATTGCTCAGATAGAATTAAAAATTCATTTCAATTCCAGCAGTTCAAATCTGAAGTCATAAAGAGATTTTACCTGAACAATCTTCAATTTCTTTTCAAAGATTATACCTGTGTTCTCCAATCATTTCTTGCATTACACAACCAATGTGATGATTCCATTTAAACTGTATGGCTGCAAGACATCTCAGCTTCTTCATTAAGCTGGTTTTGGGACCCACACTTCCTTGGGTCCTGCAATGATGTCAATGTTAGAATTCAACAATGATTTCTGAATTCAAAGTGATTTTATTTTTTGAATAGATGTATTTCTTTCATTAATGGAATTATGAGCATGGGGCTTGGAAACATGCACAAGATGATCATTTCTATGCCAACATTCCCTAGAGATATGACCACGTTCATGACATGTAAAGCATTGGACAGACTTGGCAAATTTATGAAAGTGTTGACCTTTATTCCTATAGAATTTAGCAAGGTGACTAGGTCGATTGCAATTAAAGCAAACGAGTTGAGTATTTACCTGGAGCTTACCATAGTATGAGTGCATTTGTTGGAATCTATGAGATCCTCTAGAGTACCTTTGATTATCCTTGGGCTGAAGAAAAGGAGGTGGTACCCTTTGGTAGCTCTTGACATGATGTGGAGTTGCAGATTGTCTTGGACTTTCCTGGGCTGAGGGAGGAGCTGTGGAGACCTTGTCGAGTCCTATTTTCCTTTTCATATTTTTTCTGGTTTTCAGTTGAACCAAGATTCTTCCTATTTGAAGCATTTTTTCTTCAATTTATCTTTTTTTTTTTGAACATTTTTCTGAACATGAATCTTAACAAATTTTTCTTTAGGTGCAACAAAATTCTTGTTCTTAAAGACATTGACAAATGAAGTCTTTGTTTTGTTTTCAAAATCCTTTTTGTTCAAGGTGTTAAATCCTAAACCCTCCTTTTGAAAATTGACTTTTATTCCAAGAAGATTATCCAAATTCTGTGTTCCTTGAACAAACTTAGACAAAGCAGATTTTAAGCTTTCAATGATCTTGTTCAATTAAGAAATCTTCTTTTCAGAATTTTGATTTTGTTTAATAACCACTTCAAGTTCATTTGTCAATTTTTATTTTTCAGCTTTCAATGCATCAATTTCTTTTTCAGAAGTTTAAAGTTGGTTTGTCATGACATCCAGACCATTTTTTATTTTGTTCTTTTCAATTTCACTTTGAACAATTTAATTTTTCAAGTCAACAATTTTCTTCTGAGAATTGTTCCATTCATCATTTAATGGTCTGTCATGATACAAACATTCAATTTTCTTTTTTAGATGAATATTTTCCTTAACCAATTGATTGCATTTTTCTTTTATTTGATGATCATGAGTCATGTTGGAGATTTGTTTGTTCAATTGATCATTATCAAATTGAGATTTTCATTACGATTAATCAATTTTACATTTTGATTTTTCAAATCCAAAATTTTAGATTCCACCTCATTATGATCTTCTTTTAATTTGGATAACCTGTTTTCACAATTTCTGACTTCTTCCTTCAGCTCTTCAATATCTACTTTCAGTTTTTCATTTTCTTCATAGAATGCTTGAGCATTATCAATTCTCATTTAATTCTTATCCAATTTTTCTTTTAGCTTCTTGTTTTGAGATTTTACCATCTTAAATTGTTTGTACATTTGCTCATAGCATTCTATCAGTTCATCATAAGATATGTAATTTTTTGAATCAATATCAGATATTGATCTATCAAAAGGGTCTGAATCAGATTTACCTGATTTTTTAAACTTTCTTGACTTTTCTGACAAATTTGATCCTTCAGATTCGTCTTGTTGGATCAAAATGGCAGATTGCACAGTCCTAGAGGGGGGTGAATAGGACTTATCTTGTTTTTTATAAATTCTTCTGAAAGAGACATCACAACACTAGGTAAAGATGTTAGTGCTTGGTGTGATGTGTGTGATTCAAGTGAGAACGTGGCGGAAAACAATCACACAAAGAATTACACAAAAGATTTATCCTGGTTCGGCCCTTCCCACATGGAAGTCCTACATCCAGTCCTCAAGCCAACCACATGAGATTTCACTAAACTGCCAATCAAATTTGGCCTTCTCTTACCCTTGAGAGGAAATTACAAACCCACTTGCTCCACAGCAAGTCTTCCCTAAACAGGGGTAAACAACATTGCCTTATGCAAAAGGCCTTCCCTTCACAAGAGGGGTAAAGTAGAAACACTTCTGCAGAAATAACAAAATGAAGGAGAAATAAACGCATGTGTGTTGACTCAAGAATGAGTATCTAACACACACTTTCCAGCAGGATAGAATAGATAGGAATTGAAATCTAAATCCTAGCTGAAGCTACTTGGGTGGTCTTCCAAAAAAGAGACAATTACAATTGCCACCCAATAAACAGATCTTCAGAAATCACTGAAGATGGGGCTCTCAAACAGTTGCTGAACAGGAAGGCTTTTGAGAGCTTGTAAGGTGAACTTTCAGAGAATTGTCTACAAGGAACTTCAAAACTTGTTGTTCTTCTATTACGTTCTTCATCTCTTTATAATCTCTTCAAACTAGCCGTTGAGGAAGATAGCCGTTGAAGTAAGATGGTTGTTGTAATCTAACCGTTTGTGAAGAGACTTTAGGATCCTTTGGATCTTGGAACTTTTGTCCAGAGGTTCTGAAAATTTGCCTTTTCCCAAGGTCTTCATAGGCAGAAGCCGTTTGCTATAGCTAGAAGATAAGCTCTTTGATACTTGGGCTGAGTGGCCTATGTGCAACAATAAATGCCTATATGAAAGGACAAGACAAAGACAAACGTATATCCATACCTTTGTGGTAGGTGAGTCAGTGTAGTATAATAGAATAGTATGGAACCTAGTATTCTTAGTCCTTTCGAAGAGTAAGGCAGACAGACAGAAAGTTTAAGGTGTGGGTCTGTCAGTGGTAGGTGAGATTGTCAGATACCATGCGCCTGTCTTTCACATAAATGCTTTGGGTCTTTGTAGAAGTAATAGTTTGAAATAAAAGATCATCAGAACTGTAAGCATTAAATGTATGTTCATGTTCTAGAGAAGTGACTCTGTGAAAGTACTGAATTTTCTGTCACAAACTATATTAAAAATAATGATCTTGTAGAATGTTAAAGATCCATGAATAAGCAGAATAAGTTTTTATAAACCATTGAGAAAAGAAACTGACAGAAGTATACTGAGATACAAGTGACAGCTGACAGTAGTCGAATTCAATAGAACAGGTGATTCGATTCTAGAGGAATAGAGTGAATCGAATACAGTATAACATATGTGAATCGGAGATGTGAATCGAATACAGTGTAAAAGATGTGAATCGAATACAGTATAACATATGTGAATCGGAGATGTGAATCGAATACAGTATAACATATGTGAATCGAAGATGTGAATCGAATACAGTATAACATATGTGAATCGAAGATGTGAATCGAATACAGTATAACATATGTGAATCGAAGATGTGAATCGAATACAGTATAACATATATGAATCGAAGATGTGAATCGAATTCAGTATAACATATGTGAATCGAAGATGTGAATCGAATACAGTATAAAAGATGTGTACTTAGAAAAACTTTTGGTCTTTCAAAATGTTGAAACTGACGAAATTCTGTAGTAGATCTATATCATGATACAGATAAAATATTTCATTTAAAGATTTGTCTTATCAAAATAATTGATTGTTTAAAGACTTATGGGGAGTTGCTCAACAATTCTCCCCCTTTTTGTTAATGACAAAAATCTTTAAATGGTAGCTGATAGCCTGATATAGCATGTAAATTGTTTGACAAAATTGTGCATTTTGCAGAAACAACTTTGAAAAAGTAGCTACCCTGTCTTTTCTCCCCCTTTGTGGCATTAACATAAAGGATAAACCAAGCACAAAGACAGGAGATAAAAGATTACTTTAAATGCCATATATAAAAGGAATGTTTGAAGATTACACAAGTAAAAAAAATGTTTTTAAGTAGTGCTAGAGGTGGGAAGATAAAGAGTTTGTGGAATTTTAGCCAAGAAGGGCTCTATGAGTTGCCAAAGTTTCAACTCATTAGACTGGAAAGTGTGGTTAAACATGGCAACATCCACCTCATATTTAGGATTGTTGAAAGGTAATTTTCTGGCTGATTTGATGTGGCGCCTTCTGTAAACAGATCGTTTGTTGTCGGCTTTGTCATGGTCCAAGAGACACCTGATGTGCAGAGGAGTGAACTTCTTGGTGGCTTCCAAAGTGAAGAACTCATGAAGAGTGAAATTAAAATATAGCCCACTTGAGATAGCTGCATCCTTGGCCTGATAATAATGTAGATACCTCTGTTCCCATTTGAGGCCAATGTGCTTTCTCAAATCAAGAAGACTCTTGGAGTGATAATCATTGAGGGGGAGTGCTAGAGTTCTACACTGAGCATGGTGTTCAGGATAGGCTTTTTCCCATAGATGAGGAGGGAATCGTTCAGACTCAGCAAAGCTTATCTGAAGATCAAGAAGGTTCTTCTGAAACTTGTTCATGTACAAAAAGATGAACCTCTGAAAACTGAGCTTGGACTGATACTTGATCTTGAACCTTGTGGAGATTCTGATGAATCTGTTGAAGATGGTTTCACCAAAGGCACCTTCGTAAAGATAGCTCCTACAAGGGGAGGATGAAGATTGGGCAAAAGATCTGCTTGCATAGAAGGGACCACTGGCCTTGGTCCTCTGAGGAGCATATCATATAGGCCTTTGGAGACATCATGCAGACTGAGCTTGTACCTTTCAAGGTTGAAGGCTTTCATGGCAGTAAATTTGGCCTGAGAATCTCTAAGGAGAGCACCAAAAAGTACATGAAATTGAAGGGATAGATGAGTGTGGAGCTTGAGCTAGTGGTTCCTAGATTGAGCTTCCTGAAATCTCATGGCTTCCTCAGGATGGAGATGAACAAACTCTTGAGGAGTCAGATAATGACTCTTATGAGAGATAGTTTGAAGATCAGAAATGGAAACCTAAGATGTTTTGATCAAAGATGGAAGCCAGTGTTCAAAAGTGAAACCTGGCATGTCATGAATCTCAAGAAAGGTCCTGATTTGAAGATATTCTCTAAGGAGAGCCATGAATTCAGGGGAATGGTAGACAAAGGCATACCAGAAAGGAGGAAGAAGTAGAGCTGGTTTGTCTGCCAGTTTAGGACCACGGGAAGATGGAAGTCTGAGACTTGGAACCATCTCAAGGATTTGTAAGTGAGGTTGCTGAGAACCTGGTTTGAGGGGAAAAGCTGAATAAAAAGGTGGAGGTTGAGTGGACAGATTCATTGCAAAAGCCTTAAGAGGCTTGATTGAGTATTTTAAAAGATATATGGAGAATTTGATATTTTTGAGAACTGGATCTACTGGGGGGCTAGATAGAGGTAGATCCTGTGAAATGATTGAACCAGAGGGAATACTTGAAGAGGTGGCTGGAGGAGTAGCTTCTGGAGGATTGTCAGAAGGAGAGGTAGGTGAGGTAGGCCTGGAAGGAGAGGAAGAGATAGGATGGCCATCTTTGATTAGCCTTCTCTTAACCTTTCTCTTGAAGGTGTGAAGCTCGGAGGCCTGATGAGGTCTCTTTCCAAGAGATACAACTTCCTCAACTGCTGCTACTCCTGGCTGCTGATCAGCAACTGATTCCTGCTGCTGTTCTTGATGTTGTTTCTGCTGGGGTTGATATACTACCATTGGTAGGTGATCTTTGGTAGCATGCTCCTGCTGGAGGACATCTGATATGGGCTGCTGTTCAGCCGAAAACTCTTGATTCTGCTGAACTACTGTCTCAAGCACTGTATCTTCAGGAATTTTCTATTGGGTTGGTTCTTGGTGTTGTGGCTCTTGAGTAGTAGAGGCTGGTTGTTCTTGAGGCTGAGAGGGAGTAGGCCCTGATGGCATGGAAGCGCCCTGATGGCACACTAACTGAAGTAAGAGTCCCTTCATCTGCTTGACCTCATCAGCAAAACTATCAAACTTGACATCTATGAGCTCGACTTGCATATGAAGAAGTGAGATACTCTCTTGATGTGATCTGACAAGCTCTAGAATGGTGCCAAGACTACTGCTACTCTCCCCCTGAGACCTTGGTCGGGTCTCAAACTGAGAAGGGGAGAAAGAGGGCTCACTCTCTCTTAAAGTTTGTTCCATAGGTGGGACAGGAACATCTTCAGACATGATTCCCTTACCTCTGAGATTTCTTAAGTCTTCATGCAAGCTTCAGAGGGAGCATCTTGCTCATTGAGAGAGGAGGAGGCTGGAAGCTGTTCTTCAACTGGCTGAACTAGTGAAGGAGGCTGAGCAAACACAACTGGAGCAACTGGATCTGCTGGGGCTTCAATCTGAATACCTGAAGTGGGAATATCTTGGGGAAGCACAGAGACTAGGGGCTCATCTGGATAAATTTCATGTTCACACTCCGGAACTCAATCTTTGTACCATAAGTTTTCTTTCTTGCTAACTAGGGAGTAGTGACCTCTTCTCAGAGTAATGAGTCCAATTTTCTCTTTGGTGCTGACAGGCACTTCTCTAGATAGATCCACAGCAAATTTCTTAAAGATCAAAGTAAGCAGAGATCCATAAGGGAGAGAATCTTGAAGATCCTTGGCTCCTATCATTCTTTCTAAAATTACTGCTGGAAGGTTGACTCTAAGTTTCTGAACAGCCCAAAAGAGAAGATTCCCATCTCTAGCTGTGATGGAGGAATGGGAACCGGATCTAGGAGTTATGATATTATAGATGATAGAATGCAGTAACCTTTTCTCTGCAGAAAGCTCATTCACTTGCAAACCCCTTTTGCTCAAGGTCCCCAGATTTCCAATAATCCCCAATTTTTGTTTCTCAAGGGGGATGAACTCACTAAGACAGTGTCCGGTGTTAGGACAGTCTAAAAGTTCCACAAGTCATTCCTCAGAGATAGTGATTCTAACTCCTTTAACATATCCTACGACTATATTTCCAGATGAAACTTTGAGAGAGGCATAAAATGCCCTTACAGCACTGGCTACGAGCGGTTCAGTGATCTGACACAGTTTGGTCCATCCCATCTCTGTGAGAGTTTCTTCTACACAGGCTAGACTGCCACTCAAATGAGAGAATTCAACTGATTTGCCTGAACAGATAGGAATCTTGGCTAGTCTTTGGAGTTGGTCAGAGGTGAGTTGGACGGAGTCCTGAGTCCTAGGAGATGCCATCTAGACAACAGATGAAAAAGAAACTTAGGAGATCCTTCTGAGGAGGATGAGATGTACCCGAAAGGGTTAGAAGATCCTACCTTTTTCGTGAAAGGATGAAGTTTAGCAGAGATCTCCTGAAGGTCCTTTGCCGGAGAGCAGAAAGGCGCGAAGAAGATAGAGCAGACTAGAGAGATTTCGAACGGGTATTTTCTAGCGGAGATGAGGGAGATCTATATATAAGAGAGGGATAATGACCGTCGTTTCATGAAGGGACGTGATTTGAGTTACGAAGGGACACGCCTTTAATTTGGTGTCAGTTACGAATATTTGAATATTTATTCATTTCAGAGTCATAAAGGAAGTTAATTTAGGAATTCAAATCCATTAGTCGAATACATAAGTTTTTGACATGAATCGAATACCTTAACTTTTCATGAATCGATTACATGAATCGAATACCTTGATTTTTAACATGAATCGACTACATAAGTCGAACTTTGACTTAGAAATTTTTTTTAGGGAATTGCTACACGGAATGTAAACATCAAGATGATTCAGGTAAATATTAATCAGGATTGCACATACCTATTTCTCTTCTAATAGACGTGAATCTATCTTCTGGTAGGGGTTTGGTAAAAATATCTGCCAATTGATTTTCTGTAGAGACAAATTCAAGAGAGATATTTCCATTACTTACATGGTCCCTGATGAAGTGATGTCTGACCTCAATGTGCTTTGTTCTTGAGTGCTGAATTGGATTTTTGGTTAAGTTGATTGCACTTGTATTATCACACAGCATTGGGATTTCTTGAAGCTGATGCCCATAGTCTTTCAATTGATGCTTAATCCATAGCAGTTGACTACAACAACTTCCAGCTGCAATGTATTCAGCTTCTGTAGTGGATAGAGCTACTGAATTTTGTTTTCTGGAAGACCAAGATATTAAACATCCTGCAAGGAGTTGACAAGTACCACTGGTGCTTTTTCTATCTATCTTGCATCCAGCATAGTCAGCATCACAATATCCAATTAACTTGAATTCAGAACATCTGGGATACCACAAGCCTAAATTGCTTGTATTAATAAGATATCTAAAAATTCTTTTAACAGCATGAACATGTGATTCTTTTGGATCAGCTTGGAATCTAGCACATAAACAAACGCTGAACATTATGTCTCGTCTACTTCTAGTAAGATAGAGTAGTGATCCTATCATTCCTCTAAAGATCTTTTGATCTGCCTTTTTACCAAGGGAATCACTATCTAGCTTAATGCCTGAGCTCATGGGTGTACCCAAGGGCTTACATTTGTCAAAACCATACTTAATCAGCAGATCTGAGATGTATTTGTTTGGCATATGTGAGTTCTTCTTTGGTTTGCCTAATTTGCAATCCAAGGAAATAATTCAGTTCACCCATCATGCTCATCTCAAATTCACATTGCATTAAGTTCTCAAAGAACTTGCAGAGTGATTCATTGGTAGAACCAAAGATAATGTCATCAACATAAATTTGTACAATTAAGATTCCATCTGAAATTTTTTTAATAAAGTACTGTCTACTTTTCCTCTTACAAAATCATGTGATATAAGATAAGCACTTAGTCTTTCATACCAAGCCCTTGGAGCTTGTTTCAAACCATATAGTGCCTTCTTTAAACGGAAAACATGATTAGGATTTTTAGTATCTTCAAATCCGGGAGGTTGCTCAACATACACTTCTTCTTTTATAAAACCATTCAGAAAAGCACTTTTAACATCCATCTGAAATAGATTAATATTAAGAGAGCAAGCATATGCTAATAGAATTCTAATTGCCTCTAATCTAGCAACTGGAGGATATGTTTCATCAAAGTCTATGCCTTCCTCTTGGGAGTATCCTTGAGCTACAAGTCTAGCCTTGTTCCTGGTGATTATTCCTGATTCATCCACTTTGTTTCTGAAAACCCATCTGGTTCCAATAACAGGATGGTCAGAAGGTCTAGGCACAAGGGTCCAAACTTGATTGCGTTGGAATTGATTTAATTCCTCTTGCATAGAAAGGATCCAAGATTCATCTTCCAGTGCATCATGGATTGTCTTAGGCTCAATTTGAGAAACTAAGGCAGAGAAATCACTAGGAATTTGCGTACCTCTTGTTCTTATTTTGTCTTGAGGATTACCTATGATGTTTTCTCTAGGATGATCCCTATGGTATCTTAATTCTCTGGGCAATCCTTCTTGTATTTCCTCTTGTTGTTGAAGATCTTCCAATGGAGGTTCTTCTGATTCTTCATCCTTGTGTTGTTCTTCTTCAATAGAAGTCTTTTCAAGATCCCTGCATAGATCATCAACAAATTCTTCTTCTTCTTCTATCCTCTTGATAGAAGGGTTAGTTTCATCAAACATGACATGTACAGTTTGTTCTATAGTCAATGTCCTTCTATTAAATACCCTATATCCTCTAGGTTTTGAGATATATCCTAACAGAAAACCTTCATCACTTTTAGCATCTAACTTTCCTAAGTTGTCTTTACCATTGTTTAAAATGAAACACTTACAGCCAAAAGGTCGAAGATGACTGATGTTGGGCTTCTTATCCTTGTATAAATCATACGGAGTCTTTTTCAGAATAGGTCTGATCATGCATCTGTTGATAATGTAGCAGGCTGTATTTACTGCTTCTGCCCCGAAGTATTTTGGTAAATTGTACTCATTTAGCATTGTTCTGGTCATGTCTAGCAGTGTTCTATTTTTCTTCTCTACTACACCATTTTGTTGAGGTGTTCTGGGAGATGAGAAGTTGTGTTCAATTCCATTTTCTTCACAGAACTTCACAAATTCTTCATTTTTGAACTCTCCTCCATGGTCAGATCTGATACTGGTAATCTGAAATTTTTGATTCTTTTGGACAATTTTGCTGAATTTCAGAAAAGCTTGAAAGGTTTCAGATTTGGCTTCTAGAAAGGATACCCAAGTATACCTTGAGTAATCATCAACTAATACATAGCCATAGACTTTTCCTCCAAGACTAACTGTCCTCATTGGTCTAAATAAATCCATGTGAATTAATTCCAAAGGCTTGGAAGTTGTAACAATTGTCTTGGACTGAAATGAGGTCTTGGTCTACTTTCCTTTTGCACATGCTGAGCAAATTCCAGACTTTTTGATTTTCATCTTGGGAAGTCCCTCAACCAGATCATACTTCAACGATTTCTTGATTACTGAAGTGCTTGCATGACCAAGTCTTCTATGCCACAAATCAGCTTCTTCGCTTTTGGTAGTAGTTAGACAAAGATTTACTTCCTTTAATTCTTCTAGTTGCAAGGTGTACAAATTCACTCTTTGTGCTTCAAAGACCTTTTTGTTGTCCTTCAGAATTACACATTTATTATTCTGAAATCTTACTAAATGACCTTTGTCACATAACTGACTAATACTGATCAGGTTGTGCTTGAGTCCTTCTACATACATGACATCCTCAATTAAATCCTTTCCTTTAGTACCAATAGTTCCACAGCCTAGCACTTTTCCTTTTCCATTGTCACCATAGGTAACTTGACCAGATTCTTCTCTAAAACTTGTGAATAGCTTTCTTTCACCTGTCATATGCCTTGAGCATCCACTGTCCAAATACCATTTGGATGCCCTTAGCCGACCCTGCAAACAAAGCTAAGTTTTAACTTTTGGTACCCAAATTTTCTTGGGTCCTTGATGGTTAGTTTTGGGAATCCATCTCAAGTTTCTAGTAGTGCATATGCTAACTGTGTGACCTAGTTGGTTGCAATGAGTACAACATAAACTAAAAGGATTTTTCTTGTATGCATTTTTATTGTATTTCTGTTTTTGTTTGTAAGCACGTTGATCTACCTTTTTGGTTTTCTTAAGGTCATCTTTTGTCACAAACTTAGGTGTTGGATATACTTTAGGATAAATGATATGTTCTTCATTTTGTGGGGGTGTGTATCCTACTCCATATTTTCTTTTTCCTCTTCTAACACCCTTCAGATCTACAAGCAATGAAGCTTTACATGTTGCAATTTTATCTAAAGTTGTTCTTAGATAAAGATTTTCTTCTTGTAATTTTTCTTCATTCTTTAGTTCATTTAGATTTGCTTCTACTTCTAAGATTTTGTTATTTTTATTTTTCAGATCTTCACATAATAGTTCATTTGCTCTTCTTGTTTCAGCTGAACTTTTCTTTAACCTTTCTACTTCATTTTTGAGAAAAGTATTACTCTTTTCTTGATTTAATAAGTTTAGCTTAACTATCTTTATTTGCTTTATAACAGTTTTATATTTTTCATAAAGTTCATTGAAAGCATCGTCTAAACTATCAGAGTCAGATTCTGAAAAAGAAGTAAAAGATGTTTCAGAATTTACCTGTTCTAGTCCTGCCATGAGGGCTAGATTTGCTTTTTCTTCTTCTTCTGATTCTGAGCTGGAGGAATCTGAGCTGGTAACATCTTCATTGTCCCATGTTGCTGCCATTGCTTTCTTTTTGAACTTCTTGAATCTCTTTTCTTTGCTTTTCTTCTTTTCTGATTTTTCTGCTTGATCCTTCTTTTTGAGTCTCGGACACTCAGATTTGTAATGCCTCGATTGATTGCATTCATAACAGGTTGGCTCTTTCTTCTTGTCTTTCTTGAAGAACTTTCTTGAACCAAATTTCTTCTTTTTAGCCATAATTCTTTGTAGCTTTCTTGAGAGCATGGCCTCATCATCACTGTCATTTGATTTTTCTTTGGAGTCCTCAGATGAAGAAGAATCTGCAATCTTTAAAGCATTTGAAACTTTCTTCTTTGAAGAGCTTTCAGAAAATCTCTCCATATTTATTTCATGTGCCATAAGAGAGCCTATTAATTTATCAATGGATAATTCAGTGAGATCATGGGCTTCCTCTATGGCTGTAACTTTAGGAGTCCATACATTTGGTAGAGATCTTAGTATTTTTCTAACAGTTTCTTCATTGGTTAGGATTTTTCCTAAGGCACTCAACCCTACAATTATGTTTGAAAATCTATTGTACATTTGTGTTATATTTTCATTTGGAAGCATTTTGAATTGTTCATACTGAGAAACTAGTATATCTATTCTGGTTTGCTTAACTCTATCAGTTCCTTCATAAGTCACTTGTAACTTATCCCACATTTCTTTTGCGGTCCTACAAGCTGAGAGTCTATTGAATTCTCTTTTGGATAGAGCACATCATAGATAATTTTTTGCTTTATAATTTAATGACATATTTCTTTTGTCAACAATAGAGATACCTGTGGAAGTAGTTTCACCTATGATTTGATAATCACCTTGTTCTATTACATGCCAAAGGTCAAAATCTGTACCTCTGATGAAGCATTCCATTCGCATCTTCCAATATTGATAATCTTCACCATCAAAGAAAGGTGGTCTTTAAATTGATTGGCCTTCATAGTTGTGTGCTTCTGATGCCATCTCTTCTCAAATCTTTAGATTCTTCTGAGAAGACCTCGCTCTGATACCACTTGTTAGATCGAAATGGCAGATTGCACAGTCCTAGAGGGGGGGTGAATAGGACTTTTCTTGATTTTTGTAAATTCTTCTGAACGAGAAATCACAACACTAGGTAAAGATGTTAGTGCTTGGTGTGATGTGTGTGATTCAAGTGAGAACTTGACGAAAAACAATCACACAAAGAATTACACAAAAGATTTATCCTGGTTCGGCCCTTCCCACATGGAAGTCCTACATCCAGTCCTCAAGCCAACCACTTGAGATTTCACTAAACTGCCAATCAAATTTGGCCTTCTCTCACCCTTGAGAGGAAATTACAAAGCCACTTGCTCCACAACAAGTCTTCCCTAAATAGGGGTAAACAGCACTGCCTTATGCAAAATGCCTTCCCTTCATAAGAGGAGTAAAGCAGAAACACTTCTGCAGAAATAACAAAATGAAGTAGAAATAAACGCCTGTGTGTTGACTCAAGAATGAGTATAGAACACACACTTTCTAGCAGGATAGAATAGATAGGAATTGAAATCTAAATCCTAGCTGAAGCTACTTGGGTGGTCTTCCAAAGAAGAGACAATTGCAATTGCCACCCAATAAACAGATCTTCAGAAATCACTGAAGATGGGGCTCTCAAACAGTTGCTGAACAGGAAGGCTTTTGAGAGCTTGTAAGGTGAACTTTAAGAGAATTGTCTACAAGGAACTTCAAAACTTGCTGTTCTTCTATTGCGTTCTTCATCTCTTTATAATCTCTTCAAACTAGCCGTTGAGGAAGATAGCCGTTGAAGTAAGATGGTTGTTGTAATCAAACCGTTTGAGAAGAGATTTTAGGATCCTTTGGATCTTGGAACTTTTGTCCAGAGGTTCTGAAAATTTGCCTTTTCCCAAGGTCTTCATAGGCAGAAGCCGTTTGCTATAGCTAGAAGATAAACTCTTTGATACTTGGGCTGAGCGGCCTATGTGCAACAATAAATGCCTGTATGAAAGGACAAGACAAAGACAAACGTATATCCATACCTTTGTGGTAGGTGAGGCAGTGTAGTATAATAGAACAGTATGGAACCTAGTATTCTTAGTCCTTTCGAAGAGTAAGGCAGACAGACAGAAAGTTTAAGGTGTGGGTCTGTTAGTGGTAGGTGTGATTGTCAGATACCATGCACCTGTCTTTCACATAAATGCTTTGGGTCTTTGTAGAAGTAATAGTTTGAAATAAAAGATCATCAGAACTGTAAGCATTAAATGTATGTTCATGTTCCAGAGAAGTGACTCTGTGAAAGTACTGAATTTTCTGTCACAAACTATATTAAAAATAATGATCTTGTAGAATGTTAAAGATCCATAGAATAGGCAGTCATAAACAAATTGTTTTTATGCTAAAGAGAGATTACCATCAATTAATAGAGATTTCATAACATTTAGAAACTGACAGAAGTATACTGAAAAAGTACAAGTGTACAGCTGACAGTGTAGTCGAATTCAGTAGAACAGGTGATTCGATTCAAGAGGAATAGAGTGAATCGAATACAGTATAACATATGTGAATTGGAGATGTGAATCGAATACAGTGTAAAAGATGTGAATCGAATACAGTATAACATATGTGAATCGGAGATGTGAATCGAATACAGTATAACATATGTGAATCGAAGATGTGAATCGAATACAGTATAACATATGTGAATCGAAGATGTGAATCAAATACAGTATAACATATGTGAATCGAAGATGTGAATCGAATACAATATAACATATGTGAATCGAAGATGTGAATCGAATATAGTATAACATATGTGAATCGAAGATGTGAATCGAATTCAGTATAACATATGTGAATCGAAGATGTGAATCGAATACAGTATAAAAGATGTGTACTTAGAAAAACTTTTGGTCTTTCAAAATGTTGAAACTGACGAAATTCTGTAGTAGATCTATATCATGATACACATAAAATATTTCATTTAAAGATTTGTCTTATCAAAATAATTGATTGTTTAAAGACTTATGGGGAGTTGCTCAACACGCTTGAGCTGGGAAAGCTTTTTGAGCTGCCGTGAGCCATGAGGCATTTGTCATTGGTTTTATTTCCTATCTTGCTTGTCTTCGTAAAGAGTACTACATTTTTTCAACATTGTCATCAAACCCAATCATCATAGGTCTATTTAATATGCTTGAGAACTTAGCCATATTATTGAGTGTGTTTCAGATGATTAGACCAATCAACAGAATATTGAGTCAGATCAAAAAGCAATCAATCAGTTCTACCAGATCAAATGGTGTTCTAAAAGAACAATCAACATCAATCAAATTAGATCAGAATCAGATATAAACCCGCTCTGATACCAATTGTAAGGATCAGATATTCGGTGATGGCATAGCTAGAAAGGGGGGTTGAATAGATTTACAGCGGAAACTTAAGCAATTTAAGAATTACTTCAGATTAAAAGATCTACTCAATTAAAACCCCTCTGATCTGATGCAATGTGTGTGAGCAAACTAACCGTTAGTGTGTAGACAAAATCTCTATGCATGCATCTAGCGCAATACAGATCAAACCACAGTGCACAAGGGATTTTTTAGGTGGTTCGGAGATCACACCCAGTAACTCCTATGTCCACCCCTCACACAGTTAGGACACACTACTCAGGAACTGAGTACAACACACACATGAGCACAATGGCTCAACCACACACACACATGCTAGATCAAGTCCACAAAAGATCAGATCCTCTAGCCTTGATCTGACCAACACACCACGTACTATGATCTATACACAACCCTTGTACAGATCACAAAGCACACACACTTCCACAAACGCCACATACTGATCTCCAATTAGTACACACACACAGAGATATATGAAAGTAGAAAGAAAGAAGAGTTCTAAGTTGAAGATCAAATCCAGATGAAGAACTCATCATGGTGGTCGTCCAGAACAACTTCAGGCTTCGTGTTGATGAAGATCATATGATGTAGACGAATCTTGATTTGTGGACAAATCGACTTCAACTCCTCTCACGAGATGGATCTTCTTTGAACAATCTGGAGAGTTGAAGTAGAAAAGCAGGAAGAAGCTCTTCTCTTGGGTTTTGCTTAGGGTTTTGATATGGTGGCTTCTTGCTGCGAAAATACTTCCTATGGAGAGTCATGCTTAAAGGAAACACCCTAATATAGAACATATCCTGACCATCGGATCTGACTTTCTCTTCGTCTGTTGACAGACACTTCATGGCTGTCGACAGCTACTGCTCAGATCTTGTTTCCAGAACCATGTAGGTTCCTGGAACACTGGGGCTGTCGACAGGTGATCCCTAGCTATCGACAGGCAGCCTTCATCTATTGACAGGTGCACTTCATCTGTCGACCGCTACTGCTTCAATTATGCTTCCAGTAGCTTGTTTGTTTCTGGATTGTCTATCTGTCGATAGGTGACATCTTGGCTATCGACAGGTAAGTACTTGATGTGTCTTTCTAGACTTTTGCACTTGTATTTGGTTGCTTCCTTTTAATGTTCATTCACACCTACATGAAATGACATTTCAAGTAAGATATAACAAATACATGCATAGTCACAGAAGCATTGTTTTTACTTGATCATTTCTTTCATGTCTATCATGTTACAAACATCAATTCATCATCAACACCACACATATGTCATCATCAAAAATGGTTGTGTCATAATTAAGAGCATGTTAACATGAATGTTAACATGAATGACCATGATTGTGTCATCATCAAAAACAAATCAAAGCAATGATCAAATAAGCACAACTCAATAGGTCCCACGGTACTTCCTCCACCACCACCTATGGACTATGGCATGTTTATGCAAGGCCTTGTCCAGGCAATGCATACTTAGGCTCAGACGCAGGCTACGATGCAGACTCAGTTGCAGGCATAGGTTAGAGTTGTTAAATAAGGAGTAGTTTGTTTTGTTAAATGTATGATTGCTTATGTGTTGCTTGTTGTCTCAGGCTCAGGCTCCAGCTCCAGTTACCTAGGAGCATGTCCATGGTGGTCCGTCTATCATGGAGAGGTTTAAGAGGATGGCTCCGCCTCCTTTTAAGCGGGAGAGTCAGCCCCTTCTGGCAGAGAGCTGGATGAGAGGTGGAGAAGATCTTTCGGGCTACCAGGTGTGCAGAAGAAGATAAAGTTAACCTGGCTACTTACATGCTATAGGTACTTAGAGTATATGTACTTGTGTAAGGTTAAGATTTTAGTTTGGATGGTACTTATGGGTTGTATTTTACAGGAGAGAGCTGATGTTTGGTGGGCCTCTGTGCAACATACTAAGTACGAGGATGGTGCTATAGAGGTGACTTGGGCTGAGTTCACTAGACTCTTTCAGGCCAAGTTCATTCCCGAGCACATTCAGGACATGATGGAGCAGAAGTTCCTATCTCTCACATTGGGCTCCATGACTGTCCTGAAGTACGAGGCCAGGTTTGTCGAGCTTTCCAATTAAGCTCCCCATATCATTGCAGATGAGCGTAGAAAGGCCAAGAAGTTTGTGATGGGGCTCAAACCATCACTCAGGTTGAGACTGGTTGCTTTCGACCATCAGACTTTAGACGAGGCTCTAAGCGCAGCATGCAAACATGAGAGTGAGATGGATCAATACTTAGAGGAGAAGAGGGCAGCTGAGAAGAGGTCAGCACCAATTCTCCAGAGGCAGGATAGGAAGAAGGAAGCGTTGTACTAGTCGCCACAACGTCCAGTAGCAGCTCCGAGTCAGCAGGCAATTGTACCCCATAGACCCAGCTTCAGGCCCAGCGATAAGAAGGCTTGTCCTCATTGAGGAAGGACACATGGAGGATATGAGTGTTGGAAGCTAGCAGGGAAGTGCTTGAAGTATGGTAGCACCGGGCACCAGATCTAAGACTGCCCTAGACTTCAGCACTTTACTCAGAGAGGAGTGCCAGCCCCAGCAGTGGCACCAATGACAGGGAAACCAGGAAGGCCTCGTGCCCAAGCCCGAGTGTATGCACTAGCTTGTGAGAACGCAGAGCAGGCCGAGAACATCACTGAAGGTACGATCTTGGTTATGGGTGTGTAGGCTCGAGTGTTGTTTGATATGGGTGCTAGACACTCATTTATTTCCGAGCGGTTTGCTAAGCAGGTAGCAGCAGAGTCCGAAGTTGAGGCAGAGGAGTTAGAGGTTCCCTTATCTATGCACACACCAGCAAGTACGGTAGCGACCAGGATGTGCATTCCATCCCTACCAGTGTGCATTGAAGATCGAGGCTTGTTTGGGTGCTTCTACTTGCTCAAGATGAAGGACTATGATGTTATACTTGTTCTTGATTTGCTTGAGGAGCACTATGCCTTGGTTGATTGTAGGGGGAAGAAGATTACTTTCCATATCCCTAGAGAGGATGAGTTTTCACATCCGTTGCCAAGGAATCTAGCAAGACGGTTTGTGATCTCCGCCATGAAGGCTATGAAGATGTTAATTTTTTTTTTTTTCTAAAAGAAGGTCCTCAGGGCCTCCAACTAGGAGAGTTCACCCTCCCCCAGAAGGGGAGATTGTTCCCACACCAACAGTGAGAGCAACCTGGGCCTGAATATATTATTAAGGTAGGCAATACAACTACTAAGAGGTATACCCCTGTCAGACCATTCTAACATGCATATGGCCAAATTTATCAATGACAATAGGCCCCTTACAAGGATGAGGTAAATTTTGAGACCCTCAAAAAACATCATTCTGCCTAGAATTAACTGCATAATTAGCAAGGGAATCTGCCACTTGGTTGGTTTCCCGGTAAACATGGGACAGAGATATAGCTTCATTGCTAAGCATATATCTAGTGTCTCTCCACCATCTGTAAGAATGCCAAGAAGTAGGATTATCCTCTCAGATAGAGTTCACCAAGACTTGAAAGTCTGAGTAAACAATGGAAAGCCGATATCCTAGGGAGGATGCCAGGCGAAGATCATCACAAAGGGCTCTAATTTCTGCAATCATACTGGTCCCAACGCCATAAAAATGAGCAAAAGCCACCTGGACATTGCCCTGAGAGTCTCGGACACATCCACCACCTTCGCACTCCCTATGATTTCCTTTGCGAGCGCCGTCAACATTAAGGCTGAAATCACTTATAGGAGGAATCCATCTAGTAAGTTTCAAATTCTTGGAAGGGCAAAGGGGATCAAAACTAAAGCCATAAAGGATTTGCATCTCTTGAGGTGTAGGAGCAACCTTAAATTGAACTTTAGAGAGCGAATAAGAGATATTGGACTTGATATTGTTGATGATCACCCCCAGCAAAGACATGCTTAGAATCAAATCTTTTCAAACACCTCCCCTTCTAGATTTCCCATAGTATGAGGATCAGACAGTAGAGTGAAACGAAGCCATAGGAGGAATGGATATTGGAATGCCGGATGTAGCTCCACACTCTAGCAGTAATCTGACTGTGTATGTTGACCCTGGTGGAAATAAGCGGCTGGAACCTGCGCCAAAGGATAGCAGCATTATCACTGTGAATGAACAGTTGGTTTAGATCATCCAGATGAGGGGACCTACAATAAGAGCAGCGAGAAACCATAGGAATACCAGCCTTCGAAATTCTGCCATCCACCATAACAGCCCTGTTCGGAATTTTCCAAGAGAACAAAGACACTTTACGATAAAATGGGTTGTGCTAAATCTTGGAGAGAGTCGTTCTCTGAACTCCAATCGGTCTAACCAGGTTATAAGCAGATTGAGTAGAGAAAGAGCCAGTATCAGAGGCCTCCCAAACACACTTGTCCTCATCATCGGATAACACCAATCCTTGCAGCGAAGATCGGGGAATAAGGGATCTAATGGGATGAGAAACATCAGAAATCACCTCATGCAGGGAGGCACACCCCACCCTCATAGGAACCCTGGATGATACTACTGAGGGGGTTTTCACCAATCCATGTGTCATGCAGAATATCAATGTTTTTGCCATTACCATGGATCCATCTAGTGTTATCTTTTAGAATCCTCTCAGCTTCCATATAGTTAGACCTGGGCAATGTAGGCAGGTTAGTCATTCTACCTAGAGGGCAATGCCTTCTAGCATAATATGCCCATAAGGAAGAAACTTGCTGAATATTCCATAATTGCTTGACAGCTAAAGAAATCTGCACATGCCATAGGACGTTGAATAGAAGACCACGCCACCCAATGCCGACGGCAAGCACCATTTGTGCCATCCCAGAAAAACGCTACATAAACATTATCAATATAGGAAATGATGGATTTCAGAATAGAGGAAGTAGCAGCTAGGTAAACTGGGAGGGAGGAAATGACTGAGTTGATCAACGTGACCCTGCCTGCTTGAGAGAGCCACTTAGACTACCAGCTATGGAGTTTTCCATTCACTTTATCAATAAGGGGTTTATAATCCACAGTGATCACCCTCCCAGGATTCAATGGGACACCCAGATACGTGAGAGGGCCACTTTGCCTCATATAACCAGTGACCTCCTTGATTCTATTAATAGCATGGGCCGGAGTCTTATCAACAATCTTAAAGCAACTCTAGCTAGGATTAATTTGTTGACCAGAGGACTGAGCATACTTCTTTAAAAATAACATCAACCTTCTAACATTATTAATAGCCCCATTCAGGAAAATAAGGGTATCATCAGCATACAAGAGGTGTGTAGGGGAAGGACAACCCCTAGGACCCGCATAAGGGAGAAGATAACTAGTAGAAACCATGTGCTTGAGACCTCTGCTGAGGGCTTCTTCCATGATGACAAACAAGGCGGGAGCAATGGGATCACCTTGTCTTAAGCCCTTGGTGGATTTAAAGTAGCCAGCTGGAGAGCCATTAAAGAGGACCGAGAACCAGCAATTAGAAATCATCATACCAATGTACGAAATAAATCTGGAAGAGAAACCAAGCTTCTTAAGGATTGAGAAAAGGAAGTCCCTTTCCACATTGTCATATGCCTTCTTGATATCCAGCTTAAAAGTAACATTGTTGTCTCTGGTCTTACGTCCAATATCCTTAACAATTTGTCTAGCCATGGATACGTTATCCATAATAAGCCTACCTTTAACAAAAGCACTTTGCTCCTCCGAGATGATCGCTAGAAGGATATTAGTGAGCCTATCACATAATATCCTGGACAAAATCATATAGCAAAAGTTGCATAGACTAACCGGTCTAAAGTCATTAAAAGATGCAGGTTGATCCTTCTTGGGGACGAGAGAAATGTATGTTAAAGTAACACCTCTAGGAAAAGGAAAACCATGAAAAAAACCATTGACCACAGCATAGACATCTTCTTGCACAATATCCCAGTAAGAAGTAATGAAAATACCAGTGTAACCATCCGGCCCATGAGCACTATTGCCATTCAAACTCCAAACGGCTATTTTAACTTCTTCTTTATCCAGAGGCGCACATAAAGTGTAAGGCCCTTGATTTTCATCTTTGGATGATTACTTATATGTGTATAAATGTATGCCATCGATGTATAAATTTTAATTGTGGATAATACTTAGTTATATTGTATGAATAAGAATTTGTTTTCTTAAATACAATGTAAGTTGTATATATATATATATGTGTATAAATGTATGCCATCGATATATATATATATATATATATATATATATGTGTGTGTGTGTGTGTGTGTGTGTGGTGTACATAAAGTTTCTACAGTTCTAAGTTCAGTTCTGGCGGCCGGTAGACGTCAATATGGGTGGACGCCAATCCCAAGTAAGCGGCCACATCGATGGACGCCTACCTAGAATTGGCAGTTATTGATGTTGACGTTTACCTCTCAAATCTGCTGCGATTTCAGATCCGGAAACACCTCCAGAAATGTTGCCCTTGGTTTAGGAAACCCTTCCCCAACGGTAACCCAACCTTACCCAACTTCGTCTCCGACCCTAGCCCTATAAAACACCCCATCTCCGGCCGGATCTAACCCTTTTGGATCTTGAGTCAAAACCCTAGTTCTCTGTGTGAAACCCCAATCTTTGAGCTCTGAAATCCGGCGACTGGAGGCTTCATCCGGCGTTCTACAATGACTTGAGGAGAGTCTAAACATTGGAGAAGACATCTACGACACCTATTTGCACTCTGCATCAACACAAAACTCGGATCGAGGGAGTTTTGAGTACTCATTGGCTCTGGCCTAGGAGGGCTTCTCCGGCTTAAATAATTGCTTGTGGATTTTCCAAGAGGCAAGTACCCCATCCACATCATTCTTGTATGTGTCTAGTAAGTCCTAGAAATTTTCTGGATTTTATTTCGAGTCCTGGAACCCCAATTTCACCAAGTTTCATACGTTCAGTCTGTGTTTTGCAAAGATAGGAACTTAACAGCAGGATCCCTTGCCGTTAAGATCCTGAGTTGGCGGCACACTATGTTTCCGTTAACATAAAAAAACGGCCATACCCTTGCCGTTGAGTTCTTCAGGCAAGAACAGTGGACTGTCTGCCTTAATAAGCTATTTTTTGGATTTCTGTGCATGGGGATAGATGGTAAATTTTTTATGTTATGAAATATGTGTAGTGGAGCATGCCGTGTAATTTCTGTGAAATTTCGTTCAGTGTATTATTTATGAAATTTTTTGAAATACATGTTAAACAAATTCTGAACATTGTAAGTTACTCTTTATGTTATCCTTGTGGGATTCAAGTGATAGAAATTTTCTGCGGTGTTTAAATCGTTGTCAGGGAATGTTGTTTAAATTTGGGAATTTTCTAATGACTGTGTAAATTTTTAAATTTTCTGAACTGAAAAATAGTAAACATGCTCAATTAGTGAAGAAATTCTATTAAATGATATGGAACCAGATAAATCTCTAGAATTTGGCACATGATTAGGACTATTAGTATACATGTATATAATGAACTGTGAATCGGAACTATGAAAATCCATGTTAGTTTGGTTATTTTAGTCTTATGTGATTCCACTGATAGAATTTTCATAATTAGCGTGTAATTCAGAAAAATGCGAACATTTATATACATGATGGTTAGCCTGTAATAGGTGTTTGGTTAAAATTTTGTACTGAAATGATGACAGTAGCTATATATGTAGATTTTGTGTGAAATATTGATAAATAAATGCACGTTAATATGATTAATATTAAAATCTGCTAATTTCAACATGATTAGACTTGTTTGAATCTATTAATACTGAGAATAGTAGTACCATGTTAGTTAACACTGAATTATGTAAATGTGTGAGCATGAATTGAATGTGTTAAAATTGTGCATTAAACGTGTGTTAAAATATAGACAAATGTGTAAATGTGCCAATGGGTGACACTGCTACCTTAGAGGGCTGTGGAACTATACTGTGGTAAAGTCCCCACGGGAAAGTTCATAGTGTGTGATGTCCCACGGGCATTGGGATTAAATCCGGGAGGCGAACAAGTATCGCTGGTTAGGGTGGAGAGTGCTTCTCTCAGTTCTGCACAGTAACTAAGATTTATCACTGAAATGACTAGGTGATAGATATGCGATGTGATTAGTGTGTGTCCTTCTAAAAGGTGGTTTGGGCTATGTGTCACGACATTTAATAAATGTGAACTTTTGTTTAAGTGAAAGTGAATGTGTAAATTGTGAAATTGTGTAATTGATCATATGTTAATATGAATTCTTGTGACAGCATGTAAATTGACAATTTCTTAAATGATTATAATATGTACATAGCAAAACAGCAAACTTTTCATGAGTATAAATGTGCTATCCTTGTGGAAACGATTATAGAATCCATGCTAGAATTGACTCTTAATTATGTGTACAAACTCCATGTTTAAAATGACTAATGTTTAGCTTGTAAGTGTGTGTGAATGGGGTTAACTGAGTTTAGTTTAATATATTGAAAAGTGTGTAGAAAGCATGTGATCGGCTTTAAGTTATTGAAAATTTTGTATAAGACAATTTCCATGTGTAACCTGTGTAGAAATTATGTTTAGAATTTTTACTTGAGTTAATTGTTAAATCCACGTTTATGTGTTATTGTGTAGTATGAAAATGTGAAAGTTATGTTATGCATGTAAGTTTAGTGTGTTTGGTGTTACTTGTTGAGTTCATTTGAACTCATTCTTGCTTCGGCGTACAGGTACAAAGATTTCTACTTCTTCCGAGGAGATTGTTAGAAGCAACTCGGAGCGGGAGTAGGAGCCCTTGTTTTGGATTTGGTGTTGTACTTTTATTTTTCATCAGTATGTTATAAGAGTAGACTTGCTCTACCTTTGAGATTTGTGTGCTTATTTAGTGGAATGTTGTGGACATTGTATTTATTTTATTTCTTAGTTATGAAAAGTTTAAATTTATTTTCTTCTATATTTAGGGACTGTGAATAGAATGTGGATGATGGAATAAGAAGTTACATTTGGCTATTTCTTTTCCCCTGTTATGTGAATGTATTTATGTATATTTCAGCCTATCGTATAACTGTTGGGTAAATGTCCCACTGTAGCGGCGTTCATTTTATCGATGTGGGTTGGTATAACCGTACCGGTATAAGGAGGGTCATTGTAGAGATTGGTATCAAAGATAGGCTGAAATTGTACATAAATATTCGCATACCATCATCTTCATTGTGTGCTAAGTCTGTGTAGATTGTCCACATTGATAAGTAATTAGTTAGAAATTAGATAGTCTAGTTCTAAAATGTAATTAAATCATTTTGCAGGATATGGCTTCACGTGGCAGGTGTGGTGTTCCTGCTCGTGAGGGTGAGCAGAGGAGAGATGAGCCTCGGCGTGAGGATCAGGGTGAGCAGCAGGTCCCAGCACCCCAGGGTCCTGTGCTTCCCCCACCACCACCAGTGGACTATGGAGTGTTCATGCAGGGTTTAGTGCAGGCCATGCAGACGCAGGCCCACACCCAGGCTGCACTCCAGGCTCAGCTGGAGGCTCAGCAGGCTCAGGTTAGAATGATAGACAAGGTAGTCTGTTTTACTTGATGATATGTTTACTATGTTGCTATGCTATATGTGTTGCTTATGATGTTTGTTGTGGCCGGCTCAGGCGCCAGTTCCCCAGGCTCAGGACCACGGTGGACCCTCCATCATGGAACGGTTCAAGAGGTTGTCTCCACCCTCTTTTAAGGGGGAGAGCGACCCGTTACTTGCTTAGAGCTGGATGAGGGAGATCGAAAAGATCTTCCTAGCTATTAGGTGCGCTGAGGATGACAAGGTCACTTTAGCCACCTATATGCTACAGGTATGTGTAATTTAATTCGGTGGTAACTTCTTTAAGTATAGATTATGTTGGTTAGTCCTTATGGGTGGTTTTGGCAGGAGCGAGTGGATGTGTGGTGGTCCTCGTTGTTACGTACTAGGTTCGAGGATGGTGTTGTGGAGGTTGGTTGGGATGAGTTTGTGAGGCTTTTTCGAACCAAGTTTGTTCCGGAGCACATCCAGGACATGATGGAGCAGGAGTTCCTCTCTTTGGCTCAGGGCTCCATGACAGTACTGGAATACGATGCCAGGTTTGCCGAGCTATCGAAGTATGCCCCTTATATTGTAGTTGATGAGCGCAGGAAGGCGAAGAAATTCGTGATGGGTCTGAGACCATCGCTGAGGATGAGGTTGGTGGCTTTCGACCATCGTACCCTCGAGCAGGCACTCAGCGCAACGTGTCGTCAGGAGGGAGAGATGGAGCAGTACTTGGAGGAGAAGAAGGCTTCTCAGAAGAGGCCTGCAGCTCCTTTCCAGAGGCAGGAGAGAAAGAAGGCGGCTTTCCAGTCACCGCAGCGTTCCGTGGCATCGGGAAGTAGTCAGGTACCTTCTCAACGTTCCCCTAGTGGCAAGAAGAAGTGTCCTCATTGCGTGAGGGCACATGGCGGTACGGAATGTTGGAAGTTGGAGGGAAAGTGCTTGAAGTGCGGGAGCAGCGAGCATAGGACCAAGGATTGCCCCAGACTGTAGCAGGGAGGTCAGCATGGAGCGGCACCAGCCCCAGCAGAAGCAGTAGCAGTGCCTGCGACAGGACGACCAGGGAGACCTCGAGCCCCAGCTCGAGTGTTTGCGTTAGCTCATGAGGACGCCGAGAAGGCGGATCATGTTACCGAAGGTACGATTTTGTTCTTTGGTGTGCATGCTCGGGTTTTGTTCGATACGGGTACTAATCACTCGTTCATTTACAAGCAATTTTCTAGGCAGTTAGCCTTAGAGTCAAGAATAGAGTCTGAGGATTTAGAAGTCCCTTTGTATGTGCACACACCTGTACGTACGGTATCGACTAGGAAGTGTATTCCGTCTTTACCGGTGTGCATCGAGGATAGAGTCCTAGAAGGGTGTTTCTTCTTGCTAAAGATGAAGGACTACGATGCTATTCTTGGTCTGGATTGGCTAAAGGAGCACTATGCGTTAGTATATTGTCGTGGGAAGAAGATCATTTTTTGCATTCTTGGTGAAGATGAATTTTCTCATCCTTTGCCAAGGAACTTGGCAGGGAAGTTTGTCATCTCTGCCATGAGGGCGATGATAATGGTGAACAAGGGTTGTGATGCTTTTCTTGTCAGTGTGGTATTAGTACCCAAGGCTGATGAGTCACCTACTCTTGCAAAGATAGATGTAGTGCGAGAGTTTCCATATGTCTTTCCAGATGACCTATCTGGTTTGCCACCAGCTAGAGAGATAGAGTTCACTCTGGAGTTGCTTCCAGGCACCTCTCCTATCTCGAAGGCACCTTATCGGATGGCACTTGCGGAATTAGCTGAGCTAAGGAAGCAGTTGCAGGATTTGTTAGATAAGGGATTTATTCATCCTAATGTTTCCCCTTGGGGCGCACCTGTCTTATTCGTGAAGAAGAAGGATGGATCACTTAGGTTATACATCGATTATAAGAAGCTAAACCAAGTGACGGTGAAGAACAGGTATCCCTTACCTCGGATTGATGATTTGTTTGACCAGCTGCAAGATGCATCAGTCTTTTCTAAGATTGATTCGCGGTTTGGTTATCATCAGTTGAGGATTAGGAGTGAGGATGTGTCCAAGACGGCTTTTAGAACCCGTTATGGACATTATGAGTTTTTGGTCCTTCCTTTTGGCCTGACTAACGCCCCTGCAGCGTTCATGGATCTCATGAACAGGGTGTTTAGACCATATCTAGATAGTTTCATCGTAGTTTTTATTGATGACGTGTTGGTCTACTCTCCGGATTGATGACCAAACTGTCCCCATAATAAATATTTCCATTTATTTATATATTAATTTTGATGATTAACAAAATAACACTAATGGATTACTTGAGCCTTGAGAACAGGAAATAAAAGAAAAATGAAAGTTCAAGACAATCTGGTAAGTCTCATCACACTTCTATCCAAGTCTTTGTATCGACTTCCTTGATAAGCAGAACGATTTCCTCTTTGACCGGGAAACTCAAAACAAATCGATATCGCAACGACTCTTTAAGACATCGCAACGATTTCTTTAGAACTCGCAATGACTCTCTGTCGTAACGATTTCTTTAGACCTCGTAACGATTTCTTTAGAACTCGCAACGACTCTCTGTCGTAACGATTTCTTTAGACCTCGTAACGATTTCTTTAGAACTCGCAACGACTCTCTAGCCGTAACGATTTCTTTAGACCTCGTAACGATTTCTTTAGAACTCGCAACGACTCTCTAGCCGTAACGATTTCTTTAGACCTCGTAACGATTTCTTTAGAACTCGCAACGACTCTCTAGCCGTAACAATTTCTTTAGACCTCGTAACGATTTCTTTAGAACTCGCAACGACTCTCTAGCCGTAACGATTTCTTTAGACCTCGTAACGATTTCTTTAGAACTCGCAACGACTCTCTAGCCGTAACGATTTCTTTAGACCTTGTAACGATTTCTTTAGAACTCGCAACGACTCTCTAGCCGTAACGATTTCTTTAGACCTCGTAACGATTTCTTTAGAACTCGCAACGACCCTATAGTCATAACGATTTCTTTAGAGTTCATAACAATTTCTTTAGAGTTCATAACGATTTCTTTAGAGTTCATAACGATTTCTTTACTGTTCATAACGCCTTGCTTTGTGTAACGATTTCGTGTAACGATTTCCTTACAACTTGATAGTCATAACGATTTCTTGTGACGATTTCTTTAGAACTCGCAACGACTTGCTTGTTGTAACGACTTCATAAGTTATCACAACGATTTCTTTACAGTTCATAACGACTTGCTATAATTCATAACGATTTCATAAGTTATGAAGTCAGCAAGATTCTTTTTATCGAATTTCTTGATGTATCAGTATAATGCCTTTTAATAGCGTTGAAAAGTCAAAGTCATATCTTGTCCGTTGACTGCTATGCATTAAATGCTCTCTGATTGTATCTCCCATGCATGCAGACAATATCTTCCATTTCTATGCTACTCTGTCTACGTACTTTTTTTAGACAGAAAGGAGCTTTGCTATATACTGCAATATCTATTCCATCTCAACTAACAATAGACAGCAGTCTTAGCTGTCCTCTATTTATTGATGATATGCTTACAGATATCTGACAAGACTCATCTGGACAACGTTGGACACAAGATACAAAGTTCTATGACATCTCTTTGGCGTGTACACAAGGATAAAAGACTGACGATCAGAAGCTTCCTCAGTGACCAGTCTAACGTACACAAGGATAAGAGACAACGGACACTTCAACGTTCGAATTTGAATCAGCAGTTTAAATAGAAGACTCAAGACAGAAAAGAAAAAGAGACAAGTGAGCAACAACGCTTGATTTTAGAAGAAGAAAGAAATCCACCTCTTAGAGTCTTTAGAACATTGAAGAAGAGTGAAGCTTCCACTCCAACCTTGTTCTAAGCTCTTAGCTCTCTGTGCTCAAAAGGAATTTTCTCATTTGTGAGAGCTTGTGTAGTCCTTGGAGAGAAAAACCTTGTTAAATCTCTTTCTCTCTCGGGGCTTAGTAGCTTCAGTGTGTAGCTGGTCAAGCTAGAGTCTGAAGCCTGTTTCCACACCCATTTCTTATTTGGTTGTGTTCCCTTCTGGACGAAGGAAGACTTGGTGGTATCTAGGGTGGTTGTTGTTCCCTTCAGGCTGAAGGAAGACCAGTTGAGGCTGGGTGTAAGGATCCTTAAGGGGGATTGTACCCTTGGTAGTGAAATCATGAGATATTGCTCAGGGACTGGACGTAGGTCTCCTGTGGAGAGGAGTTCCGAACCAGGATAAAAATCCTTGTGTCTTGTGGGTGTGTTTTTTGTGTGATTGTTGTCTTATTTGCTCTAACTCTAACCTTGTTATCAAGTTGTGCAATCCTTTCAGTGAACAGATTTTAATTAGAGATCGAAGTTCTTATTAACCCATTCACCCCCCCTCTGGGCTAGTTAGCTGGGCAACACGGATGAGGCCACACATCATCAGCATTTGAGGGTAGTATTAGTGGTTCTCCGTGAGCACAAGCTGTATGCAAAATTCGGCAAGTGCGATTTTTGGTTGCGTGAGGTTCATTTCCTTAGGCATGTTATCTCCGATGCTGGTGTAGCAGTGGGTCCAGCAAAAGTCCAGGCTGTTATGGATTGGGAGATTCCCAACACTCCTTTGAAGATTCAGAGTTTTCTTGGTTTGGCGGGATATTATCGGCGATTCATTCAGGGATTTTCATCCATCCCCGCCCCATTGACTCAGCTGACCAGAAAGGGGGTAAAGTTTGTCTGGTCCGAGGAGTGTGAGAGTAGTTTTCAGTTATTAAAGACTAAGCTCACTTCGGCTCCTGTGTTAGTTTTGCCGAGTGGTGTAGAGGGTTTTTCTATCTACACAGATGCATCTCGGATTGGCCTTGGCTGTGTATTGATGCAGCAAGGAAGGGTAGTAGCATATGCTTCTCGTCAAATGAAGGAGCATGAGCTAAACTATCCGACTCATGATCTTGAGCTTGCGGCAGTGGTTCATGCACTGAAGATCTGGAGACACTATCTTTATGGTGTCAGATTTGAGGTGTTTACTGACCACAAGAGTTTAAAGTATCTTTTCTCCCAAAAGGAATTAAACCTTAGGCAGAGAAGATGGATTGAGTCCCTGAAGGGCTATGACTTCGACCTCCAGTATCATCCCGGAGAGGCGAATGTCGTAGAGGATGCCCTTAGCAGGAAGAGGTCGTCTCTCCAGCAGGATTGGAAGATGTTGGAGGATGCGGCGTGTGCGATGACTGAGTTAGAGCCATCATTGTGCCAGGCTTTTGTAGCTCGGTTGTCCATTAGGTCTTCGGTGTTGGATGAGGTGATCGAGCAACAGAAAGCCAACCCTAGACTCCAAGAGTTAGTAGGCAAGGCGGGCATTGCTCGTGATGAGGATGGCGTGATTAGATTCCATCACCGTGTTTGTGTTCCAAACATCGTAGATGTTCGTGAGCATGTATTAGTAGAAGCTCATAGGTCTAGATTCTCTATTCATCCGGGTAACACTAAGATGTACCAGGATTTGAAGAGATCTTTTTGGTGGTCTGGCATGAAGAATGATGTAGCAGAGTTTGTGTCTAGATGTCTAGCATGCCAGCAAGTTAAGGCCAAGCGGCAGTGACCATCTGGACTTATGTAGAAGATGGAGATCCCAGTATGGAAGTGGGAAGCTGTCACTATGGATTTTGTTATGGGTTTGCCTTGATCTAGACGGGGTAATGACTCGATTTGGGTAGTGGTAGATAGATTCTCGAAGATTGCACATTTCTTACCTATGAAGAAGAAGCAGTAGTTAGAGAGTTTAGCTAGATTGTATATTAGTAGCATAATTAGATTGCATGGTGTCCCGAAGTCAATCATTTCGGATCAAGATCTGAGATTTACTTCGAGGCTGTGGAAGGGTCTTCAGGATGAGTTAGGTTCGGAGCTGAAGCTTAGTTCGGCGTTTCATCCCCAGACAGATGGACAGTCTGAGAGGACTATCCAGACGCTCGAGGATATGTTGAGGGCGTGCATTCTAGATTGGAAGGATGATTGGGAACGCCATTTACCTCTAGTGGAGTTCGCATATAACAACAATTTTCATGCGAGTATTGGTATGGCTCCATTTGAGGTATTGTATGGTAGGCCTTGCAGATCTCCTTTATGTTGGGAGGAGGCAGAGATAGGCAGCTGATCGGTCTGGAGTTAGTTCAGGAGACTTCGGATAAGGTCCAGTTGATTAGGAAGAGGCTTGTTGCGGCACAGGATAGGCAGAAGAGTTATGCCGACAACAGGAGGAAGGATTTGGAGTTCGAGGTAGGTGAGCATATCTTTTTAAATATTTCGCCTACTCGTGGTGTAGTTAGATTTGGTAGGCATGGTAAGTTAAGTCCTAGATTCATTGGCCCGTATGAGATTCTCAGACGTTTGGGCAACGTGGCATATGAGCTAGCTTTACCCGCAGCGTTAGCTAGTGTTCATCCTATTTTCCACGTATCTATGCTCAGGAGGTATGTCAGAGATCCATCTCATGTTATTAGCCATGAGCCAGTGGAGATCCAGCCAGATCTTTCCTATGTGGAGCAACCAGTAGCTATTCTTGACCGGAAGGTTCAACATCTTCGGAACAAGAGAATTGCGTCGGTGAAAGTCTTATGGCGCAACTTCTCGCGAGAGGAGGCTACTTGGGACCTTGAGGATGCAATGAAGAAGAAATATCCTCAATTGTTTGAGTAGTGTCAGTCCAACTTCGAGGATGAAGTTTCTTTAAGGGGGAGAGGGTGTAAGGCCCTTGATTTTCATCTTTGGATGATTACTTATATGTGTATAAATGTATGCCATCTATGTATAAATTTTAATTGTGCATAATACTTACTTAGTTATAGTGTATGAATAAGAATTTGTTTTCTTAAATACATTTTAAATTGTATATATATATGTGTGGTGTACATAAAGTTTCTGCAGTTCTAAGTTCAGTTCTGGCGGCCGGTAGACGTCAATATGGGTGGACGCCAATCCCAAGTATGCAGCCACATCGATGGACGCCTACTAAGAATTGGCGGCTATTGATGTTGACGTTCACCTCTCAAATCTATTGCGATTTCAGATCCGGAAACGCCTCCGAAAATGTTGCCCTTGGTTTAGGAAATTGTTCCCCAACGGTAACCCAACCTTACCCAACTTCGTCTCCGACCCTAGCCCTATAAAACACCCCATCTCCGGTCGGATCTAACCTTTTTGGCTCTTGAGTCAAAACCCTAGTTCTCTTTGTGAAACCCCAATCTTTGACCTCTGAAATCCGGCGACTGGAGGCTTCATCCGGCATTCTACAACAACTTGAGGAGAGTCTAAACATTGGAGAAGACTTCTACGACACCTATTTGCGCTCTGCATCAACACAAAACTCGGATCGAGGGAGTTTTGAGGACTCATTGGCTCTGCTCGAGGAGGTCTTCTCCGGCTTAAATCGTTGCTTGTGGATTTTCCAAGAGGCAAGTACCCCATCCACATCATTCCTGTATGTGTCTAGTAAGTCCTAGAAATTTTCCGGAGTTTATTTCGAGTCCTGGAACCCCAATTTTACCAAGTTTCATACGTTCAATCTGTGTTTTGCACAGATAGGAACTTAACGGCAGGATCCCTTGCCGTTAAGATCCTGAGTTGGTGGCACACTATGTTGTCGTTAACATAAGTAAACGGCCATACCCTTGCCGTTGAGTTCTTCAGGCAAGAATAGTGGACTGTCTGCCTTTATAAGCTATTTTTTGGATTTATGTGCATGAGGATATATGATAAATTTTATATGTTATGAAATATGTGTAGTGGAGCATGCCGTGTAATTTTTGTGAAATTTCGTTCAGTGTATTATTTATTAAAATTTTTGAAATACATGTTAAACAAGTTCTGAACATTGTAAATTACTGTTTATCTTATCCTTGTGGGATTTAAGTGATAGAAATTTTTTGTGGTGTTTAAATAAATGTCAGGGCATGTTGTTTAAATTTGGGAATTTTTTGATGACAGTGTAAATTTTAAATTTTCTGAACTGAAAAATAGTGAACATGCTCAATTAGTGAAGAAATTCTATTAAATGATATGGAACCAGTTAAATCTCTAGAATTTGGCACAGTATTAGGACTATTAGTATACATGTATATAATGAACTATGAATCCGAACAATGAAAATCCATGTTAGTTTGGTTATTTTAGTCTTATGTGATTCCACTGATAGAATTTTCATAATTAGTGTGTAATTCATAAAAATGCAAAAATTTATATGCATGATGGTTAACCTGTAATAGGTGTTTGGATAAACTTTTGTACTGAAATGATGACAGTAGATATATATGTAGATTTTGTGTGAAATATTGATAAATAAATGCACGTTAATATGATTAATATTAAAATCTGCTAATTTCAACATGATTAGACTTGTTTGAATCTGTTAATACTGAGAACAGTGGTACCATGTTAGTTAACACTGAATTATGTAAATGTGTGAGCATGAATTGAATGTGTTAAAATTGTGCATTAAACGTGTGTTAAAATATAGACAAATGTGTAAATGTGGCAATGGGTGACACTGCTACATTAGAGGGCTGTGGAACTGTACTGTGGTAAAGTCCCCACGGGAAAGTTCATAGTGTGTGATGTCCCACGGGCATTGGGATTAAATCCTATAGGCGAACAAGTATCGCTGGTTAGGGTGGAGAGTGCTTCTCCCGGTTCTGCACAGTAACTAAGATTTATCACTGAAATACCTAGGTGATAGATATGCGATGTGATTAGTATGTTTCCTTCTAAAAGGTGGTTTGGGCTATGTGTCACGACATTTAATAAATGTGAACTTGTGTTTAAGTGAAAGTGAATGTGTAAATTGTGAAATTGTGTAATGGATCATATGTTAATATGAATTGTTGTTACAGCATGTAAATTGACAATTTCTTAAATGATTATAATATGTACATAGAATAACAACAAACTTTTCATGAGTATAAATGTGCTATCCTTGTGGAAACGATTATAGAATCCATGCTAGAATTGACTCTTAATTATGTGTACAAACTCCATGTTTAAAATGACTAATGTTTAGCTTGTAAGTGTGTGTGAATGTGGTCAACTGAGTTTAGTTTAATATATTGAAAAGTGTGTAGAAAGTATGTGATAGGCTTTAAGTTATTTAAAAATTAGTATAAGACAATTTTCATGTGTAACCTGTGTAGAAATTATGTTTAGAATTTTTACTTGAGTTAATTGTTAAATCCATGTTTATATGTTATTGTGTAGTATGAAAATGTGAAAGTTATGTGATGCATTTATGTTTAGTGTGTTTGGTGTTACTTGTTGAGTTCATTTGAACTCATTCTTGCTTCGGCATACAGGTGCAGATATTTCTACTTCTTCCGAGGAGATTGTTAGTAGCGACTCGGAGCGGGAGTAGGAGACCTTGTTTTGGATTTGGTGTTGTACTTTTATTTTTCATAAGTATGTAATAAGAGTAGACTTGCTCTACCTTTGAGATTTGTGTACTTATTTAGTGGAAAGTTGTGGACAATGTATTTGTTTTATTTCTTAGTTATGAAAAGTTTAGATTTCTTTTCTTCTATATTTATGGATTGTGAATAGAATGTGGATGATGGAATAAGAAGTTACATTTGGCTATTTCTTTTCCGCTGTTATGTGAATGTATTTATGTATATTTCAGTCTATCGTATAACTGTTGGGTAAATGTCCCACTGTAGCGGCGTTCATTATATCGATGTGGGTTGGTATAACTGTACCGATATAAGGAGGGTTGTTACATAAGGAAAGGTTCTGATCAGTAGAGATGAGGTTAGTAATAACATTAATAAGAGATTCATCAATAACATGATCCATAGATTGAAGGAGAGTATCAAAGAAGTGAACAACCTCCTTACTAAGAACCTCCTGGTCCTTACGCCAACTCCCATTAACATGAAGCATGTGAATTCTATTCCTTCTTCTATTACCTTGAACCATCGCATGGTAAAATGCAGTGTTTTTATCGCCATTATCTAGCCATTCCATACGAGCTTTCTGAGCCCAAAAAATTTCCACACAATGCATAGCCCTTCTAAGGTTGGCATTAGCACCCCAAAGCAGATCTATTAGCAAGTCTAGGATTGCTATCAAACTCATCCTGCATGACCCTCACCTCATTCTCCTATCTTAGGACATTATCATTGATATTACCAAATGTGTGTTTGTTCCAGGACCGAAGCGCACCCCTGACAACTATCAACTTTAGGTGTAAAGTAATAAAAGGGTTGGGGTTCCCATCAACTACCTCCTTCCATGCAGTTTGGACAGTGTTCATAAAAGAATTATGGGAAATCCACATGGACTTGAAAGTAAACCTGGCCGCGGGGCCCGAGTTAAATTAGCACAGGAAGCTAGTAGGGGAGCATGATCAAATGGACCTCTAGGGAGGTGCCTAACTTGAAACCCTGAAAAGGAACTCTACCAGTTTTTGTTAATGAGTAACCGGTCCAATCTAGCTTTAATAGCCGCTAACCCAGTTCTGTTATTTGACCAAGTCCAATGGGGGCCAATGTAACCAGCATCCGAAAGGGAAGAAGCAGAAATAAAGGCATTGAAATCAACCATAGCTTGTAGATTAGGAGGGTGCCCACCCATCTTCTTAGATGGCCGGGTAACAGAGTTAAAGTCCCCACCAACTAACCAAGGAACAGTGACACTGCTGGACATGTTGAGGATATCATCATAGAGGAGACGTCTTGCGCTAGAATTACAAGAACCATAAACCACTGTAATCATAAAATGGATGTTGTCATCCTTCAAAGCTGCAAGGGTGATTTGCTGATCAGATTGACTAAGAGTTTGAATAACATGGTTACACCAAAAAACCCATATTTTGGACTCCTCTCCATTGTTGCCAGTAAAAGCTTCCATCTTAAGATACCTACACATAGTATTAGCCCGATCCAGAGGGACAAGTGCCTCAGTAATGGCAATAAAATCAGTGTTATTATGTCTAATGATTCTCCGCAACGAACGTTTAGAGGCTAGGTTGGAGATGCGTCTAATATTCCAAAATAAAAGGGGACTAATCCTGAGGACGAATACCCAGCGGAACACCCAATAGCCTTAGCCTTAGATCTCGTACAGACACCTCCTTCCTTTTATGCCGGACCCTCATAATAGACAGCAATGTTCGACATGAATATATTTTCTTTCAAGGAAAGATCAGAAACCCTCCTTAAAGAAATATCTGGAGGTTTATTTTTTGATAGTTGAGACTGGAAAGGAAGATTCTCTCTCGTACCTTTTGACTCTAGGTTTTCTTGGGGTTAACAATCTACCCCTTCTCTTGAGAAGCCTGCACCTTTTGATGAGCCTCTTGCACATCCAACTTCTTATTCTTCTTAGAACACTAAGTGTCCACATGACCAAGTTTATGGCAAACACCACAAACCGTAGGAATCCTGTAATAGTTGATCTTCTACCAGAACCCATCAGAACTACAATCGATCCAAATCCTCTCTGGTATTGCCTTGACAATATCCAACTCAACATAGACGAAGGCTTCATTAGTTTGCGTAAACACCAAAGTTGGCTCATAGATCCTCTGCACTTGACCCAAGTTACCAGCTATAGATTTCATGAAATCCTCATAGTAGTAACTGACCGGAAGCATGGGTAAACCAATCGATATAGGAATGACCGTGGATCTGCATTAAAATCAAACTGGGCTTCCCACCTGAAAAATCTATACAGTAGGCCTTTGATGTACAGACTCCTTCTCAAAATAATTGTCAGATAATCCTCCTCTGCATCAAAGCGCAGCAGCATATGCCTATTGTTCAGAACATTGATGATGAAATCCCCTTTAAGCTGGAGCCTTTGCGAAAGAGAAGACTTGAACTCCTGGATAGAACACCGACCATAAGCGCATCTGAGAAAAGCCAGCTTGAAAGTTTTAATGGACATGCCTACCTCTTCTTGAGAAAAGAAAACAGCCGGCTCTCCAGCATCTGTGAAACATGGTTGTTTGACACCAATGCAAACAGGCGGAGGTCGCTTCATAGCTACAGTTATTTGGGCATAAGATTGCCTCCCAGGAGGGGACATGCCACCAACACCCACACCGGCCACCGCAGTAGACTCCATAAGGACTGGTGAGCCCTGCACTGCCTCCGGCCACTAGGGCCAGCAGCCAGGGCCAACTCCAGTAAGAAACCACTAAAACCCTAGAGCTTCTCTCTCTAGAATCTTAGAGAGAGAAAGGATAGTAATCATCGGCTATGAAGATGGTAAACAAGGGTTGTGATGCTTTTCTTGCTAGTGTAGTCTTAGTTCCTAAGGCTAATCAGTCACCTACCCTTGAGTAGATGGAGGTTGTGCAGGAATTCCTAGACGTGTTCCCTGATGATTTGTCTGGATTGCCACCAGCAAGGGAGATGGAGTTCACTATAGAGTTACTTCCAGGCACTTCACCTACCTCTAAAGCTCCCTACCGGATGGCACTTGCAGAGTTAGCTGAGCTGAGGAAGCAACTGCAGGATTTGCTTGATAAGGGGTTCATTCGCCCTAGTGTGTCACCATGGAGCGCACCTGTGCTATTTGTGAAGAAGAAAGATGGTTCCCTCAGGCTGTGCATTGACTACAGGAAGCTCAATCAGGTGACAGTGAAGAACAAGTACGCATTGCCATGCATAGATGATTTGTTTGATCAGCTACATAACGCATCTGTGTTTTCTAAGATAGATCTACGATCCAGATACCACCAGTTGAGGATCAAGGGCGAAGATGTGTCCAAGACTGCATTCAGGACCCACTATGGACACTATGAGTTTCTTGTGCTTCCATTTGGTCTGACTAACGCCCCTACAACATTCATGGATCTCATGAATAGGGTGTTTAGGCCATATTTTGATAGTTTTGTTATGGTGTTCTTAGACTATGTGTTAGTCTATTCCCCTGATGAGGCCACACACCGTGAGTATCTGAGGATTGTTCTAGAGGTTCTCCGAGAGCACAAGTTGTATGCTAAGTTCAGCAAGTGCGACTTTTGGACGCGCGAGGTTCACTTCCTTCAGCATGTTATCTCAGGCGTTGGAGTTGTTGTTGATCCAGCAAAGGTTCAAGTGGTGTTAGAGTGGGAGACTCCGAGGACACCATCCGAGATCAGGAGTTTTCTTGGGTTAGCAGGCTATTACAGGTGATTCATTGAAGGCTTTGCCTCTATCGCAGCTGTAGCAACCCAATATTTTGAAATTAAATAAATAAATAGAAATAATGAAAGAAATGAATTTAATAAAACTCAATAAACATCAAAAAGTAATGGGCTTGATTTGATTACCTCACTCAAAGGCTATTGGGCCAAATTAGGTGTATAGGGTTATGGAGCAAGAAGCAATACCCCTAAATTCATAATAAAAATGTATATAAAATAAGAAAGGGTAAATTAGGGTTAAGACTAATGAAATTAACCATGAATGGTAAGCCAATTCATGACAAGCCTTGCTGGGAGCTTACCTAATGGGATTGCTACTCCAAATGTGTGTAGAATCTCTAAAATATGGAAATAAACCACCCATACCCGCACCCCACCCTTCCTAGTTGTAATAGGACTTGAAATAAACCCTAGACATATAAGTAATCCTCATAGAACTAAAGGGGAAGGTTCACCATCATGTTGGGGTTGTGGGAGGCAAAGGTAGGGCATATAAGCAAAGGAGAACAGCTGGAGAACCAAGCTCTTCCTCAACTGTGCTCTGCTGCGACCTGTGCAACTAACCAGTGTTAGATCTTCTCAAAGGTAGGTATTCTCGGGCTAAATTAGAATCAAATACATACCATCTTGTAGACCTACATGTCTAGCTTCATATGCAAGTGATTTGCCTAATTTTCATCATGTATCCATCGAGTTATAAGCGTTTTCCCATCATCATGCAAGTCTGTGTCGTTTCATGTTCATACTAGTTTGCACGCCAACCGAGACCAAATTGATTTGGTCCAAAGGCATAGTTCTCTTCTACTCATGTCCCCTACAAGTTTCATGTTCACTACTTTGTCCCAAGAGTCCTAGATTTCGAGTTATAAGTGTTGCATGAAGATCGCTATCTGGTTTCATCGTTCTCGGGTTAAATATTGAATCACGACCGAGCCATATGTCGCATTTCAATAGACTGGTATCGCGTCGGTCATGACCGTCACGTTCACTAGAAAGGCGACCATCCATGTCATCGCGTTCTAGCTAGGGTTTTGTTCTCGTACCATGCATCAAACTATGTGCCCTTTGACTGTCAGGAGTTTCCTGAAACGCGACCACGAGGATCATCGCGTTTTGCCATTCTTTCCCGCTTTTGGGGATCTGTGCTCTTTTGAAATGTTAGGGTTTGCATGAACGCGTCGGCCTTGCCGTCGCAATTCTGTAGAGAGTCCCGTGAACGAGACTGACCTGAACATCGTGATTCCAGGATACCTATCGATTCGTTCCCTGTCTAGTTAAGTTAAACGCGACCACCGACGTCGTCACGTTTCTGTCCAGAATCAGTGTGTGACGGCCCTGGATATTTATGACCATTAAGGCTCCATATCCAGATCCGCCTCCCACGAATGGACCGAAGTTTCGCAAGGGATATCTCACACTAGTGTCCAGTAAGAATATAAAAGACAACTACACAGTATAAGACACAGGAAAGTACATGTGTTCATACCTGTATATAACAATTTACAACTGTCCCATTACATTACTACATGTCCACTTAAAAAGTACAACTACCTGGGGCATACCCCGAGGGAGCATGAGCTCACACAACACTAACTACTACACTACTGCTGGTGGAACGAGTCTACCACAACCTCTCCACAAGCCAAACCAACGGTAGGCCCTAAAAAGAACTGTAGGGGAGTGAGCCTCAACAAGTCACAGGCTCAGTAGGGGCCACCCAAGAACCACAACAACTAAACAGAAGATGTTGAACCACTCTATGGTTATCTGTGATCTTGGTATTTTAGTGATAACAAAATATATGATGCATTTAGATGATAATAAAATATAGGTACTCATAAGTATTTTTGCTTCATCTGTGTCGCATCAATCTCATAGCAAAATGCTGAGTCTCACATTGATGCAATATAGCGCACTAAAATGATAAAGTCGATGTGTAACTCATATACATCGATTTCTGTTTAAAGTGCCAAAGTAACAAGCGCTACAACGATTTGCTAAGAAATCGATGCCATAACGATTTCAAAAGTGTTCGCAACGATTTCTTCTGTAAGCGCAACGATTTGCTAAGAAGTCGATGCCATAACGATTTGATAAGTGGCCATAACGATTTCTTCTTTGAGCGCATTGATTTGATAAGAAGTCGTTCCCATAACGATTCCTTAAGTGACCGAAATGATTTGTTAAGAAGTCAATACCATAACAATTTCATAAGTGATCACATCGATTTCTTTAGGTGATCACAATGATTTACTTTCATAACGATTTGATAAGTGATCACATCGACTCCTTAAGAATTCATAACAATTTGTTAAGAAATCGATCTCATAACGATTTCATAAGTTTCCACATCGATTTCTTCAGAAGATCATAATGATTTGCTTGCATAACGATTTCATAAATAATCACATCGATTTCTTTATAAATGAGCAACGACTCTTCACATAACGATTTCATAAGTCATGCTCATAACGATTTCTTCATGGATTATGATCAAACTCAGATTGCCTTTATATTTCAAATATGCTTGGCGCTTAAATGAAAAGTCAAATATCTTCTGACAGAAAAAACCTGCATGACGATTTCATAAGTCTCCACATCGATTTCTTCAGAAGATCATAACGATTTGCTTGCATAACGATTTCATAAATAACCACATCGATTTCTTTATAAATGAGCAACGACTCTTCACATAACGATTTCATAAGTCATGCTCATAACGATTTCTTCATGGATTCTGATCAAACTCAGATTGCCTTTATATTTCAAATATGCTTGGCGCTTAAATGAAAAGTCAAATATCTTCTGACAGAAAAAAGTTGCATGCATATTTCAGAGTCTTGTCAAATAGATATGAACTACTATTTTCAGCATATTAGCAAAAACACAGTGATATGCACAGTTTATCATAAAACACTCTTCTATGCTAACACTCTCTTCTATGCTTACAGACCTCGAAGACCACAAGAGTCTGATTAAGACAAATGAAGAGAAGATAAGCAACGGTCAGAACTCCAACGGATCCAAAACTCAAACGACTATCTCTTCAAGGGATCTGTTCAAAGAATCCTTATGTAAAAGATGAAGCATGGCTGAAGAAAAAGGTAGAGCCCTTTCCTGAACATCTTTGAAGGAGTGTACAACTGTGAGAAGAACCTCAACGACACGTACACTCAACGAAAGAGAGAAAGAGCCTGAGCCCAGCAGAAGCATTCAAGCTTTCAAGCATCCAAGCGTTCAAGCACTCAAGCACTATTGCTTTCTTTTCTCTCTTCTGTTTTCTCTTCGAGCTCATTGTATATCTGGGGAGAGTCTGGGACTGTGAGCTTTACATGTGTTAATCTTGTAAAGCTTCTCAGTCTGATCTTTCTAAGAAAGATCTGAGTCTAGCTGTAGGACTTTATACAGTGTGTAACCTAGCTGGGGGTTTAAGTCTAGCAGAACCGCACTGGGGTTTGTACCAGGAGGTTGGCTTCTTTACCTGTAAGAGAAGTGGGCTGCCTTCTTGCCCGGGAAAGAGAAGAAGACCAGCTGGGGTGCTGGGTGTTGTAGTGTCCTTAAGGGGGACTGTACCCTTGGTTAGTGAAATCCTAAGAGGTTGCTTGGGGACTGGACGTAGGACTTCCATATGGGAAGGGCCGAACCAGGATAAATTCCTTGTGTCCTTTGTGTGATTGTTTATTTGCTTCAGCACTACTACTCTTTATCACACTAAACTAACCAAACCTTCAAGTGTTGACTTCTGTGTTTAAGTTTCTATTTCAGATATCAGAAAAAACCTATTCACCCCCCCCTCTAGGTTAGCTTGCTGCCGTACCAAAAGGGCCAACAAGTGGTATCAAAGCGAGTCTCTGAACTTTCAAGAAGATCCAACGATCTTAGAGCAAAGATCCATGGCAGCTCAAGGATATGCTGAAGGCCAATCAGTCACCAGACCTCCATTCTTTGATGGAGAGGACTACCAATACTGGAAGATGAGGATGGAATGCTTCATTCGAGGCACAGACTTTGATCTGTGGCAGGTAATCGAGGTAGGTGATTCTGTTATTATTCCTATTCCAGGCACTACTGCCATTACATCAGTAGATAAAAGTAAATTATCTTTAAACTTTAAAGCTAAAAACTATTTATGTTGCGCTTTATCTAAGAAAGAATTTACTAGAGTGTCTGCATGCAAATCAGCCAAAGATATATGGGATAAACTGCAGGCAACTTATGAAGGAACAAATAAAGTGAAGCAAACTAGGATAGATATTCTAGTATCTCAATATGAACAATTTAAAATGCTTCCTCATGAAGACATTACTACTATGTATAATCGTTTTTCAACCATAGTAGCAAGTTTAAGCTCTCTAGGTAAAAATCTTTCTGATGAAGAAAATGTTAGAAAAATACTTAGGTCCTTAACTATATCATGGACACCTAAGGTAACTGCCATTGAAGAAGCTCACGATTTAACCAAATTATCGATCAATAATTTGATAGGTTCTCTCATGGCACATGAAATAAATATGGAGCGATTATCTGAAAGCTCATCTAAAATAAAATGCACTAACGCTCTTAAAACTGTAGCAGCTCCTTCTATCTCTTCTTCTAGTTCTCAACATGCAGATTCTGAAGACAACAATGTTGATGAAGTTTTGTCCAAGCTCCAGAAGCTTTTGCAGAAGAAGAAGAAAAACGGATCTAGAAGGATCCAAAAGAAAGAAAGAAAAGAAAAAGAACCAGTGTGCTATGAATGCAGGAAACCTGGACATCTAAGACCAGATTGTCCAAGGCTCAGAAAGACTGGTCAAACCGTAAAGCACAAGAAGCAGCATAAGAAATTTAAGAGAAAAGCCATGGCAGCTACTTGGGAAAATGATGAGGCCTCAAACTCAGAATCATCAAGCTCATGAAGCTCAAGATCAGAAAATGAGGAGGTAAATCTAGCCCTCATGGTGGGACTAGATGAGGTACTCTCTGAACCCTCATTAAATTCATGCACAGATTCAGGGTCAGAATCAGAAGACTTAGAAAAAGTCGTAAATGAACTATATAATAAGCATAAGGTTGTGGTAAAAGAACTAAAAAATCTCAAGAGCAACCTTACCTGTTTAGAAAACACCAATTCTGATCTTAAGTCAGAATTGGAACAGTTAGAAGAGCAGCTAAAAGAATGCAAGGATAATAACTCTCTTCAAAATGAAAAGTTAAAAAGAAAGGAGGATGAGAAGTTAGAGCTAGTAGGAAAATTAAAAACTCTAACTGAAGAAAACGTATATTTAAAAGAATCGGTTAGGAAATTAACTAAAGGAAAAACATCTCTAGCCCTATGCTTAAAAGGATCAAAATCTGGAAATGACAAACAAGGGATTGGTTATACACCTCCAGAAAAAAGAAAACAAGTAATAAACTCAAGAAAATATCCTTTACCAAAATTTGTAAAAGAAACCAAAATGCCTCAGAGAAAGGAACCTGAAATAACCAAGCTTTATCAAAAGAAAAAGGTTTCAAAGAATTATGTTCCAATCATGCATCACAAAGGCAATAAGAACTACAAAACAAATTATATTCATTGCTGCTCTCATTACAATAAACTAGGACATACTGTAAACACCTGCACAACCAAGCACTTAGTTTGGATTCCGAAAGGATACTTTCATACCTCTAACCATCAAGGACCCAAAAAGTTTTGGGTACCTACATCTGAATGAGTTGTTTGCAGGGAAGCCTTGGAGCATAAAAAACAAAGGGTGCTCAAGGCAGTGATAGAGCCTCTCTTTAAGGGGGAGCTCTGATTAAGGGGGAGTAAAGAGTAAAGGGGAGAAAAGTTTGAACCTCTCTATGGTAAGAAACTCTCTCAAAATGAAGGAGACACACGGTAAGATCCTTTTGGGTTATTGACAAAAAGGGGGAGAGTAAGTATGCTCTATGAATTTTCTGCTTAAATTTTCAGCTTAAATTTTTTATCATTCAGAAAATTCGCATAAATTTTGTCATCACCAAAAAGGGGGAGATTGTTGAACCACTCTATGGTTATTTGTGATCTTGGTATTTTAGTGATAAAAAAATATATGATGCATTTAGATGATAATAAAATATAGGTACTCATAAGTATTTTTGCTTCATCTGTGTCGCATCAATCTCATAGCAAAATGCTGAGTCTCACATTGATGCAATATGGCGCACTAAAATGATAAAGTCGATGTCTAACTCATATACATTGATTTCTGTTTAAAGTGCCAAAGTAACAAGCGCTACAACGATTTGCTATGAAATTGATGCCATAACGATTTCATAAGTGTTCGCAACGATTTCTTCTGTAAGCGCAACGATTTGCTAAGAAGTCGATGCCATAACGATTTGATAAGTGGCCATAACGATTTCTTCTTTGAGCGCATTGATTTGATAAGAAGTCATTCTCATAAAGATTCCTTAAGTGACCGAAATGATTTGTTAAGAAGTCGATACCATAACGATTTCATAAGTGATCACATCGATTTCTTCAGGTGATCACAACGATTTACTTTCATAACGATTTGATAAGTGATCACATCGACTCCTTAAGAATTCATAACGATTTGTTAAGAAATCGATCTCATAACGATTTCACAAGTTTCCACATCGATTTCTTCAGAAGATCCTAACGATTTGCTTGCATAACGATTTCATAAATAATCACATCGATTTCTTTATAAATGAGCAACGACTCTTCACATAACGATTTCATAAGTCATGCTCATAACGATTTCTTCATGGATTCTGATCAAACTAAGATTGCCTTTATATTTCAAATATGCTTGGCGCTTAAATGAAAAGTCAAATATCTTCTGACAGAAAAAAGCTGCATGACGATTTCATAAGTTTCCACATCGATTTCTTCAGAAGATCATAACGATTTGCTTGCATAACGATTTCATAAATAATCACATCGATTTCTTTATAAATGAGCAACGACTCTTCACATAACGATTTCATAAGTCATGCTCATAATGATTTCTTCATGGATTCTGATCAAACTCAGATTGCCTTTATATTTCGAATATGCTTGGCGCTTAAATGAAAAGTCAAATATCTTCTGACAGAAAAAAGCTGCATGCATATTTCAGAGTCTTGTCAAATAGATATGAACTACTATTTTCAACATATTAGCAGAAACACAGTGATATGCACAGTTTATCATAAAACACTCTTCTATGCTAACACTCTCTTCTATGCTTACAGACCTCGAAGACCACAAGAGTCTGATTAAGACAAATGAAGAGAAGATAAGCAACGGTCAGAACTCCAACGGATCCAAAACTCAAACGGCTATCTCTTCAACGGATCTGTTCAAAGAATACATTTATAAAAGATGAAGCATGGCTGAAGAAAAAGATAGAGCCCTTTCCTGAACATCTTTGAAGGAGTGTACAACTGTGAGAAGAACCTCAACGACACATACACTCAACGAAAGAGAGAAAGAGCCTGAGCCCAGCAGAAGCATTCAAGCTTTCAAGCATCCAAGCGTTCAAGCACTATTGCTTTCTTTTCTCTCTTCTGTTTTCTCTTCGAGCTCATTGTATATCTGGGGAGTGTCTGGGACTGTGAGCTTTACACAAGTGTTAATCTTGTAAAGCTTCTCAGTCTGATCTTTCTAAGAAAGATCTGAGTCCAGCTGTAGGACTGTATACAGTGTGTAACCTAGCTGGGGGTTTAAGTCTAGCAGAACCGCACTGGGGTTTGTACCAGGAGGTTGGCTTCTTTACCTGTAAGAGAAGTGGGCTGCCTTCTTGCCCGGGAAAGAGAAGAAGACCAGCTGGGGTGCTGGGTGTTGTAGTGTCCTTAAGGGGGACTGTACCCTTGGTTAGTGAAATCCCAAGAGGTTAGTTGGGGACTGGACGTAGGACTTCCATGTGGGAATGGCCGAACCAGGATAAATTCCTTGTGTCCTTTGTGTGATTGTTTATTTGCTTCGGCACTACTACTCTTTATCACACTAAAATAACCAAACCTTCAAGTGTTGATTTCTGTGTTTAAGTTTCTATTTTAGATTTCAGAAAAACCTATTCACCCCCCCTCTAGGTTAGCTTGCTGCCGTACCAAAAGGGCCAACAGAAGAGACCTCAACCTCAAAGGGTCTCATTGGCAACGCCAATAGCCAAACCATTTCATGCTCACAACAATTGTATTTAAATTACAAATAAATATAAACACTTTAATCAAACATAACCTTGGAAGGAAAGAAGAAGCTATAGGACTAGTTTCACACCACTATTTTGCTCGACAATAATAACGCTTAGGCCTCAAGCCTCACAGCAAACCATAGTCACAACCAATCATTAAGCTAAAAGCCGCACAAGCAAATCACTGCCTAGGCTATAAGCTTCACAGGCGAGTCTCAAATACGTGGGTAACAGGACTGCTAACCAAAAGCTGGCCCTTTATACCCAAACCACAATATGTCAAAAGCCACGCACAGAATGGCAGGGCTAGCTACAACGGCCAATCCTTTACACATAAGAACCATGTACGAAAGCTTACCCGAGGAAGGGTGAAGCACATTGAGTGGAAGGTCACACCACACGACCTCCACGAAACACAGTTCCACGTCAACACCAAAAAAGACTAGTATACGACGTACCACCACAAACCATTACCGACACGGTGTACAAGTACCTATCACCACAAGGTACCAGCATAGAAACCACAAGTAAACTAGTGCCGTAACAGGGCACACAATAGAGAGCTAAACCACATTTGGTGAGTCAACACTCACCAACCATAACCACCACTCGGGCACACCATGAGCTACAACCGCAGTCATAACTGTGCCAACACAGGGGCATACCTCGAACAGATCAAACCTCGACTACGAGTCACAAACTCACGAACCACAACTAGTGGCAAAGCACGAGTCGGAAAGGAACGACGCCACCACACGGGAACAGACTACTGGCTGATCAGGCCAGTATCCAACCCAAACAACACAACACAAGAACAACCTCTCAGTCTCGCAGTCACGAACGAAAGGTCCAACTACCGTTCAACGAGAACAAGTTAAACAACTGTGGAGACCAACCAACACCACTCTTGTAGACACATAGCTGCAAGTCCATGCCTGGCACCTCTAGGGTCTCTGGCCGGAGCACCCTAAAGTGAGGCACTGGAAAACAGGACTAGCTGGGGACCAGTGTCGACTATTGGAGGCCGTACCCCCAACTACGAGCGCGCTACAAGCGACTGCACACCCACAAACAAAAGCAGCTGCCCTACTATCGTCTTTCCCTCAGTTGGACGTAGAACTCAAACACAGGAGTGAGGGTGTCCAGGACAGACAACACAGACCTCGACGGTACCACACTGTGCCGGGACAAACATCGAGCACAACAAACACATGTGCCTGGCTCACAAAGAACCTAGGGTACCCGACTAGAGAGGCATTCTGGAATAGGCAACGGACCACCACACTTACTAATCATCCATCCAGAATAATCTACAGAAGATCCTAGAGGATCGAGGCTAGGTTCAGATGTGAACCTCATCGCCACAATACCACGAACTAACCATAATAATTAAGATACAATAAACACAATGACGTACGATGTGCCATGCATACACAAACCACATGCACGGCATCCAAACCACGTAGACACCACGTGTATAACACACCAGCTAGGTGCACCACATGTCATTCACATAAACAACATGTCCAACACATTGACAACACGCTCCAAGAGTGCTACGGGTGCCAACGCACCACACATACTACATAAACACCAAGTCGATTACGTGCATAACATATTAACCACGTAAAACATGCCCACCTTGTGAGCAACACGCTCCGTGAGCGTAACAAGTGCACTGGATCCACCTATCATTGCCATGCTCAACAAATACCACTAACCAGATATTCAAAATATAGAAAGCATGTATAACGGGACCTCTCAGCTGAGGTCGCGACAAGGGGCCAAGTCGCCTTCAGAACGCAACGCCCCGACCTGTCGCAATGGGAAACCCTATCGCAACGGGTCGGCCTGTCGCGACCTTGTCGCGACGGCAAGGTCTATCGCCTTCACAGGTGCAAACCCTAATCCGGGAGGAACTCCACGAATTACCACTCCAGACCATTCAAACCACGATTAATTCATGTTTTACTTGCTTTAATGGATACCCTAGCATGGTATCTATGGTTTATAAACTGGAAAAGACATCAACCACACCATGCACACGATCCAAACATCAAAACGAGATGGGTTCTCCCTACCTTTGTGAAGAACACGAACTCCAAGCGTTTCCCCCGCTCCGCACGATGTCCTCGCGGCGAGAACACGCCGAGAACTCCACCAGGACCTCGAATCGCCAGGAAACCCGCGCAGCAGCCTCCGCCGACCGAGCTGAGCTTCTCCCAGCTCTATTCGGCTGGGGTTCCTTAAAAATGCACAGTAGTTAAGAATGCGATGCAGCCCTACGTCGCGACCTGAACGCGACGTGGGAGGCCATCGCCTTCTTACTCCTAACGTCAGCAGACCACCCAGCGCACGACACTTGGCGCGCAATAGGAACGCAACCACCAGGGCAGTCGCGTTCAGAACGCGACAAATACCCCTGTCGCGTTCACAGGTAGAAAACCTGTGAGCGCTTTGAGCCCAATGGCCGGCCCACCAAGCCTCACAACGCGCGTAAACACCTGAAACACGTACTATTGGGCCACACATTGGCCACCAAACCCGCTAAACAAGGATCCGCAAAGATCCAAAAAATCGCGCGACGTTACATTATTATCACCTAAAAAGAACTATCGTCCTCGACATATAAAACAAATCACAACAAATCAGATTATCACCTAAAAAGAAATAAAATCATATACAGAACAAGAAGGATACTCTTTCTCTGCATCAGCTTTTCAATTCATCTACGCTAACTAACTCATCTATCCATTTCCATCATTGCTTTGTTCTTTTCTTTTCTTTCAATTCATTTCACAATTACTCTATTCTGTCGATTCCATTACCTTTCCTTACCTTTCAATTGTAGGCGATTCTACCTTGCCAATGGCACTTTATCTCCTTGGACTGAACCTACTTTCACACTTTCTGAGCTGTGTTTTCAACATTTCTTTCTTGGCCATTTCTTTCTGCTTAAATCCTTTCATTTTATTCCACTACCTTTGGATATTCTTTCGTGCTAAACCTTGCTTAAATTCTCGAGTTTCTTAATGCCATTCCATTACTCACTTGTCATTGCTAGCCATTATCCTTTTTATCTGCATTCACATACTTAATTGTCTGACCTATGGGCTGCGGTCCGACCACGCTTCCGCTGCGCCACTCTGATTATAAAAAATATTTGACAAAACATTTCATAATTTCTGCTTCCATTACTATTCACAATTGCTACGCACTTTCACCATTATTCTGATTCTGGTTAAATTCAATACAGATTGCTTTACTTGCTCAATCAATACTGGAAAACAATATCAAAATTTCCAAAGTGCTTTCTCTAATACTTCAATTCTAATTGTACCACACCTTTTTAAAAATCCGAATTCTACCATACCATTACATTACTAGCATACTTTATTTTTCTTATTCCTTTTTGACTTCAATTTACATTCCCTAGCTGACTAACCATACTATTTTCATCATTTCTCAAAACATCTGCGTTCATCTTTGTGGCGCTGCATTCTTATTTCAAGAAAATTACGTTGCTTAGCTGACTTTACGCATATCAACTTTATTTCAATCGGGTGTCATCTGATCTTAAATTGTTCACTGTTTATCTAATTGCATTTTTTTTTATTTCTATATCTGACGGTTTCAATTTCCATTCAGCCATGCTCAGATCTGCACACTATTCCTTAACTGTCCTGCCTTTTATTCTTATATCAAATTTTAAAATACTACCTCGAGAAAACACTTCTGCTTAAACTAACCCACTTTCTGAGTACTGCCAAGCAAACTCTTACTAATCACTTCATCAGTCCTTCAGTTACATCTATTCCACAATCTATCATACTCTTTCTTTTCCAAATTAATAATCTTCCAACTGTACCTTCCATGTATCCTTCTCAATTATTCTATTACTTAGCTATTCGTCCTATATTGTACCATTCACACAACAGTTAATACAAGCACTCTTGATTGGCGACTGCGAAAGTTATAATTTGAAGTCAATCTCTTTAAATATCGTAACTAGCTCTGCCTGATTTCTCTATATCACTTAGCTTAATATTACACAATGGCTTCTTAGCTAATCCATTTCTTTTCATTCTGACCCACATAACTCTATCTTACTCTGAACATTCTTAATCTTAGCTTCAATCTTTTTCAAACATAAACTTTACCTTTTCTCTGCTCAAACTACAATCAATTGCTAATCAACAATAACCTTATCTGAAACAATGTATTCCTTAACGAACCAATCTATGCAATTCTCATAAACTGTTACTTGCCAAACTAATATCTTTCTTACGGAGTTGTCAGAAAAGTCCACTATGCATTGATATTCTTTTACCCTCTCTTTGCTTAACTGCCCACCTCTGCTCAAACCTCTAATTATCAAAACACCCTTATCCTCATCGGACGATCATAATTCTTTGCTCTTCTATTTACCCACACTTCATTTGAAGTCAACCTATCTCACTTAATCATTTTCAACTTGCCAGAGCATTAATTACATTATTACTCAAGCTACTTCTCAACTCTTACTAACACAAATCTCAAACAATACCTCTACCAAGGCCCTCATCTGCAACTTATCACACACACTATTCCTTACTAGTAACATTCTGTTGATCTATCGCAGTAACACCCTATATCTGTCTTTGATAACTCTGTACTTTACTAACATATATCAGGCATATCCCTCTTAGAGCACTACTTTATCTTTCTCCTCTAATCTCTGCAACTGAAAACCTTTAAACACTATACTCTAACTGCACTAGTGCCAGGGTGCTACCACACAACTTATGCCATTATCCACGCTGGGGCTCAACTACTGCTCACAACTGCCAATTTAACAAATAGAAACACAAAGTTTACGTGCCAAAAGCTCACGTAAAAACTACTTTATATCACACAAAACCACAGACTCACTACCAGCAGTGGACATTAATCCATGTATTGGGACATTGTAACTTCAATGTCTTTTCATATTCTAACTGGACCATGCTTTGATACCAACTGTGACGGCCCTGGATATTTATGCCCATTAAGGCTCCATATCCAGATCCGCCTCCCGCGAACGGACCGAAGTCTCGCAAGGGATATCTCACACTAGTGTCCAGTAAGAATATAAAAGACAACTACATAGTATAAGACACAAGAAAGTACATGTGTTCATACCTATATATAACAATTTACAATTGTCCCATTACATTACTACATGTCCAATTAAAAAGTACAACTACCTGGGGCATACCCCGAGGGAGCACGAGCTCACACAACACTAACTACTACACTACTACTAGTGGTATGAGTCTGCCACAACCTCTCCACAAGCCAAACCAACGGTAAGCCCTGAAAAGAACTGTAGGGGAGTGAGCCTCAACAAGTCACAGGCTCAGTAGGGGCCACCCAAGAACCACAACAACTAAACAGAAGAGACCTCAACCTCAAAGGGTCTCATTGGCAATGCCAATAGACAAACCATTTCATGCTCACAACAATTGTATTTAAACTACAATTAAACATAAACACTTTAATCAAACATAATCTTGGAAGGTAAGAAGAAGCTACAGGACTAGTTTCACACCACTATTCCGCTTGACAACAATAACGCCTAGGCCTCAAGCCTCACAGGCAAACCATAGTGACAACCAATCATTAAGCTAAAAGCCGCACAAGCAAATCACTGCCTAGGCTATAAGCTTCACAGGCGAGTCTCAAATACGTGGGTAACAGGAATGCTAACCAAAATCTGGCCCTTTATACCCAAACCACAATATGTCGGAAGCCACGCACAGAATGGTGGGGCTAGCTACAACGGCCAATCCTTTACACACGAGAACCATGTACGAAAGCTTACCCGAGGAAGGGTAAAGCACATTCAGTGGAAGGTCACACCACATGACCTCCACGAAACATAGTTCCACGTCAACACCAGAAAAGACTAGTATACGACGTACCACCACAAACCATTACCCACACGGTGTACAGGTACCTATCACCACAAGGTACCAGCATAGAAACCACAAGTAAACTGGTGCCGTAACAGGGCACACCATAGCGAGCTAAACCACATTTGGTGAGTCAACACTCACCAACCATAACCACCACTCGGGCACACCACGAGCTACAACCACAGTCATAATTGTGCCAACACCGGTGCACACCTCGAACATATCAAACCTCGACTACGAGTCACAAACTCACGAACCACAACTAGTGGCAAAGCACGATTCGGCAAGGAGCGACGCCACCACACGAGAACGAACTACTGGCTGATCAGGCCAGTATCCAACCCGGACAACACAACACAAGAACAACCTCTCAGTCTCGCAGTCACGGACGAAATGTCCAACTGTCGCTCAACGAGAACAAGTCAAACAACTGTGGAGACCAACCAACACCACTCCTACAGACACATAGCTGCAGGTCCATGCCTGGCACCTCTAGGGTCTTTGGTCGGAGCACCCTAAAGTGTGGCACTGGAAAACATGACTAGCTAGGGACCAGTGTTGACTACTGGTGGCCGTACCCCCAACTACGAGCGCGCTACAAGCGACTGCACACCCACAAACACAAGCCGCTGCCCTTCTATCGTCTTTCCCTCAGTCGGACGTACAACTCAAACACAGGAGTGAGGGTGTCCAAGATGGACAACATAGACCTCGATGGTACCACACTGTACCGGGACAAACCTCGAGCACAACAAACACTTGTGCCTGGCTCACAAAGAACCTGGGGTACCCGACTAGAGAGGCATTCCGGAATAGGTGCCGGACCACCACACTCGGCTAGCACAAATCACGACACTTACATGTTCCATCTTTATTACAAACCATGGTACATATGTGAGGAATAACTTGTTCTAGTCACTCGTGACTCACAAGCTAACCTACACCATAACACATATAAACCATATTAATAATAACACCACAGCCTGCCATCGGTCACCTTGTGATAGTGGAGGTCACACTAAACACTGACCACGATAATCACATAATAAACATACTTACACTTTACTAATCATCCATCCAGAATAATCTACAAAAGATCCTAGAGGATCGAGGCTAGGTTCAGACGTGAACCTCATCGCCATAATACCACGAACTAACCACAATAATTAAGATACAATAAACACAATGACGTACGATGTGCCATGCATACACAAACCACATGCACGACATCCAAACCACGTAGACACCACGTGTATAACACACCAGCCAGGTGCACCACACGTCATTCACATAAACAACATGTCCAACACATGGACAACACGCTCCAAGAGTGCTACGGGTGCCAACGCACCACACATACTACGTAGACACCAAGCCGATTACATACATAACATATTAACCACGTAAAACATGCCCACCTTGTGAGCAACACGCTCCGTGAGCGTAACAAGTGCACTGGCTCCACCTGTCATTGCCATGCACAACAAATACCACTAACCAGATATTCAGAATACATAAAGCATGTATAACGGGACCTCTCAGCTGTGGTCGCGACAAGGGGCCAGGTCGCCTTCATAACACGACGCCCCAACCTGTCGTAATGGCAAACCCTATTGCGACGAGTCGGCCTGTCGCGACCTTGTCGTGATGGCAAGGTCTGTCGCCTTCACAGGCGCAAACCCTAATCCAGGAGGAACTCCACGGATTACCACTCCAGACCATTCAAACCACGATTAATTCATGTTTTACATGCTTTAATGGATACCCTAGCATGGTATATATGGTTTATAAACTGGAAAACACATCAACCAGACCATGCACACGATCCAAACATCAAAACGAGGTGGGTTCTCCCTACCTTCATGAAGAACACGAACTCCAGGCATTTCCCCCGCTCCGCACGACGTCCTCGCGGCGAGAACACGCCGAGAACTCCACCAGGACCTCGAATCGCCAGGAAACCCGCGCAGCAGCCTCCCCGGCCGAGCTGAGCTTCTCCCAGCTCTATTCGGATGGGGTTCCTTAACAATGCACTGCAGTTGAGAACTCGACGCAGCCCTACGTCGCGACCTGAACGCGACGTGGGAGGTCGTCGCCTTCTTACTCCTGACGTCAGTAGACCACCCAGCGCACGACACTTGGCGCGCATGCAGATGTCGACGCTCAACGGCGGCAATAGGAACACGACCACCAGGGCTGTCACGTTCAGAACGCGACGCATACCCCTATCACGTTCACAGACAGAAAACCTGTGAGCCCTTTAGGCCTAATGGCCGGCCCACCAAGCCTCACAACGCGCGCAAACACCTGAAACACGTACTATTGGGCCACACACTGGCCACCAAACCCACTAAACAAGGATCCGCAATGATCCGGAAAATCGCACGACGTTACATGGTGTTTGTTAAATGAGACCATCATATCCGTCGTGATTTAACTATGTTATTCCAGCAACTATTATTGTTCTATTTAAAAGATTATTTAGACTTAATAAGCATGTTGATACCCTGCAACACTGTGTATCAAACAGTAAACAACCTTGTTACTAAACTTTGATATATGGCACTTGTTTTCTTTAATTTAAAAGTCAATGTGGACCATCATTTACAAGTTCTATGATTTCTCTCACATGCACACACTAAACATATTTCCTTGCCATGAGACCATGCAGAAAATACATGAATAATATATCTGATAATTTACTTCAATAATTATACATTATTCAACCATGATAATAATGACATTGTTTCCATTTTCTCACGTGGATTTGAACTACCGTTATTGCCGCTCCACTGTTCTAGAATTTCTCTAGAACGTCGAGCAACTCATTTTCTTTACACACTACTCTCTTTGCAAGTTGGAACCTCTCTATTGGACATTCCATTCTGGAAGACAAGGGACCTTTTGTTAAGACCTCCGTAAGATTCCGTACTCTGTGGATTCCCTCATGGAGACCGAGTTGGTTGTACCGTAACACCTATAACACCCTTAGGGATCAATATGATCCAAACAGCTTTAGAAGTTCTCTCTTATCTTGAATCACGCTGGACCTATGGACCTGTGAATATCATGGCCAGCGGAAGGTTAGTGAATTCTACCTGACTGCCAACACCAATTGCACTTGTTGTGCAACTGTTACTATCAACCGTTGAAATCGACGTTTTATGTGCAATGACATGTAGCTCTCATCTATACTCTACTAGCTCATCTATTCACACTATCTTTACTATCTCGTCTATTCATCTAGTGCTCTCATCTATTTCTTGGTACTCTCTATCGGCCATTGGCTGATTGTCTAAAGATAAATAATATAACTAATGCTTGGCAATATAAAAGGGCCTAGTCTTGTCCTGGGAGGTGCGCCCAAAAGTGCTAGTTCCCGCGGGAGTTAATTGACCAGAGTTTTTGGCATTACACTCAAGTTCTATCTATCGCGACTACCAAAGTGCTATACGATACTCGTTGTGCTATTGATATCCATTGTGCTATGGCCATCCTACTTTGTGCTATATTTGGAAACTTGTGCTATTTCATTCACATGCTATCGTGCTATCTCTTACATTACTTGACTCTCTCGCTCTATCATATAGCGACTCTGCTTTTAATACATTAATCATGTAAAGTTGCCCGGACCATGAGATATAAATCCTACTGGGCGTTGTCGCTCACCCTATGTTATTTATCATTGTGTTCTCAAGTGAGGCTGAGGAGAATGAGTACACTCACGAGGATGGGGAAGACCAGAAGTGATCCAAGAGTACCATGACGCCAATATGTTATCCTAGATGTTTTAGTTGATCGTTTACTTTCCTTCTATGTATTATAGTCAATTGGGCCCTATGTTATGGCTTTGCATTAGATAATGTAATAGACAATAGTTAAATTATCAACGAAAGGCATTTGATTTCGTATTATTTAATTGTCCAATGGTTTGATGTTATTCTACGCTCTATACTCGCTCAATTGCAACTGCCTCACATTCCGATATTCCGCGTCGCGGCGTGATAGTTTTGTGGTATCAGAGCCTTGGATATCGTTACTAGGATATTTAAGTCTAGGATGCTCTAGGACGCACTGCCATGACACGTGTCTAAGTCAACTATCATACCTATGTGAGATTTGGGTAGAACCCGAGGTTAAAATCTAAAATGTATTCACACACGCACGAATTAAACTCCATATCAGTGTCCTAATGATAAGCTACTTTTGTAGGAAACTTAAGAAAAATAAGATGACTGCTGAACGTGCTCAACCAAGAACTCACTCGGGAACTTCTACAGGCTGCACAGGGAGGAGGAGGAAACCGTGGTGCAAGTGAGCTGCATCGTAATTTTAGAAGCTTCAATCCGCCAAAGTTTAGTGGTACTACTGATCCGGATGAGGCCGAGCACTGGCTAAAGGAGACGCAAATAATTTTCCATGTTATGCAATGTGCGGCTGCGGACAAGCAGCTATTAGCGACTTTTCAACTGGAGAAGAACGCTCGCTCTTGGTGGGAGTCAGTGGAAGCAACCAGGGTGAATGGTCAATGCACATGGAACGAGTTTAAGGAAGCCTTTAACTCTAAGTACTTTTCTGAACGTGTATAAGAGAGGAAGCTGCGGAGTTTGTTGCTCTTAAACAGAGGAGGCTATCCATGGCTGATTACGAAGCACAGTTTTCTAGATTGGCCCATTATGATGAACACCTGGTGAATACAGACAGAATGAAGGCTAAGCGCTTCCTTAATGGCCTTAAGCTTCAATATATTTCCCAACTGACCCCTCTCCACATCCAGACATATGCCAAGATGGTGAAGAAAGCTCAACTATTAGAAGATGCTACGGACTTCACGGATCGCATCTGGTGGAAGTTCGTGAAGAAGGAACTAACACTTGGTCTGTCATCTATGAAGCCAACTATCGACAAGAAGCGTCCTTTCAGCATCACGGAAGGACCCAATCAAGAAAAGAATTTCAAGGTTTTCATTCCCAATACTCCATCAAAAAGCAACTATAAGCACTGGGACAAGCCAGGTCACACTGTTGATGAGTGTTGGAGAAAGGTTGGCGCATGTCTGCGCTGTGGAAGCTGCGAGCACCGTATCCCCAAGTGCCCGCTATTGACATAGCATGAGAGACTGCAATCCCTGCGAGATGAAGAACCCGCTGAGGAAGGTGGCGTGGTAGAAGGTCCCCTACATGTTTTCTCTCTATCAACATTTGTTTTATTTGATACTGAAGCAACTCATTAATTCATATCTCAAAACTTTGCTGATACTCTGAATATTAAACCTGTATCTATGGGATGTGAATTCTCTGTCACAACACCACTGGGAGAGAAAGAGAAATTGAACAAATATTTTCCATCTGTCGATGTAATGATCGGAGAACATAACCTAAAAGCCGACCTAGTATGTATGCACGTAGAAGGCTATGACATGATTCTGGGAGCCGACTGGTTGTCCACTTATGGGGCAAGTGTCGGCTATAAGAAAGGGAAAGTTACATTTACTGAATTCCCTAAGTTGTCATTCACTGGAATTAGAAATAAGAGACGGATGTCTCTAGCCTTTGCCATACAGGCCCACAACCTGATAAGGAAAGGTTGCTTTGCTTTCCTTGCAGTCGTAATAGTTGAAAAGAAGGGTTCTAAGATAGAAGCCCTACACATAGTGCAGGACTATCCAGAGGTGTTCCCCGAAGATCAACTAGGGATCCCCCCTGAACGTGATGTCAACTTTGCTATTGAGTTAATCCCTGGAGCTGAACTGGTGTCGCGTCAACCGTACCGGATGTCACCTGCTGAATTAAAGGAACTGAAGGCACAACTGATGGAGATGTTAGAGAAGGGGTTCATCAGACGAAGTACTTCCCCATGGGGAGCACCTGTGCTATTCATTAAAAAGAAAGATGGATGTATGATGTTATGTATCAACTATTGACAACTCAATTAGCTAACCATCAAGAACATGTACCCATTGCCTCGGGTCCATGAACTTTTCGACCAGATATCTGGAGGCCAATATTTCTCCAAGATTGACATCCGATCTAGCTATCATCAAATGAGGATCAAGGACGACGATATTTTCAAAACGGCTTTCAGGAGTAGGTATGGATACTATGAATTCATTGTTATGCCTTTTGGTCTGACCAATGCTCCTGTAGCCTTTATGCAACTCATGAACAACATATACCAACCATATCCTGACAAGTTTGTGGTCGTCTTCATCGATGACATCCTCATATATTCAAAGACCAAAGAAGAACAGGAAGAACATCTGAGGATAGCTCTGCAAGTCTTGTGAGACAACAAATTATATACAAAGTTGAGCAACTGCGAATTCTGGCTCGAAGAAGTGTCTTTCTTGGGCCATGTTTGTCACGCCCCTCCAATTTAGCAGCGGAATAAATCGGAGGGAAACGTGAACAACGAGTATGGTAACGATAATTGGGCATACTTTTGCAAATATCAGAGCATCTAACGAACAATAATTGAAATAAACTCTTAATTTCATTGAAAATCCACTAAGACTGTTACAAGCACTAATTCAGAGCACTACATAGGGTTCATTGACATTATTACATTGAAAAGAAATCTAAAGCAATAACTACTAGACTCTAATTGCGCTAGGGTAACTTCATCATTTGACTCCAGGTCACTCATCACTCTGGTCCCATCCCATTGGTGTGTGTAACGTCATTGTCCGACTTACCTGAGACACAATAACAATAACGAAGGGTGAGCGATAACGCCCAGTAGGACTTAAATCTCAATAGTCAAGCGGGCTTTAAATAATTAATGTTTTAAAAGGCAGAGTAACTAATCATAGAGAGAGTCATGTAAAGTCGAGAAAGTAATAGCACAAGTAACATGGTTCAGATAGCAGATGATTCATGTATAGCACGATATTAAAGTCAAGTCACGATATAGAATGATAACCACAATAGCAAGTAACGACATTGTCAAAAATAGCAAGCGACATGAATAGCAAGAAGAGAGATAGTAAATATTCATGTAAAGAGTAAATTGCACTTTGATTGATTCTCATCAATCGAGATAGTAATGGCACTTTTGATTAACTTTTGTCAATCGAGATAGTAATGGCACTTTGGTTATCCGTAGATAGCCGAGAGAGAGTATAGCACTTTTATTGTCAATAGACAAGGAGAGAGTACAACACTTTTAACACGATTATATCATGCTAGAACGCAATAGCTCAAGATAGCAAGTATCGAGTAGAGCAAGCAGAGAGTACAAAAGTAGTCGCTCAATAACAGTCAGTGGCAGTATAATAATTACACAGTATGTCTGAACTCATCAGACTAACAGTAATAGCATAACAGTTAGATGTCTAGCTAATTTAGAACAGTCAGTCAGAACCGGTGCAATGCAGACACTGTCTATAGCCTATGCAGGTATTTTCTCGTGGCTCTCTGCCCCCAGGAATAGAATGGAGCCCCTCAGACACTCTTCGTGCCCTGAACGGTATGCATTCAAGTTAGTAGAGTCACAAGACCCATTTTAGCGCTAGACAGTCATGAACAGTACAAAACAGTAGAAGCCACAACAGCTCAAAGGTACCAAGAGAGTACGAGATAGACGAGATAGTAGAGTGAACGAGAGTATAGAGACAATAGCTGAGATCTTATGGTCATTGCACATGAAACGTCGAGTAACGAGCGATAGTAACAGTTGCTCAACACGCCCATACGGTGTTGGCAGTCAAGTGGAACTCACTACCTTTCCGCTGGCCATGTTACGCACAGGTCCATAGGTCCAACATGATTCAAGATAAGAGCGAGAACAATCTAAGGTCGTACAGATCTTACTAATCCCTAGAGTGTATCATAGGTGTTAGGGTACAACCAGCTCGTCGACCATGTGGGAACCCATAGACAGAGGAGACTTACGGAGGTCTTGAACAAAGACTCACTAGTCCGGCAGAAGGAGTATCCGATGGAGAGTTCGTCCAAGTCAAGAGAGTGTGTATATAGAAACAAGTGCTCGACGTTCTAGAGGAATTCTAGAGCAGTGGAGCGTCGGTAATGGTATTCTCAAAATATCGCGAGAAAATGTAGACAAGTTCATTTAAAATAGGGAAATTAATATATATAATTGAAATAAATTGCTAGATGTACATGTGACAATTTTCAAGCCAAGTTAAGCCATATAGGATGGTTCAAAGTGAGTGCAAGTGTAAGAGAAAATCATGGACAAGATAGATCATGTGATTTACTTGAATTAATTAAAATATATTCAATAATTACAACTTTGTTTTTCTGTGTACATGACAGTTAATAAGACATGGGGGTGACTGTATAACAATGGATCGTGCAAAAAGGTGGGTTTTCCTGGAAAAAGCTGAGATCGCGACGCACCCTTATAAGGGTCATGACGAGATCATGTGTGAATGCGACAGGGGCTTGTAAGGGTCGCGACGGGCTTGTTTGAACAGGCAGGCAAATCGCGACAAGCTCTTATGAGGATCGCGACGGGTCGTTCGGTCAGGCGGCCAGAACGCGATAGGGTTCCCTGTCGCGATCAGATCGCGACAGGTGCGTGTGTCGCGACGGCCGTGAGAATGCGGCCTATCGGGCCGTCGCGTTCTTAGGCACTTCACCTGAGTTCGAGCAGGAAAAGGGACTGGCATGGGATTGCGTGCCAACTTGACATGTTTTGACACAAGGTGCTTTGAAAATTCATAACTAATTGTATAGTCGATGATAAATCATGAAATAAGTTGCAAATCGATCTAGACATACGTGAGTACCTACAGTAAATAGGAATTTGAAAATAGATAGAGTTTCGACATGCCTTATTCAAATCAAACAGGGAGTACATGACATAGTGAGTAGTTGAGATGAGAGAATTAATTCATGAAGTAGGGTGGATAAAAATAGGGCTTTTAGGGGCAAAAGATGTCTATCGTGCATTAGTATCTCCAATAAAAATTTGAGAGCATGGGATCGAGTATTCAAGAAGATATGAATTAAACATGAAGGTTCGGGGTCAATAGAGTTGCAGAACTTCAAAATTCGAGAAGAAAATATTGGCTAGATGGAAAATTATGAAACTTGAGGGTTTTGTTCCTGATCCATGGAACAATCGAAATATAAGGATTTTAGCTTGTGAGAATGCCTACCTTTGGTCGATTTCCTCTTCTAGGGCTAGAACTTGAAGAACTCGGGTTGAAGCATTGATGGAGTCTTCTCCCCACGAATTCTCCCCTTCCTTGGCCTCTCCTCCAGGTCCAGCAAGCCCTAGAAATGTGTTAGGGCCGACCATGGAAGGATTGGAGAGTATTTATGCTTGTTGGGATTCTATTTCCTAATAGAACTCTAATTACTATTTAATTCTGAATTTCCTCCTTTCCTAACCTCCTTCCAAGATTTCCACTTCCTATTTGGGTTAGGATGGAAGCGAAATTCATGGCCAACCTATTACGGTAGGTTTCGGAATCCATTTCTAACTCAAACTTTCTATTTAATGCATTAAATACCCCTTTTCTATTTAAGTAATAATTTAGTTACGAATTTACGGTATTTTCCTATTATTTATCTTTTAAAAATACCTATTTTGGCCCAATAAATTTTATGTGGTCCATTTAACAAAGCCCATTATTTATTGGAATTTATCTTATGGGATTTCCCTTTTTAATTAGGGTATAATAGAGTTACAGATATTATTATATTTTTCTTACTTGATTTTATTCATGGACTATGAGAGGTCCATTGGTCCAATTCCGATAATGGATAATCTTTTCATGATGTTGGAAATCACTTAGACATGTTCTCTTAATTTATGGGCGTGTTATTTTTTCGTGCTAACGGTTTTCCGACTTAGTTTCCAAATTTGGATAATTAGTCACGTTGCGACGTACACTTGGCCAATCGGATTTTTCGTTGCACGAATTTCTTCGTGGAACACTTAGGGATAATCTTTGGCGTGATTTATAATTTTTACGAAATTTTTAGATTTGTTCTTGCACATATGATAATGGTACGCATGTTTCTATTATTTTGATTTAAAGAAATTATTATTTTGAATTTTTAAGTATTAAATTCTCCGGGTTGCTACATCCTCCCCCACTTAAAAAGAATTTGGTCTGCAAATTCATATGATATGATACGACTACCAATTTATTATGGATATTTCAATCCATCATCTCCCCCACTTAGGGCTTTGCTATAGTGAAAATAATATGAAATCAAACTAAGGGTTTAGTGATGGTACCTTGTCCACCTTCATTGGCATGATTCATATCCACAAGGGCTTGTAATCATCCTTGGCGGGGAGTTTGGTTCTTCTTTATTAGACAATCGATGACTCGATGTTGTTGACTTTCACATCGCAAGCATCTACCCAATTTCTTCCAACAATTATCAATATGATGCCCTGGTTTCTTACAAAATTTAAAGAATTCCTTCCGCTTCACTTCCCCTTTCATTCTCTTTCTATATACTGTATTTCTTCCTTTATTATCATTGGAATGAGTAGCACGTTCCCTTTGCATCGCCTTCTTCTTATGGATCCTTTTAAGAAGTTTCATAGTGTCCTCTACTATTTGAGCTCTCAATACCATGACTGAATATACTTCAATGTCTAGTGGAGCCAACTTTTCTCAGAACACAGGTCTCAACCCTTCTAGAAATATCTTTGTCGTCATCTTCTCCGTACTCACCAAATGTGGTGCGTACTGTGCTAGTCATTCAAATTGCACTTCATATTCTGCTACAGACATCATTCGTTGTTTCAAAGTGGCGAATTCATTTGCCTTTTTCTCGTGAATCCTCTCGGAAAAATATTTGGTGTTGAAGAGTTCTAAAAATTTATCCCACTCTATGTTGATGTTGGGTAATTTTCGACTGGCAGCTTCCCACCAAGCTCTAGCATCGCAGTCCAATTGAAAGGTTGCCAGAAGGACTTTCTTCTACTCTGAGCTTTGCATAACTCTAAAGATTCGTTCCATCACCTTCACCCAATTTTCAGCTTCATCGGGATCCGAAGTTCCATTAAACTTAGGGGGATTTATTCGTTGAAAGTTCCCATATAAGTCTCCTACCCCATTTCTTGCTCCTCCTTGAATCACGTTGTTAAGGGCTTGAGTTAACCCCTATACGGTCTGTTGTAATTCGCACATTTGTGCATGCTCCCCAGCCATCTCCTCTAGTTCCTGCGAGCAATAATACTTGTTTAATTCCTTCTTTAACATAGGGAGCTTATACATATAGTTAAGCTCCTAGTCATAACCCCAAGCTTTACCCAATCTCTCACATAGGTATGGTGGTTGACCTAGACAGGGTCATGGCAGTTCACCTACAACTTCCTAGACTTAAAATATCCTAATAAGAACATCCTAGTCTCTCATACTAACTGTCACGCCCCTCCAATTTAGCAGCGGAATAAATCGGAGGGAAACGTGAACAACGAGTATGGTAACGACAATTGCGCATACTTTCGCAAACATCAGAGCATCTAATGAACAATAATTGAAATAAACTCTTGATTTCATTAAAAATCTACTAAGACTATTACAACCACTAATTCAGAGCCACTACATAGGGCTCATTGACATTATTACATTGAAAAGAAATCTAAAGCAATAACTACTGGACTCCAATTGTGCTAGGGTTACTTTGTCATTTGACTGTAGGTCACTCATCACTCTGGTCCCATCCCATTGGTGCGTGTAACGTCATTGTCCGACTTACCTGAAACACAATAACAATAATGAAGGGTGAGCGATAACGACTAGTAGGACTTAAATCTCAATAGTCAAGTGGGCATTAAATAATTAATATTTTAAAAGGCAGAGTAACTAATGATAGGGAGAGTCATGTAAAGTCGAGAAAGTAATAGCACAAGTAACATGGTTCAGATAGCAGATGATTCAAGTATAGCACGATGATTAAAGTCATGTCACGATATAGAATGATAACCACAATAGCAAGTAACGACATTGTCAAAAATAGCAAGCGGCATGAATAGCAAGAAGACATATAGTAAATAATCATGTAAAGAGTAAATTGCACTTTGATTGATTCTCATCAATCGAGATAGTAATGGCACTTTTGATTAACTTTTGTCAATCGAGATAGTAATGGCACTTTGGTTATCCGTAGATAGCCGAGAGAGAGTATAGCACTTTTATTATCAATAAACAACGAGAGAGTATAGCACTTTTAACACGATTATATCATTCTAGAACGCAGTAGCTCAAGATATCTAGTATCGAGAAGAGCAAGCAGAGAGTACGAAAGTAGTCGGTCAATAACAGTCTAGTAACAGTCAGTGGCAGTAAAGTAATCGCACAGTACGTCTGAACTCATCAGACTAACAGTAATAGCATAACAGTCAGATGTCTAGCTAATTTAGAACAGTCAGTCAGAACCAGTGCAATGCAGACACCGTCTATAGCCCCTGCAAGTATTTTCTGGTGGCTCTCTGCCCCCAGGACTAAATTGGAGCCCTCTATTCTGACACTTCCCATATAAGCCTTGGTTGTGTTTTGATGCAGCATGGTAAGGTTGTGACGACCCAACTAACAAACTGACCGAACAATCGTGCTAGTTGGTAGAGTTTCTGTAACAAAAGATTGAGCATGATTTAGCATTGATAAATTCAGTTTAAATAGATCCATGTTGAATTAGAATTTCAAAAAATTACTGCGACTGTATAATGACTGTCAGCAGGCTTTGAAACTGATATACATGACTGTACTGTTGTGGGCCATGTGTAGTGGAATTTAGTGGTAAATGTGATTGAAGCATGTTTTAATTCTTAAAATTGTTTTACAAATCTGAAAAATATGAGAAATTGAGCATGTAATAAGGTTACTGTTGGGAACCTGTGATTAAAATTTTGTTGCATTTTGATAACAGTAGGTACTGTCATGAGTTAAATGAGCCAAAATGACATGTTAAGCATGCTAATGTTAATTGTATGAAGTGCAATTGTTAGCAGCATGTTTAGGTCTTTATTAAGAGTCAATTTCATTGTAAAACAGTAAAAGTATACCATGTAAATTGATCCAAGTATATGTGTTAAAATGCATGTGTGTGTCAAGTGCATGTAAATACTATGACAATGTGATAATGTGAAAAGTGTATAAATTGTGCCCTGTGTGACACTACTACCATAGAGGGCTGTGGAACTGTACTGGAGAAATGTCCATACGGAAAAGTTCAATGTGTGTGACATCCTATAGGCAATTAGGATGAAATCCTGGAGGTGGACAAGTACCACTAGTTAGGGTGGAGAGTGCTTCTCCCAGTTCTGTGCAGTTAACCAAGATCCATTACTATGTTGCCTAGGTGATGGATAAGTTTATACTTCTAGTGGTGGTTTGGACTATGTGTCACGGCAACTAAGTGTAAAATGTGAATCTGTGTAAGTAAATTGTGAAATGTGGAATGTGTAAATGAGCATGTAAAAGTATAAAATGAATGTGTTATCATGTGAACAAGTGTAAACCATTTTGAATATGATTAATTTATGTTAAAAGATCAAGTAAAATGTGTGTATCATTGTGTTAAATTCATGAGAATTTAAATAGAATCCATGCTAGGTGTTATGCTAACTTTATTTGTAGTTCCATGCTTCAATTATATACACTATAATATGATTTGAATGAGATTTTAATAGTTTAAGCATGTCAATGAAAAAGTGTAGAAATCATGTTATAGGTTTTATACTTAATAGTTGTAAGTAAGATAAGTATGTATCATGTGTCTCTAATGCTATAAGTTCTATTCTTGTAATTTAAATTATATGAACCATACTATATGTGTTAATTACTTCCATTGAATGTTAGCATGTGCATATGATGTGTGTAAGGATGATGTATATTGCTTGCTGGGTCAATTTAGACTCATTCTTGCTTCGGCGTATAGGTGCAAGTGTCTCCATTTCTTCCGAGGAGATAGTTAGGAGTGACTTCGAGCGAGAGGAGTAGCATTTAGTGTGGAGACCTCTTCATTGTATTTTCCTTTTCATAGTATGTAATGAATAAACTTTGTAATTCATTTGGACAATGTAATTTATTTCAGAATACTAATTCTGGACTTTAGTTTTTTTTGTACTATATTGACTGTGGATAGAATGTGGATGATGGAATAAGATTAACACTTTCATTTCTGTTGTTCTCTTTAATATTCATGTATATCTGAATCTACTATTTAGTGTTGGGTCAATGTCCCACTGTGACGATGTTCATTATACCGACGTGGATTGGTATAATCGTACCGGTATAAGGAGGGTCGTTACAAAGATTGGTATCAGAGAGAAGGTTGAGATTATACATGAATATATGTCATCATCTTCATAATATGCTAAGTCTTAAAATTGTCTTACCGATCTGAAAAATATGAGAAATTGAGCATGTAATAAGGTTACTGTTGGGAACCTATGATTAAAATTTTGTTGCATTTTGATAACAGTAGGTACTATCATGAGTTAAATGAGCGAAAATGACCTTTTAAGCATGCTAATGTTAATTGTATGAAGTGCAATTGTTAGCAGCATGTTTAGGTCTGTATTAAGAGTCAATTTCTTTATGAAACAGTAAAAGTATACCATGTAAATTGCTCCATGTATATATGTTAAAATGAATGTCTATGAATTAAGTACATGTAAATACTGTGACAATGTGATAATGTGAAAAGTGTATAAATTGTGTCGTGTGTGAAACTGCTACTATAGAGGGCTGTGGAACTATACCGTAGTAAAGTCCTTATGGGAAGGTTCAATGTGTGTGATATCCTATGGGCAATTAGGATGAAATCCTGGAGGTGGACAAGTACCACTGGTTAGGGTGGAGAGTGCTTCTCCCGGTTCTGCGCAGTTAACAAAGATCCATTACTTTGTTGCCTAGGTGATGCATAAGTGTATGTGTATATATGTGCGCTTCTAGTGTTGGTTTGGACTATGTGTCACGGCAACTAAGTGTAAAATGTGAATATGTGTAAGTAAATTGTGAAATGTGCAATGTGTAAATGAGCATGTGAAAGTATAAAATGAATGTGTTATCATGTGAGCAAGTGTAAACCATTGTGAGTATGATTAATTTATGTTAAAATAGCAAGTAAAATGTGTGTATCATTGTGTTAAATTCATGAGAATTTAAATAGAATCCATGCTAGGTGTGATGCTTACTTTATGTGTAGTTCCATGCTTAAATTGTATACACTATAATATGATTTGAATGAGATTTTAATTGTTTAAGGATGTCAATGAAAAAGTGTAGAAAGCGTGTTATAGGTTGTATAATTAATTGTTGTAAGTAAGATAAGTATGTATCATGTGTCTCTAATGCTATAAGTTCCATGCTTAGTAATTTAAATTGTATGAACCATACGATATGTGTTAATTACTTCCATTGAATGTTAGCATGTGCATATGATGTGTGTAAGGATGATGTTTATGGATTGCTTGCTGGGTCTATTTAGACTCATTCTTGCTTCGGCGTACAGGTGCAGGTGTCTCCATTTTTTCCGAGGAGATAGTTAGGAGTGACTTCGAGCGAGAGGAGTAGCATTTAGTGTGAAGACCTCTTCATTGTATTTTCCTTTTCATAGTATGTAATGAATAAACTTTGTAATTCATTTGGACAATGTAATTTATTTCGGAATGATAATTGTGGACTTTAGTTTTTTTTTTGTACTATATGGACTGTGGATAGAATGTGGATGATGGAATAAGATTAACACTTTTATTTCCGTTGTTCTCTTTAATATCCATGTATATCTCAATCAACTATTTAGTGTTGGGTCAATGTCCCACTATGACGATGTTCATTATACTAATGTGGATTGGTATATCGTACCGGTATATCGTTACAGAGATTGGTATCAGAGAGAAGGTTGAGATTATACATGAATATATGCCATCATCTTCATAATATGCTAAGTCTTAAAATTGTTTTATAGATCTGAAAAATATGAGAAATTGAGCATGTAATAAGGTTACTGTTGGGAACCTATGATTAAAATTTTGTTGCATTTTGATAACAGTAGGTACTATCATGAGTTATATGGGCGAAAATGACATGTTAAGCATGCTAATGTTAATTGTATGAAGTGCAATTCTTAGCAGCATGTTTAGGTCTGTATTAAGAGTCAATTTCTTTGTGAAACAGTAAAAGTATACCATGTAAATTGATCCATGTATATGTGTTAAAATGCATGTCTGTGAATTAAGTACATGTAAATACTATGACAATGTGATAATGTGAAAAGTGTATAAATTGTGCCGTGTGTGAAACTGCTACCATAGAGGGCTGTGGAACTATACCGTAGTAAAGTCCCTATGGGAAAGTTCAATGTGTGTGATATCCTATGGGCAATTAGGATGAAATCCTGGAGGTGGACAAGTACCACTGGTTATGGTGGAGAGTGCTTCTCCCAGTTCTGCGCAGTTAACCAAGATCCATTACTTTGTTGCCTAGGTGATGCGTAAGTGTATGTGTATATGTGTGTGCTTCTAGTGGTGGTTTGGACTATGTGTCACAACAACTAAGTGTAATATGTGAATATGTGTAAGTAAATTGTGAAACGTGCAATGTGTAAATGAGTATGTGAAAGTATAAAATGAATGTGTTATCATGTGAACAAGTATAAACCATTGTGAGTATGATTAATTTATGTTAAAACAACAAGTAAAATGTGTGTATCATTGTGTTAAATTCATGAGAATTTAAATAGAATCCATGCTAGGTGTGATGCTTACTTTATGCGTAGTTCCATGCTTAAATTGTATACACTATAATATGATTTGAATGAGATTTGAATTGTTTAAGCATGTCAATGAAAAAGTGTAGAAAGCATGTTATAGGTTTTATACTTGATTGTTGTAAGTAAGATAAGTATGTATCATGTGTCTCTAATGCTATAAATTCCATGCTTAGTAATTTAAATTGCATGAACCATACCATATGTGTTAATTACTTCCATTGAATGTTAGCATATGCATATGATGTGTTTAAGGATGATGTATATGGATTGCTTTTTGGGTCTATTTAGACTCATTCTTGCTTCGACGTACAGGTGCAAGTGTCTCCACTTCTTCCGAGGAGATAGTTAGGAGCGACTTCGAGCGAGAGGAGTAGCATTTAGTGTGGAGAACTCTTCATTGTATTTTCCTTTCCATAGTATGTAATGAATAAACTTTGTAATTCATTTGGACAATGTAATTTATTTCGGAATGATAATTGTGGACTTTAGTTTTTTTTTGTACTATATGGACTGTGGATAGAATGTGGATGATGGAATAAGATTAACACTTTTATTTCCGTTGTTCTCTTTAATATTCATGTATATCTCAATCTACTGTTTAGTGTTGGGTCATTGTCCCACTGTGACGACGTTCATTATCCAGACGTGGATTGGTATAACGGTACCGGTATAAGGAGTGTCGTTACAGAGATTGGTATCAGAGAGAAGTTTGAGATTATACATGAATATATGCCATCATCTTCATAATATGCTAAGTCTTAAAATTGTTTTACAGATCTGAAAAATATTTGAAATTGAGCATGTAATAAGGTTACTGTTGGGAACCTGTGATTAAAATTTTGTTGCACTTTGATAACAGTAGGTACTATCATGAGTTAAATGAGCGAAAATGACATGTTAAGCATGCTAATGTTAATTGTATGAAGTGCAATTGTTAGCAGCATGTTTAGGTCTGTATTAAGAGTCAATTTCATTGTGAAACAGTAAAAGTATACCATGTAAATTGATCCATGTATATGTGTTAAAATGCATGTTTGTGAGTTAAGTACATGTAAATATTATGACAATGTGATAATGTGAAAAGTGTATAAATTGTGCCATTTGTGAAACTGCTACCATAGAGGGCTGTGAAACTATACCGTAGTAAAGTCTCTATGGGAAAGTTCAATGTGTGTGATATCCTATGGGCAATTAGGATGAAATCCTAGAGGTGGATAAGTACCACTGATTAGGGTGGAGAGTGCTTCTCTCGGTTCTGCGCAGTTAACCAAGATCCATTACTGTGTTGCCTAGGTGATGGATATGTGTATGTGTATATGTGTGTCCTTCTAGTGGTGGTTTGGACTATGTGTCACGGCAACTAAATGTAAAATGTGAATATGTGTAAGTAAATTGTGAAATGTGCAATGTGTAAATGAGCATGTGAAATTATAAAATGAATGTGTTATCATGTGAACAAGTGTAAACCATTGTGAATATGATTAATTTATGTTAAAACAACAAGTACAATGTGTGTATCATTGTGTTAAATTCATGAGAATTTAAATAGAATCAATGCTAGGTGTGATGCTTACTTCATGTGCAGTTCCATGCTTAAATTGTATACACTATAATTTGATTTGAATGAGATTTGAATTGTTTAAGCATGTCAATGAAAAAGTGTAGAAAGCATGTTATAGGTTTTATACTTAATTGTTGTAAGTAAGATAAGTATGTATCATGTGTCTCTAATGTTATAAGTTCCATGCTTAGTAATTTAAATTGTATGAACCATACCATATGTGTTAATTACTTCCATTGAATGTTAGCATGTGCATATGATGTGTGTAATGATGATGTATATGGATTGCTTGCTAGGTCTATTTAGACTCATCCTTGCTTCGGCGTACAGGTGCAAGTGTCTCCACTTCTTCCGAGGAGATAGTTAGGAGTGACTCTGAGTGAGAGGAATAGCATTTAGTGTGGAGACCTCTTCATTGTATTTTCCATTTCATAGTATGTAATGAATAAACTTTGTAATTCATTTGGACAATGTAATTTATTTCGGAATGATAATTGTGGACTTTAGTTTTTATTTGTACTATATGGACTATGGATAGAATGTGGATGATGGAATAAGATTAACACTTTTATTTCCGATGTTCTCTTTAATATTCATGTATATCTCAATCTACTGTTTAGTGTTGGGTCAATGTCCCACTGTGACGACGTTCATTATACCGACGTGGATTGGTATAATCGTACCGGTATAAGGAGGGTCGTTACAAGGTAGTTGCCTATGCTTCCCTCCAATTAAAGGAACATGAGCGTAACTATCCGACCCATGATTTGGAGACGGTGGATGTGATCCATGCACTGATGATTCGGAGACAATGCTTTTAGAGTCATGTTCGAGGTGTTAACTAACCACAAGAGTTTGAAGTACCTTTTCTCTCATAAGGAGTTGAACCTGTGGCAGAGAAGGTGGATAGAGTTCCTTAAGGACGACGACTTAGAGCTTCAGTACCATCCAGGAGAGGCGAATGTTGTGGTGGATGCGCTTAGCAGTAAGAGGTCCTTACTTCGGAAGGATTGGAAGATGCTAGAAGATGCAGCATGTGCTATGACCGAACTAGAGCTACAATTGTGTCAGGCTTTCATGGCACAGTTGTCTATTCGATCCACGATGTTGGACGAGGTCATTGAGCAGCAGGGAGCTGATCCTTGGCTTCACGAATTGGTGGGCAAGGCAAGCATTGCTCGGGATGAGGACGGTGTCATTAGATTTTAGCACCGGCTATGTGTACCAGATGTGGTGGAAGTTCATGAGCGAGTACTTGCAGAAGCTCACAGGTCTCGGTTCTTTATTCATCCAGGCAGCACCAAGATGTACCAGGATTTGAAGAGATCTTTTTGGTGGTCAGGCATGAAAAAGGTTGTGGCATAATTTGTATCCAGGTGTTTTGTGTGTCAGCAGGTTAAGGCCGAGCGTCAAAGACCATCTGGCCTTATACAGAAGATGGAGATACCTGTATGGAAGTGGGAAGCAATCACCATGAATTTTGTGATGGGTTTGCCCAGATCAACTAAGGGCAATGACTCGATTTGGGTGGTTGTAGACGGTTTCTCCAAGACTGCTCACTTCTTGCCCATGAGGAAGAAACAGTCTGTGGAGAGCTTGGCGAGGCTGTATGTTGGCAGCATTCTAAGACTGCATGGTATGCCGAAGTCTATTATCTCTAACAGAGACCCGTAGTTTACGTTGAGGCTGTGGCACAGTCCTTAGGAGGCTTTGGGTTATCAGTTGAAGCTTAGTTCGACATTTCACCCTTAGACAGACGACCAGTCTGAGAGAACGATTCAGATGCTCGAGGACATGTTGAGAGAGTATGTGCTTGATTGGAAGGGCGACTGGGAACGTCACCTAGCTCTTGTGGAGTTCGCCTACAACAACAGCTTTCATGCAAGTATCAGCATGGCTCCATTTTAGGCTTTGTATGGTCGGCCCTGTAGATCTCCTTTGTGCTAGGAGGAGAAAGATGATAGGAAGTTGGTTGGACCTGAGTTGGTGCAAGAAACTTCGGATAAGATTCAGCTCATCAAACAGAGATTGGTTGCAGCACAGGATAGGCAGAAGAGTTACGCCGACAGTAGAAGGAAGGATCTAGAGTTCGAGGTTGGTGAGCATGTTTTCCGTAAGGTTTCACCTACTCGAGGCATGGTCAGGTTAGGTAGGCATAGCGTGTTGTGTCCAAGATTCATTGGCCCGTTTGAGATTCTCAAGCGGATGGGCAATTTGGCGTACGAGCTAGCTTTACCCCCTGCACTAGCTAGTGTGCACCCGATCTTCCACGTGTCTATGCTCAGGAGATACGTACGGGATCTGACACATGTTATCAGTCACGAGCCAGTGGACATTCAGCCAGACTTGTCTTATGTAGAGTGACCATTAGCTATCTTAGATCTGAAGGTTCAGCACCTCACGAACAAGGCTATTGCATCCGTGAAGGTGTTGTAGAGAAATTTCTCACGGGAGGAGGCTACATGGGAGATTAAGGACGCCATGAAGAAACAGTATCCCCATTTGTTTGGTTAGTATTTCTGCTCTAACTTTGGGGATGAAGTTTTGTTTTAGGCGGAGAGGGTGTAAGGTCCTCAATTTTTATGCATATTATATCTATTTGATGTTTTGATTGTTCTGCCGAAACTTTGTTTAACGTCAACATCCCTCGACGTTAAGAGCATGTTGACAGCAACTTTTGTGTCGTTCACTGTGTGGCCAGAAGAAATAAACGTCTACATCGATTGACGCCTATTTCTAGTTGATGACAACTATTTGGCCATTTACTTCTCCGGCTGTGTTTGGTATTTCAGATCTAAAACTGCCCCATTTTCTACGGAGTCCATTTAGGAAACCCATCCCCAATGGTTAGGACTCTTAAGACCTAGGTTTACCCCGACTCTATTGTCTATATAACCTAGACATCTCGGTTAGGAGAGGACTTTTCTCACCTTGGGCTATTTGGGTTCCGGGGAGAGAAGAAGAGAGAGTTGAGAGGCTTGATCCGGCGATCTGAAGGCTTCTCTGGCAATCTTTTGTGTTTGGGAGGCTCTACTGGAAGTGGAGGAGCTCTCCTAACTCCTGGGGATCGAATGCACAAGCGTGGAGGTCAGATCAAAGCGAAGGACATCACCTCTTTGGCTTGGGCGAGGAGGGTTTCATCACCAAAATTCGATCTTCAGAGGTTTTTAAAGAGGCAAGTAACTTAGGGGTTTCGTCCCCAGACTTATCAGCTATAGTTTAAGTATTTTTCTAGATTGTTAATTCGTGTTCTAGACCCCCAAATTCTGTGTTTTCTTGTGTTCGGTCTGCACTGTCTGCAAATAGGAGAATGACAACAACCTTGTTGCTGCCCAGTTCTTGAGTTAACGACAATTGATTATGCTGTTAACCCACCCAGACGGCAAGACCCTTGCCGCTAAGTTCATTTGGATTTTCATAACAGTGGTTTTAATCTCTACGTTGTAATTTTCATGCATTTCTGGATGTTTGTATCTGCTATAAAATTTATGGATGTTCAGGTATGATATTAGGTTAAAACCACGAATTCTTGTTAATTTTCTGAAAATAATTGCGAATTATAGAATTTTTGTTAAGGGTAAATATGCATGTTTGATGGTTCTAAATTAAGAATAAATAGTCCTGATGTATGATATTGCCACAAAAAAATTACCTAAAACTAGGGTTACTGTTTTCATGTTTTGAGACTGTTAGACCCGACTGTTTACTGTTAATCATGTCTAATTGAATTACTTCATTAAATTGCATGAGATCCTTGTTAAATTTTATAAATATATATATTTTTATGAAAAATTTGAAAAATTAACCATATGATATGTTCCACCCGAAGAGTTTATGGTTAAAATTTGAGACTGTTTTGATATCTATAGGTATTGGTTGCAATTATAAAGGTATTAAAAGCCATATTATGCATAATTATTCAAGAAATATTATTTTTCAGTGATTAGTATCATGTTTAGGTACTATTATGAATGATTTAATACTGTTAGACAGTCATGATAGCTTCTCTAAACTGAATTATATGTGTTTAAATGATATGCATGTGAATGGACCAATAAGTGCATGTAAACTGATGTTAATCATGTGATTAATTGAGATAATGTGATTAAGTGAATGTGTGCCGAAATTGACACTACTACCATAGAAGGCTGTGGAGCCGTACTGTAGAAAAGTCCCTATGGAAAGGCTCAATGTGTATATGATATCCGGTGGGCATCATGATGAAATCTTGGAGGTGGACAAGTACCATTGGTTAGGGAGGAGAGGGCTTCTCCCGGTTCTGCGCAGTTACCAAGATTCGTCTTTGTAATGCCTAGGATAGGGGTATGTGTTATGTGATATGTGTGACTTTCTTTATGGTGGTTCGGACAATGTGTCACGGGGAAAAAAAAGAAAAATAATGTGCAAAGATGTGAAATATGTGTAAATGTGTAAAGTATTCATGTGAATATGATGTGTTAATGTGTTACCATGTGAAATATTGTGAAACCATGTGAACATGTGATATTTATGTTAAAACAGCAAGAAAAAAGTGTAATTATGTGATACAAAAGCATGTGAAAAATGATAGATATCATGCTAGGTGCGTTAGTAATCATGTGCTTAATTCCATGATCAACTTAATCGAAAAAATGTTGTGAATGAGTTGTATTTGATATCATGTTTAAAGCTAAAACCATGTGTAGATAGCATCTTATAGGTTATTCAAGTATACTTGTTTGTTATGACATGAACCATGTGATAAGATTGCTCTTGATGCTAATTTGGATAGCATGAATGTGATATGTGTAAGGATGTGCCAATGGGTTACTTGCTGAGTCTTTTGTGAAGACTCATACTTGCTTTAACATACAGGTGAGACAAGTGTCCCTGTGCTTGAGGAGGATATTGTGAGCAGCGATTCCGAGCGAGAGGAGTTGTAAGGCCATCGAATTTTGCCCTTTTATTTACTTATTTAGTCGTGTGATGTTTAGTTGTCTTGTGTATATAACCTTGTTTATATATGTATATGCATGCATGTAGATATAATTATTCTGTACATATTGTATTATTATATACATATTGTTGTATTTGCATAGTATATATAATATTTAAGTTGTACATTACAATTGCATGCATATGAATATAGTGCATGTAAGTTTTGGGCATTTCTGTGTTCAGACTGAAGTGCATGTTAACGTCAACATGCATGGACGTTGAGGGGAGAGTCGACGTCCAGATCGATGGACGCCAACTCCCAGTAGACGGCCAACAAGATGGACGTCTATTTCCCTAGAATTGTGCGGTTTTAGATCTGGAAATGGCCGCGATTTCTTCGGTTCTTGTTTTGGAAACCATCTTCCAACGGTAGGAAATCCTATCTACGCATACCCCAAACCCTTGGCTCTATAAAAACACCTGTTTAGGGCGAAATAGGTTCCTTTGCCTCTTTGAGAAAACCTTAGAAAACTCTTTGCGAAAACTGAACTTTGGGCTGCTTGATTTTGCATTGTGTTGTGTTTTCCGGCGATCCTCTTCAACTGGAAGGAGCTATAAACATAGAGGAATGCTTCCCCGACCTTGATGTGCAGTCTACATCAACACAGAACCGGTTAGGGAGAAGATTTGGGGTGCTTCTTGGCTAGGCCGAGGAGAGCTTCAACAGCAAATAATTCTAACAACCAATTTCTTTGAGGCAAGTAACCCTTGGACATTGTCCATACCCATGTCTAGTAGGTCTCAGGAATTTTTGGGAATTTATCTCGTGTCCTAGAACCCCCATTCACTGTGTTTTGTGCATTCAATCTGTATTTCTACAGACATGAACATAACGACAACATTTGCTGCCATTAAGATTCTATGTTGGCGGCAACAGATGTTGCTTTTAACCTCTGTTGGCGGCAACTTGTGTGACGCCAAGTTCATCTGGGTTTTACAGAACCCTAGTTTCACATTTGTATAATCATATTCGGACATGTGGTTGTTTGTTCTTACTGTAGAAATTATGTTGAGTTCAGTACAAGTAGTAGATCATATCATGAGGAGGTACTGAATTTTTGTGATTTGTGCTATTTATTAAAATTTATGTAATTAAACTGTAAGCTGAAAATGACCATGTTCAATCTTGTATAAATAGATCGGTTGTGAGTTAGGATTTTATAATTTTTACATCATAGCATAATGACTATTTTCAGATTTCTAAACTACTAGAACTGACTGTATAAATGTAAACCATGCTAAATGAATTTCTTGATGGGAAATGCATGATATCTTTTTTAATTATCATAATTAGTATATAAGTTCAAAAAATCTAAAAATTTAAGCATATAATGTGTTATTTGTCTTCAACCTATGATAAATAATTCATCATGTTTAGGTGATAGTAGGTGTGGTTGTTAATTTAATAGTGGATATTTGCCAAGTGAACATGTTAATTTAATTCTTGTATAATGCAATGATTACAACATGATTGAGACTGTGGTATGAATTGTTAATTACTCTGACCAATAGCATCATGTTAGGAAAAATTGAAGCATGTGTGTGTATTTAAGTACATAAGCATGAAATGATTAGTGCATGTGAATAATGTAAGTAAATATGTGACTTAAGTGGAATGTGTTAAAATGTGCCATGTGTGACACTGCTACCATAGAGGGCTGTGGAACTGTACCATAGTAAAGTCCCTACGGGAAGGTTCAATGTGTGTGATATCCTATGGGCAATTCGAATGAAATCTTGGAGGTAGACAAGTACCACTGGTTAAGGTGGAGAGTTCTTCTCCCGGTTCTACGCAGTTATCTAAGATCTATCACTGTGTTGCCTAGATGATAGGTATGTGAATGTGTATATGTGTGTCCTTCTAGTGGTGGTTTGGACTATGTGTCAAGGAAACTAAGTGTAAAATGTAAATATGTTTATATGATTATGTGAAATGTAAAGTGTGAAAGTTGTGGAATGTGAAATTGTTAAATGAATGTGTTAGTATGTGAATAAGTGTAAACCCATATGAATTGGTTCAATTCATGTCAAAACAACAAGCAAAAGGTATGTATGTTGGCGTTAAATGCATGAGAAAATAATTAGAATCCATGCTAGGTTGCTAATTACTTTATGCTTAATTCCATGTACTAGATAGGTAGAGTCGTACCATAATATGGATAATATTGAATTTTTAAATCATGTTACATGTATACATAGTAAGCATGTGTAGGAATGTGAGTGATACAAATTAATATTTTAAGCATGTATCATGTGTTCTATTGCTATAAGTTTTTCCATGTATAGTAGTTTAGATTGTATAAAGCATGCAACATGTGTTACTCCTTATCTTTAAAAGTCAGCATGTGCGTATGATATGTGTATGGATGTTGTACATGGATTGCTTGCTGAGTCTATTTAGACTCATACTTGCTTCGGCGTACAGGTGTGACAGGTGTCTCCACATCCGAGGAGGATTTAGTTAGGAAAGACTCCGAGCGCGAGAAGTAGCTATTTTGTGGAGATCTCTACATTATATATTCCATTTCATAGTATGTAATTTGGAATTGTGTAATTAAAGATGGACAATGTATTCATTTGAAAGTTGTATAAATGTGGACTTAAGTGTTTTCTTTAATCTTATATTATACAGACTGTGGATATTGATGATGATGATGGAATGGAATGAAATTGTTACTTTATTTCCGTTATACTCTTTACTATTCATGTACATATCAACCTATCGTTTAGTGTTGGGTCAATGTCCCACTGTGACGACCTTCTGTATAACGACGTGGATTGATATAATCGTACCGGTATAAAGAGGGTCGTTACAGAGATTGGTATCAGAGTCGACAAGGTTGAGATTGTACATGAGTAAACCATCATCTTCATAATAAGCTTAGTTTCTATAGAATGTATGATGAAAGAAGTGAATAAATTAGGGCTACATAGTTAAGTATAATTAGGGCTACATAATTAGTTTCTAACTGTGATCGAATTGTTTTACAGGATATGGCTTCTCGTGGTAGGTGTGGTGCCTATGATCGGGAGGATGAGCAGAGGCATGAGGAGAGGGATGAGCAGCAGGGCCCGGCACCCCAGAGTCCTACAGTTCTTCCTCCACCACCACCTGTAGATTATGGAGTATTCATGCAAGTCTTGGTGCAGGCTATGCAGACCCAAGCGCATGCCGAGGCGGCACTCCAGGTCAGGTGGAGGCTCAGGGTAGGCTCAGTTAGGTAGAAGTGTTAGTCTGTTTTTAAATAGTAGTCTGTTTTTACTTATGTAATTATGGCTTGTTTATCAGGCTCCAGTTCCCCAGGAGCAAGCTATAATGACCCACTTCCACCCGGTATGGTTATACCAACCCACATCGAATGAGAGCAAGCCACTACAGGGGAGAAAACCCCAACAAGTAACAAATGGGCTGAGATACACATAAAGAGAGAACACTATTGCAACGGAATTTAAACAAATTCTTATTCCATCAACTTTAATCCACATACCACAGTCTATATAGTCCAATAAAGTAAAGACATAACATAACTTTCACTAACATGTAGCCAGCTTCAATTACATATCCACAATTCAAATTTCAAATTACATACTAGGAAAATAAATTACAATCTTCAATCTATCTTTCGTGCTCCTCTTCAGATCTTGCCAAGCCCTCAGCTACTAAATCTCCTGAAATGTTTAGCAAGGGTGAGTCTACATAATAGACTCAGTAAGTAACTTAAAATTCAAACTATATACCTATCACAGATACTTCCTAACAATTTAACATTATTAAAATTCAGCAATTAAGGTCATACATGCTCATACCATAACATAAATGAATTAACACGGAATCGTATTAAACAACTATTCTAACACATGTAAAATAATAATCTAAACATGAATACTAATAACATGGTATCATTTACATAAGTACAAACATACAAACACATGCTTTCATACTTTATTCAAATCATTGCGCAGTTCTACAATTCTAATTATTGAAACATATACAAGATAGGTAGCACTCCTAGCATGATTTCTAACACACTTCACATGAAATTTTAACACTTTACTATACATCTAGCGTGTTGTTTTTATATAAAATTTATCACATTCACATGACACTTGCATATGAATCACATTAAACTACACAACATTATACTAAACATTCAATCACAATTAATCTAACTCATATTAACCCACGCATTATTTTCTCATGACATGCACACATGCACTTACTTTCACACTATCACACTTTCATTTACACATGATTTCCCATTGTTTTCCACTTTCATATTCACGTATTTCTTATCACTTGACTTTGCACATAACATGTGCCACGTTCACATATATCTTGCACATACCTTGTGCCATAATCACATGTCATTTTTCACGTTATACTTATGTTCATTTTTACACAATGCCAAGACACAGCCCAAACCACCAATAGACGATCATGTAGCACATACACATTCACATTCATGTACTTCATCACCAGGCATAGTGATCAAGTCTTGGTTCCTGCAGAAACCGGGAGAAGCCCTCTCCACCATTACCAGTGGAACTTGTCCACCTCCAGGATTTTCTAGACCCTTGCCTCAGGTATCATGGTTTAACAAGACCGTTGTCTAGGGTATCACAATTTAACAAGACCCTTGTCTAGGTATCACATAACATTTTTGAGCTTTCCCGTAGGGTCACTACTATAGTATAACTTGAAGCATCTAGGGTGGCAGTGTTTTATGGGCACATTCGTTTATCTTGTCATCTTTACATGTTTCACACACACATACTCTTTACTCTCTCACTTTCCATGCACATGAACACACATATGTTATGGAACATAAATTTAACACATTCAGGTTCTCAAATCACTTATAAACAATAATTCACAGAAACTTAATCATGATGCCATTCCCACTTTTAAACTTGTTTGAGACTTAATTCAATTTATGGTATGGAAACCTTCTGAAATTCATAATTCAATCTACCGTGATCAAAACAGATTGAAAATTTAATCACATGGTAAATATGTATCACCAAACACATTATTAATGTTTCATAAATTTTGAAGCAGTAAAACTATTTTTAATATTAAACATAGTTTTCAGGCAATTTACAAGATATTTCAATTTGAACATGGTGGACAGTGAACCATACAGTGTAATAGATATAAAACATGCACACAGTGGTTCTAACTTCTTTAAAATTTTCTGAAACAATAACATTCAACATATATAATTATTCTGTACTTAAATCTATCATATCATGATGTAAAAATTTAGAAACTAATAACACTCTGCACAGTACTTAGAATCCTACCAAATTTTAACCACGGTTCACATACAGTACAGGGAATATATCTGAAAGTTTTCACAAATTTTGGATCTGTACCCTAATTATGATAATTGAAACAGGTTTTCAGCATAATTATTATCAAAATCACTTTAGCAGGTTTCATACTATTATAGCTACACCCAGCAGTGGTAACACCTGAATACTATCATTATATAGTCACAAGAAACCTCTAAAACCCTAATTCAAGATGGATCTAATTAAACAAAATTTATCAATTCTAAATCATGCTCAATACTTCATTATAGAATTTCTAATAAATAGGACAATTTACGAAAATTCAACCTAACCGCATGGTATGTTCTACTAAATGTACTTGGCCATTCACAAAATTTACAACGTGTACTCATGTTCAGAAATCCAGAAAATATATCACAAGATGAAAACATGCATTCTGTCAAATCTGTAGAACTTGGCGGCATAGACACTACCGCCAACATGAGTTAACGACACCATAGGTGGCCGCCAACCATGGATCGTAACAGCACCAGATGTTGCCGTTAAGTTAATGTGTGTGCAAACTGTAGCAACCTGAATTTTTGAGAAAAATAAAAATTTAAATAATAAATTAAAAAATCAGCTAAAGGGATATTCAATGAAAAGAGTATAAATAAAACACATTAAATGGAAAAGAGTAATGGGCTTTGCTTAATGGATCCTCTAGAACTTATTGGGTCAAAATATGAATTTTCAAAGGGAGAATAATAAGAAAATACCCTAAATTCGGAGTTTAATTATCTCCTATTGGAAAGGGGTTATTAAAGCAATAAAAGTGGCAATTAGAGTTGGAATTGGATTCCTAAACCTACTCCATATAGCCTATCACGAATTTACATACTATCCCAACCCAATTAGAGATTGGAAAGCAAGAGAGGAAAGGTGGAGTTAGGAAATCTCGTAATTAAGAGGAATTTGAGTAGTAGTAGGAATAGAAACTTTTATTTATATAAATACACCTCTTAAACCCTCATGGCCGGCCCTAGCTTGTGCAAAGGGGTTCTTGGACGTGGAGAAGAGGCCAAGGAGGAGGAGAAATCGAGGAGAGGAAGATCCATCAAGCTTCTTCCTTCGTTCTTGGAGTTCTAAGCCCCAGAAGATAAATCGAGTCAAAGGTAGGCATTCTCACGAGCAAAATTAAATTAAACTTGTCTGTAGGTACTTCCAATCACCAGGAACAAAAGCCCTCTTGATTCCCTCTTTTTCATCAAGCCAATCTTTTGTTCTCGATTTTAGAAGTTCTGCAAACATGATAACCCGAGACATCATGTTTAATTCAAATCTCTATGAATACTTGATCCCATGCTACGAAATTCTTACTGTAGATACTTCATGTTGTTAGGGATCTTTTGCCCCTGAAAGCCCTAAATTTCATCGAGCATGGTGATCAAATTTAATCAATCATTCTCTCTGTGTCATGTTCTGAATAACTCGTTCTTGCTCATGTTCAAACCCTATATGAACCATGCTCTCTCTCTAATTCCGATTTACTGGAAGTACCCTTACGTGTCTACTTTAATTTGCAACTTGTTTCGTGATATTTCATCAACTATGTAATTAGTTATGATTTTTCAAAGTACCCTGTGTCCAAACAAGTCAAGTACCGCCAACCTGCAGTTCGGGCAGAAAATAAATGTACATCCAAATAGATGTACTAATGCATCATAAACAGTTTAATGGCTATAGAAATAAGTATATATCATATGCACATAGTTAAACACACACACACATATATATATATATATAGGTACACAATATAATTACATACCACATGCATAGATTTAAATAACTATAACATGTACTTCAACAATTTGATAATGCATGTATATTTAAATATATTACATGTACAAAATAACTTCATGTGTACTTATAAGATATACAATAACAATTACATACCATATGCGCTACATTATTTACATACTCTATGCACAGAATGAATAAATATAATATGCACACACAAGAATAACATATATTATACACATGTACACAAGTGAGTAAATATTTATAATTTGCACCAAATAAATAGTATCAATTGCACAAAATTTGGGGGCCTCACACCCTCTCCCCCTTAAAAAGATCATCGTCCTCAGAGATCGGATCATGTACCTGTGGTGACAACGTCGGTGTCGCCTCCAGTCAGTGCATACACTCTGGTCGATGCTTAAGTTCTTGCTGCTGGAACATCTCGGGGGACGAACTTCTTCATCTGATTCGAACACTCTCTAATCCGATGATCCTTGCTGCCACACTTGAGACATCTTCCCGACCTCATCCAACACACGTCTCGGCCATGACGCTTTCCGCAGTGCACACACATAGGCTTCTCACTGCCTGCAGGAGCTACTGACTGCAATGCTGACTCTGCTGGCACTATAGCTGATTGCTGACCTTCCATGAGTTTCTTCATCTTCTTCTTCTGCTGCTGAAATGGTTATGGCAACCTCTTCAACCGAGCCTTCTTCTCCTCGAGATGCAATTCCATCTAACTCTCCTGCTTACATGCCGTGCTAAGAGCCGCTTCCATAGTCCTATGGTCAAATGCTACTAGTATGGCCTTCAATGACGGTCTAAGTCCCATTACAAACTTCTTCGCCTTGCGCCTCTCATCAGCAACTATGTGCGGTGCATACCTCGATAAGTCTGTGAATCTAGCCTCATACTCCAAAACTGACATCGAGCCCTGAGTCAATGCCGAGAATTCCTGCTCCATCTTGTCCTATATATGCTCGGGAACATACTTGGCCTAAAATTACCTCACGAACTCTTCCCAGGTCACCTCTAACTCCACCCCCTCAAACTACGTGCGAAGAATAGAAGACCACCGCACATCCGCTCGCACCTGAAGCATATATGATGCCAAGCTGACCTTATCATCCTCTGCATATATGATGGCTCTAAATATCTTCTCGATCTCCCTAAGCCAACTCTCTGCAACCAATGTTCACTCTGCCCCTTAAAAAGAGGTGGAGCCATCCGCTTGAACCTCTCCATAATCGATACACCTCCTACACCACGGTCCTGCTGAGCTGGTGCTAGAACCTGAGCCCGAAGCTGAGTCTGAAGAGCTGCTTGCATATGCGCTTGAGTCTGCTTCACTTGCACAAGTCCTTGCATGAATGTGCCGTAGTCAACCAATGGTGGCGGGGGTGGCGCAGGTGGTCCCTAAGGTGCTGGAACTTCCTATTGCTCATTTGTTGTGCTCCTTGTTTCCTCATCCTGGACAGGTATACTCGAACGTCAGGTCCTTCCAGCCATTGCTACAAAAGAAACACCAAGTTAAACTCCATTTATCACTACACCTAACATATTATCATGCATTCATCTTATCACTTTTCTAATCATATCTTAATTATTCCTTGGATCTGGCTATCCACTATAAAGACTTAGAGATGTGATTTAGTTGATGGCTATTCATGTATAATCTCAACCATGTAGCTCTGATACCATCTCTGTAACGACCCACTTCCAACCAGTACGGTTATACCAACCCACATCGGATGAGAGCAAGCCGCTGCAGGGGAGAAAACCCCAACAAGTAACAAATGGGCTGAGGTACACACAAATAGGGAACACTATTGCAACGGAATTTAAACAAATTCTTATTCCATCAACTTTAATCCACATACCATAGTCTATATAGTCCAATAAAGTAAAGACATAACATAACATTCACTAACATGTAGCCAACTTCAATGACATATCCCCAATTCAAATTTCAAATTACATAATAGGAAAATAAATTACAATCTTCAATCTATCCTTCGCGCTCCTCTTCGGATCTTGCCAAGTCCTCAGATACTAAATCTCCTGAAATGTTTAGCAAGGGTGAATCTACATAATAGACTCAGCAAGTAACATAAAATTCAAACTATATACCTATCACACATGCTTTCTAACAATTTAACACTATTAAAATTCAGAAATTAAGGTCATACATGCTCATGCCATAACATAAATGAATTAACATGGAATCGTATTAAACAACTATTCTAACACATGTAAAATAATAATCTAAACATAATTACTAATAACATGGCATCATTTACATAAGTACAAACATACAATCACATGCTTTCATACTTTATTTAAATCATTGCGTAGTTCTACAAATCTAATCATTGAAACATGTACAAGATAGGTAGCACTCCTAGCATGATTTCTAACACACTTCACATGAAATTTTAACACTTTACTATAGATCTAGCTTTTTGTTTTTATATAAAATTTATCACATTCACATGACACTTGCATATGCATCACATTAAACTACACAACATGATACTAAATGTTCAATCACAATTAATCTAACTCATATTAACACGCGCATTATTTTCTCATGACATGCACACATGCACTTACGTTCACACTATCACACTTTCATTTACACAGGATTTCCCATTGTTTTCAACTTTCATATTCACGTATTTCTTATCATTTCACATTTCACATAACATGTACCACGTTGACATATATCTTGCACATATCTTGTGCCACAATCACATGTCATTTTTCACGTTATACTTATTTTCATTTTTACACAATGCCAAGACACGGCTCAAACCACCACTAGACGATCATGTAGCACATACACATTCACATTCATGTACTTAATCACCATGCATAGTGATCAAGTCTTGGTTTCTACAGAAACCGGGAGAAGCCCTCTCCACCATTACCAGTGGAACTTGTCCACCTCCAGGATTTTCAAGACCTTTGCTTCGGGTATCATGGTTTAACAAGACCCTTGTCTAGGGTATCACAATTTAACAAGACCCATGTTTAGGGTATCACATAACATTTTTGAGCTTTCCCGTAGGGGCACTACTATAGTACAACTCCAAGCATCTAGGGTGGCAGTGTCTTATGGGCACATTTGTTTATCTTGTCATCTTTACATGTTTCACACACACATACTCTATATTCTCTCACTTTCCCTGTACATGCACACACATATGTTATGAAACATAAATTTAACACATTCAGGTTCTCAAATCAGTTATAAAAAATAATTTACAGAAACTTAATCATGATGTCATTCCCACTTTTAAACTTGTTTGAGACTTAGTTAAATATATTCTACAGAAACCTTCTGAAATTCATAATTCATTCTACCGTGATCTAAACAGACTAAAAATTTAACCACATGGTAAATATGTATCACAGAACACATCACTATTTTTTCATAAATTTTGGAGCAGTAAAACTATATTTAATATTAAACATAGATTTCAGGCAATTTACAAGTTATTTCAATTGAACATGGTGGACAGTGAACCATACAGTGAAAATATATAAAACATGTACAAAGTGGTTCTAACTTCTTTAAAATTTTTTGAAACAATAACATTCAACATATATAATTATTCTTTGATTAAATCTATCGTATCATGATGTAGAAAGATTCACAAACTAATAACACTCTGCACAGTACTTAGAATCCTACCAAAGTTTGACCATGGTTCACATAGAGTACAGGGAATAGATATGAAACTTTTCACAAATTTCAGATCTGTATCCTAATTATGAAAATTGAAACAGGTTTTTAGCATAATTATTATCAAAATCACTTTAACAAGTTTCATACTATTATAGCTACACCCTGCAGTGGTAACACATGAATATAGTCATTATATAGTCAAAGGTAAACTCTGAAACCCTAATTCAACATGGATCTAACTAAACAGAATTTATCAATGCTAAATCATGCTCAATACTTCATTACAGAATTTCTAATAAATAAGAAAATTTACAAAAAATCAACCTAACCGCATGGTATGTTCTACTGAATGTACTTGGCCATTCACAAAATTTATAATATGTACTCATGTTCAAAATTCCGAAAAATATATCACATGGTCAAAACATGCATTCTGTCAAACCTGTTGAACTTGGCGGCACAGAGGCTGCCGCCAACATGAGTTAACGACACCATAGGTGGCCGCCAACCATGGATCTTAACGGCACCAGACACTGCCGTTAAGTTTCTGTGTGTGCAAACACAGACTGGACGCAGAAACAATGGTGAATGGGGGGTTCCAGGCATGGAATAAAATCTGGAAAAATGATAAAAACCTAAAGGATAGGTCTATGGCTTGAACCATCAAGCTACTTGCTTGGAAATAAATTAGTAGAGAGATGTTTTTGTCAGAGAAGCCCTCCTCGGCCAGTGCCAAGAAGGTGGTCTAAATCCATTGAGATCTGATCCTCCTGTCAATGTAGGCCGCACTCCAGCATTGGGGATGATACCTCTATCCAAGGCCTAGCTCCCAGTCGAAGAAGATTGCCGGAAGACTCACCACAGCACCAGATCCAAGCCTCCAAACTTTAGTTTTTGCATAGGTTTCTAGGGTTTGTCTAGAGTCAAAAGGAACTAATCCGGCCAAAAGTGGCGTGTTTTATAGAGTTAAGGGGTCGGGCAAGCATTAGGGGAGGTACCAGCCGTTGGGAAGGTTTCCAAACTGGAATTGGAAGAAACACTGGCATTACCCATCTGAACCATCAAAAGTGGCGTTTTTATAGAGTTTAAGGGGTCGGGCAAGCATTAGGGGTAGGTACCAAGCCGTTGGGAAGGTTTCCAAAACTGGAATTGGAAGAAAACATGGCATTACCCAATCTGAAACCATCACACAGTTGGGAACTAGGCGTCCACATCAGGTGCCGCCAATACGGGGTTGGCGTCCATCGATCTGGATGCCAACCGCCCATTGCCATGCAGTCAGCGGCAGGCATGTTGCCGCCAACCTGCAGTTCGGCCAAAAAACAAATGTACATCCAAACAAATGTACTAATACATCATAAACAGTTTAATGGGTACAGAAATAAGTATATATCATATGCACATAGTTTAACATATATAATATATATATATATATATATAGGTACAAAGTATAATACATACCACATGCATAGATTTAAATAATTATACATATACTTCAACAATTTGATAATGCATGCATATTAAATATATTCATGTACAAAATAAATTCAAGTGTACTTATAAGATATACAATAACAAACATACCATATGCACTACATTATTTACATACTCTATGCACAGAATGAATAAATATAATATGCACACACAAGAATAACATATATTATACACATGTACACAAGTGAGTAAATATTTATATTTGCACCAAATAAATAGTAATCATTGAAAAAAAATTTCGGGGCCTCACACCCTATCCTCCTTAAAAAGTTCTTCGTCCTCGAAGATCAGATCATGCACCTATGGTGACATCGTCGATGTCGCCTCCAGTCAGTGCATACACTCTGGTCGATGCTTAAGTTCTTGCTGCTGGCTTATTTGCTGCTGGAACATCTCGGGGGATGAACTTCTTCTTTTGATTCGGACACTCTCTAATCTGATGATCCTTGTTGCTACACTTGAGACATCTTCTCAACCTTGTCCAACACATGTCTCGGCCATGACGCTTGCCGTATTGCATACACACGGGCTTCTCGCTGCCTGCAGGAGCTACTAAATGCGATGCTGACTCTACTGGTACTATAGCTGATTGCTGACCTTCCATGAGTTTCTTCATCTTCCTCTTCTACCGCTGAAGTGGTTCTAGCAACCTCTTCAACCGAGCCTTATTCTCCTCCAGATACAATTCCATCTCACTCTCCTGCCTGCACGTCGCGCTAAGAGTCGCTTCCATAGTCCTATGGTCAAATGCTACTAGTTTGGCCCTCAATGATGGTCTAAGTCCCATTACAAACTTCTTTGCCTTGTGCATCTCATCACCAACTATGTGCGGTGCATACCTCGATAACTCCGCGAATCTAGCCTCATACTCCAAAACTGAAATCGAGCCCTAAGTCAATGCTAAGAATTCCTGCTCCATCTTGTTCTGTATATGCTCGGGAACATACTTGGCCTCAAATAACCTCACGAACTCTTCCCAGGTCACCTCTAACTCCACTCCCTCAAACTGCGTGCGAGGAACAGAAGACCACCACACATCCGCTCTCTCCTGAAGCATATATGATGCCAAGCTGACCTTATCATCCTCTGCACATCTGATGACTCTAAATATCATCTCGATCTCCCTAAGCCAACTCTCTACAACCAATGGTTCACTCTCCCCCTTAAAAAGAGGTGGAGCCATCCGCTTGAACCTCTCCCTAATCGATACACCTCCTACACCATGGTCCTGCTGAGCTGGTGCTGGAACCTGAGCCCGAAGCTCAGTCTGAAGAGCTGCTTGCATCTGCGCTTGAGTCTGCATCACTTGTACAAGTCCTTGCATGAATGTGTCGTAGTCAACCAACAGTGGCGGGGGTGGCGCAGGTGGTCCCTGAGGTGCTGGTACATCCTACTGCTCATTGGCTATCCTCGTTGGTTCCTCATCCTGGACAGGTATACTTGAACATCATATTCTTCCAGCCATTGCTACAAAAGAAACACCAAGTTAAACTCCATTTATCACTACACCTAACATATTATCATGCATTCATCTTATCACTTTTCTAATTCTATCTTAATTATTCCTTGGATCTGCTATCCACTACAAAGACTTAGAGATGTGATTTAGTTGATGGCTATTCATGTATAATCTCACCCTGTAGCTCTGATACCATCTTTTTAACGACCCACTTTCCACTCGGTACGGTTATACCAACCCACATCGGATGAGAGCAAGCCGCTACAGGGGAGAAAACCCAAACAAGTAACAAATGGGCTGAAATACACATAAATAGAGAACACTATTGCAACTAAATTTAAACAAATTCTTATTCCATCAACTGTAATCCACATACCACAATCTATATAGTCCAACAAAGTAAAATCATAACATAACTTTCACTAACATGTAGCCAACTTTAGTTACATATCCACAATTCAAATTTCAAATTACATATTAGGAAAATAAATTACAATCTTCAATCAATCCTTCGTGCTCCTATTCAGATCTTGCCAAGTCCTCAGTTACTAAATCTCCTGAAATGTTTAGCAAGGGTGAATCTACATAATAGACTTAGCAAATAACATAAAATTCAAACTACATACCTATCACACATGCTTTCTAACAATCTAACACTATTAAAAATTCAGCAATTAAGGTCATACATGCTCATGCCATAACATAAATGAATTAACATCGAATCGTATTAAACAACTATTCTAACACATGTAAAATAATAATCTAAACATGATTACTAATAACATGCTATCATTTACATAAGTACAAACATACAATCACATGCTTTCATACTTTATTCAAATCATTGCACAGTTCTACAAATCTAATCATTGAAACATGTACAAGATAGGTAGCACTCCTAGCATGATTTCTAACACACTTCACATGAAATTTTAACACTTTACTATACATCTAGGTTGCTGGTTTTATATAAAATTTATCACATTCACATGACACTTGCATATGTATCACATTAAACTTCACAACATGATACTAAATTCCATCACAATTATCTAACTCATATTAACACGCGCATTAGTTTTCTCATGAATGCACACATGCACTTACTTTCACACTATCAGACTTTCATTTACACACGATTTCCCATTGTTTTCCACTTTTCATATATCAAGTATTTCTTATCACTTCACTTTGCACATAACATGTGCCACGTTCACATATATCTTGCACATACCCTGTGCCACAATCACATGTCATTTTTTACATTATACTTATGTTCATTTTTATACAATGCCAAGACACAGCCCAAACCACCACTAGACGATCATGTAGCACATACACATTCACATTCATGTACTTAATCATTAGGCATAGTGATCAAGTCTTGGTTCCTGCAGAAACCGGGAGAAGCCCTCTCCACCATTACCAGTGGAACTTGTCCACATCTAGGATTTTCAAGACCCTTGCCCTGGGTATCATGGTTTAACAAGACCCTTGTCTAAGGTATCAAAAATTTACAAGACCCTTGTCTAGGGTATCACATAAAATTTTTGAGCTTTCCCGTAGGGTCACTACTATAGTACAGCTCCAAGCATCTAGTGTGGCAGTGTCTTATGGGCACATTTGTTTTTCTTGTCATCTTTACATGTTTCACACACACATACTCTTTATTCTCTCACTTTCCATGCACATGCACACACATATGTTATGGAACATAAATTGAACACATTCAGGTTCTCAAATCAGTTATAAACAATAATTCACAAGAACTTAATCATGATGCCATTCCCACTTTTAAACTTGTTTGAGACTTAATTCAATTTATGGTACAGAAACCTTATGAAATTCATAATTCATTCTAGTATGATCAAAACAGACTAAAATTTTAACCACATGGTAAATATGTATCACAGAACACATCAATAAATTTTCATAAATTTTGAGTAGGAAAACTATTTTTAATATTAAACATAGTTTTCAGGCAATTTACAAGATATTTCAATTTGAACATGGTGGACAGTGAACCATACAGTGTAACAAGATAAAAACATGCACACAGTGTTATAACTTCTTTAAAAAAATTTAAAACAGTAACATTCAAATATATAATTTTTGTACTTAAATTATCATATCATTATGTAGAAAGATTCAGAAACAACTAAAACACTCTACACAGTACTTAGAATCATACCAATTTTAACCACGGTTCACATATAGTATAGGGATATATCTGAAATTTTTCACAAATTTTGGATCTGTACCCTAATTTGATAATTGTAAAAGGTTTTCAGCATAATTATTATCAAAATCACTTTAACAGGTTTCATACTATTATAGCTATACCCAGCAGTGGTAACACATGAATACAGTCATTATATAGTCATAGGAAAACTCCAAAACCCTAATTGAACATGGATCTAATTAAACAGAATTTATCAACGCTAAATCATACTCAATACTTCATTTCAGAATTTCTAATAAATAGGACAATTTACGAAAATTCAACCTAAACGCATGGTATGTTCTACTGATTGTACTTGTCCATTCACAAAATTTACAACATGTACGTATGTTCAGAAATCTAGAAAATATATCACAGGATCAAAACATGCATTCTGTCAAACCTGTTGAACTTGGCGGCACAAAGGCTACCACCAACATGAGTTAACGGCACCATAGGTGGCCGCCAACCTTGGATCTTAATGGCACCAAATGCTGCCGTGAAGTTTCTATGTGTGCAAACACAGACTGGACGCAAAAACAATGATCAATGGGGGGTTCTAGGCATGGAATAAAATCTGGAAAAATGATAAAAACCTAAAGGATAGGTCTATGGCTTGAACCATCAAGCTACTTGGCAGCAAATAAATCAGTAGAGAGATGTGTTGGTCGGAGAAGCCCTCCTCGGCCAGTGCCAAGAACGTGGTCTAAATCCATTGAGATCTGATCCTCCTATCAATGTAGGCCGCACTCCAGCATCGAGGATGATACCTCTATCCAAGGTCCAGCTCCCAGTCGAAGAAGATTGTCGGAAGACTCACCACATCACAGGATCCAATCCTCCAAACTTCAGTTTTTCGCACAGGTTTTCTAGGGTTTTGTCTAGAGTCAAAAATGAACCTAATCCGGTCAAAAGTGGTGTTTTTATAGAGTCTATGGGGTTGGGCATGCATTAGGGGTAGGTTACCCTGCCATTGGGAAGGTTTCCTAAACTGGAACCGGAAGAAACACTGGCGTTACCCAATTTGAAACCATCACACAGTTGAGAACTAGGCGTCCACATCAGGTGCCGCCAATATGGGGTTGGCTTCCATCGATCTAGACGCCAACTGCCCATCGCCATGCAGTTAGCGGCAGCATGTTGCTGCCAACCTGTAGTTCGGCCAGAAAACAAATGTACATCCAAACAAATGTACTAATACATCATAAACAGTTTAATGTGTACAGAAATAAGTACATATCATATGCACATAGTTCAACATATATATATATATTATATATATATATATATATAAATATATATATATATATATATAATATATAGGGACACAGTATAATTACATACCACATGCATAGATTTAAATAATTATATCATGTACTTCAACAATTTGATAATGAATGCATATTAAATATATTACATGTACAAAATAACTTCATGTGTACTTATAAGATACAATAACAATTAATACCATATGCACACTACATTATTTACATACTCTATGCACAGAATAAATAAATATAATATGCACACACAAGAATACATATATTATACACATGTACACAAGAGAGTAATAATTATAATTTGCACCAAATAATAGCATCAATTGCACAAAATTTGGGGGCCTTATAATGGCCATGGTGGTCCTTCCATCATGGAGCGATTCAAGAGGATGGCTCCACCCTCTTTTAAGGGGGAGAGTTGGCCATTGCTAGTGGAGAGCTGGATGATGGAGATCGAGAAGATCTTTCGTGCCATTAGGTGTGCTGAGGAGGACAAGGTCAGCTTGGCCACCTATATGCTACAGGAGAGAGCCGATGTATGGTGGTCCTCTTTACTACGTACCCGGTTTGAGGATGGTGCTATTAAGGTGCATGGGATGAGTTCGTGTAGCACCCCGAAAATTTTAGCTATATAAAGAATTCAAATAAATGGAAATAAATAATTTCCAAGTATGTAAAACATACGCATCATTATCGTACGTGCTATAACAAGTCGGAAAACTGTTAACACGGAAATACGACGCAATCAAGGATTTAAATAAAAAAGGGTTGGAGGGACTTCCAACATTATATATTCATGACGCAAATCATAATTGGGTCAAAGGACATCATGTAGCCCAATAATCAAATAAAGCTAGAAATGCAGGGAAAATTCGTAACTCTAAATAGGCTGAAATTCGAAAAAGGCAATTTGAGTTAAAGTGGGATGCAATCATGCATTCTTGGCAACCCAAATTCGTGCCTATCTGTTGAAGGAGGTTTCCTAAAGCCTCACACACTCTATGGGAGGAAGAAATCCTCGCTAAGTAGGAAACTAACATGACAAAACCGCAACCTTGCTTTCCTAGTCATAATAGGACTCCTAAAACACCATGGTTGCTTAAATACTCTTCACCAAACCTTAGGAACGAGTTTTAGAACTTTCTAGGGTCGTGTGGAGGAGTTCTTGGCAACTGGGGAAGCAGGAGATCCCCACACCAAGCCGTTATTCTTCCCCGTTGTGTCTGCTGCGACCTGCACAGACCATCATCTTGAAGTCGACCAAAGGTGAGTCAAACCTAAACCAAACCTTGCAAGGCTTATACCCCTGGAAAGAGGGTCAAGTCTACGTTCTTACCCAAGTGGAATGCCCAAATTCCATGCAGTATACACGGAGTGGTAAGCGTTCTCATCCAAGTTGTCTGAACACGGGTTTTTCTGAAAAAATGAGACTTCTTCAACCTAGAAGGTAGGTTTTCACGGGCTAAATCTTAACATATCCTATACCAAAATGTAGAGCATCAAGTTAGCTTTCATTGCTGTCTCTTCCTCTTCTGTGGCTTGAATTTCGGGGGCAAAATTCTTTTAAGGGGGGAGGGCTATAACATCTCGGGTCTAGTTGAGGTTCGGATCTGGTTGACGGCATAGGTGTTGTCGTTGATCAGGGGTTGGCGTCCAGGGGTAGGTCGTTGTCCTAGGGGTTGGCATATAGCATTGTGGACGTTTGTTGTTGGTTCATGATTGTTCCTGTGATGAACTTGATGGCAAACGGTCTTGACGTCGACTCTTTGGCGGTTCGAGTAGACGACAAGGAATGTTGACGTCTACTTGTTACGCCTGTTGAAATAGGGCAGACCCGTGAGCAGCCATTTCCTCTCCTTTTCCTTCTCTTTCTCCTTTTCGATCTTTGTCCATTTTCACTCGTTCAGGTGGTTGACGGGAGCTCGTGGAAAGACCTTGGTGCGCGAGGCAGAGTTAGATCGGGCGGAAAACAGCGGATCGGGTGGCGGTTTTCGCAAGGAAGCTTCTAAGGGTTCGGCGCGAATTGAGGTTTGGCAGGACTTCTTACATGCTTCGGAGGTAGGGACTCGACCCCTTAGTGTCCTTGTAGTGTTAATTTCATGCTTGTTGCGTGTGATTTGCGTGGAATCGTGCTTTGAGGAGGTTTTCCTTTTTGCCGGGATTTTGAGTGGTTTGGCCGATCCGTGCGTTGGATCGTGGTTTCCGGTGTTGTTGTAGTGTAGTGTGATGTGGGGGAGAGTTTCTCCTTCATCATTTCGCTGGTCTGAGGGCTGGATTGCTCTCTTTGGGATCGGCGTATGCTTGTTTTCAGCTGCTGGAAGCTGGAGAGCTAAACGTCAAGGGTTGTTGACGTTGAACTCTTCAGGGAAGAAGTTAACGGCGGGAGCCCTTGCCATTAATCTCTTCAGTGGAGGATCTAGACGGCGTGTTCTTGTCGTCTACTTCACACTTGACGTCAAGCTATGCTACTGTTTACATCCTGGTTAGCGGCAATCGATGTTTCCGTCTACCTGCAGGTGAGTTTACAGCAAGCTGTGCTTTCCCTTCTTCCGTGGTTTGAGGTGTTGACATGCGGTGTCCGCCTATTAGCACAATCCGCCATGTGTAGAGAGTGTCTCTACCTGTGCTCGTGTTGTGTTTGTCTGTATCGAGACGTGACACGGGGCTGTCCGTCGGTTGTACGGAGTTTCAGGTGTTGAGTGTGTTCTGTCTGTTGTACGCGCGTTGCGTTACCGCGTGCCCGTTTCTGTTGTGTTTCCTAGGCGTGGGTGTGACTCCGTCTAGATGACTAGTGTGTGGTTGTCCTCCGCTAGTGAGCCAGGACGCCGAGTGCGACTCTGTCCTGTGCGTACTCCTTGTAGTGGTTTTGAGCTGGTCTCCGTGGAGCCCCTTCTCTACCGCTAGGTCGGGCGTAGGGGACAAACCGGTCGTGGACCAGACGTGAGAGAGAGCATCTGTAGTGTGCACACGTGGCTAGGGTTGTGAGACTCTATGGTTTCAGGACGCTGAACAGCAGACCCTAGTTGAGTCCTATTTGTGAGTGTTGTGTGAGCTCTTGCGTGCGAGCTTGTGTGTGTGTTGTGCTTGTAATGTTGTCGAGCCGGCGAGGTTCCAGTTTCTCTCAGTGTGCTCCTGAGGGAGTTGCGCACTACGTTACCGGTTCTTGAGTGTGTTGACAGAGTGTGCGCGTTTACTTACAGTCGCTTTCTGTTTAGCACTATTTAGTAGCTCTGTTACCGGTGGGGGTTAGTTGCCCTACTGGGTCTCTTTTTGTGAGACTCACTCCCTTCCCCTCAGGTGGTTCGTGGTCGGCTTTCGAGGTTTGAGGAGCTGTGTCTCTCCGTGGTTGGTCTCGTCTTGCTGTTGTGAGTAATACTTTACTCCTGTTCATACTGTACTCTTACTTTAATGTTGTCTCTGAGCTATGCCAGTTTGAGATGCTTTTAAATTGTGATGTGTACATTTGTTTATATGTTCTCCTCAGGCACTTCTTTTCTTACCCTTTCGAGTTTCGACTCGTGGGTTAGCGGATCAGGATTCGGGTTACCGGTTGGTTACTGGTAATGCGGATCTTGGGTCGTTACAGTGTTAGAGAGTTATACGCGTTTTAAGAGAGTTGCTGCACGATACTGTAATTTCGGGCTACACTTGACTTGTGTTCTTCATATGTTTTCTCAGGATTCGGGACTGAATTATATCAAAGTTCTTCTACTAGTTGACCTCGTCATCTTTTATGTTGAACGTTTTGTCTAAATGTCATTCGTTAGAGAGTTATAAGCAGGGTAAGTAAATCCTACATCAGATTTGTTTTCAGGTTGCGCATGACCTATAGGTTTTTGTTCTAGAAGGGCACTAGTGTCGACACTACTTGGGCTAGTGTCGACACACTGTCCCAGCACAGCCCAGAAGGTGTTCTGGGAAGGTCTCTAGTGTCGACACTACCTGATCTAGTGTCGACACTACCTGACCAGTTTTGTCCAAAAGGTGTTCTGGAAAGTTGCTAGTGTCGACACTACTTGAACTAGTGTCGACACATTGTCCCAGATGAGCCAGAAGGTGTTCTGGTAGTTGTCTCTAGTGTCGACACCACCTGAACTAGTGTCGACACTACTTGACCTTTTTGACTTGTATTTGAAGCACTGTGTCGACACTACCTGGACCAGTGTCGACACTACTTGACCAATTCTTCATTATTTTGCCTTGTGTTTGGAGTATAGTGTCGACACCAGTAAGGGGTGTGTCGACACTACCTTTGCAAAATATTGCCTGTCTTGGGTCTGATCATTGCATGATGTCTATTTAATGGCTTAAAAGTGTTTAACCCATTGAAAAATCCTTAATTACATGAATATTATTCTAATTGCTTTCTTAATGATATGATCATACATGAAGCTTGTGATTTGCTCTTGTTACCAATCTAGCTTGATTTAAATGATAAATATTATCTTAAATCTGGTAAACCTATATGTAGTTTAATACATTGATCTTTGCATGCCATCATGTTAAGTGTTTTCCGAGAGTTTGAGACCGACGGATTGTGAATTGACACGCGTACATCACTACACACTTATACATCTCTATAGTGCACTTCTTTTCTTTTCTTCTTCTCGTGAGCACGAATTACATTCTAGACTAAAGCCATCAATGTAAAGATTGAATTAAATTATAAATCTTACCGTTCAGCTACCAAATTTATCTCTTGACCATTGTTCTCATGAAATCATATTCAATTGCTTATTACTTGGTTTCCCATCATCATTATGAATATGATATTACACATGCTTACTTATTGAAACTCTCATTGACCATTATTAATGACTGTGGGTATCTACATTTAAAATTTTACATGAGATGCTGACAGGGCACGGCGTGTGTCCAAGGGCTCCAATCTAGCCCCAATGACGGCGAGTCATAGATATATTGTTAAGCATGGGGTATAATGATTACTGGCGTTGCATCTACGCTGGGAGTACTTTCTTGCTTGTTGAATGTTAGATACATAACCACATACACATGCCCTGTGTGCACTCTTGGTGAATCTTTCCTTGGTGTACATTAGTGTTTACGTGCCTGATTAGTGTTACTTGATCGTGCTTGTGCAATCTTGCTTGCTTGCTTGCGTGATATGGCCATCCTGCATTTATTGTAACTAGTGATATCTTGCATTCTTGTGAACTATTGACATCAAGTGAAATCTTGCGTGCTTGTACAAAGTGATCTATTGCTAGTTCTCTCTTGTTATATCATTCCAGATCTTATTCTATCTTGATCACTCTATCTAGTTTGTTTCATGCATCATGTTTTAAATCTGTTTTATTCGTACACGCATATCATGACATTCATCGTGCTTACGTAGTTCTAAAATGATAATCACTTATATCATTGCCCACACATTGAGATATAAATCCTACTGGGCTAGTTTGCTCATTCCCCTACTGTTCCCCGTTTTAGGTGACTATGAAGTTCAAGAGGAAGAGCAAGTCGAGGATGGGAATGCATCCGAGTGATGAGCGTTCCAATTATGAGTCTCTCTATAGTTAGTTCATTTGAGTGTTAGAACAATGTAGTAGGAAGTGAGGTATTATGTACTTTCCTTTTTATTAAGTCTTAGTCCTGTACTAGTTTCAATTTGAATACAATTTATATTGAGTTCAACATTTGGGCCCTATCATGATGTTGTGTTGATACACATTTAGTGCGTGCTAGCTAGAGGCTTATTTGCCGACTGTCCACGTCTCGAGATATCGACTCAAATTCTTCAAACTAATATCCGCTGCGTGATTCTCGGGACGTGACAGTTTAGTGGTATCAGAGCCTAGGAATACCAAATAGGATATGTCTCAGGAATGGGAGATACTTATGGAACCTAGGTCATGAAAATTAAATATAGTACCTGGTGAGAATGGGTAGAGACTGGGGAAAAGTTAGAAAGAATTAAACACTCCTACCCATTGACTCTTATAATGGTTCTAGAGACATTAACTTGTTTCCATCCTTTTCTCAGGAACCTTCATAACACTTACACTCAACTGCAATGGCTCGCAACCAGTGGCAAGCTATGCAAGAAACCATGGCTGGATTGACCCAGGCACTACACAATGTAGTTCAGGCTGGAAATCAAGCTGGAGCTGCAAGGAATGAAGCCGGTGATCTGCACCGCAATTTTAGGAGTTTAAACCCTCCTCGTTTCTCTGGATCCCCTGACCCAGATGAAGTAGAAAATTGGCAAGAGGAGATAGAGAGGATTTTCCAGGTGATGCAATGCACAAATAGGGAGAAGGTGGTGCTGGCCACTATCCAATTTACTAAAAATGCTCGAGCATGGTGGAAGGCCACCTCGGTCCACCTGCCAAATGTAGCTGAATTAGAGTGGGCCGGATTCCTGGAGATATTCCAAGGAAAATATTTCTCTGAGAGAGTCAAGGAAAAGAAGGCAGCGGAGTTTGCCGCACTTAAACAGAAAGGAATGACCGTGGCTGAGTATGAGGCTCAGTTCGCGCGTCTTGCTGTGTATGCCCCACACCTGGTGGGAACTGAAAGGCTAAAGGCTAACCGTTTCATGGACGGGCTCAGGCCCATGTTCATTGAAAGGCTCGGACCACACAATATTCAAACTTACACTGAGATGGTCCAGAGAGCTCAGCTAGTAGAAGCCACCATGGCCAAGGCAGAGGGCATGAGGGGCAAGGACAACTCCAAGCCAGTTTTCCTCAAGAAGGGAGCGCCCAATATTGCTCCAACTTTTCGTAACAACAACGTCAACAACAACAACAAGCGGCCGAATGCCGGGAGAGACGTTGCTGGAGACAAAAGAGTCAAAATGAAAGGTAGGCAGTTGTTTGAGAACTGCAAATTCTGCGATAAACTAGGACACCGAGCTGAGGAATGCTGGAAGAAGCTCGGGGCATGCTTGAGATGTGGTGGTCGTGACCACCGTATTCCTGACTGTCCAATGATGAAGGACCAACCAAGTAGAGCCCAGAATGCACCACGGCGTCAGGGACGCCTTAATGCTGCCATAGAAGCTGACCTACCCGAGGAAGGGGGTATGGTGGAAGGTACCATTTCCATACACTCTCAACCTGCTTTTGTGCTTATTGATACTGGAGCTGCATATTCATTTATTTCAATCACATTTGCCACAACTCTACCTGTCAAACCTGTACCATTGAAATCCAAGATTTCTGTAGCCTCTCCACTAGGCTCAGAATCTGAACTCACTCACTACTTGCCAAAATGTGAAACTATGATTGGAGGACACAATCTCCCTGCCGACCTCATCTGTTTAGACATGAAGGGTTATGATGCCATCTTGGGTGTCGATTGGCTAATTGAATATGATGCCGATGTAAACTGTCACCATAGGAGGGTCACTTTTAAAAGACCAAACCTCCCAACTCTAACACTACTTGGCACTCGTTATCACAAACACCCTATCGTGATATCCTCCATAAAGGCTTCAAAGCTGATCAACCAGGGTTGTGATGCTTTCCTAGTTTCCGTCTTGGAAACTGAAAAGAAGAAACCAACCATTGAATGCATTCCAATAGCCAGAGACTATCCTGATGTATTTCCAGAGGAATTACCTGGTATACCACCTGAACTGGAGGTAAACTTCACCATTGAGTTACTCCCTGGGGCAGCCCCTGTTTCAAAGGCACCGTATCGTATGTCCCCTGCTGAATTGCAGGAATTGAAGAGACAGATCCAAGAATTGCTAGATCATGGTTTTATCAGGCCTAGCACATCCCCTTGGGGAGTGCCAATGCTATTCGTCAGAAAGAAGGATAGGACAATGAGGCTATGCATTGATTACCGTCAGTTGAACCAGTTGACAATAAAGAATAAGTATCCACTGCCCCGCATCGACGAGCTGTTTGACCAGATCTCCGGTGCACAATATTTCTCCAAGATAGATCTAAGGTCAGGCTACCATCAACTAAGAATAAAGGAGGAGGATATTCACAAGTCTGCATTCCGGAGTAGATATGGTCACTATGAGTTCGTGGTCATGCCGTTTGGTTTAACAAATGCTCCAGTGGCTTTCATGCAACTTATGAACAATATTTATAGGCCATACTTGGACCAGTTTATAGTGGTGTTCATTGATGACATCCTTATTTACTCCAAATCTAAAGAAGAACATGAGGAACACTTAAAGGTTGCTCTGCAAGTGCTCAGACATAATCAACTTTATGCTAAACTTAGTAAGTGTGAATTCTGGATGGAGGAAGTGTCGTTCCTTGGTCACATCATATCCAAGGAGGGAATCTCTGTGGATCCATCTAAGGTGGAGGCCGTGAAGAACTGGGAAAGGCCGACAACGGTGTCGGAGATTAGAAGCTTTCTGGGTTTAGCCGGTTATTATCGTCGCTTCATTAATGATTTCTCAAAGATAGTTGTACCTTTGACCAGGCTTACCAGGAAGGAGAATCCATTCGCATGGACTGATGAATGTGAAGAAAGTTTCAGGGCATTGAAAGAGCACCTTACCTCAGCACCCGTACTGACCCTGCCAGTGGCTGAGGGTAGTTTTGAAGTATACACCGATGCATCTGGGATCGGCCTTGGCTGTGTACTGATGCAAAATGGGAAGGTTATATGCTATGGGTCCAGACAATTGAAGAAGCACGAGGACAATTATCCTGTACATGATCTGGATCTAGCTGATGTAGTCTTCGCCTTGAAGATATGGTGTCATTATCTTTATGGTGAGAAATTCATTGTGTTTTCTGACCATAAAAGTTTGAAGTATCTATTTTCTCAGTAGGACTTGAATATGAGACAGCGGTGGTGGTTGGAGTATCTCAAGGACTTCGACTTCACGATCCAATATCACCCAGGAAAAGCAAATGCTGTGGCAGATGCTTTAAGTAGGAAGCCAATGATAATGTTGTCGAGCTTAATGGTAGACGAATGGAAGTTATTAGAAGACTTCGCTAAGTTAAATATTGATGCTGACATCAAAGAGAAGGGATGCTTTGTTGCTAGTGTTAGAGCACAACCCACACTATTGAAGGACCTCACAACACTCCAAGACAATGACCCTATACTTGTGGAGATTAAGGCTAACCTGGACAAGAGGCCGGATTTCTCATTAACTGGAGATGGAAGGTTATTGTTCTGGGATCGAGTCTGTGTACCCGACCATGCGGAGACAAAGATAATGATTATGGATGAGGCTCACAAGACCAGATATACTATTCATCCAGGAACTACCAAAATGTATCAAGATTTGAAAAGAAGCTTCTGGTGGCCTAATATGAAGAGAGAAGTGACAGAATATGTCGCCCGATGCTTAACATGTCAAAGGGTCAAGGTAGAACACATGCGACCCGCAGGTAAACTCAAACCCCTAGAAATCCCGGCATGGAAATGGGAAGGTATAGGGATGGACTTTATTTTCATACTACCTAAATCTAGAGGTGGATTTGATGGAATCTGGGTTATTGTCGACCGCTTAACTAAGTCGGCTCACTTCTTGCCAGTGAAGAATAAGTGGTCAGTAGATGTTCTGGCTACATTGTATGTGAAGGAAATAGTTAGATTACATGGAGTACCAGTGTCTATCGTGTCTGATAGAGACCCAAGGTTTACATCCCACTTTTGGAAAGGACTGCATTATTCCTTGGGATCTAAACTGAACTTTAGCACGACTTTCCATCCACAGACAAATGGTCAGACGGAGAGAACCAACCAGGTGGTTGAAGATATGCTTAGAGCCTGTGTCCTTGATTTTGGAGGTAGTTGGCATGAACACTTACCTATTGTGGAGTTCGCCTACAATAATAGCTATCAAGCTAGCATTAAGATGGTACCATTTGAAGCACTCTATGGCAGGAGTTGCCGATCTCCAATATTTTGGTATGAAGTTGGCGAAAAACAAATGTTAGGACCAGAGATGATAAGGGAAACAACCGAGAAGGTAAAGCTTATTCAAGAAAGAATGGCAGTGGCACAGCAAAGACAAAAAGGCATATGCAGATAATAGAAGAAGAGACCTAGAATTTCAGGTGGGTGAACATGTATTCTTGAAAGTGTCTCCAGGCTGTGGGATCAGGCGTTTTGGCATTAAAGGCAAGTTGTCACCAAGGTTTGTCGGGCCTTTCGAAATTCTTGAAAGAGTCGGTGAGGTGGCATATCATCTCGCTTTACCACCACAAATGGACGGAATACGCAATGTGTTCCACATATCCATGTTGAAAAAGTATGTTCGAGATCCATGGCATGTTATAGAATACGAGCTTCTGGAATTCAACAAAGACAACATATCAAGAGAAGCCATTTAAGATCGTGGACCGAGAATTGCGCCAACTAAGGAACAAGGTTATTCTACTAGTAAGGGTTAGATGGAATCAACGCATGGATGAGGACGACACGTGGGAAACCGAGAAAGCAATGCGCAAAAGATACCCGGAGCTATTCACAAGTAAGTACACCTCCCTTGTACAATAACTTGTTATACATGAATTTGGGGACCAAATTCTTTTAAGTGGGGGAGGGTGTAGCACCCAGGAAATTTTAGCTATATAAAGAATTCAAATAAATGGAAATAAATAATTTCCAAGTATGTAAAACATACGCATCATTATCGTACGTGCTATAACAAGTCGGAAAACCGTTAAAACGGAAATACGACGCAAACAAGAATTTAAATAAAAAAGGGTTGGAGGGACTTCCAACATTATATATTCATGACCCAAATCATTATTGGGACAATGGACATCATGTAGCCCAATAATCAAATAAAGCTAGAAAATGTAGGGAAAATTCGTAACTCTAAATAAGTTGAAATTAGAAAAAGGCAATTTGAGTTAAAGTGGGATGCAATCATGCATTCTTGGCAACCCAAATTCGTGCCTATCTGTGGAAGGAGGTTTCCTAAAGCCTCACACACTCTATGGGAGGAAGAAATCCTCCCTAAGTAGGAAACTAACATGACAAAACCGCAACCTGGCTTTCCTAGTCATAATAGGACTCCTAAAACACCATGGTTGCTTAAATACTCTTCACCAAACCTTAGGAACAAGTTTTAGAACTTTCTAGGGTCGTGTGGAGGAGTTCTTGGCAACTGGGGAAGCAGGAGATCCCCACACCAAGCCGTTCTTCTTCCCCATTGTGTTTGCTGCGACCTGCACAGACCATCATCTTGAAGTCGACCAAAGGTGAGTCAAACCAAAACCAAACCTTGCAAGGCTTATACCCCTGGAAAGAGGGTCAAGTCTACGTTCTTACCCAAGTGGAACGCCCAAATTCCATGCAGTATACACGGAGTGGTAAGCGTTCTCATTCAAGTGGTCTGAACATAGGTTTTTTTGGAAAAATGAGACTTCTTCAACCCAGAAGGTAGGTGTTCTCAGGCTAAATCTTAACATATCCTATACAAAAGTGTACAGCATCATGTTAGCTTTCATTGCCCTCTGGTTTCATCAAATTGCATCTAGTAGATTTTGAATTACAAGCTTTTTGCCAAAGTCACGCACTGTTAGGGTTTTTCCCATACTTCTTAACATGCACATGATTCAAGACCAAATTAGACACAACTTCCTTCACGAACGTTCATCTACTTGAAGTTACCATCATCTTTTATGTTGGACGTTTTGTCTAAACGTCTTTTGTTAGAGAGTTATAAGCATGTTAAGAGAGTCACTGCACGATACTGCAATTTCGGGATACACTTGACTTTTGTTCTTCATATGTTTTCTCAGGATTTGTGACTGAATTAGATCAAACCCCCAACATCAAAGTTCTTATACTAGTTGACCTCGTCATCTTTCATGTTGAACATTTTGTCTAAATGTCATTTGTTAGAGAGTTATAAGCAGGGTATGTAAATCATGCATCAGATTTACTTTCAGGTTGCACATGACCTATAGGTTTTTATTCTGGAAGGGCACTAGTGTCGGCACTACTTGGGCTAGTGTCGACACACTGTCCCAGCACAACCCAAAAGGTGTTCTGGGAAGGTCTCTAGTGTCGACACTACCTGATCTAGTGTCGACACTACCTGACCAGTTTTGTCCAAAAGGTGTACTGGAAGGCTGCTAGTGTCGACACTACTTGAACTAGTGTCGATAGACTGTCCCAGATGGGCCAGAAGGTGTTCTGGGAGCTGTCTCTAGTGTCGACACCACCTGAACTAGTGTCGACACTACTTGACCTTTTTTGCCTTGTATTTGAAGCGCTGTGTCGACACTACCTGGACCAGTGTCGACACTACTTGACCAATTCTTCATTATTTTGCCTTGTGTTTGGAGCATAGTGTCGACACCAGTAAGGGGTGTGTCGACACTACCTTTGCAAAATATTGCTTGTGTTGGGTCTGATCATTGCATGATGTCTATTTAATGGCTTAAAAGTGTTTAACCCATTGAAAAATCCTTAATTACATGAATATTATTCTAATTGCTTTCTTAATGATATGATCATACATTAAGCTTGTGATTTGCTCTTGTTACCAATCTAGCTTGATTTAAATGATAAATATTATCTTAAAATCTGGTAATCCCATATGTAGTTTAATACATTGATCTTTGCATGCCATCATGTTAAGTGTTTTTCGAGAGTTTGAGACCGACGGATTGTGAATTGACACGCATACATCACTACACACTTATACATCTCTATAGTGCACTTCTTTTCTTTTCTTGTTCTCGTGAGCAAGAATTACAATCTAGACTAAAGCCATCAATGTAAAGATTGAATTAAATTATAAATCTTACCGTTCAGCTACCAAATTTATCTCTTGACCATTGTTCTCATGAAATCATGTTCAATTGCTTATTACTTGGTTTCCCATCATCATTATGAAGATGATATTACAAATGCTTACTTATTGAAACTCTCATTGGCCATTATTAATGACTGTGGGTATCTACATTTAAAATTTTACATGAGATGCTGACAGGGCACGGCGTGTGTCCAAGGGCTCCAATCTAGCCCCAATGATGGCGAGTCATAGATATAATGTTAAGCATGGGGTATAATGATTACTGGCGTTGCATCTGCGCTGGGAGTACTTTCTTGCTTGTTGAATGTTAGATACATAACCACATACACGTGACCTGTGTGCACTCTTGGTGGATCTTTCCTTGGTGTACATTAGTGTTTACGTGCCTGATTAGTGTTACTTGATCGTGCTTGTGCAATCTTGCTTGCTTGCTTGCGTGATATGGCCATCCTGCATTTATTGCAACTAGTGATATCTTGCATTCTTGTAAACTATTGACATCAAGTGAAATCTTGCGTGCTTGTACAAAGTGATCTATTGCTAGTTCTCTCTTGTTATATCATTCCAGATCTTATTCTTTCTTGATCACTCTATCTAGTTTGTTTCATGCATCATGTTTTAATTCTGTTTTATTCGTACACGCATATCATGACATTCATCGTGCTTACCTAGTTCTAAAATGTTAATCACTTATATCATTGCCCGCACATTGACATATAAATTCTACTGGGCTAGTTTTCTCATTCCCCTACTTTTCCCCGATTTAGGTGACTATGAAGTTCAATAGGAAGAGCAAGTCGAGGATGGGAATGCATCCGAGTGATGAGCGTTCCAATTATGAGTCTGTCTATAGTTAGTTCATTTGAGTGTTAGAACAATGTAGTAGGAAGTGAGGTGTTATGTACTCTCCTTTTTATTGAGTCTTAGTCATGTACTAGTTTCAATTTGAATACAATTTATATTTAGTTCAACATTTGGGCCCTATCATGATGTTGTGTTGATACACATTTAGTGCGTGCTAGTTAGAGGCTTATTTGCCGACTGTCCACGTCTCGAGATATCGACTCGAATTCTTCGAACTAATATCCGCTGCGTGATTCTCGGGACGTGACAGTTCGTGAGGCTCTTTCGAGCCAAGTTCATCCTGGAGCATATTCAAGACAAGATGGAGCATGAGTTTCTTACTCTTACCTAGGGCTCCATGACAGTACTTGAGTACGAGGCCAGGTTTGCATAATTGTCTAAATATGCACCTCATATAGTGGCTGATGAGCACAGGAAAGTGAAGAAGTTGTGATGGGCCTTAAGCCATCACTGAGGTCGAGGCTGGTGGCATTTGATCATCATACCCTAGATAAGGCCCTTAGTGCTGCTTGTAGGCAGAAGAGCGAGATGGAGCAGTACCTAGAAGAGGAGAAGGTGTTGTAGAAGAGATCTACACCTCCTTTCCAGTAGCAGGATAGGAAAAAGGTGATGTACCAGTCACCGCAGCATCCCGTGACAGCGAGCAATCAGCAGGTAGTTGCACCGCGAACCCCCGACATTAGGACCAGGGGCAAGAAGGAGTGTCCTCACTGTGGAAGGACACATGGTGGTACGGAGTGCTGGAAGTTAGCGGGGAAGTGTTTAAAGTGTGGGAGCAGCGAGCATCAGTTCCGGGACTATCCCAGACTTCAGCAGGGAGTCCAGCGTGGAGCACCAGCCCCAGCAACAGCAGCGCCAGCTACAGGAAGACTAGGAAGGCATCGAGCCCAAGCTTGAGTGCTCACGTTAGAACGTGAGCATGCCGAGCAGGCGGAGCACATCACCGAAGGTACGGTTCTTTTCATGGGTGTGCACGCTCGGGTTTTGTTTGATACGGGTGCCACTCACTCGTTCATTTTTGAGCATTTTGCTAGGCAGTTAGCGGTAGAGTCAGGATTAGAGGCTGAGGAGTTAGAGGTCCCTTTGTCTGTGCACACACCTGCAGGAACGATATCGACTAGGAAGTGTATTCCGTCGTTACCTGTGTGCATTGAGGATCGAGTCCTAGATGGATGCTTCTTTTTGCTAAAGATGAAGGACTATGATGCAATTCTTGGTCTGGATTGGCTAGAGAAGCATTATGCTTTAGTAGATTGTCGTGGGAAGAAGATCATTTTTCGTATTCCTGGGGAGGATGAGTTTTCACATCCATTGCCAAGGAACTAAGCAGGAAGGTTTGTTATCTCCGCCATGACGGCTATGAGAATGGTGAACAAGGGATGTGACGCTTTTCTTGCCAGCATGGTATTAGTACCAAAGGCTGATGAGTCACCTACCCTTGGGTAGATTAATGTAATGTAGGAGTTTCCAGATGTTTTTCTCGATGATTTGTCTGGATTTCCACCGGTTAGGGAGATAGACTTTACTATAGAGTTGCTTCCAGGCACCTCTCCAATCTCAAAGGCTCCATATCGGATGGCACCTGCGGAGTTAGCGGAGTTAAGGAAGTAGTTGTAGGATGTGCTGGATAAGGAATTTATTTGCCCTAGTGTATCACCTTGGGGTGCACCTGCATTATTTGTAAAGAAGAAGGATGGTTCACTTAGGTTGTGCATCGATTATAGAAAGCTCAACCAGGTAACTGTAAATAACATGTATCCCTTACCGTGGATTGATGATTTATTTGACCAGCTGCAGAATGCATCGATCTTTTCCAAGAATGATTTGCGATCTGGCTATCATCAGTTTAGGATTAGGAGCGAAGATGTGTCCAAGACGGCCTTTAGGACTCGTTATGGACATTATGAGTTTTTGGTTCTTCCGTTTGGTCTAACCAACACCCCTGCAACGTTCATGGATCTCATGAACCGGGTGTTTAGACCTTATCTACATAGTTTTGTAGTGGTGCTCATCGATGATGTGCTAGTATATTCTCCGGATGAGGCTACACACCATCAGCATTTAAGGGTTGTTTTAGAAGTTGTCCAAGAGCACATGTTGTATGCAAAATTCAGAAAGTGCGATTTTTGGATGCGCGAGGTTCATTTCCTTGGGGATGTTGTCTCCGGTACTGATGTAGCAGTTGATCTAGTGAAGGTCCAGGCTGTATTAGAATGGGAGATCGCCAGGACCTCATCGAAGATTCGGAGTTTCCTTAGTTTAGCGGGCTATTATCGGCGATTCATTGAGGGATTTGCTTCTATCAACACCCCATTAACTAGGCTAATCAGGAAGGGTGTGAAGTTTGTCTGGTCGAAGGAGTGTGAGAGTAGCTTTCAATTGTTGAAGGCTAAGCTTACTTCTGTACCGGTGTTGATTTTATCGAGTGGTGTAGAGGGTTTTGCCATCTAGTCGGATGCGTCTTGGATTGGTTTAGACTGTGTCTTGATGCAGCAAGGAAGGGTAGTGACGTATGCTTTTCGCCAATTGAAGGAGCATGAGCGTAACTATCCGATTCATGATTTGGAGCTTGTGGCAGTGGTTCACGCACTAAAGATCTAGAGGCACTATCTTTATGGTGTCATATTTGAGGTGTTCACTGACCATACGAGTTTTAGGTATCTCTTCTCACAAAAGGAATTAAACCTGTGTCAGAGAAGATGGATTGAGTTCCTCAAGGACTTCGACTTCGATCATCAGTATCATCCAGGAAAGGCGAATGTTGTAGCGGATGCTCTTAGCAGGAAGTGGTCCTTACTCCAGTACGATTGGAAGATGTTGGAGGATGTTGCTTGTGCGATGACCGAGCTAGAGCCATTATTATGTCAGGCTTTTGTAGCTCAGTTGTCCATTCGGTCTATTGTGCTTGATGAGGTGATTGAGCAGCAGAAGACTGATTCTAGGCTTCAGGAATTAGTAGGCAAGATGAGAATTGTTCATGATGAGGATGGTGTGATTAGATTTCATCACCGAGATTGTGTTCCCGATGTTGTAGATGTCCGTGAGCATGTTCTTGCATAAGCTCATAGGTCGAGATTCTCTATTCATCCAGGTAACACTAAGATGTACCAGGATTTAAAGAGATCATTTTGGTTGTCTGGCTTAAAGAAGGATGTGGCAGATTTTGTATCCAAGTGTTTAGTATACCAGCATGTGAAGGCCGAGCATCAGCGACCATCTGGTCTAATGCAGAAGATGGAGATCCCCATATGGATGTGGGAGGCAATCACTATGGATTTTGTAATGGGTTTGCCAAGATCTGTGAAGGACAATGAATTGATTTGGGCGATCTTAGATAGATTCTCTAAGACTGTGCATTTCTTGCCTATGAAGAAGAAGCAGTCAGTTGAGAGTTTAGCTAGGCTGTATGTTAGTAGAATTGTTAGGTTGCATGGTGTGCTGAAGTCGATCATTTTGGATCGAGATCCGAGATTTACTTCGAGGCTGTGGAATGGTCTTTAGGATTCTTTAGGTTCCGAATTGAAGCTTAGTTTGGAGTTCCATCCCCAGACAGATGGATAGTTCAAGAGGACTTTCCAGACGCTCGAGGATATGTTGAGAGCGTGTGTGTTGGATTGGAAGGGTGATTGGGAATGTCATTTACCTCTTGTGGAGTTCGCATATAACAACAGTTTTCATGCGAGTATTGGTATGGCTCCATTTTAGGCATTGTATGGTCGGCCTTGTAGATCTCCTTTGTGTTGGGAGGAGACTAGTGATATGCAGTTGATTGGTCCGGAGTTAGTGCAGGAGACTTTGGATAAGATCCAGCTTATCAGAAAGAGGCTTGTTGTGGCGCAGGATAGGCAGAAGAGTTACGCCAACAACAGAAGGAAGGATTTAGAGTTCGAGGTTGGCGAGCATGTTTTTCTAAAGATTTCGCCTACTCGAGGTGTTGTCAGATTTGGCAGGCATAGTAAGTTAAGTCCTAGATTCATTGGCCCGTATGAGATTCTTAGACGTTTGGGCAGCGTGGCATATGAGTTAGCTTTACCACCAGTGTTAGATAATGTTCATCCCATTTTCCACGTATCCATGCTCAGGAGATATGTACGAGATCCATCTCATGTTGTTAGTCATGAGCCAGTGGAGATCCAGCGAGATTTGTCGTATGTTGAGCAACCAGTAGCTATTCTTGACCGGAAGGTTCAACATCTCCGGAACAAGAGCATTGCATCCGTGAAGGTGCTATGGCAGAGCTTCTCGAGAGAGGAGGCTACTTGGGAGCTTGAGGATGCTATGATGAAGAAGTATCCCCAATTGTTTCATTAGTGTCGTTCTAACTTCGACGACGAAGTTTTCATTGAGGGGGAGAGGGTGTAAGGCCCTCGAATTTTGCCCTTTTATTTACTTGTTTGGTCGTGTGATGTTTAGTTGTCTTGTGTATATAACCTTGTGTATATATGTATATGTAATTATTTTGTGCATATCGAATTATTATATGAGTTTACTATGTAAATATTGTTGTATTTGCATAGTATATATAATATTTAAGTTGTAAATTACAATTGCATGTATATGTATATAGTTTATGTAAGTTTTGGGCATTTATGTGTTCAGGCCGAAGTGCATGTTAATGTCAACATGCATGGACATTGAGGGGAGAGTCGACATCCAGATCGATAGACGCCAACTCCCAGTAGACGGCCAACTAGGTGGATGTCTATTTCCCCAGAATTTTGCAGTTTCAGATCTAGAAACGGCTCTGATTTCTTCGGTTCTTGTTTTGGAAACCATCTTCCAACAGTAGGAAATCCTATCTACGCATACCCCAAACCCTTGGCACTATAAAAACACCCGTTTAGGGTGAAATAGGTTCCTTTGGCTGTTTGAGAAAACCATAGAAAACTCTATGCGAAACCTGAACTTTGGCCAGCTTGATCTTGCGTTATGGTGTGTTTTTCGGCGATCCTCTTCGACTGGAAGGAGCTCTAAACAAAGAGGAAGGCTTCCCCGACCTTGGTATGCAGTCTACATCAACACAGAACTGGTTCAGGAGAAGATTTGGTGTGCTTCTTAGTTTGGTCGAGGAGAGCTTCTTCGGTAAATAATTCCAGCTAGCAATTTCTTTGAGACAAGTAACCCTTGGACATCGTCCATACCAATGTCTAGTAGGTCTCAGGAATTTTTGAGAATTTATCTCATGTCCTGGAACCCCCATTCACTGTGTTTTGTGCGTTCAGTCTGCATTTCTGCAGACATGAACTTAACGGCAACATTTGCTGCCGTTAAGATCCTGTGTTGGCGAAAACACATGGTGTCGTTAACCCCTATTGGTGGCAACATGTCTGACGCCAAGTTCGTCTGGTTTTTATGGAACCCTACTTCGAGATCTGTATGATCATATTCGGATTTGTGGTTGTCTGTGTTTACTGTAGAAATTATGTTGAGTTCAATACAGGCAGTGTCAAAGATGTGCGGAATTTTCAAATATGGTAATCTAGAAAGGGGGGTTGAATAGATTACAACTGAATTTAACCAAGACTGACTTGTTTTTAAATGAGAACACAAACTTATCGAAATCTTAAACAGATTCAAGTTTTATTTGACTTGCAGTTAGTGTCCTTGTGGTGTTTAGAATATGAACATCCTATCTAACGTGTGTAGAACCAACGTGCCTACCAATCAACTATCGTGAAAACGTGCAAACCATAGGACACGAGGATTTAAGATGGTTCGGAGTACACAACTTGTGTATCCTACGTCCACCGTCCACACACACATGTAGAAACGACTGCTTATTAGCAAGTTCACTCACTACAACACACACACACCACGCTGTCTGACGTAAACACACGATCAGAACAATGTAACCCACGTTAATCAAGCATAAGTGTCGCTTGACCCAACAACACACACACAAGATATGAAAAACAAAGACAAAGAAGAGTTCTGAGTTGAAGTATCAAATCCTGATATTGAACACGTCATGATGGTCGTCCAGATGAACTTCAAGCTCTGGGTTGACAGGTATCAGTTGATGGAGAAGCTTGAGAGATGGACAACCTGGCTTCAATTCCGTTCGGACAATGTCTCTTTCATTCCCATGATGGATGGTTGAAGCAGAGCAGCAAGCAGAGTCTTTTCTCTTGAGATTTTGCTAGGGTTTGGTATGGAGGCTGCTTCTGTACGAAAATATCTTCAGAATGTTCCTTATATATGGGTGTTCATGTATGGAGAGTCATGATAAATGGAAACCCCCACATAGGAAACACATAGAAATCTCAGAACTAAAGTTTCTCTTCGTCTGTCGACGGCAGAATGTTCATCTGTCGACAGATGGTGACAGATTTAGAGAATCCAAAAGACTGGACTTCCACGAGACAGTTTCCTGTTAGTGGCTATCAATAGGCAATTGGCCTCTGTCGATAGGGACACTTATCCTGAAGTCTGTTTCACTTCCCTGTGCTTAGCTATCGACAGGCACCTTTGGGGCTGTCGACATGCACGCTTCACGCTTAGATTTCTGAAGCTGTCTGTGTCTAGTTGTCAACAGGCCTCTTTGGGGCTGTCGACAGGCACTTGCCTTTTGTGTTTCATTTGATCTTTTGCTCTTGACTTTGATGCTTTGACTTGCACACATTCTCACCTATATTTGAGAACATTATTAGTGAGATATTATTAACATATAAATGATCAAATTAACCATGTGTTTCTTGATTAACATTTACTTGACACATTCACATCACATCAATTTGTATTATTCATGGAATGCTCATCATCAAAAACAACCATTTTAATTGTAAATTTGACAATCTCATGTAAACCCAACATTCTCCCTCTTTTTTTTGATGACAAAATTCAATTTATGGACAATTGATGTTTTTCTCCCCCTTTTGACAACAGCTAAAAGGAAACGTCATGCACACAGTAAGAAAACATAAGCATATAACTGTGATTTTCATTGAATTGGCATTCATTACACACAGTTACAAAAAGGAGTGATAACATGACAAACGAAGTACAAGGGAAGGAGATAACATGATGGGGATAGCAAACAAAGATAACAGTGACCAAACCTTGACCAAAGCAAAGTAAACAGCACATAACTGATGCCTAGACTCTCTAGACATCGTCATTTCTAGGAGGTACAGAGGCCTGACGGAAACCATGAAGCTCTGTGGAGAGCCTGGTAAGCCGTATCTGTAACTGGACTTGGGTGTCAGCCATTGCATTCAAGCTACTATCAACGTTATCTAGTCGAGCAATTAAATGTGCGAAACCAATGGTCATTTGGAGCTGCATTTGTGCCATTTGAGCAGTGATGAAATCTCGAAGAGAGGGCTCATTAGGCGCTTGTTCATGAGCAGCAATATCAGCTTCAGCTCCCAGAGCATCCATTGGCTCGGAATGGGATTCTTCATCAGCATCATCTTCAGCAAAGTCATCTTCATCATTTGCCTGTGTCTTACCCTTGAGGTCCCTTGTAACAACCCCGTCAATCAGCTTATAGCCCATCTGATAAGCAGCATTAAGATCAAAGGCACTGTGAGATTTGAGAACAGTCATCTCTTCTCATGGAATGGGAATGTCAATGAACAAGAGAAGAGAAGTGATGGGACAAGCATAAGGCATAGACCGTTTGGAGCTAGTAAGGCATAGTCGGATGTGAGAAACCATAAGGAGAGGCAAGTTGACCTGATCACCATTAAGAATGGAGTGAAAAAGGGATTTGTGAACAACAGTCACAAGTTCTCGACTACCATCCTTTGGGACTATGATGGTGGTGAAAATATGGTGGATGAGACGACGAAGAGGAGGAAAGGAGTTGGCATTCCACTGCACACGATCTTTTGAGGAATCGTATGGCTGCAAGGTGATAAGAGTATAGTACTCGGAGGCCAACGGAAGATGGTGCATGATGTCAATGCCAGAGTTTGGAATTTGTAGAGTAGGAGAAAGAAGATTAGGAGTGAGTTGAAAAGATTGGTCCTTCACCTTGGTGTAGAGATCACCATTTGTTGTGATCCACAAGTTGTTGTAAAAGTCCGTCACAGCGACTGGCGAATAGCGCTTGTGGGAATAACAGAAGGGAGACCAGCCCTGGACTTCAAAAAGAATCTGCAAATCTGGGAACATGTCCTCCAATGGGAAAAAATCAACGTAGTGAGGTTTAACAAACTTGGTGAAGGTGCCATGAGCATTTAGGAACTGCAGATTTGGAGGGATAAATAGTTCTAGCAGACAATCATCCCGATGCTTTGTTCGGCGCTTGGGAGAAATCCCGGAACCCTCGCCGGCTTGGGGAGAATGAGGACGGCGACGGGAGGCATGCTTCTTGCTCTTGGGAGCCATTAGAAGAAAGGATCCCGGAGTAGAGAAGAACTCGGAAGAAGGAAGGAGACACGAGAAGCAGGAGACACCAGGGAGAGGCAGACTTTGCTCTGGCGCTCTGGAGAAGAGGGGTTTCCTGGAGAAGGAAGGACGAGGGAGTTTTTGGAAGTGAGAAAGGGAGGAAAGGGTCGTGGGTTCCCTTTTAAAGAAAGTGGGAAGGGATTTGAAATGATAGGGACCCACAAAATCTACCCTAACGAGCTGCCCGTTGGGCTTCCAAACCAAACCCTGCCGTCAGCTGTCGACAGGTGAATAGTCATCTGTCGACAGGCACTTGCAGAAATGTGCCAGTGAGGTATTTGGACAGAATTTTCAATGTTTTAAAAAAATGGTCATTGGGAATCCGGCCGTTTGAGGAGAGACCTTTAATCCTTTGGATGCTAGTTGAGGTTGTTGTCCATAAGTCCTCCTGTCTTTGTCTCTTTCCAATGTCTTTAGATGAGACTTGCAGCTTGACAGCTAAGGGGTCAACTTCCAATTAATTACTCTGAGAAAGCCCATGCTGAAAACATGTCTAATAAATATCTTGTAGCAAAGACATGTCAAAAAGACAGGGTACCTCCATACTTTTTGAGCTAGGTAAGTGACAAAAAAATAAAAAGTATAGAAACCTCGGACATATTGCTTTTCAGACCAATAGAGGATGGACAGACAGTCTGCAATAGAAGGTATGGACATGTTCTGACAGCGGTAGGTGAGCCTCTGTCAGATGCCATGCATCTGAAAATAATAAATGCAACAATTCTTCTGCAATGTAGAAAATTCAGACTACTGCCATAAAGCTAGGGATCAATTTGAACAGATGTATCAAATATATTCATAGACAATTTTAGAAGAGTATTTTGAGTATAATATGTCTTATCATGTCAGAATATATTAAATAATGTAAATCTCATAGACAGATAAAGTATTCAGTCAATATAAATTCTGACAAAAATCATATTAAGAAGATAAGATGATATGCAATCAACATTTCATTAGTTGATAAAATATTATCAGCACAGAAAAACTACAAGTACAGGACTTGTTACTGAAGTCGGATTCAAAAGAGAGTGTACTTCGAATCTAGGAGTCAGAGACCGAAACATGAGAATAGACTGATTCGACTTCATCAGAAGTTGCATTGAGATTATATCATTCGACTTAGAAAGTTAGATATAAGAGCATTAGTGTAATTCGACTTCCATGGAGTTAGACAGAAACAAGACAGAGAATTTGACTTTAGAAGTCGGATATAGAAGAATTCGATTTATGAGAATTGAAGTCCAGAATGAAGTATCTAACTGTATAAAGTCAGATTCAGAGGAGTTAGATTTCTGAAGTATTTGACTGTATGAAGTTAGAGTTGACAGTAAGATACAGTGTAGAAGTCTGGACTTAGAAAATTTTTCGAGATGATTTTGTGTAGAAATTTTCGATTCAAAGGAAGTCGGAGTCCACAGTCGGATTCAGTATGATACACATAGAGTAGTTTGTGGACTTAGAAAATTTTCGAGATAGAGTTTGTCCAAAATTTTTTCTGTGGTACATAATTGATTCATTTAATTTATAGAATGTCTTTTAAAGATTTTGTCATAGCAAAATCATGATATAATAATAATGTAAAATATTAAATGATTTTCTTAGGGGTAGTTGCTCAACAATTCTCCCCCTTTTTGTTAATGACAAAAACATTAAATAGACAGTGAAAAAACAAATTAAAACTTCAAACATATAATCTCCTGAAGAATTTTAGTGATTCGTTTCTTACTTCTTTCTCCCCCTTTGTGGCATTACATAAAAGGTGAGACAGCAAATGGAGAAACCAACACATAGATTGCATTCAGAAACTTAAACATGCAAGTAGATAATAGTGTCTAAGATCTGGATAAAGATCTTGGTAAATCCAGGGAACGGGGGATCTGATCTAGGTAAGGATGGAGAAGGTCCCACAGCTTCTTCTCATTGTCAAGGAAGAAGTTCTCAAATAGACTAGGATCAATCTTATAGTTGGGGAGCATATTAGGGAGTTTCCTATAAGATTTTACATGTCTTTTGTGGAACCAAAAGAGTTTTTTATGATAGAGACTCCTACGCAAAAGAACTCTAAGTGGAACAAACATCCTATGGGCTGATAGATGAAGAAAGTCATGAATGGTAATGTTCTAGTGCTAGCCTTGAAAGATTGCTACTTCCTTAGCCTGATAGTAAACCAAATATCCCTCTTGCCATTTATGAGCAATGGATTTCCACAGATCATAATATCCTTTGGAGAGATACTCATTGACAGAAATTTTCAACTACTCACAATCTGCATGATCCTCAGGATAAGCTGCTGCCCATTGATCTTCTGTAAACCTCTCTGACTCAGCAAGACAAAGCTGGAAATCTGGCATATGTTGGGAAAGCTTCGGAGCTTGCATAAGGATAAACCTATGGAAGGACAGTTTCAATTTGTACTTGATCTTGAATCTGGTGGCTATCCGGATGTGCCTGTTGAAAACTAGCTGAGCAAAATCTTTTCTAGCAGAGATGGCTCCATATAAGGAAGGGTATAAACCAGAAGATAAGCCAACTGTCATGGAGGTGGAAATCTGTCTCTGACCTCTAAGGATGTGTTCCCATTGACCTTTACTGACATCAGGCAGCCATAATTTGAATCTGGCAAAATTGAATTGCTTCATCTTGGTGTACTTGTGAGAGTCTCTAATGAGAATTCAAAACATGTCATAGAACCTAAGATTTAGGTAGAGATGAACATCCATAAACTGGTTCCTGGTTTGGGCCTGCTGGTACTTGGTGGCTTCGCCAGGGTAGAGTTGAAGAAACTTCTTTGAAGAGAGAGTGTAGCATTTTTTAAAAATAAGCTAGAGATCAGACAAAACTACTTGGGTGGAATAGATGAGAGTAGGAAGCCTATCTTCAGAGGTGAAACTTGGCATTCCATGAACCTCAAGGAAAGCCCTGATGGATAGGAATTCCCTGAAAAGGTTCATATGGTGTTCTCAGTGGTAGATGAATGCATACGAAAATGGAGGAAGAAGTTTGGCATGATTGTCTTTCAATAAGTGCCCACTTTTTTATGAAAGTTGTATGCTGGGAATTATTTCTAATAAGGAGAGGGTGGATTTGCATGCTATAGATGTGGAGGCAGTAGGAAGACAAGAAAACAAATGAGGAGGTTGGGTGTGGAGAGTGGGTATGGTTGCCTTGGATTTTTCAAATTGGTATTTCAAAGGATAAATTTTGAATGGCACATTGTCAAATGCAACTGGTTGATCCTCTGGAATAAATGTAGAGGGAGGAGGATCAGATGAGGTAGAAGGTGGAGGTTGCTCATCAGTGGAAGGTGTAGGTGCAGTGAGTGGAATAGGATGAGATGAGGATGTACGGGGTTGTTCTGATTGAGAGGGAGCATGATCAGTGGTAGTGGTAGGAACAGGATCAGTTGGTTCAGGTGGAGGAGAGGGGGACACAGGATGACCATTTTTATGGAGTCTTTTCTTCATCTTCCTCTTAAAGGTCTTGACCTTGGACCTGACATTAACATCTGAAACCTGAGACTCTAGAGGTCTTTTAGGCCTAGATTTCTGAGGAGACTGCTGCTGCTGCTCAACTTCCTCTACTACTGCTGTTGAAGACTGCTCTGGCAGTGATTGCTGTTGCTGCTCATCCTTCTGCTGAACTTCCATAATTGCTACTGAGGGCAGATCTTCCTCTTGCTCTTGCTCTTGCTGTTGCTGCTGTTCTAACTGTTGCTCAGGCTGTTGCTGCTTCTCTTGCTCTTGCTGTTGCTGCTGATGCTCTTGCTCTTCCTCCTACTCTTGGTCAAATTGTTGTGTTGGCTGCTGCTCTTCTTGATGGGTGGATGAGGGTGCAGGTGGCTATTTAGTGCCCTGTTGGCACACTAACTGAAGTAAAATGTCCTTCATTTGCCGGACTTCATCAACCATAGCATCAAACTTGTCATCCACAAATTCCACATGCATATGTAAGACTGACAAGCTCTCATGTTGCTTTGTCAGTAAATCCAATATAGTGTTCATACTATTGCTACTCTCCCCCTGAGATCTTGGCCGGGTCTCAAAATGAGAAGGGGAGGATTGGTGCTGCCTTTCTTCAAATTATTGCTCTATAGGAGTAGATCTGGGAATGTTATCTAGTTCTTGTGCTACTTCTTTTCCACTTAATTCTCTTAGCACCTGATTGATGGTCTCTTCAGGTGCATCTTTTCTTGGAGATGAGGCAGGAACATGCCCTTGATGAAATTGTTCTTGATGTTCTTCTTCATGTTGCTCTTCTTGTTGTGCTTGAATAGAGGCTACTCCTCTATCTTCTTCTCTAGATTCTTGTTCTTGCTGACCTGCTGGAAAGGATGAGGAAACTTGTGCCTCATCAGGGAAAACTTCATGAGTGCACTGGGGCACAGAATCCTTTAACCACAAGTTCTGACTTCTGTTCACAAGAGTGTAATGGCTTCTTCTCAAAGTAGATAAGCCAATCTTTTCTGTAATTCCAACAGAAATTTCATTGCTCAAATCAACCGAAAATCTCTTAAAAATCACAGTGAGCAGAGGTCCATAAGGAAGGGAGTCTTGCACATTTTTTGATGCTATCATCTTTTCCAAAATAACTGTTGGCAGGTTGACCCTATGCTTTTGGATGGCCTAAAACAACAGACTACCATCCCTGGCAGTTATAGATGAATGGGGCCCTAGCCTTGGTGTTACAATATTGGTGATGACTGAGTGGATGATTCTTTTCTCTGTAGGCAGTTCATTAACGAACAGACCCTTCTTACTTACTGTCCCTAAGCTACCAATGATGCCCATTTTCTGTTTATCCATGGGGACAATTTCATTAAGCTTGTGCTCGGAGTTGGGACAATCTAACAGTTCCACTAACAACTCTTCAGAAACTGTGACCTTGGTGCCTTTTACATATCCTGTGACTGAGCTTTTAGACGAGACTTGAAGGGAGACAAAAAAGGCCTTGAGAGCATTCTCAAAAGTGGGTTCAGAAATCTGACAGAGTTTAGTCCAACCCATGCTGCTAGGGATTCTTCTACCCATGCTAGGCTACCATGCAACTGAGAGAAATCTACCACCTTGCCCGGACAGATAGAGAACTTGGCATGAGTGAGGCGTTGGAACTATTCAGGCGTGAACTGAGTTTCTTTAGGAGCCCTAGATGATGCCATCTAGACAGAAAGCAAGGAAGAAGACTTAGGAGACTGTCAAAGGAGTGAAGGAAATGCGGTTTAGAGTTCACAGATCCTACCTTTCTTCAGAGAAAATGAAGGTCTTGGAGATGCTCTGAAGACAGTTGTTAGAGAAGATGAAGAATATAGGCGTGAAGAGGAGCAAGATGACAGGAGAGTCAGAGAGAGAGTTTGAAAGGGTGCTTTGGAAAAGGGAATGGATGTCCTAATATAGAAGTTAGAGTCGTAATTGCCCAAGGATGAGGCGATGAATGGTGGGGATTAAAGAGAAGTACCGTTACGTAATAAATTCTCCTTTAAAAAAAAATTATTACCATTTATTGCATAAATTTAATGAGGGCATTTATACAGACTCTGACTGTATAAAGTCGAATTTCCATATCCGACTTATAAAAGTCGCAAATCCACTCCGACTTCATGAGTCGCAGAGTTGGGACTTCGAAATTTTCACAGTGAAAGCTTAACATACAATTCAGATATGAAATTTTTCACAGCAAGTTCTTAACAGATAATTCAATTATGAATTTATCATAGCAATTTAATCAGGATTGCACATACCTATTTCTCTTCTAATAGATGTAAATCTATCTTTAGGAAGGGGTTTGGTAAAAATATCAAAAATTTGATTTTTTGTAGACACAAATTCAAGTAAAATATCACCATTACTTACATGGTCCCTGATGAAGTGATCTTTAACCTCAATGTGCTTTATCCTTGAGTGCCGGATAGGATTTTTGGTTAAATTAATTGTGTTTGTATTGTCACACAACATTGGAATTTCTTGAAGTATGTGATCATAGTCTTCCAATTGCTGTTTGATCCACAGCAGTTGAGTACAGCAACTTTCAGCTCCAATGTATTCAGCTTTTGTTCTGGATAATGCCACTGAATTTTGCTTTCTGGAAGACCAAGATATCAAGCAACCTGCAAGTAATTGACAAGTACCATTGTTGTTTTTTATATCTATTTTGCATCCAGCATAGTCAGCATTACTGTATCCAATTAATTTGAAATCTGAACATTTGGGATACCATAATCCTAATTTACTTGTATTTATAAGATATCTAAAAATTCTTTTAACAACATGAACATGTGATTCTTTAGGATCAGCTTGAAATCTTGCACACAAACATACACTGAACATTATATTTGGTCTACTAGCAGTGAGATAGATTAGTGATCCTATCATGCCTCTATAGATCTTCTGATTTACTTTTTTGCCAAGTGGATCACTATCTAACTTGATTCTTGAGCTCATGGGTATTCCTAAGGGCTTACACTTGTCAAAGCCATATTTAGAAAGTAAATCTAAAATATATTTGTTTGATAAATGTGAGTACCTTCCTTGGTCTGCTTAATTTGCAACCTAAGAAAATAATTAAGCTCACCCATCATGCTCATTTCAAACTCAATTTGCATAAGGCTTTCAAAAAATTTACAAAGTGATTCATTAGTAGATCCAAAAATAATGTGCCAACATATATTTGCACAATTAAGATTTCTTCTGAGAATTTCTTAATAAATAGTGTGTTATCAACTTTACCTCTTATAAAATCATGTGATATAAGATAAGCACTTAATCATTCATACCAAGCTCTTGGAGCTTGTTTCAGACAATATAGTGCCTTCTTTAAATGGAAAACATGATTTGGATATTTAGTATCTTCAAAACCAAGTGGTTACCCAACATAAACTTCTTCTTTTATGAACCATTCAGAAAAGTGCTTTTAACATCCATTTGAAATAAATTGATGTTGAGTGAGCATGCATATGCTAATAACTAATCTAGCTACTAGGGCATAAGTTTCATCAAAATCAATGCCTTCCTCTTAGGAATACCCTTGTGCTACAAGTCTAGCCTTGTTCCTGGTGATTACTCCTGATTCATCCATTTTATTTTTGATGACCCATCTGGTCCTAATAACTGGATGGTTAGAAGGTCTAGCGACGAGTCCAAACCTACCTATGTTGGAACTGATTAAGTTCCTCTTGCATAGCAAGGATCCAAGATTTATCAGTCAGTGCATCATTGATTGTCCTAGGCTCAACTTGAGCGACTAAAGTAGAAAAATCACAAAGAATATCCATACCTCTTGTTCTTACCCTATCTTGAGGATCACCTATAATATTATCTCTTGGATGATCTCTGTGATACCTCAATTCTCTAGGCAGTCCTTCTTGTTGTTCTTCTTGCTGTTGAAGTTATTCTAGTGGAGGATCTTCCTTTTCTTCTTCTTTTTCTTCATCTTCAAGAGATGTTTTCTCTAGATCCCTACACAAATCAACATCACAATCTTCTTCTTCTATTCATTTAATAGAAGGGTTAGTCTAATCAAATAATATATGCACAATTTGTTCTATGATAAAAGTTCTCTTATTAACAACTTTATATCCCCTAGGTTTTGAAATATATCTTAAAAAAAATCTTTGATCACTTTTAGCATCTACCTTTCCTAAATTATCCTTACCATTATTCAAAATGAAACACTTACAACCAAAAGGTCGAAGATGACTGATGTTGGGCTTCTTTTCTTTGTAAAGCTCATATAGGGTCTTCTTTAGAATTGGTCTGATCATGCACCTGTTGATGATGTAGTAGGCTTTGTTGACTGCTTCTGCCCAAGAATATCTTGGTAAATTATATTATGTGAGAATAGTTCTGTCCATGTCTAGCAGTGTTCTATTCTTTTTCTCTGCTACTCCATTCTGTTGGGGTGTTCTTGGTGCTGAAAAATTATGTTCAATTCTATTCTCTTCCTAGAACTTCATGAACTCTTCATTCTTGAATTCTCCACCATGATCAGATCTGATGCTGAAATCTGAAATTTCTGATTCTTTTGTACCACTTTGCTGAACTTTAGAAAAGCTGAAAAGATTTCTGATTTGGCTTCTAAGAAAGACACCTAAGTATATCTTGAGTAATCATCTACTATTACATAGCCATATACCTTTCCTCCAAGACGGACTGTTCTTATAGGTCTAAACAAATCCTTATGAATTAGCTCCAAAGGCTTGGAAGTTGTGACAATTGTTTTGGATTGAAATGAAGTCTTGGTTGGCTTCCCTTTTGCACAAGCTGTACATAGTCCAGATTTCTTCAATTTCATTTTTGGAAGACCTTCAACTAGGTCATGCTTAATCAATTTCTTGATCACTGAAGTGCTTGCATGCCCCAATCTTCTATGCCACAAGTCAAGTTCTTCAATCTTGGTAGTTACAAGACATAAGTTTATTTCTTTTAATTTTACCAACTGTAATGTGTACAGATTCTTCAGTCTTTGAGCTTCGAACACAGTTTTTCCATCCTTTTGAATAACACATTTATCATTCTGAAATTTTACTAAGTGACCCTTATCAAATAATTGACTGATGCTAATAAGATTATGCTTCAATCCTTCTACATACATGACATCTTCTATCAAATTCTTTTCTTTAGTGCCTACTATTCCACATCCTAAGACCTTTCCTTTACCATTACCTCCATAAGTGACTTGACCACTTTCTTCTCTAAAATTTGTTAACAACTTCCTATCACCTGTCATATGCCTTGAGCACCCACTATCCAAATACCATTTGGATGCTCTCAGCCGACCCTGCAAATAAAATTAAGTTGTAACTTTTGGTACCCAAATTTTCTTGGGTCCTTGATGGTTAGTCTTAGGAATCCAATGCAAATGTCTGGTTGTGCATGTGCTAATAGTGTGTCCTAATTGATTGCAGTGACTACAACATAAATCCAAAGCAATCTTAATGTGTGTAGTGTTATTAAATTTCTATTTTTGTTTATAGACATGATGATTAACCTTTTTAGAATTTTTAATTCTTTTTTCTTTTACAAATTGATGTGTTGGATATTTTTTAGGATACACAACATTTTCTTCATTATGAGGAGGTGTATATCCTACTCCATATTTTTTCTTACCTGTCCTAGAGCCTTTTAATCTAACAAACAAGGATGTTTTACAATTAGAAATTTTCTCTATAGTAGCTCTTAGGTAGTTATTTTCTTCTTTTAATTTTTCTTCATCCTTAAGTTCTTTTAAATTTGATTATATTTTCATGATCTTACTTTTTTTTTAAGTCCTCACACAATAGTTCATTTTCTCTTTTAGTTTCACTTAGACTTTGTCCTAACCTTTCTGCTTCATTTTTTAGAAAGGTATTAGCTTTTTCTTGATTTAGCAAATTTACCTTAGCTATCTTCATTTGTTTGACTATTGTTTTGTATTTTTCATACAACTCATTGAAAGCATCTTCAAGACTATCAGAATCAAATTCAGAACAAGAAGTAAACGATGTTTCAGAATTTACCTGTTCTAGTCCTGCCATGAGGGCTAGATTTGTCTTTTCTTCTTCTTCTTCAGATTCTGAGCTTGAGGAGTCTGAACTGGTGGCTTCTTCATTATCCCATGCTGCTGCTATTGCTTTTTTCTTGTATTTTCTGAACTTCTTTCTTTGCCTGAATTCTTTGCATTTTCCTCGACAGCATCGCCTCATCATCACTGTCATCCGATTTCTCTTTGGAGTCTTCAGATGAAGAGGAATCTGCAACCCTCAAAGTATTTGGCATTTTCTCTTTCAAAGAATTTTCAAAAAATCTTTCCATGTTAATTTCATGAGCCATTAAGGATCCAATTAACTAATCAATGGAGAGTTGAGTTAAATCATGTGCTTCCTCAATGGCAGTGACCTTAGGGGTCCAAACATTAGTTAAAGATCTTAAGATTTTTCTTACTGTTTCTTCATTAGTAAGAACTTTTCCTAGAGAGCTTAGACCTACTATTATGTTTGAAAATCGATTGTACATCTGAGTGGTGTTTTCATTAGGAAGTATTTTAAATTGTTCATATTGAGATACAAGAATATTTATTCTAATTTGTTTAACTCTATCGATTCCTTCATATGTAACTTATAGTTTATCCCACATTTCTTTTACAGTTCTACAAGCAGATAATCTGTTAAATTCTCTTTTAGGGAGGGCACACATAGATAATTTTTAGCCTTATAATTTAAAGACATATTCCTTTTATCAACTATGGAAAGACAAGATGTGGATTCACCAATAATTTGGAAATCACCTTGTTCTATTACCTGCCAAAGATCAAAATCTGTGCCTCTAATGAAGCACTCCATCCGCATCTTCTAATACTGATAATCCTCACCATCAAAGAATGGTGGCCTTGTAACAGACTGGCCTTGATAGTTGTGAGCTTCAACTGCCATCTCTTCTAAAATCTTTAGATTCTTCTGAGTAGACCTCGCTTTGATACCACTTGTTGGACCGAGATGGCACTAATGATGTCCTAGAGGGGGGGTGAATAGGACTTCTTGTGCTTTTAAAATTTTATCTGAAATTAAACAGCACTAAATAAATCTGTTAGATTTTAGTATAGTGTGTGATTCAAGTGTGAATTTGCGGAAACAATCACACAAGTGCACAAAGAGTTATATCCTGGTTCGGCCCTTCCCACATGGAAGTCCTACGTCCAGTCCTCAAGCCAACCACTTGAGATTTCACTAACTTCCAAGAGAACTTGGCCTTCTCTCACCCTTGAGATGTATTACAAACCCACTTGCTCCTAAGCAAGTCTTCCCTTGCCAGGGGTACAAGACTACCTTTTACAAGGTCTTCTCTACACAAGAGGGGAACAGCAGGAACAATCCTCCTGCAGGATTACATAGAAACAAAATGTAAAGACTCTTGTGTTTTTGCCTCAAGAATGAGCAAACACAATGAATTCAGAAAGGAGAAAACAGTAAGACTTGTATTTTGACTCCTTTCAGAACTACAGAGGTGGACAGAAAGATATCAATTACAAGTGCCACCTGAAACAAGACTTCTGTGAGAAAGGAGAGAGCTTGGATAATTTCTAAATGTGGAGCTCTCAATCTTGTAGCTTGGAAGAAGGCTTGTGTAGATCTCTTTTTGCTAGCAGAAGACAGTCGAGAATTGAAGAAGTTGCTAGCTGGTCTCTGAAAATTCTAAGTGTTAAGATCCCTTATGTGTATGTATGTTCTTTTTTCAAACTTTGGCTTCTTTTTATATTCTTCAGAAGAATGTAGCCGTTTTAAAAAAATGGCCGTTGGGAATCTGGCCATTTGAGTAGAGACCTTTAATCCTTTGGATGCTGGTTGAGGTTGTTGTCCATGAGTCCTCCTGTCTTTGTCTCTTTCCAATGTCTTTAGATGAGGCTTGCAGCTTCACAGCTAAGGGGTCAACTTCCAATTAGTTAGTCTGAGAAAGACCATGCTGAAAACATGTCTAATAAATATCCTACAGCAAAGACATGACAAAAAGACATGGTACCTCCATACTTTTTGAGCTAGGTAAGTCATAGAAAAATAAAAAGTATAGAAACCTCGGACATACAGCTTTTCAGACCTATAAAGAATGGACAGACAGTTTGCAACAGAAGGTATGGACATGTTCTGACAGCGGTAGGTGAGCCTCTGTCAGATGCCTTGCGTCTGAAAATAATAAATGAAACAAATCATCTCCAATGTATAAAATCTGGACTACTGTCATGAAGCAAGGGATCAATTTGAACAAATGTATCAAATATATTCATAGACAATTTTAGAAGAGTATTTTGAGTATAATATGTCTTATCATGTCAGAATATATTAAATAATGTTAATCTGATAGGCAGAGAAAGTATTCAATCAATGTAAGTTCTGTCAGAAATCATATTAAGAAGATAAGATGATATGCAATCAACATTTCATAAGTTGATAAAATATTATCTACACAGACAAACTACAATTACAGGACTTGACAGGGAAGTCGGATTCAAAAGAGAGTGTACTTCGAATCTAGGAGTCAGAGACCGAAACATGAGAATAGACTGATTCGACTTCATCAGAAGTTGCATTGAGATTATAACATTCGACTTAGAAAGTTGGATATAAGGGCATTAGTGTAATTCGACTTCCATAGAGTTAGACCAAAACAAGATAGAGAATTCGACTTTAGAAGTCGGATACAGAAGAATTCGATTTCTGAGAGTTGAAGTCTAGAATGAAGTATCCAATTGTATAAAGTCGGATTCAGAGGAGTTAGATTTCTAAAGTATTCGACTATATGAAGTCGGAGTTGCCAGTCCGATACAGTGTAGAAGTCTGGACTTAGAAAATTTTTTGATATGATTTTGTGTAGAAATTTTTTATTCAAAGGAAGTCGGAGTCCACAGACAGATTCAGTATGATACACATAGAGTAGTTTGTGGACTTAGAAAATTTTCGAGATAGAGTTTGTCCAAACTATTTTCTGTGATATATAATTGATTGATTTAATTTGTAGAAAGTCTTTTAAAGTTTTTGTCATAGAAAAATCATGATATAATAATAATTTAAAATCTTAAATGATTTTCTTAGGGGTAGTTGCCCAACAGTTCGGTGATGTACATTAGGTCGACTCTATTTAAAGGTTAGGTCGACGCTTGATGAATTTTCCTATAGCGCAGAAATTCAAGTATCATATGAGGTCGACAATACTCAAAGAACAGGTCGACTCTAGTTATTTTTCTGACTAGCGCTAAAGGGGAGGAATTGGATAAGGTTACATTAGGTCAGTGCAATCCTGCCACTCCCACTGGGTTCATTTCGCTCTACTGTTCTATCTTGGTCATTTGGGAAATCTGGCGTGCTAGATGTCTTATGAGGTTTGAGGGGGAAAGGCCGTCTATTAGTCGTATTATTCATAATATCCGATACATGGTCAACTCGTCCCTTGAATTGCAGGTTTTTAAGAATCCCCCATCTGAGATGTATCTCAGGGACCTTCACTGTTTTGGCATTAATCTGAAAATTAAAGAGAGATCTTTCAAGCTTGTCAGGTGGATTCCGCCTGACACCGGTTTGGTTCTCAATGTTGATGGAGCCAGTAAGGGGAACTTGGGTATTTCTGGGGGAGTAGGATGTATAAGGGACAGTTCTGGTAATCTTCTCTTTGCTTTTGCTCATCACCATGACTTTGGTAGCAGCTTGGTGGCTGAGGTGCGTGCTTTATGCGATGGCCTTCGACTGGCTTCTGAGTATGGGTTCCCGCTGTCGTTCATCTACTCAGATTCGGTCACCCTTGTTACCTCCATTACCACTAACAAATCCCCTTCTTGGGAGTGCTTGTGTTGGTGGCAGGCTGCCTGTTCTTACATTCAACTTTCTCATGTTAAGGTGGTTCACTCTTGCCGTCAAGCTAATCAGGTCACTGATGCTCTTGCAAATGTGGGTTGTAAGACTGTTTGTAATCAAGTTTTTTTTTCTTCTTCTTCTTTACCTCATAAATGTAAAGGTCCTCCCACTATGGACCGATCTGGAATGCCCAATTTCAGATCAGATTAGCTAGGGTATGCCCCTTTGCTCTTGTACTCATCTTCACAATTTATTGGTTTGGCCCAGGTTGCCCTCACTAGTGGAGTGAGAACATTCTCCCCCTTTGGAGGAGGGTGCACTCTCCTAGTTTGAGGCCCTGAGGACCACTTTGATTAAAAAAAAAAGGTTGACTCCAAATGAGCATCAGGTCGACGGTAATCAAATTCCCTGTGAGCATTTGAAGAGAAGTGTTGCCTGAGGTTGACTCCATTTGATGATGAGGTCGACTCTACCAGTCTACCAGGTCGACTCCAGAGGAAGGTCCGGTCGACTCTACCATCAGATGAGGTCGACACTACGTTGCTTCAAGGTCGACTCTACATCACAGACAGTCAGTCTTAATCACAGTCACTTGGATGAGGTCGACTCATGAGGGCATGGAGTCGACACTACTAAAGATTTTTCACTGATCCAAGTGAAGTCCTATAAGTATAGATCGACACTATAATCAGGATGCGTCGACTCTATGACACTTTTTCTACAGAGATGAAAAGTATCTGCCAGCACATAAGTTCTGGGCACATGACCCGAGGGACTTCCACTGAAGATACTTCTTTTGGGGTCAAAATCTCCCAATTTTGATTCTGTTGAGGGGCCCAAAAAAGATTCCATGTCAAATAGAAAGAAGTGTGTCGTCCTATAGAATAGATCACACCCAGGGAAGAAAAAGTGCAGTGATCTTTGAGGGAAAAGTGCAAAAAGAGCAAGTGCTTGAGTTCAGAGAGAGCAGCAGACTTCGGAGCAGTCAACGGATCGAGAGGAGAGTATGCTGGATCATATCTTCTTCCATATGAGAACTTGTTGTTGATCAATTGAAGCAGAGCATCAGATTTCATCTGAAATTTAGAGGCAACTGATCCTTGTGCTGTGACCAGAAGAGGAACTCAATGAGCTCTAGCATGAAGAAGATGCAAATAGGAGTTCAAGAAGTCATCTGACCAGATACAACTCCAGCGCAGAGTGTTTGATTATTTCTGCACTTCTTCAGATCTCTCTCTCTCTCTAGTTTGATTTTTTTGATTTCTTCTCACCACCAATTTGTTTGGTTGTTTGCTCCAGTTGGAGTAGACAGTTTGATCCTACACTGTGTGTAAGGATTGTGAGATGTGGAACATCATGAAGCTGTGAATCAGTGGTTTGTAAGAAGCTGTGAATCAGCGGTTATATGAGTCTCTCACACATTTGAGTTGATAGTGAAACCTTACTTGGTTTAGTAAGAGGTGGACGTAGGTCTCCACACTGGATCCAAACCACCTTAAAAATATCGCTTGCACTTGTGTGGTTTGATGTTCACTGATTAGATTGTTTCATCTGATCTGATCCTAATCTTGAGAATTTTAATTTTTAAATTGGTCAATATCTATTCACCCCCCCCCCCTCTAGATATTCATTCCATACACAACACACAGCTCTTCTGCCTATCCTGCGCTGCAATCAATCTCTGCCTGATGAGCTAAATCTTATCTAAAGATCTTTTACTAGCCAGGTCCACCAACACCTATCATTAGTCTCCTCCCAACACAAAGAAGACCTACAAGGCCAACCGTACAAAGCCTCAAATGGAGCCAGGCGATATTGCATGAAAACTGTTGTTATAGGCAAACTCCACTAGGTAGGTGACGTTCCCTATCGCCCTTCCAATCTAGCACGCATGCTCTCAACATGTCCTCGATCATCAGGGATCGTCCTCTTAGACTACCCATCTGTCTGAGAGTGAAAAGTCGAACTGAGCTTCAACTAAGAGTCAAAGCCTCTTGAAGACTCTACCACAACCTCGATGTAAGCTATGGGTCTCTGTCAGAGATAATAGACTTTGGCACACCATGCAATCTCATAATGCTACCAACATAAAGCCTCGCCGAGCTCTCCACAATTGTTTCTTCCTTATGGGGAAGAAGTGAGTAGTCTTGGAGAATCGGTCGTCCACGACACCCATATCGAGTCATTGCCCTTAGCTGGACCAGGGCAAACCAGTCACAAAATCCATGGTGATCGCTTCCCACTTCCACACATGTATCTCCATCTTCTGCATAAGTCCTGATGGTCTCTAACGTTCAAACTTAACCTTCTGATATACCAAGCATCAAGATACAAACTTTGCCACTCCTTCTCATGCCTGACAGCCAGAAGGATCTCTTCAAATCTGGTACATCTTGGTGTTGCCTAGGTGAATAGAGAACTGCGAGCTATGAGCTTCTGCAAGTACTCGCTCACGAACCTCCACGACATCTGGTACACATACTCGGTGCTGAATCTAATAACACCATCCTCATCACAAGCAATGCATGTCTTGCCCACATCTCCTGAAGTCTAGGATCTGCTCCTTATTGCTCAATCACCTCGTCTAACACAGTGGATCGGATAGACAATTGTGCCATGAAAGTCTGACATAACTATGGCTCTAGCTTAGTCATAGCACATGCCATATCCTCTAACATCTTCCAATCATGTTGAAGTAAAGACCTCTTCCTGTTGAGTGCATCTGCCATGACATTCGCCTTCCCTGGATGGTTGTAGCAAACTGATATTTTAATATTTTAAATAAATACAATAAAGGTGAGAAATAGATTAAATAAAACCCAATAAATATTAAAAGTAATATGCTTGAGTTAATTATATTATGCAAAGGCTAATGGGCCAAATTGCGAATATGAATGATGGAACAAGAACAAATACTCCAAAATTCGTAACCATAATTATGGGGAAAATAGAAAAGGGTAAAAGAGGGATTGAAACCCTGGCAATTGGCCATGAATGGTAGGCCAAATCGTCCCCCACCATTACAACAACCTTCTAGAAGGTTTTCCACTCCAATAGGGAGAGAAGATCACTAAAACAAGGAAGGGAAGAACTGGAATTCGCAACCCCCCTTTCCTAGTTCCATTAGGACATGAATTACACCCTAAACATATAAGAACTCATCCTAAAACTAAAAGGGAAGGTTCACATACATGCTGGGGTCGTGGGAGGCGGAGCTAGGGCGTCAGGAGCAGAGGAGGACGACTGGGAACCCAAGCTTTTCCTCAAATCGTGCTCTGCTGCATCCTACGCATCAGTCTGGTGTTTAAGCTTTACAAGGGTAGGTATTCTCTAGCCAAAGAAGCATCTAAATCATCCTATCTATTAGAGCATCGTGTCCTCTTTCATTTGCAAGTGATATTCCCAAATTCTATCATGTATTCGTTGAGATATAAGCGTTTTCCCATCGTTGCGCATGACTGTCCCGTTTCTTGTTCATGCATATTTACGCGCCTTATGAGACCAATTCGATCCGGTCCAAAGTCATAGATCTCTTCATCTTGATGTCCTCTACAAGTTTCATGTTCACCACTTTGTCCCATGTGTAGCAACCCTAATTTTTTGGAATTTTTTTTAATATTTATATTATTTAATTAAAAAATCAAATAAAAGGAAGATGTATTAAATTATCTAGGAAATCAATAATAGATAATTAAATAAAACCCATTAAAAGAAAGGAGTAATAGGCTTTGCTATATTGACCCATTAGAAATTAGTGGGCAAAAATAGAGATTTGAAAAAGTGGAATAATAGAGAAATACCCAAAATTCGTAACTAAAATATTACTAAAATAGAAAGAGATATTTAATGCATTAAATAGCTAGTTTGAATTAGGATTGGACTCCAAAACCTATCCCAATTGATTGGCCACGAAATCCTCTCTCTCCCAACCCAAAAGGAAGATCTCTTGCTTAAAAAGGGGAGAGGAAAATAGGAAATTCAGAATTTAATAGGAATTAGACTTAAACTCGGAAAGGGAATAGGGAGAAGCTTAAATACTTCTCTTAAACTCTCATGGCCGCCCTAGCTCGTGCCAAGAGGATTCCTGGACCAGGAGGAGAGAGGCCAAGAGGAGGAGAATTCGTGGAGAGGAAGGATCCCTCAAGTTCTTCCCCGAGTTCTTCAAGTCTTAACCCAAGAAGAGGAAAACGATCAAAGGTAGGATTTCTCACGAGCATAAACCATGAAACATTTTCTGTAGGATGTCTCGTCTATCAGGAACAAAAGCCCTTTGGTTTCATAATTTTCCATCGAGCATATCTGTCGTTCTTGATTTTTCATGTTCTGCAACTGACATGACCCCGAACCCTCTTCTTAACTCTTGGTCTCCTTGTATACTCCACCCCATGCCACGAGATTTTACTGCAGGAACTGATGCATGTTAGGCATCCTTTGCCCCTAAAAGCCCTAAATTTGATTCATCCTATCTTGAAAATTTAATCGTTGATCTCAACTATGTACTGTTTCATGTTCCTATTGAATACCCATGTTTAAAACATGTCCAAACCCTGATTGTTTTCTAATTCCCATTTATTGCAAGTACCCATGCATGTCTAGGTCGTTTTGCATCTAGTTTCACAATTTTTCGTTGACTATACAATTAGTTGTGATTTTATGAAGCACCCTATGTCAAATAGGGTAAGTTCTGGCCCGCAATCCAATGTATGTCCTTTCCCTGTCGTACCCGGGCGCAGACCCTGTGAATGTGACGGCCCAATAGGCCACGTTCACAAGGGTCATCGCGACAACATCCTCTGTCGTGATCTGATCGCGACAGGGCCTGTCGTCGCGATCTGCTGCCCGACCAGACTAAGCATGTCCCGACCCGTACAAGCACCCGTCACGATCTCAGTTGACCCCGTCGCGACCCTCATCAGGGTACGTCACGATCTGGGTTCTTTTTGCAATATCTGTCTCAGCAATGCTTGAACAGTCTCTTGTTTATAAATTGAATATTTATGTATGATTAAAAATACATGCACATGATCTTTTATATCTAAAATTTCATGACACTTACACACACTTTGAACCATCCAATTATGGCATAATTTGGCATGAACTATTTCATAATACATCTGGTAATTTATGTAATTAAATTACCCTATACTTGTCTATCGTTTCTCGCGATGTTTTGGGAAGACCGATATCGACGCTGCACTGTTCTAGAATTCCTCTAGAACGTCGAGCACTTGTTTCTATATACACACTCTCTCTTGACTTGGATGAACTCTCCGTCAGAAACTCCTTCTGCCGGACTAGTAAGTCTTTGTTCAAGGCCTCTGTAAGTCTCCTCTGTCCATGGATTCCCACATGGTCGACGAGCCGGTTGTACCCTAACACTTATTACACCCTTTAGGGATCTATATGATCCAACCAGCTATTAGAAGTTTACTCTCGTCTTGAATCACGCCGGACCTCTGGACTTGTGCTTAACATGCCTAGTGGTAAGGTCGTGAGTTCTGCCAGACTGCCAACACCAAGTGTGTGTGTTGTGCCACGGTTACTATCGCCTGTTTACTCGACGCGTTACGTGAAATGTCCACTAGCTCTCATCTGTATTCTACTCGCTCGTCTATTCACGTTCACTCTACTATCTCGTCTATTCATCTAGTGCTCTCATCTACTTCTTGGTACTCTATATTGGCCATTGACTGATTGTCTAAAGATAAAAAATATAACTAATGCCTGGCAATATATAAAGGGCCCGATCTGGTCCTGGGATGTGCGCCCGAAAGTGCTAGTTCCCATGGAGTAAATGATCAGAGTGTTTGGCATTACACTCAAGTGCTATCTATCGTGACTATCTATATGACAATCAAAAGTGCTATGTTCTCTCGTTGTCCATTGACAACAAAGTGCTATCTATCGTGACTATCTAAATGACAATTAAAAGTGTTATGTTCTCTCGTTGTCCATTGACAACAAAGTGCTATGCTATACCCGTTGTGCTATTTGTACCATGGCCATCTTGCTATACTTGACATCGTGCTATCTTGCTATTATTGTGCTATTCCCGACACTTGTGCTATTCTTGGAAAGTCTATATTTCGAAAGTCTTGCTATTTTGTTCACGTACTATCCTGCTATCTATTTTACTTGACTCTATCTCTCTCGCTCTATCATTAGTTACTCTGCCTTCAATGCATTAATTACTTAAAGCCTGCTTGAGCCTAAGATTTAAGTCCTGCTGAGCGATGTTCGCTCACCCTGCGTTATCTGTCGTTGTGTTCTCAGGTGAGACCGAAGATGAACCATACACTCAGGAGGACGGGAACGACCTGGAGTGATGTCATAAGTACCCTAGTGTCCTATTGCTATGTTTAACGTTGTAGTAGTTAGGTTTGAAGTTTAGTCTTTTGCTTTCTTTCAATGTAATCAGGCCCCATAGATTGGCTTTGATATTAGTGGTTGTAACTAGACATTGAAAAGTATTAATGAAATGAATTCTCTTTAGTATTATTCACTGTGCAATGGTTTGATGTCTAGTACTCGCTCTATACCCTTTTCTTGCAACTGCCTCGTGTTCCGATATTCCGCGTCGGGGCGTGACACCATGTGCCCTAGTTTAAGAGATATAAGCGTTTTATGAAGATCGCTACATGTTCCCTGCATTTTTTTGCATTTTTCGGGTTGCATGTTGAATCGCGTCTGCGTCAGACGCCGTGATTCAAGAGACTGGTATCGCGTCGGCTTCTGCTACAGCGATTACACGAAATGCGTCCTTCGAGGGTGACACGATTTGGTGCGCCCAGCATCTCAAACTACGCGCCTCTGACCTATCAGACTTTCTCTAAAATGCGACCGCACGGGTCGACGCTTTTCAGGGTATTTTCCCACCCCAGGGAGACTGCGCTAGGGTTTTAAACAACACAGGGGATCCTACCGACGCGTTTCTGCACGCCTTCAAAACACGGCCAGTACCCACGACGTGGTTTAGCTATGTTGTTCTAGCACCAAAATTAGCTCTATTTAAATGGTTCTTTCGACTATTTAAGCATGTTTATGCCCTGTAAAGTTGAGAAATGAACAGTAAACCAACCTGTTATTAAATTTTTATTTATGTCCCATAATTCTTTAATTTAAACTATAATTTGCACAATCATTCAATGTTCATGATCTCATGCACATGCACACACCAAATATTCACCCTTTCTATAAAATGATACAAAAAATACGTGAAATAAATTATTTGATAATTTAATTAACTAATTGCACATTAATCACCAGTTTTAATAATGACATTGTCTTCATTTATTTCGTGGTTTTTGGAACACCGAGATCGCTGCTCCACTATTCTAGAATTCCTCTGGGACGTCGAGCAACTTGTTTCATTTACACACTACTCTCTTGACTAGTTGGAACCTCTCTATCGGACATTCCGTTCTAGTAGACAAGGGACCTTCTTGTTAAGACCTCTGTAAGACTCCGTACTATGTGGATTCCCTCATGGAGACCGAGCTGGTTGTACCCTAACGCCCATAACACCTCTTAGGGATCAATATGATCCAAACAGATTTAGAAGTTCTCTCTCATCTTGATAACACGCCAGACCTCTGGACATGTGCATAACATGGCCAGTGGAAGGGTAGTGAATTCCACCTGACTACCAACACCCGTTTGCACGTGTTGTGCAACTGTTACTATTGCCCATTTAATTCGACGTTTTATGCGCATTGACCTATAGTTCTTATCTACACTCTACTCGCTCATCTATTCACACTCTCTCTGCTATCTCATCTACTCATCTAGTACTCTCATCTATTTCTTGGTACTCTTTATTGGCCATTTGACTGATTGTCTAAAGATAAATAATATAACTAATGCCTGACAATATATAAAAGGGTCGGGTCAGGTCCTGGGATGTGTGCCCAAAAGTACTATTTGCACGCGGGAGTTGAATGACCAGAGTGTTTAGCATTACACTCAAGTGCTATCTATCTCGACTATCTAAATGACAATCAAAGTGCTATACTATACTCGTTGTGCTATTTTGCGTTTGTGCTATTTGTGCTATGGCCATCCTTCTCTGTGCTATATTTGGAAACATGTGCTATTTCAATCACGTGCTATCATGCTATCTCTTACATTACTTGACTCTCTCACTTTACCATATAGAAACTCTGATTTTAATACATTAATCATGTAAAGTTGCCCATACCATGAGATATAAATCCTACTGGGAGTTATCACTCACCCTATGTTATTTGTCATTGTGTCTCAGATGAGGCCGAGGAGAATGAATACACTCACGAGGATGGGGAGGACCAGGAGTGATCCATGAGTGCCATGGCATCACCAAGTTATCCTAGAGTGTCTTAGTAGTCTTTTATTTCCCTCTTATGCATTAGAGTCAATTGGGCCCTATGTTATGGCTCTGAGTTAGTTCATGTAATAGACAACAGTTGAATTATCAATAAAAGTTATTTGATTTCGTATTATTAAATGGTCCAATGGTTTGTTGTCTATTCTACGCTCTATACTTGCTTACTTGCAACTGCCTCACGTTCCGATATTCCGCGTCGGGGCATGACAATGGTATTGAAGCTCGAAGTCATAGTCCTTAAGAAACTCGATCAACCTTCTCTAGCACAGGTTCAACTCCTGATGATCAGATTTTCCCCATATAATTTAAATAAATTAAATATCTATTTTGGTGATTAACAAAACTAAGACAATGTGCATTTTTAACATAATTTCTATAAGATTTGAGCACAGGAAATCTAACAAAGAAATACAAGCTAAATTGGTAAGTATTCTTCATACCAGCATTTACAGTTCAAAGCATATAATTTTCTAAGTACACATCGACTCTCTAGTTGTTATAACGATTTTCTTAGAATAATAACGATTCCGTCATTCACATCGATTTTGGTTCTATAACGATTTCATAAGTCTTTGCTATTATATTGCAGTCTATCTCATAGCAATTCGCTAATAGATCACAACGATTTGCCTCTCATAACGATTCGCTAAGAGATCGCAACGATTTGCCTCTCATAACGATTCACTAAGAGATCGTAACGATTTGCTTCCATAACCATTCGCTAAGTGATTGCATCGATCTCACAATGATTTGCTAAGAAAACATAACGACTTGGTTCATAACGATTTGGTTATCGCATCGATTTCTTAAGTGAGAACAACAATTTGCTCTCACAACGATTTCTTAAGTGAGAACAACGATTTGCTCTTACAACGATTTCTTAAGTGAGCACAACGATTTGCACTCACAACGATTTCGGTTTCACAACGACTCGTTAAGTCTCATAACTACTTGATCCTTGTAACGATTCGATAAGTTACACAACGACTCTGTCACTGTAACGATTCGTTTAGTTACATAATGACTTAGTCGCCGTAACGATTCGATACAGCAAACAACGATTTGCTCAGATCGTTTTGTCACTGACAACTTGCTCATAACGATTTGCTTATAGAGTCATAACGATTTGTATGTGCATCGGTTTGCTTATGAGTGCACAATGATTTACATGGATAACGACTCCTTTTCATAACGATTTCATAAGTCATGCATGTAACGATTTCATGGAATATAACGATTTAATATCTGAACTCATTTTTGAATACATTGAAAAGTCAAAATCTTCACGTATACCTTGCTGACAACCATGCATTTATTACGACTAAATGTATCACTGCAGTACATGCAAATGATATCTTCTATTTTCGTTGTTATTCTGTAAACATATGTTTAGAAGAATAGAATGGAACTTCTATTTTTATATAAAATCATTCTAACATTGACTGACAACAAGAGACAGCGTAGCTGTCTATTGTTTTAGCATTTAATGCGTGCAGATCTCTGACAGTGCACCTCAATACAACGTTAGACAATATTGAAGATAACAATATCAGAGAACATCCTTTCTCTTGTTGCGTGCATGGAAAGCTAAAGACTGTTGAACAAGAAGCTCTACAGTGACATGCAGACAACGGACACTTCAACGTTCAATTTTCAAATGGAAGACATATATAGAAGACTGAAGCTCCAGAAGTAGATACAACACCAACGACAATCTTTTACAAGCTTTTCTATGAGCATCTGAAAGAGCGAAGCCTCACTCCATTGATTGTTTAGCTCTTAGCTCTCTGCATTCATTGTGTTAGTCTTGAGAGCTTCTGTAAACTGAGAGTGTTCCTCATTGTCGAACTTTCCCTCTCAGTCATTGCTTCAGATCAAGCGTTGGTCCTTAAGCTTGATCTAGGGGCATATCATCTCTTCAATACATTCTTGTGTTCTTTCCCTTCGTGTTGAAGGAAGACCTGGTGGTTTCCAGGGTGTTTGTTTCCCTTCGTGTAGAAGGAAGACCTGGTGGGATGCAGGGTGTTGTAATTCCTCTTCGGGTTGTGAAGAGAAGACCAGCTGCGGCTGGGTCTGTAAGTGTCCTTGAGAGGGACTGTACCCTTGGGTAGTGAAATCCTAAGATATTACTCAGGGACTGGACGTAGGACTCCTAAGAAGAGGGGATCTGAACCATGATAAATCCTTGTGTAGTGTGATTACCTTTGTGTGTTTGTTGTTTACCTTTACTAACACTAATAACTATCAAAGTATGTTTTGTGTGACTGTTTTGTGAACAAATTTTAGGTTCTCAATAATTTTAAGAATCCCATTCACCCCCCCTCTGGGCTTGCTAGCTGGGCAATAACTCCTTCTGAGAGAAAATATACCTCAATCTTTTGTGGTATGTAAACACCTCAAACCTGACACTATAGAGATAGTGTCTCAAGATCTTCAGTGCATGGACCACAGTCGCTAACTCCAAATCATGGGTCGGATAGTTATGCTTATGCTCCTTTAGTTGGCGAGAAGCATAGGCAACTACCTTACAATGTTGCATCAAAATACAACCAAGGCCTATCTGTGAAGCATTCGAATAGATTACAAAACCCTCAGCACCACTAGGCAAAATCAACACGGGTGCAGATGTTAGCCTTGTCTTCAGCTTCTAACAACTACTCTCATAGTCCTCAGACCATGCATACATAACCCCTTTCCTGGTCAGCTTGGTGAAAGGTGCTTCTATGGAGGCAAAGCCTTCAATGAATCGTCTATAATAGCTTTCTAACCCAAGAAAACTCCTGATTTCAGATGGTATCCTCGAAGTCTCCCATTCTAGCACTGTTTGAACCTTCACCGGATCAATAGCAACTCCCGCACCTGAAATGACACACCTAAGAAAGTGAACCTTGCGCATCTAGAAGTCACACTTGCTGAACTTGGCATACAGCTTGTGCTCTCGGAGAACCTCTAGAACTGTCCTCAGATGCTCTCGGTGTGTAGCCTCATCAGGGGAGTAGACTAACACATCCTTGATGAACACCACAACAAAACTATCCAAGTATGGCCTAAACACCCTATTCATGAGATCCATGAATGCTGCAGGGGCGTTAGTCAGACCAAATGGAAGCACAAGAAACTCAGTGTCCATAGAGGGTCCTTAATGCAGTCTTGGAAACATCCTCTCCCTTGATCCTCAACTGATCGTAGCCAGATCGCAGATCTATCTTGCAGAACACAGATGCATTCTGCAGCTGATCAAACAAATCATCAATTCGCGGCAAGGGGTACTTGTTCTTCATAGTCACCTGGTTGAGCTTCCTGTAGTCAATGCACAACCTAAGGGAACCATCCTTCTTCTTCAGGAATAGAACAGGCGCGCCCCATGGTGACACACTAGGGAGAATGAACCCCTTGTCAAGCAACTCCTGCAACTGCTTCCTCAGCTCAGCCAACTCTGCAGGTGCCATCCAGTAGGGAGCCTTAGAGATAGGTGAGGTCCCTGGAAGCAACTCTATAGTCAACTCTATCTCCGTAGCTAGTGGCAAACCAAACAAATCATCAGGGAACACGTCTAGAAAATCTTGCACAACCTCGATCTCCCCAAACATAGGTGATGGAACGGCCTTAGAAACTAATACCACACTGGCAAGGAAAGCTTCACAACCCTTATTCACCATCTTCATAGCCTTCATGGGACAGATCACAAACCTTCCTACAAGATTCCTTGGCAACGGATGTGAGAACTCATCCTCTCCAGAAATATGGAAAGTAATTCTCTTCCCCCTGTAATCGACCAAGGCATAGTGCTCCTCAAGACAATCCAAACCAAGTATGGCATCATAGTCCTTCATCTTGAGCAAGTAGAAGCACCCAAACAATCCTCGATCTTCAATGCACACAGGTAAAGATGGAATGCACTTCCTGGACGCTACAGTACCTGATGGTATGTGCACAGACAAGGGAACCTCTAACTCTTCTGCCTCAACTCTAGACTCTACCGCTAACAGCTTAGCAAACCGCTCGGAAATAAACGACTGTGTAGCACCGGTATCAAACAATACTCGAGCCTGCACACCCATAAGTAAAATAGTACCTTCTGTGAGGTTCTGTGCCTGCCCTGCATCCTCATGTGCTATCGCATACACTTAAGCTTGTGCGCGAGGCCTTTCCAGGATTCCCTGTCACTGGTGTCGTTGCTGCTGCCACTGCTGGGGCTGGTGCTCTTCTCTGCACAAATTGCTGAAGTTTGGGGCAGTCTCTGATCTGGTGCTCGGTGCTGCCACACTTCAAGCACTTCCCTGCTAGCTTCCAACATCCTGAGCCTTCGTGTGTCGTTCCGTAATGAGGACACTCCTTCTTGTCACTGGGCCTGAAGCCGGGTGTCTGGGGTACAACTGTTGACTGACTCGGAGTTGTTGTACGTTGTGGCTACTGGTACACAACTGCCTTCTTCTTGTCCTGCCTTTAGAAAGGTGGCACTGACCTCTTCTAAGTTGTCGTCTTTTCCTCCATGGATTGATCCATCTCGCTCTCCTGCCTGCATGCTGCGCTGAGAGCCTCATCTAAGGTCCGATGGTCAAATGCTACCAGCCTCGACCTTAGTGATGGTCTGAGTCGCATCACGAACTTCTTTGTGTTCCTGTGCTGATCTGCAACAATATGGGGAGCGTACATGGAATGCTCAGTAAACCTGGCCTCGTACTTTAGGATAGTCATGGAACCCTATGTAAGAGATAGGAACTTCTACTCCATCTTGTCCTATATATGCTCGGGAATAAACTTCGCCCGAAAGAGTCTAGTAAACTTGGCCCAAGTCACCTCCAAAGCACCATCCTCGTACCCCGTACGTAGCATAGAGGCCCACCAAACATCGGCTCTCTCCTACAAAATACAACCCATAATCACCATCTAATCCAAAATCCAAATCTTACACAAGTACATATTCTCTAAGTACCTGTAGCATGTAAGTCACCAGGCTAACTTTATCCTCTTCTGCACACCTGATACCACGGAAGATCTTCTCCACCTCTCTCATCTAGCTCTCTGGCAGAAGGGGCTGACTCTCACCCTTAAAAGAAGGTGGAGCCATCCTCTTAAACCTCTCTATGATAGACGGACCACCATGGCCTTGCTCCTGTGGAACTGGAGCTAGAGCCTGAGCCTGAGACATAAATCAACACATAAGACAATCAACAAAACAGGCTACCCCTATTTAACAACTCTAACCTGTGCCTGCAACTGGGCTTGCAATGCAGCCTGAGTCTGGGCCTGCGCCTGCATCGCCTAGACCAGGCCTTGCATAAACACACCATAGTCCACAGGCAGTCGTGGAGGAAGTGCTGTGGGACCCTAGGGTGCTGAGGCCTGCTGCTCATCCCTCTCCTCATGTCTTTGCTCATCCCCCCTAGCCTAGGTGTCATGCCTACCACGGCTCGCCATTGCCTGTAAAACAATTAACTCAGTTAGAAACTAAGTTACTTAGTCCTAACCATTTTCTTTAACTATCTTTAATTCATTATTAGATGTTTTCCACATGTATGGAAAAATTTTATAAAGACTTTGAAATATTTTATAGATGATGGCTTATTTATGCATAATCTCAACCTGTGGGCTCTGATCCCAATCTCTGAAATGACCCTCTTTATATCGGTACGATTATACCAATCCACGTCGATATAATGTGCGCCGTCACAGTGGGACATGTACCCAACACAATGTAGTAGGTAGAGATGTACATAAATAACGAAGGAAAGTATAACGGAAATGAAAGAAATTCTTATTCCATTATCATTACACACATCCCACAGTCAATATAGTAGTAATGTAGACAAACAAAGTCCATAATTAAACAAGTCCATATCATAACATTGTTCACATACTAGTAATTGGAAAGTACAAGCCATGCAATTAATCTTCGAATAGCGCTGCTACTCCTCTTGCTCGGAGTCGCTCCTCACCATCTCTTCTTCTATCTCAGAAACACATGTCTCACCTATATGTTAAAGCAAAGATGAGTCTTCACAAAAGACCAACAAGCAACCTATTGGCACATCCTTACACATATCACATTCATGCTACTCAATTTAACATAAGAGAAATTTTACCATAGTTCATGTCATATTAAACAAATACAATGAATAATCCATAACATGCTATCTACACATGGACTTAACTTAAATCATGGTATCAACGAGAACTCATTCATAACATATTTCCAATTAACTTGATCATAGAATTAAACACATGTTTAGCAAACCGAGCATGACATCTATCACTTTTCACATGCTTTTATATCACATATTCACACATTTTTCTTGCTGTTTTAACATAAATATAACATAATCACATGGTTTCACATTATTCCACATTGTAACACATTAGCACATCACTTCCACATGATCACTTGGCACATTCACACATAGTTCATATCTTTACACATTATTTTGTCGTGACACAGTCTGAACCACCATAAAGAAGGACACACATATCACATAACACATACCCATCACCTAGACATTATAGTGACGAATCTTGGTAACTGCGCAGAACTAGGAGAAGCCCTCTCCACCCTAACCAGTGATACTCGTCCACCTCCAGGATTTCATCCTAATGCCCAAAGGATATCACATACACATTGAGCCTTCTCATAGGGACTTTTTTATAGTACGGCTCCATAGCCTTCTATGGTAGCAGTGTCAATTTCGGCACAACATTCACTTAATCACATTATTCCAATTAATCACATGCTTAATACTATTTTACATGCTCTCTATGGTCCATTCACACGCTTATAATTCAAACACATATATCTCAAGTTACAAAACTTATCATGACTATCTAACAGTATTAAAACATATTTAACAGTGCCTAAACATGATTCTAATCAACAGGAAATATTGTTTCATGGTTACTCATGCTTAATATATATTTTAATAACTTATAATTGGAAATAGTACTTACGGATGTCAGAACATGCTCATATTTTAACCATAAACTCTACACATGAAATATATCATATGGTTAATTTTTAAGAATTTCATAGTAGTATATTTATTTTTAATATTTAACATAGATCTCATATAATTTAATAAGATAATTCAATTAGACATGATAGATAGTGAACTGATGGTCCTAATAGTCTTAAAACATGCATACAGAAATCGCAAGAGCATAGAAAATTTCTATAGCAATATCACACATCATACATATTTTACTTGAATTTAAATCTGACCTAACATGCTCCTTTTCTGATAACAGAAAATCTATAAATTATAAATATACTCAAAAAATTATCAGGAAATCAGGAACCAATCTACTAGACATACCTGACAAGAAATTTTTTTTATAACACATGCATACAATCACAAACCCTCAAAAACTTACATCACATAAGTTGAAATCACTATTCTGTAAAATCAGATGAACTTGAAGGCAAGGGGCTTGCCGTTAGGATGGGTTAACGGCATGATCGACTGTTGTTAACTCAGGAACTTGGCCGCAAGAAAGTTGTCGTCAACCTCATGTCTGCAGAAAGTGCAGACTGAAACAAGGAATTTGGGGGTCTATGACACAAGTTAAAAATCTGAAAAAAAATCCCTAAACTATAGGTGATAGGTCTAGGGATGAAACCCCTAAGTTTCTTGCCTCTCTAAAAACCCCTGAAGATCCAATTTGTCAAAGAAGCCCTCCTCGGACAAGCCAAAGAGGTGACTTTCCACGCCTTGATTCAATCTTCATACTCTTGCAGACGATCCCTCGTTGTTAGGAGAGCTTCTCCACCTTCAGTAGAGACTCCCCTATGCAGCAGATCATCGAATCAACCCTCACAGGTTCTCTCTTTTCTCTCCCCGAAACCTAGAAAACCTTTCTGAGACAAAGTCCTCTCTTTGTAGAGAAGACTTAGTTTTATAGGCAATTGGGTCATGAGAATCCTAGGTCATAAGAGTCCTAACCTTTGGGGATGTTTCCTAATCCATCTCCTGGAGAAAACTAGATAGTTTCAAATCTAGAATCCCAAACGCAGTCGGAGAAGTTAACGGCCACATAGCTGCTGCCAACTAGAAATAAACGTCAATCGATGTTGACGTCTAGATCCTCTGGCCTCACAGTAAATGACACAAGTATTTCCGTTAACGAGCCCTTAATGTCAATGGATGTTGACGTTAAGAAGAATTTTTGGGTAGAACAATAAAACATCAAAACAGTCAGAAAATACACAAAAATTTTAGGGCCTTACATAGAAACTGTGCAGTGGTTTGATGTTTATATTGCTCTATACTTGCATTATATTAACTGTTTCACTTCTCGATATTCCGTGTCGAGACGTGATAGTTTTGTGGAATTGGAGAATAGGATGTCTTAATTAGAACTCATAGGTTTAGGATGTTCTAGGATGGGCTGCCTTGATTACACATCGTTTGTCTTACCTATGTGAGGAATTAGGTAGAACCCAGGAACAAGGACTAAGCGATACTCACACACACACTAACTTAGTTCCAACATGATACCTTAATGCAAGGTTACTTTTGTAGGAACTTAGGTACTAAGATGGCTGCCGAACATTCTCAACTAAGGGGCATGCCACAGACCATCCAGCAGCTCACCAATGCCCTTCTGCAAGCTACACAGGGAGGGGGAAATCGAGAAGTAGGAGAACTGCATCCCAATTTTAGAAGCATTAATCCACCCAGATTTAGCAAAACCACTAACCCAGACGAAGCCAAACACTGGCTTAAGGAAACGGAAAGAATTTTCAATGTCATGCAGTGCGTGGTTGAAGATAAGCTGCTACTGACCACTTTCCAATTAGAGAGAGACGCCTTCACCTGGTGGGAGTCTGTAGAAGAGACCAGAGCTGATGGTCAATTCACTTGGAACGAGTTCAAGGAATCATTTAATGCTAAATACTTCTCAGAGCACATCCAAGAAAGAAAGACTGTTGAATTCGCTGCCCTTAAACAAAGAAGCCTCACTGTGGCTGAGTATGAGGCATAATTCTCTAGACTGGCTCGCTACACCAATCATCTCATTAACACAGAATGTATGAAGGTTAAGTGTTTCCTCAACGGCCTTAAACCCCAGTACATAATACAACTAGTCCCTCTCGACATCCAAACTTATGCCGAGATGGTTGAAAAGGCCCAACTCCTAGATGATGCTACTGATTACACTGAACGCATCAAGGGGAGGTTTATTAAGAAGAAGCTGACACCTGGCTCTTCTAGTGCTAAGACGACAAACGACAAGAAGCGACCTTCCAATATCACTGAAGGGTCAAGTCAGGAGAAGAAGTCTAAGGTAATTGTCCCCACTATTCCAGCCAGAGGCAACTGCAAGCACTATGACAAGCCCAGTCACACTGCCGATGAGTGCTGGAGAAAGGTTGGCACATGTTTGCATTGTGGTAGCCGCGAGCATCGCATCCCCGAATGCCTGTTATTGAAGGAACACGAGAAGTGCACTAATGTGCCAAAGAAACAAGGTAGACTGCAAGCTCTACAAGATGAGGAAGCCACTGAGGAAGGAGGAGTGGTAGAAGGTACATTACCAGTTTTCTCACAATCAACAATTGTTTTGTTTGGTATTGGTGCTACACATTCGTGTTGACCAAGTTGCAAGCCCAAAGGGGGGTTGAATAGGTTGCTTCAAGAGTATCTTAAAATTTTCCTACTTAAAATAAATTCAGACAGAAACACACTAAGCGCAAATGTTAGAGTTAGTGAGCAGTGGAAGTAAGATAAAAACAATCACACACAAATGCATAAGAATTTTATCCTAGTTCAGACCTCCTATCACCAGAAGTCCTACGTCCAGTCCCCAAGAAACTACTTGGGATTTCACTAACCAAGGGTACAGTCTCCCTCAAGGACACTTACACATCCAGCACCTACTGGCCTTCTCTTCAACCCACTAAGAGGCAATACAACCACCTGTAGCAACAAGTCTTCCCTTTAGCAAGGGGAACTAAATCCTCTACTCATAGCAGGTCTAATCTTCTCACAGGAAGAGGAACACTCTTAAAAAAGAGTTGAAGGGATGGCCCCTGGACCAAGCTTATACAACAAGCTTTGCTTGATCTGAGGCACAAATTGAGAGAGGAAGAATATAGACTATAAAGCTATCCTCTCATAACAATTGACTGTCAAATAAAAGAAGTAAGGGCTTTAGGAGAGCTTGGAGAAGTTCGTCTTGGAGTGAAGGTGCACTGCTCTCAATGGTGGATGTGAAAGCTTGTGTGAATCCACGTGTATTGCTTGTATATGCGTCGCTTGTTCTTCACAGCCATCGTCTTCTTATAAATATTTCAGCTTTCTTCAGATGTGTCTGTTGAAGTGTTCATTGTCTCTTATTCCTGTTGAACCACTCTTATATTTTATCCTTTATTTTGGTGATAACAAAACTCAAGATTAACTTAAATATCAGGAATATATTTAATGTCATGTTTTCCTCGCAAATACAACTCACTATGGAACTATCATGATTTGCTTAAGTTCCACATCCATTACTATACAAAAACATCGATTTCGGTTCAACATCAATTTCGTTTAGAGCATCTACTTCAGTTAAACATCGATTTCAATCAAACATCGATTTCACTTAAGCATCGATTTCACTAAAACATCAATTTCGTTCAACAACAATTTCACTTGAACATCAACTATGTATCAACAACGATTTCGGTTTAACAATGATTACATCTCAACATCAATTACATATGTACATAGATTATTATGTAGGCATCGACTTTAACATCGATTTCATTCAATCATCGACTTCTGTTGATCATCAATTTTCGATCAACATCGATTATCTTAAACATCGATTACGTTTCACTTAAACATCGATTATGTTTAAACATCAACTCTCGTTGAACATCGATTATGTTTAAACATCAACTCTATTTGAACATCGATTGTCTTTTAACTTAAACATCGACTACCTTAAGACATCGATTGCCTCTACATTTCAAATATTTGAAAATGTCTTTGGCGCCCAAATGAAAAATCAAATATACTTCACATGTTGATCTTATTATTTCTCTATTTGACTAAAACTCATCATCCTGTCTATCCTTCAGGGTAGGTGAGATATTGTCAGCAGAAATCATGGACTTGCACATAAGAAGGTATGGACTATCTGTCAGAAGACTTTTCTAGTCTAACTTTTTCTTCCATGCATTAAATGTCTGCAGGACTATTCTACTCCTAGTCAAAATATTTCAACCTACTATTAGTATCCGTTAGACACGTGAAGATGTTTGTTAGACAGAAGAAGAAGGAAAGGAGATGGAGAAGAAGATGAGCAATGGGTGGAAAGAACTCCAAAAGAGCCAAGAATCTCCAATGGCCATCTATCAACGAATCTCTTCGAGCTGCTCCATAAAAGGGAGAAGGAAAAGTAGAAGAAGCAGAAGAAGACTGAGCGAACCTGAAGATTATTCAAAGAGTGTACATCCAGTGAGCATTAAAATCCATACACACTCAAGCAAGAAAGGAAGAGAGCTGGAGCCCATTCAAGCTGAAGCATTCAAGCCGTCTTACTCTTTCCTCATTCTCTCTCTCTGTGTCTTTATGTATTTGAAAGAGAGAACTGGGGGTTTAGCCTAAGGAGAGTCTTGTCCTGTAAACTCTTTCCTTCTTAGGCTCAGTCTCAGATCAATCATTTCATTGTTTATATAGAGCTTGATCTAGGGCCTTCAGGTCCTTGCTTCTGTGATCTGAAGTGTTCCTCTTGGGGTAGAAGAGAAGGCTTGATGTGCAAGTGTTCCCCTTTTTGAAGGAAAGACCAGCTTGCACCTAGTGGTGACCTGCTGGGGTCTGTACCAGTGTTACCCTTGATTAGAAGGGAAGACCTGCTGGGGTGTGTACCAGTGAGTTGCTTCTGAGCTCGTAAAAGAAGCACCTAGCTGAGGTGAAACAGTGGGCTGCCCTCTTGCTCGAGAAAGAGAAGAAGACTAGCAGGGGCTAGGTGTTGTATGTCCTAAAGGGGGATTGTACCCTTGGTTAGTGAAACCCCAAGAGTTTGCTTGGGGACTGGACATAGGACTCCTGGTTGATAGGAGGTCTGAACAAGGATATATCTCTTTGTTTCTTGTGTGCTTACTTCCGCGCATTTAATTTCTTTGCACACACTTATTTAGGCTAACCAAACATTTTCAAATGGTGATTTTATTTCAGTTTTTTAGATTACATATTCACATCCCCTCTAGGTTAGTCTTGCTGCCAACCGTAAGTGGGCCAACAAGTGGTATCAGAGCTATGGTCTCTGAACATCTAGAAGATCCAACGATCTTTGAGCAAAGATCCATGGCAGCTCAAGGTTTTGCAGAAGGTCAATCCATATTTCGGCCTCCACTATTTAATGGAGAAGGTTATCAATACTGGAAGACTAGGATGGAGTTCTTCCTTCAAGGCTATGACTACCAAATCTGGAGCATCATAGAAGATTGTGATCTCTAAATCTCCAAGCCCAAAGAAGAAAGGACTGCTGAAGATAAGAAAAAGCTATCCTTGAACAGCAAGGTAAAAGCTTCATGTGTTGTGCTCTGACCAAGCAAGAGTTCAACAAAGTTTCTTCCTGCAAAACAACAAAGGATATGTGGGAAACACTAAAGCTCACATATGAGGGAACAAATAAAGTTAAAGAGACAAGAATAGACATACTTGTCATACAATATGAGAAGTTCCAAATGGAACCTGGTGAGTCCATATCTCAGATGTACAATGACTTTACTAAAATTATCAATGGACTCGCAGGTTTAGGAAAGAAATATAACCAGGGAGAGATGATCAGGAAGATTCTAAGATCTCTTCCAGCAAAATAGACTGCAATGGTCACTGCTATAGAAGAAGCAAATGACCTCTCCAGTATGACTTTGGAGAAGCTCATTGGATCTCTCATGGCCCATGAGATCAACGTGAAGAGGTTAGAAGAAAACTCTTCAAGAGGAAGATCAATCAATGCATTGAAAGCTGAGGAAAGAACTTCAGATGAAGACACTACCAGTGATAGTAGTGATGTTTACAGTGAAGAAGAAATAATCCAAAAAATCTTAGCCAAGAGCAAGGATAAAATGAAGAAGAAAGATGAGGAAAAGAAGAAGAAAAAAGAGAAACACAAGAAATACAAAAGTAAGACCTTCACAGCTACATGGGATAACTCCTCAGAAAGCTTATGCACCGAAGAAGATGAAGAGAATGTCAATCTGCTCTTGATGAACAAAACAACAAAAAGGCATTCAAATGGGTATGGTTAGGGATGCTCTAAAGCATCTGATTAGTGACTATCTACTCTTCACTTCATTCATATCCGAAGAGAAAATAATCATCCTTAGTTTTTAGTTTTTGTTTTCAAAGTTACATTTCCTTTTGTTGTTTATTCCCTAAATTACAATGCTACTAATATCCTTACAAGAATTTGTGATCAATGTAGGAAAACTTTGTAAAAACTTCCAAACAGAACAGCTAATGCAAATACAACAGGAGAAGTCCACAGACAAAGGAGCCATACACTGAGAGGGAGCCTCACATTCAGGGGGAGCAAATGCTAAGGGGGAGTAGTAAACACATTGTTGAACCCCTCTCATTCAAACTCTCAGCATATTGGTAAGAAGTCCTTATAAAGGAGGTAAATGCAAATGGTAAGACCATTCCATTTTGGTTATTGACAAAAAGGGGGAGAGTATCCTTAACCTGTGAATTTTCTATCTATTCCTTGTTTTGAGTATCTTTGTTAGAAAATTCTCATATGTTTTGTCATCACCAAAAAGGGGGAGATTGTTGAACCACTCTTATATTTTATCCTTTATTTTTGTGATAAAAAAACTCATGATTAACTTAAATATCATGAATATATTTAATATCATGTTTTCCTTACAAATAGAACTCACTATGGCACTATCATGATTTGCTTAAGTGCCACATCGATTACAATACAAAAACATTGATTTCAGTACAACATCGATTTCGTTTAGAACATCGACTTCAGTTTAACGTCGATTTCATTCAAACATCAATTTCACTTAAGGATCGATTTCAACATCAATTACACTGAAACATCGATTTCGTTCAACAACGATTTAACTTGAACATCGACTATGTTTCAACATCGATTTCGGTTCAACAACGATTACATCTCAACATCGATTACATATGTACACAAATTATTGTGTAGACATCGACTTTAACATCGATTTCATTCAATCATCGACTTCTGTTGAACATCGATTATCTTAAACATTGATTACGTTTAAACATCAACTCTCTTTGAACATCGATTACGTTTAAACATCAACTTTATTTGAACATCGATTGTCTTTTAACTTAAACATTGACTACTTTAAGACATTGATTGCCTCTACATTTCAAATATTTCAAAATGTCTTTGGCGCTCAAATGAAAAATCAAATATACTTCACATGTTGATCTTATTATTTCTCTGTCTGATTAAAGATCTTCTTCTTGTCTATCCTTCAGGATAGGTGAGATATTGTCAGCAAAAATCATGGACTTACACATAAGAAGGTATGGACTATCTGTCAGAAGACTTTCCTAGTCTAACTTTTTCTTCCATTCATTAAATGTCTGTAGGACAATTCTACTCCTAGTCAAAACATCTGGACCTACTGTTAGTATCTGTTAGACATGTGAAGAGGTTTGTTAGACAGAAGAAGAAGGAAAGGAGATGGAGAAGAAAATGAGCAATGGGTTGTAAGAACTCCAAAAGAGCCAAGAATCTCCATCAGCCATCTATCAATGAATCTCATCAAGCTACTCCATAAAAGGGAGAAGGAAAAGTAGAAGAAGCAGAAGAAGACTAATCGAACCTGAAGATCATTCAAAGAGTGTACATCTAGTGAGCATCAAAATCCATACACACTCAAGCAAGCAAGAAAGAGAGCTCGAGCCTATTCAAGCTGAAGCATTCAAGCCGTCTTCCTCCTTCCTCATTCTCTCTTTGTGTGTCTCTGTGTATTTGAAAGAGAGAACTGGGGGTTTAGCCTAAGGAGAGTCTTGTCCTGTAAACTCTTTCCTACTTAGGCTCAGTCTCAGATCAAGCATTTCATTGTTTATATAGAGCTTGAACAAGGGGCTTCAGGTCCTTGCTTCGGTGATCAGAAGTGTTCCTCTTCGGGTAGAAGAGAAGGCTTGCTGTGCAAGCATTCCCCTTGTTGAAGGGAAGACCAGCTTGCGCCTGGTGGTGACATGCTGGGTTCTGTACTGTTGAGTTACTGTAAGGCCCTCGAATTTTGCCCTCTCATATATGTGTTTGGTTGTGTGAGGATTTGATGCGTTGTGTGTGTAGCTATATATATATATATTATTTAGTATTTTTGTGCATATGAATATATATATATATATATATATATATATATGTTTCTATTGTGTATGTTATTTATTTACATTGTATAAATATTATTTTAAAGTATACATTGTAATTTACATGTATTTGCATTGTCTATATATAGTTTTATGCATTTTAAGTTCTGGCCGAAATGTCATTTGGCGTCAACATGAGTTGACGTTGAGTAGAGGTCAGCGGCCATATCGATGGACACCAACCTCATATAAGTGGCCATTAATGTTGACGTCTAAAACCCAGATCTTGTTGTGCTTCAGATCCGAAAACGCTTGCGATCTTTTCGCCTCTTGTTTAGGAAATCGTTCTCCAACGGTCCTCAACCCAACCCAAATGTGTACCCACCCCCCTGGGAGAATAAAAACTCCTTCTTTTGGCCGAATAGAGTCTTTTTGGCTCTTGGGTCAAAAGTCTAAAAACCTTAGTTCTTCTATGCAAAAACTTGGAAGTTTTGACCCTTTGATCCGGAGATTTGAGGCTTCTTCTGGCATTCTACCACGACTGGGAGGGAGTCTGAACAACGAGGAAGGCTTCCCGACTCTGGCATACATCGAGAACCATCACAGAACTCGGATAGAGGGGATCTTGGAGGCTTCTTGGCACAGGCTAAGGTGTGAGACCTCGAATTTTTATTCTCTTTATATATATACCTATGTATATGAATGGTGTGTTGAGTATTTGCTTCTATAAATTTTATCCTTCTTCTGAACATGAGCATGTGCGAATATCTATATAGGTATACATAGGTGTATATGATGATTAATGTGGAAGCGAACAATTAGCTAATTAGAGGTGTATTATGAATACCAAGAATTTCTAACTTAGGATACTTGAATAATACTATGCGTGTGCTATCTAAATATTGAAGAGTATCCTATACTACCTATTTCATGGAATTTTGCATGAGAATATAGGAAGTAGATATGTATATGTACGTTATCTTATGCGTGTGACAATTGTATACCTAATTCTACCTGCATAACACCTTGGTGTACTTATGTATGCATGAGTAGGTTTAGTTGTAAATATGGTTCATTGCATGGTTAGTTGATGCGTACATTGTACTTCGTACATTGCATGTACATAAAGAGTTCAAGCATGGTAGGTGTGTTTAGTAGTTTACATTGGGATTCTATACTCCTCAAGAATAACATGCATGTATTTTTATGATATTTAGGTGAGAATAGCCAATTGGCTAAATTATGCATGTAGTACATATTAAGGAATCCTATGCATGTAGTACTTAAGCAATGTTAGGTAAAGTTGTGTAAGTTAATCTAATTACCGGTGCGCATGTTGTACCCATCTATTCCAAGCATAATGTACATAAGTATGCTACACCCGTATGTGTATACTATATGTATGCCAAACCAAGTGTGTGTGTGCAAGGAATATTTTATCGAATAGATTATTCCTAGTTAACCTAACTCATATCACCTCCTAATGATTTGCGAAGCCCTCATAATTCTCGTCATTTAAATTGTCGTGTGTTGAGTCATACATGTGTAAAATATCACGTACGTACAGGTAGGTGTCTACGTACATTTTATCTTAGTATGTTTATGTATGCTTGTGTATGTATATAGATATTTATGTACATATTAATTAGTATAATTAATGTGCATATGGTGATATTAAATGTAAATAATTTATGTGACGAATGGTGATAGTATGTCTACCCTACTATATACATAATGCATGAATACATGCATTACATGCATAGTTTCTGCATAAATTAGGGTTCTGGCCAAAGGCCACCTTGGCGTCAACCTCTGGCCGCCGAGGTGGAGTCAACGTCCAGACATGGACGCCAACACTAACTCCGGCGTCCAAAGACATGGACGCCAACTTCTCTGACCTGCATGCGTTGCAGAGCCAGAAAATCCGGGAGCAAGGTATGGCCTCCATTGGGGGGATGTCCCCCAACGGCTCTCAACTTGTCAAATCGGTATGGTGAGTGGGTGCGGGGCTTTTATTAGGTCTGAACCCGAATTAGGCCTCTCCCACTTCTCATTTTTCACCCCTGCAAGAGGAGAGAAGAAGAAAGAAAAACCCTAGAGCATTTTGTGAGAAAACCCCATTTTAGAACCCTCAAATCCGACCCCTTGGAGCTGGATCTGGAGATCTACTGCAACAAGGAGGAAGCTGAAGCAAAGGAGAAGGCTTCCCCATCATCACCTCGGCGTGGAGATCACCCAATAACCCGGAGGAAGGCGATCTTGGAGGCACTTCTGCAACTTCTTGGAACTGCCCAAGGAGGTCTTCTTTGAGCCATAAATCCCTTGGAGGAATTTTAGAGAGGCAAGTGACCTATCTATGGTGTCCCCATATGAGTCTAGGTGGGTTTTGTTATTTTTATGGAATTTTCCTCGAGTCCTAGACCCTCCAATTCACCCAAGTTTCAGAGCTCGGGTCTATGTTTTCTGCACAGACCTGGTTAGACGGCAAGGTCCTTGGACGCCTGTGATGAGCTTGGCGTCCATCGACCATGCCGCTGACCCTGAGTCAGCAGCCAGAGACCGCCGCCTAGTTCTTCTGGACAGAACAGTGGCTGTTCTTTCCCACTTATGCAGTAATTTTGGTATGTTTTATGCGATGAGGATATATGGTAAAGCTTATACTCTATGTATATGGTTAGTTGTGGTGTGTGAATGAATGTGGGATGTGAATGGTGAATGTAGGATAATGATATTTTGTAAACTTGTGAGCATGACTTGTAGGCAATTTTGCAAAATCCATGATTCATGATTTGGATTAGTGTGAATGCCTTAGTTTCGGTTTGATCATGAAGAATAGTGGGTCAGCATATGTGTTTGCAAGTATTAGTAAATTATCCATGCTTGTGAAATTTGTAAATAAGCTCGGTTCGGTAAAATGAAAACATGCGAAAATGGTTTGTGATAATTGATCGATAGATGTATGAATTAGGGTAATGTGGTATTCTAAAATCATACATGTATTAGTAGTCTCTGTATAAAACAGCAAGTGACTAAATTACAAGATGTGTTAGACCCATGTTAACTTAAGTTGTTAATAGTATGCTAATTAGGCGTTTTATTTTCTGTAAATTCTATGTAGATCATAAGAATCTGAAAACTTGGGAGTATGATTATGAACCCGAAAACAGCATGTGGTAAAAATTTCAGGTCATTTGGACCCGTAAGTAAAGAGTTATGTGTTTTCATGAGAAATGTGAATAATTCGTACATACGATCGAAATGTGATTAGATTTTGTTTAAACCCAGCATGATTAGTTTGTCTACTGTGTGTTAAACCTTGAAAACTCTGTAGTACCATGTTAGGAAAAACAGAGGTGTTCATGTGAGTAAGAAAGTGTGAATGTACTGAAAAGTGTAAAGTGTAAGAACCATGTGTAAAACGGTAATGTGTAAAAGTGTAAAAGTTGTGCCTATGTGACACTGCTACCCTAGAGGCATCGGGAGCCGTATATAGAAAAGTCCCTATAGAAGGCTCCATGTGATATAAGTTTGTCCCAAAGGCATTGGGAAAACCCCGGAGGTGGACAAGTACCACTGGATAGGGTGGAGAGGGCTTCTCCCGGTCTGCGCAGTTACCAAGATTCACCGCTGTATTGCCTAGGTGGTGAGTATGTGTAAGTGTTGTGTCATGTGTTGTGTTATGAGTTGTGTTGAGAGCTGTGCTAAGGAATGAGCACGAGCTATGGGATATTGTTTGTGTCCTCTACTGGTGGTTAGGACTATGTGTCATGGCAAATTGTTTAAGTAATGAAAAATGAGTAAAATGTGAAATATGTGAATATGGCACGTGGTAAGTGCCCAAGATGCACATGGTAAGTGCAATCGATGTGATATGTGATAAGTGAAAGTGAAAGAGAAAATGATGTGGAAATGAGTAAATTGTATAAGTGTGAACATGTGTACGTGTCAAATGTGTAAAAGTGAACAACGTGAATGAGTAAGTATGAAATCATGTGAAACCGAGAATGTGAGAATGTGTTATTGGAAACCATGTGAAATCAGTAAACTCATGTTGTCATTATCATGCTTATGTGTGCATAAATGCCTAGAATCCATGTTAGGGATAATTAGTGAAAATGAGTGCAAGATAGCTTGATTACTTGTTCACATGATGTGTTTTATGTATTATTGTAGCTCTCATGTGTAGATTTATAGTCATTGAATCATATGAAATCAGCAATCTAAAGCATGTGAAAAGGTTCATGTATGTGTTTAAAACTATGTGAAATCCATGCTAGTTGTGTCCCCTTTCATGTGTGTAAATTGTTCATGTTGATAGCTTTCATGTTTTAGCTCTTTAAAAGACTAAAGTTCCTGAGCAAATGGAATAGAGATCATGTGATAGGTGAATTTCATTTTACAAATCTGAAAGCATGAGTTATTTATAAAATTGTAGAACTTTCATGATAGGTAGAAAACTTGAATTGACTAGCATGCTATGTGTTGTTAATTGTAAAAGTGCATGTAGAAACCACTAAGACTTGTATGTGTATATCATGAGTAGTGTCGCTTGCTGAGTCTTTGGACTCACTCTTGCTTCGGCATACAGGTTGACAGGTATCGTGCACTAGAAGGTAGCGTGGTGAGGATCATCATTTAGAAGACTATTTTGTGGAGCTGTTACCAGTTGTACTTTTCTTTTGCACAAAAAGGATTATTATATGGACAATATTTTGGACATTGTAACTCTCTTTATTTTGTATTGATGTGGACATTGTCCTTCTATCTCGCTATTTAGATTATGGAATGTGTGTTGGTGACGGATTAACAGTTGAGTTGTTTATTTTATTCCGCTGTACTCTATTGCTATCCAGGTACATATCAACCTATCGACCAGTGTTGGGTAAATGTCCCACTGTGACGACGCCCTTTATACCGATGGGGATTGGTATAATCGTACCGGTATGAAGAGGGTCGTTACAGAGATTGGTATCAGAGCATAAGGTTGAGACTGTACATGGATAGGCCATCACCGTCACAACATTGCAAAGTCTTCATAGAGAATTGTCCATATATATAGAATCTACCACTAATGGATAGAAGATAATAGAGAGAATAGTTAGAATATAGTAGCCTAGGTTCTAATTTAGTTATTCATCTTGCAGACTATGGCTGGACGTGGTAGACGTGGTGCTCAGTCTCGGAGGTACGAGCAGAACCGCAAGCTGAAGAATTTTGTGAAAGAACTTAAGCCATCAGTAAGGGCTAGGCTTCTGGAACTCGATTCACATACCTTAGGAGAACTTCTAGGTGTGACCACCCAGCAAGAGAAAGGAGCGGGATCTCTCCCAGAGGGGGAGGCAACTCCAAAGGAGAAAACCTTGGAAGGTCAACAATCAACTGTGGCCTCAAGCATCGAGAAGCCCGAGTGCACCCAGTGCGGGAAGTGTCATGGTGGGAAAGCATGTTGGAGAAAGGAAGGAAGGTGTCTTAAATGTGGAAGCAAAGATCATCGGCTTAAAGAGTGTCCGAATCTGAAGATGAAGTTCACTCCGCGAGACGCTTCACTGACCGTGATATAGGAGCGAGAGCAACTGATGATGACTTCGGCGACGTCACCACAGGTACTCGATGCGATCTTCGAGGACGAAGATCTTTTTCTAGAGGGGGAGGGTGTGAGACCCCTAATTTTTATTCTCTATATATATATACGTATGTATATGAATGGTGTGTTGAGTATTTGCTTCTTGTGTGCTTAGCGTGCGTAGTTCATTGTGCCTACTATAAATTTTATCCTTCTTCTGAACATGAGCATGTGCGAATATCTATATAGGTATACATAGGTGTATATGATGATTAATGTGGAAGCGAACAATTAGCTAATTAGAGGTGTATTATGAATACCAAGAATCTCTGACTTAGGATACTTGAATAATACTATGCGTGTGCTATCTAAATATTGAAGAGTATCCTATACTACCTATTTCATGGAATTTTGTATGAGAATATAGGAAGTAGATATGTATATGTACGTTATCTTATGCATGTGACAATTGTATACCTAATTCTACCTGCATAACACCTTGGTGTACTTATGTATGCATGAGTAGGTTTAGTTGTAAATATGGTTCATTGCATGGTTAGTTGATGCGTACATTGTACTTCGTACATTGCATGTACATAAAAAGTTCAAGCATGGTAGGTGTGTTTAGTAGTTTACATTGGGATTCTATACTCCTCAAGAATAACATGCATGTATTTTTATGATATTTAGGTGAGAATAGCCAATTGGCTAAATTATGCATGTAGTACATATTAAGGAATCCTATGCATGTAGTACTTAAGCAATGTTAGGTAAAGTTGTGTAAGTTAATCTAATTACCGGTGCGCATGTTGTACCCATCTATTCCAAGCATAATGTACGTAAGTATGCTACACCCGTATGTGTATACTATATGTATGCCAAACCAAGTGTGTGTGTGCAAGGAATATTTTATCGAATAGATTATTCCTAGTTAACCTAACTCATATCACCTCCTAATGATTTGCGAAGCCCTCATAATTCTCGTCATTTAAATTGCCGTGTGTTGAGTCATACATGTGTAAAATATCACGTACGTACAGGTAGGTGTCTACGTACATTTTATCTTAGTATGTTTATGTATGCTTGTGTATGTATATAGATATTTATGTACATATTAATTAGTATAATTAATGTGCATATGGTTATATTAAATGTAAATAATTTATGTGATGAATGGTGATAGTATGTCTACCCTACTATATACATAATGCATGAATACATGCATTACATGCATAGTTTCTGCATAAATTAGAGTTCTGGCCAAAGGCCACCTTGGCGTCAACCTCTGGCCGCCGAGGTGGAGTCAACGTCCAGACATGGACGCCAACACTAACTCCGGCGTCCAAAGACATGGACGCCAACTTCTCTGACCTGCATGCGTTGCAGAGCCAGAAAATCCGGGAGCAAGGAATGGCCTCCATTGGGGGGATGTCCCCCAACGGCTCTCAACTTGTCAAATCGGTATGGTGAGTGGGTGCGGGGCTTTTATTAGGTCTGAACCCGAATTAGGCCTCTCCCACTTCTCATTTTTCACCCCTGCAAGAGGAGAGAAGAAAGAAAAACCCTAGAGCATTTTGTGAGAAAACCCCATTTTAGAACCCTCAAATCCGACCCCTTGGAGCTGGATCTGGAGATCTACTGCAACAAGGAGGAAGCTGAAGCAAAGGAGAAGGCTTCCCCATCATCCCCTTGGCGTGGAGATCACCCAGAAACCCGGAGGAAGGCGATCTTGGAGGCACTTCTGCAACTTCTTGGAACTGCCCAAGGAGGTCTTCTTCGAGCCATAAATCCCTTGGAGGAATTTTAGAGAGGCAAGTGACCTATCTATGGTGTCCCCATATGAGTCTAGGTTGGTTTTGTTATTTTTATGGAATTTTCCTTGAGTCCTAGACCCTCCAATTCACCCAAGTTTCAGAGCTCGGGTCTGTGTTTTCTGCACAGACCTGGTTAGACGGCAAGGTCCCTGGACGCCTGTGATGAGCTTGGCGTCCATCGACCATGCCGCTGACCCTGAGTCAACGGCCAGAGACCGCCGCCTAGTTCTTCTCGACAGAACAGTGGCTGTTCTGTCCCACTTATGTAGTAATTTCGGTATGTTTTATGCGATGAGGATATATGGTAAAGCTTCTACTCTATGTATATGGTTAGTTGTGGTGTGTGAATGAATGTGGGGTGTGAATGGTGAATGTAGGATAATGATATTTTGTAAACTGGTGAGCATGACGTGTAGGCAATTTTACAAAATCCATGATTCATGATTTGGATTAGTGTGAATGCCTTAGTTTCGGTTTGATCATGAAGAATAGTGGGTCAGCATATGGTTTTGCAAGTTTTAGTAAATTATCCATGCTTGTGAAATTTGTAAATAAGCTCGGTTCGGTAAAATGAAAACATGCGAAAATGGTTTGTGATAATTGATCGATAGATGTATGAATTAGGGTAATGTGGTATTCTAAAATCATACATGTAATAGTAGTCTCTGTATAAAACAGCAAGTGACTAAATTACAAGATGTGTTAGACCCATGTTAACTTAAGTTGTTAATAGCATGCTAATTAGGCGTTTTATTTTCTGTAAATTCTATGTAGCTCATAAAAATCTGAAATTTTGGGAGTATGATTATGAACCTGAAAACAGCATGTGATAAAAATTTCTGGTCATTTGGACCCGTAAATAAAGAGTTATGTGTTTTCATGAGAAATGTGAATAATTCGTACATACGATCGAAATGTGATTAGATTTTGTTTAAACCCAGCATGATTAGTGTGTCTACTGTGTGTTAAACCTTGAAAACTCTGTAGTACCATGTTAGGAAAAACAGAGGTGTTCATGTGAGTAAGAAAGTGTGAATGTAATGAAAAGTGTAAAGTGTAAGAACCATGTGTAAAACGGTAATGTGTAAAAGTGTAAAAGTTGTGGCTATGTGACACTGTTACCATAGAGGCATTGGGAGCCGTATATAGAAAAGTCCCTATAGAAGGCTCCATGTGATATAAGTTTGTCCCAAAGGCATTGGGAAAACCCCGGAGGTGGACAAGTACCACTGGATAGGGTGGAGAGGGCTTCTCCCGGTCTGCGCAGTTACCAAGATTCACCGCTGTATTGCCTAGATAATGAGTATGTGTATGAGTTGTGTAAGTGTTGTGTCATGTGTTGTGTTATGAGTTGTGTTGAGAGCTGTGCTAAGGAATGAGCACGAGCTATGAGATAGCAATCGATGTGATATGTGATAAGTGAAAGTGAAAGAGAAAATGATGTGGAAATGAGTAAATTGTATAAGTGTGAACATGTGTACGTGTCAAATGTGTAAAAGTGAACAACGTGAATGAGTAAGTATGAAATCGTGTGAAACCGAGAATGTGAGAATGTGTTATTGGAAACCATGTGAAATCAGTAAACTCATGTTGTCATTATCATGCTTATGTGTGCATAAATGCCTAGAATCCATGTTAGGGATAATTAGTGAAAATGAGTGCAAGATAGCTTGATTACTTGTTCACATGATGTGTTTTATGTATTATTGTAGCTCTCATGTGTAGATTTATAGTCATTGAATCATATGAAATCAGCAATCTAAAGCATGTGAAAAGGTTCGTGTATGTGTTTAAAACTATGTGAAATCCATGATAGTTGTGTCCCCTTTCATGTGTGTAAATTGTTCATGTTGATAGCTTTCATGTTTTAGCTCTTTAAAAGACTAATGTTCCTGAGCAAATAGAATAGAGATCATGTGATAGGTGAATTTCATTTTACAAATTTGAAAGCATGAGTTATTTATAAAATTGTAGAACTTTCATGATAGGTAGAAAACTTGAATTGACTAGCATGCTATGTGTTGTTAATTGTAAAAGTGCATGTAGAAACCACTAAGACTTGTATGTGTATATCATGAGTAGTGTCGCTTGCTGAGTCTTTGGACTCACTCTTGCTTCGGCGTACAGGTTGACAGGTATCGTGCACTAGAAGGTAGCGTGGCGAGGATCATCATTTAGAAGACTATTTTGTGGAGCTGTTACCAGTTGTACTTTTCTTTTGCACAAAAAGGATTATTGTATGGACAATATTTTGGACATTGTAACTCTCTTTATTTTGTATTAATGTGGACATTGTCCTTCTATCTCGCTATTTAGATTATGGAATGTGTGTTGGTGACGGATTAAGAGTTGAGTTGTTTATTTTATTCCGCTGTACTCTATTGCTATCCAGGTACATATCAACCTATCGACCAGTGTTGGGTAAATGTCCCACTGTGACGATGCCCTTTATACCGATGGGGATTGGTATAATTGTACCGGTATGAAGAGGGTCGTTACATAAGGAGAGCTTCTTCGACCCATATTTTTGTCTGTAGATTTTTATAAAGGCAAGTAATCCATACCCATTGTCCATACATGCGTCTAGTAGGTCCTAGGTATTTTTTCGAAATTTATTCATGTCCTGGAACCCCCGTTCTCCTTTATTTTTGTGAGATCTGTCTGCATTTCTATAGACAGGAACTTAACGGCATCATCTGCTGCCGTTAAGATCTGAGGTTGGTGGCATCCTTTGATGCCGTCTACCTGATTGGCGGCCACCTATGAGTCGTTGAGTTCATCAGGCAGTGACAGTGTGCTTGTTTGCCCTATAAAATCTATTTTCTGGTTTTTTCTGAACATGAGGATATATGGTAAAAGTATTATACTGTTAAATATCTCCAGACGATCTTGTCATGTAATTATGGTGAATTTTGTTCATTGTGTTATTTGTGTTAAATTTATTGAAATGTTGTGTTGAGCATGTTTTCATCATATAAATTAATGTTTGTGCGGTTTTTTGCTTAATTGGGATGTCAGAAATTTCTATAAGAAGTACATAGGTATCAGGTCATGCCATAAAATTTAGGCGAATTTAGTAATTCCGTGTGAATCATTAGAATATCTAGATTATAGAATAGTGAGCATTTATTATCTGTTTTAAATTTCAAATAAATTGTATGATGCAAGTTAAAATGTAACAAATTATAGGTGATATCATGACTGCTAGATGCAAGTTGTGGAATGGTTAAATGCATTTGTAACACTGTGAATCATGCTTGATTGAATTATTAATAATTGTGCAGAAAATTTGTTCTAATTTTCATAAATAGTGTGTATTTCCGAAAAATATGAGGATTAGTGTGTATGATGCTTAAACTTTGAATGATTCAAGGTAAAATTTCCATACTGATTAGATAACAGTAGGTATTAGTTTTGATTTCATGTTAGGAAGTGACCAATTAATGCATGCTTAATGTAATCATTGATAATTTAGTAAATTGCAGTATGATTAGGGTAGGTTGTGACCTGTTCAACATTGTAAACAATAGTATCATGCTAGGTAAAGTGAACCATATGCACACATGTGAAATTGGATATTATTGTGTTAAACGGTGTACAAACAATGTGTGATTAATTAGATTTATGTAAAACTTGTGCCATGGGTGACACTGCTACCTTAGAAGGCTGTGGAACTGTATCGTAGTGAAGTCCCTACAGGAAGGTTCATGTGTGTGAAATCCTACGGGCAATTAGGATGAAATCTTGGAGGTGGACAAGTACCACTGGTTAGGGTGGAGAGTGCTTCTCCCGGTTCTGCGCAGTTAACCAAGATCTATCACTATTTTGCCTCGGTCATAGGTATGTGAATGTGATGTGTGTGTCCTTCTAGAGGTGGTTTGGACTATGTGTCACGGCATTTAATATAAATAATGTGATTGTGTATAAGTGAAATGTGAAATTGTAGAATGTGCAAATGAACATGTGAATATGTGAAAGCAATGTGATAGCATGTGAAATTGTAAACCATTACATGAATGTGCTAAATCCATGTCAAAACAGCAAGCTAATCATGTTTGTAATTGTGTTAAGTGTGAATATATGCATAGAATCCATGCTAGGAGTAACGCTTCCATTATGTGTAATCCCATGTTTTAGTTGCATACATATTATATCATGAATGGAATGAGTTTTAATTTGATTTAGCATGTTAAAGAAATGTGTAGAGAGCATGTGATAGGTTTTATTTTAGTGGTGAAAAGAAAACATAAATCATGTATCATGTACCATAATGTGGTAGAAGTTTCATACATAGAACTTAAGAATTATTCAAACCATGCTACATGTCTTGATTGTTTTTAATTGAAAGTAAAATATGCATATGATGTGTGTATGTATAATGTACATGGAATTACTTGCTGAGTCTTTTAGACTCACTCTTTTATATATGTGCATGTATAATGTACATGGAATTACATTGAGTTCTTTTAAATTCCGATGTACTATGTTTACATTTGTGTACAACTCAGCTTAATGTATTCGTTGGGTCAATGTCCCATTGTAGCGATACTTATTATACCGACGTGGGTTGGTGTAACCGTACCGGTATAAGGAGGGTCGTTACAGTTACAATGTGTATGATGACATATGCTTAAATATTTGTTATGGTATTTAACATAATTAGTGTTACATTGATGTTGGAAACATGATAAATATGACAATGACATGAATGAAATGATCAAGTGAAAAAAATACTTTTATGATCACCTATGTATTCATTGTATCTTACTTAGAATGTCCTTTAATGTAGGTGTGAATGTACACAAGACAAGCAATTAAAGTCAAGTGCAAAAGACCTTGAAAAGCACTTCAAGTGGTCATGTGTCGATAGGCCCCAAGGCATGTGTCGACAAATAGACTAGTTCAGAACAAACAGGCTACTGGAAACACAAATAAAGCAGTATGTGTCGACAACTGAAATGTACCTATCGACAGATACAGGTTGCCTGTCGACAGCAGCAAATCGCTTGTCGACAGATCTAGTCTTCCAAGAACTAACATGGTTCTGGAAACCAGAAGTCAGCAGTAGGTGTCGTGTAAGGCCCTCTAATTTTGCCTCTTATTTAGTTGTTTGGTTGTATAGTGTTTGGATGCATAGTGTGCATAGTTATGTGAACAAATAAATATATATGTGTATGTATTCCTATACATATTATAATTAACTAAAGTTGTGCATGCATATACATGATTGTTTAACTATGTACATATATGTATATGTAATGCATTATACAATACATATATATGTATGTACATAGAGTATGCATAAAATACTGGATTTTTGTGTTCTGGCCGAAAGTCAAGTTGGCGTCAACATGAGTGGACGCCTAGGTCTGAGCCAACATCTAGATCGATGGACGTTAACCCATTGTAGGCAGCCACTTATGTGGACGTCTACCTCCCATATATGTTTCGGCTGATGATCCGGAAATGCCCGCGAATTCTTCATCTTCTATTTTGGAAACCGACTCCCAACGGTTAGAAAACCTACCTAATCGTGTCCCCGAGCCTTGACTCTATAAAACACCCAATTCCAGGCCGAAAAAGACCCTTTGGCATTTTGTCAAAACCCTAGCTCTTCTGTGCGAAAAACTGAGACTTTCAACCCTTTGATCTGGAGATTGCAGGCTTCTTCCGGCGTTCTACCACGACTGGGAGGAAGTCTGATCATAGAGGAAGGCTTCCCCGATGATGGTGTACCATCTGCTTCATCACAGAACTAGTTCGGGGAAGGATTTGAGAGATTCTTGGCATTGGCCGAGGAGAGCATCATCGACAAATAATTCCCTTTAACAATTTTTCTAGAGGCAAGTATACATTGGACATCATCCATACACATCTCTAGTAGGTCCTAGGCATTTTTCCAAATTTTTATCGTGTCCTGAAACCCCCCTTTCACCATCGTTTACGAGTTCAGTCTGTGTTTTGCACAGACAGGAACTTAACGGCAGCTTCTGGGGCCATTAAGATCCAGAGTTAGTGGCCACTGATGGTGCCATTAACCCTGTTGGTGGCCACAAGTGTGCCGCCGAGTTCTTCTGGTTTCTGAAGAAAGCATGTCTTCATAATTGTGACCTAATCTTTGAAATTTTGGACATAAGTGCATGCTATAAAATTTTTGTTTGGTCAAGTTCATCCATTAGAACATGTCATATGATTAGATTGAATTTCTGCACATTATGTCATTTATTAGAATTTCTGAAATGAGATATTCAACATGATTCAGCCTTGTAAATTCATGTTAATTAGATCCATGTTGAATTAGGGTTGTGTAAATTTTCTGCGATAGCATGATGACTGTATGCGTGTGTTGAATCTGTTGGGAATGATTGATTCACTGTAGAACCTATGTATATGAAATTAGCGAAAACATGCCTATGAACTATTTTAATTATTATAATTAGTGTAATGATCCAAAAATTTTGGAAAATTGAGCATGTAACATAGTGTCTGTTTATAACCTGCAATAAAAATTTAAAATCATTCTGATGACAGTAAGTGTGATTCTTGGTTACATCATGGAAAATCAATGTAATGAACATGGTAAATTCAATCTGTGTAATTTAGTATTTGCAGCATGTGCAGAATAATGATGTGAGCTATTTATTATTGGGAACAGTAGTATCATGCCAGGAAAACTGAAGCCTATGCATATATGTGAAATTGGACACAATTATCTTATACGGTGTACAAACAATGTGTAAATAATGTGAAGTATGTAAAATTTGTGCCGTGTGTGACACTGCTACCATAGAGGGCTGTGGGACCCTACCATAGTAAAGTCCCTACGGGAAGGTTCATAGTGTGTGAAATCCTATGGGCAATTAGGATGAAATCCTAGAGGTGGACAAGTACCACTGGTTAGGGTGGAGAGTGCTTCTGAGTCTTTTTGTAACGACCCTCCTTATACCGGTACAGTTATACCAACCCACGTCGGTATAATGAACGTCATCACAGAGGGACATTGACCCAACACTAACACTTAGCTGAAATGTACACAAATATAAATATAGAACAGCGGAAATAAAAGAATTAATTTCATTCTTATTCCATCATCCACATTAATTATCCACAATCCATATAGCAATTAAAGAAACTACAGTCCACATAATTGAAATTCTAAATCAAATTACATTATTCATCAATAATTACATAAGTTTCCAATTACATACTATGAAATGGAAAATACAACGTAGATATCTCCACAACAAGCTACTCCTCTCGTTCGGAGTCGCTCCTAACGATCTCCTCCAAGGATGTAGAGTCTCTTGCTACACCTGTATGCCAAAACAAGAGTGAGTCTAAAAGACTCAGCAAGCATACCATATACAACATCCATACACATATCTTATACACATTTTGCATGCTTTTATCCAATTCAAGTATAACACATGGAAACCTATATCAATTTAAGCACATGGATTATGGTTAAGACATTAAACTATGTAATATGATCACCTACACATGCTTTCTACTTGAAACATGTAACATGAGTTATAACCAAACATTATTCATGTCATGATAACCTTCTACTAATCTAGAGCATGGAATCTAGCACAAAGTAATAGTAATCTAACATGTATTCTAATCATTTCGACATGCTCGTTTCGCATTCATTTACACAATTAACTTGCTGTTTTAATGCAATAAATTCACAATCATCTATGATACCATATTTTATCAAGCATGGATTGAATGTTAAAACAACTCATGTTGATTGACAATACTATACAAATTTTTGCATGAAACTAGGAACTAATTGAGTAACATATTTAACATGGAATCTAGTCATTCTTTCATGCATTTACCACAATTGTAATCACACTTAGCTTGCTGTTTTAATATGCATGACACATTATTCACATGGATTACACTTATTCACATGCTAGCACATTCACTTTCTATCTTCACATACTCAATTACACATTTCACATTTCTCAAGTTCACATGCACATATATTCACATTTCACATTTAGTTGTCGTGACACATAGTCCAAACCACCACTAGAAGGACACACATAACATATTCACATACCTATCACCCAGGCAAAATAGTGATAGATCTTGGTTAACTACGCAGAACCGGGAGAAGCACTCTCCACCTTAACCGGTGGTACTTGTCCACCTCCAGGATTTCATCCTAATTGCCATAGGATTTCACACACTATGAACCTTCCCGTAGGGACTTTACTATGGTAGGGTCCCACAGCCCTCTATGGTAGCAGTATCACACACGGCACAAATTTTACATACTTCACATTATTTACACATTGTTTGTACACCGTTTAACATAATTGTGTCCAATTTCACATATATGCATAGACTTCAGTTTTCCTGGCATGATACTACTGTTCACAGTAATAAATAGCTCACATCATTATTCTACACATGCTGCAAATACTAAATTACACAGATTGGATTTACCATGTTCATTACATTGATTTTCCATGATGTAACCAAGAATTACAGTTACTGTCATCAAAATGAATTTAAATTTTTATCACAAGTTATAAACAGATAGTATGTTACATGCTCAATTTTCCAAAATTTTTGGATCATTACACTAATTATAATAATTAAAATAGTTCATAGGCATGTTTTCGCTAATTTCATATACACAGGTTCTGCAGCGAATCAGTCATTCCCAATAGATTCAACACACGCATACAGTGATCATGCTGTCACATAAAATTTACACAACCGTAATTCAACATGGATCTAGTTAACAGGAATTTACAAGGCTGAATCATGTTAAACATCTCATTTCAGAAATTCTAATAAATGACATAATGTGCGGAAATTCAATCTAATCATATGACATGTTCTAATGGACGAACTTGACCAAACAGAAATTTTATAGCATGCACTTATGTTCAAAATTTTGAAGATTAGGTCACAATTATCAAGACATGCATTATGTAGAAACCAGAAGAACTCAGCGGCACACATATGGCCGCCAACAGGGTTAACGGCACCATCGGTGGCCGCTAACTTTGGATCTTAACAGCACCAGAAGCTGCCGTTAAGTTCCTGTCTGTGCAAAACACAGACTGAACTTAAAAACGATGGTGAAAGGGGGTTCTAGGACACGATAAAAATCTAGAAAAATGCCTAGGACCTACTAGAGATGCGTATGGATGATGTCCAATGGATACTTGCCTCTAGAAAAATCGTTAAAGCGAATTATTTACCGATGATGCTATCCTCGGCCAATGCCAAGAAGCCCTCAAATCCTTCCCCGAACTGGTTCTGTGATGAAGCAGATGGTACACCGTCGTCGGGGAAGCCTTCCTCTATGATCAGAGTTCCTCCCAGTCATGGTAGAACACCAGAAGAAGCCTCCAATCGCAAGATCAAAGGGTTCAAAGTCTCAGGTTTTCACACAAAAGAGCTAGGGTTTTGACAAAATGCCAAAGGCTCTATTTCGGCCGGGAATTGGGTGTTTTATAGAGTCAAGGCTCGGTGACACGATTAGGTAGGGCTTCTAACCATTGGGAGTCGGTTTCCAAAACAGAAGCCGAAGAATTTGCGAGCATTTCCGGATCATCCGCCGAAACAGATCTGGGAGGTAGACGTCCACATAGGTGGCCGCCTACAATGGGTTAACGTCCATCGATTTGGACACTGGGTCAAACCTGGGCGTCCACTCATGTTGATGCCAACTTGACTTTCGGCTAGAACACAAAAATGCAGTATTTTATGCATACTCTATATACATGCATATTTATATATATATATTGTATAATGCATTACATCACCATATGTACATAGTTAAACAATCATGTATATACTTGCACAACTTTACTTAATTATAATAAGTACAGGAATACATACATATATTTATTTATTTGTTCACATAACTATGCACACTATGCATCCAAACACTATACAACCAAACAACTAAATAAGAGGCAAAATTCGAGGGCCTTACACCCTCTCCCCCTTAAAGAAACTTCGTCCTCGAAGTTAGACTGACTCTACTCAAACAATTGGGGATACTTCTTCTTCATCGCATCCTCCAGCTCCCAAGTAGCCTCCTCTCGCGAGAAGTTCCGCCAAAGCACCTTCACAGACGCAATACTCTCGTTCCGGAGATGCTGAACATTCCAGTCAATAATGTTGAGCAACTTCCTCTAAGTCTTCAGATAAATAAAGTATTTTGATATGACAAATCTTTAAATGAATATTTTGTGTCTACCATGATAAATTCGACTCATGTTAAAACTTGGCATTCGACTGATACAGTCGAATTCTTAAATCGACTCACTTAAGTTCCTGAAACGACGCTTAATATTTAAATTCCGTAACTGACAACTAATTAAGGTGCGTCTCTTCATAATGTAACGATCACATCCTTCCATTGCATCCATTCAGCCTGAGATGAAGGGATGGTTTTCCTCTAACTTTTATATAAACAACTCTTTCACCCATTTAGAAAGCACCCGCATGAAATCTCTCTTCGACTGCTCTGTCTTCTTCTTCGCGCCTTCTTGCTCTCCGGCGAAGGACCTCCAGAAGCACTCTACTAGACCACATCCTTTCAAGAAAAAGGTAGGATCTTTAACTCTTTTCGAGTATATCTCCTCCTCCTCTGAAGGTCTCCTAAGTTTCCCTTTCGTTATTTGTCTAGATGGCATCTTCTAGGGCTCAAGATTCCATCCAACTCACCCCTGACCAACTCCAAAGACTAGCCAAGATTCCCATATGTTCCGGAAAGTCTGTTGTGTTTTCTCATCTGAGTGGCAGTCTAGCATGGGTAGAGGAAACCCTCACAGAAATGGGGTGGACCAAGCTCTGTCAGGTTTCAGAACCTTTTGTAGCCAGCGCAGTAAGGTCCTTTTATGCTTCTCTGAAGATTTCGACTGGAAACACCATAGTAGGGTATGTTAAAGGAATCAGAATCACCATTTCTGAGGAATATTATGTGGAACTTTTGGATTGTCCTAATGTCAGACACTGTCTCAAGGAGTTTATCCCCTTAGAGAAACAGAAGTTAGGGATTATTGGAAATCTGGGGACTCTGTGCAAGAGGGGTTTGCAAGTCAATTAGTTATCTGTAGAAAAGAGGTTGATTCACTGTATCATTACCAATATAATATCCCCTAGAGTAGGTACCCATTCCTCCATCACAACCAGAGATGGGAATCTACTCTTTTGGGCAATTCAGAGGCACAGAGTCAACCTCCCAGTAGTCATCTTGGAAAGAATGATAGCAGCAAAAGACCTACAAGAGTCTCTCCCTTATGGATCTTTTCTTACCATGATTTTTAAGAAAATTTCTGTGGATTTGTCTGGAGAAGTGCCTGTAAGCACCAGAGAGAAGATTGAGCCCATTACTCTTAGAAGGAGTCAATACTCCTTAGTTGGAAAGAAGCAGAACTTGTGGTATAAGGACTCTGTTCTGGAGTGTGAACACGAAGTGTATCCAGATGAGCCATTAGTCTCTGTGCTCACCCAAGACATTCCTACTACAAGTATTCAAATTGAAGCCCCGACTGATCCAGTAATCTCAGATGTGTTTGTTCAGCCTCCCTCACCAACTATCCCTCCACTAGTTCAAAATGAAGAAGTTCAGTTTCCAGCCTCCTCCTCTCTTAATGAGCAAGATGCTCCCTCTGAGACTGTGCATGAAGATTTAAGAGATCTCAAAGGTAAAGGAATTCTGTCTGAGGATGTTCCTGTCCCACCTATGGAACACATGTTTGATGAGAGAGAGCCTTCATACTCCCCTTCTCAGTTTGAGACCCGGCCAAGGTGTCAGGGGGAGAATAGCAACAGCCTTGGCTCCATTCTAGAGCTTGTCAAGTCCCAACAAGAAAATCTGTCTATTCTTCATATGCAAGTTGAACTGATAGATGTCATGTTTGACAGTTTAGCTAATGAGGTGAAGCAAATAAAAGAGCTTATGCTTCAGCTAGTATGCCAGCAGGGCACTTCCAAGACCGCAAGGCTTATTCCCTCACAACAACAAGAAGAAGCAGCAGCTACTGCTCAAGAGCCACAGCACCAAGAGCCAACTCAAGAGAAAGTTTCTAAAGATCAAGTGCTTGAGCAAGTAGTAGAAAAGGATCAAGAAATCCAGGCTGACCAGCAGTCCATATCCGATGAACCCCAGCAGTAGCAAGAGCAGCAGCAAGCGGCAGTGGCTGATCAGCAGCCAGGTGTAGGAGCAGTTGAGGAAGAGGTATCTCTAGGCAAGAGACCTCTTCAGGCCTCTGAGTCTCACTCCTTCAAGAGAAAAGTCAAGAGAAGGCTGATCAAGAATGGCAATCCTATCCGTCCTTCTCCTTCTTCCAGGCCTAGCTCACTTGCCCCACCAGTTATTAATCCTCCAGAAACTACTCCTGCATCACCCTCATCCACTGCTCCCTCCACCTCAGTTCTTGAGGTATCCTCTCCAGATATGCCTTCCCCAAGCATCCCAGTAGATCCACACTTCAAAGATATCCAATTCTCTATCAACCCCTTGCAGTACCAACCTAAACCACACAAGGGGGTAGCAATAACCCTGTCCAACCAACCTTCTCAGTTTTATTCATCTCTGCCAACTGTTCCCAAACCTGGTTCTCAGCAAACCCATTGCAAATCATTGAAATGGTTCCCAGTCTACAACTACTAGCCTCCCGTGGTCCCAATTTGGGAGACAAAGCAGCTTTACTCCTTCCTCCATTTTGGTATGCCTTTGTCTACCATTCTCCTCAGTTCATGGCTCTATTTAGAGAATATCTTCAAATTAGAGCCTTTCTTGAAATCCACAACATGCCAGGTTCCACTTTTGAACACTGGCTTCCATTACTGATCAACTCTTCCCAGGTTTCAATTTCTGAACTACAGGTTGTTTCTTAGAGGAGCCATTGTCTGACTCCTCAAGAATTTGTTGATCTCAACCCCGAGGAAGCCATGAGATTTCAAGAAGCCCAATCACGGAACCACCACCTCAAAATCTATAGTCATATCTCCCTCCAGTTTCATGACCTCTTTGCCACTCTTCTTAGAGAATCTCAGGCCAAATTTACTGCCATGAAAGCCTTCAATTTTGAAAGGTTCAAACTTGGTCTGCATGATGTCTCTAGAGGCCAATATGATATGCTCATCAGAGGTCAAAGGCCAGTGGTTCCCTCAATGATAGCAGCATTATTACCTAATCTCCATCCACCCCCTGTAGGAACAGTTCTCTATAGAGGTCCCTTTGCTGATACCCTCTACAACAGATTCCTTCGGATCTCTACAAGGTTCAAGATCAAGTACAAGTCCAAGCTCAGCTTTCAAAGGTTCATCTTTCTTCACTTACCCAAATTACAGAAGAACCTTCTTGATCTCCAATTATGCTTCGCTGAATCCGAACGGTTCACTCCTGATCAATGGGAGAAAGCTTATCCATATCATCATGTTAAGTGCCAGAAAATGAAACTCACTCTGAATGAGTATCACTCCAAGAGCCTCCTCGACCTGAGAAAGCACACAGGCCTTAAATGGGCACACAGATATTTGTACTATTATCAGGCCAAGGATGCAGCTCTCTCGTCTGGTCTCCACTGAAACATCACTCTACATGAGTTCTTATTACTGGAAGTTACTAAGAAGTTTACTCCCCTTCAAATCAAATAAGTCATGGATCCAGAAAAGGCTAACCTCCAGCGCGCCTTTTACAGAAGACGCCACATCAAGTCTCTGAAGAAATTGCCTTTCACCAATCCTACCTACAATGTGGACCCTTCAAAGTTTGACCACATCTTCCCAACCAATGAGCTGAAGGTTTGGAATCTTATAGAGCCATTCTTAGCTAAAATTCCCCCAGCTCTCTATCTTCCTAGCTCTGGCAACAACTGAAAACATTGTATTGTTTTTCTTATTTCTGAAAGTTGTATAATGCTTATCTCAAACACTTATCCTTTTTGGTCAAAGCATTTACTATTTTCTCCTGTCTTTTGCATTGCCTAATTGATATCCTTTATGTTAATGCCACAAAGGGGGAGAAAAGACAAGGTAGCTACTCAGTTGTTTTTGCAAAATTTGTATCAAACAATTTATATGCTATTCAGGCTATCAGCTACCATTTAAAGATTTTTTGTCATTAACAAAAAGGGGGACAATTGTTGAGTAACTTCCTCTAAGTCTTCATATAAATAATGTATTTTGATATGACAAATCTTTAAATGAATATTTTGTGTCTACCAAGATAAATTCCCAAATATGTATCTTCCAAAAATATAGATATACTACAAAATTTCTAGACAGCTTCAATATCCTGAAAGACCAAATATTTTCTAAGTATACAACTTTACACTGTATCGACTCATGACTTCGACTCATACAGTCGAATGTCTTTATACTATATTCGACTCATAACTTCGACTCATACAATCGAATATCTTCTATACTGTATTCGACTCATGACTTCGACTCATACAGTCAAATGTCTTTACAATGTATTCGACTCATGACTTTGACTCATACAGTCGAATGTCTTTATACTGTATTCGACTCATAACTTTACACCTCAAATTGTTGATTTCCTTCTTGAGTCGAATTACACTATTCTTCCTGAATCGAATCATACTTACTTCTTGAGTCGAATTACCTGTTCTACTGAATTCGACTACACTGTCAGCTGTACTCGTACCTCTGTCAGTTCTAATTGTCATTCCTTGTTGTAAACTTTTTTTAAGCATAAAATCTATGACATATTTCATTTTACTTGTCATATGTATTTAATATCGTACAAGATTATTATTTTAATATATTTTCTGACAGAAAATTCAGTACATTCACATATTTAGATTCCTGTAAAAATATTTCTCTGAAATATACTTCTAGTTCTTACAGTCTTGATGTCCTTTGCCTCAATCTATTTTTTCTAAAAAGACTCAAAGCATTTATGTAAAAATCAGGCGCATGGTATCTGACCATCTCACCTACCACTAACAAACCCATACCTCAACTTTTTGTCTGTCTGCCATATTTTCTGAAAGGACTAAGAATACTAGGTTCCATACTATTTGTTGTACTCCACTGACTCACCTACCACAATGGTATGGATATGCTTTTGTCTTTGTCTTCTCCTTGAAAATAGGCATTTATTATAGTGCATGTTTTAAGCATGGGTTGCTTAGCTCAAGTCTCAAAGAGCTTATCTTCCACCTGTGACAACGGCTCCTGCCTTCAAAGACTTTGGGAAGAGGTAAAAGTTCAGGACCCTTTGGATATAAGTTCCAAGATCCAAAGGATCCCCAAAACTCTCCTCAAACGGATAGTATGCAACAATCATATTACTCCAACGGCTATCTTCCTCAATGGCTAGTTTTTGAAGATTATAAAAAGATAGAGAAAGCTCATGAAGAACAACAATTTGTGTGTGCAAAAATTCTTTCAAGCCAATTCTTTGAAAGCTCATCTTGCATCCTTCAAGCTCTCAAAGCCTTCCTGTTCAGCTTCTGTGTGAGAGCATATCTTCAGGAATTTCTGTTCTGAAGATCTGTCCCTTGGGTGGCATTTGTAATTGCTCCTTCTTTTGAAGTCCACCCAAGTAGCTTCAGGTAGGATTTAGACTGCATTTCTCTTCATTCAATCCTGTTGGAAAGTGTGTGTTCTGTGCTCATCCTTAAGGCAAACACACAAGTTTTTCTTTCTCCTTTAATTGTTGTTTCTGCAGAAGTTTCTCTGCTTTACCCCTCTTGTGAAGGGAAGGCCTTTGGTACAAGGCAGTCTTGTATACCCCTGTTTAGGGAAGACTTGCTGTGGAGCAAGTGGGTGTTGTAATTTCCTCTCAAGGGTGAGAGAAGGCCAAATATTATTGGCAGTTTAGTCAAAAACTCAAGTGGTTGGCTTGAGGACTGGATGTAGGACTTCCATGTGGGAAGGGCCGAACCAGGATAAATCTCTTGTCCAATTTTCTGTGTGATTGTTTTCGCCAAGTTCTCACTTGAATCACACACATCACACCGAGCACTAACATATCTACTTAGTGTTGTGATTTTTAGAAGAATTTTTGAAAAGCAAGAATAGTCCTATTCACCCCCCCTCTAGGACTGTGTATCTGCCATTTCGATCCAACAAGTGGTATCAGAGCTGAGGTCTTCTTAGAAGAATCTAAAGATTTGAGAAGAAATGGCATCTGAACTTCACAACTATGAAGGCCAATCGGTTTCAAGACCACCATTCTTTGATGGTGAAGATTATCAATATTGGAAGATGAGGATGGAATGCTTCATCAGAGGTACAGACTACGACCTTTGGCAGGTAATTGAACAAGGTGATTATGAAATAGTTGGAGCAACTTCCACCTCTGCTGGTTTATCTATTGCTGATAAGAGAAATATGTCCCTAAATTATAAAGCAAAAAATTATCTTTGCTGTGCCTTATCTAAAAGAGAATTCAATAGACTCTCAGCTTGTAAGACAACAAAAGAAATGTGGGATAAATTACAGGTAACCTATGAAGGAACTGATAGGGTTAAGCAAACCAGAATAGATATACTAGTATCTCAATATGAACAATTCAAAAGGCTTCCAAGTGAAAATATAACACAAATGTACAATAGATTCTCAAACATAATTGTAGGGTTAAGTGCCTTAGGGAAAGTCCTAACCAATGAAGAAACTGTTAGTAAAATACTATGATCTCTAACCAATGTATGGACCCCTAAAGTTACAGCCATAGAGGAAGCCCATGATCTCACTGAATTGTCCATTGATAAGTTAATAGGCTCCCTCATGGCACATGAAATAAACATGGAAAGATTTTCTGAAAGCTCTTCAAAGAAGAAAATTTTAAATGCTCTAAAGATTGCAGATTCTTCTTCATCTGAGGACTCCAAAGAAAAATCAGATGGCAGTGATGATGAGGCTATGCTCTCAAGGAAATTACAAAGAATATTGGCTAAGAAAAAGAAGTTTGGCTCAAGAAAGTTCTTCAAGAAAGATAAAAAGAAAGAGCCAATCTGTTATGAGTGTAATCAGCCAGGACATTACAAATCTGAGTGTCCCAAACTCAAAAGGAAGGACCAAGCAGAAAAATCTAAAAAGAAGAAGGGAAAAGAAAAGAGATTCAAAAAGTTCAAGAAGAAAGCTATGGCAGCAACATGGGACAACGAAGATGCTACCAGCTCAGACTCCTCCAACTCAGAATCTGAGGAAGAAGAAAAGGCAAATCTAGCCCTCATGGCAGGACTAGAACAGGTAAATTCTGAAACACCTTTTACTTCCTGCTCAGAATTTGATTCAGATAGTCTAGAGGATGCCTTTAATGAACTTTATGAAAAATATAAGTCGGTTGTAAAACAAACAAAAATAATCAAGCTAAATTTGTTAAATCAAGAAAAGAGCAATACCTTTCTTAAAAATGAGGTTGAAAGGATAAAGAAAAATTCAACTGAAACCAAAAGAGCTAATGAACTTTTATGTGAAGATTTGAAAAATAAGAATAACAAGATATTAGAATTAGAATCAAATCTAAGAGAACTGAAGAATGAAGAGAAATTGCAAGAGGAAAATAGTTATCTAAGAGCCACTTTAGATAAAATAACTACTTGCAAATCTTCATTATTTGTAAATCTGAAAGGTGCGAGAAAAGGAAAAAGGAAATATGGAGTAGGATACACACCCCCACAAAATGAAGAACATATTATTCATCCTAAGGTATATCCAACTCCTAAGTTTGTAAAAGAGGATGGTATAAAAAATACCAAAAGGGTAAATCAACATGCTTATAAACAAAAACAGAAATACAATAGAAATATACATAAGAAAATTTCTTTCGATTTGTGCTGTACACATTGCAACCAACTAGGTCACACAGTTCCCACGTGCACTATTAGAAACTTAAGATGGATTCCTAAAACTAACCATCAAGGACCTAAGAAAGTTTGGGTACCAAAAGTTAAAACTTAGCTTTATTTGCAGGGTCAGCTGAGGGCATCCAAATGGTATTTGGATAGTGGATGCTCAAGGCATATGACAAGTGACAAGAAGCTATTTACAAGTTTCAGAGAAGAATCTGGTCAAGTTACCTATGGTGACATTGGAAAAGGAAAAGTGCTAGGTTGTAGAACTATTGGTACTAAAGGAAGAGATTTAATTGAGGATGTCATGTATGTAGAAGGTCTCAAGCACAACCTGATCAGTATCAGTCAGTTATGTGATAAGGGTCATTTAGTAAGCTTTCAGAATGATAAGTGTGTAATTCTGAAGGACAGCATAAAGGTTTTTGAAGCACAATGAGTAAAGAACCTGTACACTTTGCAACTAGCAGAATTAAAAGAAGTAAATCTTTGTTTGGCTACTACCAAAAGTGAAGAAGCTGATTTGTGGCACAGAAGACTTGATCATGAAAGCACTTCAGTAATCAAGAAATTATTAAAGTATGATCTGGTTGAGGGTCTTCCCAAGATGAAAATCTAAAAATCTGGAATATGCTCACCATGTGCAAAAGGAAAACAGACCAAGACCTCATTTCAGTCCAAGACAATTGTTACAACTTCCAAACCTCTGGAATTGATTCACATGGATTTATTTGGACCTATGAGGATAGTCAGCCTTGGAGGAAAAATCTATGGCTATGTATTAGTTGATGATTACTCAAGATATACTTGGGTGTCTTTTCTAGAAGCCAAATCCGAAGCTTTTGAAGCTTTTCTGAAATTCAGCAAAATTGTTCAGAAGAATCAAAAATTTTAGATTACCAGTATCAGATCTGATCATGGAGGAGAATTCAAAAATGAAGAGTTTCTGAAATTTTGTGAATAAAATGGTATTGAACACAATTTCTCAGCTCCCAGAACACCTCAACAAAATGGTGTAGCAGAAAGGAAGAACAGAACATTGCTAGATATGGCCAAAACTATGCTAAATGAGTATAATTTACCAAAGTACTTCTGGGCAGAAGCAGTAAATACAGCTTGCTACATTATCAATAGATGTATGATCAGACCCATCCTGAAGAAGACTCCTGATGAATTATACAAGGATAAGAAGACCAACATCAGTCATCGTCAACCTTTTGGTTGTAAGTGTTTTATCTTAAATAATGGTAAAGACAACCTAGGAAAATTAGATGCTAAAAGTGATGAAGGTCTTCTGCTAGGATATGTCTCAAAACCTAGAGGATATACAGTGTTTAATAGAAAGACATTGACTATAGAACAAACTGTACATGTTTTGTTTGATGAAACTAACCCCTCTATCAAAAGGATAGAAGAAGAGGAAGATGGTGTTGATAATCTTTGCAGGGATCTTGAAAAGACTTCTCTTGAAGAAGAACAAAACAAAGATGAAGAATCAAAAGATCCTCCACTAGAAGATCTTCAACAACAAGAAGAATCACAAGAAGGACTATCTAAAGAATTGAGGTACCACCGAGATCATCCTAGAGAAAACATAATTGGTGATCCTCAATCTAGGATAAGAACAAGAGGTATGCAAATTCCAAGTGATTTCTCTGCATTAGTTTCACAAATTGAGCCTAAGACAATCAATGATGCACTAGGTGATGAATCTTGGATCCTTGTTATGCAAGAGGAACTAAATCAGTTCCAACGCAGTAAAGTTTGGACACTTGTGCCTAGACCTTCTGACCATCCTGTTATTGGAACCAGATGGGTTTTTAGAAACAAAATGGATGAATCAGGAGTAATCACCAGGAACAAGGCCAGACTTGTAGCTCAAGGATACTCCCAAGAGGAAGGCATAGACTTTGATGAAACCTATGCTCCAGTTTCTAGATTAGAGGCAATCAGAATTCTATTAGCATATGCTTGCTCTCTTAATATCAACTTATTTCAGATGGATGTTGAAAGTGCTTTTCTGAATGGTTTTATAAAAGAAGAAGTGTATGTTGATCAACCACCCGGATTTGAAAATACTGAAAATCATAATCATTTTTTTCGTTTAAAGAAAGCACTATATGGCTTGAAACAAGCTCCAAGGGCTTGGTATGAAAGACTAAGTGCTTATCTTATATCACATGATTTTGTAAGAGGAAAAGTAGATAGTACTTTATTTATAAAAAAAAATTCAGATGAAATCCTAATTGTACAAATTTATGTTGATGATATTATCTTTGGTTCTACTAATGAATCACTCTGCAAATTCTTTGAAAAATTGATGCAAAGTGAATTTGAAATGAGCATGATGGGTGAACTAAATTATTTCCTTGGATTTCAAATCAAGCAAACCAAAGAAGGGACTCACATATATCAAACCAAATACATTTCAGATCTACTGATCAAGTATGGATTTGACAAATGTAAGCCTTTAGGTACACCTATGAGCTAAGGCATTAAGCTAGATAGTGATCCCCTTGGTAAAAAGGCAGATAAAAAGATCTATAGAGGAATGATAGGATCACTACTCTATCTTACTGCAAGTAGACCAGACATAATGTTTAGTGTTTGTTTATATGCAAGATTTCAAGCTGATCCAAAAGAGTCACATGTTCATGCTGTTAAAAGAATTTTTAGATATCTTATTAATACAAGTAAATTAGGTTTATGGTTTCCCAAATGTTCAGAATTCAAGTTAATTGGATATAGTGATGCTGACTATGCTGGATGCAAATTAGACAGAAAAAGCACCAGTGGTACTTGTCAACTCCTTGCAGGATGCTTGATATCTTGGTCTTCCAGAAAACAAAACTCAGTAGCCTTATCCACTACAGAAGCTAAATACATTGCAGCTGGAAGTTGTTGTACTCAACTGCTATGGATCAAGCACCAATTGGAAGACTATGGTCATCAGCTTCTATAAATCCCAATGCTGTGTGATAATACAAGTGCAATCAATTTAACCAAGAATCCAATTCAGCACTCAAGAACAAAGCACATTGAGGTTAGACATCACTTCATCAGGGATCATGTAAGTAATGGAAACATCTCTCTTGAATTTACAGAAAATCAGATAGCAGACATTTTTACAAAGCCCCTACCAGAAGATAGATTTACATCTATTATAAGAGAAATAGGTATGTGCAATCCTGATTAATGTTTGCCTAAATTATCATGTTTGAAAATTGTTGTTTGTATTCTATGAAAAAGTATCCAGAAATTTTTTTTTTAAGTCAAAGTACGACTTATGCATTCGACTCATGAAGAGTCAAGGCATTCGACTCATTTTAAAACTTGGCATTCGACTGATACAGTCGAATTCTTAAATCGACCCACTTAAGTTCCTGAAACGACGCTTAATATTTAAATTCCGTAACTGACAACTAATTAAGGCGCGTCTCTTCATAACGTAACAATCACATCCTTCCATCGCATCCGTTCAGCCTGAGATGAAGGGACGGTTTTCCTCTAACTTTTATATAAACAACTCTTTCACCCCTGTCTTCTTCTTCGCGCCTTCTTGCTCCCCGGCGAAGGACCTCCAGAAGCCCTCTGCTAGACCTCATCCTTTCGAGAAAAAGGTAGGATCTTTAACTCTTTTCGAGTATATCTCCTCCTCCTCTGAAGGTCTCCTAAGTTTCCCTTTCGTCTATTTGTCTAGATGGCATCTTCTAGGACTCAAGATTCCGTCCAACTCACCCCTGACCAACTCCAAAGACTAGCCAAGATTCCCATATGTTCCGGAAAGTCTGTTGAGTTTTCTCATCTGAGTGGCAGTCTAGCATCGGTAGAGGAAACCCTCACAGAAATGGGGTGGACCAAGCTCTGTCAGGTTTCAAAACCTTTTGTAGCCAGCACAGTAAGGTCCTTTTATGCTTCCCTGAAGATTTCGACTGGAAACACCATAGAAGGGTATGTTAAAGGAATCAGAATCACCATTTCTGAGGAATATCTTGTGGAACTTTTGGATTGTCCTAATGTCGGACACTGTCTCAGTGAGTTTATCCCCTTAGAGAAACAGAAGTTAGGGATTATTGGAAATCTGGGGACTCTGTGCAAGAGGGGTTTGCAAGTCAATGAGTTATCTGAAGAAAATAGGTTGATTCACTGTATCATTACCAATATCATAACCCCTAGAGTAGGTACCATTCCTCCAACACAACCAGAGATGGGAATCTACTCTTTTCGGCCATTCAGAGGCACAAAGTCAACCTCCCAGCAGTCATCTAGGAAAGAATGATAGCAGCAAAAGACCTACAAGAGTCTCTCCCTTATGGATCTTTGCTTACCATGACTTTTAAGAAATTTTATGTGGATTTGTCTGGAGAAGTGCCTGTAAGCACCAGAGAGAAGATTGGGCTCATTACTCTTAGAAGGAGTCACTACTCCTTAGTTGGAAAGAAGCAGAACTTGTGGTATAAGGACTCTGTTCTGGAGTGTGAACATGAAGTGTATCCAGATGAGCCATTAGTCTCTGTGCTCACCCAAGACATTCCTACTACAAGTATTCAAATTGAAGCCCCGACTGATCCAGTAATCTCAGATGTGTTTGTTCAGCCTCCCTCACCAACTATCCCTCCACCAGTTCAAAATGAAGAAGTTCAGTTTCCAACCTCCTCTCTTAATGAGCAAGATGCTCCCTCTGAGACTGTGCATGAAGATTTAAGAGATCTCAAAGGTAAAGGAATTCTGTCTGAGGATGTTCCTGTCCCACCTATGGAACACATGTTTGAAGAGAGAGAGCCTTCATACTCCCCTTCTCAGTTTGAGACCCGGCCAAGGTGTCAAGGGGAGAATAGCAACAGCCTTGGCTCAATTCTAGAGCTTGTCAAGTCCCAACAAGAAAATCTATCTATTCTTAATATGCAAGTTGAACTAATAGATGTCAAGTTTGACAGTTTAGCTGATGAGGTGAAGCAAATAAAAGAGCTTATGCTTCAGCTAGTGTGCCAGCAGGGCACTTCCAAGACCGCAGGGCCTATTCCCTCACAGCAATAAGAAGAAGCAGCAGCTACTGATCAAGAGCCACAGCACCAAGAGCCAACTCAAGAGAAAGTTTCTAAAGATCAAGTGCTTGAGCAAGTAGTAGAAAGGGATCAAGAGATCCAGGCTGACCAGCAGTCCATATCCGATGATCCTCAGCAGCAGCAAGAGCAGCAGTAAGTGGCAGTGGCTGATCAGCAGCCAGGTGTAGCAGCAGTTGAGGAAGAGGTATCTCTAGGAAAGAGACCTCATCAAGCCTCTGAGTCTCACACCTTCAAGAGAAAAGTCAAGAGAAGGCTGATCAAGAATGGCAATCCTATCCGTCCTTCTCTTTCTTCCAGGCCTAGCTCACCTGCCCCTCCAGTTATTAATCCTCCAGAAACTACTCCTGCAGCACCCTCATCCACTGCTCCTTCCACCTCAGTTCTTGAGGTATCCTCTCCAGATATGCCTTCCCCAAGCATCCCAGTAGATCCACACTTCAAAGATATCCAATTCTCTATCTACCCCTTGCAGTACCAACCCAAACCACACAAGGAGGTAGTAATAACCCTGTCCACCCAACCTCCTCAGTTTTATTCATCTATGCCAACTGTTCCCAAACCGGGTTCTCACTAAACCCATTTGCAAATCATTGAAATGGTTCCTAGTCTACAACTACCAGCCTCCCGTGGTCCCAATTTAGGAGACAAAGCAGCTTTACTCCTTCCTCCATTTTGGTATGCCTTTGTCTACCATTCTCCTCAGTTCATGTCTCTATTCAGAGAATATCTTCAAATTAGAGCCTTTCTTGAAATCCACAACATGCCAGGTTTGACTTTTGAACACTGGCTTCCATTACTGATCAACTCTTCCCAGGTTTCAATTTCTGAACTTCAGGTTGTTTCTCAGAGGAGCCACTGTCTGACGCCTCAAGAATTTGTTGATCTCTACCCGAGGAAGCCATGAGATTTCAAGAAGCCCAATCACGAAACCACCACCTCAAAATCCATACTTATATCTCCCTCCAGTTTCATGACTTCTCTGCCACTCTTCTTAGAGAATCTCAGGCCAAATTTACTGCCATGAAAGTCTTCAATTTTGAAAGGTTCAAACTTGGTCTGCATGATGTCTCTAGAGGCCAATATGATATGCTCATCAAAGGTCGAAGGCCAGTGGTTCCCTCAATGACAACAGCATTATTACCTGATCTCCATCCACCCCTTGTAGGAACAGTTCTCTATAGAGGTCCCTTTGCTGATACCCTCTACAACAGATTCCTTCGGATCTCTACAAGGTTCAAGATCAAGTACAAGTCCAAGCTCAGCTTTGAAAGGTTCATCTTTCTTCACTTACCCAAATTACAGAAGAACCTTCTTGATCTCCAATTAAGCTTCGCTGAATCTGAACGGTTCACTCCTGATCAATGGGAGAAAGCTTATCCAGATCATCATGTTAAGTGCCAGAAAATAAAACTCACTCTGAATGAGTATCACTCCAAGAGCCTCCTCGACCGGAGAAAGCACATAGGCCTTAAATGGGCACACAGATATTTGTACTATTATCAGGCCAAGGATGCAGCTCTCTCGTCTGGTCTCCACTGGAACATCACTCTACATGAGTTCTTATCACTGGCAGTTACTAAGAAGTTTACTCCCCTTCAAATCAAATATGTCATGGATCCAGAAAAGGTTAACCTCAAGCGCGCCTTTTACAGAAGACGCCACATCAAGTGTCTGAAGAAATTGCCTTTCACCAATCCTACCTACAATTTGGACCCTTCAAAGTTTGACCACATCTTCCCAACCAATGAGCTGAAGCTTTGGAATCTTATAGAGACATTCTTTGCTAAAATTCCCCCAGCTCTCTATCTTCCTAGCTCTGGCAACAACTGAAAACATTGTATTGTTTTTCTTATTTCTGAAAGTTGTATAATGCTTATCTCAAACACTTATCCTTTTTGGTCAAAGCATTTACTATTTTATCCTATCTTTTGCATTGCCTAATTGATATCCTTTATATTAATGCCACAAAGGGGGAGAAAAGACAAGGTAGCTACTCAATTGTTTTTGCAAAATTTGTATCAAACAATTTATATGCTATTCAGGCTATCAGCTACCATTTAAAGATTTTTTGTTATTAACAAAAAGGGGGAGAATTGTTGAGCAACTTCCTCTAAGTCTTCAGATAAATAAAGTATTTTGATATGACAAATATTTAAATGAATATTTTGTGTCTACCATGATAAATTCCCAAATATGTATCTTCCAAAAATATAGATATACTACAAAATTTCTAGACAGCTTCAATATCCTGAAAGACCAAATCTTTTCTAAGTATACAACATTACACTGTATTCGACTCATGACTTCGACTCATACAGTCGAATTTTTTTATACTGTATTCGACTCATAACTTCGACTCATACAATCGAATATCTTCTATACTGTATTCGACTCATGACTTCGACTCATACAGTCGAATGTCCTTACAATGTATTCGACTCATGACTTCGACTCATACAGTCGAATGTCTTTATACTGTATTCGACTCATAACTTTACACCTCAAATTGTCGATTTCCTTCTTGAGTCGAATTATTCTATTATTCCTGAATCGAATCATACTTACTTCTTGAGTCAAATTCTCTGTTGTACTGAATTCGACTACACTGTCAGCTGTACTCGTACCTCTATCAGTTCTAATTGTCATTCCTTGTTGTAAATTTTTTTTAAGCATAAAATCTGACATATTTCATGTTACTTATCATATGTATTTAAGATCGTACAAGATTATTATTTTAATATATTTTCTGACAGAAAATTCAGTACATTCACATATTTACATTCCTGTAAAAATATTTCTCGGAAATATACTTCTAGTTCTTACAGTCTTGATGTCCTTTGCCTCAATCTATTTCTTCTAAAAAGACTCAAAGCATTTATGTAAAAATCAGGTGCATGGTATCTGACCATCTCACCTACCACTGACAGACCCATACCTCAACTTTTTGTCTGTCTACCTTATTTTCCGAAAGGACTAAGAATACTAGGTTCCATACTATTTGTTGTACTCCACTGACTCACCTACCACAAAGGTATGAATATGCTTTTGTCTTTATCTTGTCCTTGCAAGCAGGCATTTATTAGAGCACATGTTTTAAGCATGGGTTGCTCAGCTCAAGTCTCAAAGAGCTTATCTTCCAGCTGTGACAACGGCTCCTGCCTTTAAAGACTTTGGGAAGAGGCAAAAGTTCAGGACCCTTTGGATATAAGTTCCAAGATCCAAAGGATCCCCAAAACTCTCCTCAAACGGATAGTATGCAACAACCATCTTACTCCAACGGCTATCTTCCTCAACGGCTAGTTATTGAAGATTATAAAAAGATGGAGAAAGCTCATGAAGAACAACTATTTGTGTGTGCAAAAATTCTTTCAAGCCAATTCTCTGAAAGCTCATCTTGCATCCTTCAAGCTCTCAAAGCCTTCCTGTTCAGCTTCTGTGTGAGAGCACATCTTCAGGAATTTCTATTCTGAAGATCTGTCCGTTGGGTGGCAATTGTAATTGCTCCTTCTTTTGAAGTCCACCCAAGTAGCTTCAGCTAGGATTTAGACTGCATTTCTCTTCATTCAATCCTGCTAAAAAGTGTGTGTTCTGTGCTCATCCTTGAGGCAAACACACAAATTTTTCTTTCACCTTTAATTATTGTTTATGCAGAATTTTTTCTACTTTACCCCTCTTGTGAAGGGAAGGCCTTTGGTACAAGGCAGTCTTGTATACCCTGTTTAGGGAAGACTTGCTGTGGAGCAAGTGGGTGTTGTAATTTCCTCTCAAGGGTGAGAGAAGGCCAAATTTGATTGGCAGTTTAGTGAAAAACTCAAGTGGTTGGCTTGAGGACTGGATGTAGGACTTCCATGTGGGAAGGGCCGAACCAGGATAAATCTCTTGTGCAATTTTTTGTGTGATTGTTTCCGCCAAGTTCTCACTTGAATCACACACATCACACCGAGCACTAACATATCTACTTAGTGTTGTGATTTTCAGAAGAATTTTTGAAAAGCAAGAAAAGTCCTATTCACCCCCCCTCTAGGACTGTGTATCTGCCATTTCGATCCAACAAATAATAGCTATTGGTTGCTCAACATAAGATAGATCTGGCTGGATCTCCACTAGCTCGTGACTAATAACATGAGATGGATCTCGGACATAACTCCTGAGCATAGATACGTGGAAAACAAGATGAACACTATCTAATGCCGAGGGTAAAGCTAGCTCATATGCCACGTTGCCCAATCGTCTGAGAATCTCATACGGGCCAATGAATCTAGGACTTAGCTTACTATGCCTGCCAAATCTAACTACACCTCGAGTAGGCGAAATCTTCAAAAAGACATGCTCACCCACCTCGAACTCTAAATCCTTCCTTCTATTATCGGCGTAACTCTTCTGCTTATCCTGTGCGGCAACAAGCCACTTTCTGATAAGCTAGACCTTATCCGAAGTCTCCTGAACTAACTCCAGACCAATCAACTGCCTATCGCCAATCTCCTCCCAACATAAAGGAGATCTACAAGGCCTACCATACAACGCCTCAAATGGATCCATACCATTACTCGCATGAAAACTGTTGTTATATGCGAACAGCCTCCGACTTCCATACTGGGATTTCCATCTTTTGCATAAGACCAGATGGTCGATGCCGCTAAGCCTTCACTTGCTGGCATACTAAACACCTAGATACATACTCTGCCACATCCTTCTTCATGCCAGACCACCAAAATGATCTCTTTAAATCCTGGTACATCTTAGTGTTACCCGGATGAATAGAGAATCTAGATCTATGAGCCTCCGCTAATACATGCTCACAGACATCCACTATATCCATAACACAGACTCGATGATGAAACCTAATCACTCCATCCTCATCACGAGCATTGCCTACCTTGCCCACTAACTCTTGGAGTCTAGGGTCGGCCTTTTGCTGCTCGATCACCTCATCCAAGATAGTAGACCATATGGACAACTCAGCCACGAAAGACTCACATAATGGCTCTAACATAGTCATCGCACAAGCAGCATCCTCCAACATCTTCCAATCTTGCTGAAGTGACGATCTCTTCCTGCTAAGAGCATCCGCTACGACATTCAACTTACTAGGATGACACTGAAGGTCGAAGTCATAGTCCTTGAGGAACTCAATTCATCTTCTCTGCCTCAGGTTTAATTCCTTTTGGGAGAAAAGATATCTCAAGCTCTTATGGTCAGTGAACACCTCAAATCTGACACCATAAAGATAGTGCCTCCAGATCTTCAGTGCATGAACCACTGCCGCAAGCTTCAAATCATGAGTCGGATAGTTACGCTCATGCTTCTTCAATTGGCGAGAAGCATGCACCACTACCCTTCCCTGCTGCATCAACACACAGCCTAAACCAATCCGAGATGCATCCGTATAAATGGAAAAGCCCTCATCAGCACTCGATAATACCAATAATGGAGCAAATGTGAGCGTAGCCTTCAATAATTGAAAGCTACTATCACACTCCTCAGACCATACAAACTTCACACCCTTCCTGGTTAGCTTAGTCAAAGGGGCGGCGATAGATGCAAATCCCTCAATAAATCACCAATAATAACCCGCTAAACCAAGGAAACTACGAATCTCCGATGGGGTCCTGGGAATCTCCCAATCTAATACAGCCTAAACCTTCGCTGGATCAACTACTACACAAGCATCGGAGATAACATGCCCAAGGAAATGAACCTCACGCAACCAAAAATCGCACTTGCTGAATTTTGCATACAACTTGTGCTCTCTAAGGACTTCTAATACTACTCTCAAATGCTAACGGTGTGTGGACTCATCCGGAAAATAGACCAACACATCATCAATAAACACTACGACAAAGCTATCTAAATAAGGCCTAAACATCTTGTTCATGAGATCCATGAACGCTGCAGGGGCGTTGGTCTCATAAAGTCCATAACGGGTCCAAAAGGCCGTCTTGGACACATCCTCACTCCTAATCCTCAACTGATGATAGCCAGACTGCAAATCAATCTTTGAAAAGACCGATGCATTTTGCAACTGGTCAAATAGATCATCGATCCGCGGTAAGGGATACCTATTCTTTACAGTCACTTAGTTTAGCTTCCTATAATCAATGCATAACCTAGGTGACCCATCCTTCTTCTTTACAAATAAGACAGGTGCGCCCCAAGGAGAAACACTAGGGCGAATAAATCCCTTGTCTAGCAAATCTTGCAACTGCTTCCTTAGATCTGCTAACTCTGCAGGTGCCATCCGATATGGAGCCTTTGAGATAGGAGAGGTGCCCAGAAGCAACTCTAGGGTAAACTCTATCTCTATAACCGGTGGCAATCCAGACAAATCATCGGGAAATATGTCTGGAAATTCCCACACTACATCAATCTCCTCAAGGGTAGGTGACTGATCATCTTTTGGTACTAATACCACACTGGCAAGAAATGTGTCACAACCCTTGCTAATCATCCTCATCGCCCTCATGGCGGAGATGACGAACTTCCCCGCTAAGTTCCTTGGTAATGGATGTGAAAACTCATCCTCACTAGGAATACGGAAAAGGATCTTCTTCCCACGACAATCCACTAATGCATAGTGCTCCTCTAGCCAATCCAGACCAAGAATTGCATCATAATCCTTCATCTTTAGCAAGAAGAAACACCCATCTAGGACTCTATCTTCAATGCACATAGGTAAAGACGGAATACACTTCCTAGTCGATACCGTTCCCGCAGGTGTGTGCACAGACAACGGGACCTCTAACTCCTCAGCCTCTAATCTTGACTCTAAATCTAACTGCCTAGCAAACCACTTGGAAATGAACAAGTGAGTGGCACCTGTATCAAACAAAACCCGAGCGTGCACACCCATGAAAAGAACCGTGCCTTCGGTGACATGCTCTGCCTACTCGGCATCCTCACGAGCTAACACAAACACTCGAGCTTGGGCTCGAGGCCTTCCTTGTCGACCTATAGCTGGCGTTGCTGCTGCCGCTTCTAGGGCTGGCGCTGGTCGTTGGACTCCCTACTAAAGTCTGGGACAGTCCCAGATCTGGTGCTCGCTGCTCCCGCACTTGAGGCACTTTCCCCCCAACTTCCTGCACTCCGTACGACCATGTGCCCTGCCGCAATGAGGACACTCCTTCTTGCCATTAGCCCTATTACCAGGGGAATGCTGAGAAGCTACCTGCTGACTGCCTCATGCCACGAGACGTTGCGGTGACTGGTACGCCACCTTCTTCCTATCCTGCTGCTGGAAAGGAGCTACCGGCCTCTTCTGCGAATCCTTCTTCTCCTCAAGGTATTGTTCCATCTCACTCTCCTGACGGCACGCCGCACTAAGAGCCTCATTCAAGGCATGATGGTCGAACGCCACAAGTCTCGATCGTAGTGATGGCTTTAGCCCCATCACAAACTTCTTCGTCTTCCTACGCTCATCAATAATGATATGAGGTGCATACTTCAATAGCTCAGCAAACCTGGCCTCATACTCGAGCACAGTCATGGAGCCCTGAGTCAAGGTGAGGAACTTCTGCTCCATCTTGTCCTGGACAAGCTCGGGAACGAACTTGGCCCGAAAGAGCCTCACAAACTCGTCCCAAGCAACCTCCACAACACCGTCCTCGAATCAAGTACACAGTAACAAGGACCACCACACATCGGCTCTCTCTTGCAAAGCATCCTTCATAAGCACCAATCTAACAATACTAAACTTAACATAAATAAATACATTTGCAACTAACACATACCTGTATCATATAGGTGGCCAACCTAACCTTGTCATCCTCAACACACCTAATATCTCGAAAGATCTTCTTGATCTCCCTCATCCAGCTCTCCACAAGTAGTGGATCACTCTCCCCCTTAAAAGAGGGTGGAGCCATCCTCTTGAACCGCTCCATGATGGAAGGTCCACCATGGTCATGCCCCTAGGGAAACTGAGCTGGAGACTGAGCCTGCTAGAACAAACAATACAATTCAACATATATAACACAATAGTAATGTAACAATCATATATTTAAAAGAAATCAAGCTACTTCTATCCAACATTGCTAACCTGAACCTCCAGCTGAGCCTGGAGTGCAGTCTGAGTATGTGCCTGTGTCTGCATAGCCTGCACTAGGCCTTACATGAATACTCCATAATCAACTGGTGGCAGTGGAGGAAGTACAGTAGGTCCCTGTGGGGCTGGGGCCTGCTGCTCATCCCTCTCCTCATGCCTAGGCTCATCCTCTCTAGCATGGGCACCACGCCTGCCACAAGAAGCCATATTATGCAAAATAATTTAATCAATATTAGAAACTAAGTTATTAAGTTCCTAACCATTTTCTCTTCTATCTATCATTCATTATTAATCATTTCTATACATGTGGACAATTTTATAAAAACTTAGCATATAATGAAGATGATGGTGTATATTCATGTAGAATCTCAACCGGTTGCTCTGACACCAATCTCTGTAACGACCAAACCAGCAAACTGGCCCAACAACCCAGCTAGTTGGTAGACTTCCCAGGAAGGTCACCCATTCTGGGACTACTCCCAACTGAGCACGCTTAGCTTCAAAGTTCTTTTCCTACTCGAGCACTGAAAATGACTAGTCCGAGTTGTTAGTAGTTTGCTGATTTAGCCCATTTAACATATTCTTATATGGGGTGTTACACTTTTAGACTCACTCTTGCTTTGGCGTACAGGTGTAGCAAGCAACTCTACTTCCTTGGAGGAGATCGTTAGGAGCAACTCTGAACGAGAGGAGTAGCTTTTTGTGGAGATATCTATGTTGTATTTTCCATTTCATAGTATGTAATGGGAAACTTATGTAATTATAGATGAACAATGTAATTTGATTTAGAATTTCAATTATGTGGACTTCAGTTTCTTTAATTGCTATATGGATTGTGGATAATTAATGTGGATGATGGAATAAGAATGAAGTTAATTCTTTTATTTCCGCTGTTCTATATTTATATTTATGTACATCTCAGCTTAGTGTTAGTGTTGGGTCAATGTCCTACTGTGACGATGTTCATTATAACGACATGGGTTGGTATAACCGTATCGGTATAAGGAGGGTCATTACAGAGATTGGTATCAGAGCCTTGCCCAGCTGTAAGTGTAGGAACTAAGTGCCACACAGGGCAAAGTGCTACGCTATGGGAGCCACCTCTTGAGGCCATAATGGTGCAAAGTGCTACATAGTGGGAGCCACCTCTTGAGCCTGTGGGGGCTTTCTCTAGAATCCTACCTCCCTGGGATTTGATTATGTGCTATATGTGAGCAGCGACGAGGACGTCGCTTATATAAGAGGGGTAGATTGTGACACCCCATATAAGAATATGTTAAATGGACTAAATCAACAAACTACCAACAACTCTGTAACATCCCGTTACCTTTAGGGGTTGCTCTCCCGGCTGTGGTCGCGACGTAGCGACCCGTCGTGTTCTAAAGGCGACGCAGGTGACCATCGCGTTCTGGTTAGGAACGCGCTGGCCACCCCTGTCATGACAGGATCCTGATAGCATACTGTCTTCTTCTTGTCTTTCTGTCGGGGCAGTTGCTCCACGAGTCGAAGTGCATGCATGAACGCGACATGGTTGCCCGTCGCGATCTTGCTGTCAGTTTTGCATGCATGACGAATGGGTGGTTGACTGGCTGACTGTTCCAGATCGCGACGCAGGTGGGTGTTGCGTTAGCATTTGTAACGTGATGGTCAGGTCCATCGCATTCTCAATGTCTGTGTTTATGTGCCCAAGCCAAAGAGCACAACCTCTTTTCGCCCTTTTTCCTATGTTCCTTCGCTCTCTTTGGCGATTTTGGTTTTTGGAGCTCTGTGGTGAGCTTTGGGAGAGGAATCCTTGTGGATTGCTTAGTATGTATGTGTGAGAATTGTAGTCTGGTTTGGATTGATTGTGTTCCTCCTCCTCCTAACTTCTTCTTCTCCTTTTCTCTGTGGCATGCACATTGTTTCTCTCCATCGGCTTGTGAAGGAGGTTGTGCCCGGCTCGTGGGCGGATCATGGAGCATTAGAGTCGGAGGTGGAGGGGTGCTATCCCACGAGAAGGCCCTAATTGGGTAGATCTTCATTTGGAGGTAGGGAACCCAATCCTTCTCTTAGCTCTAACATGATAGGGCCAAACCCCTTCTCCAAGCCTAGAATCCTTGTTTAGGATGTGTACTGTGCTTTATGATCCTTGTGTGATGGTTACATGATGTTGGTTTGGTTGAATTTATGCATGGTTTTTAGCATGTTTTCCATGTCTCCATGCTTCCCCTCCCATTTGTATCAATTTTTGTGGTTTTTAGGTTGTTGGGTGTTGCTCTGTTTGAGCACTCGGCTGTGGTCGCGATGGGTTTCCCAGTTGCGAGAAGGTCGCTACGTATCATTGCGTCGCATTCTCTTGAACGTGCCCCAGCCCCCGCCGCGTCTAGCAAATGTGACAGGGTACGTGGCCAGCGTTCTGGAGTTCGTGGTCTCTCTGGATCGCAACCGCCACCACTGTCACAATGAGATCGCGACGGGGTATGTGTCGGGTTCAGGAGACTAGGGCTTGTCACGGCGCCCATAGCCGTCGCAATTTATCACGAATGGCTCACGGGTTGCCTTCCATTTTCCTTGTCGCGACAGGCAGAATCGTCACGTTCTGGTCGCGACGGGTCGATATGTCGCCTCTCTGACCGACAGCTGACTGTCGACCTGTTGTGTTTCCGCTTCCGCTACTACTCAACTTTCTTGGCACCTGTGCTGTTCCTAGTGCATTGCTACTCTAGTCTCTTCGCCCGGTGCTAGGCACTTGAGGGCTTGTCCACGAGACAGGTTGTTACCGTTAACTGGGACCCCCAGCCCCGCGCGTCTGTTAGAGGGAGTTCTCCGGGTGGCGGGCGTGCTCAAGTCACGGACTTGGAGCAGAAGGGGAAAATGGTGGGGACAGCGGCGTGGAGTCATTTGTAGAGCTCTCTTAGCTGGTCTAGTTCTCCGAGGTAGTGTGGTGCTCTAACGGTGCGGACCAGCTAGTCCTTTCTCACTGCCTCACTCTACGTGGTTCCAGAACCATTTAGAGGGGTCAGACGTGGGACCGTAGTCCGGCCAGACTACGACAATTATGGATGTTCTTAGTCTGCGTCTCACTCCCACAGGAGGTGCTAGACATGGATTGTTGGTCGAGGGTAAGGCACGTGGCACACCTGACCGGCTGAATAGTGTAGCGTTCTGTAGCTAGTGTGCTTGTCCAGGCAGTGTCCACTGTCTGTGTTTACAGCTGGGTTTCTTGTGGTGCCTTGGTGTACATGGATTTTCTGGTTCCGCTGAGTAGCTTAGACCGACAACCGCGTAGTTTCTTTCACGCTTCCGCACTTGACTCTGTTTAGTAGAATAGACTTTACTGCTTTAATTATCTATTGCACTTAGTTCTATTCTGCTGTTAGAACCAGTGGTAGATTGGTAGTCCCTACTGGGCTTCTTCGTGAAGCTCACTCCCTATTTTGTAGGTGACACTTCATAGCAGTTCCCTCCGCGGCAGACTAAGGAGACGGGCCTACAGTAGTCGGCGTCTCTAGTGGTAGTGTTCCCCCAGCAGTTGTACTTCACCCTCGAGGTATGCCCCTAAGGGACGTGTTCCTTCCCGTTTATTTTAGCACTTGTACTTTATTTACTTTGGGACTGTACTAGACTGTTAGTGTTGGACACTCTTCGTTCACTTGTGGTGCACTTTAGTACATTTGTTGTTATTTATTTCTGTTACATATCTAGTTAGACTGATCCGTTAGCCCTTCTGAGTCTTCGGACCTGTGGGCGGCGGTGTCGGTGTTCGGATCCTTGGTGAGAATCGGGGATCCGAGACTCGGGGCCGTTACAAACTCGGACTAGTCATTTTCAGAGCCCGCACAGGAAATGAACTCTGAAGTTAAGTGTGCTCAGTTGGCAGTTGTCCCAAGATGGGTGACCTTCCTAAGAAGTCTACCAACTAGCTCAGTTGTAGGGCCAGTTTGCTGATTGGGTCGTCACATATCGACAGCTATAAAGTGCCTGTCGATAGACGAAGAGAAAAGTCAGATACGAGATTAAGATATGATTTGTATTGGGGTGTTCCCTTTAAGCACGACTCTCAATAGTTGGACTCCCTTATATATACATCATATGAAGGTATTTTCGCAGCAAGAAGCCACCATATCAAAACCCTAAGCAAAACCAAGAAGAAGGCTTTCTTTCTCTGCTGCTCTGCTTCAACTCTCTGTCCTGTTCAAGGAAGATCCATCTCACAAGCGGAATTGAAGTCAGTTTGTCCACGAATCAAGCTTCGTCTACATCATCTGATCCTCATCCATATGAAGCTTGGAGTTCTTCTGGACGACAACCACGAAGAGTTCTCATCTAGATTTGTTTCTAAAACTCAGAACTCTTCTTTCCGTTCACTTTTCACTACTCTGTGTGTGTGGAAGTGGTTTAAGCGTCCCTTGTGCTTGATCCACGTGTGTGGTGTTGTTCTGAGTGAATGTTTGCATCAGACAACGTGCGTGGGTGTGATTGTAGGGTTGAACTCGGTTAATAAGCAGTTTTTCTGTGTGTGTGGTGTGTTGATCAGATCAAGGCTAGAGGATCTGATCTATTGTGGACTTGATCTAGCATGTGTGTGTGTGATTGAGTCGTCGTGCTCAAGTGTGTGTGTGTTGTACTCATCTTTGAGTAGTGTGTCCTCACTATGTGAGGGGTGGACGTAGGAGTCACGTGGTGTGATTTTCGAACCACCTAAAAATCTCTGTGCAATGGTTTGATATTGTCTCATCGTTAGATGCATGCATAGGGGTTTGACTAAACTCTTAACATTCACACACTAGTTCACATAATCTGATTATTTAATTGTCTCACACACTTTGTGCACTGAATCACATCAGATCAGTGGGGTTCTTAATTGAGTAGATTCATTATTTCGAAGTAATTTTTAAATTGCTTAAGTTTCCGCTGCAAATCTATTCAACCCCCCCTTCTAGCTTTGCCATTACCGAATAGCTGATCCTAACAATTGGTATCAAAGCGGGTTTGTATCTGATTTTGAACTAAATTGATTGCTTGTTGATCTGACTCAATATTCTGTTGACTGGTCTAATCATCTGAAGCATACTCAGAAATAAGGCTAACATCTCAAGTATCATAAATAGACCTATGATTATTGACTTTGATGACAATGTTGATAAAATGCAGGACTCCTATATGGAAACAGGCAAGATTGGAGAGGAAATCAAAGAAAAATGCTACATGGCTCGTGGCAGCTCAAAAGGCACATCCTTTTCAGACAAATCTGAAGAATCACATATGTCAGAGAAGTCAAGAAACTCTCAAAGGTTAGGTAAATCCAATTCAGACCCATTTGATATATCAATATCTAACTCTGATTCAGAGAGTGATATATCCTATGATGAATTGACAGAATGCTATGAGCACTTGTCCAATCAATTTAAGACGGTAAAATCTGAAAACAAGATGCTAAAATAAAAATTGGATAAGAATGAAATGACAATTGACAATGCTCAAGCATTATATGAAGAAAATGAAAAATTGAAAATGGAGAATGAAGTCAGAAACTATGAAAACAAGCTTTCTAAATTGAAAGAAGATCATGATCAGGTTGAATCTGAAAATTTTGATTTGAAAAATGAAAATGAAAAATTGATTGATCATAATGAGAATCTCAAAATTGATAATGGTCAATTGAACAAACAAATCTCCAACATGGATCACGATCATCAAATAAAAGTAAAATGCAACCAATTGGTTGAGGAAAATAATCATCTTAGAAAGAAGATTGAATGTTTGTATCATGATAGACCATTAAATGATGAATGCAACAATTCTAAGAAGAAAATTGCTGACTTGGAAAATCAAATTGTTAAAAGTGAAATTGAAAGGAACAAAATGAAAAATGGTTTGGATGTCATGACAAATCAACTTCAAACTTTAGAAAAAGAAACTGATTCATTAAAAGCCGAAAAAGGAAAATTGACAGGTAAACTTGAAGTGGTTGTTAAACAAAATGAAGAATCTAAAAAGAGGATTTCTGAATTGAAAAAAACTGTTGAGAGTTTAAAATCTGCCTTATCTGAGTTTGTTCAAGGAACTTAGAATTTGGATAATCTTCTTGAAATGAAAGTCAATTTTCAAAAGGAGGGTTTATGATTTAACCCCTTGAACAAAAAGGATTTTGAAAACAAAACAAAGACCTCATTTGTGAATGTCTCTAAGAACAAGAATTTTGTTTCACCTAAAGAAAAACTTGTTAAGACTCATGTTCAGAAAAATGTTCATAAACAAAATGATAAATTGAACAAAAATGTTGCAAATAGGAAGAATCATGTTTCAATTGAAAATCAGAAAAAGAAAAAGAAAAAGAAAATAGGATTCTACAAGGTTTCAACACCTCCTCCAACAGCTCAAAAAGCTCCATGGCAATCTCCATCTCCACATCATGTCAAGAGCTACCAAAGGGTGTCACCTCCTCTTTTTCAACTCAAGGATAATTAAAGGTACTCTAGAGGATCTCAGAGATTCCAACAAATGCACTCATACTATGGAAAGCTCCAGGTAAATTCTAAACTCGTTTGCTTTAATTTCAATAGACCTGGTCACCTTGCTAAATTCTGCTGAAATAAAGGTCAACACTTTCATAAATATGCCAAGTCTGTCCAATGCTTTACATGTCATAAACAAGGTCATATCTCTAGGGACTGTTGGCATATAAATGATCATCTTGTGCATGTTCCCAAGCCCCATGTTCATACACACCCATGTACATTGGAATCAAAATCATATTCATGCTGAAAATACTCAAAAATTCCATGTACATAAGAACATGATTGCTGGACAAAAGTAGTGTTCTGTTCTTCATGCTAAAAGTCCTAAAAACAAAATATTTCATGAAAACGTAGATGTATTGAACAAGACTAAAGAAGAGTATGGAACTAACGCTGCTCATAGTTCCATTAATGAAAGAAATACATGTATTCCAAAAATAAAATCATTTTGGATTCTGAAATCATTGTTGAATCCTACCATTAAAGTCATTACTGGACCTAAGCAAGTGTAGGTCCCAAAACTAGCTTGATCAACAAGCTAAGATGTCTTGCAGCCATACAGTGTAAATGGATTCATGACATTGGCTGTGCAAGGCACGAAATGATTGGAGAACAAAGGTAAAATTTTTGAGACTGTGATTGAAGACTGTTGAGGTAAATTTTCTTTATCACTTCAGATTTGAACTGTTGGAATTGAAATAGATTTTTTATTTTATCTGAGCAATGAAAAATGTGTTATCATGCTATCCCCAAATGACAATACCTCTTAACAATTGGAGTCATATTTGTACTATCATGCTTGCTTAACTATGTCCATGATTCTGTGTGCATAATAATGAATTGCTTGTCAACTCTTCTCAGTTCATACACATGTTAAGGGGAGTAAATTTTAAAAAGTAACAAAATGTTCTTTAAAATTCATTGAAATTGATCTTTTATGTAGTGACTATTTGGTATATCAAATGGTGAAATGTGGAAGGACAAGTTAGGCTTGTTTGGAAACTATCATTAAGCGTGAGAAATATTCTTCGCCAAGTATCAATAGTCTTCTACTATATAAAGATTATCAAGAAAAAATTCATAATCTCAAAAACTTCAATTGATCATGTTTATACTCTCTTTATGTAAATTGCTTGACATGAACATTTGTGAATTGCATGAATGTTCATTTTAATACCATGCATACATTATGGGAGAGTAAGTCAAAAAGTGTTTTTGAGTGAGTTGTTTGAGGGACATTCTTTCACTTCAATCCTGCCACATGTATCTGTTTAAAAGAATGAATGTTGGTGCTTTCATGCTTATGTATTTCTCTTTTGTATGGAACTACTTAGCATGATTGTGCATATCATTGATTGAATTGCTTGAATGATGACTCATCACGTGCAAACACTATGGGGGAGTAAGTTAAGGCTGCTTGAGTGAAATGTTTGAGGGATACCCTTCACATTCATTGTGTCATGATCTCTCAATCATATGGTCCCAATCTTTCTCACTTCAAAGCCTTAAACCTGATTTATCAAGTACCTGTTGTAGACATCCGTTTTCGGACTATAAGTTGAGCACATTTCTTATTCATATCATTGATATCCCAAATTGGTCATCACTTTGGAGTCCTCCGATGGCCAATTATGAGCCCATTCACCCTCAATGTCAAGCCCATTCTCAAGTCCATAGCCAAGATCCACTTGAAACATCAAAACTGTGCAATTTGCCCAATCTTCTGAACATGCCTTCACTTTGAGAGCTCATAACGTCCTCATTTCTAATTCAAATTTGGCATATCATACTATCATTTTGTAGCCCTCTGAGTCTAGAATCCAACGCAATAAACGGCGTATCAATATGATATCTGTGGAGAGAGTTATGGCCCTTTTTGTGGGACCTACGCGCACTGCCCCTAGTGACGCGACCTGCTGCATGGACGCGACATGAACGCGGCCCCACGATCTGACGCGACAACGCCATGCACGTAAACACGTTTTTACGTGATTTTCGGCATCTCTCTCCATCTTAGAGCCTATCTAAAGTCCCTATGAGTTAGATTACGACCCAATCCTCCTATCCTCATCCCTAGGGAGCCCCCAAGCCCATCCAAACTCTAGATAGACTCTCAAACTCTCTCACAACTTGGACTCTCTCTCTAACTCGGGATTGGACTCTATCTCTCACTTGAACACATCCTAGGACTCTCAAAGGGAGAGAGGAAGGCTACCACTATGAGGAGAGGTCCCTGGAGGCTCTGCTCACGAGGTCCCATCGTCCCCAAGGCAGAGGAGAAGATGTTCTTCCCATTTTCCTTCTTTCTCTCTCCTCTTTCTCTCTCATATCGCCTCCAGGACCAGCAGTGCTTGCATGTCTTGTGGAGATCGAACCAGGCCAGATCTCTTCGAGGTGTCTTCATCAAACTTTCTCCCCACAGATCCCTCTTCAACCTCAAAGTGGAATCACATCGATTGGTGGCTTGTGCGAAAAGTTACAGCAGATTGATCTTCACTTTCTCTCTCATATCAAAATCTACACATGCGGGATTATCATCTCTTCCACAGCACAAACCAGACTAGATCTCTTCAAGATGTCTTCATGAAAGTTGTTCAAGACGTCCTCCTCTACGACCTCCAACTAGAATGACATCAAACGGGGTAGTATCTGTTTAGTTTTGATTTTTTACTTTCTTTTCCATGTTTTACACATGTATACATGAGTTAGGGTTCCTTCCTCTCCTCTTCCATGATTTCTCCCTATGCATATTCCTCCCCACATTTTCCTACTACCCAAGGGGTTTAAAAACCACCCCCAGGTCTGTTCCCTCCATGCTCCACATCTTTCTTTCCTTTAAGAATAGCTACTACACTTAACATGGTCTAACAGGGTTTTATTTCTTGTTTTCGTTGTTTTGGCAGGCACCCAAGCGAGATCACATGAGGAGCTCTCATCCTCTAGCCAGATGGAGGACGGGAAGATGGTCCCATCCATCATCTCCCGCACTAGAAGAGAACGCGACGGAGGAAGGCGATGCGACAAGAAACGCGTCCACCAAGACTGACGCGTCCTCAGGCTGCCCGCGTCTGTCATAACGACCGCGACATCAGGTACTCCTCTATTCTCTTCCCCCCTTTCCTAGAGTAGTTAGCCAGCATTATTATCTTTATTTGGCAACTATCTAGGTGGCGATCACATTCTATTTTCCATGCTATCATATTTGGTATTCATGTCTGTGTTGAGGGGGGTACAATCCCTGTGATTACACCTTTTGGCAATCACGGTGGGACCTTCAATGCTACCCTCGTGGATTTAGTTTGCCTGCCTACCATGTTTTATCCATTGTTTGTACTTTTGGTGCCCTGTTAGTCTTTTGTTCCTTGTTTCCTGCATTTTTTGGCGCTCGGGTCTTGTCACGGCGTATCGCAGTGACGCGATAAGATCGTGTCACCCAGAAAGGACACGTTAGCAGGTCAGTGTTTTCCTTCTCATATCTATCTTAGTTTGCTTCTATGAGATCATGCATCCCTGTTCTATTTCCCAGTACCGTATTCTATCGTGTTTGTGAATGCTAGAGTCCTGCTAGGGTTCCGGTTTTCCTTTTATTTCTTTTGTAAGTTTTCGGGTTCTGTCGCGGCGGGTCTTGAGGACGCTACCAGGTCGCGCCGTGGATGAGCGTCACATCTACAGGTACACTTTGTGTGTTATTGCTTTGATCCATGTGTCGGTTTCTGGGTGCTCCATGACCTCTGCTAGATTAATCTTGTGATTTCATGCTCATATCATATGCTAGGTTAGTCTGTATGCTTTGTATTTGTTACTGACTTCTATTTTTCGGGGCTCTGTTCATATCGCGGCAGACCGCTCTGTCGCGATAGGGTCGCGGTGTATCTGGCCACCGCGACTCTGCCCGAGACACTGTTGGTCACCCTGCTTGATCATTCTTGTTACTTGTGTATACATTTTGGGCACTTAGGCCCTTGCATACACTATTGATCCCATTGTCTAGGTTCCCCCTTGGTTGAGTGAGCCCTCTCACCTACGAGCACTCGTAGGTTGACTCAGGCCGCCTTCCGAGGACCTCCGTAAGTCCTCGTGACCGTACGCATGTTGCGGTTCACCAGGCCGGTTGTACCCGTTGCACCCCTAGTTCGAGCCATCTCCCCATGTGAGTTGTGTATCCCCCTTAGTATCACCGGAGTACTTGAGTTCACACCCATTATGGTTCCTCTTTAGCCGAGTGCAATTCAATTAAATCAATCCATTAAAAGGCTAAGTGATAACCCTAAAATCCTAACGGTTATCATATCAACTTGGGTGTTTGCTTGAAAACTCCTTTCTCGTCCCTTTCTTGTGTGATTGTAACTGTTGTTGTACCCCTTATTTGTACCTTAGTGTACCCTTTTATTTCCCCATTTCTCATCCTCTCATGGCTCCTTTCCACTTCACCTATCCCCCAACCTCTCCTCCTCATGTAGACCCCTTGTCTCATGAGTGTATTCCAAATTCGGCCCAGTCCAAGGCCCATCGGGCCGATGAGGGTGCCCATTCCTGATCTATTCCGTCGCCATATTCTTCTAATGAGGCCGCTGAATTGGAGCGCCTCCTGCTTGAAATGGGCCCGGACTAGGCCCGCGAATTGTTGGCCACTTTTGCTCTACGGTCTTCTTCCAAGACGTGCCCAACAGGCCCACATTATCCTGCTCATTCTAGACCCACTCACATTGTCACTCCTGGATCGGGCCATCCTTTTGTTTAGCCCACATCATCACAACCGGCCCATTATACTCAATCTGGTCCGAACCTTGACTCTTGACTCCGCTCTCCTTCCCAGGCTGGCCCTCGCTATTCACAATCTACCTCGGCTCAGGACTTCCAATCCGAGTTCGAGTCCATGAAGCGAGAGCTTAGCCACCTGCGGAGGCAACTAAATCCCAAACCCTCCTTCAATGATACACTCCCTGATTTTCATGGTCTCCAGATCCCTCCACTTTCTCAGCTCCATGTTTATCGCAAATATAGTGGAGCCGGAGATCCTTACATCCATCTGAAGGAGTTCCTCTATGACTCGGTGTCCTACCAACGTGATCACCGCGTATTGGCTTACCTTTTTAGGCAGTCGTTGGATGGACCCGCTTTAGAGTGGTTTTATTCCTTGCCTCCCGATGAAGTTGAGAATTTTGAAGTTGTCAAGGTCAGGTTCATACAACAATATCAAGACCGGGCTGGGCCCGAGTATTCAATGGCCGATCTGGTGGCTGAGCAGATGAAGCCCGATGAAGATTTTGCAACCTATGCCGACCAGTGGCGTCAGATGTCCGCGCATGTCCAGATGCACATCCCAGAAGAGGAGAAAATCAAGCTCATCATTTCTAACGCAACACCTATGCACCGCCACATCCTAGCTATGAACAATATCACATCCATGCAACAGTTATACAGTCGGGCTCGCTTTTTTAAAACCCAACTCCTTGACTCCCCCATGCCATCCATGTTCGAGGCCCAACAACCCAGTTGCACATTCCAAGGGCCCACCTATGAGGGAGTCCAAACCCATGCCCAAGTTGATACCATCCACCACCCCATGTCTACCCACTCTGCTATTCCCTTCACATCTCCACCTCCCTATATCCAACTCGCTCCGCTTCCACAAGAACAACCACCTCGCCCGTGCTGCAGCACCCTGCCATCCACTACCCAGCCATCACGGCATTCACTTGGCCCAAAGCGAGCCCACTATCATCTGTTGCCCGAATCCCTCTCTGATGTCTTCACAGCCCTGATGTCCATCAATGCATTGCAACTCCCTCCAGAAAAGCCAAGCTGGGACATGACAGTGGACCGATCAGAATATTGCTTATATCATCGCCATCCGGGGCATACAGTCGCAAACTGCTGCGAATTCCGGGAAGAGATCTATAATTTAGAGCACAAGATAGATTGGGCAGAAATGCACAGGCTCATCCTACATTGTCAAGAGAAGAGAAAAGCACAAGACCAGGGGCAGTAGTCCTCCCCATCACCGGCAGCGGAACAGTCGCCCGAGCAGCCAGCAGCGCAACCAAGACAGCCAGCACAAGTATCAAGGCAGTCGTCATCTCCACCAGTTCAAGGCCAAAGGCACTTCTTTAATTATCCTCCAAGTGCACCATCCGCTCCGTCACAACCTCAACAACCCCCTCCACCAACCTTTACTCAGGCTAGCACCACCACACCTCCCCCCAACACCGCGCCACGACACGACGACAAGATATCAGCTCGATGTATTGTGTCGGTGCGCTGTCAGTCATCTCCACCAATGTCGCAAACCACTAACCCCTCCACTCCTGCAAACCCTCCATCCTTACCCATTGCCATTCTCTCTATGCCACCACCACCTATGCCTGAACATACCACCATTACAACAACAAGGCTCGAGCAAGCTCCACTCACCTCTGAGCCCGAGCAAGAGTTTCCTACTCCCAAGAGTAAGGCTGCTTCAACCTCTGCGTTGGAGGAAGAGCTCTCTCCGCACGAGCCTATCCTTGCCACCACCCAGTCACCTCACATCAAGCCCTCCGCATCTGATGAACCCGCCATAGCCACCATACATCCCATTACCACATCCCAATGGAGCGGGTGTGCATCACCAGCAGCATGCCTTGAAATTACTTCCCCTATGCAAGATGGACTGAGAGAAGGTAGCCCAATTCCGGTCATGTGTTTCGACCCTTACAACTACATCAGTCACATGCCGGTCTATGTCCTTATCTCGGGCGCATTCAGGAAGGATGAGCTTTCAACTCCTCAGAAGAGCACTGTCAAAAAGAGTTCCCAGGCCCTAGTGCCAGCCAAATCCAAAGCGGGGATGGTAGCCATTACGTTGCTTATTGGAAATGCTACCATTAATGCCATCATCACTCATCGCTCAGTTATATTGCATATGACTGGTCAAGAGAAGGGGTTCTCTACTAATGTCGTGCTATCTCATGCATCTGCTAAGGCCATCATGAATCAGCTGTCACTCAAGGGGCAAGAAGTCACGCTGCCCGAAGCATCCAAAGCCCTCCATGCCATGTTTCAACCTGACGAGGGGCACATTTCTATGTCACCAAGAACACTCAAGGTTATGCCAAGAGTCCTTTGCAATTTGCCTCAGCCTGTCAGTCAGTTGGTCGTGCTAGTGCCACCCATCACACTCCCAGAAGCATCCTCTCTTCAACTGTCAAGGGAGTTGGTCTTCATGCCAGATTGTCAGGCTAAGATGCCAAGTCTCAAGTTCCTGGTACCACGCATCAAATTCCCATGGATCTACACTGTCCACTTGTCAAGGGAAACCCTCTCAGCAAAGGAGCCTATTTATGGCATTCCCCCATGGGTGTCTATAAAGGTTGAATATGCAAATGATAGCCAAGAGGCAAGTGCGCACATAGCAGTCATGACGACTATAATTGATGAGAGAGCCATGTGGCTGCAGAGAAGAGCAAGGCCATCTGCTTCCTTGTCCCACTATTTAAGAAGACATGTCAAGATGAAACCGTTGTATCTGTCTGTGAGAGCAAAGAAGTTGTGGCGTCACAAGAAGAAATCTGCCAAGAAGCAAAGGAGGCTGAGATCAAGATTGAAATTCTTCAAGAAAAATATCAATCTCCCTATCTTGTCATCTCCTAACCTTGATCTTTCAATGCTACTCATCCTGGTCAATCTAGTTCCCAGAGGAGGCGCACGATCTCTCAATCCTGGACTAGTGCCGCATTCTTCCCCTCCTACTCCCCTCAGGTCTTTGGATCCTCACCTATCTCCTCCTCCTGAGCCGCCCGATCACCCTCTGGGTACTCAGGGTTTCTTTTCACCTTCTCCACTTGAGCTCCCTGATCACCCTCTGGGTACTCAAGATACCTTTTCATCCTCTCCTCCTGAGCCGCCGGATCACCCTCGGGGTTCCCAGGTTTTTTCTCCATATCTACCTGGGTCACCTGACTTTCTTCCTAGTGCTCAGAATTCCCATTTTCCTCTTCCACCCGAGCTTCCTGATTGTAGGTCAGGCCCACATCCTTCAGGGACATCCAATCTTGGTCCTGATTCCCCTCCTTCCACTTCCCCTTCTGATCCTCCAGATCCTCCACCCTCCATTCTACAGTTCCTTCTTCTAAGCCCTCCTGATCTCGGGTTTGACCCGATTCCTCCCTCACTACCTATTCGGGGTCCTGACCTATTTTCTCATTGTTTCTAAGGTTTCAGTCCTCACTAACATTCTTCTCCTCATTTGTAAATCCTTTCTTGTTTGAGGGTTCTTAGCCCACATCTTCATGTAGCGTCATGTCTCCCTCGTGTTTGTGTTGAGTTGACTCCAATTCTTGCCACACCCCACTATTACTTTCTCCTGCAAATGAGCAAATTAAAATCAACCAAAATCAAAGTTCAAAGACTAATGCAGGTCGCTCTTTCAATAAAGGGGTCGTGTTGCTCACCAAATAATCATGTAAATATTTGTTTCAACACCAAGAGTATCAAAGAGAGTCATCTCAATTCACAACTAGAGTGGTCGAGTCAGTCTTAGGTTTATTTTGCTTCTGCAGCACTCAAGCTAGAGATTACTCCGCGCTAGGAGTCTGACATCCCTTTCCCTGTCATTAAAAGTCACTTTAAGCAAGGATCATCACACACTCACATGGCAACCATAGTCGGCTCCTCTAGCAAACACCGTTGCTACTCAGGCCATACCTAGGAGGTGCAAAAGTTGTTCTCTTCTTTACTCGGTCGAAGTGTAGGGGCAGAAAAGGGCTAGTTGGGCAAGGCGACCAACCTAAGCACATATTGATGAGAGGAAATCTCAAATAGGGACGGTCAATCAAGCCTGCAAAAGAAAAGAAAAGTAAAATCAAAAAGAAAAGAAGGACAAATGAAAGAAAATCAAGGAATAGGGGCATGGCAAAGAGTGGCAGTACAGTTCCCCGCGGGACGCCCTTGAGCCCGGTCGTACGCATGCCCCAAGCAAGAAACAGGCAAGAAAAAATGAAATGACCAAAAAGTCCCTCCTCAACAGACCGAATCTCTAAGAGATATGCCGTGGAAGGAAGCTAAGCCTAATTTGTCCTATAAAACCTGCACTAGACTTATCCACAAATTTTATTCTTTCTCTCTATAAGGCAGGGTCGTTTCCCGGGTATGGCCTTTGTAGTGCACTGCAAGCTAGGGGCAACCATCTACAGGACGCCACCATCTTAATGCACATCTGACCTTTTGGTGGTCTTTAATGAAAAGGGAATGAATGGGGACCCCGTGCCAGTAGTTTGATCTTGCTTTAGTGCTGTAGTAGCAAGGGTGAGTACCCTCCGTCTCATGTGTTTTTTTAGGAAGGGCTTGCGTCGGCTTTAGGCGTTATTCAAAATCTAAAATTTTTTTTCAAATATTTCCAAAAATCCCAAAAAATCAAATATTGCAAAAAATCCAAAAAAAAAAAAACAAATATTGCCAAAAATCCAAAAAATCAAATATTTTCAAAAAATATATATAGATATTGCCAAAAATCTAAAAAAATCAAATAATTTCAAAACTAAAAAAAAAATTCAAATGTTTTCAAACTAAAAATAACAAAAATGAGTAGATCTAATCATACATGCTAAGTGTGCAGGTACATTGGCTCCCAAGCATTGATCGCTCAAATCTCCACATTTCTTCATTACTTTTGTCTGAGTCTTGCTCACATCATCTTTACGATCTGTCTCTCCTCCTCAGTCCCATCCATGATTTGAATTTCAAACTTATTTTCCCACCAAGTCCTTCCGAAGTCCCATACATATTCTCCTTCATCTAAATGGCTCCATGAGAGGACTCTCTATGTGTGAACCTGGTTGTTCTTCAGTGCATTGTTTCAATCATGTGAATGACTGAGTTGTTTATGCTTGTTGTTGTTAGCTTGTTTAGTGCTTTGTTTATTGCTTCATTTACAAAAAAAAAAAAAAAAAAAAAAATTAGAAAAAGCAAAACCCAAAAAATGGCGAGTTCTCCGCTCCACAGATAAGTTCAGGTAAGTATCCCTATCCCTTCTCCCTTGCATTACTATATGGTACATAGTATCCCTATCCTTTCTCCCTTGCATTACTATATGGTACTTATGCTTCTATATTATCTCAAGGACCGGCTGGTTCTCAATGTGCTCTGGGATTTGAGTTCCCATGATAATCTAGGTGCACATTGTTAATCGTTGGATAGGCCGTTGAGTTAAATAAGTTTGGGGACGATAGATTCAGGCCTACACTGCGGTTGTAGGTAGTTTCTTGACCCATTCTTATTTGGCTTAATAATATTATCCTTGAGTATTTTCTATTTTCTCTTTTCTTTGCATATTGATTTGATGATTTCTTTTATTTTAGCCCAGCATGCATCATGTAGGACTTTGAGCTTCATGCCTCATGATTTGTCAAAGGCTGTTTCCCTGGTGGTGATCAATCAAGCTTAAGTTTTTTGAACAAGAAATCCTATTCCACTCACAATTTAAAGGTCTTCTTGAACTAATCCCTTGGTCTAGTTGGCCAGTACGACTCCTGTCTGGAATTTACTCCCTCATTTCATCCAAATCAGCTTAAATATCCCCCCTGATCTTTCTTGGTTGCGAACCGCTCCCAGGCCTTGAGTCATCGTAACTCGCCTGGCACGCACATGTCCTCCCAAGATGAAACCTGCAGGCCAATCGGCTAGGGTACCTCTTAATCAAGAGGTTGATCATCCTTCTTTTGCTTTCCTTTTCGTCATTCCAGATAGGAGCCGTCTGTGATCGCTCTTCCTTGAGGTTAGTTCGGAGTCTTCCAGAGAATTTCTATCGCTTATTGGTTGTGACGGGTGTTTCTTTACCTTGATGCCCACTTTTCAGTCCACTCCGCTTCATCCTCACTCCATTCCATTTCATTACACTTCGCTCTCTTTCCGCTTCGCTCCCTTGCAAAGCGGGCATCAAGGAGGGGCAATCTGTAGACACCCGTTTTCGGCCTATAAGTTGAGCACATTTCTTGTTCATATCATTGATATCCCAAATTGGTCATCACTTTGGAGTCCTCCCATGGCCCATCATGAGCCCATTCACCCTCAATGTCAAGCCCATTCTCAAACCCATGGCCAAGATCCACTTGAAACATCAAAACTGTGCAATCTTCCCAATCTTCTGAACATGCCTTCACATTGAGAGCTCATAACATCCTCATTTCTAATCCAAATTTGGCATATCATACTATCATTTTGTAGCCCTCTGAGTCTAGAATCCAACGCAACAAACAGCGCATCAATCTGATATCTGTGGAGAGCGTTATGGCCCTTTTTGTGGGACCTACGTGCACTGCCCCTAGTGACACGACCTGCTGCATGGACGCGACATGAACGCGGCCCCACGATCTGACGCGACAACGCCAAGCACGTAAACACATTTTTACGTGATTTTCGACATCTCTCTCCATCTTAGAGCCTATCTAAAGTCCCTATGAGTTGGATTACGACCCAAACCTCCTATCCTCATCCCTAGGGAGCCCCCAAGCCCATCCAAACTCTAGATAGACTCTCAATCTCTCCCATAACTTGGACTCTCTCTCTAACTCGGGATTGGACTCTATCTCTCACATGAACACATCCTAGGACTCTCAAAGGGAGAGAGGAAGGCTACCACTACGAGAAGAGGTCCCTGGAGGCTCTGCTCACGAGGTCCCATCGTCCCCAAGGCAGAGGAGAACTTGTTCTTCCCATTTTCCTTCTTTCTCTCTCATATCGCCTCCAGGACCAGCAGTGCTTGCATGTCTTGTGGAGATCGAACCAGGCCAGATCTCTTCGAGGTGTCTTCATCAAAGTTGCTCCCCACAGAGCCCTCTTCAACCTCGAAGTGGAATCACATCGATTGGTGGCTTGTGCGAAATGTTACAGCAGATTGATCTTCACTTTCTCTCTCATACCGAAATCTGCACATGCGGGATTATCATCTCTTCCACAGCACAAACCAGACCAGATCTCTTCAAGATGTCTTCATGAAAGTTAATCAAGATGTCCTCCTCTACGACCTCCAACTAGAATCACATCAAACGGGGCAGTATCTGTTTAGTTTTGATTTTTTACTTTCTTTTCCACGTTTTACACATGTATACATGAGTTAGGGTTCCTCCCTCTCCTCTTCCATGATTTCTCCCCATGCATATTCCTCCCCACGTTTTCCTACTACCCAAGGGGTTTAAAAACCACCCCCAGGTCAGTTCCCTCCATGCTCCACATCTTTCTTTCGTTTAAGAATAGCTACTACACTTAACATGGTCTAACAGGGTTTTATTTCTTGTTTTCGTTGTTTTGGCAGGCACCCAAGCGAGATCACACGAGGAGCTCTCATCCTCTAGCCGGTTGGAGGATGGGAAGAACGTCCCATCCATCATCTCCCGCACTAGAAGAGAACGCGACGGAGGAAGGCGACGCGATAAGAAACGCGTCCACCAAGACTGACACGTCCTCAGGCTGCCCGCGTCCGTCATAACGACTGCGACATCAGGTACTCCTCTGTTCTCTTCCCCCCTTTCCTAGAGTAGTTAGCCCGCATTATTATCTTTATTTGGCAACTATCTAGGTGGCAATCACATCCTATTTTCCATGCTATCATATTTGGTATTCATGTCTGTGTTGAGGGGGGTACAATCCCTGTGATTACACCTGTCAACAGCCAAGCCTTCCCAGAACCCATTTTCTGACGAAATTCAGTATCTGTCGACAACCCCATCCTACCTGTCGACCGATAGCCTCTCCCAAAAACTTCATCCTACTGGCTTTCAGTACCTGTCGATAGGCACATACTTGCTGTCAAAAGATACACATTTTCTGTAAATTCTTCATCTTTCCTCATCCTTTCTTTATGAGTGTGTTCATATTATTGATGCAAGGGGAGAATTGGATATTTATATGAAGTTACAATCTTTCATACTCACATAGTACCAAAGACATTGATTAAATCATAATGATTTTGAAATAATATTCTTATATGAGTCTAGGTTGTGTCATTTAGAACACATTAAACAAATCTAATGGCCTTAACCTAACTCACTTGAATAACTCCCTTGGGATACTCATTTTTCTGAAATGGATTGACAAGTAAGATGGTTCTTGATATTAATGTCTTTCATTGGTTTTTAACCTTAGATAACACTTTGAACTTGACTTTTATCAAAATAAAAGGGAGAAAAGCTACCTATTTCCAAATTCATGAAAATTCACATAAAAATAAATATGAAATGGGACAAAGGCAGAGCAATGATAAGAATCACTGAGTAACCGGGGACATGGGCATCACAAATGTCTGTCTTCGCGTCAAAAAGTCATTTTATTATCTTTGCACAATGGTATGATGGTCACCTATACTGAGTAACTGGGGGTATAGGCATCACAAATGTCTACCTTCACGTCAAAAGGTGAAAGTGAATCTTATTACCACTTTTCCCAAAACAACTTTAAATGTTAGTTCAAATGCTAGAAATAGAGTGAAGCCTCCATGCTTTTTCAAATCAATGACAACTTGTTGTATATTGTTAATTGCTAAATGAAAACATTATCTTCCTAACCAACTGAACATCACCCACTAGGGAATATGTTTTTCAACAATGGTTGTATTCAAAGGGGTTATCTTACATTCATATGCTTTTGAGCGGTGTTTTCTAAATGCTACAACTTAAGAAACCCAGGGTATTATCTCTTAACCATTGTAGACCATTGATATGTCTTAATACTAGTGGGTATGACATTTTGTAATGGATATAAACCAGTTATCAACATTAAAATCCCATTTGAACACTCATTCCCCATTCATTTCTAATCATCTCACTAAGGAGTTTCATGACTTTCATCATCCCACTGCTCCTGGGAATGATGATGCTGAGCATGTCTAGGGTCAAAGGAGGGTCATGTAGTTCTCTTTTTTACTAGTTGGGTTAGTTTGGGTTATGCTTTGTCTGTCAAGTTTGGGTTATGCTTTGTCTGTCACCTATGTCATTTCCCTTTTGCTTTTGCTTGTGTCATGTAATGGATATACTTTTGTAACTGTGTGTACTTCAAAATCAATCAATGAAATCACAGTTCTTTGCTTCATTTTATCCATGTATGCATGAATTATCTTTTTGAATGTTGTCAAAAGGGGGAGAAACATCAATTGTAATTTTGTCATCATCAAAAAGGGGGAGAATGTTGAGTTACAATGTGTATGATGACATGTTCTTAAATGTTTTTGATGATGTTTAACATAATTGGTGTTACATTGATGTTGGAAACATGATAAATATGACAATGACATGAATGAAATGATCAAGTGAAAAATTTTCATTATATCTTACTTAGAATGTTGTTTAATGTAGGTGTGAATGTACACAAGACAAGCAACTAAAGACAAGTGCAAAAGACCTTGAAAACCACTTCAAGTGGTCATGTGTCGACAGGCCCCAAGGCATATGTCGACAGATAGACTAGTCCAGAACAAACAGGCTATTGGAAACACAAATAAAGAAGTATGTGTCGACAGCTGAAATGTACTTGTCGACATATCCAGTCTTCCAATAACTAACATGGTTCTGGAAACTAGAAGTCAGTAGTAGGTGTCGACAGCTATAAAGTGCATGTAGACAGACGTAGAGAAAAGTCAGATACGAGATTCAGATATGATTTGTATTGGGGTGTTCCCTTTAAGCATGACTCTCCATACTTGGTCACCCTTATACATACATCATATAAAGGAATTTTCGTAGCAAGAAGCCACCATATCAAAACCCTAAGCAAAACCAAGAAGAAGGCTTTCTTTCTCTGCTGCTCTGCTTCAACTCTCTGTCATGTTCAAGGAAGATCCATCTCACGAGCAGAGTTGAAGTCGGTTTGTCCACGAATCAAGCTTCATCTACATCATCTAACCATCATCCATACGAAGCTTGGAGTTCTTCTGGATGACCATCACGAAGAGTTCTCATCTGGATTTGTTTCTAAAACTCCGAACTCTTCTTTCCTTTCACTTTTCACTACTCTATTAGCCACTTTGGTAATGGGTTGGAGTTAAGATAACTCTAACCCATGAACAAAGTTACACATGGCTAACCCACCTTTTGCTTTGGTAATAATAGAGTTAACTTTAAGACTATAGTAAGTTAACTTATTTTTCTCAAATGCACTTTGGTAAGAAAAAGTGAGTTAACTACCCTTGGGAAAAGGAAAAGTAGCATTTAATGCTTGTGATGTGAGAGGAAAAAGGTGGTTAACTCACTTGAGTTAACTCTGGTCCACCTCTAGAGGTGGGTTAACTCTCTTTTAATCCACCTTTAGCCCAACCCACTTGAGTTAACTTTGTAACACTACCAAAGCATTTTTTGAGTTAACTCAGAGTTAACTCTGAGTTAACCTACATCCAAAGCGGCACTATGTGTGTGGAAGTGGTTTAAGCGTCCCTTGTGCTTGATCCACGTGTGTGGTGTTGTTCTGAGTGTGTGTTTGCATCAGACAACGTGCGTGTGTGTGATTGTAGGGTTGAACTCGCTTAATAAGTAGTTTTTCTGTGTGTGTGGTGTGTTGATCAGATCATGGCTAGAGGATCTGATCTATTGTGGACTTGATCTAGCGTGTGTGTGTGTGATTGAGTCGTAGTGCTCAAGTGTGTGTGTGTTGTACTCATCTTTGAGTTGTGTGTCCTCATTGTGTGAGGGGTGAACGTAGGAGTCACGTGGTGTGATTTCTGAACCACCTAAAAATCTCTGTGCAATGGTTTAATATTGTCTCATCATTAGATGCATGCATAGGGGTTCGATTAAACTCTTAGCATTCACACACTAGTTCACATAATCTGATTGTTCAATTGTCTCACACACTTTGTGCACTGAATCACATCAGATCAGTGGGGTTTTTAATTGAGTAGATTCATTATTTCGAAGTATTTTTTAAAATGCTTAAGTTTCCGCTTCAAATCTATTCAACCCCCCCCCCTTCTAGCTTTGCCATTACCGAATATCCGATCCTAACATGTCACGTCCCCAGAATCACGCAGCGGATATTAGTTCGAAGAACTCGAGTCGATATCTCGAGACGTGGACAGTCGGCAAATAAGCCTCTATGTTGGACACACTAAATGTGTATCAACACAACATCATGATAGGGCCCAAATGTTGAACTCAATATAAATTGTATTCAAATTGAAACTAGTACAGGAGTAAGACTCAATAAAAAGGAAAGTACATAATACCTCACTTCCTACTACATTGTTCTAACACTCAAATGAACTAACTATAGACAGACTCATAATTGGAATGCTCATCACTCGGATGCATTTCCATCCTCGACTTGCTCTTCCTCTAGAACTTCATAGTCACCTAAATTGGAGAAAAGTAGGGGAATGAGCAAACTAACCCAGTAGGATTTATATCTCAATGTGCGGGCAATAATATAAGTGATTAACATTTTAGAACTAGGTAAGCACGATGAATGTCATGATATGAGTGTACGAATAAAACAGATTTAAAACATGATGCAAGAAACAAACTAGATAGAGTGATCAAGATAGAATAAGATCTTGAATGATATAACAAGAGAGAACTAGCAATAGATCAATTTTTACAAGAACGCAAGAATTCACTTGATGTCAATAGTTTACAAGAACGCAAGATATCACTAGTTGCAATAAATGCAGGATGGCCATATCACGCAAGCAAGCAAGCAAGATTGAACAAGCACGATCAAGTAACACTAATCAGGCACGTAAACACTAATGTACACCAAGGAAAGATCCACCAAGAGTGCACACAGGTCACGTGTATGTGGTTATGTATCTAACATTCAACAAGCAAGAAAGTACTCCCAGCGCAGATGCAACGCCAGTAATCATTATACCACGTGGTTAGCAGTATATCTATGACTCGCCGTCATTGGGGGTAGATTGGTGCCCTTGGACACACGCCGTGCCCTGTCAGCATCGCATGTAAAATTTTAAATGTAGATACCCACATTCATTAATCATGGCCAATGAGAGTTTCAATAAGTAAGCATGTGTAATATCATGTTCATAATGATGATGGGAAACCAAGTAATAAGCAATTGAACATAATTTCATGAGAACAATGGTCAAGAGATAAATTTGGTAGCTGAATGGTAAGATTTATAATTTAATTCAATCTTTACATTGATGGCTTTAGTCTAGATTGTAATTCGTGCTCACGAGAACAAGAAAAGAAAAGAAGTGCACTATAGAGATGTGTAAGTGTGTAGTGATGTACGCGTGTAAATTCACAATCCGTCGGTCTTAAACTCTCGGAAAACACTTAACATGATGGCATGCAAAGATCAATGTATTAAACTACATATGGGTTTACCAGATTTTAAGATAATATTTATCATTTAAATCAAGATAGATTGGTAACAAGAGCAAATCACAAGCTTCATGTATGATCATATCATTAAGAAAGCAATTAGAATAATATTCATCTAATTAAGGATTTTTCAATGGGTTAAACACTTTTAAGCCATTAAATAGACATCATGCAATGATCAGACCCAAGACAGGCAATATTTTGCAAAGGTAGTGTCGACACACCCCTTACTGGTGTCGACACTATGCTCCAAACACAAGGCAAATTAATGAAGAATTGGTCAAGTAGTGTCGACACTGGTCTAGGTTGTATCGACACAGTGCTTCAAATACAAGGCAAAAAGGTCAAATAGTGTCGACACTAGTTCAGATGGTGTCGACACTAGAGACAGCTCCCAGAATACCTTCTGGCCCATCTGGGACAGTGTGTCGACACTAGTTCAAGTAGTGTCGACAATAGCAGCCTTCCAGAACACCTTTTGGACAAAATTGGTCAGGTAGTATCGACACTAGAGCAGGTAGTGTCGACACTAGAGACCTTCCCAGAACACCTTCTGGACTATGCTGGGACAGTGTGTCGACACTAGCCCAAGTAGTGTCGACACTAGTGCCCTTCCAGAACAAAAACCTATAGGTCATGTGCAACCTGAAAACAAATCTGATGCAGGATTTACTTACCCTGCTTATAACTCTCTAAAGAATGACATTTAGACAAAATGTTCAACACGAAAGATGACCAGATCAACTAGTAGAAGAACTTTAATGTTGGGGGTTTGCTCTAATTCAGTTCCAAATCTTGAGAAAACATATGAATAACAAAAGACAGGTGTAGCCCGAAATTGCAGTATCGTGCAGTGACTCTCTTAACATGCTTATAACTCTCTAACAAAAGACTTTTAGACAAAACGTCCAACATGAAAGATGATCGTATCTTCTATTAGAAGATCGTTCATGAAGGAAGTTTAGTCTAATTTGGTCTTGAATCACATGCATTATAAGAAGTACGGGAAAAACCCAAACAGTGCGCGACTTTGGCAAAAAGCTTTTAATTCAATATCTACTAGATGAAATTCGATGAAACCAGAGGGCAATGAAATCTAACTTGATGCTCTACACTTTGGTATAGGATATGTTAAGATTTAGCCCGAGAAAACCTACCTTCTGGGTTGAAGAGGTCTCGTTTTTCCATAAAAAATCTGTGTTCAGACCACTTGGATGAGAACGTTTACCACTCCGTGTATACTGCATGGAATTTGGGCGTTCCACTTGGGTAAGAACGTAGACTTGACCCTCTTTCCCAGTTGCCAAGAACTCCTCCACACGACCCTAGCAAGTTCTAAAACTCGTTCCTAAGGTTTGGTGAAGAGTATTTAAGCAACCATGGTGTTTTAGGAGTCCTATTATGACTAGGAAAGCCAGGTTGCGGTTTTGTCATGTTAGTTTCCTACTTAGGGAGGATTTCTTCCTCCCATAGAGTGTGTGAGGCTTTAGGAAGCCTCCTTCCACAGATAGTCACGAATTTGGGTTACCAAGAATGCATGATTGCATCCCACTTTAACTCAAATTGCCTTTTTGTAATTTCAACCTATTTAGAGTTACGAATTTTCCCTGCATTTTCTAGCTTTATTTGATTATTGTGCTACATGATGTCGATTGACCCAATTATGATTTGGGTCATGAATATATAATGTTGGAAGTCCCTCCAACCCTTTTTTATTTAAATTCTTGATTGCATCGTATTTCCGTGTTAACGGTTTTCCGACTTGTTATAGCACGTACGATAATGATGCGTATGTTTTACATACTTGGAAATTATTTATTTTCATTTATTTTAATTCTTTATATAGCTAAAATTTCTGGGGTGCTACACCCTCCCCCACTTAAGAGAATTTGGTCCCCAAATTCATGTATAGCAAGTTATTGTACAAGGGCGGTGTACTTACTTGTGAATAGCTCCGGGTATCTTTTGCGCATTGCTTCCTCGGTTTCCCATGTGTCGTCCTCATCCATGCGTTGATTCCATCAAACCCTTACTAGTGGAATAACCTTGTTCCTTAGTTGGCGCAATTCCCGGTCCACGATCTTAATTGGCTTCTCTTGATATGTTCCATCTTTGTTGAATTCCAGAAGCTCGTATTCTATAACATGCCATGGATCTCGTACATACTTTATCAACATGGATATGTGGAACACATTGTGTATTCCGTCCATTTGTGGTGGTAAAGCGAGACGATATGCCACCTCGCCGACTCTTTCAAGAATTTCGAAAGGCCCGACAAACCTTGGTGACAACTTGCCTTTAATGCCGAAACGCCTGATCCCACGGCCTGGAGACACTTTCAAGAATACATGTTCACCCACCTGAAATTCCAGGTCTCTTCTTCTATTATCTGCATATGCCTTTTGTCTTTGCTGCGCCACTGCCATTCTTTCTTTAATAAGCTTTACCTTCTCGGTTGTTTCCCTTATCATCTCTGGTCCTAACATTTGTTTTTCGCCAACTTCATACCAACATATTGGAGATCGGCAACTCCTGCCATAGAGTCCTTCAAATGGTGCCATCTGAATGCTAGCTTGATAGCTATTATTGTAGGCGAACTCCACAAGAGGTAAGTGTTCATGCCAGCTACCTCCAAAATCAAGGACACAGGCTCTAAGCATATCTTCAACCACCTGGTTGGTTCTCTCCGTCTGACCATCTGTCTGTGGATGGAAAGCCGTGCTAAAATTCAGTTTAGATCCCAAGGAGTAATGCAGTCCTTTCCAAATGTGGGATGTAAACCTTGGGTCTCTATCAGACATGATACACACTGGTACTCCACGTAATCTGACTATTTCCTTCACATACAATGCAGCCAAAACATCTACTGACCACTTATTCTTCACTGGAAAGAAGTGAGCCGACTTAGTTAAGCGGTCGACAATAACCCAGATTTAGGTAGTCCGAAAATAAAGTCCATCCCTATACCTTCCCATTTCCATGCCGGGATTTCTAGGGGTTTGAGTTTACCTGCAGGTCGCATGTGTTCTGCCTTGACCCTTTGACATGTTAAGCAACGGGCGACATATTCTGCCACTTCTCTCTTCATATTAGGCCACCAGAAGCTTCTTTTCAAATCTTGATACATTTTGGTAGTTCCTGGATGAATAGTATATCTGGTCTTGTGAGCCTCATCCATAATCATTTCTTTGTCTTCGCATGGTCGGGTACACAGACTCGATCCCAGAACAATAACCTTCCATCTCCAGTTAATGAGAAATCCAGCATCTGGTCCAGGTTAGCCTTAATCTCCACAAGTATAGGGTAATTGTCTTGGAGTGTTGTGAGGTCCTCCAATAGTGTGGGTTGTGCTCTAACACTAGCAACAAAGCATCCCTTCTCTTTGATGTCAGCATCAATATTTAACCTGGTGAAGTCTTCTAATAACTTCCATTCCTCTACCATTAAGCTCGACAACGTGATCATTGGCTTCCTACTTAAAGCATCTGCCACAACATTTGCTTTTCCTGGGTGATATTGGATCGTGAAGTCGAAGTCCTTGAGATACTCCAACCACTGCCGCTGTCTCATATTCAAGTCCTGCTGAGAAAACAGATACTTCAAACTTTTATGGTCAGAAAACACAATGAATTTCTCAACATAAAGATAATGACGCCATATCTTCAAGGTGAAGACTACAACAGCTAGCTCCAGATCATGTACAGGATAATTGTCCTCGTGCTTCTTCAATTGTCTGGATGCATAGCATATACCCTTCCCATTTTGCATCAGCACACAGCCAAGGCCGATCCCAGATGCATCGGTGTATACTTCAAAACTACCCCCAGCAACCGGCAGGGTCAGTATGGGTGCCGAGGTAAGGTGTTCTTTCAATGCCCTGAAACATTCTTCACATTCATCAGTCCATGCGAATGGATTCTCCTTCCTGGTAAGCCTGGTCAAAGGTACAGCTATCTTTGAGAAATCTGTAATGAAGCAACGATAATAACCGGCTAAACCCAGAAAGCTTCTAATCTCCGACACCGTTGTTGGCCTTTCCCAGTTCTTCACCGCCTCCACCTTAGATGGATCCACAGAGATTCCCTCCTTGGATATGATGTGACCAAGGAAAGACACTTCCTCCATCCAGAATTCTCACTTACTAAGTTTAGCATAGAGTTGATTATCTCTGAGCACTTGCAGAGCAACCTTCAAGTGTTCCTCATGTTCTTCTTTAGATTTGGAGTAAATAAGGATGTCATCAATGAACACCACTATAAACTGGTCCAAGTATGGCCTATAAATATTGTTCATAAGTTGCATGAAAGCCGCTGGAGCATTTGTTAAACCAAACGGCATGACCACGAACTCATAGTGACCATATCTACTCCGGAATGCAGACTTGTGAATATCCTCCTCCTTTATTCTTAGTTGATGGTAGCCTGACCTTAGATCTATCTTGGAGAAATATTGTGCACCGGAGATCTGGTTAAACAGCTCGTCAATGCGGGGTAGTGGATACTTATTCTTTATTGTCAACTGGTTCAACTGACGGTAATCAATGCATAGCCTCATTATCCCGTCCTTCTTTCTGACGAATAGCACTGGCGCTCCCCACGGGGATGTGCTAGGCCTGATAAAACCCTGATCTAGCAATTCTTGGATCTGTCTCTTCAATTCCTGCAATTCAACAGGGGACATACGATACGGAGCCTTTGGAACAGGGGCCTCCCCAGGGAGTAACTCAATGGTGAAGTTTACCTCCCGTTCAGGTGGTATACCAGGTAATTCCTCTAGAAATACATCAGGATAGTCTCTGGCTATTGGAATGCATTCAATGGTTGGTTTCTTCTTTTCAGTTGCCAAGACAGAAACTAGGAAAGCATCACAACCCTGGTTGATCAGCTTTGAAGCCTTTAGGGAGGATATCAAGATAGGGTGTTTGTGATAACGGGTGCTAAGTAGTGATAGAGTTGGGAGGTTTGGTCTTTTAAAAGTGACCCTCCTATGGCGACAGTTTACATCGGCATCATATTCAATTAGCCAATCGACACCCAAGATGGCATCATAACCCTTCATGTCTAAACAGATGAGGTCGGCAGGGAGATTGTGTCCTCCAATCATAGTTTCACATTTTGGCAAGTAGTGAGTGAGTTCAGATTCTGAGCCTAGTGGAGAGGCTACAGAAATCTTGGATTTCAAGGGTACAGGTTTGACAGGTAGAGTTGCGGCAAATGTGGTGGAAATAAATGAATATGCAGCTTCAGTATCAATAAGCACAAAAGCAGGTTGAGAGTGTATGAAAATGGTACCTTCCACCATACCCCCTTCCTCGGGTAGGTCAGCTTCTATGACAGCATTAAGTCGTCCCTGACGCCGTGGTGCATTCTGGGCTCTACCTGGTTGGTCCTTCATCATTGGACAGTCAGGAATACGGTGGTCACGACCACCACATCTCAAGCATGCCCCGAGCTTCTTCCAACATTCCTCAGCTCGGTGTCCTGGTTTATTGCAGAATTTGCAGTTCTCAGACAACTGCCTACCTTCCATTTTGACTCTTTTGTCTCCAGCAACGTCTCTCCCAGCATTCGGCCGCTTGTTGTTGTTGTTGACGTTGTTGCTACAAAAAGTTGGAGCAATATTGGGCGCTCCCTTCTTGACGAAAACCGGCTTGGAGTTGTCCTTGCCCCTCATGCCCTCTACCTTGGCCATGGTGTCTTCTACCAGCTGAGCTCTCTAGACCATCTCAGTGTAAGTTTGAATATTGTGTGGTCCGAGCCTTTTAATGAACATGGGCCTAAGCCCGTCCATGAAACGGTTAGCCTTTAGCCTTTCAGTTCCCACTAGGTGTGGGGCATACACAGCAAGACGCGTGAACTGAGCCTCATACTCAGCCACGATCATTCCTTTTTGTTTAAGTGCGGCAAACTCCATTGCCTTCTTTTCCTTGACTCTCTCAGAGAAATATTTTCCTCGGAATATCTACAGGAATCCGGCCCACTCTAATTCAACTACATTTGATAGGTGGACCCAGGTGGCCTTCCACTATGCTCGAGCATCTTTAGTAAATTGGAAAGTGGCCAGCACCACCTTCTCCCTATTTGTGCATTGCATCACCTGGAAAATCCTTTCTATCTCCTCTTGCCAATTTTCTGCTTCATCTGGGTCAGGGGATCCACAGAAACGAGGAGGGTTTAAACTCCTAAAATTGCGGTGCAGATCACCGGCTCCATTCCTTGCAGCTCCAGCTTGATTTCCACCCTGAACTACATTTTGTAGTGCCTGGGTCAATCCAGCCACGATTTCTTGCATAGCTTGCCACTGGTTGCGAGCCATTGCAGTTGAGTGTAAGTGTTATGAAGGTTCCTGAGAAAAGGATGGAAACCAGTTAATGTTTCTAGATACATTATAAGAGTCAATGGGTAGGAGTGTTTAATTCTTTCAAACTTTTCCCCAGTCTCTACCCATTCTCACCAGGTACTATATTTAATTTTCATGACCTAGGTTCCATAGGTATCTCCCATTCCTGAGACATATCCTATTTGGTATTCCTAGGCTCTGATACCACTAAACTGTCACGTCACGAGAATCACACAGCGGATATTAGTTCGAAGAATTCGAGTCGATATCTCGAGACGTGGACAGTCGGCAAATAAGCCTCTAGCTAGCACGCACTAAATGTGTATCAACACAACATCATGATAGGGCCCAAATGTTGAACTCAATATAAATTGTATTTAAATTGAAACTAGTACAAGACTAAGACTCAATAAAAAGGAAAGTACATAATACCTCACTTCCTACTACATTGTTCTAACACTCAAATGAACTAACTATAGACAGACTCATAATTGGAACGCTCATCAGTCGGATGCATTCCCATCCTCGACTTGCTCTTCCTCTTGAACTTCATAGTCACCTAAATCGGGGAAAAGTAGGGGAATGAGCAAACTAGCCCAGTAGGATTTATATCTCAATGTGCGAGCAATGATATAAGTGATTAACATTTTAGAACTAGGTAAGCATGATGAATGTCATGATATGCGTGTACGAATAAAACAGATTTAAAACATGATGTATGAAACAAACTAGATAGAGTGATCAAGATAGAATAAGATCTGGAATGATATAACAAGAGAGAACTAGCAATAGATCACTTTGTACAAGCACGCAAGATTTCACTTGATGTCAATAGTTTACAAGAACGCAAGATATCACTAGTTGCAATAAATGCAGGATGGCCATATCACGCAAGCAAGCAAGCAAGATTGCACAAGCACGATCAAGTAACACTAATCAGGCACGTAAACAATAATGTACACCAAGGAAAGATCCACCAAGAGTGCACACAGTTCACGTTTATGTGGTTATGTATCTAACATTCAACAAGCAAGAAAGTAATCCCAGCACAGATGCAACGCTAGTAATCATTATACCCCATGGTTAACAGTATATCTATGACTCGCCGTCATTGGGGCTAGATTGGAGCCCTTGGACACACGCCGTGCCCTGTCAGCATCTCATGTAAAATTTTAAATGTAGATACCCACAGTCATTAATAATGGCCAATGAGAGTTTCAATAAGTAAGCATGTGTAATATCATGTTCATAATGATGATGGGAAACCAAGTAATAAGCAATTGAATATGATTTCATGAGAACAATGGTCAAGAGATAAATTTGGTAGCTGAACGGTAAGATTTATAATTTCATTCAATCTTTACATTGATGGCTTTAGTCTAGATTGTAATTCGTGCTCACGAGAACAAGAAAAGAAAAGAAGTGCACTATAGGGATGTATAAGTCTGAGGTGATGTACGCGTGTCAATTCACAATCCGTCGGTTTCAAACTCTCGAAAAACACTTAACATGATGGCATGCAAAGATCAATGTATTAAACTACATATGGGTTTACCAGATTTTTAGATAATATTTATCATTTAAATCAAGCTAGATTGGTAACAAGAGCAAATCACAAGCTTCATGTATGATCATATCATTAAGAAAGCAATTAGAATAATATTCATGTAATTAAGGATTTTTCAATGGGTTAAACACTTTTAAGCCATTAAATAGACATCATGCAATGATCAGACCCAAGACAGGCAATATTTTGCAAAGGTAGTTTCGACACACCCCTTACTGGTGTCGACACTATGCTCCAAACACAAGGCAAAATAATGAAGAATTGGTCAAGTAGTGTCGACACTGGTCCAGGTAGTGTCGACACAGTGCTTCAAATACAAGGAAAAAAGGTCAAGTAGTGTCGACACTAGTTCAGGTGGTGTCGACACTAGAGACAGCTACCAGAACACCTTCTGGCCCATCTGAGACAATGTGTCGACAGTAGTTCAAGTAGTGTCGACACCAGCAGCCTTCTAGAACACCTTTTGGACAAAACTGGTCAGGTAGTGTCGACACTAGATCAGGTAGTGTCGACACTAGAGACCTTCCCAGAACACCTTCTGGGCTGTGCTGGGACAGTGTGTCGACACTAGCCCAAGTAGTGTCGACACTAGTGCCCTTCCAGAACAAAAACCTATAGGTCATGTGCAACCTGAAAACAAATCTGATGCAGGATTTACTTACCCTACTTATAACTCTCTAACAAATGACATTTAGACAAAATGTTCAACATGAAAGATGACGAGGTCAACTAGTATAAGAACTTTATTGTTGGGGGTTTGATCCAATTCAGTCACGAATCCCAAGAAAACATAGGAAGAACAAAAGTCAAGTGTAGCCCGAAATTGCAGTATCGTGCAGTGACTCTCTTAACATGCTTATAACTCTCTAATAAAAGACTTTTAGACAAAACGTTCAACATGAAAGATGAGCTTATCTTCATGTAGAAGAATGTTCTTGAAGGAAGTTTAGTCTAATTTGGTCTTGAATCATGTGCATGATAAGAAGTACGGGAAAAACCCTAACAGTGCGCGACTTTGGCAAAAAGCTTGTAATTCAAAATCTACTAGAAGAAATTCGATGAAACTAGAGGGCAATGAAAGCTAACTTGATTCTCTATACGTTGGTATGGATATGTTAAGATTTATCCCGAGAAAACCTACCTTCTGGGTTGAAGAACTCTCATTTTTCCAGAAAAACCTGTGTTCAGACCACTTGGATGAGAACACTGACCACATTGTGTATACTGCATGAAATTTGGGCGTTCCACTTGGGTAACAACGTAGACTTGACCCTCTTTCCAGGGGTATAAGTCTTGCAAGGTTTGGTTTAGGTTTGACTCACCTTTGGTCAACATCAAGATGATGGTTTGTGCAGGTCGCAGCAGACACAACGGGGAAGAAGAACGGCTTGTTGTGGGGATCTCCTGCTTCCCCAGTTGCCAAAAACTCCTTCACACGACCTTAGCAAGTTCTAAAACTCGTTCCTAAGGTTTGGTGAAGAGTATTTAAGCAACCATGGTGTTTTAGGAGTCCTATTATGACTAGGAAAGCCAGGTTGCGGTTTTGTCGTGTTAGTTTCCTACTTAGGGAGGATTTCTTCCTCCCATAGAGTGTGTGAGGCTTTAGGAAACCTCCTTCCACAGATAGGCACGAATTTGGATTTCCAAGAATGCATGATTACATCCCACTTTAACTTAAATTACCTTTTTCTAATTTCAGCCTATTTAGAGTTATGAATTTTCTTTGCATTTTCTAGCTTTATTTGATTATTTGGCTACATGATGTCCATTGACCCAATTATGATTTGGGTCATGAATATATAATGTTGGAAGTCCCTCCAACCCTTTTTTATTTAAATTCTTGATTGCGTCGTATTTCCGTGTTAACAGTTTTCCGACTTGTTCTAGCACGTACGATAATGATGCGTATGTTTTACATACTTGGAAATTATTTATTTCCATTTATTTGAATTCTTTATATAGCTAAAATTTCCGGGGTGCTACATAACATGTACCAGTGTTCACCTTGATTAGAAGGGAAGACCTGCTGGGGTGTGTACCAGTGAGTTGCTTCTTAGCTCGTAAAAGAAGCACCTGGCTGAGGTGAAACAGTGGGCTGCCCTCTTGCCCGGGAAAGAGAAGAAGACCAGCAGGGGCTGGGTGTTTTATGTCCTAATGGGGGACTGTACCCTTGGTTAGTGAAATCCCAAGAGTTTGATTGGGGACTGGACGTAGAACTCCTGGTTGATAGGAGGTCCGAACCAGGATAACTCTCTGTGTTCCTTGCGTGCTTACTTCGGCGCATTTAATTTCTTTGCACTCGCTTATTTAGACTAACCAAACATTTTCAAGAGGTGATTTTATTTTAGTCTTTCAGATTACCTATTCACCCCCCCCCCCCTCTAGGTTAGTCTTATTGCCAACTGTAAGTGGGCCAACAATTCATTGGTGCTCGTTTCCATGTAGTCGCAGCAAGTCTTACGTTGTAGAATCATGTGACTACCGGAAACCTGTAGGCATTAAATGCTAAGAGAGATCTTCAGTCAACAGAAAAAGGTGTTATACAGAAATAGAAATGTCCATTCTGTTACTATATAAATCACAAGAAGACTTGTTATAAGAATGGCAAACCATAAAGTACTTTCTCTATGAGAACTGTAACCCGTGACTAAGTAAGCCACAGATAGATATGTTCCTTTCTGTTCACATGTTTATAAGACTTATCATGAAAATAGTAGTCAGTCAAAAAGTCATTTGCATGGGAGCTATATCCAGCAACAAACAATGCATAAGACGTGTATGAAATATTAGCAGACGGCGGAGAATTTTGAATTTCACTCATTCAAAACGCTAAGAGTATTTAAAAATATGTCTTAGAATGCTTTAATCAAATTATCCAAGATGTTTTCAGAAAGTTCCTTAATCCCAAGATATGCTTGAAGGCTTTTGTAAGAAAGATATGTAATAGATAATTATCAATGTATTTGAAACTAATATATCTGAAATAGCAGTAGATAATATAATGCCAATCGATGTTAAGACACAGTCGATGTTTAAAGAATAATTGATGTTAAGACAGTCGATGTTCAAACAGTAATTGATGTTAAGAGCAAACGATGTTCAAGAAAAAACCATGAAGACAATTGATGTTTAACTGTAATCTATGTTTAGGACAGTCGACGTTTAAGACATTCGATGTCTAAGGGTAATCGATGTCTAATGGTAATCGATGTCCAAAAAGGTAATCGATATTTGAACATAATCGATGTGGACTTATAGGAGTAATCAATGTGAAATTAAAGTAGTAATCGATGTAAACTGAGAATCGATATTTAAGTTAATTGTAATCGATGTCATTTTATATAGTAATCGATGTTTAAGAGAAAGGTAATCGATATGTCAAGGAAACAACATATACAATCAAAGTGAAAGCTTCGACTGGCCAAAATACAACGTTATCGATCGATGTGTAACTTCCGATATGACGTAGTGTAACTTCTTATATGACGAGGTAAATTTCGGACATGACGAAATGGACTTCGTATAAAATAGATCATAACATTGTCGATTGAAGTGAATCTTCTTATAAGACTTTGGATATGATGAAGTGAACTTCATATATGACGAAGTGAAACTTCGTATAAGACAGATCATAATGTTGTCGGATGAAGTGAATCTTCGTATAAGACTTTGGACATAACGAAGTGAACTTCGTATATGACAAAGTGGTACTTCAAGTGATCGACTAAAAACATGCATGACGAAGTGCCAGCTTCGGATATGGTGAAGTGGACTTCAGATATGACAAAGCTACCTTCGTATATGATGAAGTATAGCTTCGACTGATCACGACCAAAAATATGCATGACTTTGGATGAAGAAGTTTAATGTAATATAAGATGAAACTTGACTTCGATTGAAGCTGTAAAAAGATTATCAGTGACGAAACACATGAAGTTATGAATGACAAAAGGACTTACAAGCAATTTAACATCATCTAGAGAGCTTGGAAATACTTTGAATACTTACAATGGTGATCCTTGAAGTATAATTTATTTCCTTTGAGTCTCCTGTTGACAGACTTAACCAAAATGATATTAAGAAAAATACACATGGTTTATAAAAGTGTTCTGATAAGTTTTTTATTACCAAAATATATAATCATGGAGATAAAGGAGTAAACAATTCATTCATATCTCAAAACATTGTGTTGGCCCGCTTACGGTTGATATGGCAGCAAGCTCAAGCTCCCTAGGGGGGGGTGGTGAATAGAATAGTTGTAGAAATATTGAAACTAAAGCATAAAAATCACCACTTAAAAACTTCGGTTAGTGAATGTAGTTGTGTGAGGAGATAGACTAGCAGTGCGGAAGCAAATTTAAACAATCACACAAGAACATAGAAATTTTATCCTGGTTCGATAATTCACAGAAGGAAGACCTACATCCAGTCCCCAAGCAAAATCTTGGGATGTCACTAACTGAGGTACAATTCCCCCAAGGATATACAAACCCCCAGCTCCCTGCTGGTCCTCTTCCTTTTCGAGTAGGAAAGAAACTCACTTCTATTACAGGTCAAGAAGCCAAACTCCTAGAACAAACCCCAGTGTAGTTCTGTTATACTTAAACCCCCAGCTAGGTTCTTCTGACACCAACCCCAGCTAGGTTCTTCCCTTAACCAAAAGGAAGTGCTAAGAATAGTCCCTTAGATGGATAGAAACAACCAGTAACCCCACTGGCCTTCTCTTCACACAGGAAGAGGAACACTGTATACAGTCCTACAGTTGGACAAAAATCTTTCTTAGAAAAGAAAGAACAGATTGAGAGTTGTACAAGATGAACAAAGGAACTCTAGCTCTCAGCCAAAGATTCTCCCCAAGATTTACAATGATGCACAGAGAGAGTGAAGAGAGGAAAGAAGCTTGAAGACTTCAGATGGCTGTGTGCACACTTCTTCTTAGGCTCAAGCTCTTTCTCTCTTTCTTTTAAGTGTGTATGGCGTTAAGGTTTCTCACTGGATTTACACTCTTTGAATGATCTTGAGGAAAGCTCTCTTGTTGTTCTTCAGCCTTGCCTTATCTTTTTATAGAGCAGCTTTGAATAGATCCAATGGAACTCTCCTAGCCGTTGCTCATCTTCTTCTTTTTCATCTACTCTTCTTCTTCTTCTAACAGACACTTGGTGTAGAGGGAAGTCTTATATGTAGGTACAAAAGATAGGCTCAGACTAAAAAGGTCTTCTGACAAAAGACCATACCTTGCCTTATTTCCATATTTTCTACTGATAACATCTCACCTACCTTGAAGGATAGACAGCAAAAAGATCTTCAGTCAGACAGAGAGATAATATGATAATATGTGAAGTACATTTGAACTTTCAGTTGCCGCCACAAACATTTTGAAACATTTGCAATATAGGAGTAATCAAAGTTTATAGAAACTTCGACTGTAAAGAAGTTGGAGTATGTATTACATATCAACTTTCCAGGAGTTGGAGTTGGTCAACTTCAACTCTTCAGAAGTCAAAGTTGGAGTGTAATCTATCTATGAATGTAATCGATGTTTGAATGTAATCCATGTATGTAATTGATGTTTGAACATAATTGATGTGAACATAATCGATGTTCAGCTGAAGTCGATGTTTGAATGAAATCGATGTTGAACCGAAATCGATGTTTAAGTGAAATAGATGTTTGCATGAATTCAATGTTTGAATGGAGTCGATGTTTAAGTGAAATTGATGTTTTAATGAAATCGATGTTCGATTGAAGTCGATGTTTGAATGGAGTCGATGTTTTAATTGAAATCGATATTTTTGTATAGTAACCGATGTTGTGACTGAAATCGATGTTTTGAATGGAATCGATATGGACTTAGAAAAAAAACCTGAGTAGTCAGAAAATGCGCCATTCAAAAACTTGAGCAGTCAGAAAATGCGCCATTCAAACATACTGTTTATAATATATGTTTTTTTCTGTGATATTACTATAGTGCATTTGAGGATTATTTATGCAGATCGTTATGCACTCATTGAATGTTTAAACTTATACATGAAATGCATGAGTTTTCAGATTAATATCAGAACATGATATTGTTGCCCAGTTAGGTAGCCCAGAGGGGGGGTGAATGGGTCTTTAAAAATTTATCAGCTAATACCTGTTCACTAAAAACGTTCACAGAGAAATACACTTCGATTGATGTTAGTTATAGTTAGAATAATCAACAATCACACAGAGAGCAATCACACAACATAAGAATTATCCTGGTTCAGATCTCCTCTCCTTAGGAGTCCTACGTCCAGTCCCTGAGCAATATCTCAGGATTTCACTACCAAGGGTACTGTCCCCCTTAAGGACCCTTACACCCAGCCGCAGCTGGTCTTCCTTCACATGAAGGGAAATACAAACACCCTGGATGCCACACCAGGTCTTCCTTCACAACCGAAGGGAACAACACCCTGGATACCACACCAGGTCTTCCTTCACAACTGAAGGGAACAACACCTGAAAAATGTTCAAGAGGAAGATGCCCCTAAATCAAGCTTATAGAGCACACTTGATCTGAAGCAAGGACTGAGAAGAACAAGATTTACAATAATGGATTCTTCTCAGAACAAGAAGCTCTCTCACAGATGTACACTAAGCACAGAGAGCTAGAGCTGAAACTAATAGAAGTGTTTGCTTGGCTTTCAGTGAGGTTGAAGACAATTTCACTTGGTATTCCTTGGTTTTCTGTGTGTTCCTTCTTTTGAATCTTCAATCTCCTTTTATATCATCCTTTTCAAATTCGAATGTTGAAGTGCCCATTGTCTCTATGCATAAGTGTACGTTAGACTGCTTGACACTTGGAAGCTTCCAGTCAACAGTCCTTTATCCTTTCATGCACGCAAAGAGAGAGAGAGAGAGAGAGAGAGAGGATCTTCTGTGATCTTATTTGGCTTCTATTTTGTCCAACATTGTATGACGAATGTTGTCAGAGACCTGCATACATTAAATGCTAAACAATAGACAGCTAGCTTGTCTCTTGTTGTCTGTCAACATCAGAATGAATGTTCATCAAAATAGTAATGCCATTTTGTTGTTCTAAAAAATGTTTTCAGAAAAGATACAATAATAGAAAATATCACCTACATGAATACAGAGATACATTCAGAGTAATAAATGCACAAAGGTTAGAGGGATATGTGTGAAGACTTTGACTATTCAACCCTTTGAAAGGATAAGTCATATGTCAAGTTGATTAATATGAAATCGATGCATTTATGACTTATGAAATCGTTATGCAATCAAATCATTGTCACTTAACAGCAAACCATTATGAGATATGAAAGAATCGTTGTGATCAAGGTGATATAATCAAATCGTTATGAGCTATGAAAGAATTGTTATGATAGCAAATCGTTATGATCACTAAAGGAATCGTTACGATAGCAAATCGTTATGATCACTAAAGGAATCGTTACGAAAGCAATCGTTACGAAAGCAAGTCGTTACGATGACTAAAGGAATCATTACGAAAGCAAGTCGTTACGATGACTAAAGGAATCGTTACGCAAGTCGTTACGATGACTAAAGGAATCATTATGAAAGCAAGTCGTTACGATGACTAAAGGAATCGTTATGAAAGCAAGTCGTTATGATGACTAAAGGAATCGTTACGAAAGCAAGTCGTTACAATGACTAAAGGAATCGTTATGAAAGCAAGTCATTACGATGACTAAAGGAATCGTTACGAAAGCAAGTCGTTATGATGACCGAAGGAATCCTTACGAAAGCAAGTCATTACGATTACTAAAGGAATCGTTACGAATACTTATCAAATCGTTAAAGCATATAATGAATCCTTAAGATTATGGAATCGTTATAAACAAAGGAAGTCGTTATGGCTTAGTACAAATCAATGTATTTAGACAAATATGCTTCTACAGTATGAAGATTCTTACCTGTTTTGGCTTGTTTTCCTTTGATCTTATTTCCTGTGCTTAAGACTTGTAGAGAATAAGTTAGTGACCTTAATCAAGGGTTTGATAATTATCAAAATAACACAGTTTTATTAATCACCAAAATATAAAAGTAATTTAAATTAAATTACATGGGGATAGACTTTTCATCAATCTCTCCCTTTTTGGTGATGACAAAACTTCAACAAACTTCAGCAAATAGCACAGATAAGTCTACATTTAAATTCTGAAATTATTTGCAATAGTTCACCATATGTATTTCAGAGCTTGCAATAGTTCTCACCCTTTTTATCATTAAGCAAAAAGATACAAGGAAGGACAAAGAAGAGAGAAACATCTGAATGAGAAAATAGACAACAATTGTATTCATTTAATGCTATGGAGGTACAGGGAGATAAAAGGCAGGAGAGAGGAGGGAGGCATAGTTAGAAATGGTTTCCCATGCCTACTCTTTCTGCTTCTCAAACATTTGACGAAAGACACCAGGAGCAGGAGAGTACATTGGTCCCATGGAGGGAGCCATCTTCTTGACATGGAGAGCTAACTATTCATCAAGGAAATTGGCATAAGCATCTCTATCAAGGGAGATTTTATAGAAGGTCACTATCCCAAAACTGGCACAAGGAAGGAATTGATCAATTGAAATGGGATAGAGGTTCTGCTTGGCCTTCAACTCCTGACAAAGGGCTGCATAGACTTTATATCTTTCAACCCAAGCCCTGAAAGGATCCTGGACCAAGTGAATAGAATTCATGTCCAAGAAAGTAGCTGCAGAAATTGGAGGGTGGCTTTCCCTGGCCTGGGATTCATTAAGACCTAACAGCCGCTGAGCAGAGAGAGGGTAAAATCTGGCCCAATTTGAAGGGGTTAATCTCTCACATTCTGACAGAATGGGAGCAAGAACCTCAGCACTGACATGGCCCTGGTGATATTCTCTGAAGAGAAATCTATGAAACGCAACCAGAAAGCCCTTCTGTATCTTAATTCGGCCCATAACTCTGGCAAAACATTCAAAAATTATTGACCCAACAGTTGATTCCATTACCAGAGAGTGAATACGTGGAAGCAAGATTTCCTCTGGCACCTGAAGGGTGGCAAAATCTACTTGGACAGCTTCAGTGTGGGCTACGACTGAACCAAGTGCACTGATGGCCTGTTTAACTGACTGAATTGAACCTCAGGGAGTCGATGGACATATCTATAGTTGTTGAAGAGTTGGAAGTGCCTGGCCATCTTGATCTCCTTCTGAATGAATGGGGCCCAACAATTCTTATGATGAATTTGGAACCATTATGAGAGAGTCAGGGAATGGTCCCTTGGAGGGAATCTAGCAGACTTAGCTAGAAGAAATTTATTGTACAGCTCTTTGTGCCCCCAGCCCATTGCTCTTCAGTCTTGGAATGAGCAATAGAGAAGATTTTGGATTTTTCCGATTTGGTTCGAGAGGTATAGGGTAGAATGACATTCAGGTGGTCTGAAAGGTTAAGAAAAGGAAGGTTAGTGATTGTAGCAAAAACAACCTTCTGAAGATATTCTCTGTACAATGGTTTATTTCTGTTGTCCACTGTGAGAAAACCACAGAGGGGGAAAGCTAGGTTTAGAGGAAAGAGAGGAGGCTTTCCTTTTCTTAGGAGCAGAACTAGAAGAGTCTGCCCTATGGATATGATGCCCAACCTTCAGTACAGATCGGAGGATGACTTCTTCAAACTCATCCTTGACTTTCCCAAGATAGGGAGATTCAAGTTGAGCATCCTCAGGAATTATAGTAATGAAAGAGGGTGGAGGAGAAGGATGTAGAAGGGAGTGTGAGGTAGTAGGTGGGATATCTGATGGTCCTGAGGATGGTGGACCAGAAGAAGAGGAGGCTCCAACTGATGAGGAGTCTGGAGGAACCGCAAAGATAGGTGGAGGTGAAGGAATGGTTGTTGAAGTGATAGGAGAAGAGGTGGATTAAGAAGGGAAAGGTGTAGGGGATGAGATGGTTCTGGGTTGTGGTTTCTTGAAGGTTTGAGGTGCAGGTGGAGCTGTGGATGATGAAGGTGGTGATGGAGGTACTGGGGTCTGAGTGGAGGAAGGAGCTGGGGGTCAGGAGCTACAGCTTCTTCTTCTTCAGCTACTTGTTGCACAGACTCTGACTCCAAAGGTCCTGATGGCCCTGACACCTTCTCATCTAGCCCTGAAGGCCCTTGCACTTGCTCAACTGGCCCTGATGGCCCTAAACCACTGACCTCTGCTTGTGAACTAGCTGCTGTCGGCCCTGATGGCCCTGCCACTTGCTCATCTGGCCCAGATGGCCTTGGAACATCTTCTTCACTTCTTTGAGCAGCAGGAGGTGGGGAGGAGGAGGAGCTTGGGCTCCAACTGCCTTCAAAATCTCAGAAAGCATTGTCTTCATGCTTCCTTACTCCTTATTGAACCACCTTACAACATTCTTTACTTGAGACAACACCTTGGATGTGGATGCCTGACTCATGAAAATAGAGTTTACATCAGACTGAACTGAGCACAAGATCTCCCCTTGAGCATCCAATCTTTCTATGACAGGCTTCAAATTGATGACAAATCATTGTCTCTTCTGCCTTTGAAAAGGAGTGTTTGCAATGAGATGGACATCTAGTACTGCTACTGCTTTTCCTTTCTCCCTAGCCTGGACTACTGGAGGCTGCTGATCCTGGTCATCTTCTGAATCTGATGAACTAGCAGTCTCTCCTTCTCTGAACTGATTCTCTGGGGGGTTTTCATTTCCCTCCCCCTGAGTCTCACTACCCTTTTCACCACCAACTTCTTCTTCAGTAGTCACAGTCTCCATAGGAACATTGGGTTGTGCTGCTGTTGCTGCTTCTTCTTGGACTGGGAGATCTTCTGAAGGAACTTCAGTGTGGCCTGATGCCACAACACTTTCTCCCTGAATATCCTCTGCTACTGAATGCTCCCCCTCAATGGGAGCATCTTCCATCACTACATCTTCTTGAACTGATACTTGCTCCTGCTGGCTTGGAGCTTCTTCCATGACCAGTTCTTCAGTGTGGCCTTCTGCCACTGATTCTGCTATATGAGGCTCACTTGCCACTTGCCCCTCCTAAGAAATGGAGTCCAGTGCATTCCTAAGTAGAGTGGCTACTTGGGAAGATGGAAGAGGATCCTCTGGAGATTGCCCAAATGGCTCAATGAAGTCAGAAGGAATGTCCCCAATCCTTCTGCTGGCTTCTTCCTCTGCTACTGCTGGCACTGCTGCTGCTGGAACTACTTGATCAATTGCTGCTACTTATGGCTCAACTACTGTCGCTGCTTCTGCTACTGGTTATAGGTCCTCTTGGGCTTCACCAATGATGGCTTCACCCGCAACCGCACCAGTCTTTGACCATACATCGTTCACAACCAAAAATCCACTCTTTCTCAAATTTCTGGACCTGATGGCTTGGCTCATTTTCTCAGAAACATCACCAACTACGCTAATGCCAAAATGCTGGAAAAATCTTGTCAAGAGATGGGCATAAGGTAGCGAGATATTCAACTTACTCTTGGGTCCCACACCTGAGAACTGGCAAACTTCATCCTCTCAATTATTAATTCTGCAGTGTTAATTTCCTGGTTCTCGATGGCCCAGAACATCAGGTCTGAATCTGCCCTGGCACAGGTAGAGAAAGATGCACTCCTAGGAACAATAACCTGACAAATAATGAAGTGAAATAACCGATTGAACTCACTAAGCTGGTTGATATCCAGCTTCCCATCCTTCAGCCTAAATTTCGGACCGATAATCCCTAGTCCCTTGACCTGAGTGTCTACAGAGTGGACTCCACTGTGACCAGTGGTGGAGACTTCAAACAGAGAGGGTAACAAATCCCTGGTGATCCTGATCTGGGTACCCTTGACCATGGATGTCAAGGTCCCATCAGCCTCAGTCTTCAAACAAACATAAAAGGCTTTCACAAGATATGGATAACTTACTTCAGACAGGGTTGCAATCTTCGTCCATTTTAACTTCTGCAATGCTTCAACTAAACTGCCCATGCCATTCTTCTCTAGGTCTGCCAAATCTACTGCCTTGTGACAACAAAGCTTAGCCTTGACTAACGCGAACCTAACTTGCTGATCTGCAGTGAGGAACGCAGCTCCGTAGCCCCCAACGGTGCCGGAAATGGTTGTAGAGGCCATGGAATCTTGCAGAGAATGGTTCTGGAGGACTGGAAGGGTGATTGAGGAAGAACCCCTCAAGAAATTTCTGGCGGGAGAGGTTGAAGGCTTCAAATCTGAGGAAAGTCGATGCCGGGGTCGATAGGGTATCGCCTCATGCAGGAGGATGAAAGAGATAAAGAGGGAAGAGGAATTGTTCCCACACAGATTATGGGATTTGAAATAAAGGATAAAAGCTTTTTCAAAATGGGATGTGCCTTTATGGCAGAAAATGACAAAACTCCAATTTGAAAGAAATAAAGAGTTACAAATAACGAACCGACAGGAGTATTTACGCCAGATAGGATAAATGAGAGATAATTGAGATATTTTGCTCACTTTCAAGAAGAATAATTAATTTAGGATCTGAAAATTAATATCTCAGATTTAGCAAATAATTCTTTCACAATTTGCACATGCCTAATTCCCTTCTGAGAGATGTAAACCTCTCTTCGGGTAAGGCTTTTGTGAAGATGTCTGCTAAATGATTATTTGTATCAATGAAAGAAATTTCTATATTACCATTAGCTACATGATCACGAATATAATGATATCTAACCTCAATGTGTTTGGTCCTTGAGTGCTGTACTGGATTTTTGGTTAAGTTTATACCACTTTTGTTGTCACGTAGCAGTGGGATTGACTTGATCTGTAGCCCATAGTCCTCAAGTTGTTGATTTATCCATACGAGTTGTGTACAGCAACTTCCAGCAGCCACGTACTCAACTTCAGCTGTTGAGAGTGCTACAAAATTCTGCTTCTTGGAGGACCAGGATATCAGACATCCTGTAAGGAATTGACAACAACCACTGGTGCTTTTTCTATCTATTTTGCATCCAGCATAGTCAGCATCAGAGTATCCTACTAAATTGACTTCACATGATTTTGGATACCATATACCTAGATCATGAGTTCTGGACAGATATCTGAAAATTCTTTTAACACTAATTAGATGAGATTCTCTAGGATCTGCTTGATATCTAGCACACATGCATACACTAAATAGTATATCAGGTCTGCTGGCAGTTAAGTAAAGTAGAGAACCTTTCATACCTCTGTAGATCTTTTGATCTACTTTCTTACCATCCTTATCATTATCCATCCTTGTTGATGTGCTCATTGGTGTTGACAGTGGCTTGGAATTATCGAATCCAAATTTCTTCAAGAGCTCCTTGGTGTATTTAGTTTGACAGATGTGGGTGTCATCTCCTCCTTCCTTGATTTGTAATCCAAGGAAGTAGTTCAGCTCCCCCATCATGCTCAACTCAAATTCTCCCTACATAAGCTTCTCAAAGTACTTGCAAAGAGATTCATCAGTAGATCCAAAATTTATGTCATCTAGATAAATTTGTACAAGTAGTATGTGCATGACCTTTGACTTATAAATAAAGTGCTATCTACTTGTCCTCTAGTGAAGCCATGGTTTAATAAAAAGGAACTAAGCCTTTCATACCAGGCTCTAGGAGCTTGCTTTAAACCATATAATGCTTTATGAAGTTTAAAAACATGATTTGGAAATTCTGTATCATCAAAACCTGGAGGTGTTCAACATACTTCCTCCTTAGTAAAACCATTTAAAAATGCGGACTTGACATCCATTGAAATAATTTTAAATCTAGAGTAGATGCATATGAAGTAAGATTCTAATAGCCTCAAGTGTAGCTACAGGTGCATAGGTTTCATCGAAATCTATGCCTTCCTCTTGGGAATAGCCTTGAGCTACAAATCTGGCCTTATTTCTTAAGATCACACCAGCTTCATCCAATTTATTTCTGAACACCCATTTGGTGCCAATAACTGGATGATCTGAAGGTCTAGGAAAAAGTGACCATACATGGTTTCTCTTGAATTGATTCAGTTCATCTTGCATAGCTAAAATACAAAATTCATCAGTAAGAGATTCATTGACTGTTCTAAGCTCTATTTGAGAAACAAAAACTAGGTAATCACAAGGGATTACATTACCTCTTGTTCTTACCCCTACAGTTGGATCACCAATGATGTTTTCAGGTGGGTGATCTTTCTTGTATCTCCATTCCTTTGGAAGATTTTCATGTTCAATGTCTGTTTGTTGCAGGTCTTCCAGAGGTGGATCTTCCTTGTCCTCAATTGATGTGTTCTTTAATTTCTTGGACAAATCATCTGCATTATCAATGTCACTATCTTTTTCCTTTCTCAAGGAAGGGTTAGTTTCATCACAGATAATGTGCACAGATTGCTCTTTTAATAGTGTATGCTTATTAAATACTCTATAACCTTTAGGTTTAGAAGCATACCACATGAAGATGCCTTCATCTGATTTGGCATCCAACTTACCAATGTCTCTTTTGCCATTGTTGTGGATGAAACATAGATAACCAAATGTCTTGAAATGACTGATCTTCGGCTTCTTTCCTTTGTACAGCTCGTATGCAGTCTTCTTCAAGATAGGCCTGATCATCACTCTATTAATGATGTAGCTTGCTGTGTTCACTGCTTCGGCCAAAAAATACCTTAGTAAGTCATATTCTGATAACATTGTCATTGCCATGTCCAATAAGGTTCTATTCTTCCTCTCAGCAACTCCATTCTGCTGTGGTGTCCTTGGTGCTGAGAAGTTATGCTCAATCCCTTGGTCATCACAGAATTTTGAAAACTTTTCATTTTGGAACTCTCCTCCATGATCTGACCGGATTCCAACAATGCAATACTTCTTGTCTTTCTGTACTTTCCTGCTGAAACTTACAAAACTATCAAATGTATCATCTTTGTGTTCCAAGAAAGAAACCCATGTGAATCTGGAATAGTCATCTACAATCACAAATCCAAAATTCTTTCCTCCAAGACTGGTGGTCCTCATTGGCCCAAACAAATCCATGTGAAGGAGTTCTATGGGTTTAGAGGTGCTTACCACAGTCTTTGACTTGAAGGAACTCTTAGTGTGCTTCCCTTTGCACAAGGTCTACAGATACCATCCATTTTAATGCTGACCTTTGGCAGACCTTCCACAAGACTTCTCTTTCTGAGCTTGTTCATGTCATCCAAACTGCAGTGGCCCAATCTTCTATGCCACAGCTCAGTTGACTGCTCTTTGTTGGCTGCTAAACAAACGTCTTGATCTTTGAGTTCTTCAAGGTAGAGCACATACAGGTTCTTCTCCCTGTTAGCTTCAAAAATGACTGCTCCATCCTTCATGATGCTGCACTTGGATTCTTGAAACTTTATCTGATGACCCTTGTCACAAAGTTGGCTTATACTGATAAGATTATGCTTCAGACCTTTCACGCACAGAACTTCTTCAATTACTGTTTTTCCTTTGCTGCTCACTGAACCAGTGCCAATAACAGTCTCTTTTCCGTTGTCTCCATAGGTGACTGTTCCTTCTTCAGCTACGAGGTGAGAAAACAGGATTTTATTTCCTAACATGTGCCTTGAACATCTACTATCCAAATACCATTTGGATGCTCTAAGGTTTCCCTAAAATAAAAACATTAAGCTTTAGGTACCCAAGTTCTTTTGGGTCCTGGTTGGTTAGTATCATCGTTTTTCTTTTAGATTATCCACCTTTTATATTTAGTTGGACATGTAGTCCTGTTGTGACCTAGTTTGTTGCAGTGACTGCAGCATGTTATTCTAGTTACTTTTTCAAGATACTTAAGGTTAGCTTTGTATGCTATGTCTTGTTCAGGTACAAATTTTGGAGTTGGATATGTCTTAGGGTATACTGTTGTGTCTTCATTATCTGGGGATGTATAGCCTAAACCATGTTTCTTCTTACCTGAACATCTAGCCCCTTTTAGTATTAAGGAGTTTTTACCATTAGTGAATTTTTCTAATGTATTAGACAGTTTCTATTTTTCTTCTGTTAGTCTTTTGATTTCATTTTTCAACTCGTCTGAACTCTCTTGTTTTTCTAGCTTGATTATTTGCTCATTCTTATCTTTTAGATATTCACATAATAATTCATTTCTTCTTTTAAGTTAGTTACTTGCTTCTCTAGTTCTTCATTTTCTGTTTTTAGATCTGAATTAGTGTTTTCTAGGCATGTAATATTTTCTTACTGGATTTTAACAATTTAGATATTTTCTATATTTACTATATAGTTCGTTAAATGCTTCTTCTAAATTATCAGAATCAGAATCATTACATGAATCAAAAGATGAGTCAGAAGTTACCTTTTCTTCAGTATTTGCCATGAAGGCCAGGTTGGCTTCTTCTTCATCACTGCTTGAGCTTGACTCGCTGTCCGAGTCGCTGCTGTTGCTCCAGGCTGCTGCCATAGCCTTCTTCTTGTGTCTCCTGAATTTCTTTGAGCTTTCTTTCTTTCTGAATTCAGGATTCTTGAACTTTGGACATTCTGCCTTGATATGTCCTGGCTTCTTGCATTCATACCATATGGGCTCGCCCTTCTTCTGATCTTTTCCATCTGGTTTCTTAAAGTCCTTATTTTTCTTGAAGTGTCTTCTACCAGACTGGAACTTCTTCTTAGCTAGAATGCGCTGTAATCTTCTTGACAACATTGCTTCTTCATCATCACAGTTGCTTGAGCTCTCATCTTCTTCTGATCTATCTCCTTCTGCTTTCAAAGCATTTGGGTGCTTCTTTCTGCTTGAGGACTCTCCCAACCTTTCCATGTTGATCTCATCGGCCATAAGGGACCCAATGAGCTTCTCCAAAGACATCCTTTTCAGGTCGTTGGCTTCCTCAATGGATCTTACTTTGGGAGTCCATGTAGATGGAAGAGATCTGAGGATCTTCCTAACCATATCTCCAATTTCATATGTCTTCCCAAGTCCAGCTAAGTCGTTTGTAATGTCTGTGAATCTGCTAAACATTTGGGTTATGGACTCTCTTGGCTGCATCTGGAACCTCTCATACAGAGTTACCAGAATATCTATCTTGGTCTCTTTAACCTTGTTAGTGCCTTCATAGGTGATTCTTAATTTCTCCCACATCTCCATTGCGGATTTGCAGGCAGATACACGGTTGAACTCCTTTTTGCTGAGGGCACAGCACAAAATACTTTTTGCCTTACGGTTGAGAGATATCTTCTTCCTATCATCATCTGTCCACTGATTTTTCTCGTTGGTGACTAGGAGATCACCTTCTTCAACTATGGACCATATCTGGTAGTCATGACATTGTAGAAAATATTCCATTCTTGTTTTCCAGTAAGCATAGTCTTCTCCATCGAACAAAGGTGGTCGGTTGACCGACTAACCTTCACTGTGACCTTGAGCTGCCATGGATCTTTACTCTTCAGATCGTTGGATCTTCCTCTTTGTCGAAGAGACTCTCTCTGATACCACTTGTTGCCCAGTTAGGTAGCCCAGAGGGGGGGTGAATGGGCCTTCAAAAATTTATCAGCTAATACCTGTTCACTAAAAATGTTCACAGAGAAATACACTTCGATGGATGTTAGTTATAGTTAGAATAATCAGCAATCACACAACATAAGAATTATCCTGGTTCAGATCTCCTCTCCTTAGGAGTCCTACGTCCAGTCCTTGAGCAATATCTCAGGATTTCACTACCAAGGGTACTGTCCCCCTTAAGGACCCTTACACCCAGCCGCAGCTGGTCTTCCTTTACACGAAGGGAAATACAAACACCCTGGATGCCACACCAGGTCTTCCTTTACAGCCGAAGGGAACAACACCCTGGATACCACACCAGGTCTTCCTTCACAACCGAAGGGAACAACACCTGAAAAATGTTCAAGAGGAAGATGCCCCTAAATCAAGCTTATAGAGCACACTTGATCTGAAGCAAGGACTGAGAAGAACAAGATTTACAATAATGGATTCTTCTCAGAACAAGAAGCTCTCTCACAGATCTACACTAAGCACAGAGAGCTAGAGCTGAAACTAATAGAAGTGTTTGCTTGGCTTTCAGAGAGGTTGAAGACAATTTCACTTGGTATTCCTTGGTTTTCTGTGTATTCCTTCTTTGAATCTACAATCACCTTTTATATCATCATTTCAAATTCGAACGTTGAAGTGCCCGTTGTCTCTATGTATAAGTGTACGTTAGACTGCTTAACACTTGGAAGCTTCCAGTCAACAGTGCTTATCCTTTCATGCACGCAAAGGGAGAGAGAGAGAGAGAGAGAGAGGATCTTCTGTGATCTTCTTTGGCTTCTATTTTGTCCAACGTTGTATGACGAATGTTTTCAGAGACCTGCATACATTAAATGCTAAACAGTAGATAGCTAGGCTGTCTCTTTTTGTCTGTCAACGTCAGAATGAATGTTCATCAAAATAGTAATGCCATTTTGTTGTTCTAAAAAATATTTTTAGAAAAGATACGATAATAGAAAATATCGTCTGTATGAATACAGAGATACGTTTAGAGTAATAAATGCACAGAGGTTAGAGGGATATGTGAGAAGACTTTGACTATTCAACCCTTTGAAAGGATAAGTCATATGTCAAGTTGATTAATATTAAATCGATGCATTTATCACTTAAGAAATCATTATGCAACCAAATCATTGTCACTTAACAGAAAACCGTTATGAGATATGAAAGAATCATTGTGATCAAGGTGATATAATCAAATCGTTATGAGATATGAAGGAATCGTTATGATAGCAAGTCGTTACGATGACTAAAGGAATCGTTACGAAAGCAAGTCGTTACGATGACTAAAGGAATCGTTACGAAAGCAAGTCATTACGATGACTAAAGGAATCGTTATGAATACTTATCAAATCGTTAAAGCATATAATGAATCCTTATGATTATGGAATCGTTATAAACAAAGGAAATCGTTATGGCTTAGTACAAATCAATGTATTTAGATAAATATGCTTCTATAGTATGAAGATTCTTACATGTTTTGGCTTGTTTTCCTTTGATCTTATTTTCTGTGCTTAAGACTTGTAGAAAATAGGTTAGTGACCTTAATCAAGGGTTTGATAATTATCAAAATAACATGGTTTTGTTAATCACCAAAATATAAAAGTAATTAAATTAAATTACATGGGGATAGACTGCTCATCAGATATGACATAAACATAAGATTTATTTAGTCATGAGTTTTAGTTATCACCAAAACATGAGATAAACAAAAGTGTGGTTCAACACTTTGTTGATACTCTGAATATTAAACCTGTTTCTATGGGTTTTGAATTATTGTCACAACACCACTAGGAGAGAAAAAAAACTGAACAAGTTTTTTCCATTAGCTGATGTGATGATTGGAGAGCTCAATCTAAGAGCCGACCTGGTGTGTATGCCCATGGAAGGCTATGATGTGATTTTGGGAGCTGACTGGCTATCCACTTATGGAGCTAGTGTTGACTGTAGAAAAGGGAAGGTTTCATTTAGTGAATTCCCTAAAGTATCATTTAATGAGATTAGACACAAGAGAGGAATATCATTAATCTCTGCCATACATGCACAAGGCATGATTAGGAAGTGATGTGTGGCATTCCTTGCCATTATTGTTGTTGAAAAGAAAGAGACCAAGGTAGCAGATATACACATAGTACAATACTACTCTAATGTTTTCCCTGAGGAGCTGCTAGGAATTCCCCCTGAATGAGATGTAAATTTCTCTGTCGATTTGATTCCTGGAGCTGCACTGGCACTACATTAACCATACAGGATGTCACCTGCAAAGTTGAAAGAACATAAGGCACAACTATTGGAGCTATTAGAAAAAGGGTTCATTAGACCAAGTACTTCCCCATGGGGAGCACCTGTTCTATTTGTGAAGAAGAAGGATGGGACCATGAGGTTATGCATCGACTACAGGCAACTGAACCATTTGACAATCAAGAATAAGGACCCATTACCTCGAGTCGATGAGCTCTTTCCCCAGATATCTGTAGCTAAATATTTCTCCATGTAAGGCCCTCAAACTTTGTTCATTTTACTCGAACTTTATTATGATTGTGCTTATTTGATTTTGTGTATACCATAATTATGTATTTACTTATGTTCATATTTATATACATGTTTATTAAGTACATGTTGTCTTTATTTAATTCTATACATATTGGATTCAAATAATATTATATATAATGTATGCACTTAATGTGTGAATGCATGTTTATTTATTTCTGTGTTCTACCCGAAATCCAAGTTAACGTCCACATCCCTTGACATTAAGGGCAGGTTGACAGCAACTAGTGTGTCGTTGACTTCATGTTGTCGTCTAGATTGATGGACACTGACTTCTTGTAAACGGTAGCAAAGTGGCCGTTTATTTCCCTATTTTTGCTGCGATTTCAGATCTGGAAACGGCTGCATTTCTTGCAGTTCCAGATTAGGAAACCTAGCTCTAACGGTAGGAAACTTAACCTAATGCATACCCCAACCCTTAAGCTCTATAAAAACACCCAGATTCAGCCGAGTTACGTCTTTTGGCTTTGGGAAAACCTAGGGCTTTTGGTGAGAAAACTTGATCTTTGGTGAGCATGATCTGACGATTCTGTGCTTCTTCCGGCAATCTCCATCGACTGGGAGGTGCACCTTGGATTTCTAAGTCTTCCCCGACTCCAGAGGATCATCTACATCAACACAAAGACTGGATTCAAGAGGGGATTGTGCATCTTCTTGGCTTGGCCGAGGAGAGCTTCTTCGACCTAATTAAACCTTTAGAGATTTTTTCACAGGCAAGTAAACTATGGATTACATCCCTACACATGTCTCGTAGGCCTCAGGATTTTTACGGAATTTATTTCATGTCTTGGAACCTCCAATTTCCCTTGTTTATTGCGTTCAGTCTGTATTCTCTGCATATAGGAACTTGACGGCAAGCTTGCTGCCGCAAAGATCCTGAGTTGGCGGCAACATCGTCTATCGTTAACCCTTTTGGAGGCAACCCCCTTGCCGCCAAGTTCTTCAGGTTTTATAGAAATGTGAATTGTTCTATTTGCTGTGAATTTCGGACTTATGGTTGTCTGAATATGTTGTAAATTTTATGGTTGGTCAGTCATGGACAGTAGGTCATATCATGAGGTTCTGACGAAATTCTGCACATGAGTTTTTATTTATCATAATTCCTATTATGGTGAGTTAAGCATGAATTGTCCATGTTTAATTCTAAATAAATAATTTCGTTCTATGTTAGGGATCTAGAAATTTTCCATGATGATATGATTACTGTTTTTAGGTTTAAGAACTGTTAGGTACGACTATTTTTGTGACGACCCGACCTGCCGGTCCCCCGCCAGGGACCCTGAAGGTCGCACCACCACCCGCGGATCCGAAGACCTGGAAGGGTTAGAATTTTGTCCAGTGAGATAAGAAATGAATTCAAATAACTATAACAAGAAAGTTCATACATTAATAAAGAAATTTTGTACAACATGCCCCAAATAAAAGTACAGGAACAGAAAGAAAGGTGCAGTCCTTAAGGGGCATACCCCGAGGACTTGCAAAAAGGACACTCTCAACTCACGGTACAAAGAGCACTCACGCTCACAACTCACACTGCTGGCAATGCACTGCGAACAAGCTTCCACCATGACTGTCCTTAATCGAACTCCTGCGACAGCGAGTCCTTACTTGAAGAGAGTAGGGGGGGTGAGCCTCGCGAACAAGGCTCAGTAGGGATAACCAGTCCCTTACCAGTCAGAGCAGCAGGAACTCCAACAAGAGGAAGCAAGACTACTCTACAAACCAGTAAACCAGGAAATGCCTACCACAGAGTACTACAAAGCAGTAGAACAGAGAAACGCCTCAACCACAACCCGGGTCAGCCAAACACGACTCCTACAGAACCAGCAGAGTCAAACACAATGCGGAAGCAATACCTCGGCACACACCTGCCGAGACAATGGAGCTCACGGAACGCCAGAGCAACCACGTGAGACCAGAGTCTCACGACACAAGCACCAACATCCCGGACATCCACGTGGGTTGGGAAGGAACAACCAAGTGTCACCCCGAGAGACACCAAGCAACCAAGTGCGAACAAACGTCTCACCACAGGCACGGCCACCTCAGACCTCCACAAGATCGAGGGCCCACAAGCAGAACCGCCCTGCACCTCGGACACGCCACGAGGTCAGGGAACTACACCCTATAGTGCCACCACGGACGGCACCAAGAAACGGGTTACTGAACCAGTGGTCGGGTCCCTACACCAGGCACCCCGAGAGAACCCGCAGAGTGGAAACCACTAAGCACGGCCCACGAGGCCAAACCAACCAAGCCTAAGGAAGCGAGACGTGGCTAGGCTACAACCACCGTGTAAACTAGGGCGACGAGAAACCCAATCTCAGATACAGCTTGAGAAACACCGTCACAACAAGAGCAGCCAAGCCACCGCCATAGGGAGCTAAGAGAAGGACGCACAGTCCACCCCTCTCGCACGCCGGCCGCCAACTCCCACCTACAACCTCCCCGAAAGAGTGAGGCTAGCGAGCCACAGCCAAGAACACAACCACAAACACCGCAGTCCGTCCGAACTGCGGCCCCACGCCTGACCTCCCTACGGGGCTTCGGAACCAACACAGAGCAAGGCAGTGAGATGGACTAGCTGGTCAGCTAAGAGAGCTCTACAAACGACTCAGAGACAGACGGCACCACGGACGGCACCAAGAGACGCAGACCAGCTAATAGAGCTCTACAAACGACTCAGGCTGCTATCCCCACCGTTTTCCCCTTCTTCTCCAAGTCCGTGACTTGAGCACGCCTGTTGTTCGGAGCAACTCCCTCTAACACAGACGCGCGGGGCTGGGGGTCCCAGGTAACGGTAACAACCTGTCTTGCGGACAAGCCCTCAAGTGCCGAGCACCGGTTGAAAGAGAACTGGTGTGGCAACCACCAACAGAAACAGCATAGCTGGCTTGTAACCGAGACAAGCCAAGCAGGCACAGGCACGCACGAAACCCCTTCCGGAAACCCCCAGAAAGGGCTGTCGGCCAACACCGGCACACACAGCAAGGTTCGAGAAACTAGAACACCAGACAGAATAGAAATCAACACTCTTCTAATAATCGATTGACTGACAAACAATCAATTATTAGACAAATGCGAGCCTCCTAGCGACACCGCTAGGACACGTCCACGATGGTGTCACCTTCGGTCACTGAACGCAGGGAGGCAACTTGTCGCGTTCCCTACCAGAAGGTCCTAAGGGCAACCCTGCCCTGGGGCACACGCTGACACGTCAACCGGGTCACGCCGAGGAAACGCGTCGCGACAACTAGGTTGTCGCGAGAAGGCAAAGCTCCGCGACAAGCTTGTCGTGACAGGGCTGCGCGTCGTGACAACAGCTAGTTGCGACGGGCAACCGGGTCGCAACACGACCCTTATTGCGACGGGCAGCTGCACCACGATAAGGTCACGTCAGACCGGGGCGACGCCTTCTCTGATGTCGCGACGCTCTCGGCGGTCGCGACATCAGCTGGAAGGCCGACCGCCGGGATGCTACATCCCAGGGTCTCCCACACGCTACAAACACTACAACCATGGGGAGGGGAGTAGGGTGAAAGCAGTAAACACAAGCATTCCACAAAATGGACTCCCAATCCACACGAACAAGAAAGGGTACAAGAATACCTACCAGAGAATGAAGAACCAACCCACAAAGGGGGCTTCACGACGCCACGGCCGCCTCCTCCCCGCTCCTCACCACCGCTCCAGCTCTACCACGAGCCACCGCCGGTGCCACCGATCTCCAAACCGCCAAAGGAGAAAGGGGAGCACCTTCCCCTCCTCGGAGAGGAGGAGGGAAGGGATAAAGGCCAAAGAAGGGGAAGGGAGATCCGACCAAGGCTTTTAGCCTTCGGCCCTTAGAATGCGACGGGGCGGGGTGTCGCGATACAAACCTTATTGCGGCGGCCACCTAGATCGCAACCAGAACGCGCCCAACCGGGGCGCCACGACAACCCGACAGGTCAGTCTGCCACGTCTGCCACACTGACAGGCATCAGACAACCAAAAAGTGGAAAGTAGTCACGATCCGTTGACCGGGAGTGACAAGAACGTGACACAACCACCCGTCGCGACCTGGATGACTGTCGCGACGGCCAGCTCCGTCGCGACACTAACGCGTCGCTAAGGCCGGACGTGTTAGTGGCCAGTCATCCCACACACAAACAGAAAGCCGGAAAGCCCAAGATGTTACAATACATCCAACAAAAAAATAATTTTGTCCTCAAAATCAAGGGTGAAACCCGGTCGGGGGAAACAACAGGTGCAAGGGGACCACTAAGTCGCACTGCGACTTCCTGATGGTCGCCACCACGACCCTGCCACAAAGGGAGTGCCAAACCAGACATCCGACAGCTCACAGAGTGCACCCCAACTGGTGCGGAGCATGCAAATGGATGTCGACAACTCCACAGGCGTGACGTGCATCAAATCGACCTGAAACACTAAAACCGCCAATCGAAAACCACGACTGAGCCATCAACAGCCCACACTACTGAGACCAACCGATCAGTAACTACCTCTATTCGCAGTGACTAGACAGAGGTCCCAGATACTGACGGCAACCGAGGAAACACCAAGAGGTCATCCACAAGACTCCGCTGAATGGCTCTGCACAACTAACAATAGCCAGCACCTACAGCAAGGCCAAACGAGAGCTTCTTAATGATGACCCATAACCAAACGAAAAACACGCACGTGGAGAACCCACAGCGAGCAAGATAGTGTCCGACGACACCAATAGATCTCGCCCAGATCATCCTCATGGTCCGACCAGGACACCCAACGACTGTGGAGCCATAGAAAGCTGAACTACACACTCCATAGGCACACGTGCAGAGGCAAAACCAAGAAAGACGTCTGATGTTGGCAAGGCCAAGCAACTCAAGACATCGGCAACCGCACTGAAAATGAAACAATTGCAGAGGTCAAGGGCAGCACATCGACCACAAAGAAATTTAAACCAAAACAGGGTACCCCAACCGAACACACTCGCTCCCCAAGGCGAGAGGGGAAACCCGGACACTGGCCACGACCAAAGCCTGGTGTACCACCGATAAGGTTACCTAGACAAGGCAAAGCAGCCACCCCACAGCGGTAACGGTACTGCCACAAGGCATGGCCAACATAAAGTGTCCCAGAGGCAGAAAGCTCAATGCCTCGAACACCGAGCAACTCACGAAACAACGCACAAAACTTACGATCAAGACACACGACACTCACACACGGTGCTAACACCAGCACCAAGAGCCACCCAAGGTACAACGCAATGCACCAGGGCTCTAGACGGCACGAAAATAAACCACTCGAGCACGAGCAGAGGGTGCCACAAGAAGAACCAAAACTCGGTAGGATGCAACACAGTTGCACCACAGGCCAAAACAACACAGGCTAACAGGAAGGACTCTCCACAAGAGACCTGCCAAAAGCCACACGCAAGAAGCCGCGAGCCGAAAAAGGCAGAACAAGACACGAAACATCGAAAGGAAACACACTGAAAGTGTAGTACCCAACTGCACCAACGGCCTGAAACGACCCAAGGCCAACCGAAAGGGACTCTCCACCAGAGACCAACAAGCAAAACACACGGAGGTCCAGTAGCTTCAAGAGCGCAACAACACATCGGCTCTTAGAAGCACACAATACAAGACACCGCTCCCACCATGCAAGCGGAGAGGGCCACGAACCAGATAGTGACAAGTGCCTCCAAAGCACAGCTGAGGCACAAGAGGAAACACACACACCGGAACAATACTTGCACAAGCAAGCAAAACAACAGAAAATCAGTGTAACCTCACACTGAACACAGGGCACGCTGCCCTACATCATCCAGTCAAGCAACAAGAAACCAGCACAGCAAAAGACGGAACAATAGGTCACCAAAACCTATCGCACAACAAGGAAACAACGTGCACGAGGTGAGTAACCAGCTCAACCTCAAGACAACACAAAGGGGAGGGACCTTCGCCACAAAGGTCACCACGGTGCGAACCATGGCACCAACTGCCATGCCAGCACCACCACCCCGAGCAACCAACGGAAAGCAGGGGAAGGAGACCCTCACAACGAGTCTCTTCCACACGCAAGGGAAAACCACTAAACGAGACTGGAACTTCCACAAAAGCACAACCAGTCAGACACCCATGGCACTCACCAGACCCCCATCTGGCAGAGTCCATAGGGCGCCAGAAACGGAACCAACCTCCCGACCCTGGGGACTCACGAAGTCCCACAGCACGGAGGAGAACGCACAAACGAACAGAAAGACAACCTAGCCAGCACCACGGCCAGACAAACGGTCAAAGGCACCACACCTTGACCGACAAAGCCCAAGCAGACTGTAACACAGACAGTCCCACTGGCAACGTCGACATCTCATATCTACAGAGAGAGAGCAGCGACAACAAAATAAACACAAGGCAGCTTGGGGAGGACCTCTACCCAAAGCGCTAAGAGCTGTTCTGGGAAAACATCACCAGAACGCAGCCCACATAAACGGCCAACAGAGAGAACACAGAAGACTACAGAAGCAACACAAATTGGTTCTGGGAGAACCTCCATCAGAACCACCAAGGCATCGTTCTGGGAAAACCCACCAGAATGCAACGGCCAACACAATAGCAGCATACCTCAACCCGGAGGTAGCACAACAACTGGCAGAAACAAGCCTGGAATAGTCCTGAGAGCGAACCTCACCAGGACAACAACCAACAGTTCTGGGAAACCGCATCAGAACACAGGGCAACCAAGCGATGCACCTCAACCTCGAGGGCAACGCAATGGCAACCAACCAGACAACAGAGACCTCAACCAAGGAGGTAACACAGCAGAAGACTTTAACGAGCACAGAAGCAGTCCATGAGGGGGAGGAACTCTCACTAGGACAACACAAAATAGTTCTGGGAAACACCACCAGAACACAACAGCCAAGCGATGCACCTCAACCAGAAGGCAACGCCGCAACAACCAGAAATGAGCACAACACAGTTCTGGGGAAACCTCACTTCCACCAGAACCAGTAGAGAAGGACTCCGGGAGCACCTCACCAGAGTTCACTACCAGTCAGCACAAGGCCGACAACAACCACAGACAGGTGTCGCAACGCTCAACCAGCGGTGCAACACGGCACACAAAGCATCTGCTTAGCTCGAGCAACGACGTCGACTGAGCAGAGCACAACGCTCAATGGCGCACAAGCACGCAAGGCCAAACACATAGCCAGCAACACACACCCCAACAACAAGGGGACATCCAACAAGGACACACCCCAACAAGAAGGGGACATCCAACAAGGACACACCCCAACAAGAAGGGGACAGCCAACAAGGCAAGGACACCTTCTACCGGTTCCGCAGACCACAACCCTACACCGGTGAAGGCCACACCACACGTAGGTTCTCTCAGCCTTTGCGACACACCCACACGGACGCGTAGGCTGACGATGAACCCAAATGCAGCATGAGCGAACCAGCAACCACGCTCGAAGCATGCGCACCCAGCAACAGCAGCAACACACTCCTGTAGCTCACACTCGGACCCTGCTGGAAAGATAGCCACCTGCAACAAAGAGCCAAATGCTCAACTAACAGCACTCTACACAGACGGGCCAGTAGTGCATGAGTACCTTTCTTTAGGACCGCCATAGTTACTAACCCATTACAAATCTCGTTGGACCCCTGAGCTCTGATACCACTGTAACGACCCGACCTCCCGGACCCCTGCCAGGGACCCCGAAGGTCGCGCCACCATCCACGGATCCGAAGACCCGAAAGGGTTAGAATTTAGTCTAGTGAGATAAGCGATGAATTAAAATAACTATAATAAGAAAGTTCGTACATTAATAAAGAAATTATGTACAACATGTCCCAAATAAAAGTACAGGTACAGAAAGAAAGATGCAGTCCTTAAGGGGCATACCCCAACGACTTGTAAAAAGGTCACTCTCAACTTACGGTAGAAAGAGCACTCATGCTCACAACTCACATTGCTGGCAACGCACGGAGAACAAGCTGCCACCACGACCGTCCGGCAATGAACTCCTGCGACAGAAGTCCCTATCTAAAGAGAGTAAGGGGGGTGAGCCTCGGAAACAAGGCTCAGTAGGGATAACCAGTCCCTTACAAGCCAGAGCAGCAGGAACTCCAACAAGAGGAAGCAAGACTACTCTATAAAGCAGTAAAGTGGGAAATGCCTACCACAGAGTACTACAGAGTAGCGGAACAGAGAAACGCCTCGACCGCAACTCGGGTCGGCCAAACACGACTCCCGCAGAACCAGCGGAGTCAAACACAATGCGGAAGCAACACCTCAGCACACACCCGCTGAGACAAAGGAGCTCACGTGACGCCGGAGCAACCACGTGAGACCAAATTCTCACGACACAAGCACCAACATCCCGGACCTCCATGAGGTTAGGAAGGAAAAACCAAGTGTCACCCCCAGAGACACCAAGCAACCAAGTGAGAACGAACATCTCACCATAGGCACGGCTACCTCAGACCTCCACAGGGTTGAGGGCCCACAAGCAGAACCGCCTTGCACCTCGAACACGCTACGAGGTTAGGGAACTACACCCTATAGTGCCACCACAGACGGCACCAAGAAACGGGTTACTGAACCAGCAGTCGGGTGCCTACACCAGGCACCCGAGAGAACCCGTAGAGCGGAAACCACTAAGCACGTCCCACAAGGCCAAACCAACCAAGCCCAAGGAAGTGAGACACGGATAGGCTACAACCATCGTGTAAACTAGGGCGACGAGAAACCTAATCTCGGAAACAGCGTGAGAAACACCGTCACAATAAGAGCAACCAAGCCACCGCCACCGGCAGCTAAGAGAGGGACACACAGTCCACCCCTCTTGCATGACAGCCACCGACTCCCGCCTACAACCTCCCCGGTAGAGTGAGGTTAGCGAGCCATAGCCAAGAACACAACCACAAACATCGTAGTCTGGCCGAACTGCGGCCCCACGCCTGACTTCCCTACGCAGCTCCGGAACCAATGCAGAGCGAGGCAGTGAGACGGACTAGCTGGTCCGCACCAGACGAGCGCTGAACCACCTCAGTGACCCAAACCAGCTAAAAGATCTCTACAAACAACTCACGCTGTTGTTCCCACCGTTTTCCCCTTCTGCTCCAAGTTCGTGACTTGAGCACGCCCGCTGCCCGAAGCAACTCCCTCTGACACAGACGTGTGGGGCAGGGGGTCCCAGGTAATGGTAACAACCTGTCTCGTGGACAAGCCCTCAAGTGTCGAACACCGGGCGAAAGAGAATTAGCATGGCAACCACCAACAGAAACGACACAGCTGGCTCGTAACCGAGACAAGCCCAGTAGGCACAGGCACGCACGACACCCCTTGCAGAAACCCCCAGAAAGGGTCGTCGGCCAACGCCGGCACACACGGCACGGCCCGAGAAACCGGAACACACCAGACAGAACAAAAACCAACGCTCTTCTAATAATCGATTGACCGACAGACAATCAACTATTAGACAGACGCGAGCCTCCTAGCAACACCTCTAGGACACGACCACGAAGGTGTCACCTTTGGTCACTAAACGCAGGGAGGCAACCTGCCGCGTTCCCTGCCAAAAGGTCCTAAGGGAAACCTTGCCCTGGGGCACACGTCGACACGCCAACCGAGGCCACGGAAACACCCGAGGCACGCCAGCTCTTGTCCCGCCCTCCTTGCCCGTCGCGATAACATCGCGATGGGAAGGGCAACCGCGGCAAACAGGTCACGCCGGGGAAATGCGTTGCGACAACCAGGTTGTCGCGACAAGGCAAAGAGCTGCGACAAGCTTGTCGCGACAGGGCTACGCGTCGTGACAACAGGTTGTCATGACGAGCAACCGGGTCGCGACACGACCCTTATTGTGATGGCGAACTGTGCCGCAATAAGGTCGCGTCGGACTGGGGCGACGCCTTCTCTGATGTCGCGACGCGCTCGGCAGTCACGACATCGGCTGGAAGGCCGACCATCGGGATGCTACATCCCGAGGTCCCCCACATGCTACAAACACTACAACTATGGGGAGGGGAGTAGAGTGAAAGCAGTAAACACAAGCATTCCACAAAGTGGACTCTCAATCCACACCAACAAGAAAGGGCACAAGAATCCCTACCGGAGAACGAAGAACCAACCCACAAATGGGCCTTCGCGATGCCACGGCCGCCTCCTCCTCGCTCCTCGCTGTCGCTCCAACTCCGCCACGAGCCGCCGCCGGCGCCACCGAGCTCCAAACTGCCGGAGGAGAAAGGGGAAGACCTTCCCCTCCTCGGAGAGGAGGAGGGAAGGGAGAAAGGCCAAAGAAGGGGAAGGGAGAGCCGACCAAGGCATTTAGCCTTCGGCCCTAAGAACTCGATGGGGCGGGGCGTCGCGATACAAACCTTATTGCGACAGCCGCCCAGACCGCTACTAGAACGCGCCCAACCGGGGCGCCGCGACAACTCGACAGGTCAGTCTACCATGCCTGCCACTCTGACAAGTGTCAGACGACCAAAAAGTAGAAAGCAGTCGCGACCCATTGACCGGGCGCAACAAGAACGCAACGCAACCACCCGTTGCGACCTGGATGACTGTCGCGACGGCCAGCTCCATCGTGACACTAACGTGTCACTAAGGCCAGACGCGTTAGTGGCCAGTCATCCCACACACAAACGAAAAGCTGGAAAGCCCGAGATGTTTCAATTTTGCTATTAACCATGTTTAAGTGAATAATGTGCTAAATTAGCATGAAGTCTGCTTAAATTATTAAAATTCACATTACTATTGCGAAAAATCTAAAAATTTAGGTATGGGATATATACACTGTGTGAAGCCTGTGATAAATGTTTCATGCTATTTTGCCAACAGTAGGTACTGTTATTAGTTTAACAAGGGCAATTGACCAAGATAAGCATGTTTCATTTTAATCATGTCACGTCACGAGAATTACGCAGCAGATAATATTTGGGATAATTCGAGTCGATATTCCGAGACGTGAACAGTCGGCAAATAAGCCTCTAGCTAGCACGCACTAAATGTGTAACAACACATCATCATTATAGGGCCCAAATATTGAACTCAATGAAAATTGTATTCAAATCTCATCTCATTGTATCAAAGGTAACTAATACAACTCTTTAACTATTGGATAACAGGACTAGACTCAATAAAAGGAAAAATACATTTGTTCCTCACTACCTACTACATGAATCCAACACTCAAAGCAAACTAACTAAAGATAGACTCATAGGTGGAACGCTCATTACTCGGACGCCTTCCCATCCTCGACTTGTTCCTCCTCTTGAATTTCATAATCACCTAGAATGGTTAAAAGTAGGGAATGTGCAAACTAGCCCAGTAGGATTTATATCTCAATGTGCAGGTAATGATATAGGTGATTAGCAATTTAGAACTAGGTAAGCACGATGAATGTCATGATATGCAAGTACGAATAAGACTCATTAAAACACGATACATGAACAAGCTAGATAGAGAGATCATGATAGAGCAAGATCTAGAATGATTTAACGGGCAAGATGTTGTCAACAGTGAGGCATGTAACAAGCACGCAAGATATCACTTTAATTGCAATAATTGCAGGATGGCCATATCACGCAAGCAAGCAGGCACGCACGAGCACGATCATGTAACACTAATCAGGCACGAGACACTAATGTACACCAAGGAAAGATCCACCTTGAAATTTACACTAGGACACGTGTATGTGGTTAATGTATCTATCATTCAACATGCAAGTACTCCCAGTGCAGATGCAACGCCAGTAATCATTATACCCCATGTTCAACAGTATATTTATGACTCTCTGTCATTGGGGCTAGATTGGAGCCCATGGACACTCGCCGTGCCCAGTCAGCATCTCATTTCAATTTTTAAATGTAGATACCCATAGTCATTAATAATGGCCAATAAGAGTTTCAAGATGTAAGCATGTGTAATGTCATGTTCATGATGATGATGAGAATAAGTAGTAATTAATGTGAACATTATTCCATGATAACAATGGTCAAGAGATAAATTCGGCAACATAATGACATAATTTATATTTTAGTTCAATCTTTACATTAATGACTTGAGTCTAAATTATGAATCACACTCACGAGAACAAGCTGAGAAAGTAAGTGTACGCTATCTCCAGGGAACTTCAATGGTACAACCAACTCGGTCTCCATGAGGGAATCCATGGAGTACGGAGATTTGCAGAGGTCTTAGAGAAAATGTCGCTAGTCTACCGATACGGAATGACCGATAGAGAGCTTCCAAATCCCCAAGAAAGACCGCCTAAGACTGCAAGTGTGTAGTGATGTACGAATCTCAATCCACAATCCACCGGTTCCAAACTTGCGGAAAGCATTAAACATGATAACATGAGATGAAACTATGCACTTTAACTAAACATTGTTCGCAAGATTTTTAAGATAACAATTATCATTTTAATAAGCTACAACAGTAAGAATAGTGAATCACAAGTTACATGAATGGTCACGTCATTAAGAGAGCAATTAGAATAACATTCGTGTAATGATAGCTTTTAAATGGGTTAATAACTTTTAACCATTAGACAGTCCTCATGAAATGTTCAGAACCAATACATGCAAATCCTACACTTAATACCATGTTAAACAATCCTCGGGTAGGCCTGGAAATACGCGTCCTACACAGTGGCCGCATTTCCGAACGATGTATACAGTCAATATGCAGTGTATTGTGAAGCCTCAAAATCGTGTCCACCTTGGTGGCCACGTTCACCATTAAATCGCATCAGAGGAAGACGACACATTCATGATAAATCGTTAAATTTAGCAATGGGCGGGAAAACCACCTGAATCGCGTCGAGGGATCCCGCCGCGGTTCAGACAGGCGCAGACTCCCACACGGCGCGAAGTCTCATGCGGGACATTGACCGGTCAGTGCGGGAATCGCATTGGGTGTCATGGACGCCTTTCACTAAGTCACGTTGGCCAAGGTCGACGTGATACCAGGTGCGGTAATCGCGTCGCCTGGACCGGACGTGGTTCTAAAAACAACCCGAAAACGTAGGAAAATGCAGGAAATAGGTTCTCGATCCATGCAACGCTTATGTCTTCTCAACTGGGGCTCTTGGGACAAAACTTCCAACATGAAAGATGCTGGGAACGTGGATTAGAATAGAACTATGATTTTTAAATAATTTTAAACGGCTTCGGGATGCATGATAAATCAAGATGAACGTAAAAAGTCCCTGACATGCGCGACTTTGGAAAAACGCCTATAACTCAAGATGTACTCATTGGAATTTGATGAAACCAAATGGAAATGAAACTAGACTTGATGCTCTACACATTGATATAAGACTTGTTAATGTTTGAACCGAGAAAACTTACCTTCTGGGTTGAGGTAGTTTCATTCTTTAGAAAACCCTTGTTTAGACCACTAGCTGAAGAATGCCTAATACTCCGAGTATACTGCATGAAAATTGTGCATTCTAGTTGGGTTAGATGAGATAGAAGAGTGAACATGAATAGATGAGCGAGTAGAGTATAGATGAGAGCTAGTGGACATTGCATGTAACACGTTGAGTAAACAGACGATAGTAACAGTTGCACAACACGCGCACTTGGTGTTGGCAGTCAGGTGGAACTCACGAACCTTCCACTGGCCATGTTAAGCACAGGTCTAGAGGTCCAACGCGATTCAAGAAAAGAGCGAACTTCTAATAGCCGTTTGGACCATATTGATCCCTAAAAGGTGTAATAAGTGTTAGGGTACAACCGTCTCGTCGACCATGTGGGAATCCATGGACAGAGAAGATGTACGGAGGCCTTGAACAAGGATTCACTAGTCCAACAGAAGGAGTATCCGACGGAGAGTTCGTCCAAGTCAAGAGAAAGTGTGTATATAGAAACAAGTGCTCGACATTCTAGAGGAATTCTAGAATAGTGGAGCGTCGATAATGGTATTCCCAAAACAACGCGAGAAACGATAGACAAGTCTATTAAAAATATGGTAATTTAATTACATAAATTTCCATATACATTATGAAATAGTTTCATGCCAAATTAAGCCATATTGGATGGTTCTAGTGTGGGCATGTGTCATGAAATTGTAGATAGAAAAGATCATGTGCATGTATTTTAATCACACATAAATGTTTAATTTCTGACAAGTGTAATTTTCTATGTGTATGACTATTAGCAAAGTGTACAAGCACTGTAAAGAGTCAGAGCATCGAAAATTGAGGGTTTTCATGCAAAAAACCCAGATCGCGATGTACCCTAATGAGGGTCGTGCCAGGGACAACTGAGATCGTGACGGGGTCTTGTACAGAACACGACGGCCTTGTCAGTTCGGGCAAGGCAGATCGTGACGGGGTCTCTTGAGGGTCGCGACGGGCTCGTCGAACTAGGCAGCCAGATCGCGACGACAGGCCCTGTCGCGATCAGATTGCAACGGAAGGCTCTGTCGCGATGGCCCTGTGAACGCGGCCTATTAGCCCATCACGTTCACAGGGTCTGCGCCCGAGTCCGACAGGGAAAGAACAGTGTACTGGATTGCGGGCCAGACTTACCCTAATTGACATAGGATGATTCAGAAAATCATAACTAATTGTACAAGTGATGAAAAATCATGAAACTAGTTGCAAATTGATCTAGACATGCATGGGTACTTACAGTAAATAGGGATTGGAAAACAAGCAGGGTTTCAACATGCTTTGGTCATATGTATTCATGAAGAATATGGAACAGTACACAGATGAGATCAACGAATTAATTCGCAAGATAGGATGAATCAAAATTAGGGCTTTTAGGGGAAAAAGAAGCCTAACATGCATCAGTATCCCTAATAAAAATTTTGTAGCATGTGGTTTAGTATACATGGTTATCAAGAATTAAGAAGGGGGCTCGGGGTCATGGAGTTTACAGAACTTCAAAAATTAAGAACAAAAGATTTGCTTAATGGAAAAATATGAGACAAGACAGCTTTGATTCCTGAGGTTTAGATCAACCTACAGATGAAATTGATTTAGTTTTACTTGTGAGAATGCCTACCTTTGGTCGATTTCCTCTTCTAGGGCTAGAACTTGAAGAACGAGAGAGAGAGCTTGAGAAAGGCTTCTTCCCACGAAATCTCTTCCTCCTTGGCCTCTCCTCTTGGTCCAGAAACCCTTGGCAATGAGCTAGGGCCGGCCATAGGGCTTTAAGAGAGTATTTATGTCTCTTGGGTTTCTATTTCCTAATAGGACTCTAATTAATATTAAATTTCGGGATTTCCTATTTTCTCTCCTCTTTCTAAGCATGCCAACTCCAATTTGGGTTAGGTTGGGACCCAAATTCGTGGCCAACCTACTAGGGTAGGTTTAGGAATCCAAATCCAACCCAAACTTCTTATTTAATACATTAAATACCTCTTTTCTATTTAAGTAATAATTAAGATACGGATTTAGGGTAATTTTCTATTATTCCCCTTTTAAAAATCCCTATTTTGGCCCACTAATTTCTAATGGGTCCATTTAACAAAGTCCATTACTTCTTTTCATTCAATAGGTTTTATTTAATTCTCTTTTATTTGATTTTCTAATTGCCTTTATTTTTATTATTAGTAAATTTTTATTTTTTGAAAAATCCAGGTTGCTACATCCTCCCCTCTTAAAAAGAATTTGGTCCCCAAATTCACATGATCATCCAGGAGAGAATGTCTTACCGAAAAGATGGCGGTAGTTCCGTCTGATGGTTCCTTCTGGTTTCCATGTGGCTTCTTCCAATCCGCGGTTATTCCATAAGACTTTAACCACGTGAATGGGACGGTTCCTGAGCTGTTGTATCTTCCATTCTAGTATCTTGACTAGCTTCTCTTCATACGTCACATCCTTGTTCAACACCAGCTTCTCGTAGCGAATGATGTGTGTAGGATCATATACATATTTCCTGAGCATGGAGACATGGAACACATTGTGTACACATGCCAAATCTGGTGGCAACGGCAGTCGGTATGCAACCTCACCAATCCTTTCGAGTACTTCAAAAGGACTGATAAATCTAGGACTGAGCTTTCCTTTCACACCAAATATTTGGATGCCACGAGTAGGTGTCACCTTTAATAATACATGATCACCGACTTGTAATTCTAAGTCTCGCCTTCTTTTGTCGGCATAGCTCTTTTGTCTAGACTGAGCAGTCTTAAGCCGGTCTCTAATCACCTAAATGTCCTATGTTGTTCGTTGTACCATATTCGGGCCTAGCCATTCTGTTCTCCCACCTCATTCCAACATGCAGGAGATCTACAATTTCTTCTGTAGAGTGCTTCGAACAGTGTCATCTTAATACAAGCCCGGTAACTGTTGTTATAGGCGAACTCAATGAGGGATAGGTGCTCATTCCAATACCCTTGGAAGTCTATAGTGCACGCTCTCAACATGTCTTCCACTATTTGGTTGGTTCTTTCAGTTTGCCCATTAGTTTGTGGATGGAATGCGGTACTAAAGTTGAGTTTAGTACCCAGTGCACCATGCAGTCCTTTCCAAAAATGAGATGTGAATCTCGGATCTCAATCCGAGACTATGAATGATGGAACTCCATGTAGTCTTACAATCTATTTGACATATAAGGCGGCTAATACTTCGACCGACCACTTACTCTTTATGGCTAGAAGTGGGCAGATTTGGTTAGTCGGTCGACAATGACCCATATGGCGTCGAGTCCACCACGAGTCTTGGGTAAGCCCATGATGAAGTCCATGCCAACGCTTTCCCATTTCCATTCCGGAATATCTAGCGATCTGAGTACACCAGTAGGGTGCAAGTGTTCCGCTTTTACTTGTTGGCAAGTAAGGCAGTGTGCGGCATGTTCAGCTACCTCTCTTTTCATGTTCGGCCACCAAAACGTTCTTTCATGTCTTGATAGATTTTGGTACCTCCTGGGGAGATAGTGTACTTTGTCTTGTGAGCTTCATCCATTAGCTTCCTCTTCAGTTCTTCATTATCGGGGACGCATGTCCTCCCTTGTTACACCAGTCTTCCATCCTCAGTCATAGCAAAATCCAGTCTTTCAGTTAAGGTTTCCTTGATGTGAACTAAAAATGGATCATTATCTTTTGGGTTTTAATCTCTTCGAGCATGTCGGATTGAATCTTGATATTGGCAATCAAGACTCGATCATCTCTATGTTCAATAGTTAAGTCTAACCTTGTGAATTGTTCTAGTAGTTGCATCTCGCCAAGGACTAGACCTGAAACAGATGCCATTGGCTTCCTACTAAGAGCATCAGCCACGGCATTACCCTTGCCTGGATGGTATTGGATGTTGAAGTCAAAATCCTTCAGATATTCTAGCCATCTCCTCTGTCTCATGTGGAGTTCCTTATGGAAGAATAAGTACTTCAGGCTTTTATGGTCTGAGTAGACAGTGAATTTCTCACAATACAAGTAATGTCTCCAGATCTTCAAGGCGAAGACCACGGCAGCCAACTCTAGATCATGCACAGGGTAGTTTACTTCATGCATCTTCAGTTGTCTTGAAGAATAAGCAATAACCTTCTCCTTTTCCATCAATACACAACCTAGCCCAATCCCTCAGGCATCGGTGTAGACAGAGAAACCTTCTCCCTCTATTGGCAGAGCGAGAACAGGTGCTGAGGTAAGACATTCTTTAAGAGTTTGGAAACTTTTCTCACGCTCATTACACTAGGAGTATGGATTCTCCTTTCGTGTCAGACGTGTGAGAGGAACGGCGATCTTTGAGAAGTCCTTGATGAACCGCCTGTAGTAGCTAGTCAGTCCTAAGAAGCTTCTGATTTCTGTGACATTGGTTGGTCTCTCCCAATTGAGTACAGCTTCGACTTTGGAGGGATCAACTGAGATGCCGTCCTTTGAGATGACATGGCCCAAGAAGGACACTTCTTCGAGCCAGAACTCGCACTTGCTTAGCTTTGCGTACAGTTTGTTGTCTCGCAAGACTTGCAGTGCAATCTTCAGGTGTTCTTCATGCTCTTCCTTGGTCTTTGAATAAATGAGATGTCGTCGATGAAGACAACCACAAATTGTCAAGGTATGGCCGATATATGATGTTCATGAGTTGCATAAAGGCTGCAGGAGCATTGGTTAGACCAAAAGGCATAACGACGAATTCATAGTGTCCATACCTGCTCATGAAAGCCATCTTGAAGATATCGTCATCCTTGATCCTCATTTGATGGTAGCCAGATCGAAGGTTGATCTTGAAGAAATATTGAGCTCCGGATATGTGGTCGAATAGTTCATCGACCCTGGGAAACGGGTACTTGTTCTTGATGGTGAGCTGATTGAGTTGACGATAGTCTATGAACAACCTCATCGATCCATCTTTCTTCTTGACGAATAGCACAGGTGCTCCCCATGGGGAAGTACTCGGTCTAATGGACCCCTTCTCTAATATCTCCATCAGTTGCGTCTTCAATTCCTTTAGCTCGACAGGTGACATCCGGTACAGTTGTTGTGATACCGGGGCAGCTCCAGGGATCAACTCTATGGCGAAGTTGACATCTCGTTCCGGGGGAATCCCTGGCAAATCTTCAGGAAACACATCGGGGAAATCCTAGACTATGTGGATGTCTTCTATCTTATAACCCTTCTTTTCAACTACTACGGCTGCCAGGAAAGCAATGCAACGTTTCCTTATCATGTTGTGGGCTTTTATGGCGGAGATTAGAGACGTCCGTCTCTTATGTCTAATTTCAGAGAATGTCAATTTAGGAAAGTCACTAAAGGTAACCTTCCCTTTCTTACAGTCGACACTTGCCCCATGAGTGGACAACCAGTCAGCTCACAAAATTACATCATAGCCTTCCATGGGCATACACACCAGGTTGGCTTTTAGGTTATGGTCTCCGATCATTACATCGACAGAGGGAAAGTATTTGTTAAGTTTCTCCTTCTCTCCTAGTGGCGTTGTGACAGAGAACTCACAACCCATGGATATAGGTTTTGCAGTCAGTGTATCAGCAAAGTTTTGAGATATAAATGAATGAGGTGCTCCAGTATCAAATAAAACAAAAGCTAATAAGGAGAAAACTTGTAGGGTACCTTCTACCACACCACCTTCCTCAGTGGGCTCTTCATTGTGCAGTGCTTGCAGTCGGCCCTGTTTCTTAGGCCCATTAGGGCACCTCTCATTCTCTTTCTGTAGCGAGCACTCGGGGATGCGGTGCTCGCGACTTCCACAGCATAGACATGTGCCAACTTTCCTCCAGCATTCATCAGTCGTGTGACCCAGTTTGTCATAGTGTTTGTAGTTGCTTTTTGCTGGAGTATATGGGACTATAGCTTTGGGTTTCCTTTCTTGGCTGGGTCCCTCCGTGATGTTTAAGGGACGCTTCTTGCCATTGTTTGGCTTAGCAGATGATTGACCAGAGGTCATTTCCTTTTTCACGAACTTCCCTTTGATATGGTCGATGAAGTCCATAGCATCTTCCAGCAGTTGAGCCCTCTTTACCATCTCCGCATAGGTCTGGATGTCGAGAGGTGCCAGTTGAGTAATGTATTGAGGCTTAAGGCCGTTGAGGAAGCACTTAGCCTTCATTCTTTTAGTATTCACTAGGTGTGCAACATAGAGTGCCAGTCCTGAAAACTGGGCTTCATATTCGGCCACAGTCAAGCTCTGCTATTTCAGAGCAGCGAATTCTACGGCCTTCCTTTCTTGGACACGCTCGAAGAAGTACTTGGAGTTGAAAGCTTCCTTGAATTCGTTCCAAGTGAACTGACCATTATCTCAGGTCGCTTCCACTGACTCCCACCAAGCGCGGGCGTCCTTCTTCAGTTGGAATGTAGCCAGTAGCAGCTTATCCCCTGCTGCACACTGCATGGCACGGAAGATTCTTTCCGTTTCTTTTAGCCAGTTCTCGGCTTCATCCGGATCCGTGGATCCACTGAACCTACGTGGGTTCAGACTCCGGAAGTTATGATGCAGGTCACCAGCACCACCACAATTTCCTTCTCCTTGAGTAGCTTGCATAATTGCGCGCGTCAGTTCTTGGATGGTCTGTTGCATGCCCCTCATTTGAGCACGTTCAGCAGTCATCTTGATTGCTACAGAAATAACTTATTGTTATGATATTGATGTGGAATTTAATTCGTGCGTGTGTGACTTCATTTTAGCTAGTTACCCTTGGCTCTAACCACAACTGACATAGGTAGGATAATTGACTCTAGTCAAGGCAGGTTAACCTAGATCATCCTATACTTAAGAACAACCTAGGCTCTGATACCACAAAACTGTCAGGCCCCAACGTGGAATATCGGAACGCGAGGCAGTTGTAAGTAAACGGGTACAGAGCAGGTACTAGACATCAAACTATTGCACCATGAATAATAATAAAGAAAATCCTTCTCATTAATAACTTTCAAATGTCTAGTTACAACCACTAATATCAAAGCCATTCTATAGGGCCCAATTACATCGAAATAAAAGTAAAAGACTAAACTAAGACTCTAACGTAATGCTAGAACGCTAGGGTACTCATGACTTCAGTCCTGGTCATTCCCGTCCTCTTGAGTGTATGTGTCATCCTTAGTCTCACCTGAGAACACAACGACAAATAACGTAGGGTAAGCGATAACACCTAGTAGGACTTAAATCTCAATAGTTCAAGTAGGCTTTAAATAATTAATGCATTAAAAGGTAGAGTAATTAATGATAGAGAGGGCAAGTCAAGTAACGTGAGAGATAGCATGATAGCACGTGAACGAAATAGCACAAGTTTTCAAATATAGCATGAGCATCGAGTAAAGCACAAATAGCAAGATGGACATAGCACAAATAGCACAAAGTATAGCAATAGCACAACGGATATAGTATAGCACTTTTGTCAATAGACAACGAGAGAATATAGCACTTTTGATTGTCATTTAGATAATCGAGATAGATAGCACTTGAGTGTAATGCCAAACACTCTGATCATTTAACTCCCATGGGCACTAGCACTTTTGGGCGCACATCCCAGTACCAGATCGGGCCCTTTATATATTGCCAGGCATTTGTTATATTGGTTATCTTTAGACAATCAGTCAATGGCCAATAGAGAATACCAAGAAATAGATGAGAGTACTTGATGAATAGACGAGATAGTAGAGTGAACGTGAATAGATGAGTGAGTAGAGTATAGATGAGAGCTAGTGGACATTGCATGTAACAAGTCGAGTAAACAGGAGATAGTAACAGTTGCACAAGATGCGCATTTGGTGTTGGTAGTTAGGTGGAACTCACGACCCTTCCACTGGCCATGTTAAGCATAGGTCCAGAGGTCCGCCGTGATTCAAGATAAGAGCGAACTTCTAATAGCCGTTTGGACCATATTGATCCCTAAAGGGTGTAATAGGTCTTAGGGTACAACCGGCTCGTCAACCATGTGGGAATCCATGGATAGAGGAGACTTACGGAGGCCTTGAACAAGGATTCACTAGTCTGGTAGAAGGAGTATCCGACGGAGAGTTCGTCCAAGTCAAGAGAAAGTGTGTATATAGAAACAAGTGCTCGATGTTCTAGAGGAATTCTAGAATAGTGGAGCGTCAATAACGGTATTCCCAAAATAACACGAGAAACGATAGACAAGTCTATTAAAAATATGTGAATTTAATTACATAAATTACCAGATACATTATGAAATAGTTTCATGCCAAATTAAGCCATATTGGATGGTTTCAGTGTGTGCATGTGTCATGAAATTGTAGATAGAAAAGATCATGTGCATGTATTTTAATCACACATAAATGTTTAATTTATGACAAGTGTAATTTTCTATGTGTATGACTGTTAGAAAAGTGTACAAACACTGTGGAGAGTCAGAGCATCAAAAATTGGGGGTTTTCATGCAAAAAGCCCAGATCGCAGCGTACCCTATTGAGGGTCGCGACGGGGACAGCTGAGATCGCGGCGGGGTCTTGTACAGAACGCGACGGCCTTGTCAGTTCGGGCAGGCAGATCGCGAAGGGGTCACTTGAGGGTCACGATGGGCTCGTCAGATCGGGCAGCCAGGTCGCGACGACAGGCCCTGTCCGACAGGGAAAGAACAGTGTATTGGATTACAGGCCAGGCTTACCCTATTTGACACAGGGTGATTCATAAAATCATAACTAATTGTACAAGTGATGAAAAATCATGAAACTAGTTGCAAATTGATCTAGACATGCATGGGTACTTACAGTAAATAGGGATTGGAAAACAAACAGGGTTTCGACATGCTTTGGTCATATGTATTCATGAAGAATATGGAACAGTACACAGATGAGATCAACGACTTAATTCACAAGATAGGATGAATCAAAATTAGGACTTTTAGGGGAAAAAGAAGCCTAACATGCATCAGTATCCCTAATAAAAATTTCGTAGCATGTGGTTTAGTATACATGGAGATCAAGAATTAAGAAGGGGGCTCGGGGTCATGGAGTTTACAAAACATCAAAAATTAATAACAAAAGATTTGCTTAATGGAAAATTATGAGACAAGAGGGCTTTGATTCCTGAGGTTTAGATCAACCTACAGACGAAATTGATTTAGTTTTGCTCATGAGAATGCCTACCTTTGGTCGATTTCCTCTTCTAGGGCTAGAACTTGAAGAACGAGAGAGAGAGCTTGAGAGAGGCTTCTTCTCACGAAATCTCCTACTCCTTGGCCTCTCCTTCTGGTCCAGAAACCCTTGGCAACAAGCTATGGCCGGGCATGGAGCTTCAAGAGAGTATTTATGTTCCTTGAGTTTCTATTTCTTAATAGGCCTCTAATTAATATTAAATTTTGGGATTTCCCATTTTCTCTCCTCTTTCTAAGCATGCCAACTCCAATTTGGGTTTGGTTGGGACCCAAATTTGTGGCCAACCTACTAGGGTAGGTTTAGGAATCCAAATCCAACCCAAACTTCTTATTTAATACATTAAATACTTCTTTTCTATTTAAGTAATAATTAAGTTACAAATTTAGGGTATTTTTCTATTATTCCCCTTTTAAAAATTCCTATTTTTGCCCACTAATTTCTAATGGGTCCATTTAACAAAGCTCATTATTTCTTTTCATTCAGTGGGTTTTATTTAATTTTCTTTTATTTGATTTTCTAATTGCCTTTATTTTTATTATTAGTAAATTTTTATTTTTTGAAAAATATAGGTTGCTACAATAAGCATCGGACGACATATTCCGCCACCTCTCTCTTCATATTTGGCCACCAAAAGTTTCTTTTCAGATCCTGATACATTTTGGTAGTTCCAAGATGAATGGTATACCTGGTCTTGTGAGCCTCATCCATAATCGTCTTCTTTGTCTCCGCATGGTCAGGTACACATACTCGATCCCAGAACAATAGTCTTCCTTCTTCAGTTAAAGAGAAATCTGACCTCTGATCTAGATTAGCCTTAATCTCCACAAACACAGGGTCATTGTCTTGGAGTGCTATAATATCCTTTAGTAGTGTAGGTTGTGGTCTCACACTAGCAATAAGACATCTCTTCTCCTTGATGTCAGCATCAATATTTAACTTGGCAAAGTCTTCTAATAACTTCCATTCGCCCACCATTAGGCTTGACAATGTAATCATTGGCTTTCTACTTAGAGCATCTGCCACAGCATTTGCTTTACCTTGATGATATTGGATAGTGAAGTCGAAGTCTTTAAGTTACTCCAACCACCTCCGCTATCTCATGTTCAAGTCCTGCTGAGAAAACATATACTTCAAGCTTTTATAGTCAGAAAATACAATGAACTTCTCACCATAAAGATAATGACGCCATATCTTCAAGGCGAAGACTACAACAGCTAGCTCCAGATCATGTACAGGATAATTGTCCTCGTGCTTCTTCAATTGTCTGGACGCAAAGCATATGACTTTCCCATTTTGCATTAGAACACAGCCTAGGCCGATCTCGGATGCATCAGTGTATACTTCAAAACTACCCCCAGCGACCGACAATGTCAGTACAGGTGCTGAGGTGAGGTGCTCTTTCAATGCATTGAAGCTTTCTTCACAATCGGCAGTCCATGCAAATGGATTCTCCTTTCTGGTAAGCCTGGTCAATGGTACGACTATCATTGAGAAATCATTAATAAAGCGACGATAATACTCGGCTAAGCCCAGAAAGCTCCTGATCTCTTACACAGTTGTCAGTCTTGTCCAGTTCTTTAACGCTTCAACCTTAGATGGATCTATAGAGATTCCCTCCTTGGATATGATGTGGCTAAGGAAAGACACTTCCTCCATCCAAAATTCACACTTACTAAGTTTTGCATAGAGTTGATTATCTCTAAGCACTTGTAGAGCAACCTTCAAGTGTTCCTCATGTTCTTTTTTGGACTTGGAGTAAATAAGGATGTCATCAATGAACACCACCATGAATTGTTCTAAGTATGGCCTATAAATATTATTCATAAGTTGCATGAAAGTCGCTTGAGCATTTGTCAGCCCAAACAACATGACCACGAACTCATAGTGACCATATCTACTCTGGAATGTAGACTTGTGTATATCATCTTCCTTTATCCTCAGTTGATGGTAGCCTGATCTTAGATCTATCTTGGAGAAATATTGTGCACGAGAGATCTTATCGAACAGTTCATCGATGCAGGGCAGTGGATACTTGTTCTTTATTATCAACTGGTTTAATTGACGGTAATCAATGCATAGCCTCATTGTCCCGTCCTTCTTTCTGACAAATAGTACTGGCCCTCCCCAAGGAGGTGTGCTAGGCCTGATAAAGCCTTGATCTAGTAATTCTTGGATCTACCACTTTAACTCCTACAATTCAACAGGGGACATGCGATATGGAGCTTTGGAAACAGAGGCTGCCCCAGGGAGTAACTCGATGGTGAAGTTTACCTCCCGCTCAGGTGGTATACCAGGTAATTCCTCTGGGAATACATTAGGATAGTCTCTGGCTATGGGAATGTTTTCTAGGGTTGGTTTCTTCTTTTCAGTCGCTAGTACCGAAACTAGGAAAGCGTCACAACCGTGGTTGATCAGCTTGGAAGCCTTTAAAGAGGATATTAAGATAAGGTGTTTATGATAATCGGTGCCAAGTAGCGAAAAGGTTGGAAGATTTGGACTTTTAAAGGTGACCCTTCTATGGCGACAGTTTACATCGGCATCATATTCAATTAGCCAATCGACACCCAAAATGGCATCATAACCCTCCATGTCTAAAAAGATGAGGTCGACAGGGAGATTGTGTCCTCCAATTATAGTTTCACATTTTGGCATGTAGTGAGTGAGTTTAGATTCTGAGCCAAGGGGAGAGGCTACAGTGATCTTGGATTTCAGAGGTACAGGTTTGACAGGTAGAGTTGCAGTAAATGTGGTGGAAATAAATGAATATGCAGCTCCAGTATCAATAAGCACAAAAGCAGGTTGAGAGTGTATAGAAATGGTACCTTCCACCATACCCCCTTCCTCGGGCAGGTCAGCTTCAACAATGGCATTAGGGCGTCCCTAACGCCGTGGTACATTCTGGGTCTTGCCTGGCTAGTCCTTCAGCATTAGACAGTCAAGAATACGGTGGTCACGACCACCACATCTTAAGCACACCCCGAGCTTCTTCCAGCATTCTTCAGCTCGGTGCCCTGGTTTATCGCAGAACTTGCAGTTCTCAGCAAACTGCCTTCCTTCTACCTTGACCTTCTTGTCTACAGTATTGTCTCTTCTAGCATTCGGCCTCTTGTTGTTGTTGTTGCGGAAAGTTGGAGCAATATTAGGTGCTCCCTTCTTGACAAAGACTGGCTTTGAGTTGTCCTTGTCCCTCATTCCTTCTGCTTTGGCCATTGTGTCCTCTATCAGCTGGGCTCTTTGGACCATCTCAGTGTATGTTTGAATGTTGTGAGGTTCTAGCTTCTCGATGAATATGGGTCTGAGCCCATCCATGAACTAGTTAGCCTTTAGTCTTTCTGTGCCCACCAGATGTGGGGCATACATAGCCAGACGCGTGAACTGAGCCTCATACTCAGCCACGGACATTCCTTTTTGCTTCAGTGCGGCAAATTCTACCGCCTTCTTTTCCTTAACTCTTTCTGAGAAACATTTTCCCCATAATATCTCCAAGAATCCAGCCAACTCCAGTTCAGCAACATTAGGAAGATGGGATGATGTGGCCTTCCACCATGCTCGGGCATCCTTAGTGAATTGAAAAGTGGCCAATACCACCTTCTCTCTATTGGTGCATTGCATAACTTTGAAGATTCTTTCTATTTTCTCTTGCCAGTTTTTCACTTCGTTCGGATTAGGGGATCTAGAGAAACGAGGAGGGTTCAAACTCCTAAATTGCGGTGCAGATCACCGGCTCTGTTTCTAGCAGAAACAACCTAATTTCCTGCCTGAACCACATTTTGTAATGCTTGGGTCAAACCAGCTACAGTTTCTTGCATAGCCTACCACTGATTGCGAGCCATTGCCACGTGTAATTTCATATCATTTCCCCTCTTATTTTGATGATGACAAATGTGATTTGAATGCAAACTAATTGAAACATGATACACACATTTCACCTGAAATTTATATTCAAAAAGCATATTTCAAAGCACACTTATCATTTGTACTAATAATAAAATATTTTACTAATGATATATGTGTTTAATTTTCAGGTACAAATACTTTTTGCAAAGATGGTGTCGACACACCCCACAATGGTGTCGACACAACACCTCAGACTCAAAGGCAAAAAGCTGAAGAAATGCTGAGACTATGTAGACACTAGTCAAAAAGCAGGTCGACACGAGTTGCAAATTCTAGGAGTTAGACTACCCAGGTCGACACAGAATGAGGGCAGGTCGACACTGGACCTCGTTCCCAGAACAGCCTATTTTCAGAATTGGGACAGCAGGTCGACACTACCACCAGAGCAGGTCGACACTGGATCAATTCCCAGAACAGTCTGTTTGCAGAATGGGACAGTAGGTCGACGCAAGATGAGAGAAGGTCAACACTGGACCTCGCTCCCAGAACAGCCTATTTTCAGGTTTGGGACAGTGTGTCGACACCACCACCAGGGAAGCTCGACACACTACGGAAATATTCTAACTTAAGATGGATGATTGCCACGTGTCATCCTAGGGCGATGGTGTATCAACCTAGGATCGTGTGCCCTTGTACCCAAGGGGTATCTTTGGAATCTTTTGGGTATAAAAAGCCCCCAACTGGCCATCCATCACATCAAGAGACCCAACGAACTCTTGGAGCCTCCAGAAAGTTCCCTTTGGCGGCGAGAAGAGTTCACCTCCCTCCTCTGCTCTCCTGGTGTCTTCTGAAGACCAATTCTCATCAATTCGATTGTGAGAATTGGAGTGTGATCCTCGAAGAAGCATTTGAAGCGCCTCAAGGAAGCAGATCAAGTAGAAGCATCCGTTGGAGAAGAATTCAAGGAAGATCCCCAAGTTCAAAAGTGAAGAGCATCGCTTGGGACTTCAAGAATCCAAGCTTCTTCCCAATCTGAGCTTCTACAAGGGAGTACACTGAAGAACAAAGTCTTTTCATACAATTCTCAATGTACTTTTGTTCTTCTGAGACATTTTGAGATTGTGCAAGTGCTTCTGCATAATTCTCATGAATGTTCTCATGTTCGACATGATCTGCTGCTAAAAGATCTATGTCTTGTGTTGGTGTCTAGCAAAGTCATTTGTGAGTCATTGTGCTCAGGTTGAGTCGTCGAACTCAAGTGTTGGTTGAGCAGTCTTGCTCAGGGATATAGAGTAGTCTTACTCTAGAGGTGTGTGAGTTGTAAACTCAGGTGTTGGAGTTGTCTAGCTCCAGTGGGTGTGTTACCCAGGTTGTTTAGTGAATCCTCACTGAGTGTGAGGGGTGGATGTAGGAATCACATGGGTGATTTCCGAACCACCTAAAAATCTCTGTGCACTTGTCTATTTGTGGTTTGATTCTATTATCTGTTAAATGCTTGCATAGGATCGCTTAAGATTCACTTAATCAACTGGTTTCACATCTATTTTATCAACTCTCTTAACATCTCATCAGATCTGTGTTTTTCACTGTTAAAATTACCTCTAATTCTCAAAGTAATTTTTAAATTGCTTAAGCTTCCGCATAGAGTGGCATAGACCTATTCATCCCCCCCCTTTTAGATCTTATCCACACCTTTTCCTCGATCCTTCAATTGGTATCAGAGCGGGTTTACATTTGATCTGATTTAATTTGAGTAGTTTTTGAGTATTGTGTGTCTGATTACTTGATTGTTTGCTTGCTTGCTGAATATTTCTTCTGTGCTTTCTTTTAAGTCAATGGATTCCAAAGGTTTCATAGCTGAGGGGCATTCCATAAATAGGCCACCATTCTTTAATGGAACGGACTATTCATATTGGAAAAATAGATTGCAAGTGTTTCTAAGAGCCCAGAACTATGAAATCTGAAAAGTGGTTGAGGTTGGTCCCTATGAAAACCAGGGAGAGGAAGAAACCTGGACTAGGGAACAAATAAGAAAAGTCACATTGAATTATAGTGCCATGAACATGATTCAATGTGTTGTTCATCCCAAAGAGTATTCGAGAATCTCAATGTGCAAATCTGCCAAAGAGATATGGGATAAACTCGAATTACTTTATGAGGGAACATCACAAGTGAAGGAAACTAAGGCAAATATTCTTGTTTAAGAATATGAATTGTTTATGATGAAGTCTAATGAAACAATTTCTGAAATGTTTGCCATGTTCATGGTTATTGTCAATAGACTGAAGGCCTTAGGTAAGGACTACACAGATGCTGACTTGGTAAGGAAAATCTTGCGTTCACTTTCTTCAATTTGGCACACAAAGGCCACTGTCATTGAAGATCCTAAAGATTTGTCCAAAATGTCTTTGGATGAATTGATAGGATCATTAATGACATATGAAATAAATTTGAAAAGAAATGAAGAACACATAACTAAAACCAAACCAATGGCACATAAGGCCTCTTCAAGTAGTAAAGACAAAAGTCAGGAAAAGACAAGTTCTGAGGAGTCTGAGTCAAATGAGGATGAAATTACCCTCATGACCAGGCAATTCAGAAAATTATTGAAATTTAGAAAAGGAAAAATGTCTGGGAAAAAGAAGTTTTCCTCAGGTGAAAGAAACACTTCCTCTTCTAATTTCAACAAGAATCAAAAATCTGACGAAACTGTCATTTGCTACAGGTGTAATAAGCCAGGACACATGAAGGGAGAGTGTCCTGAGAACAAGAAGGAAAAGCACAAGAAGTTCCAGAAGTTTAAGAAGCCCAAGGCCATGGTAGCCACTTGGTCTGATGAAGACTCAAGTGAAGAAGAAGAAGACAAAAAATCCTCAAGCTCATAGAGTGAGGAAATCTGCTTCATGGCCAACAACTCTGAAGAAAAGGTAAGCACTTCTTTTGAAGATTGGCAGGATGTTTATGCTGAACTAGTTGAAAAATATTCTGAAATGAGAAAAGAAAATAAACACATCAAAAAGAAAATTGAAAACCTTTATCATAACTAATCTTCCAACAACAGAATTTGTGAGCTAGAAAATGAGATAACAGAATTAAATGAAGAAAAAGAAAATTTCATGAACCTAATTGATGATCTAAAGCTTGCCTCTCAAAAGGCCACCCATGAATTCAAAGACTTATCTGAAAAGCTGGAAATAGAAAAACAAGAAAAACAACAAAAGATTAAAGAAATTAAAACTCTTCAAAACCAGCTAAAAGAAAGGGATAAAGTCATCCAAACCTTCACAAAAGGTAAAGATAACTTGGAGGCACTGCTAGGAACAAACATGACAACAACTTCTCATGGATTAGCATTCAACAAGCAAAAACCAAAGAAAGACAAATCTGGTGAGAAAAAGGGCAAAGCACCATTAATTAAATTTGTCAAAGGTCTTAATCTTGAGAACACAGAAATCAAGCAAACATCAGACAAAACATCAAACAAAACACAAAACAAATCAAAAACTCAAAAACAAAAGAAGACAACCAGGTCGACAGAGTCTCCTGACAGGTCGACACCAGTCCACAAGAAGAAGGCTTTTGTGGTTGCTGTGTCGACACCAGTCATGGAGAGGTCGACCTGCTCAACATCAACAGCTACAAACAACTCAATCAAAAATTCAAATAAAAATTTGAAAAACAAGAAAAAGTCAAAGGAAATCATTTATAAAGAACCTTGGACATCCAAGAAAGCATTTGAAGATGATTGGACCAATACTTGGAGCCAATGGTATGACAACCCTTGTTGGTATCATCCACAATTCTTTCCTCTAAACCTTTTGATGTACCAACAAAATCCATGGATTCCACCTCCTCATCTAAATTCCTATGCTCAAATGAAAAACTCCCCTCCCACTTGTTGGGTTCATATTCTGGAAACTAAGTGAATTCACACTCTAAGTGATAAATGAAAGTCAAACAATGTTTTTAATGATGAATGATAAGATGAACCGTGATGAGACAATTTCTGACATGTTTGCTAGATTCATGGTACTTATAAATGGATTGAAAGGTCTTAAGAAGGAATACTCAGAAAGTGATTTGGTGAGGAAGATACTTCGGTCTCTTCCATCCTCATGGAACACCAAAGTCACTGTCATCGAGGATTCCAAGAATCTTTCAACAATGAAAGTGGATGAATTGATTGGATCTCTCATGACTTATGAACTAAATGTAAAAAGAAAAGAAACTGAAGAGAATCCAAGGAAGTCAATTGCCTTGAAGGCCTCCAATAAAGTATCTTCAGATTCCAAAAAGAATGCCCAACAGGAAGGGTCTGAGTCTGAAACCTCTACTGATAGTGAGAATGATGAAATGGCCATGCTCACTAGACAGTTTAAGAAGTTTTTAAAATTCAAGAGAAGAGGTTCAGGAAACTCCAAACCTTTCCAAAAAGGCACCAGCAGGTTTGATTCGTCCAATAAAAAATCTGATGTTGTGTGGTATGAGTGCAAGAAGCAGGGACACATGAGAGGAGAGTGCCCCGAGCTCAAGAAGAAACTGAAAAAGGACAAGTTCGTCTTCAAGAAAGCCAAAGCGATGCTGGCTACATGGAGTGATGAAGACGATGATGAAAAAAGTCAAGCTACCTCAGGAGATGACGAGATTCACTGTCTTATGGCAAGGAGTGATGACTCCGCTGAGGTAAATTCTTCCTTTGAGTCTTTTTCTACTGCTGAATGGGAAGAAGCATACACTGTCCTTTTTGAAAAATTTCGTCAATTCAAATCAGAAAATAAAGCACTCAAGAAGAAAGTTAATTTCCTTATTCATGAAACTGATAATAATGATGAAATTGAATCTCTGAATAAGGTAATTGACATGATGAAAATAGATGAACAAACACACAGTGAAGAGATGGATAGCATGAAAATTAAGCTTCAAGAAGCTCAAAAAGAGAAAGATGATCTAATGAACCTCCTTGAAACTCTAAACAATGAGCATACTGATCTAAAAGAGAAATTGGAAAAAGCTGAAAAGGAATTGAAAGGCAAAACAAAGGATCTATCTAGTTTTGTCAAGAGCAAACAGAATCTAGATGCAATCTTAGGATCCAATGTGTTTGTTGCTAGACATGGGATTGGGTTTCAAAATCCCAAGCCAAAGGAAACAAGAAAAAATCTGCTGACTAATTTCACTGATCCTATCCCAAGTTCTAGCAATCAGAATCCCTCAAGGAAAAGGAAAAATCAAACCAAGGGCAAAAACCAGGAACCTAAGGCTACCAAATTTGTTCCAACTAAGCTTAAGGAGTTTGCTACCAACCCCAAACAGGGATGTCCCAAGGCAAAACAGCAAGTTCCTAATGCTAAGCTCACTAGGCAACAAAAGGGTAAGATGCCTATGCATGCAACCAAGAATCCAAAATCCACTGTTGTTCATAAGCCATCATCATGTAAGATCTGTAAAAAGATTGGGCACAATGAAAAACAATGCTGGAACAATCCACTAAGACAGAAATTTAAACAAATCTGGATTCCAAAGCATTTACTGTTTGGCATAAATGATGAAACGGCACCCAAAGTAATTTGGGTACCAAAACCTCTTGTCTGATCCACATGTGCAGGAATGCCTAGCAGCACACAATCAAAACAAATGGTACCTGGATAGTGGCTGCTCGAGGCATATGACGGGCGATAAAGAAAAATTCAGTTTGCTCGTGGAAAAAGACGGAGGTCACGTTGTCTTTGGAGGTAACAACAAAGGCCAGATCATTGGCTCAGGTAAGGTTGGTAAGTTTGCCTCCAACTCAATAGATAATGTACTATTAGTTGATGGTCTTCATCACAATTTGCTTAGCATAAGTCAATTGTGTGATAAAGGCCATAAAATTGTTTTTGAATCAGATTCATGTCAAATCCTTGATAAGGAAACAGGAAGTCTCAAATTTTCTGGAAAAAGAATGAATAACATCTACATGGTTGATTTGGATGATCCAGAAAATAATGATTTATGTCTTGTAGCAGATAAACATGATGAGCTTACATTGTGGCATCGTAGGCTTGGACATGCGAGTTACAATGTTTTGAACAAGATAATGAGGCTCAAACTTGTAAGTGGACTTCCTGAAATTCCATTCAAGAAAAATGAAAATTTCTGTGATGCATGTGCACAGGGAAAACAGACCCGAAAATCCTTCAAATCGAAAGCACCGGTAAGTACTTCCAAAGCATATGAACTGTTGCACATGGACCTATTTGGACCTACTAGAACACTGAGTCTCACTGGCAAACGGTATGGTTTTGTCATTGTAGATGACTTTTCAAGGTTCACTTGGGTGAAATTTCTGGCTCATAAGAATGATGCACTGAATGTTTTTGAAGAATTCTTCAATAAAATTGAGCATGGAAATGTCCACAAGATATGCTCCATTCGCACTGATCACGGGGGAGAATTTGACAACCACTCCTTCACTGATTTCTGCAGGAACCAAGGAATAGAACACTTGTTCTCCTCCCCAAGAACTCCAGAACAAAACGGGGTTGTGGAGAGGAAAAATAGAACCTTGGTGGAGATGGCTCGTACGCTTCTGATCGAAAATCAACTCTCCAGAACCTTTTGGGCAGAAGCAGTAAACACGTCATGCTACATTCTCAATCGAGCCATGGTAAGACCGGTATTCAAGAAAACTCCCTACGAGCTTCTGAAAGGTAAGAAACCATCCCTTGGACACTTCAGAGTTTTTGGTTCAAAGGTGTTCATACATAACAATGATAAAATTGATCTGGACAAATTTGAAGCCAAAAGCAACAAAGGTATTTTTCTTGGATACTCAGAACACTCTAGAGCTTATAGAGTGTTTAATCTTAAAACCAGAAAAGTGGAAGAAACTCCACATGTTGTATTTGATGAATCTCAAACCAAATCTAACAGTCCTAATCCTTACAGGTTTCAAGATGACACTGAAGATACAACACATGAAGAACTGCAAAGAAAACCAAACACAATCTCTAAGTCAGTTCCAACAATAATCAATGGCTATCTACGCAGGTACAATGATGAAGATGACGGATTTCTGTTCAGAAATGAAGATGAAGTACCTACACAAGATCCACAACACGAGGATGAACCACAACATGGAAGTCTTCCAGCCACCCCTCCTCCAGAACAGACTTCTAAAGTGCAAGATCAACCCGGTCCTTCAACAATCACAAGTGTGAGGTACTCTAAAGCTCATCCACTTGAGAATGTCATAGGTAACATAAATGATTCAGTTCAAACTAGGTCTCAAGTTCATCAAATAGTTGAACAGGATCATTTAGCCTTTGTCTCTCAAGTGGAGCCTAAAAATGTTGAAGAAGCCTTAAACGAAAATTCATGGATTGATGCTATGCATGAGGAGCTAGGTCAATTTCAAAGAAACAATGTCTGGAGCTTAGTTCCTAAAACCCCCGAAATTTCTGTAATTGGAACACGATGGGTCTTTAGGAATAAACTAAATGAAGAGGGAAAGGTGGTGAGAAACAAGGCTAGACTGGTTGCAAAGGGGTATAATCAGGAATTTGGTGTGGATTTTGAAGAATCTTTTGCACCTGTAGCTAGACTAGAAGCAGTCAGAATCTTGTTAGCTTATGCATGCTCAAACAAGTTCAAACTATATCAAATGGATGTTAAAACTGCTTTCTTAAATGGCTACATCAAAGAGGAAGTTTATGTCTCTCAACCACCTGGCTTTGAACTTCATGACAAACCAAACCATGTATACAAATTGCACAAGGCTCTCTATGGTTTGAAACAGGCACCCCAAGCTTGGTACGACAGGCTAAGCCAATTTCTGGTAAGCAAAAACTACTCACGAGGTAAAGTAGACCAAACTCTCTTTACAAAGAAAGTTCGCACACACATCATTGTTGTTCAAGTGTATGTGGACGACATAATCTTTGGCTCTACTAACCCATCACTTTGTGAAGAATTCTCACATCATATGCACAGTGAATTTGAGATGAGCTTAATGGGGGAGCTTCAATTTTTTCTTGGTCTGCAGGTCAAGCAAATGGAAGATGGCTTCTTCATAAACCAAGAAAAATACGTTAAAGAGCTTCTCAAGAGATTTCAGTTTGAAACTACAAAACCTGCCTCAACACCGATGAGCACAAGCATTAAGCTAGAAAGTGATGAGAAAGGTAAACTGGTAGATGCTAAACATTTCCGAGGTATGATTGGCTCACTCCTCTATCTTACTGCAAGTAGACCTGACATACAATTCAGTGTTTGCCTCTGTGCTAGATATCAATCTAGTCCAAAGGAAAGCCACCAAATTGCAGTTAAGAGAATATTCAGGTATCTCTCAGTACACATGACATGGGTCTTTGGTATCCGGCAGGGAGTAGCTTTAACTTAATCTCATATTCTGATGCTGACTATGCTGGATGTAAAATTGACAGGAAGAGCACTAGTGGCTATTGTCAGATGCTTGGTGGTTGCATGGTTTCGTGGGCATCCAAGAAGCAACATTCGGTTGCACTCTCCACTGCAGAGGCAGAATATGTTGCTGCAGGGAGTTGTGCAACACAGGTGTTGTGGATAAAAAGTCAGTTGTGTGACTACGACATTGACCTTGGATGCACACCAATCCTATGTGACAACACTAGTGCAATCAATCTATCCAAGAATCCCATTCAACACTCTAGGACAAAACATATAGAAATTCGTCATCACTTCTTGAGAGATGAGGTTGCAAATAGAAATTTGGAAATTAGCTTCATACCAACAGAACAACAACTAGCTGATATCTTTACAAAACCATTGGCAGAGGATAGGTTCACATCTCTTAGAAGAGAATTAGGCCTATGTAAAATTCAGTGACAAATATCCCCAGTCCTTGATGAATGTCCTTCGTAAGCAACAACTATGGGGTATATCAAATGGTGATTTGTGGAAAAACAAGTTCGGCTTGTTTGGAAACCTTCATTATGCGTGAGAAAACATTCTCCGCCAAGTACCCGTAGTTGGAGCCCATGAAGGGACATCCATGTTGGATAAAGGGGTAAGTCTCATTTCATTAGCCAAACTACTCTAACACAAAAAAAAAAATAAAAATAAGACAAAAAATCATAAATTAGATAATACCAAAAACAGTCTCAATTCCATGAATGTTTTGCTGAATACATGTGTGCTAATCTTGCTTGGATTGAATTGCATTGATCAACTTTGTGTCTTTTCATGAGCACACATTATGGGGAGCTAGTTCAAAAGTTGGGTGTTATTGTGAAGGAAAACATTTCTTCTTGCTGTTCATTAACTCCTTCACATAAAATGATCTTTTCATATTCCCTTCTTTCTCTAGACTGGCCTTCAACAATGATCTGTCGACAGCTCCTTCTTTTCCTGTCGACAGATAGGCATCCCAGACCACAGGTTCTGAACTCTGTGTGCATCTGTCGACAGTCAACCATGCATCTGTCGACAAATCTCACAGGTTTTGTCCTCCCCGCACACCCTTCACTCTGTCTGTGTGTACCTGTCGACAGACACACCCTGGCTTGTCGACAGATATCACAGTACTCACAACTAGCTGAACACCCATTTCTCTGTCTGAGTGTACCTGTCGACAAGCTCCCCTTAGCTGTCGACAGACACACTTCTACCTGGCATTCCAAGCCTATTCAATCCAAACCTCTTTGAGCAGGTTTCTTTAAAATGTCTAAGGTGTTTATCTGATGTTAATAACATATTTGATCACATCATGTGCATAAGATATTAAAGCAATTTTCAACAATCTTGTGATTTTTACATAATACTCAAGTTAAGTCTAGGTTCAATCATTCTGGAAACATTTCACCATTTTCAAAAACTTAACACTCTTCTTCATTATTTACTTATAGGCAAACATGATTTTTTTTAAAAAGGTATTATGATCATTGAGCTTAATGTTTACAATTGCTAGATAATCAATCGCTATATTAAACTTGGGTTATTAACACAATACTTGGAGAAAAGCTACCTAAACAATTTTATTCCATTAGATTAAAACTACATAATTTGGAAAAATGCAGAGCAATGATGAGTTCTTGCTGAGTAACCGGGGAGTGGGCATCACAAATGTTTGCCCTCGCGTCAAAAGGCTAATTCGTCAACTCTGTACAACGGTATGATGGACACTTTCACTGAGTAACTGGGGGTACGGGCACGAATAATGTCTACCCTCATGTTCAAAGGCGAGACGTTATCTTGATTACCATTTTTTTTATTGCTTAAATGAAGGGCAAATGAGGACAATAATGCAATAGTGTGAAGCCTCCACTGAGTGATAATTCCCATGAGTAATTGATGTTTTTGAATGTCTTGGCATGTAGATATTTCCCTCCTTGATCATTTGCACCTCCACTGAAGATTGTGTTGTCCTATACTCTAATTAATAAAAAGAAGAGTAAAAGTGTTTCTTTTGGATACCCGTAAGTGTTTTCTTCATGCTTCAGCTTCAGGCTAATTCAGTATTATGTTTGAACCATTAAGATATTTGAAGTGGCTTTACATCTTCATGTATATGATAGGTTCTTATATATGTATTCATCATCTATTCACCTTAGGTAATCTGTTAAAAAACACTGCTCAAAGGTCCACTTCAAATTCCTTACAAAAATCCAACAAAGTCATATTCTGCAAGCATCTGTCGACAGATACAAATATGTCTGTCGACAGACGCCGGCTGTCCTGTTGGGAAGCTCAACGGACACGCCGTTTGGGGCAGACTTGGTGGGCCATTGCCTTTTAAACTTCCCCCTCCTCCTTTATATAGGCATCTCCGGCCCTTTCCACATCCAACACCACCCCAGCCATCCCTTCCCTCTCTCACATACATCCTCTCCCCTTTCTGGACGGGAAACCCTACCTCCATCTCCCTTCTTCTTCTTCCCACTGTCTCCAGCACTTCTTCCCTTTTCTCCATCCGTGCCTCGTCTTTTCCATGGCACCCAAGGCGAAGAAGTTGGCCTCACGTCGTCGTCCCGCCTCCTCCTCGCCCGGCGAAGGATCCAGGGCTCACGATGAACGTCGGACCAAACACCGGGATGATCGCCTTCCAGAGTTGGTCGTACCTCCCCGTCTCAATCTCAAACGGGTTCACGGTACATTCACAAAGTTTGTTCCTCCACGTTTTGTGGATTTCCACTCCTTGGCCGATCTCTTTCCCAACCTCCAACCCCTGTTTGATACCCAGGGTTGGACAGTCTTTCTCTACGCTCATACGGCATACTCCCCCACTGCCGTAACTGAGTTCTTCAACAATCTCTCCACCTCTGCTCAAGGGTTCTACACCTCTGTGAAGGGCACTCCCTTTCAAATCACTGCTAACCTTCTTAGCACTGCCCTCCAGATTCCGAACACCGGGGCGGATATTCTTGCTCATCATCCAGACGCCTCTGTCTACTATCCCCTTCTTACTCTTCAACCTTATGATACAACAAAGGAGATTGCTAAGCTCAATGCCAACACCTTCCCTCCACTCAACCGCATGATTCACCAAATATTCACCACTTGCATTGCGCCAAAGCATGGCAGTCGTGAACTCGTCACCAATGTTCACAAATCACTGTTTACCTTCTTCCTTCATTGTGAACCAATAAATCTTCCTCTCCTGATGTTTAACTTGATCACCAAGTGTTTCTACCAACCCAGGAGATCCATGCCCTTTGCTTGCCAAATTACTTCTCTTTTGAAGTTTATTGGCATTTCCATTCCAGACAGTGAGTGTGTCTCACTCAACTCCCGCAACAGCTTTGATATCACCGCCGCCTCACGCATGGGCTACAAGCTAGTGGATGGGGTCGTCACCTGGGAACTTAAGGGCAAGGCACCTGCTGCTGCCGAGGATGAAGATTTCATTGGGACTGACGATCAAGTTGATGATGAAGAAGATGCTGAAGAAGGTGATGAAGACTCCCAGTCAGAGCCACTAGATGCTCCGGGAGATGCTGGTATTGGTGAAGCTGCTCAGCCCTCCATTAGGGATTTGTTAGCCCAGCTACAAGTCCAAATGACACAGGGTTTTGAGAGGCTGCATGAAAGAATGGATACCTTGGACACACGCATTGATAGACTTGCAACTGAGCGTCATGCCCCTCCTCAAGCTCCTGAAGATGATGCTGCTTAGATATACTAGATGTATAGGAGTGGGTCATGTCCTGTACTTTCACTTCAGTCTGAGCAATGTTGTTTCTGATATTTCCTTTTCTTTATGTATTTTCACTTCATGTTACTCCAGTCACACTTTTGTCATGTGAATGCTTCCCTTTCCAATGAATGAAATCACATGTTCTGTGCAAATCTACATATGTGAGTGTTGTCTTTACTTTTGATGTTGTCAAAAGGGGGAGAAGAAACCTCAAGTTCATGAGCATTAATTGAATAATTTTGTCATCATCAAAAAGGGGGAGAATGTTGGGTTCATATTCTGGAAACTAAGTGAATTCACACTCTAAGTGATAAATGAAAGTCAAACAATGTTTTTAATGATGAATGAGTTGAATTGAGGTTTCATACATGTCAATTAAGATGATACAATATTTGGTTATCTATGTCTACATTATACCTAACTATACATGTTTTATCATGCAGGTACAAATGCATATAACCAAGCCTTCTCAAATCATGAGAAAATGATCACAATCACAGAGTATACATGTACCTGTCGACAGACCCAAAGGCATATGTCGACAGATGCCGCAGTTGTGATCAGACTGAAGAGTACTGAGAGCACCTGTCGACAGATTCTCAGAGACCTGTCGACAGATGTCGCAGACAGAAATACCAGAGTTCTGTGTTTTGGCAAAACTGTCTCTGCCTGTCGACAGATGGATATCGCCTGTCGACAGATGCCACAGACCAGAGCAACCTGAAGTCTGTCTGTTGCAAATCTGTTGCAATCTGTCGACAGATACTCAGAACCTGTCGACAGATGCAGAGGATCTTCAAATACGGAAACCTTCCTTCATATCCAAGATTGTGTTTTCAAGTCCCACGACTCTCCACATGAAAACACAACTATATAAGCATCCTTTTGAAGAGAATCTCGTACAGAAGCAGCCACAACCAAAAACCCTAAAGCCAAGTCCAAGAGAAAAGAAGTTGCTGCTGCTCTGCTTCAAGTCTGCAGTGCAGAGACCGAAAGATCAGTTGATCCTGCAGTACTGAAGATAGATCGTCGTGGATTCAACCTTCTCCATCAGTCCAGAGCACTTAAGTCGAAGTTTGAACTCCATCCAGGCGTTCTCAGAAGAGTTCCACATTAGGATTTACTCCTACGCTCTGAACTCTTCCTGTTTCATAATTCTCATCAACTGTGTGTGTGTTTGTGTGATTCAAGCGTCTCTTGTGCTTGAGATCACGTGTGTGTGTTGTTCTGATCGTGGGTGCACATCAGAAAACACGTGTGTGTGTGAGTTGTAGTCACTGAACTCGCTCATAAGCAGTTTACTCTGTGTGTGTGTGTGTGCGTGGACGTAGGATACACTGTTGTGTACTCCGAACCACGTAAATCTGCGTGTCTCGTGGTTTGATCATTTCTACGATAGATGTTTGATAGACACGTTGCATATTCACACACTAGATAGGTTTCTACATCATCTACACATAGTTTAGATCTTGATACTATCTTGATAATCTGTGCTTTAAGAAAAAGAACGTGATAATAGTTCTTAAAAGGCAGTAATCTATTCAACCCCCCTTCTAGATTACCATATTGGGAATTCCGCAACCCTTCACCACTATGGTGCGGGAAAGAACAAATAGAAAAGACTGAAAACACCAATCTACAAGTCAAATTTGTGTGGATTTCTTGACAGATGGGTGTTCCACTTGACACATGACGGGAGACAGAGCCAAATTCTCATTCCCGATTGAAAAGGAGGGAGGGTCAGTGACTTTTGGAGGTAAAAATAAAGGAAAGATCATAGGATCTAGTAAGGTTGGTCAAACTTCCTCAAACTCTGTAGATAATGTTTTACAAGTTGATGGTCTTGGTTATGATTTTGCTCAGTATCAGCCAACTATGTGACAAAGGTCACAAAGTTGTGTTTGAATCTGATTTCTGTAAGATAATTGACTCATCAACTGATAAAATGAAATTTTTTGGAAAAAGGGAAAACAATGTCTACATGATCAACCTAAATAAAAACTTTTCTGAAAATATTTGCTTTGTTGCAAATAAAGATGAAATTGCATGGACTTGGCACAAAAGACTTGGCTATGCAAGTTTCAGAACAATGAATAAGTTGTTAAGATTGAATTTGGTTAAGGGTTCTCTAATGTTGAAAATCAAGTTTGTGGGATCTGTGCTAAAGGAAAACAAACAAGAAAATCTTTTAAAAACTTCAATGAAGTACTCACATCTAGGCCACTAGAATTACTTCACATGGACCTTTTTGGCCCTACAAGAATTCTAAGTCTAAGTGGCAAAAGATAAGGATTTGTAATCATTGATGATTTTACTAGATTTACTTGGGTTATTTTTCTGACCCACAAAAGTGATACTTGTCTTGAATTCAGGAACTTCTGTACCACTGCCTTAACAACTTTTCCATATAAAATCAAAAATATTTTGACTGATCATGGGGGTGAATTTGAGAACACATCCTTTTCTGATTTATGTGCTAAATTTCAAATATTCCACAAGTTTTCTTCACCAAGAACTCCAGAACAAAATGGAGTTGTGGAAAGAAAGAATAGAACTCTTGTGGAAATGGCTAGAACCATGCTACTTGAGAGTAACTTGCCCAAATCCTTCTGGGCTGAAGCTGTGAACACAGCCAATCACATACTCAATAGAGCATGGTCAGACCAAAAATCAAGAAAACCCCCTATGAATTATTGAAAAACAAAAAGCCAATTGTTTCCTATTTTAAAATCTTTGGGTGCAAATGTTATGTACACAACAATAACAAAAAAAACCTTGACAAATTTGATGCTAAAAGTCAGGAAGCTATCTTCCTTGGCTATTCTGAGGTGTCAAGGGCTTTCAAAGTGTACATTCTTAAATCTAAAACTGTTGAAGAATCTCCACATGTTATCTTTGATGAAAATTTATTTTCAACTGATAATTCTAAATCTTGCAGGGAAAGACAAGACACTGAAGAGGATGAATTTGTTGTGGACTCTTCACCAACTGTTGAGGAGTTTGAAAACATTGAAGAGAACCTGAACACCCCATCTTCAAGTGGTTCAGGTAATATTGTCTCAGAAGTGGGTACTTCTCAACAGGTAATTTCTGAACATAGATTTCTGAGAGATCACCCATTAGACAATGTGGTTGGCAATGTAAATGATAGAGTTAGGACTAGATCTTCATTCCTGCATGATATTGAAGAAGACCCACTAGCTCTAATTTCCCAAGTTGAACCAAAGTCAATTGATGAAGCCTTATCAAGTTCTGATTGGATTAATGCCATGCATGATGAACTTCATCAATTTGAAAGAAATCAAGTATGGGAATTAGTACCTAGACCTAGTGAACAAACAGTCATTGGCACTAGATGGGTTTTCAGAAATAAGTTGAATGAAAATGGTCAAGTCATTAGAAATTAAGCTAGGCTAGTTGCAAAGGGGTACAATCAAGAATTTGGAATTGATTTTGAAGAATCATATGCCCCTGTAGCTAGACTAGAAGCAGTTAGAATTTTCCTTGTTTTTGCATCCTCCATGAAATTCAAAGTTTATCAAATGGATGTCAAAAGTGCTCTTTTAAATGGATATATTAAGGAAAATGTTTTTGTTGAACAACCTCCTGGATTTGAAAATGAAAAACATCATAATCATGTTTTCAAGCTTAATAAGGCTCTCTATGGTCTTAAACAAGCTCCAAGAGCTTGGTATGACCGTTTGAGTACCTTTTTACTTGAAAAAGGATATTCTAGAGGAAATGTTGATCAGACCTTGTTCACAAAAACAGTCAAAAATCAAATAATTGTGGTCCAAATTTATGTTGATGACATAATATTTGGCTCCACCAATAAAGGGCTATGCACTGAATTTTCAAATCAAATGAAGAATGAATTTGAAATGAGCTTAATGGGAGACTTAACATTTTTCTTTGGATTACAGGTTAACCAAACATCTGAAGGGATCTTCATCAGTCAAGCCAAGTATGTCAAGGAACTTCTCAAAAGGTTTGACTTTCAGAACCTCAAGCATTCAAGCACACCTATTGCTATAAATGCTAAGCTAGAAGAAGACTCAAATGGTAAGTCAGTAGACCCAAAGACCTACAAAGGTATGATTGGCTCTCTACTCTATCTTACAACTTCTAGACCAGATATTCAGTTTAGTGTGTGTTTGTATGCTAGATTTCAGTCTAATCCTAAGGAAAGTCACATGTTAGCTGTTAAGAGAATTTTCAAATATCTTGTTGGAACATGTGATTTAGGAATTTGGTATCCTGCTAATTGCAAGCTAGATTTGATTGCCTATTGTGATGCTGACTATGCTGGGTGTAAATTAGATAGAAAAAGCACAAGTGGCTTGTGTTTATTCCTAGGTGGGTGCCTTATTTCTTGGGCTTCCAAGAAGCAACATTCAGTTGCACTGTCAACTGCAGAGGCTGAATATGTTGTAGCAGGTAGATGTGGAACTCAGATTCTCTAGGTGAAACATCAACTTCTCGATTACAACCAAGATTTAGGTTGTGTACCCATCCTATGTGATAACACAAGTGCAATAAATCTGTCTAAGAACCCCATTCAGCATTCTAGAACCAAGCATATTGAGATTAGGCATCATTTCTTGAGAGATGAGGTTGCAAAGAAGTCCTTTGAACTCCATTTCATTGAAACTGAAAAACAAATTGCAGACATTTTCACCAAAGCCCTTCCTGAAAACAGATTTTCATCCTTGAGGAGAGAACTTGGTCTTTGTAAATGTCCACATTCTTGATCTCCCTTTATGTTTGGGTTGAGTGTTATGCACTGTTTAAGGGGGAGTTCTTTTCATATCATAACCCTTTGCTTCCTTCAGTCACATTGTCCATATCTCTCTCAATTCCAATTCCATTTCCTTTGGACAATAAATTCTTCAACTCTTATTGTGTTGAAATTTCTTGGTATATCAAATAGTGACTTGGAGAAGGACAGGTTATGCTTGTCGGGACACTTTCACTATGCGAGAGTATATGTCTCCGCCAAGTACTAAGAAATGAATATGCAATTGCTGAGGGGGAGCTTTTATTGTTAAAAGAAAATTATCTTTCTTGATTTAAAAAAAAAAAAAAACTTGCATCTCTTTATTTTGATAGAAAATGATTGAAATCATCATCTCAGGGGGAGCTAGAAAATTCAAGTCATGACTTTTGCAAAATTCATAACTTTTCTTGCATTTCATCAATTTCCTGCATGATGTCATCATTCAGATATCTACAGTCTCCAAATGATCCTTTGAGTGATCTATCATATTTTTTACTAATCAACTGTCAACTATATTTTTCAACCTACAGAAACTCAGAACTCTTTCAAGATTGAAAACAACTTGTGTCTTGAAATTAAAACAACTCTTTGTTTGCAACTGATGTTGGATAAAATTGATTTCTATCTTAAAAAACTCTCAAAATTTTGAAAATTCAACAGAGCAATGACATTTGTGCTGAGAAACTGCACACCTTCACCATGAATGAAGTGCCATGCATGTCATGAGGCACTAATGTTATCTCTGTTCAAAGGGGATAAAAATTCAAAAATAAATTCAAAATACAGCAAAAATGTGCTATACTTTTTGATAATGACTGAGTAACTGGAAATATTGGCATCTACAAAACGTATATTTTCATGTCAAAAGGTCATTATTTACCCCTTTGAGACTTGACAATGAATAAATCCTAAGTATCCAGGGACTATGGTATGTAAAAAGCACTAGTACTTGAGTGAAAAAGATTTATATCATTTGATAGTCTGTTACAAAAACAAAATATGTGTGTTAATGGAGTTTTGTTTAGAAAGAATCATTTTCATTTATCATCAAGTTGTTATTTAAAATTGTGTTTTATTTTCAAAACAATTGCATTCAGTCTAGAGGATATCTTTATTTCTTTAACGTTGAGAAATATGGTAGCTTATAGTTGATTGTTAGATATATTATATCCCTCAAATCATCATTTCAGTGACTCAAGTCTTTGAATGCTCATATCCTATTGGAAATTGTTTAAAACTTGAATTGTGATGAATTTTTGCAAAATATAGAAAATGAATTTTTAAGTCTCTTAAAAATCCTTGAAATGACTATTTCTCTCATTGATTATCTTTTTAAAGAAGTCCCAAAATTTCTCAAATTTTCTTCTCACAAAAATTCAATTTTTCATCAAAGGCCAGGTCGACACCACACCTATCCCGTGTCGACACACACCCTAGGTCAGGTCGACACTACAGTCTTCCAGTGTGGACACTGCACCCCTTGCCAGACCTTTTTAAATCGTGGGTTCCGGTTAGCCTTTGTTGTTCTTGCGGGGTATTGCACCACTGCAAACCCTTTTTTAGGCATCAAGTCGACCCGACGGTCTTTTCTCTCATTTCCGGCAAGAAATTCCACATCTTCTCTCTCAATCACATACCTTTCTCAATCATTTCTCTTCTCCTTCATCAACTCCCGATTCCACTCCATCCTTGCAACCATGGTGAGAAAAATGGGTCCTCGCCGTGGAGCAAGATCTCACGCCTCATCTAGGTCAGTTCCGGCAGAGGATGATGTTCCTCAATTAGAAAGAAGAACCAAAAGGCGCAATGACCCTGCAGAGCAACCAGGGTCCTCCTCTGCATCTCAGCCAGCAGCCAAGAGAGGTAGACCCTCTTCTTCGGGCAGAGGTAGGGTTTCTAGACCTGAGAATCCGGGCTCCTCTTCTGGAGATTCTACAGAGTCATCATCAACTTCGTCTGAGTCTTCCAAGTCTCAAGACACCATTAGTGAAGCCAAGCTAATTCTGAAGCCCAGGATAGTGGATTTGACAGATATTCAGCTAGAAAATACCTTTCCAGAAATTCAGACCTACTTCTCTTTTCAGTCTTGGTTAATCTTCATTTTTGAATTTCAAATCATGTATCCAAGACTTGTTCAAGAATTCTACAAGAATTTGAAATGCACAGATGAAGGGTTTCAGTCAAAGGTTAAGGGGATTGCTATTGACTTGCCCACAGACATAGCTGCCTCAATTTTCAAAGTACCAGATGAAGGGGCAGATTATCATAATTTCGAATTTGATCTTCATGAAGCTTATACCATCATGACAGGCCTTCCTGCTGATAGATCTGATCACAAACAAACCTTTGTCACCAAATTCAACACAATCACATTTCCCCCTGTGTTGAGGGTTATCCACCATATGTTGACCACAATCATTACCCCTCAAGGTGGTGGAAGGGACATGCTAACAGATATACAGAGGTTCATTCTCTATTGCATGGTAAAAGACATCAAAATCAATCTCCATGTAATAAAGTCTTAAATTATATCTGAAATAACCAGGAAAGACCTCAAGAGATCTCTTCCATATGCTGCACACCTGACTTCAATGTTCCAGTACTTTGGTGTGCCTTTAGATAATGAGAAATCCCAGTCTATCCCTAAATCCAACATCTACACCTTTAAGAATATTCAGAAATTCATGGGATTTAGACTGGAGGGTACTCAGGTTAGGAGAGGGACAATTGTAGTTGAGGCCCCTCAAGCTCAAGAGGAACAGCCTCAAAGTCAAGGGGACCAGCCCCAGGGTGAAGAGGAACAGCCTCAAGGTCAAGGGGACCAGTCCCAGGGTTAAGAGGAACAGCCTCAAGCTCAAGGGGACCAGCCCCAAGGTCAAGAGGATCAGCCTCCTTTGAATGAGGATCAGCCTCAAATCTCAACTGAAGGTTACATTCCATTTCATGCCCCACTCTCACCTCAGTTTCAACATTTCTCTCCACAACCCTCATTTCAAGCATCCACATCCTCTGGTGGACCTTCTGTTCCACCAGAGTTGTTCTCCTTTTTTAATGACAAATTTGAAACCTTGAACACCTCTATTCAAACCATGTCAGAAACCTTTGAGTTGAGGATTCAACGGTTGGAGAACACTGTGTCTGCCAAGTTCATAGAGCAAAAAGCTGCCTCAGACTATGTAGCTCAAAGATTCAACAGAATAATTGGTACAATGGCAGATGCTTCAGTTCAGCTGAAGGAGCACCAGCAAAAGTTGGAGACAGTTCTTCAGGGAATTTTGGCAAATTCCCAAGCTGATGTCTTCAACACCAAGCAGACATTACATGAGATCACCAACACTAGACTGTCCTTTGCTCATTTCGTGGATGATTTGGAGAGCATCAGGAATTTCAATGCACACATTGACAACCAAATCACCGATTTGACAAAGGAATTCAAGATCATGCAAAGGCCTGGTTGGTCAGCTGGATCATCTTCCTCTTCACAACCCATATCAGCTGATCTAGCCAGAATTCAAGCTACTTTGATAGAAAATTCAGATAGAATGGAACATTACTTGCACACAAAACTCACAACCATTCAAGATCAAATCAAGTCCAGCTTGACTTTCATGGAGAAAAGACTGCCAGACATTGAGAAAATCTTACTTCCCATTCCTCCTCCACCTTCTACATAATGTATTTTTTTTTATGATGTCAAAGGGGGAGAAGAAAGAAAGAGGACAAGAAATGATTGTAATCTTTTTGGAAAGATTGTAATGTTTCTCTTGAAAGAAATGAAATGCTTTTTGCTTAGCTTGAATGAATTTCTCATTTGTGTCTTCAATGTGATTGAAAATTGTTATGTGAATGTGAATGTATAAATGCTTGTCAAGTTGCTTGACCTTCTTTATGCAACTAACTTACTTCAAGTAACATTGTACTTCACAAGTACAACCATCAATTGTGACTGAGTTATATTTAAAGGTCTTTGACAAGCATGAACACAAAAAGAAAAATAAGGACCATGAATAACCAAAATTGCTTAAAATCACTTCTCATCAAAACCTCATTGTCATATGGATTTAATGTTGCCATCATCAAAAAGGGGGAGATTGTTGGGTTGAGTGTAATTTCATATCATTTCCCCTTTATTTTGATGATGACAAATGTGATTTGAATGCAAACTAATTGAAACATGATACACACATTTCACCTGAAATTTATATTCAAAAAGCATATTTCAAAGCACACTTATCATTTGTACTACGAAAAAAATATTTTACTAATGATATATGTGTTTAATTTTCAGGTACAAATACTTTTTGCAAAGATGGTGTAGACACACCCCACAATGGTGTCGACACAACACCTCAGACTCAAAGGCAAAAAGCTGAAGAAATGCTGAGACTGTGTCGACACTAGTCAAAAAGCAGGTCGACACGAGTTGCAAATTCCAGGAATTAGAATACCCAGGTCGACGTAGAATGAGGGCAGGTCGACACTGGACCTCGTTCCCAGAACAGCCTATTTTCAGAATTGGGACAGCAGGTCGACACTACCACCAGAGCAGGTCGACACTGGATCAACTCCCAAAACAGTCTGTTTACAGAATGGGACAGCAGGTCGACGCAAGATGAGAGCAGGTCGACATTGGACCTCGTTCCCAGAACAGCCTGTTTTCAGGTTTGGGACAGTGTGTCGACACCACCACCAGGGCAGGTCGACACACTACGGAAATATTCCAACTTAAGATGGATGATTGCCACGTGTCATCCTAGGGCGATGGTGTATCAACCTAGGATCGTGTGCCCTTGTACCCAAGGGGTATCTTTGGAATCTTTTGGGTATAAAAAGCCCCCAATTGGCCATCCATCACATCAAGAGACCAACGAACTCTTGGAGCCTCCAGAAAGTTCCCTTTGGCGGCGAGAAGAGTTCATCTCCCTCCTCTGCTCTCCTGGTGTCTTCTGAAGACCAATTCTCATCAATTCGATTGTGAGAATTGGAGTGTGATCCTCGCGAAGAGCATTTGAAGCGCCTCAAGGAAGCAGATCAAGTAGAAGCATCCGTTGGAGAAGAATTCAAGGAAGATCCCCAAGTTCAAAAGTGAAGAGCATCGCTTGGGACTTCAAGAATCCAAGCTTCTTCCCAATCTGAGCTTCTACAAGGGAGTACACTGAAGAACAAAGTCTTTTCATACAATTCTCAATGTACTTTTGTTCTTCTGAGACATTTTGAGATTGTGCAAGTGCTTCTGCATAATTCTCATGAATGTTCTCATGTTCGACATGATCTGCTGCTAGAAGATCTATGTCTTGTGTTGGTGTCTAGCAAAGTCATTTGTGAGTCATTGTGCTCAGGTTGAGTCGTCGAACTCAAGTGTTGGTTGAGCAGTCTTGCTCAGGGATCTAGAATAGTCTTACTCTAGAGGTGTGTGAGTTGTAAACTCAGGTGTTGGAGTTGTCTAGCTCCAATGGGTGTGTTACCCAGGTTGTTTAGTGAATCCTCACTGAGTGTGAGGGGTGGATGTAGGAATCATGGGTGATTTCCGAACCACCTAAAAGTCTTTGTGCACTTAAAAATTGTGTGCACTTGTCTATTATTTGATTCTATTATCTTGCAGAGTGATCCTTGAAGGATCACTGCTTATCTAGATTCACTTAATCTATCTTATTCAACATCTTTTACATCTATTTATCAACTCTTTAAATCTCATCAGATCTGTGTTTTTCACTGTTAAAATTGCCTCTGATTCTCAAAGTAATTTTTAAATTGCTTAAGCTTCCGCATAGAGTGGCATAGATCTATTCATCCCCCCTTCTAGATCTTATCGACACCTTTTCCTCGATCCTTCACATTGCAGTTGAGAGTAAGAGTTATGAGGGTTCATGAGAAAAGGATGGAAACCAATTAATGTCTCTAGATACCATATAAGAGTCAATGGGTAAGGAGTGTTTTGTTCATTCTAATATATTCCCAATCTCTACCCCTTTCTCACCAGGTACTATATTTAATTTCCATGACCTAGGTTCCATCGGTATCTCTTAATCCTGAGACATATATCCTATTTGGTTTTCCTAGTCTCTGATACCACTAAACTGTCACATCCTGAGGATTACGTAGCGGATATAAATTCGGATAATTCGAGTCGATATTCTGAGATGTGAACAGTCGGCAAATAAGCCTCTAGCTAGCACGCACTAAATGTGTAACATCACAACATCATAATAGGACCCAAATAATAAACTCAACTAATTTTGTATTCAAATCTCATCTCAATGTATCAATGGTAACTAATACAGGACTAAAACTCAAATAAAAGGAAAAGTACATTTATTCCTCACTTCCTACTATATGCATCTAACACTCAAAATATGAACTAGAGCTAAACACATAGTTTGGAACACTCATCACTTGAATGCATTCCCATCCTTGACTTGCTCCTCTTCTTGAATTTCATAGTCACCTAGAATGGTTAAAAGCAGGGAATGAGCAAACTAGCCCACTAGTAGGATTTATATCTCAATGTGCGGGCAAGGATATAAGTGATTAGCAATTTAGAACTAGGTAAGCACGATGATTGTCATGATATGCATGTACGACTAAAGCACATTAAAACATGATACATGAACGAGCTAGATGGAGTGATCATGATAGATCAAGATCTAGAACAATATAACGAGCAAGAGATTATCAATAATGAGGCATGTAACAAGCACGCAAGATATCACTTTAATTGTAATAATTGCAGGATGGCCATATCACGCAAGCAAGCAAGTACGCACGAGCACGATCATGTAACACTAATCAGAGACAAGACACTAATGCACACCAAGGAAAGATCCACCTTCAAATGCACACTAGGACACGTGTATGTAGTTATTGTATCTAGCATTCAGCACGCAAGTACTGTGATGACCCAACCAACAAATTGGCCCAACAATCGTGCTAGTTGGTAGACTTCCCAGGAAGGCCACCCATCCTGGGACTACTCCAAACTGAGCACACTTAACTTTAGAGTTCTTTTCCAGAACGAGCTCTGAAAATGACTAGTCCGAGTTGTTGGTAGTTTGTTGATTTAGTCCATTTAACATATTCTTATACGGGATGTTACAATCTACCCCTCTTATATAAGCGACGTCCTCGTCACTGCTCGCAAATAGCACCAAATCAAACCCCAGGCAAGCAGGATTCTAGAGGTTGCCCCCACAGGCTCAAGAGGTGGCTCCCACTATGTTGCACTTTGCGCCATTATGTGTAGTGCCCTAGAAATTTTCTGGAAATTTATATTGCAGTTGTATGTTTATTTCTGTAAGTATTTGTGTACTGTTCTGTATTGATCTTGGCGTCAACATCTGTTGGTGTTGACATCTCTGTGCACCATTTATTCTTTGTTAATGACAGCATATTGTGTCCTTTATTATTTTCTGAAATATTTAATTCTTCGGGCAAGAATGTAGACGACACAATCGACGGATGTTTACATTGTGACTAACGGCAGCTTACGTTGACATTAACCTAACTTGCCTATTTTTCTGTTACCGTTCCGGGCAAGAATAAATCGGTTGTTTCCATGCATTTATTTGGGGGATCTAGTGCATTTAGGATCCTAGGGCTAGGATTAAGTCTTGGCTAGGCGTGGGAATTCTTTTTAAGGCTCGGTTTTGGCAATTGAGAGGATTTTCGCACTGGTTTGGGAAGAGGGAAAAGAGGGCCGAGAGAAGGGAGGAGCAGAGCTCGTGCGTGCGATCTGAAGGTTTCTGGACCAAGGTGGAACGTTCAAAATCGAAATCTGAAGCTTCTCCAAGCGGGAGAGCTGAGTTGAAGGCGGACTTCGAGCGATTGAAGACAGGGAGTAGGACTGTCTTACTGCCAAGGCGGGCTTCTTCGCGCTTTGATTCGTCACTCCAGAAGGAGGGAGAAAGGCAAGTAACATGGGGGTTCGGTTTAGGATAGATTAGACTGTGTAGTTATCATTTTTACAGATTTTTAAACCATGAAAATAACGTACGGGAAGGGGTAGAAGTACTGTCATTTCATGTGGAGTTTTCTATGTTTTCCGGGCATATGAACTTGACGTCCATATCCCTTGCCGTTCAGTTTCTATAAACGTCACCATCGATCGCCAACTACTTCATGTAAACGATAGGTATTTTCGACTAACGACGCTATGTGCTGCCGTCTAATGATTCTTAACGACATGATATGTGGACGTCTACTTCAGTAAACGCCACATATGGTGCCATTAAGTTTATCAGTACAAAGGATTTCAGAAATTTGATTTTATTTGCTTATCTATGATTCATGCTTGTATGGGATTCCAACTAGGTGGCGTTTTGAATGTTTCAGCGTTGTTGTAATGTGAAAAGGTCATTGCAATAGTGTGCAGATTTTAATTAGTGTATTCTTTTGAATTACATGTGATGTAGTAAAAGTTAACGAAATAAATGCATGCATGATTCATGTTAAAATTGTTAAAGTTAGAGACTGTACGACTGAAAATTTGTACTATAGATCCACTGTGCTTGAACCTTTTGTATGAATTTGCATGATGTTATCACTATTTTATCATGTTAAATAGTTCATATTTATGATGAATATTTATGAAAAATGTTAATGGATCTCAGAAAAATGTGAAAACTTGCTTGTGCATGTTATAATCTGATTCTGATTTACTGTCAAAATTTTGGGATTTTTAGACTTCTGTGCATACTGTTATGAATTTCTGATTTGTAAATTGCCTATAGAAATTAAGTAGACATGAAAATATGTGCATGAATGAATGTGATATAATTAGTACCATGATAAGGTATGTTATACAGTAAAGTCAAAATTCAGAACTGAAAGAGACATGCTATATGTTATTGCATTGACATATGATAGAATTGCATGAAAATGTAGATTATATGATTGCATACATGTTAATGCATATTTTGAAATGAAATGGCCAATAAAGACATTGCTATGATAGATATTTCCTACAAGGAACTACACCATGGATGCCCCTATGGCAATGGTTCACCTATATGAAAATGACCTTCTGAATCCGTGGGCAACGGATTTAAATCTTGGAAGTAGACAAGTTCTACTAGTTAAGGTGGTAAGGGCTTTCCCCGGTTTTGCGCAAATACCATGACTTCATCACTACCTTGCCTAGGTGATAAGTGAATGCTATATGACTACATGATCTCTATTAATAGTGTGGGCTATGTCTTGGCAACTACATGATAATTGACTACATGACTACATGCTACATGTCTACATGATAAATATCTACATGATAAATGTCTACATGTTACATGTTACATGCTACATGATCCACATGTCATTTGTTTTACATGCTACATGAATTACATGACACTTGTTTTATGTAATAATTGCCACATGTACAAATGAATACTTGCTACATGTTAACTAATTACATATTGCATAATGTAGGTTAAAGCTTTTCTTGAAAATGTTTACATGCTACATGACATTGAATTTATGTTCATGAAATCGATTACAAGCTATGCTATAGAAACATGTTTAATTTTATGGTTATAATAAATGACAGGCTGTATGATACATGAAATGTTTTATTTCCATAATAAGTAGACATGCTATGTAAAGATTAATTGCCAAATGACTTAGATCCATATTAGTAGGAAGAGTTATACGATATCAAAGATGTGAATGATATATGTTATCATGTTTTAAACCTATTATATACATAATATCTTGAACTGTCTTTCATGTGACTTGCTGAGTCCTGTAGACTCATATTTGCTTAACATTTCAGGAGATACAGAGGATACGTAGGAGTTAGTGCACACTGACTCGGAGCGAGAGGACGTGGAGGATTAGATTTCTTGAGAGATTTAGAGTGATTATGTATGTGAGGAAACATGTACTTTCAGTTTATGCATTTGAACATGTGGAATGTAATAAATTTGGACTATTGCTATCTTTCTTTTATGTTTAGACTTAACATTTGAGTATGATGTTGATTACAAGTATTTGGTTCCATATTCCGTTGCATATTATTGGAATTGAATTGTCATTTATGTATGTCTCAATCTGTACTGTCTAATGTTGGATATATTCCACTGTAATACCTCTATTAGATCGAATGTGAGTTGGAATAACTATACTGGGTCTAAGAGGGGCGTTACAGAGATTGGTATCAGAGCGTTCCAGGTTGAGCATGTACATAAATGGGATATCAATATTGTGTTCATATTTTAAGTCTGCATAAAGAATTAGTCCAAGATTTATGTAGAATAATAGGATATTATAATATATACTTCTTTTGCAGACTATGGCTACTCGTGGACGTAGAGGAGCTGGTCCTACACGGGGTGATGAGTCAGCGGGAGGTTTTCAGGCTCCAGCTCAGCATGCACAGAACCAGACTGGTGTACCTTTGCCACCCCCACCACCACCTGTGGATTATGGAGCATTGATGCAAGGATTGGTGCACACGATACAGACTCAGGCTTAAACAACAGCGGCTGTGCAGGCGCAAGTGCAGGTTCAGGTTGGTAGATAAGAAGTGTTATTCAAGGTGTTAAATAGAAAAAAAAATTCATCTAAGAGCTTGACATGGATGTAGGCATAGGCACCTGCCTTAGAGGCAGGCTTTATAGGAGTATCCATGATGGAGAGTATAAGGCCCTCGAATTTCCGTCGCCTTAATTGTATTTGTGTGTGTATATTTGTGCTTGTGTATGTATGTACATAATTACGTACGTATTAATTAGTACAAGTACATGTGCATGTGCTTATATTAGATGTAAATAATGCATGTATTGAATGGTGATAGTATGGATACACTACCTTGTTGGGTTGAATGCATATTCATATCATTTCCCTCCTATTTTGATGTTGACAAGAGGTAATTTTAAAGCAATTCAATTGAAACATGTCAAAAACATCATACCTGAAATCAATGTTCAAAAAGCATATTTCAAATCACATTTATCATTGATGTTCATGATAAATCATTTAACTAATGATATATGTGTTTTATTTTCAGGTACAAACATTTTTATGCAAAAGATGTGTCGACACACCCATCAATGGTGTCGACACAACAACACAGATTCAAAGGAAAATTGTGTAAAAAGTTGAGACTGTGTCGACACGAGTCAAGAGTGTGTCGACACGAGTTGTAGTTTTTCAGGAATCAGTCCACCCAGGTCGACACACTCTCAGGCAGGTCGACACTAGACCCAGTTCCCAGAATAGCTAGTTTGAAGAATTGGGACAGCAGGTCGACACACTCTCAGAGCAGGTCGACACGGGACCTTCTTCCCAGAACAGCCTTTTCATAATTTGGACAGTGTGTCGACACCACCACCAGGGCAGGTCGACACACTACGGGAAGTTTTTCATCTTAAAGTGGATGGGTGCCACGTGTCAGCCCAGGCCGATGGGAATCAACCTAGGATCGTGTGCCCTTATACCTAAAAGGTACCTTTGGACTCTTTTGGGTATAAAAGGACCTCTATTGGCCCTCCATCCACGCAAGAAGTGACCCAACTCTCTTAGAGCCTCCAGAAAACTCTTGGCGGCCAAAAAGAGCTCGTGTCTCCTTCCTCTGCTCTCCAAGTGCTTCCAGAAGACCAATTTCCACCAATTCAAGGTGTGGGAATTGGAATTTGATTCCTGAAGACTTCTCTGAAGCATTCCAAGGAGGCAGATCCTGTAGAAGACTTCTTTGGTGAAGAATTCGAGGAAGATCCAACTTCTCAGATTGCAGAGTATCGACTTGGACTTCAAGCTTCACAAGTTTCTTCCCAATTCAAGCTTCTACAAGGGAGTACACTGAAGAACGAAGCCTTTCAATACAATTTATCTTTTCTTCTGTTCTTCTGAGATATCTTTTGAGATTATGCAAGTGCTTCTGCATAACTCTCTTTAGAGTTCTCAAATTTCGACTAGATCTGTTGCTAGAGGATCTTAGTCTTAAGTTGGTGTCTAGCAAGTTTTAGTGTGAGCATTGTGCTCAGGTTGTTGTGAGCCGTCGAGCTCGGTTTGAGTTGTCAAGCTCAAGGTTGGTTTGAGCAGTCTTGCTCTGTGTTTCTAGAGTAGTCTTGCTCTAGAGGTTGTGTGAGTTGTATGCTCTGAAGTGTTGGAGTTGTTAGGCTCCTTTGGGTGTGTAGCCCAGTTGTGTTAGTGAAGCCTCACGGGTTGTGAGGGGTGGATGTAGGAATCACTTGGGTGATTTCCGAACCACCTAAAAAATCCTTGTGCATTTGTCTTCTGTGGTTTGATTGATTCATCCGCTAGATGTTTGCATAGGATCCGTTTTTAATTCACTTAATCAACTTGCTTCACATCTAAGTTTTTCAATCACTCAAATCTAATCAGATCTGTAGTTTTTCACTGATAACATTGCCTCTGATTCTAAATAGTTTTCAAATTACTTAAGCTTCCGCAAAAGTGGCTAAGATCTATTCATCCCCCCCCCCCTTCTAGATCTTTTCCACACATTCATTTCGATCCTTCAATTGGTATCAGAGCGGGTTTACATCGATCTGATTTGAACTGAGCAGTTTTTGTTTCTGAGTATTGAGTGTTTGATTGTTTGCTTGTTTGTTTGCTTGCTTGTTTAACTCTTTCTCTGTGCATTTACTTAAGTGTCATGGACTCAAAGGGTTTCATAGCTGAGGGCCATTCCATAAATAGGCCACCATTCTTTAATGGTTTGGACTATTCTTATTGGAAGAATAGAATGCAAGTGTTTCTAAGGGCCTAGAACTATGAGATCTGGAAAGTTGTACAGGTGGGTCCCTATGAGAACCAGGGAGAAGAAGATACTTGGACAAGGGAACAGATAAGGAAAGCTACACTGAATTATAGTGCCATGAACATGATTCAGTGTGTTGTCCATCCCAAGGAGTATTCGAGAATCTCAATGTGCAAATCTGCCAAAGAGATGGGGATGAACTCGAATTACTCTATGAGGGAACATCTTAGGTCAAGGAGACTAAGGCAAACATTTTATTTTCAGAATATGAACTCTTTATGATGAAATCTAATGAATCTATTTCTGAAATGTTTGCCAGATTCATGGTGATAGTCAATGGACTCAAGGCTTTGGGTAAGGAGTATACTGATGCAGACTTGGTAAGAAAATTTTGCGTTCACTTTCTTCAATTTGGCATACCAAGGCCACTGTTATTGAAGATTCAAAAGATTTGTCCAAAATTTCTTTGGATGAATTGATTGGATCTTTAATGACATATGAAATAAACTTAAAAAGAAATGAAGAACACATCATTAAGACCAAGCCTATGGCACTCAAAGCCTCTTCAAGCAACAAAGATAAAAATCAGGATAAGACAAGTTCTGAAGAATCTGAGTCGAATGAGGATGAGATTGCCCTCATGACCAGACAATTCAGGAAATTTTTGAAATATAGGAAAGGGAAAATGACTGGGAAAAAGAAATTTCCCTCAGGTAAGAAGAACACTTCCTCTTCCAATTTCAATAAGAATCATAAACCTGATGAAAATGTTATCTGTTACAGGTGCAACAAGCCAGGACACATGAAGGGAGAGTGTCCTGAGAACAAGAAAGAAAAGCACAAGAGATTCCAGAAATATAAGAAGCCAAAGGCCATGGTAGCCACTTGGTCTGATGAAGATACAAGTGAGGAAGAAGAAGAGAAGAAGTCCTCAAGCTCAGAGAGTGAGGAAGTCTGCTTCATGGCCAACAGTACAGATGAAAAGGTAAATACTTCCTTTGAAGACTATATTGTTGAAGATTGGCAGGATGTGTATGCAGAACTGGTTGAAAGATATTCTGAAATTAGAAAAGAAAACAAACACATCAAAAAGAAAATTGAAAATATTTACCATAACCAATCTTCAAACCATAGAATTTCTGAACTGGAAACTGAAGTAACAGACTTGCTTGAAGAAAAGGAAAATCTCCTAAACTTGATGATTTAAAGTTTGCCTCTCAAAAGGCTTCCCAAGAATTCAAAGACTTAATTGAAAAGCTGGAAATTGAAAAACAAGAAAAACAACAGAAAATTGAAGAAATTGAAACTCTTAAAAACCAGCTAAAAGAAAGGGATGAAGTCATCCAAACCTTCACAAAAGGTAAGGATAACTTAGAGGCACTATTAGGAACAAACATGACAACTACTTCTCATGGATTAGGATTCAACAAGAAGAAACCCCAAAAAGACAAATCTGGTGAGAAAAAGGGAAAAGCACCACTAATTAATTTTGTCAAGGGTCCTAATCTGGAAAACACTGAAATCCAACAAACAGCAAACAAAACCTCAAACAAAACACCAAACAAAGCAAAAAATCAAAAACAAAAGAAGACTATCAGGTCGACACAGTCCCCTGACAGGTCGACACTAGTCCACAAGAAGAAGACTTCTGTGGCTGATGTGTCGACACCAGTACAGGAGAGGTCGACCTGCTCAACACCAAAACCCATAAACAACTCAACAAAAATTCAAATAAAAATCTGAAAAATAAGAAAAAGGGAAAAGAAATAATCCATGAAAACCTTGGACCTCCAAGACAACACTTCAAGAAAATTGGACTAATCCTTGGAACCAATGGTATGAAAATCCCTGTTGGTATTATCCTCAATACCCTTATCCAAATTTCTGGATGTACCAACACAATCCATGGATTCCACCTCCTCCTCTGAACTCAAATTTTCAAATGAAAAACTCCCCTCCTACCAAAAACAAAGATCTTGGTGCTTTCATTCCTAAAAGAAAGAACAAACAGAAAAAGGCTGAAAACACCAAAGTAACAAAACAAAAATCTAAAACAAATCAAATTTGGGTGAGAAAGGATTTGATGTCTTTATTAAATCATTCTGATGGTCCCAACTCTGTTTGGGTACCAAAATCTTCTCTCCATTGATCTTTGTGCAGGAAGGTCGTGCACCCAACACCAATGTTTGGTTTCTTGATAGTGGGTGTTCACGACACATGACTGGAGATAGAGCCAAATTTTCCTGTCTAATTGAAAAGGAGGGAGGGTCAGTCACCTTTGGAGGTAAAAATAAAGGAAAGATCATTGGATCTGGTAAGGTTGGTCAAACTTCTTCAAACTCAGTAGATAATGTTTGTTAGTTGATGGACTTGATTATAATTTGCTCAGTATCAGCCAACTATGTGACAAAGGTCACAAAGTTGTGTTTGAATCTGATTTTTGCAAGATAATTGATTCATCAACTGATAAAATCAAATTCTTTGGAAAAAGAGAAAACAATGTCTACATGATCAACCTTAATAAAAACTTTTCTGAAAATCTTTGTTTTGTTGCAAATAAAGATGAAATTGCATGGACTTGGCACAAAAGACTTGGCCATGCAAGTTTCAGAACTTTGAATAAGTTGTTAAGATTGAATCTGGTTAAAGGTCTTCCTGAATCTTTTTCTAGTGTTGAAGGTCAAATTTGTGGGATCTGTGCTAAAGGAAAACAAACTAGGAAATCCTTTAAAGTCTTCAATGAAGTACTCACATCTAAGCCACTAGAACTTCTTCACATGGACCTCTTTGGGCCAACAAGAGTTCTAAGCTTAAGTGGCAAGAGATATGGGTTTGTAATCATTGATGACTTTACTAGATTTACCTGGGTTATTTTTCTATCCCACAAAAGTGATGCATGCCTTGAATTCAGGAATTTCTGTACCACTATCTTAACAACTTATCCATTTAAAATCAAAAATATTTTAACTGATCATGGGGGTGAATTTGATAACACATCCTTTTCTGATCTATGTGCTGAATTTCAAATCTTTCACAAGTTTTCTTCACCTAGAACTCCAGAACAAAATGGAGTTGTGGAAAGGAAGAATAGAACTCTTGTGGAAATGGCTAGATCCATGCTCTTAGGAAGTAAACTGCCCAAATCCTTCTGGGCTGAAGCTGTTAACACAGCAATCACATCCTAAACAGAGTTTTGGTCAGACCAAAGATCAGAAAAACCCCCTATGAATTGTTGAAAAACAAAAAGCCAACTGTTGCTTACTTCAAAACTTTTGGGTGCAAGTGTTTTGTACACAATAACAACAAAGAAAACCTTGACAAGTTTGATGCTAAGAGTCAGGAAGCTATCTTCCTTGGCTATTCTGAAGTGTCAAGGGCTTTCAAAGTGTACATATTAAAAACCAAAACTGTTGAAGAATCACCACATGTTATTTTTGATGAAAATTCCTTTTCCACTAATGATTCTAAATCTTGCAGGGAAAAACAAGACAATGAAGAGGATGACCTCATTGTGGATTCTTCACCAACCGTTGAGGAGATTAACAACATTGAAGAGAACCTGAACAACAACTCACCATCTTCAAGTGGTTCAGGTAATATTGCTCCAGAAGTGGGCACTTCTCAACAGGTAATTTCTGAACCTCGTTTTCTAAGAGATCACCCATTAGACAGTGTAGTTGGCAACTTAAATGATAGAGTTAGGACCAGATCATCCTTTTTGCAAAACACTGAAGAAGACTCACTAGCTCTAATTTCCCAAATTGAACCCAAGTCAATTGATGAAGCCTTATCCAATTCTGATTGGATTAATGCTATGCATGATGAACTTCATCAATTTGAAAGAAATCAAGTGTGGAAATTAGTGCCTAGACCTAGTGACCAAACAGTGATTGGCACTAAATGGGTTTTCAGAAATAAATTGAATGAAGCTGGTCAAGTAATAAGAAACAAAGCTAGGATAGTTGCAAAGGGGTATAACAAAGAATTTGGAATTGACATTGAAGAATCTTATGCCCCTGTAGCTAGACTAGAAGCTGTGAGAATTTTCCTTGCTTTTGCATCCTCCATGAAATTCAAAGTCTTTCAAATGGATGTCAAAAGTGCATTTCTAAATGGATATATAAAGGAAAATGTTTTTGTTGAACAACCTCCTGGATTTGAAAATGAAAAATATCCTAACCATGTTTTCAAGCTTAATAAGGCACTCTATGGTCTTAAACAAGCTCCAAGAGCTTGGTATGATCGTTTGAGTTCCTTTTTACTTGAAAAAGATATTCTAGAGGTAATGTTGATCAAACATTGTTCACAAAAATAGTAAAAAATCAAATAATTGTTGTCCAAATTTATGTTGATGACATAATATTTGGATCAACTAATAAAGGCCTTTGCACTGAATTTTCAAATCAAATGAAAATGAATTTGAAATGAGCTTAATGGGAGATTTAACATTCTTTTTGGGATTGCAGGTTAACCAAACCAATGAAGGAATCTTCATCAGTCAAACCAAATATGTCAAGGAGCTACTGAAAAGGTTTGACTTTCAGAACCTTAAACACTCAAGCACACCCATTGCAATAAATGCTAAGCTAGAAGAAGACCCATCTGGTAAGTCAGTAGATCCAAAGACCTACAGAGGTATGATTGGCTCTCTGCTCTACCTTACTACTTCTAGACCTGACATTCAGTTTTGTGTGTGCTTATGTGCTAGATTCCAATCTAATCCTAAAGAAAGTCATATGCTTGCTGTGAAAAGAATTTTTAAATATCTTGTTGGAACATGTGACTTAGGAATTTGGTATCCTACTGGTTGCAAGTTAGAATTGTTTGCCTATTGTGATGCTGATTATGCTGGGTGTAAGTTAGATAGAAAAAGCACAAGTGGCTTGTGTGTATTTCTAGGTGGGTGCCTTATTTCTTAGGCTTCTAAGAAGCAACATTCAGTTGCTCTGTCAACTGCAGAAGCTGAATATGTTGCTGCAGGTAGATGTGGAACTCAGATTCTCTGGGTGAAACATCAACTTCTTGATTATAACCAAGATTTAGGGTGTGTACCCATCCTATGTGATAACACAAGTGCAATCAACCTTTCTAAAAACCCCATTCAGCACTCTAGAACAAAACACATTGAAATTAGGCATCATTTCTTGAGAGATAAGGTTGCAAAGAAGTCTTTTGAACTCCACTTCATTGAAACTGAAAAACAAATTGCAGACATTCACAAAACCCCTTCCTGAAAATAGATTTTCATCTTTAAGGAGAGAACTTGGTCTTTGCAGGTGTCCACCTTCTTGATTTCTCTCTAGGTTTGGGTTGAGTGTTATGCATTGTCTAAGGGGAGTTCGTTGCATTTCATAGCTCTTTGCTTCCCTCATTCACATTGTTCATATCTCTCTCACTTTCAATTCTAATTCTTTTTTTACAATAAATTCTCCAACTCTTATTGTGTTGACACTTCAAGGTATATCAAATAGTGACTTGGAGAAGGACAGGTTATACTTGTCTGGAACCTTTCACTATGCGTGAGAACATATCTCCGCCAAGTACTAAGAAGTTAATATGCAATAGTTGAGGGGGAGCTTTTATTGTTCAAAGAGAATTTCTTTTCTGATTTCAAAACTTGCACAGTTTTAACTTCCATTTTCTTTTGGCAATGAATTCTTCAACTCTTATTGCATTGAAGTTACTTGGTATATCAAATGGTGATTTGATGAAGGACAAGTTAGGCTTGTCTGGACACTTTCACTATGCGTGAGAGCTTATCTCCGCCAAGTACCAAGAAATGAATCTGCAATTGTTGAGGAGAAGTCCTTGTTGTCCAAGAACAAAATGCCTTTCTAATTTTAAATTGCATATCTTTATTTTGATGAAAAATGGTTGAAATCATCATCTCAGGGGGAGCTAGAAAATTCACAAGTCATCTTTTTGCAAAATTCAAAACCCTTCTTGCATTTCATCAATTTCTTGCATGATGTCCTCATTCTAAAGTCTGGAGTCACAAAATGAACCTTGAGTGATTTATTATATTTTTACTAATCAACTTTCAACTGTGTCTCTCAATCCACAGAAATTCAGATCTCTTCCTAGACTAAATAACAATTTGTGCCTTGAACTTAAAACATTTCCTTGTTTGCAACTGATGACTGGATGTATTTGAATTCTATCCCACAAACTCTCCAAAATCTTGTAAAATCCAACAGAGCAATGGCATCTGTGCTGAGAAACTGCACACCTTCACAATGAATGAAGTGCCATGTATGTCATGAGGCATTATTGCTAACTTTGTTCAAAGGGGATCAAAATTGAAAATAAATTCAAAACTAAGCAAAAATGTGCTATGTTTTTTTATGATGACTGAGTAACTGGAAATATTGGCGTCTACAAAACGTATATTTTCATGTCAAAAGGTCATCATTTACCCCTTTGAGACTTGACAATGACTAAATCTTAAGTATCTAGGGACTATGGTGTGTAAAAAACACTAGTACTTGAGTGAAAGAGATTTATATCATTTGATAGTTTGTTAAAACAACAAAAAAATGAAAATTATTGGAGATTTGTTTAGAAAGAATCATCTTCTTCCTTCATCAAGTTGTTCTTTAATTTTGTGTTTTACTTTCAACACAATTGTATTTGGTCTAGATGACATCTTTAATTCTTGAAAATTGAGAAACATGGTAGTTTTTGGTTGATTGTTAGATACATTATATCCCTCAATTTATCATCTTGTTGACTCAAGTCTTGGAATGCTAATATCATTATGGGAAATTGCTTGAAAAACTTGATTTGTGATGAATTATTGCAAAATATAACAAATGAATTTTTAAAGCCTCTTAAAAATCCTTGAAATGATAATTCCTCTCATTATTTATCATTCTAAAGATGTCCCAAATCTTTCCAAAATTTCTTCTCAAATTAAAACAAAGACTCACAGTTTCTTCAAAGGCCGTGTCACACAACTCACTCTCGTGTCGACACACTTTCGGTCAGGTCGACACACCGTTCATCATGTGTCGACACTGCCTTCTTGCCAGATTTTTTTTTTTCAAACCTTTCGGGCTCATGATAAGCCATCCTGTTCCTGCGGCGCAGTATACCACTGCACCCTTTTTAGGCATCAGGTCGACCCGACGGCCAAATTCTCACCGTTTCCGGCAAGAACTCTTCTCATTTCTCTCTCGCTCTCATCCTCCTTCCATCACCTCTCCATTCTTCCATCTCCTCTCCGAATTCCACTCTCCTTTGCACCATGGTCAGGAAATTGGGTCCCCGCCATGGTGCCAGGTCCAGTGCCTCTTCAAGGCCGATTCCGGCAGACAGTGCCGTTGCCCAGTCAGAAAGAAGGTCTAAGCGAAGGAATGATCCTGTTGAGCAACCAGGACCCTCTTCAGCACCTCAAAGGGCAGCCAAGAGAGGTAGACCATCATCTTCAAGAAGAGGTAGTTCTCCTCAAAACCCTAGAACAGAGATTCTGGAAGAATCCTCTGAAAACCCTGAGGAGTCATCTTCCTCCTCCTCTGAGTCTCAAGAGGACATTCCCTCAGAGTCAGTCAGTGCAGCCAAGCTGATTTTGAAGCCCAGAATTCTAGACCTTTTAGACATTCAACTAGAAAACTCTTTTCCTGAAATTCAAACCTATTTCTCCTTTCAATCTTGGATACCCTTTATTTCTGAGTTTCAAGTCTGTTATCCAAGATTAGTTAGAGAATTCTACAAGAACCTCACCTGCACAGATGAAGGGTATGAATCAAAGGCCAAGGGAATAGCCATAGATATGCCAACTGAAATAGCTGCCTCCATTTTCAAAGTGCCAGATGAAGGGGCAGACTATCATGAGTTTGAATTTAATCTTCATGAAGCCTATTCCATCTTGACAGGCCTTCCTGCAGATGAATCAGATCCCAAACAGACCTATGTAACCAGGTTCAATGCCAACTCATTTCCACCTGTGTTAAGGGTCATCCACCACATTTTGACCACAATAATTACCCCTCAAGGTGGTGGAAGGGATAGGTTAACAGACATCCAGAGGTTCATCCTTTACTACATGGTCAAAGACATAAAAATCAACCTCCATGTGATTCTCTATCAAATCATTTCTGAAACAACAAGGAAAGACCTAAAGAGATCACTTCCTTATGGAGCACATCTGACCTCAGTGTTCAAGCACTTTGGTGTGCCCTTGGAGAATGAGAAGTCCCAGTCTATTCCCAAGTCAAATATCTACACCCTTAAGAATATCCAGAAGTTTATGGGATTTAGATTGGAGGGCAATCAAATTAGAAGAGGGCCAGCTGTGGTTGAGGCTCCTCAAGCTCAAGAGGAACAGCCTCAAGATCAAGGGGAACAGCCCCAACCTCAGGAGGACCAGCCTCAGGTTCAAGGGGATCAGCCCCAAGCTCAAGAGGAACAACCTCCAGCTGAAGGGGACCAGCCCCTAGGTCAAGAGGATCAGCCTCCTGTGCATGAGGATCAGCCTCAAGTTCCTACTGAAGATGACATTCCTTTTCATGCCCCTCTCTCACCTCAGCTTCCTCATTTTTCTCCACAACCCTCATTCCAACCATCCACATCTTCTGGTGGGCCTCCTGTTCCACCAGAATTGATCTCCTTCCTCAATGACAAATTTGAATCCTTGAACTCCTCAATTCAATCCATGTCCACATCATTTGAGCTGAGGATTCAAAGACTGCAAAACACAGTATCTGCCAAGTTCATAGAACAGAAAGCTGCTTCAGACTATGCAGCTCAAAGGTTCAATAGATTGATTGGAACACTGGCAGATGCCTCACTACAACTAAAAGAGCATCAAGACAAGTTGGAGAAAGTTCTTAAGGGAATATTGGAAAATTCCCAAGCAGATGTCTTCAACACCAAGCAAACATTGCATGAGCTTTCCAGCACCAGATTGTCATTTGCTCATTTTGTGGATGATTTGGAAAATATGAGGAACTTCAATGAGCACATTGACAGGCAGATTACAGATTTGACCAAGGAATTCAAGATAATGCAAAGACCTGGTTGGTCAGCTGGCTCATCATCTTCCTCACAACACAGTGCAGTTGATCTAACCAGACTTCAAGCCACCTTGCTAGAAAATTCAGATCGAATGGAACACTTTTTGAGCACAAAAATGATAACCATTCAAGATCAAATCAAGACTAGCTTGAACTTCATGGAGAAGAGACTATCTGACATAGAGACCATTCTTCTTCCCATTCCTCCTCCTCCTCCATCTTCTACTTAATGTAATTTCTCTTTTGATGATGTCAAAGGGGGAGAAGCAAGAAAGATAGAACAAATGATTGTAATCTTTTGGAATGATTGTAGTGGTTCTCTTGTTGAATGAAATGAAAAGTGTTGCTTGGCTTGAATGATTCTCTCAATTGTGTATTTAATGTGATTGAAAATCTTTTTGTGAATGTGATTGAATGATTACTTGTCAAGTTGCTTGACTTCTATGTACAAAAATTCTCATTTCAAGTAACATTGTGTTCCACAAGTACATCATCATCTGTTACTAAAACATATCAAAAGGTCTTTGACAAGTTTAAACAAAAAGAAAATAAAAATGTGAATAACAAAAAAATTGCTTAAAATCTCATTTCATCAAAACCTCATTGTAATATGGATTTATTGTTGCCATCATCAAAAAGGGGGAGATTGTTGGGTTGAATGCATATTCATATCATTTCCCTCCTATTTTGATGATGACAAGAGGTAATTTTAAAGCAATTCAATTGAAACATGTCAAAAACATCATACCTGAAATCAATGTTCAAAAAGCATATTTCAAATCACATTTATCATTGATGTTCATGATAAATCATTTAACTAATGATATATGTGTTTTATTTTCAGGTACAAACATTTTTATGCAAAAGATGTGTCAACACACCCATCAATGCTGTCGACACAACAACATAGATTCAAAGGCAAAATGTGTAAAAATGTTGAGACTGTGTCGACACGAGTCAAGAGTGTGTCGACACGAGTTGCAGTTTTTCAGGAATCAATCCACCCAGGTCGACACACTCTCAGGGCAGGTCGACAATAGACCCAGTTCCCAGAACAGCCAGTTTGAAGAATTGGGACAGCAGGTCAACACACTCTCAGAGTAGGTCGACATGGGACCTTCTTCCCATAACAGCCTTTTCATAATTTGGACAGTGTGTCGACACCACCACCATGGCAGGTCGACACACTACGGGAAGTTTTTCATCTTAAAGTGGATGGGTGCCACGTGTCAGCCCAGGCCGATGGGAATCAACCTAGGATCATGTGCCCTTATACCTAAAAGGTACCTTTGGACTCTTTTGGGTATAAAAGGACCTCTATTGGCCCTCCATCCACGCAAGAAGTGACCCAACTCTCTTAGAGCCTCCAGAAAACTCTTGGCGGCCAAAAAGAGCTCGTGTCTCCTTCCTCTGCTCTCCAAGTGCTTCTCGAAGACCAATTTCCACCAATTCAAGGTGTGGGAATTGGAATTTGATTCTTGAAGACTTCTCTGAAGCATTCCAAGGAGGCAGATCCTGTAGAAGACTTCTTTGGTGAAGAATTCGAGGAAGATCCAACTTCTCAGATTGCAGAGTATCGACTTGGACTTCAAGCTTCTCAAGTTTCTTCCCAATTCAAGCTTCTACAAGGGAGTACACTGAAGAACGAAGCCTTTCAATACAATTTATCTTTTCTTCTGTTCTTCTGAGATATCTTTTGAGATTATGCAAGTGCTTCTGCATAACTCTCTTTAGAGTTCTCAAATTTCGACCAGATCTGCTGCTGGAGGATCTTAGTCTTAAGTTGGTGTCTAGCAAGTTTTAGTGTGAGCATTGTGCTCAGGTTGTTGTGAGCCGTCGAGCTCGGTTTGAGTTGTCAAGCTCAAGGTTGGTTTGAGTAGTCTTGCTCTGTGTTTCTAGAGTAGTCTTGCTCTAGAGGTTGTGTGAGTTGTATGCTCTGAAGTGTTGGAGTTGTTAGGCTCCTTTGGGTGTGTAGCCCAGTTGTGTTAGTGAAGCCTCACGGGTTGTGAGGGGTGGATGTAGGAATCACTTGGGTGATTTCCAAACCACCTAAAAAATCCTTGTGCATTTGTCTTCTGTGGTTTGATTGAATCATCCACTAGATGTTTGCATAGGATCCGTTTTTAATTCACTTAATCAACTTGCTTCACATCTAAGTTTTTCAATTCACTCAAATCTAATCAGATCTGTAGTTTTTCACTGATAACATTGCCTCTGATTCTAAATAGTTTTCAAATTACTTAAGCTTCTGCAAAAGTGGCTACGATCTATTCATCCTCCCCCCCCTCTAGATCTTTTCCACACATTCATTTCGATCCTTCATACCTTATACATATTGCATGTATATATGCATGGTATACATGGTTTTCTGCATATCTTAGACTTCTGGCCGAAGGCCATCTTGGCGTCAACCCCTAGCCGTTGAGGTGGTGTCAGCGTCCAGATATGGATGCCAACACTAATCCGGGCGTCCAGCGATATGGACGCCAATCTCTCTGGCCTGCATGCGCAGCAGAGCTGCAAACTTCTGAAACAAGAAAGCCAGCCATTGGGGGGCTGTCCCCAACGGCTCTGAGGGCTGTCAAGTCACCCTAAGAGTGGGAGAGAGGCCTCTCCTTAAGTCTGAACTCGGAGCTACCTTTCCCACCCCTCTCTTCACCCTTGCAAGAGGAGAAAAAGAGAGAAGAAAACCCTAGAAAAAAAAACTGAGGAAAACCCCACTTTGGAACCCAAAAATCCCCCAACCTGAAGATTGTTCCGGAGATCTGCTGCTTCAAGGAGGTTGCTGGATCGACGAGGAAGGCCTCCCCGACCTTGGAAGGCCCTGGAGCTCGCTCAGGAACCCGGAGTCAAGCATTTTTAAGAGCTTCTTGGGACTGCCGAAGGAGGGCTTCACCAACACCCTAGACCCTTTGGAGCAATTTTTAAAAGGCAAGTGACCTAACCATGATGTCCCCGCATCTGTCTAGGCCGTTTCTAATATTTTTATGAATTTTCCCTCGAGTCCTAAACCCTCCCATTCACCCAAACTTGAGAGCTCGGGTCTATGTTTCTGCACAGACTTGCATTGACGGCAAGGTCAATGGACGCCGATATCATGCTTGGCGTCCATCGACCATGCCACTGACCCTGAGTCAACGGCCAGAGACCGCCGCCAAGTTCCTCTGGACAGAACAGTGACCTGTTCTGCCCTTCCTATACACTATTTTCGGTATGGTTTCCGCGATGAGGATATATGGTAACCCTATACACTATGTATATTGTTAATTGTGGGGTGTGGATGAGTGTGATGTGTGATGGTGAATGTAGGAAATTTTATACCGTGAATGTGTAAGCATGAATTGTTGAAAATCTTGCCAATCCATGTTTCATGATTAGGATTAGTCTGAATGCCTTAGTTTTGTCTGATCATGAAGAGTAGTAGATCAGTGTACATGTACTCAGTTTTTGATGAATTATCCATGCTTGTATAAATTGCCAATAAACTCGGTTCGGTAAATAAAATGACATGCAAGAATGATTTGTGGTGATCGATCTACAATTGTATGATTTAGAGTAAATTATATATTCTCAAATCATGTATGTGACAGTAACCTCTGTTCAAACAGTAAGTGGCAAAATTGCATGATGTGTTAAACTCCATGTTAACTTAAATTGTGAATGACATGCGAAATAGGTATTTGATTTTCTGTAAATTCTATTTAGCTCAGAAAAATCTGAAAAATTGAGTGTATGACCTTGAACCCGAAAATGGCGTGAGGTTAAAATTTCAGGTCATTTGGACCAGTATATAAGAAGTTATGTATTTTTCATGTGAAAGGCAATAATCTATGTGTGTTATCGTAATGTGATTAGATATTGCTTAAACCTAACTTGAATGGTGAAATTACTGTGTGTTAAGCTCCTGAAATCTGTAGTGCCATGTTAGGAAAAATAGAGATGTGCATGTGAGTGAGAAAGTGAATGAGATGAAAAGTGATATGTGTAAACCATGTGTAAAAATCGGTAAAATGTGTAAATGTGTAAATTGTGCCAAGTGTGACATTGCTTCCACAGAGGGCAGTGGAACTGTATCAGGGAAAAGTCCCCCTGAGAAAGTTCAATGTGTAAGTGACCCTAAGGGCATTAGGGGGAAATCCTGGAGGTGGACAAGTACCACTGGTTAGGGTGGAGACTTGTTCTCCCGGTCTGCGCAGTCCAAGAGTCGCCATTGGAATGCCTAGATAGCGTCTATGTGTAATGTGATGTGTATATGTCCTTCTTCGGTGGTTTGGACTATGTGTCACGGCACCTAAAATGTGTAATGTGAAATGTGTAATGTGTATGTGTTCATGTGTAAATGTGTAAGTGAACAATGTGAATGTGTATGTGCAAAGTGTAACCATGTGAAAGAGGAAACTTGTGTAAAGAAAATGTGAAATTCTAAATGTGAGGGTATGATATTAAAATCCATGTGAGACAAATCTGAAACCATGTGAAATCAGAAATCTTATGTTGTTATCATCATGTTATGTGTGCAAAAATGCCTAGAATCCATGTTAGGGATAATTGATGAGCACGTGTGCCAATAACATGATTGGTTGTTCACATGATTTGTTTTAAGCAACATTGTAGCTCTCATGTGTAGGTTTACAGCGATTAAACCATGTGAAACCAGCAACTTAAAGCATGTGAAAAAGTCTATGTATATGCTTAAGAACACGTAAAACTCATGCTAGTTGTGTTTCCTTTCATATATGCTCAATATTCATGTTGGTAGTTCTCATGTCTTGGTTCCTTAAAGACAAAATTTCATGAGTAAATTGAATAGAGAGCATGTGAAAGGCAAAGTTTTATTCTTAGAAATCTGAAAGCATGATCCATGTATAAATTTGTAAAAACTTTCATGATAGGAGGAAACTTTCAAATGACTAGCATGACATGTGTTGTAAATTTTGAATGTGCATGTAGAAACCACTATGACTATACGTGTATGTTAAGAGTAGTGTTGCTTGCTGAGTCTTTAGACTCACTCCTTGCTTCGGCGTACAGGTGTAGTTGGTGACGTGGCACCGTTGGAGGAGACAGTGGAGACGGACTCCGAGCGCGGAGATTAGACTTTGGAGTTTCTTTGTGACTTGTGCATTTTCATAGTATGTAATTTTGAACGTTCTATTAGAGTATCATGAAAAGAATGTATAAGTGTGGACATTATGTATTTCTATTTCAGCAATTTAAATTATGTGAACTTTTAGTTCCTTATTGTTAATTGCAAACTTCATGTATGTTAAATGTGGATGATGAATGAATGGAGACAGTTGTCTTTTACTTCCGCTACTCTGTTGTATATTCGCGTGCATCTCAGCTGTATGTATCGTTTGGGTAAATGTCCCACTGTGAGGATTCTCACTATATCGACGTGGGTTGGTATAACCGTACTGGTATAATGAGGGCCGTCACAGAGATTGGTATCAGAGCAACCGGTTGAGATTGCACATGAATATACCTAAGTCATCATCCCCATTGCATGCTAAGTATGTCCACATGTGTAGAAAACACTAATAAAAAGTGAAAGATAGATAAGAAATGGTTAGAAAACTTAGTAACCTAACTCTAATGGTGGCTGAAATTTTATTACAGTCATGGCTTCGAGAGGTAGGCGTGGTGGAGCGTCGGCCCGTGAGGACGAGCCGTGACGTGATGAGCAGGCGGAGCAACAGGCCCCGGCACCGCGAGGCCCTGTACTTCCCCCACCGCCGCCTGTGGACTACGGAGTATTCATGCAAGGTCTGGTGCAAGCCATGCAGATGCAGGCTCATACCCAGGCAGCACTCCAAGCACAGTTGGAGGCCCAGGTAGAATAATGAAACAACCAAGTAGTTTGCTATTTAAATTGCATGATATTGTGTTTATTGTGTATTGTTATTGTTTAATGTAGCAGGCTCAGGCACCAGCTCAGGACCATGGTGGACCTTCCATCATGGAGCGATTCAAGAGGATGACCCCACCCTCTTTTAAGGGGGAGAGTGATCCACTAATGGCAGAAAGCTGGTGTAAGGGAGACAGAGAAAATCTTCCGAGCCATCAGGTGCCCTGATGAGGATAAGGTGACATTAGCCACCTACATGCTACAGGTAGACTTTTAATCTTGTATGTTTATGTGTTCTGCTTAAGTTAGAATTTGTTAGTTGGTGCTTATGAAGGTGTATTGCAGGAGAGAGCCGATGTATGGTGGTCCTCCCTACTACATACACGCTTTGAGGACGGAGCAGTAGACGTGACGTGGGACGCATTTGTGAGACTCTTCCGAGCCAAGTTCGTCCCAAAGCATATCCAGGACAAAATGGAGTAGGAATTTCTCTCCCTGACGCAAGGCTCCATGACCGTGCTGGAATACGAGGCAAGGTTTTCTGAACTTTCTAAGTATGCACCGCATATCGTAAAGGATAAGCGCAGGAAGACGAAGAAGTTCGTGATGGGACTCAAGCCATCACTGCGGACGAGACTCGTGGCATTTGACCACCGCACGCTGGACGAGGCCCTTAGTGCTGCCTGCAGGCAGGAGGGAGAAATGGAACAATATCTGGAGGAGAAGAAGGCTTCGCAGAAGAGGCCGGCAGCGACATTCCAGCGGCAGGATAAGAAGAAAATGGTGTACCAGACACCGCAGAAACCAATGACAGTCAGCAACTCTCAGGTACCTTCTGTACGTTCCCCTGGTGTGAAGAAAGAGTGTCCCCACTGCGGGAAGACACATGGTGGGTCCGAGTGTTGGTTGGTAGCGGGTAGATGCTTGAAGTGTGGGAGCAGCGACCACAAGATCAAGGACTGCCCAAGACTTCAGCAGGGAGCTCAGCGTGGAGCGCCAGCACCAGCAGTAGCGGCAGCCGCGCCAGCTACAGGAAGACCAGGAAGGCCTCGAGCCCCAGCTCGAGTGTTTGCTTTGGCACGCGAGGACGCTGAGCAGGCGGAGCATGTCACCGAAGGTACGGTTTTACTTTTCGGTGTGCACGCTCGGGTTTTGTTTGATACGGGTGCTACTCACTCGTTCATTTCCGAGCGGTTCGCTAGGCAGTTAGCCCTAGATTCAGGCGTAGAGTCTGAGAAGTTAGAGGTCCCGTTGTCTGTGCACACCCCTGCGGGTACGGTATCGACTAGGAAGTGCATTCCGTCGTTACCTGTGTGCATTGAGGATAGAATCCTAGATGGGTGTTTCTTCTTGCTAAATATGAAGGACTATGATGCTATTCTTGGTCTAGATTGGCTAGAGGAGCACTATGCGTTAGTGGATTGTCGTCGGAAGAGGATTGTTTTCCGCATTCCTGGTGAGGACGAGTTCTCTCATCCCTTGCCAAAGAACTTAGCGGGAAACTTAGTTATCTCTGCCATGAAGGCGATGCGCATGGTGAACAAGGGTTGTGACGCATTTCTTGCCAGCGTTATTCTAGTACCCGATGCTGGTTCGTCACTGACTCTTGCAGAGATCGATGTGGTGCAGGAATTTCCAGATGTCTTCCCCGATGACTTGTCTGGATTGCCACCGGATAGAGAGATAGAGTTTACCATAGAGTTGCTTCCAGGCACCTCTCCTATGTCGAAGGCCCCATATCGGATGGCCCCTGCAGAATTAGCCGAGTTGAGGAAGCAATTGCAAGAATTGCTCGATAAGGGATTCATTCGCCCTAGTGTTTCCCCTTGGGGCGCACCTGTATTGTTCGTCAAAAAGAAAGACGGGTCACTTAGGTTGTGCATTGACTATAGGAAGCTGAACCAGGTGACTGTGAAGAACAGGTACCCCTTACCTCGGATTGATGATCTGTTTGGCCAGTTGCAGGATGCATCAATCTTCTCTAAGATTGACTTGCGATCTGGTTATCATCAGCTGCGGATTAGGAGTGAGGATGTGTCCAAGACGGCATTTAGATCCTGTTATGGACATTATGAGTTTTTGGTCCTTCCCTTCGGATTGACTAACGCCCCTGCAGCGTTCATGGATCTCATGAACCGGGTGTTTAGTCCGTATTTAGATAGCTTTGTTGTTGTGTTCATTGATGACGTGTTGGTCTATTCTCCGGATGAGGCCACACATCGTCAGCATTTGAGGTTAGTCTTAGAGGTTCTCCGTGAGCACAAGCTGTATGCGAAGTACAGCAAGTGCGAGTTCTGGTTGTGCGAGGTTCACTTTCTCGGGCATGTCATCTCCGGCGCTGGTGTTGCAGTTGATCCAGCAAAAGTCCAGGCAGTTATGGATTGGGATATTCCCCAGACTCCTTCGGAGATTCGTAGTTTCATTGGGTTAGCTGGTTATTATCGGCGATTCATTGAGGGTTTCTCATCCATCGCCGCCCCTTTGACAAAGCTGACCCGGAAAGGTGAGAAGTTCGTATGGTCTGAGGCATGTGAGCGTAGCTTTCAGCTATTGAAGGCTAAGCTTACTTCTGCTCCGGTATTGGTATTGCCTAGTGGTCCACAAGGTTTTTCCATTTATACGGATGCATCTTAGATTGGTTTAGGTTGTGTACTCATGCAGCGAGAGAGGGTAGTGGCTTATGCTTCTCGTCAGTTGAAGGAGCATGAGAGGAACTATCTGACTCATGATTTGGAGCTCGCAGCAGTGGTTCATGCACTATAGATCTGGAGGCACTATCTTTATGGTGTCAGATTTGAGGTGTTTACCGACCACAAGAGCTTGAAGTATCTTTTCTCCCAAAAGGAATTAAACCTGAGGCAGAGGAGATGGATTGAGTTCTTGAAGAACTATGACTTCGACCTTCAGTATCATCCTGGAAAGGCGAATGTCGTAGCGGATGCTCTTAGTAGAAAGAGGTCTTCGCTCTAGCAGAATTGGAAGATGTTGGAGGATGCAGCGTGCTCTATGACCGAGTTAGAGCCATCACTGTGTCAGGCTTTTGTAGCTCAGCTATCCCTTAGATCCTCAGTCTTATATGAGGTGATTGAGCAGCAGAAAGCCGACCCTAGATTGTTAGAGTTAGTGGGCAAGGCGGGCATTGCTCGTGATGAGGACGGTGTCATTAGATTTCAGCACCGTGTTTGTGTCCCTGATTTGGTAGATGTCCGTGAGTATGTGTTAGCGGAGGCTCATAGATCGCGATTCTCTATTCATCCGGGTAACAATAAGATGTATCAAGACCTGAAGAGATCATTTTGGTGGTCCGGCATGAAGAAGGATGTTGCGGATTATGTGTCTAGATGTCTAGTATGTCAGAAAGTGAAAGCCGAGCGGTAGCGACCATCCGGCCTTATGCAGAGGATGGATATCCCAGTGTGGAAGTGGGAAGCTGTCACTATGGATTTCGTATCGGGTTTTCCTCGATCTAGAAGGGGCAATGACTCTATTTGGGTAGTTGTAGATAGATTCTCGAAGACCGCTCATTTCTTGTCTATGAAGAAGAAGCAGTCAGTAGAGAGTTTAGCTAGATTGTATGTTAGTGGTATCATTAGATTGCATGGTGTGCCGAAGTCGATCATTTCGGATCGAGATCCGAGATTTACTTCGAGATTATGGAAGGGTCTTCAGGATGCGTTAGGTTTGGAGCTTAAGCTCAGTTCGGCGTTTCATCCACAGACCGATGGACAGTCCGAGAGGACTATCCAGACGCTCGAGGATATGTTGAGAGCGTGTGTTTTGGATTGGAAGGATGATTGGGAGCGTCGTTTACCTCTTGTGGAGTTCGCATACAACAACAGCTCTCATGCTAGTATTGGTATGGCTCCATTCGAGGCGTTGTATGGTAGGCCCTGTAGATCTCCTTTATGTTGGGAGGAGACTGGTGATAGGCAGTTGATCGGACCGGAGTTAGTTCAGGAAACTTCGGATAAGACTCAGCTTATCAGGAAAAGGCTTGTTGCGGCACAGGATAGGCAGAAGAGTTATGTCGACAACAGGAGAAAGGATTTGGAGTTTGAGGTTGGCGATCATGTCTTCTTGAAGATATCGCCTACTCGAGGTGTCGTCAGGTTTGGCAGGCATAGCAAGCTAAGCCCTAGATTCATTGGCCCATATGAGATTCTCAGACGTTTGGGCAGCGTGACGTATGAGCTAGCATTACCCCCAGCTTTGGCTAGCGTTCACCCTGTATTCCACGTATCTATGCTCAGGAAGTATGTCCGAGATCCGTCTCATGTGATTAGTCATGAGCCAGTGGAGATCCAGCCAGATCTTTCGTATGTCGAGCAACCAGTGGCCATTCTTGACCGGAAGGTTCAACATCTCCGGAACAAGAGTATCGCGTCGGTGAAAGTTCTATGGCGGAACTTCTCACATGAGGAGGCTACGTGGGAGCTTGAGGATGCAATGAAGAAGAAGTATCCCCTTTTGTTTGAGTAGTGTCGTTCTAACTTCGAGGACGAAGTTTCTTTAAGGGGGAGAGGGTGTAAGGCCCTCGAATTTTCGTCGCATTAATTGTATTTGTGTGTGTATATTTGTGCTTGTGTATGTATGTACATAATTACATACGTATTAATTAGTACAAGTACGTGTGCATGTGCTTATATTAGATGTAAATAATGCATGTATTGAATGGTGATAGTATGGATACACTACCTTATACATATTGCATGTATATATGCATGGTATGCATGGTTTTCTGCATATCTTAGACTTCTGGCCGAAGGCCATCTTGGCGTCAACCCCTAGTCGTTGAGGTGGTGTCAGCGTCCAGACATGGACGCCAACACTAATCCTGGCGTCCAGGGATATGGACGCCAATCTCTCTGGCCTGCATGCGCAGCAGAGCTGCAAACTTCTGAAACAAGAAAGCCAGCAATTGGGGGGCTGTCCCCAACGGCTCTAAGGGCTGTCAAGTCACCCTAAGAGTGGGAGAGAGGCCTCTCCTTAAGTCTGAACCCGGAGCTACCTTTCCCACCCCTCTCTTCACCCTTGCAAGAGGAGAAAAAGAGAGAAGAAATCCCTAGAAGAAAAAACTGAGGAAAACCCCACTTTGGAACCCAAAAATCCCCCAACCTGAAGATTGTTCTGGAGATCTGCTGCTTCAAGGAGGTTGCTGGATCGACGAGGAAGGCCTCCCTAACCTTGGAAGGCCCTGGAGCTCGCTCAGGAACCCGGAGTCAAGCATTTTTAAGAGCTTCTTGGGACTGCCCAAGGAGGGCTTCACCAACACCCTAGACCCTTTGGAGCAATTTTTAAAAGGCAAGTGACCTAACCATGATGTCCCCGTATGTGTCTATGTCGTTTCTAATATTTTTATGAATTTTCCCTCGAGTCCTAGACCCTCCCATTCACCCAAACTTGAGAGCTCGGGTCTGTGTTTCTGCACAGACCTGCATTGACGGCAAGGTCAATGGACGCCGATATCATGCTTGGCGTCCATCGACCATGCCGCTGACCCTGAGTCAGCGGCCAGAGACGGCCGCCAAGTTCCTCTGGATAGAACAATGACCTGTTCTGCCCTTCCTATACACTATTTTCGGTATGGTTTCCGTGATGAGGATATATGGTAACCCTATACACTATGTATATTGTTAATTGTGGGGTGTGGATGAGTGTGATGTGTGATGGTGAATGTAGGAAATTTTATACCGTGAATGTGTAAGCATGAATTGTTGAAAATCTTGTCAATCCATGTTTCATGATTAGGATTAGTCTGAATGCCTTAGTTTTGTCTGATCATGATGAGTAGTAGAGCAGTGTACATGTACTCAGTTTTTGATGAATTATCCATGCTTGTATAAATTACCAATAAACTCGGTTCGGTAAATAAAACGGCATGCAAGAATGATTTGTGGTGATCGATCTACAATTGTATGATTTAGAGTAAATTATGTATTCTCAGATCATGTATGTGACAGTAACTCTGTTCAAACAGTAAGTGGCAAAATTGCATGATGTGTTAAACTCCATGTTAACTTAAATTGTGAATGACATGCGAAATAGGTATTTGATTTTCTGTAAATTCTATTTAGCTCATAAAAATCTGAAAACTTGAGTGTATGACCTTGAACCCGAAAATGGCATGAGGTTAAAATTTCAGGTCATTTGGACCAGTATATAAGAAGTTATGTATTTTTCATGTGAAAGGCAATAATCTATGTATGTTATCGTAATGTGATTAGATATTGCTTAAACCTAACTTGAATGGTGAAATTACTGTGTGTTAAGCTCCTGAAATCTATAGTGCCATGTTAGGAAAAATAGAGATGTGCATGTGAGTGAGAAAGTGAATGAGATGAAAAGTGATATGTGTAAACCATGTGTAAAAATCGGTAAAATGTGTAAATGTGTAAATTGTGCCAAGTATGACATTGCTTCCACAGAGGGCAGTGGAACTGTATCAGGGAAAAGTCCCCCTGAGAAAGTTCAATGTGTAAGTGACCCTAAGGGCATTAGGGGGAAATCCTGGAGGTGGACAAGTACCACTGGTTAGGGTGGAGACTTGTTCTCTCGGTCTGCGCAGTCCAAGAGTCGCCATTGGAATGCCTAGATGGCGTCTATGCGTAATTTGATGTGTATATGTCCTTCTTTGGTGGTTTGGACTATGTGTCACGGCACCTAAAATGTGTAATGTGAAATGTGTAATGTGTATGTGTTCATGTGTAAATGTGTAAGTGAACAATGTGAATGTGTATATGCAAAGTGTAACCATGTGAAAGAGGAAACTTGTGTAAAGAAAATGTGAAATTCTAAATGTGAGGGTATGATATTGAAATCCATGTGAGACAAATCTGAAACCATGTGAAATCAGAAATCTTATGTTGTTATCATCATGTTATGTGTGCAAAAATGCCTAGAATCCATATTAGGGATAATTGATGAGCACGTGTGACAATAGCATGATTGGTTGTTCACATGATTTGTTTTAAGCAACATTGTAGCTCTCATGTGTAGGTTTACAGCCATTAAACCATGTGAAACCAGCAACTTAAAGCATGTGAAAAAGTCTATGTATATGCTTAAGAACACGTAAAACTCATGCTAGTTGTGTTTCCTTTCATATATGCATAATGTTCATGTTCGTAGTTCTCATGTCTTGGTTCCTTAAAGACAAAATTTCATGAGTAAATTGAATAGAGAGCATGTGATAGGCAAAGTTTTATTCTTAGAAATCTGAAAGCATGATCCATGTATAAATTTGTAAAAACTTTCATGATAGGAGGAAACTTTCAAATGACTAGCATGACATGTGTTGTAAATTTTGAATGTGCATGTAGAAACCACTATGACTATACGTGTATGTTATGAGTAGTGTTGCTTTCTGAGTCTTTAGACTCACTCCTTGCTTCGGCGTAGAGGTGTAGTTGGTGACGTGGCACCGTTGGAGGAGACAGTGGAGACAGACTGCGAGCGCGGAGATTAGACTTTGGAGTTTCTTTGTGACTTGTGCATTTTCATAGTATGTAATTTTGAACGTTGTATTAGAGTATCATGAAAAGAATGTATAAGTGTGGACATTATGTATTTCTATTTCAGCAATTTAAATTATGTGAACTTTTAGTTCCTTATTGTTAATTGCAAACTTCATGTATGTTAAATGTGGATGATGAATGAATGGAGATAGTTGTCTTTTACTTCCGCTACTCTGTTGTATATTCGCGTGTATCTCAGCTGTATGTATCGTTTGGGTAAATGTCCCACTGTGAGGACTCTCGCTATACCGACGTGGGTTGGTATAACCGTACCGGTATAATGAGGGCCGTCACAGAGAGGTTCAGGAGGATGACCCCGCCTTTCTTTAAGGGGGAGAGTGATCCCATCTTGGCGGAGAGTTGGCTTTGGGATACGGAGAAGATCTTTCATGCTATCCGATGCGCGGAAGAGGAGAGAGTGACTTTAGCTACATATATGCTGCAGGTAAAGATTGGTTTAAGAAGGTTATGATCGTTGTTTGGGGTGTACCCTTAGATGTATTTACCTTCTTTTACCGGAGTGTGCCGATGTGTGGGGGTCGTTAGTGCTACGCACACAGTTCGTAGATGGAGCTATGGAGGTTACTTGGGTTGAGTTCATTCATCTGTTCAAGGTGAAGTACATTCCGGAGCATGTGCAGGACTGCATGGAGCAGGAGTTTCTGACATTGACCCGGGGGTCAATGAGTGTGCTTGAGTACGAGGCAAGAATTGCAGAGTTGTCCAAGTATGCACCCCACATTGTGGCAGATGAGCGGAGGAAAGTGAAGAAGTTCATTATGGGTTGAAGCCATCCCTGAGGACTAGACTGGTGGCTTTAGGGCATAGATTCATGGAGGAGGCTTTGTCAGCGGCTTGCATGCAGGAGGCAGAGATGGAGGTGTACCTAGAGGAGAAGAGAGCCTCTTTGAAGAGGCCAGCATCAGCTTTCCAGCGGCAAGATAGAAAGAAAAATGCCCCAGCTTTTCAGCAGAGAGCAGTGGTACTAGCGAGAGTGGCTGCACCAACACCAGGCAGAGGCTCAGTTGCAGAAAAGCCCTTGTGTTCTCAGTGTGGGAAGCATCATGGAGGAGAGGTTTGTTGGGTGACTTCTGGGAGGTGCTTGAGGTGTGGTGACAAGAACCACAAGATCAGAGATTGTCCAAAGATGGCACAGCAGACTGCAGCAGCAGCAGCACCAGCAGCAGCGAGACCGGCACAGAGAGCAGTAGGGAGACCTAGGGCTCAGGCTCGAGTGTTCGCTTTGGCGAGAGACGAGGTAGAGTTGGCGATGCACGTCACAGAAGGTACGGTTTTGATTATGGGATGCATGCTCGAGTTTTTTCGATATTGGTGCTACACATAGCTTTATTTCCGAGAGGGTTGCGAAGGTTTTGATGAAGGAGAATAGTCTGGTTCCGAAAAAGTTGGAGGTTCCTTTGTTTGTGCATACTCCAGCCGGGACTATGATGACTGGGCAGTGTTTTTCTTCTCTTCATGTGAGCATTGAGGAGCGGGATTTGCCTGGTAGTTTCTATCTATTGAAGATGAAGGATTATGATGCTATCTTGAGCTTAGACTAGCTCGAGGAGCATTATGCTCTTATGGATTGCAGGAGAAAGATTATTATTTTCCAAATTCCTGGAAAGGAGGAGTTTGTTCATCCTTTACCCAAGAACATGTCAGGTAAGTTCGTGATTTCTGCTTTGAAGGCAGCCCAGATGTTGAGCAAGGGTTGTGATGGCTTTCTTGCTAGTGTGGTCATATACGAGGATTCGAAGAAAGTTTTATCAGTGGAGGATATTGATATTGTCAGTGATTTCAGCAATGTTTTTCCTGAGGATTTGTCTGGTTTCCCCCTACAAGGGAGATTGAGTTTGGCATTGAGTTGGCACCTGGCACAACACCTATTTCTATTGCTCCTTATCGTATGGCATCAATGGAATTGGCGGAATTGTGGAAGCAACTGCAGGAATTGCTCGATAGGGGTTTTATCCGGTCGAGTGTATCACCATGGGGAGCACCTATACTCTTTGTGAAGAAGAAGGACGGGTCGATGAGGCTGTGTATTGATTACCGAAAGCTTAACCAGGTGACTATCAAGAACAAGTACCCTTTACCTCGTATTGATGATTTGTTTGACCAGTTGCATGGAGCATCAGTGTTTTCTAAGATCGATCTTCGTTCTGGCTATCATCAACTCCAAATTAAGATGGAGGATTCTGCTAAGACGGCTTTTAGGACAAGATATGGTCATTATGAGTTTTTAGTCTTGCCCTTTGGTTTGACAAATGCTCCAGCTATTTTCATGGACTTGATGAATAGGGTATTAAAGCAGTATCTAGATTCTTTTGTAGTGGTCTTCAACGATGATGTGTTGATCTACTCACCTGATGAGGAGACTCATCGAGAGCATTTGAGGATTGTGCTGGAAATCTTGAGGGAGCACAAGCTGTATGCTAAATTCAGTAAGTGCAACTTCTAGATGAAGGAAGTCCATTTCTTGGGACATGTTATCTCTAGAGAAGGTGTATCTGTGGATCCAGCTAAAGTGGAAGCTATCCTTGACTGAGAGACACCGAGATCATCTCCTGACATCAGGAGTTTCCTTGGCTTGGCTGGCTATTATAGAAGATTCATCAACGGTTTCTCTTCTATTGCGGCGTCTTTGACCAGGCTGACAAGGAAGGGAGTGACGTTTGAATGGTCAGAGGCTTGTGAAAAGAGTTTCCTGGAGTTGAAGACTCGTTTGACCTCAGCACCAGTGCTTGTATTACCTAATGGTGTGGATTCTTTCTCTATCTACACGGATGCTTCGAAGATTGGGCTTGGCTGTTTTCTTATGCAAGGAGGTCGAGTTGTGGCGTATGCTTCTAGGCAACTTAAGGAGCATGAACTCAATTATCCAACTCATGACTTGGAACTTGCAGCGGTGGTCTTTGCTTTGAAGCTTTGGAGGCACTATCTGTATGGAGTCAAATTTGAGCTCTTCTCAGACCAGAAGGGTCTTAAATATTTGTTTTCCCAAAAGGAGTTAAATCTAAAGCAGCGGAGGTGGATTGAGTTCCTAAAGAATTATGGTTTTGAGCTTTCTTACGACCCAGGGAAAGCCAATGTTGTGGCGGATGCGTTGAGCAGGAAGAGGCAAATGATGCGGCTGGACTGGAAGATGTTGGAAGATGCTTCAGGATCTTTGGCTATTATGGAGCCGCAGTTGTGCAGTATGTTCATGGCTCAATTGACACTTAGATCTTCTGTTCATGATCGGGTTATTGCTTTGCAAAAAGATGACCGTTTATTGTAGGAGTTGGTTGGAAAGGCTGGCATTGTTAGAGATGAAGATGGTGTGATTCGTTTGAATCATAGGATGTATGTCCCTAATGATGCAGATCTGAGGAAGGAGATTTTGGAGGAAGCGCATAGATCGCAGTCCTCTATTCACCCAGGTAGTGGGAAGATGTATAAGGATCTGAAGCATTCTTTCTGGTGGTCTGGCATGAAGCGGGATGTTGCTCATGTTGTGGCGAAGTGTTTGATTTGTCAATAGGTGAAGGCAGGACGTCAGCGATCTTTAGGTTTGATGTAGAAGCTGGACATTCCTCAGTGGAAATGGGAGCAAGTGACCATGGATTTTGTGTCTGGATTGCCTAGATCGGCTAGAAGGAATGATTCCATTTGGGTGATTGTGGATAGATTCTCGAAGAGTGCTCATTTCCTTGCTATGAAGAAGAAGCAGTCCATTGAGAGCTTGGCCAGATTGTATATTGATGGCATTGTGAAGCTGCATGGGATTCTGAAGTCGATTATCTCAGATCGTGATCCGAGGTTTACTTCGATATTTTGGCATAGCTTGCAGCAGGCATTTGGCAGTCAGTTGAAGTTGAGTTCGGCATTTCATCCACAAAAGGATGGACAGTCCGAGAGGACTATTCAGATGTTGGAGGATATGCTCAGGGCTTGTGTTCTGGAATGGAAAGGAGATTGGGAGCGCCACTTAGCTCTTGTGGAATTTGCATAAAATAATAGTTTCCATTCGAGCCTAGGTATGGCACCTTTTGAGGCTTTGTACGAGAGACCTTGTGGATCCCCATTGTGTTGGGAAGAAGCAGGAGATTGGCATCTAGTTGGACTAGAAGTGGTGCAGGAAACCTCAGCAAAGATCCAGTTGATTGTACAGAGATTAAAGGCAGCTCAAGATCGCCAGAAGAGTTATGCAGATGCGAGAAGGAAAGACTCGGCTTTTGAGGTAGGAGACCATGTATTTCTTAAGGTATGGCCAACTAGGGGTGTAGTGAGATTTGTAAAGAGAGGCAAGCTGAACCTGAGATTTATTTGTCCCTTTGAGATTTTAAAGAAGATCGGGAACGTGGCATACCAGCTAGCTTTGCCACCATCTTTGGCAGCAGTGCACCTAGGTTTCCATGTATCCATGTTGAGGAGATGTGTTAGAGATCCGGCTCATATGAATAGTTATGAGCCAGTGCAGTTTCAACCAAATTTATCCTATGCGGAGCAACCTGTGGAGATTCTGGATCGGAAGGTGCAAGAATTGAGATCAAAGTCTATCCCCTTTGTGAAAGTCTTATGGAGGAATTTCTCGCGTGAAGAAGCGATTTGGGAGCTTGAATAAAGAATGAAGAAGCTTTATCCGTCCTTGTTTGGTGAGTGTTTAACTCAATCTTCGAGGACGAAGATTATTTTAAGGGGGAGAGGATGTAGTGCCCTAGAAATTTTCTTGAAATTTATATTGCAATTGTATGTTTATTTCTGCAAGTATTTGTGTACTTTTCTTTGTTGATCTTGGCGTCAACATATGCTGGCGTTGACATCTCTTAGCGGCATGATCGTGCGCCGTTTATTTCTTGTTAACGACAGTATATTGTGTCGTTTATTATTTTTTAAAATATTTAATTCTTTGGGTAAGAATGTAGATGACACAATCCGTGGACGTTTACATTGTGACTAATGGCAGCTTACGTTGACATTAACCTGACTTGCCTATTTTTGTTGTTACCATTCCGGGCGAGAATAAATCGGTCATTTCCATGCATTTATTTGGGAGATCTGGTGCGTTTAGGATCCTAGGGCTAGGATTAAGTCTTGGCTAGGCGTGGGAATTCTTTTTAAAGCTCAGTTTTCGAAATTGAGAGGATTTTCGCACTGGTTTGGGAAGAGGGAAAAGAGGGCCGAGAGAAGGGAGGAGCAGAGCTCGTTCGTGTGATCTGAAGGTTTCTGGACCAAGGTGGGACGTTCAACATCGAAATCTGAAGCTTCTCCAAACGGGAGAGCTACGTTGGAGGCGGACATGGAGCAATTGAAGACAGGGAGGAGGACTGTCTTACTGCCAAGGTGGGCTTCTTCGGGCTTTGATTCGTCACTCCAGAAGGAGGGAGAGAGGCAAGTAACATGGGGGTTCGGTATAGGATAGATTAGACGGTGTAATTATCATTTTTACAAATTTTTAAACCATGAAAATAATGTACGGGAAGGGGTAGAAGTACAATCATTTCATGTGGAGTTTTCAGTGTTTTCCGGGCATATGAACTTGACTTCCATATCCCTTGCCGTTCAGTTTCTGTAAACATCACCATCGATCGCCGTCTATTTCATGTAAACGACAGGTATTTTCTAATTTCTACTATATGTTAACGGTGCTATGTGCTACCGTCTAATGATTCTCAATGGCATGATATGTGGATGTCTACTTCAGTAAACGCCACATATGGTGGCGTTAAGTTTATCAGTACAAAGGATTTCAGAAATTTGATTTTATTCACTTATCTATGATTCATACTTGTATGGGATTCCGACCAGGTGGCGTTTTGAATGTTTCATTGCTGTTGTAATGTGAAAAGGTCATTGTAATAGTGTGCAGATTTTAATTAGTGTATTCTTTTGAATTACATGTGATGTAGTAAAAGTTAACGAAATAAATGCATGCATGATTCATGTTAAAATTGTTAAAGTTAGAGACTGTACCACTAAAAATTTGTACTGTACATCCACTGTGCTTGAACCATTTGTACGAATTTGCATGATGTTATCACTATTTTATCATGTTAAATAGTTCAGAGTTACGATGAATATTTATGAAAAATGTTTATGGAGCTCAGAAAAATGTGAAACTTTGCATGTGCGTGTTATAATCTGATTCTGATTTACTGTAAAAATTTTGGGATTTTTAGACTTCTGTGCATAATGTTATGAATTTCTGATTTGTAAATTGCCTATAGAAATTAAGTAAACATGAAAATATCTGCATGAATGAATGTGATATAATTAGTACCATGATAGGGTCTGTTATATAGTAAAGTTGAAATTTAGAACTGAAAGAGACATGCTATATGTTATTGCATTGACATATGATAGAATTGCATGAAAATTTAGATTATATGATTGCATACATGTTAATGCATATTTTGAAATGAAATGGCCAATAAAGACATTGCTATGATAGAGATTTCCTACAAGGAACTACATCATGGATACCCCTATGGTAATGGTTCACCTATATGAAAATGACCTACTGAATCCATGGGCAACGGATTGAAATCATGGAAGTAGAAAGTTCTACTGGTTAAGGTGGGAAGGGCTTTCCCCGGTTTTGCGCAAATACCATGACTTCATCACTGCTTTGCCTAGGTGATAAGTGAATGCTATGTGACTACATGATCTCTATTAATAGTGTGGGCCATGTCTTGGCAACTACATGATAATTGACTACATGCTACATGTCTACATGATAAATATCTACATGATAAATGTCTACATGTTACATGCTACATGATCCACATGTCATTTGTTTTACATGCTACATGAATTACATGACACTTGTTATATGTAATAATTGCCACATGTATAAATGATTACTTGCTACATGTTAACTAATTGCATATTGCATAATGTAGGTTAAAGCTTTTCTTGAAAATGTTTACATGCTACATGACATTGAACTTATATCCATGAAATCGATTACATGCTATGCTATAGAAACATGTTTAATTTTATGGTTATAATAAAAGACATAGGCTATATGATACATGAGATGTTTTATTTCCATAATAAGTAGACATGCTATGTAAAGATTGATTGTCAAATGACTTAGATCCATGTTAGTAGGAAGAGTTATATGATATCAAAGAAATGAATGATATATGTTACCATGTTTTAAACCTATTATATACATAATATATTGGACTGTCTTTCATGTGACTTGCTGAGTCTTGTAGACTCATACTTGCTTAACATTTCAGGAGATACAGAGGATACCCAGGAGTTAGTGCACACTGACTCGGAGCGAGAGGACGTGGAGGTTTAGATTTCTTGTGAGATTTAGAGTGATTATATATGTGAGGAAAGATGTACTTTCAGTTTATGCATTTAAACTTGTGGAATGTAATAAATTTGGACTATTGTTATCTTTCTTTTATGTTTAGACTTAACATTTGAGTATGATGTTGATTACAAGTATTTGGTTCCATATTCTGTTGCATATTATTGGAATTGAATTGTCATTTATGTATGTCTCAATCTGTACCGTCTAATGTTGGATATATTCCACTTTAATACCTCTATTAGATCCAATGTGAGTTGGAATAACTATACTGGGTCTAAGAGGGGCGTTACATTATGGCTTCAAGAGATGGCTCCCATAGCGTAGCACTTTGCCCTGTGTGGCACTTAGTTCCTGCACTTCCGGATGGACAAGGCTCTGATACCATTTGTGACGACCCAACCAACAAACTGGCCCAACAACCGTGCTAGTTGGTAGACTTCCCAGGAAGGTCACCCATCCTGGGACTACTCCCAACTGAGCACACATAACTTCAGAGTTCTTTTCCAGAACGAGTTCTGAAAATGACTAGTCCGAGTTGTTGGTAGGTTGTTGGTTTAGTCCATTTAACATATTCTTATAAGGGGTGTTACAAGTACTCCCAGGGTACCCCATGGTTAACAGTATATTTATGACTCTCCATCATTGGGGCTAGACTTGAGCCCTTGGACACTCGTCGTGCCCAGTCAGCATCTCATTTTAATTTTAAATATAGATACCCATAGTCATTAATAACGGCCAATAAGAGTTTCAATATGTAAGCATGTATAATGTCATGTTCATGATGATGATGAGAGCAAGTAGTAATTAGTGTGAACATGATTCCATGATAACAATGGTCGAGAGATAAATTCGGCAGCATAACAGCACAATTTGTACTATAGTTCAATCTTTACATTAATGGCTTGAGTCTAGATTGTAAATCACACTCACGAGAATAAGATGAGAAAGGAAGTGCATGCTATCTCTAGGTGAACTTTAACGGTACAACCAACTCGTTCTCCATAAGGGAATCCATGAAGTACGGAGATTTACAGAGGTCTTAGAGAAAAGCTCACTTGTCTACCAATATAGAATGACTGATATAGAGCTTCCAAATCTCCAAGAAAAGGCTGCCTAGATGTGCAAGTGTGTAGTGATGTATGCATCTCAATCCACAATCCACCGATTTCAAACTCGCGGAAAGCACTTAACATGGTAACATGGGATAAAACTATGCACTTTAACTAATCATGGTTTGCAAGATTTTAAGATAACAATTATCATTTAAACATGGTAGAATAGTAGGAAGAGTGAATCACAAGTTACATGAATGGTCACGTCATTTATAAAACAATTACAATATCATTCGTGTAATTATAGCTTTTAAATGGGTTAATAAATTTTAAGCCATTAAACAGATATCATGTAATGATCAGACCCAAGATAAGCCAATTACACACTGGATACCATGTTAAACAAACCTCGGTTAAGCCTTGAAATACACGTCCTACACAGTGGACGCACTTCAAAACGTAGTGCACAGTGAAAACCAACGAAAACTATGAAGATGGTAAATCGCGTCCACCTATGTGGCCGTGTTTCCACTTGAATCACGTTGGGGGATCCCGACGCGTTAATGAGAAATAGTTAAATATGGCAATGGGCAGGAAAACCGCCTGAATCTCGTCGGGGTATACTGCCGCAGTTCAGATCGGCTCCGACTCCCAGGCGGCGCTAAGACCTGCACGCGCCGTTGACTGGTCAGCGCAACAATCGCATCGTACTAGATGGTCACGATTCACAGAATCACGTCGGGCATGAGCGACACGATTCCAGATGCTTGAAACGCGTCGCCTGAACCGGACGAGGTTCAGAGCTCAGACTGGAAATGCCGAAACATGCAGGAAAACTGGTGCTCGGTCCATGCAACACTTATATCATCTAAACTAGGGCTCTTGGGACAAACGTATCAACATGAAAGTTGTAGGGAAAATGGAGTAGGAGAGAAATATGATTTTTAAATAATTTAAAATGACCTCATGATGCGCAAGAAATCAACATGAACATAAAAAGTCCCTATCTTGCGCGACTATGGCAAAACGACTATAACTCAAGATGTACTGATTGGAATTCGACGAAACCAATTGGAAATGAAACTAGACTTGATGCTCTACACATTGGTACAATATTTGTTAGAGTTTGGTCTGAGAAAACCTACCTTTTTGGTTGAGGAAGTTTCATTCTTCAGAAAACCCTTACTCCGACCACTGGTTGAAGAACACCTAATACTCCGAGTATACTACATGAAAATTGTGCATTATAGTTGGGTTAGGAAGTAGACTTGACCCTCATTCTAGAGGTATAAGCCTTGCATGGTGGGATTTTGGTTTGACCTACCTTTGGTCGACTCCAAGTGGAAAGTTTGTGCAGGCCTGAAGCAGATGCGATAGGGAAGAAGAAGGGCTTGGTGTGCTCAATCCTCTACTCCCCAGCCGCAAAGAGCTCCTCCACACGACCACAACAAGATGTAAACTCGTCCCCAAGAGTTTGGTGGAGAGTATTTAAGCATCTATGGCTTTTGGAAGTCATAATGCAACAAGGAAAGGATAGTTGCGGTTTTAGCTTGTGTCTTTCTATATTTTGAAGATCTCTCCCTCCATTGGAGAGTCTTGGCCATCAAGCAACCTCCATGGTTCGCTAGCCACGAATTTGGGTTGCTAAGAGAGCATTATTGCCTCCAATTTTTATCCTAATTGCCTCTTTCTAATTTCAGCTTATTTAGAGTTACAAATTTCCATGTATTTTCTTGTTTCATTTGATTTTTGGACCAAAAGTGATCCATTGGCCCAATATACATAATGGGTCTTCAATATATAATGTTGGAAGTCTCTCCAATATTTTTATTTAATTTTATGGTCGTGTCGCATTTCCGTGTTAACGGTTTTTCCGACATGTTTCCTAATTTGGATATTCGGTCACCGTGTGACGTACACTTGGTCAATCGGATTTTTTGTTGCACGAATTTCTTCGTGGAATACTTAGGAATAATGTGTGTGGTTTATTTATAATTTTTATGGAATTTTCCAATGTGTTCCTGCACATACGATAATGGTACGTATGTTTTACTACTCCGATATTATGGAAATTATTTATCTCCTTTTATTTGATTTTTTATGTAATTATTTTTTTTCTGGGGTACTACATCCCCAGCCGCCAAGAGCTCCTCCTCACGACCCCAAAAAGATGTATAACTCGTCCCCTAGGGTTTCGTGCAGAGTATTTATGCATCTATGGCTTTTGGAAGTCATATTGCAACAAGGAAGAGTTGCGGTTTTAGCATGCCCCCTTCCATGTTTTGGAGATCTCTTCGCCCATTGGAGTGTCTTGGCCATCAAGCAACCTCCAAGGATGGCTAGGAACGAATTTTGGATTCCAAGAGAGCATAATTGCATCCCATTATACCCTAATTGCCTCCTTCCATTTTCAGCTTATTTAGGGTTGCGAATTTCCATGCATTTTCTTGCGTCATTTGATTTTTAGGTCAAATGTCATTCATTGACCCAATATCGATATTGGGTCATCAATATATAATGTTGGAAGTCTCCCCAACATTTTTATTTAATTTATGTTTGTGTCGTATTTCCGTGTTAACAGTTTTCCGACTTGTTTCCTAATTTGGATAATTTATCACAATGTGACATACACTTGGTCAATCGGATTTTTTCGTTGCACGAATTTTTTCGTGGAACATTTAGGAATAATGTTTGGGGTTGATTTATAATTTTCATGGAGTTTTCCGATGTGTTCTTGCACATACGATAATGGTACGTATGTTTTAAATACTCCGATAATATGGAAATCCTTTATTTCCATTTATTCAAAATTTAAATTACTAAGTTTTTTTTTCGGGGTGCTACACCCTCCCCCACTTAAGAGAATTTGGTCCCTAAATTCATGGATAGAAATTTATTGTACAAGCGAGGTGTACTTACTTGCGAATAGCTCTGGATATCTTTTGTGCATAGCTTCTTCGGTTTCATACGTCTCATCCTCTTCTCTGTGGTGATTCCATCTCACTCTTACTAGTGGGATGACCTTGTTCCTTAGTTGATGCAGTTCCCGGTCCACGATCTTAATTGGCCTTTCTTGATAAGTTATGTCTTTGTTGAACTCCAGAAGTTCATATTCTATAACATGATACGGATCTTATACAAACTTCTTCAACGTGGATATATGGAACTCATTGTGTATTTCATCTATTTGTGGTGGTAATGCCAGACGGTATGCAACTTTGCCGACTCTCTCGAGGATTTCAAAAGGCCCGATGAACCTCAGTGACTACTTGCCTTTAATGCCAAACCGCTTGATCCCACGGCCTAGAGACACTTTCAAGAATACATGATCACCAACCTGAAACTCCAGGTCTCTCCTTCTATTATCTGCATATGCCTTTTGTCTTTGCTGCGCCACTGCCATTCTTTCCCTGATAAGCTTCACCTTCTCTGTGGTTTCCCTTATCATCTCTGGTCCTAGTATCCATTTTTCACCAACTTCATACCAGCATATTGGAGATCGGAAACTCCTTCCATAGAGTGCTTCAAATGGGGCCATTTGAATACTAGCTTGGTAGCTATTATAGTAGGTGAACTCCACAAGAGGTAAGTGTTCATGCCAACTACTTCCAAAGTCTAGAACACAGGCTCTAAGCATATTTTCAATCACCTGGTTGGTTCTCTCCGTCTGACCATCGGTTTGGGGATGGAAAGCCATGCTAAAGTTTAGTTTAGATCCCAAGGAATAGTGCAGTCCTTTGCAAAAGTGGGATGTAAACCTAGGGTCTCTATCAGACATGATAGACACCGATACTCCATGTATTCTGACTATTTCCTTCACATACAATGCAGCCAGAACATCTACTGACCACTTATTCTTCACTGGAAAAAAGTGAGCGGACTTAGTTAAGCAGTCGACTATAACCCATATGCCATCGAATCCACCTCTAGATTTAGGTAGTCCAAAAATAAAGACCATCCCTATACCTTCCCATTTCCATGCCGGGATTTCTAGGTGTTTTAGTTTACCTGCAGGTCGCAAGTGTTACGCCTTGATCTTTTGACATGTTAAGCATTGGGCAACATATTCTGTCGCCTTCTTCTCCGTGACCCTCTCAGAGAAGTAATTTCCTCGGAAAATCTCTAGGAAACCAGCCCACTCCAGTTCAACTACATTAGGCAGATGGGCCGATGTGGCCTTCCACCATGCTCGGGCATCCTTGGTAAATTGAAAAGTGGCCAGAACCACCTTCTCCCTATTGGTGCATTGCATAACTTGGAAGATCCTTTCTATTTCTTCCTTCCAATTCTCCGCTTCGTCCAGATCAGAGGATCCCGAGAAACGAGGAGGGTTCAAACACCTAAAGTTGCGGTGCACATCACCGGCTCCATTTCTAGCAGCAACAGCCTGATTTCCAGCCTGAACCACATTTTGTAATGCCTGGGTCAAACCAGCTATGGTTTCTTGCATAGCTTGCGACTAATTGCAAGCCATTGCAGTTTAGTGTAAAAGTTATGAGGGTTCCTAAGAAAAGGATAGAAACCAATTAATCTCTCAAGATACATTATGAGAGTCAATGGGTAGGGGTGTTTTGTTCATTTTAACATATTCCCAGTCTCTACCCATTCTCACCAGGTACTATATGTAATTTCCATGACCTAGGTTCCATAGGTATCTCTTATTCCTGAGACATACATCCTATTTGGTTTTCCTAGGCTCTGATACCACTAAACTATCACGTCCCGAGAATTACACAGTGGATAATATTTAGGATAATTCGAGTCGATATTTCGAGACGTGAACAGTCGGCAAATAAGTCTCTAGCTAGCACGCACTAAATGTGTAACAACACATCATCATTAAAGGGCCCAAATATTGAACTCAATGGAAATTGTATTCAAATCTCATCTCATTGTATCAAAGGTAACTAATACAACTCTTTAACTATTGGATAACAGGACTAGACTCAATAAAAGGAAAAGTACATTTATTCCTCACTACCTACTACATGAATCTAACACTCAAAGCAAACTAACTAAAGATAGACTCATAGGTGGAACGCTCATCACTCGAACGCATTCCCATCCTTGACTTGTTCCTCCTCATGAATTTCATAATCACCTAGAATGGTTAAAAGTAGGGAATGAGCAAACTAGCCCGTAGGATTTATATCTCAATGTGCGGGCAATGATATAAGTGATTAGAAATTTAGAACTAGCTAAGCACGATGAATGTCATGATATGCAAGTACGAATAAGACTGATTAAAACACGATACATGAACAAGCTAGATAGAGAGATCATGATAGAGCAAGATCTAGAACGATATAACGGGCAAGATGTTAACAACAGTGAGGCATATAACAAGCACACAAGATATCACTTTAATTGCAATAATTGTTGGATGGCCATATCACGCAAGCAAGTAGGCACGCACGAGCACGAACATGTAACACTAATCAGACATGAGACACTAATGTACACCAAGGAAAGATCCACCTTGAAATGCACACTAGGATACATGTATGTGGTTATTGTATCTATCATTCAACATGCAAGTACTCCCAGCGCAGATGCAACGCTAGTAATCATTATACCCCATGGTTAACAGTATATTTATGACTCTCCATCATTGGGAATAGACTAGAGCCCTTGGACACTCGCCGTGCCCGGTCAGCATCTCATTTCAATTTTTAAATGCAGATACCCACAGTCATTAATAATGGCCAATAATAATTTCAAGATGTAAGCATGTGTAATGTCATGTTCATGATGATGATGAGAACAAGTAGTAATTAATGTGAACATGATTCCATGATAACAATAGTCAAGAGACAAATTCGGCAGCATAACGACACAATTTATATTTTAGTTCAATCATTACAGTAATGGATTGAGTCTAGATTATGAATCACACTCACGAGAACAAGATGAGAAAGGAAGTGCACGCTATCTCCAAGGAACTTCAATAGTACAACCAACTCGGTCTCCATGAGGAAATCCACGGTGTACGGAGATTTGCGGAGGTCTTAGAGAAAAGGTCGCTAGTCTACCAATACGGAATGACCGATAGAGAGCTTCCAAATCCCCAAGAAAGGCTACCTAAGAGTGCAAGTGTGTAGTGATGTACGCATCTCAATCCACAATCCACCGGTTCCAAACTTGCGAAAAGCATTAAACATGATAACATGAGATGAAACTATGCACTTTAACTAAACATTATTTGCAAGATTTTTAAGATAACAATTATCATTTTAATAAGCTAGAATAGTAAGAATTGTGAATCACAAGTTACATGAATGGTCACGTCATTAAGAGAGCAATTAGAATAACATTCGTGTAATGATAGCTTTTAAATGGGTGAATAATTTTTAAGTCATTAGACAGTCCTCATGAAATGTTTAGAACCAATACATGCAAATCCTACACTTAATACCATATTAAACAGTCCTCGGGTAGGCCTGGAAATACGCGTTCTACATAGTGGCCGCATTTCCGAACGACGTGTACAGTCAATATGCAGCGTATTGTGAAGACTCAAAATCGCATCCACCTTGGTGGCCGCATTCACCATTGAATCGCGTCGGGGGAAGATGACGTGTTTATGAGAAATCGTTAAATATAGCAATGAGCAGGAAAACCGCCTAAATCGCATCGGGGGATCCCACCGCAGTTCAGACAAGCGCAGACTCCCACTCGGCGCGAAGTCTCACGCGGACCGTTGACCGGTCAGTGCGGGAATCAAGTCGGGTGTCGCAGACGCCTTTCACTAAGTCACGTCAGCCAAGGTCGACGTGATACCAGGCGTGGTAAGCGCGTCTCCAGGACCAGACACGGTTCTAGAAACAACCCAAAAATGCAGGAAACAGGTGCTCGGTTCATGCAACGCTTATATCTTCTAAACTAGGACTCTTTGTGTAACACCCAGAATTTTTTATTTAGTTGAGAAACTTGAAAATTAAGGTTCTGAGACTTAACCATTATTCTTAGGTTGAATTAATTGATATTTGGGAATGTTTAGCATTAATGAACGTTTCCCTAGTGTCGTACTCGGACGTGCGCGCTCCCACAGGGCGACACTGGAAAACAATAACGGAAATGAAATCTGAGAACACCATAATTTCCATAAAAATGTGGAGATCTCAGAAATATAAATATCCAAATTTTTTGGCATACGGACTTCGAGGATAAGTCGACGTGACTATTTTTCGAGTGATTTTTCACCTACTGTAAAATAAATTCTAAAAATTAAACTAAAATCACCATAATTTGTAAAACAATTACATTACCCTATGGCTGAAATTTCAACACAAATGGACATCATTTGAATATGTTTACATGAGGATCTTTGGGCCAGTCGAATTAGGGGCTATTTACGGTGGTGATTTTATGGGAATTTTAGTTTGTCTACGTGTGAGGGGCTGGGGCAGCCACCTCACTTAAGTAGGAGTTTAACACGTTTGTCCCTTAGGTGTAAGGCTTAGAGATTTGCATGAGTTAGGTGGCCTTGCATGGTTAAAGGGTTTTATACCTCGACACCTTGATGGCCAACGTGCCATCATGCATGGGAAGGCTTGTTGGGTTATAAAAACACCCCAACACCCATCGTATTCATCTTTCTAGCACTATTGTTCTTTCTGCTCCTGCTGTTGCTGTGCTTGCCAGCATAGTGCTGGTAGAGCTGCTGCTCCTACTGCTCTTAGTGGAGGTGCCGCAAACTGTAGCTGTTGTTGGGCTGCTACGGTTACAACCTTCATCATTTTCTTCTTCCTGCTGGTTGTGGATTCCTTTGTTAAGGGGAAGTGAAGGTCTTCACCTTCTTAAAATAGGTAGGATTCTCTTTTCTCTTCCCAATCCTTGTCTCTTGCCTTTGCTAAAAGTTCATGTCCACATATATACCTATTTTCCAACCTTGTAAGCCATCTTAAGAGTTATGAGTTCATCTCTTCTGAACCTATCTTGTCCTGCGAATAGGGGAAATTCCTTTTGTTGGACATAAATAGGTATTGGTAGAATTCATTCTTTTGATCATCAACTTGTAATTCTCCTTCTTTTCTAAGCCTTGGAATTAAAGCATCAGTCTTGATCCCATATGGCATGTGATTCAGAAAGCTTGTTTTATTACCTTGTTACCATTGAGTTCTTATGAATTGATAGGACTCCTTCTTAATGATCCTCTTTCTCCTTGTTCTTATACTTCCTTCATGTTAAGAAGTCCATGTATAAGTGTAGAATACATCTCCCTCTAATTCAGTTCAGTCCTACACACATGACAAGGAGTTTGTTGATAAGTAGACAAAATACTATACCTAAAGTTCTTCTGTTTTTCTTCCAGTTATGGTAACTACATTCTTGTTGGGAGAAGAACAATCTTGTTCTACTCTAAAAACTGATTTCTATCTTCTTCTTCCACCCTTGGTCTTTGTACATGTTATATAGTCTTTCTAGAAGTCACCATATTTTCAGAATAGGGTGATTACTTTCCATTTGAAGGTTTGTACCTCAAACCTTGATTTAGATCCTTAAATACCTTGAGTTTTAGTGTTTATCTTGTGGGAATTTTCCCATCTAACCTTGTTATAAGGGCCATTCTTCCAGTGCTACGTCATGTTAACTTTTAGCTAGACAAGTACGCTTTGTAAACCTCCTCTTTCATCTTGCTTGTTTAGCTTATAAACCCCTGTGAGAACTCCAATTAGACTCTTCCATTTGATATAAACCACGCATTGGCTTATAAGTTCTATAATTAGGGTGTTTAGAACAGATTTAAACAACATTTCTGGAAGTTCTACTGCTACCTGTCGACAGCCAGCCCAAAGCTGTCAACAAGCGCATGTCTTCCAGAACTCCAGATTTCTGGACTGTGTGTATCTATCGACAGCCCTCTTGTTGTTGTTGGCAGATACCCATAGATCCAGCAAACCTGACCTCTGTCTATTGCCATCTGTCGACAGCCCCTTCCTGGCTGTCGACAGCACCTGTCCTGCCTTGTATTTCAACAACTTTTCATGATAGAACTCTTGCTTAAACTTCATCCTAATAGCCTACCAAGTTACCCCCTTAATTACTTGGGTATTTGCTGTCATTCTATTGTAAAGAATACCCACTTGAGATACCTTACTCACCCTTGAAATATTCTTGAAGTTGTCAACTACGAATGGTACGATGTTGAGTCCATTCTCCTGTGTTCAGTAACCGAGTTCCTATAACTTGATGTCTTGAGAGTTCAAATGCTTGAACACCATGTGAGATATGATTAACTAATGATGATGACATTTATTGGGTCCTTGGATCCCTTATGATTATTATGCCTGTGCAAATAGGGCTGGTCCAGTCCTGGGAGGAGCACCCAAATTCATTTACGGGATGCGCGGAATGATAAAGGATGTCGGGATGTTTGGCATTGCATCAATACATGTTTGATTATAGTCATCATGTTACCTGTCCGGTGAGAATTTATGAACCAGACTGAGATTCACTATGAATTCCTGAGCACATTTTGTATTTCAGTACTACTGTTCCATATTCACTATCTGTAGACACCCATTTCTGACCCATAAGTCGAGCAAAATCCCTTGTCGTACCATTGATACCCCACGTTGGCTCATCATCGTCAAGCTGACTTTCTCCGATCATGACATCATTTCCATTAGTTCATCGCCCTGGAGGACCCTTCCTGGTCAAATCAATCTCTTTCACTATAACTCTCTAAGTTAAGAGTCCGATGTTTCAATTCTGAAGACTGTGCATGGTTGATTGGACGCATTACATGCCAAAATGCAGAAAAGAACAGAAAACGACAGGCCCTAGGTCACCTTCCTGAAAATGACAGCCCCTATGTCGCCATCATAATTCCATATTTTAAATCCTCAGAAAATCGAAAATGACTCAAGTCACCTTCCATATGAGGCAGGCGACATATCGAGCAATCGCATTCAGGAAGGCGACACTTAGGCCGTCGCATTCTGGACCTTAAACAGGAAACTCAATCCGAAGTCAACTTGGACAAATGCTATTGATGGAAATTGCTTCTTTTGGACGTCCAAATCACGACCAAATCCTCTCAAATTCGGAGGAGACCTTCCTAACATGTCCCTTTCCAAGTTCCAATAGCCCTTGCATAGCCATACTTACCTAGAGTCAGACTCTTGCCCATTATTCCTCTCAGACCCGAGTTGGGAATAATCACCCATAAGTACCTCGTCTCTAAATCTTTTTGGGCAAGGCCAGAGTCATTAGTTCGCTGAGCAAGAGAGCTTCACCTTCCACGAAGAGAGTTCTCCCTCCAGACGATCAGCAAGAGCCCTCTAGGGCATTTTCCCAGCGGCTACACAATCTCTTCTTCCCTCTTCTCTTTATTTCATTGATTTCATGCATGCATAGTCTTGTTTTCTTCATAGATTAACATTAGATCACGACACACACACCCTTTCTTAAGACCCACAGGGGTTAAAAACCCCAATCTTGTGAGTTCCCCCCATAATAGCTCATGTTCATATGCTTTTCATTGAATAGACTTCATACACCCGAATTCTAATGGGTTTCTTGTTTGTTTAAATCACTTTGGCAGGTGTTTAAAGGTCAAAGCAAGGTGAGGCTCTTGCCTCTTGGCTGGCTGAGGAGCAGGAAGACGAAGAACCCACATCTCCATCCCGTGAAGAGGAAGGCGACGACTACTGTGTCGCGATCAAGAAGGCGCCCCTTCCTACGTCGCGTTTAGAAGAAAGCATCGCGACGCCCATCCTGTCGCATTATCAGGTACGCCTTCCCCTTCACTTTTCCTTTCCAAGGTAGTCAGCCCTCCATCTAGACATCAAGAGGCGACTGCATTGGTGGCGATCACGGTCAGTTCCTAATCCCTACGTATTCACATCTAACAAAAAAGGGGATACAAATCCCGTGATTACACCTTTTGGCGATCACGGTGGGACCACTTGTGCCCATCACGCTTGCTCTTCCCTTTCCCTGCCTTCCCTATCATCTAACAGGTGTGTTGTGTGGTTATTTTTCCGTTTGGTTCTCTTCCTTTGAGTTTGTCAGTGCTCTGCGATTCTAGGTGAGACGACGACAATGGAGGCGTCGCTATCTTCTTAGCGACATAGGGCACGTCGCAATCAGGTCAGTACGCAGCATCCTTCCTTGTCTGTTTCTGTCTTCTGTGTGCTATGCAGAAGACGACGTAGGCTGCGTCGCGATAAGGGAAAGCGACAGAAGTCGCGTCGCTACCAGGTACACAGTCTGCCCCTACGCTTGCTTGATTTATTTAAGATTTGTTGAGTCTGCGGAGAAAGCGACACGGCCATTGTCGCGATGCAGAATACGACGGGGGTTCAGTCGCATTCAGGTCAGTACCCTGGTCCTTGAATTTCCTTGCAAATTTGGGTTTACTTTCACATACTCCATCCATATTTCATCATACCATGCCTTTTCCATACTCTTGAGAGATTGCTAGTCTTGTATGTTATAGGGTTGCTTAATTTTTCGTGCGTAATTAGGACTTAATTGCCCTCTGTCCACTGCGAGAAGGAAAGCGACAGGATTATTGTCGCGATATTGGTCGCGACAGCTTCATTGTCGCCTTCTGCCTCTGAGAGCAATTAGTCTTAATTCTTGTTGTGTTAGTACTAGGTTAGAATCTTGCATGCACTCTGGTGCACATAGGATTTGCATACATCTTTCCATATTCGTAGTATAGGTTTCCTCCTCAGCGACGCTCACTCTCTCGGCCACATACTCCTTGTGTCCGACTAGAGCACTCGCTTGAGGGCCTCCATAAGTCCCCGCTGACCGTGGATTCCCACACGGTCGCCGGGCTGGTTGTACCCGTCGCCACCTAGGATCGAGTCTAAAGTTCATTTGGTAAGGTTGAGAGAACCCTAGTCATACCCGAAGTTGGAAGCCTTCTCCCATTTAGGAAACCCTTCCTTACTCGGAGAGAACATGCTAAAAGTCAAACCACTAAAAGGCAAACTTGGATCAATTAAGAAAAAGCCATCATCATTGCCAAACTGCTTGCTTTGGGTGAGATGTTTTCTCTTTCCTTTTGTCTGCATAGGATTGCTTGTTTAGGTAACAGAGAGTCTGTCTAGGTTAGGGCATCCCTCTTAAGCCTGGAAAAGCTTTCCCCACCTTTCTGTCCTCACATGTCAAATATGGAGTCATACCTGAACCCGGTCTATGGTGAGAAGCAGGACCCTGCCCTCTACACCTCCCAAGACTACGAGGACTCCCTTCCTCATGATCTCTTCGGGGAGTCGACCTCGCCCTGGGTCGCTGCTGTCCATACCTCTGAAGGTCGCCGTCACAACGAGGGCAGCCCGTCTCAGAACATCCATCCTCCCCAGTCGGATGATCAGGCCACTCAACTCCTACGCTTAATTCCCCAGCTTGATCAGTCCCAGATCCAAACCCTCATGACGGCCCTCAAAGGAAAGGCCGCTTCCTCAACCTCACCCAAAGCGGGCACGTCACGCCCCACAACAGCTACCTCCGGCCCCCACGTTGTCATAGGACAAGCCGACAACACGCCCATCCGGCCGCGGACCATCCGGTTCACGCCCTTTAAGTCGGAGCACTACCTGCCCCATGAGTCAAGGCCCCGGTCTCCGTCGTATCAGCCATGTTACTCCCCTCATCGTCCTGAGCCACGCGCCAGGCCTACCTCTCATGCCTCGTCCATGTACGCTCAGCCATCCGCCGCACCGGACATGATGTCCGAGTGGGCATCCATCAAGAAGGAGCTCCAAGAGCTCCGGAAGCAAGTCGACCCTAGGCAGCACCACGATGTGCACATGCCAAATTTCAATGGCCTATGGGTCCCCTCTCCATCCGAGCTGCCGAAGTACCGTAAATACAGCGGCTCAGGCAATCCCTATACCCATATCAAAGACTTCATCTATGAGTCCGCCTCCTACCAGCATGATCGCCGCCTCATGGCATATCTCTTCTGTCGGTCGCTGGACGGGCACGCCCTAGATTGGTTCTACTCCCTGCTACCTGAGGATGCTGAAGACTTCGCTGTCATGAAGGCCAATTTCCTCGAACAATTCCAAGACAGGGTCGGGCCCGAATACTCCCTTACAGATCTCATGGCTGAGAAGATGAAGTCGGATGAGGATTTTGCCTCGTACGCCGATAGGTGGAGGCAAATGGCCACCAGAGTTCCGGGGTACCTTCCAGAGGGGGAGAAGGTGAAGATCATCATCGCCAATGCCATGCCTGCCTATAGGAACATCCTGGCGATGAATGACATCACCACCATGCATCAACTCTACAGCGGTGCCCGGTTTATCCAAACCCAGCTCAAAGATTCTCCCATCCACTCTATGTTCGAACCCCAAAAGTCCCGGTTCCAAAGAAAGCCTCGGGGGCCAGTCACTGAGGGCGTCCAAGTGAACGAGCAAGTGAGCACGTTCAACCCTGCCGGCCAGAGCCAAAATCGTCAACCTTACAACGCCCAGGGTCAGAACCCTACCCAGCCGCCACAAGGGCAACCACCACGCCAATACAACCAAGTGCCACCTCCTGATGGCTCTCAGCAAAGGCGTCCCATGGGTCCTAGAAGAACTCACTACCCGCCATTGCCGGAGACACTCTCCGACATATTCTTGGCCTTGCTCTCCACTGACGCCATTAGGCTCCCTCCTGAGAGACCCTTGAACCCTAGTGTGGATCAAACTCGGTACTGTGTATTCCACTGGCAGCCTGGTCATACCATCGAACAAGTGTTTTACCTTCAAAGATTTGGTGTATGACTTGCACGAGCAACATAGAATAGATTGGACAGCCCTTCGGCAAGTGATCGGAGATATCAAAGAAAGGCAGAGGCAGCAGCGCCAACAACCCCCTCAACAACAACAGCAGCAGCAACACCAGCAGCCATTGCAGGACCTTGGGATCGTCCATAACCCCTTACCAAACCATCCACCAGCTCCAAACCCACCACCACAGCAGCCTGCCCAGGTAAACCCCATCGTCCACCACCCTCCTCCGCAAGCAAACTGGACGTACGATGATGAATTAGATGTTCAGCAGATGATGGCCATTAACCAATATCCTGTCCAATCCCAAACAATACAACCAGCCTACACGGCTCCCCAGTCAGTCCCTCCTGTAGTTTCCATGGCCAACACCATCATACTGCCCGTCGGTTCAACATCCGTGCCAGTTGTTAGCTCACCCATGATCTTACCTTTCGCTCCACCTGTCTCCATCCCTCTACCCCCTATCATACCTACTCCCTCACCCATCATCCTACCACCACCTGGGCCGAACCAACCCTCCGCCGCCACATTATCCTCCGCTAGACAGCCACCTACCAATCCGACCACACTACGGAGCGGGCGCGTCTTTCGCCGCTCGTACCCACCTATATCCACCACCACCACTTCCACAAACCCCCAGCAGATCCTGCAACCGCCACAGCAACAACAACCTCAGCAGCAAACACAACATGAGGGGTTGATTGAGCCACTACCCGGAACCCACTATGATATCCTCAAGCACCTGGATCATATGCCAGCCAAGATCTCCATTCTGGAGTTGATAAAGAAGTCTAAAGAGCACCAGGAAGCCCTAAGGAATTTCCTGCAGAAGGTAGTTGTAAATGAAGACATGCTGGCTGATAAGCTACCTAGTACCCTGGCCATGGTGACTCGCGGGCCGGCAATCACTTTTGCAGAAAGCAAACTAGCACCCCCAGAAGCCAGGAGGCTCCCACTCTGCGTCACCCTAGTCATTAATCATGTAGCAGTGGGAGCGGCATTGGTCGATACGGGGGCATCCATAAATGTCTGCCTGCTGAGCACTCTGAGGGCCTGCGACCTATCAGAAGGCATGCTAAGACCAACACCCACACCATTGCCGCATATGACAACCCCAGAAGATCTGCCGCATATGATGGTAACTGTGCAAGCTGAACTGGGACCCCTCGCCGTCACAGTAGACTTCTACGTCCTATATATTGATCCCATGTTCAAGGCCATCCTAGGGCGTCCATGGCTGGAAGTGCTCGGGGCTGTGCAATCTACCGCACACCAGTGTCTGAAGTTCCCCTTCCAAGGGTGAATTATCAAAGTCAAGAGCATAGCCACCACCCACTCCATAGATGCCCTCCACGATACCCACCTCCCAGCCGTGTGCCCAGCCAACAAACCCATTGTCTCAGTGCTAGACATCAACTACCCCTGGAGCTACACGTTCCAGTCCAAGCGAGAGGTCAACCTAGCCCGGGTCAATGCGGTCAAGAGAAAAGAGCCACTAAGCACAAAGGGTGGCAAATTATGATGAAGCTGGGGTATGAAGAAGGCAAGGGATAGGGGCAGAGCTACAGGGTATAGTCAAATCCATCCCTGATGTTGTCATGAAGAGCCGATGGGGCCTAGGGTACAGGGAGAAATCCAAACCATGGCCATCCAGTACATCCACTCTCAAGGCCGACCGAGAACCACTCACCTGGACACTTTGGTGTCACTTTATCAGAGGGCCTACCCAACCTAGATACAACACTGTGATAGTCGAAGCAGAGCTATCACAGCACGAGGTGCATGGCCGGAACTTCTCTCAGCACATGGCCCCGTTGTTGACCTATGGAGCCCTAGAAGCTCTTCACCCAAAGAAGAGGAGAAAAACAGGGGACCCGGAGGCTGAGTGGTATAGATGGTTCGACATAGAAGACATCACCATCGCCTTCAGCCGACTGTTCTGGGAAGAGGAGAGAACCTGGCCGCCAGCTGCAGAGGAGTTGCTACATCCACCCATTGCCATCACGTCCAAAAGGCAGCACATCAGCGATGCCGCAGACATAGGAGAGCTGGACATCCCCTACGAAGAGGGGAAGACCATTGATGAGCTCTAGAGAGGCACCTGCCTAGCCATCCACCCATCCCTCCTGGATTCCCTCCTCCCCAGTCTAGTCCCATCCTCTCCTCCTTTGCTGATCCAGCTGACTCCCCAGCTCCTCACGGCGGCGCACAACTTCCTCACACCCGAGCTCCCACCGGCTGTCCTCTCCGCTCTTCAAGCTGATCCAGGTGACCACGAGGTCACCCTCTCCTGCTGCATGCTCTACTCCGATCTCAAAAAAAAAACGTCCACTTTCAAATGCACGTTGAGGTGGAGGAGCCGGCATACGTCCTGCACTCTTCTGATCAGAGGCACCCCTCGGCTGGGATTTCCCCTCCTGCTCCTTCATTAGGAGCCATTCTCTTCGAGGACACCATGTCCTCCTCCAGTCCTGTAGAGTCATCTAGCTTAGGAGAGTCTAGCACCAGTGAGTTTAGCTTTAGTGTAGATAGGCCTAGGGTAGAAAGTCAGGTCAGCCCGCTACCCTCAAAATCCAAGCATCGCCCTAGGAAGCAGCGGGGAAAGGCTATTCCCCAGAGATATCTTCAAGAGTTAGCTCGGCGGTGTCAAGCGTTGCTATTAATAGAGGAGTTCATGAGAGAAGCACTGGTGTTCGAAGAAGTGCTTGAGCAGGATGGGGTGTTCATAGACGACGGATTTGGTGTTTACAAAATAATGAATGATGAGGACCCAGTCGATGAAGAGGATAGCGAAGTAGATGACGCTGCCAAAAAATATGCCAGTGGAGTAAGAAGGTTCGATGAGCCCACAATGGCAGTGGATGAACCTACTAAGGAAGTCAACCTCGGAACAAAAGAAGATCCCAGGATTGTGATTATCTCAGCAAATCTCCCTCCTGATGAGAAGAGGAACTGGTGCAAATCCTGAGGAAAGATGGAAAAGTTAGAATCTGCGAGACTTGAATAAGCTGTCCGAAGGACGACTTCCGCTTCCTCACCTTGATGTGCTGATCGAAGGCGGGTAAGAAATGGGTACAGGTCCCAAATTCTACCCTGAGGATCCATCCTTCACCAGCCCTGGGAACGTACTGCTACGTAGCATGCCATTTGGGCTGAAGAATGCCGGGGCTACCTACCAGAGGGCGATGATGTCCATATTCCACGATATGATCCATGTCTATGTTGACATCTACGTGGATGACATCTTGGTGAAGTCGAGAACCTGGAGAGAACACCCCGAGATCCTAGCCAAGGTGCTGTAGAGATCTAGTGAGTATCAGCTGAAAATGAACCCAAAGAAGTGCGTGTTCGGGGTGTCGTCAAGAAAACTGCTAGGCTTCAAAGTTAGTAAGCGGGGCATTGAGATCGACCCAAACAAGGCCAAGGCAATAGCAGAGATGCCGCCTCCAAAGAACATCTCACAACTGAGAGGGCTAATCGGGCGTTTGCAATTCATCAGAAGATTTATCTCCCAGCATTCGCAAAGATGTCGCCCGTTCTATGATCTCTTAAAAGGAGGGGCAAAATTCGAATGGAATGACAAATGCCAAGCAGCCTTCGATGAGCTGAAAAGTTATCTCATGAATCCCCCAGTCTTACAGCCTCCTGTACCCGGAAAACCGCTAATCCTATATCTCTCAGTCATTGAGGACTCCCTAGGAGCTGTCCTGGCACAACATGACGAGTCTGGGAAAGAAAGGGCAGCGTACTACCTCTCTAGGCTCTTCAACACCGCCGAATCCAAGTTCACCACCGCGGACAAAACTTGTGCCGCACTCGTGTGGGTAGTCCAAAAGCTCAAGCACTACTTCCTAGCCCACGAGGTCAAGCTGATCTCAAGGATGGATCCACTCCGATATCTTCTTGAAAAGCCCGTCCTCTCTGATTGGCTGGCGCTGGCAGAGCTTCCTCTCTCAGTTTGATATATCCTTTGTGGCCCAAAAGGCTGTCAAGGGGTATGCCATCGCCGAGCATCTAGCCCATCTCCCACTCCCTCACAGTGATTCCCTTCGAGAGGAATTCCCCGATGAGGAACTCTCAGTCATAATCAAAGATCTCTTCTGGTCCCTTCACTTCGATGGTGCGCTCAACTCTCAGGGACGGGGCATTGGAGTTGTGCCGCTTACCCCGGAAGGTATTACCATCCCCTTTGCATATCAACTTACCTTCGCCGCTACTAATAATATGTCCGAGTATGAAGCTCTCCTTGCTAGCCTTAAACATGCTTACTTGCTGGGGGCATCGCACCTCAGAATTATAGGAGACTCTCAGCTCGTCCTGCGGCAGGTGATCTCAACTTACCGCACTCATGACCCAAAGCTCATGCCATATCAAGACCTGGTCACGTTATTGGTGAGGCAGTTTCGCAAGCTCATCTACATCCATACTCCCTGTTCCCAAAACATCCTGGCCGACTCTTTGGCGTCGCTAGCCTCATCCCTATCCTTCCCTCTGAGTCTCCAGACTGAGACAATCATTGTCCAGCGTCTCAATGTTCCATCTACCCAGGACCCTTGGTTTAGCGACCTTAGGGCAACCTTAGAAGAGAGGGCTAGGAAAAGAGGAGCGCAGCAGGTCATGATAATTGAGCTCGAGGAAATCCTGAATGAAGAGGAATTGCCATGGTACTTTGAGATAGAGCAGTACTGCAGGGATGGGACATATCCTGAAGGGGCAAGTGCAGAAGACCGCAGGGCCATCAGAAGAGCCGCCTTAAGGTACACAGTTGTCGGAGAAGTTCTGTACAGGCGAGCCCTTAATGGAGTCCTTTTAAGGTGCCTTACCGATGACGAAGCTTGGAAAGTGGTGGAAGGGGCCCATGCTAGTGAATGCGGAGGGCACGTTAACAGTCAAATGCTCGCGAAGAAGATTATTAGGCAAAGCTATTACTGGCCAACCCTAGAGGAAGACTGTATCATCTACGTCTGTAGGTGTATCAAGTGCCAACTCCATGCCGATAAGATCCATGCCCCTTCCTCCTCACTATATCCGCTCTCCACACCATGGCCATTCTCCATGTGGGCTTTCGACATTGTCGACCCTCTTGGTGACTCTAATGCTCAAACCAAACAAAAGTCATTTATCCTAACTGCGACTGAGTATTACACCAAGTGGGCAGAAGCTGAAGCCTTCACAGAAATCAAAGCATCCACGGTGTGCCGCTTCATCATGAGAAACATCATCTCGCGGTTCGGAGTGCCAAGCAGTATCGTCACGGACAATGGGCCGCAATTCATCGCACAAGAGCTCCAGGACCTCTATAAGAAATACAACATCACGCTGCATCATTCATCGCCGTATTACCCACTAGGCAATGGCCAAGCTGAAGCAACTAACAAAACCCTTCTTAAAATCGTGAACAAAACCTGTGAGTCGCATAAATTCGCCGACTGGCCGGAAAAGATAATAGAGGCTCTATGGGCCTACCGTACCTCCGTCCGCACTCCCACGGGGTAAACCCCATACGCTCTCACTTATGGAATGGAGGCGGTAGTTCCATATGAGATCCTAATTCCTTCACTAATAGTCCAACTAGACAAGGAACTTAATCTTGATGAACGTCGAGAGGCGTTACTAGTCCAATTGGAACTCTTAGATGAAAGGCGGCTTATGGCAGCCGACCATGTGCTTTCCTATCAAAGGCGAATCTCAAGGTCTTTTCAAAAGAAGGTAATTGAACGAAAATTCCAAGAGGGTGATATGGTCTTGAAACGCATCTTTATCAAACCCGGAGGTCCTAGGTCCAAACTGCAACCTAATTGGGAGGGTCCGTACATTGTGAGGGAAGTGTACCCCGGAAATGCTTACCGCTTAACTAATGTCGAGGGCATCGAACTGTCACATCCGTGGAATGGGTTGTACCTCAAACGTTTCTATCCTTAGGCCTATAGGTGTGAGGCCACAACACCTAGATCGGGGAGTAGCCCCGTGTTGGGAGTCCAAGATACCTCTCTAATCGCCAAGGGTCGCTCTAAGTTAGGATTAACACACACGCACACGGCAATCCCGAATAACTACACTTGGTAGATGCTGCAACTATGAGGGCTCTACTCTAGCGATGCATCGGTCATTCTCTCCTAATCGGTCGAAGTGTAGGGGCAAAGGGTTTGTAAAGGAGAGGTCACCAACCTACAGCATACCCCGACGAGAGGAAGCCTCAAATAGGGACGGTCAAAATAACAAAGGGGCAAAGAAGCAAAGAAACAAACAAGAAAAGAAGATCCATAACACAACAGGGGCATGGCAAAGAGTGGCGAAGTCCCTACGGGACACTAATGAGCTCGGTTGTACGCATGCCCCAAAGCAAGGCAAGTCCATAACAAAAGACCATAAAGTCCCTCCACAACAGACCCAATCTCTGAAGGGTATGTTGTAGGAAGTAGCCGAACCCAACATCCCTATACCTACACAAGACTTTCCTGAAATGATCATCCATTTCCCCCTATAAGACCGAATCACCTCTTGGGTAGGGCTTAATTAGTCGCGACCTTCGACTAAGGGTAGTTTTCCGAGGCGTTGTCACCCCTTACGCACGTCCTAACTTAGAAAGTCCTGTGGTGAGAACCAGAGGTGATCAAGATTCCTAACCAGCGGCTCGAATCGGTTTAAGTGTTGTGGCCCGAAGATGCGAGTACCTTCCGTCTCGCGTGTCTTATTTTAGGAAGGGCTAACGCCAGCTTTAGGCGTTAACAAAAACTCCAAAAATATCAAATATTTCCAAAACTCCAAAAAAATCAAATATTTCCAAGACTCTAAAAAAAATCAAATATTTTCAAATCTCCAAAAAAATTAAATATTTCCAAAACTCCAAAAAATCAGATATTTCTATAACTCAAAAAAAATCAAATATTTCCAAAAAAACTCAAAAAAATCAAATATTCCCAAAACTAAAAAAAACAAATATTTCCAAAACCCTAAAAATCAGATATTCCAAAAAACCTCAAAACATTAAATGATGTTTTCAAAATTCCAAGCCGTTTGCATACATGCATTTCATTTGATTATTCGCATCTCTCGCCTATTTAATAAGGCTTAGCCCCTTGACTAATTATCAAGGTCGGTCATTCGTCACATTTTAAGGCAAGGGTTAGGCCTAAGAGCGGATCTGACTTGTTTCGTGGTTGTCTAAGTGTGCAGGACGGAAAAGAAAGTGGCACTCATATCTCACTCGTCACTCTCACTCAGTCGCAAACCATAAAATATAAAAGCTTCCATTCCATTCGTATCATGTACACCATCATGACAAAAGGAAGAAGCAAAAGGTACAAACCCTCAACTACTCTGCCCCGTACCCTCATGCGGGCGGGGAGATGGAGGGGCCATCGCCCTTGGCCCGGTCTCGCTCCCCTCCGGCGCTCTCTCACGCCGTCGTCGCTCCTCCTCCTCGTTCCTCCGCCGTCCGGAGGAACCCATCAGATAGTGTCCAGAGGACCCGCTCGGGATACCGCTCCTGCTGATCACCGATCGGCTGCGTCCGACCAAGGCTAGGGCCCTCTCCAGACCCTTCATCTCGGATCGCAGCATGTCGCTGCAATGCCTCTCCTCCCCTAGCTGGGTGCGGAGGTCCCCGGCCTCGGTGCGGAGTCGCGCCGCCTCCTCCGCCTCCTAGTGCCAGCGCGCCACCTCCACCGCCTCGTGCTACCAGTGTGCCGCCGCCTCTGCCTCCTAGCGCCACCGCGCCACCTCCGCTGCCTCAGGGCGTAGGCGTAGCTCCGCCATCTCCACCTCCAGCGTGGTCGTCTGCGCCAGGGCGGTCCTCAGCTCCTGCTCCTGCAATATCAAACATCTTGTCAGAACTTACAAAAGAAGCAAAATCCCAGGGGCATCTAAGTAAGTAACTTACCCGCTCCCGCAGCTGGGCGAGGGCGTCCTCCGCTCGAGCCGCCGCCGACGCTAGCTGGCCTTCCAAGACGGAGCGGCCGGGATCCTCTCGGGAAGAGGAGGCGCCTCCCACCATCTGCTGGGCCCTGTCCAACTCTGCCCGCTGCAAAAGAGACATCAGGGGTCAGTCAACCACAATTAGAAACAGAAGGGTAGGGTGCAGAGTGCCTACCAGCTGGTCCACCACCGCGTGAAGATCATCTCGTTGTTGGATGGTGGAGTGGAGGATACCCTCGAGCGAGGAGATCTGCCCCTCAGGGTCAAGCTGCAAGCACAAGCCAAGTGAGTCACACAATTAACTAAGAACTCAAAAGAGACTGAAAGCAGTAAAATACGTACCGGTCGCCGGGTCCCCTTGTACACCTGGGCCCCGTACCTCTGGGCATAAGCCCGATGTAGTCCTCATCGCTGGTAGCCTCGGAAACCACCTCCTTCCCTCGCCGCTCCCAGTCATCCAGCTGCTCCCGGACCCGGACCGTCCAGTCCGTGACCTGCTGGATTCCCCGGATGCTGTGACCTGGCCTCTCCCATGACCTCTGTCGGGTCGGGAACTCCACCACCGCCTGGTGGAGTCCAAGTGTCCGCACCACTAGCCGGTGGTGGAGGGGGACCACCGTGTTAAAACAGTGAAGCCAAATGTCCCTACCGAAGTAGGGACGGCCCCGCTCCACCCACAGCTGGGTGGCGTCGTCCTCCCCGACATAGGGAGTCCACCGTACTTGCGCACCACAAGCAAAGACCCGTCAGTCAATTGTCAAATAAGCAAAGTAAAGGAAAGGGTTAAGGCTAGAAGTACTCACATGACCAAATGGGATGGTGTACAATGTGTCGTGGATCAGGGTCACCTGGCGCCGCAGGGACCGCTCGTCTCGGCAAAACCGCCAGCGCTGTAAGAGAGGTACCGCACCGCGTCACCTCGCCACTCCGCGGCCCAGGGAGGGGAGGTGGTAGTATGCCCACACTTGCAAAAGCAACAAAAGTTAGTGCCACATTTAATGAGTAGAAAGCAGCAAAGGGTAAGGGTAGAAACGTACCTGTAGGAGTGGGAAGAAACCCGCGACACCTGTCTCCCTGCTGGAGGTGCCCAAACTGTCAAAGAGGTGGGCCAGGAGAGCCGCACCCCATGCGTAGTTGCCCATGCTGGACAGATCCTCCAGCAGGGGCAAGCACTGGCAGCCAACTGGGTCCCCTTTGGTCCCCAGGATCAGTTTCCCGATCACGAGGGTTAGGAACCGCCGCAAATCTTTGTTCGCTGCATCTCCCTCTTCCTCCGCCATTGCCGCTCTGGCATCCTCCATCATCCGACCCATGTACTCCGCCTGTCCCTCTCCTGTCTGGCGGCGCACACTCGCCACCCCCAAGCTCGCCTGAAGCACTGTCCGCTGCACCAGCGATGATCACTCTCCCCTTACCGCCAATCCATGTAGTCTCTCCACTGGCTCCTGGTAACTGGTATAGGTGGTCCCGGTCACCGCCTGGCCGTCCACGCGCAGGCCGGTGATCCGCACCACGTCCTCTAACGTAGGGACCATGTGTCCCCACGGAAAGAGGAACGTGTGGCACTCCAGGTCCCATCTCTCCTTCAACGCTTGGATGAGTGCCACATCCGGCGCCAGCTCCTCCAAGAGCAAAAAAGGCCCAAACCCCATACCCTCCAGTCGACGTACCTGGAAGTCCGGTAAGCTGTCGTAAATTGCCCGGATCACTGCCCATCCTAGTCGGGACCGCAACTCACTCTGCAAAGCAAACATCAAAAGGGTCAGAAGTCGGAAGGAAAATGCCCAAAGCACTCTCTGCTCTGATAAAACGACAATGGGTCTGTCGCCTTCTGAAGGCGACAGAACCCCCGTTGCATTAAGGATCACCATTGCGACAGACACCCTGTCGCCTTCTATAAGGCGACAGGGAGGCTGTCGCCTTCCCTCTGGTAATGCGACAGGCCCCCTGTCACATTATCAGGGCCACCCTGAAACGGAATTTTCCCATTTTTCGGCCGTTCCCATCAGGCAAACAGCCCTACACTCGGGTGCTCCGCACCCCCACACCCCGCATTCAAGGTTTAAAGTTCGAGAACCTACCTTCTTGGGCCCAACGGGCTCATCCTCGTCGCCCATGAACTCTTCCTCCATCGGCATGACCGGAGGGACTTCCGGGGCTGCCGTCGATGTCCCCTCACCCGGTTGACGTTGCCGGATCGACTTCTTGCACCGCCAGCCACCGCCATCGCCGCCTTGGCCATCTCCACCACCTTCCATCGCCGGTTTTTTTTAAGGGGAGAGAAAGAGGGAAGGAAGAGAGGAGAAGAAAGGAGGAAGAAGAGGAAGGGGAAGGGGGGCTCGCCGGCCGGTGATCGTCGGAAAAGGAGGCTTCGTCGGAGAGAAAGAGGAAAGGAGGAGTGGAAGAAGGGTGTCGGTTCGCCGGAAGGGGGGGAAGAGAAAGAGAGAAAGAGAGGAAGAAGAGAAGAGGCGCCTGGCCCGGAATTTGAATTCGCCTCGGGAGCTGTGAAGGCGACCACACCCCCGTCGCCTTCTTGTATGAGGGTTGCGACAGGCCCTATGTCACATTTACTTTAGTGAATGCGACAATGGGGCTGTCGCCTTGATGATGGCGACATACCCCATGTCGCCTTCTTAGGCCAGTGCACAAAAAACCCTAAAAATCAATGCTCATTGCAACAAATCAATGCTTACATCAAATAAAAGCTATGAAGATGGAAAGAACAACGTGTCTCACTCCCGTTACATTAAGCACACTCTCACCACACCAAGTCCCATCAAAGCCTGAAAAGTACAGTCAAGTCTCTCCCTCTGGCTCACGGTCCTCAAGTGGCCGAAGCTTCTCATGCTCCCAGAGGTACGCCTGGTACGTCTCCCGGTCCTCGTCAAGTCTCGGCGGAAGTGCGTGCGTGGCGCACGCCCTCCACAAGGCCAACGCGCTCCGCACGGCCTGCTCATCCTCCAAGGTCCCCAGGCGTCGTCTCTTCACAGGAGGCAAATGTGACGGCGGAAGTACTCTTGTCCTCAGCTTCCCGATCTGCAAGTAGCACCGCTGCGGGTTGTAGAGCACGGTCGCCATGTTCCCTATTAGTTGCAAGTCCAAGCCGCGTCCGACTGGTAGCCGGATCTCCACTCCGCGAAGCGCCGCTACGCCCAAAGCGAAGTGCTCCACCGGCAAGGTACTGAAATAAAGGCGCCACGCACTCCAGGTCTTCTTGTCCACCGTCCTGCATAAAACCTTGTCAGAAAACTTGGCCGCGCCACCGATAAAGTTCAAAGGATGGCACCCGAAGATTCGACTGTCGGTGGTAGGATTGTCAATAGGTTTAAATTTTATCCTCACACCAAACCAACACTCCAATAGGATCATGGAGCCATAAAGGAAACCCCCCGTGGAAGCCGAGGTGAGACCCGAGTAAAGATACGCCAAGACGGTGTGAGAGAGTGAAAGTCCCCGCCATACCCCACTTATGGCACTCAAGCTAGTGTAGTCTATGAGGTGATCCCCAGACGGGAAAAGCACCACCCCACACAAGCATATGGCCACGGCCTTGGCTATCTCACGGTGGTCTACGCTCTTGTCCTTGCACTGGGATATGACCCACTTAGACAAAGGCACTAGATGGATGAATTGTGGGCTAACCATGGTATGGACATCCCTCGGATCGGTCATGAACTCCCCTAGAATAAGCTTCGGGTTAATGGGCTCGACGGTATAGCTTATGCTTTGCTCGTCCCCCGGCATGGTTTTAGGGAGAGCAAGAAAGGCTTCGACCTCCTCTAGAAGGACGGTTGCCTCGAACTTGGGAAAAATGAATGTATGGGTTTGTGGGTGCCACAATTCTATCAAGGTCATGATGCTATGCCAATCAAATGAGATCTTGTGGTAATTATGGGCCACTACCAACACCCCACCTAAACCCCACTCTCTCAAGAACCTAATGACAAACATGGGTAGAGATTTGATCATCGGGGCGATCCAATTGAGTTTTGAGTAACGGCGGGATCCCGGGAAGAGCTAGAAGAGAAGGAAAAGGCAAAAGAGACGGGAGGAAGGAGAAGAATAAAAATTAAAGAACAAATTCGTAGCTCAAAATGCATGAAAATTGAAAACACCAAAACTCACCTCCCTCACTTCCTTGCATCGGCTCAAGTGGTTGGGGACGTCCGTCACCCTCATGAGTGCTTCATACATCGTCTGAGCACGCTTCGGACCTTCATAAGTCGTCTCCCCATCCATGGAAGCAAGAGGAGCTCTCTTCATGGCCATAGAAGCTTGCAAACCTTGAAGAAAAGAAGAGAGAAGAGAGAGCTACGAATTTGGCCTCTCATCCCCTTTATTTATAGAGCCTTAGCACTCCTATCCCTGCTTGGAAGGGGAAGGGAAGACCCATTAGGAGTGGGACTTGGAGTAGGAAGCAATAAGAATCCTAATGAGAGTCAAAACCAAGTTGTATGATGAAAGCTTTTGAGCTCGGGCTGTGCATTCTGGTGTCGCGACATATCGCTATGTCACCTTCTTAAGTCTAGGGTTGCGACAAGCCCTATGTCGCCTTCTGATCAGTCTATGTTGTGTTACTTATTCCTTTGTGACTGTTCAGAATATTTGGACATATGCTTTGATGGTTCATTATTTGGTGCATTTGCATTGTATCATGTCTATCTTTACTGCTTTGATTATTGAAAACCCATAAAAATCAGAAAATGTAGGAAAATCCATAAAAATCCATAAAATCCAAAGACGTCCGGTAAGTCAGGTAAGTATCTCTAACCCTAATCTCTTCGCATTATTATATGATATCTACGCTATTATATCATCTCAAGGACCGGCTGGTTCCCAGTGTGTTATGGGATCTGAGTTCCCCTTCATAAAAAATGAGGATGATCTAAGCGCACACTGCTAATCGCTGGATAGGCCGTTGGGTGATATGACTCGGGGACGATGGATTCTATCGCACGTCGAGGATGCGAAGTGTCTTGACCCTTGCTCATATTGTCTAGCAATATTATCCTTGAATACTCGTTATTTTTTCCTTTCTTTGCATTTGTTTTTATGATTTCCTTTTATTTAGCCCAGCATGCATCATGTAGGAATTTTGAGCTTCATGAATCATGATTTGTCAAAGTCAGCTTCCCAATGATGTCCCAACCCAAATCCTCATTTTAGACAAGGATTCCACTCCGAATTTGAAAGTTTTCCTCGAGCTTGCAGCTCGGTCCAGTTTGCCAGTATGGTTCCTATGAACGATTCCCCTCATCCCCATTCATTACAACAGTCATTCCTTTATCCCCGATCCGCTCATTAGTCGTGACCCGCTCGAAGGCCAGACTCGAATCGACCCGCCGGGCAGCACCTATCCCCTAATGAACAAAACCTACACGCTAAAGATAGCCAGGTACCTCTTGAATCAGGAGGTTGATCATTCTTTTCTTTTGATTTTCATTCATCCAAAATAGGAACCATCCTCACACTCTATTCCCAGCCATGATCAAGGTCAGCCGGATAATTCTCGCTGTTTATTCGTCCAGAATGGGTGTCTCTTTACCTTGATGCCCGCTTTTCAGCTCATTCCGTTTCATTTCTGCTTCATCGTCGTTTCACGCCACTTTCGCTCCATCACCGCTCCACACCCTTGCAAAGCAGGCATCAAGGAGGGGCAATCTGTAGACACCCATTTCTGACCCATAAGTCGAGCAAAATCCCTTGTCGTACCATTGATACCCCACGTTGGCTCATCATCGTCAAGCTGACTTTCTCCGATCATGACATCATTTCCATTAGTTCATCGCCCTGGAGGACCCTTCCTGGTCAAATCAATCTCTTTCACTATAACTCTCTAAGTTAAGAGTCCGATGTTTCAATTCTGAAGACTGCGCATGGTTGATTGGACGCATTACATGCCAAAATACAGAAAAGAACAGAAAACAACAGGCCCTAGGTCACCTTCCTGAAAATGACATCCCCTATGTTGCCATCATAATTCCATATTTTAAATCCTCATAAAATCGAAAATGACTCAAGTCACCTTCCATATGAGGAAGGCGACATATCGAGTAGTCGCATTCAGGAAGGCGACACTTAGGTCGTCGCATTCTGGACCTTAAACAGGAAACTCTGTCACGTCCCGAGAATTACACAGCGGATATTATTTTGAATAATTCGAGTCTATAATTTGAGACGTGAACAGTCGGAAAATAAGCCTCTAGCTAGCACGCACTAAATGTGTATCAACACAACATCATAATAGGGCCCAAATGTGAACTCAATTATAAATTGTATTCAAAGTGGAAACTATTACAGGACTAAGACTCAATAAAACAAAAGTACATGATACCTCACTTCCTACTACAAGAATCTAACACTCGAAATAAACTAACTATAGGTAGACTCATAATTGGAACGCTCTTCACTCGGACGCATTCCCATCCTCGACTTGCTCTTCCTCTTGAACATCATAGTCACCTAGATGGGGTAAAAGTAGGGAATGAGCAAACTAGCCCAGTAGGATTTATATCTCAATGTGCGGGCAATGATATAAGTGATTAACATTTTAGAACTAGGAAAGTACGATAAATGATATGCAAGTACGAATAAAACACGTTAAAACATGATATATAAAACAAGCTAGAGAGAGAGATCATGATAGAACAAGATTGATGAACAAGATGACAAGAGAGAACTAGAAATAGATCACTTTGTACAAGCACGCAAGATTCCAATTGATGTCAAGAACGCAGGATATCACTAATTGCATTAAATGCAGGATGGCCATATCACGCAAGCAAGCAAGCAAGAATGTACGAGCACGATCAAGTAACACTAATCCGGCACGTAGACACTAATGTACACCGAGAAAAGATACATCAAGAATGTACACCAGGACACGTGTATGTGGTATTGTATCTATCATTCAACAAGCAAGAAAGTACTCCCAGCGCAGATGCAACGCCAGTAATCATTATACCCAATGGTTAACAGTATATCTATGACTCGCCGTCATTGGGGCTAGATTGGAGCCCTTGGACACACGCCGTGCCCTGTCAGCATCTCATGTAAATTTTTAAATGTAGATACCCACAGTCATTAATAATGGCCAATGAGAGTTTCAAAACGTAGCATGTGTAATGTCATGTTCATGATGATGATGAGAAGAAGTAATAATTAAATTGAACATGATTTCATGAGAACAATGGTCAAGAGATAAATTCGGCAGCATAACGGTACAATTTATACTTTCGTTCAATCTTTACATTAATAGCTTTAGTCTAGTTTGTAAGTCACACTCACGAGATCAAGAAGAGAAAGGAAGTGCACGCTATCTCCAGGGAACTTCAATGGTACAACCAACTCGTCGGCCATGTGGGAATCCATGGTCAGAGGAGATTTACGGAGGCCTTGGTGAAAAGGTCGCTAGTCTACCGATTCGGAATGACCGGTAGAGAGTTTCCAATTTCCCAAGAAAAGGGCTGCCTAGATGTGCAAGTGTGTAGTGATGTACGAGTGTCTCAATTCACAAAGCATCGGTCTTAACTCACGGAAAGTACTTAAAATGATGGCATGACATGAAACTATGCACTTTAACAAATCATGGTTTACAAGATTTTTATGGCAACAAAATTATCATTTTAGTCAAGCTAGAATAGTAAGAAGAGTAAATCATAAGTTGCCTGAATGATCACGTCATTAGGAGAGCAATTAGAATATCGTTCATGTAATTATAGATTTTAAATGTGTTAATCACTTTTAAGCCATTAAAAGACATCATGTAATGCTCAGACACAAGATATGTAATTTACACACTAGACACCATGTTAAACTGACCTCGGGTTAGCATGATAATACCTTGTAGAACCATTCTATAATAGTTCAAAACTCACACATGAAGAGTGGCATAAAACGACAGAAACCGGAACATATGCCTTTTAGGAAGTAGATGTAGTCCCAACCCTTCCACTTCTAGAGTCATAACTCACTAATTTCAAATGAAAATCTGACACATGAATATACCACATTGAAGCCCTTTGAATAAGGAATCCAACAAAAAACACGGCGCATCAATCCGAGGTCTATAGAAAAAGTTACAGCCATTTAAGCGAACACTGCGCAGAGGCCAGGTCGCGACACGAAACTAGTTGCGTTCTGAATGCGACAGGACGATACCTCGCCTTCTAGAGAAAGGTTTTGGGTTGCCAAATACACCCAGTTCGACTCATACTTGGACTGGGTTGATATAGGGAACTTATAAGGCTTATAACTCCTAATCTAGTGCTTTTGGGATAAAACTTTCAACATGAAAATTGTCAAGAACATCTAGTAGAAGAACTTTGATGTTGGTGGTTAGATCTAAGTCAATCTCGAATCTCATGAAAAAACATGAAGAACGAAAAAGGAAGTGCAACCCGAAAAGACAATTTCCTGTAGCGGCTTTCCTACAACACTTATAACTCTCTAAGTAATGATATTTAGACAAAAGTCTCAACATAAAAGTTGTAGGGAACATGAAATAGGTGCAAACTATGATTTTTAAATAATTTTAGACGACCTCAAGATGTATGATAAATCGACTTGAACAGGAAAGGACCCTGACAGGCGCGACTTTGGCAAAACGCCTATAACTCATGATGTACTAAATGGAAAATGATGAAATCAGTGGGAAATGAAAGTTAACTTGATGCTCTACACATTGGTGTTATGTTAAGGTTTGGCCCGAGAAAACCTACCTTTTGGGTTGAAGAAGTCCCGTTATTCCAGAAAACCCGTGTTCAGACCACTTGGAGGAAAACGCTTACTACTCCGTGTATACTGCATGGAATTTGGGTATTCCACTTGGGTTAGAACGTAGACTTGACCCTCTTTCCAGAAGTATAGGCCTTGCAAGGTTTGGTTATGGTTTGACTCACCTTTGGTCGACTTCAAGTGGATGGTTTGTGCAGGTCGCAGCAGACAAGAAGGGGAAGAAGAACGGCTTGGTGTGGACGATCTCCTGCTCCCCAGCCACCAAGAACTCCTCCACTCGACCCCAGTAAGTTCTAAACTCGTCCCTAGGGTTTGGGTGAAGAGTATTTAAGTAACCATGGTGTTTAGGAGTCCTATTATAACTAAGAAAGAAGGGTTGCGGGATTGGCATGTTGGTTTCCTATTTTTGATGATTTCTTCCTCCCTTTGAGTGTGTGAGGCATTACGAAACATCCCCTCATAGTTAGGCACGAATTTGGGTTGCCATGAATGCATGATTGCATCCCAATTCAACTCTAATTGCCTCTTTTTAATTTCAACTTATTTATGGTTACGAATTTCTATGTATTTTCTAGCATTATTTGATTTTTGGGCCAAATGTTGCCCATTGGCCCAATTATGATAATTGTTCATCAATATATAATGTTGGAAGTCTCCCCAATACTTTTATTTAATTTTTGATTGCGTCGTATTTCCGTGTTAACGGTTTTCCGACTTGTTTCCTTATTTAGATAATCGGTCGCAATCACTCTTAAACAAAGCCCAAATGATTTTTATTGAACCAAATTTCTTGATGGGTCATTATAGGATATTATTTGAAGTCCATATATGATTTTTATTTAATTTTCTAACTCATCTGAGTACGTGTGATAATGGTTTTACGACTTATTCATGAATTACGATAATAAGTCGCGAAACACTTTAAACTTGGCTAATCTAATTTTTCATGGCACAAATTTCTTTGTGAAACATTTAGTAATAATATTTAGGGTTGATTTATAATTTTTACAGAATTTTCCGATGTGTTTTAGCACACACGATAATGGTACGTATGTTTTAAATACTCCGATATTATGGAAATTATTTATTTCCATTTATCTGAATTTTATATAATTAAAATTTCCGGAGTGCTACACCCTCCCCCACTTAAGAGAATTTGGTCCCCAAATTCATTGATCATTAATTGGATTTTGAAAGTTATGATCCTTGAGGTCGTTTCGGATTTAATTCCTCTAACTTGTTTCAACATCGTGGATGCTAGTCCAACATCTACACCTATAGCCACAAGTACTATTCATTTGGTTCCTTCCACTCATGTTTTCCCTTCCATGGTTGTTATAACTCCATCTTAATCCTCCAGATGAACTATGGTATCGCTACTAGATTATTCCTTTTCAATTTCTCCTTAATGATCTCCCCCACTTAGAAGTGTACCAATAAGAAAACATCATAACATCAGTCTAGGGTTTTAACAAATATACCTCCTTCCGGAAGCTCCGCTTGCATTATTGCATTCACGCGTCCTTGACGCTTTACCATTCCTTGGTTCCTTCCAACTTGGTCTTTTAGCAAGGGACAGTTCGGTATATGATGTTCGTGACTCCCGCATCGCAGGCAAGCCCCGGCCTTCTTCCAGCACTTGTCCGCTTGATGCCCAGGCTTGTTGCAAAATTTACAATATTCAACCGTCGTTGTTTCTTCTACTTTGATCTTTTTCTCCATGCTATAGTCCTTCCCCGTGGTTGGCCTTTTGTTGTTGTTATAGTTATTACTGTTGTTATTGGGGAAAGTTCCAGTTGTATCGACTGCTCCCCTTTTTGTAAAGGTCGGCTTTGAGATGTCCTTTCCCCTCATGCCTTCCACCTTAGCCATAGTATCTTCTACCAGTTGAGCTCTTTGGACCATCTCAATGTAGGTTTGAATGTTGTGTGGTCCGAGCCTTTCAATGAACATGGGCCTGAGCCCATCCATGAACCGATTGGCCTTTAGTCTTTCCATGCCCACCAGATGTGGGGCGTACATAGCCAGTCGTGCGAACTGAGCCTCATACTCAGCCACGGACATTCCTTTCTATTTTAGTGCGGAAAACTCCGCTGCCTAGTTCTCCTTGACTTTCTCAGAGAAATACTTTCCCCGGAATATCTCTAGGAATCCGGCCTACTCTAGTTCAGCTACATTTGGCAGGTGGGCCGAGGTGGCCTTCCACCATGCTCGGGCATCCTTGGTAAATTGAAAAGTGGCCAGTACCACTTTCTCCCTATTGGTGCATTGCATTACTTGGAAGATCCTTTCTATTTCTTCCTTCCAATTCTCTGCTTCGTCTAGGTCAAGGGATCCAGAGAAACGAGGAGGGTTTTAAAATCCTAAAATGCTGGTGCAGATCACCAGCTCCATTCCTTGCAGCGGCAGCCTGATTTCCAACATGTACTACATTTTGTAATGCTTGGGTCAGACCAGCCACAGTGTCTTGCATAGCTTGCCACTGGTTGCGGGCCATTGCAATTGAGTGTAGGAGTTATGAGGGTTCCTGAGGAAAGGATGGAAACCAATTAATGTCTCTAGATACATTATAAGAGTCAATGGGTAGGAGTGTTTAATTCTTGCTAACATATTCCCAGTCTCTACCCATTCTCACCAGGAACTGTATTTAATTTTCATGACCTAGGTTCCATAGGTATCTCCTATTCCTGAGACTTATCCTATTTGGTATTCCTAGGCTCTGATACCACTAAACTGACACGTCCCGAGAATTACGCAGCGCATATTATTTTGAATAATTCGAGTCGATAATTCGAGACGTGAACAGTCGGCAAATAAGCCTCTAGCTAGCACGCACTAAATGTGTATCAACACAACATCATAATAGGGCCCAAATGTGAACTCAATTATAAATTGTATTCAAAGTGGAAACTATTACAGGACTAAGACTCAATAAAACAAAAGTACATGATACCTCACTTCCTACTACAAGAATCTAACACTCGAAATAAACTAACTATAGGTAGACTCATAATTGGAACGCTCTTCACTTGGACGCATTCCCATCCTCGACTTGCTCTTCCTCTTGAACTTCATAGTCACCTAGATGGGGTAAAAGTAGGGAATGAGAAAACTAGCCCAGTAGGATTTATATCTCAATGTGCGGGCAATGATATAAGTGATTAACATTTTAGAACTAGGCAAGTACGATGAATGATATGCAAGTACGAATAAAACACGTTAAAACATGATATATAAAACAAGCTAGAGAGAGAGATCATGATAGAACAAGATTGATGAACAAGATGACAAGAGAGAACTAGAAATAGATAACTTTGTACAAGCACGCAAGATTTCAATTGATGTCAAGAACGCAGGATATCACTAATTGCATTAAATGCAGGATAGCCATATCACGCAAGCAAGCAAGCAAGAATGTACGAGCACGATCAAGTAACACTAATCCGGCACGTAGACACTAATGTACACCGAGAAAAGATACATCAAGAATGTACACCAGGACACGTGTATGTGGTATTGTATCTATCATTCAACAAGTAAGAAAGTACTCCCAGCGCAGATGCAACGCCAGTAATCATTATACCCCATGGTTAACAGTATATCTATGACTCGCCGTCATTGGGGCTAGATTGGAGCCCTTGGACACACGCCGTGCCCTGTCAGCATCTCATGTAAATTTTTAAATGTAGATACCCATAGTCATTAATAATGGCCAATGAGAGTTTCAAAACGTAGCATGTGTAATGTCATGTTCATGATGATGATGAGAAGAAGTAATAATTAAATTGAACATGATTTCATGAGAACAATGGTCAAGAGATAAATTTGGCAACATAACGGTACAATTTATACTTTGGTTCAATCATTACATTAATAGCTTTAGTCTAGTTTGTAAGTCACACTCACGAGATCAAGAAGAGAAAGGAAGTGCACGCTATCTCCAGGGAACTTCAATAGTACAACCAACTCGTCGGCCATGTGGGAATCCATGGTCAGAGGAGATTTACGGAGGCCTTGGTGAAAAGGTCGCTAGTCTACCGATTCGAAATGACCGGTAGAGAGTTTCCAATTTCCCAAGAAAAGGGCTGCCTAGATGTGCAAGTGTGTAGTGATGTACGAGTGTCTCAATTCACAAAGCATCGGTCATAACTCACGGAAAGTACTTAAAATGATGGCATGACATGAAACTATGCACTTTAACAAATCATGGTTTGCAATATTTTTATGGCAACAAAATTATCATTTTAGTCAAGCTAGAATAGTAAGAAGAGTAAATCATAAGTTTCCTGAATGATCACGTCATTAGGAGAGCAATTAGAATATCGTTCATGTAATTATAGATTTTAAATGTGTTAATCACTTTTAAGCCATTAAAAGACATCATGTAATGCTCAGACACAAGATATGTAATTTACACACTGGACACCATGTTAAACTGACCTCGGGTTAGCATGATAACACCTTGTAGAACCTTTCTATAATAGTTCAAAACTCACACATATGAAGAGTGGCATAAAACGACAGAAACCGGAACATATGCCTTTTAGGAAGTAGATGTAGTCCCAACCCTTCCACTTCTAGAGTCATAACTCACTAATTTCAAATTAAAATCTGACACATGAATATACAACATTGAATCCCTTTGAATAAGGAATCCAACAAAAAAAACGGTGCATCAATCCGAGGTCTATAGAAAAAGTTACAGCCATATAAGCGAACACTGCGCAGAGGCCAGGTCGCGACACGAAACCAATCGCGTTCTGAATGCGACAGGACGATACGTCGCCTTCTAGAGAAAGGTTTTGGCTTGCCAAATACACCCAGTTCGACTCATACTTGGACTGGGTTGATATAGGGAACTTATACGGCTTATAAATCCTAATCTAGTGCTTTTGAGATAAAACATTCAACACGAAAATTGTCAAGAACATCTAGTAGAAGAACTTTGATGTTGGTGGTTTAATCTAAGTCGATCTCGAATCTCATGAAAAAGCATGAAGAACGAAAAAGGAAGTGCAACCCGAAAATGCAATTTCCTGTAGCGGCTTTCTTACAATGCTTATAACACTCTATGTAATGATATTTAGACAAAAGTCTCAACATAAAAGTTGTAGAGAACATGAAATAGGTGCAAACTATGATTTTTAAATAATTTTAAACGACCTCAAGATGTATGATAAATCGACTTGAACAGGAAAGGACCCTGACAGGCACGACTTTGGCAAAACGCCTATAACTCATGATGTACTAAATGAAAAACGATGAAATCAGTGGGAAATGAAAGTTAACTTGATGCTCTACACATTGGTATAGGATATGTTACGGTTTGGCCCGAGAAAACCTACCTTTTGGGTTGAAGAAGTGTCGTTATTCCAGAAAACCCGTGTTCAGACCACTTGGAGGAAAACGCTTACTACTCTGTGTATATTGCATGGAATTTGGGCATTCCACTTGGGTTAGAATGTAGACTTGACCCTATTTCCAGGGGTATAGCCTTGCATGGTTTGGTTATGGTTTGACTCACCTTTGGTCGACTTCAAGTGGATGGTTTGTGCAGGTCGCAGCAGACAAGAAGGGGAAGAAGAACGGCTTGGTGTGGACGATCTCCTGCTCCCCAGCCACCAAGAACTCCTCCACTCGACCCCAGCAAGTTCTAAACTCGTCCCTAGGGTTTGGGTGAAGAGTATTTAAGTAACCATGGTGTTTAGGAGTCCTATTATAACTAGGAAAGAAGGGTTGCGGGATTGGCATGTTGGTTTCATATTTTTGATGATTTCTTGCTCCCTTTGAGTGTGTGAGGCATTAGGAAACCTCCCCTCATAGTTAGGCACGAATTTGGGTTCCCATGAATGCATGATTGCATCCCAATTCAACTCTAATTGCCTCTTTTTAATTTCAGCTTATTTATGGTTAAGAATTTCTATGTATTTTCTAGCATTATTTGATTTTTGGGCCAAATGTTGCCCATTGGCCCAATTATGATAATGGGTCATCAATATATAATGTTGGAAGTCTCCCCAATACTTTTATTTAAGTTTTGATTGCGTCGTATTTCCATGTTAAAGGTTTTCCGACTTGTTTCCTTATTTAGATAATCGGTCGCAATCACTCTTAAACATAGCCCAAATGATTTTTATTGAACCAAATTTCTTGATGGGTCATTATAGGATATTATTTGAAGTCCATATATGATTTTTATTTAATTTTCTAACTCATCTGAGTACGTGTGATAATAGTTTTACGACTTATTCATGAATTACGATAATAAGTCGCAAAACACTTTAAACTTGGCTAATCTGATTTTTCTTGGCACAAATTTCTTTGTGAAACATTTAGTAATAATATTTAGGTTTGATTTATAATTTTTACGGAATTTTCCGATGTGTTTTAGCACACACGATAATGGTACGTATGTTTTAAATACTCCGATATTATGGAAATTATTTATTTCCATTTATTTGAATTTTTATGTAATTAAAATTTCCGGGGTGCTACAAACTCAATCCGAAGTCAACTTGGACACATGCTATTGATGGAAATTGCTTCTTTTGGACGTCCAAATCACGACCAAATCCTCTCAAATTCAGAGGAGACCTTCCTAACATGTCCCTTTCCAAGTTCCAATAGCCCTTGCACAGCCATACTTACCCAGAGTCGGACTCTTGCCCATTATTCCTCTCAGACCCGAGTTGGGACTAATCACCCATAAGTACCTCGTCTCTGCATCTTTTTGGGCAAGGCCGGAGTCATTAGTTCGCTGAGCAAGAGAGCTTCACCTTCCACAAAGAGAGTTCTCCCTCCAGACGATCAGCAAGAGCCCTCCAGGGCATTTTCCCAGCAGCTACACAATCTCTTCTTCCCTCTTCTCTTTATTTCATTGATTTCATGCATGCATAGTCTTGTTTTCTTCATAGATTAACATTAGATCATGACACACACATCCTTTCTTAACACCCACAGAGGTTAAAAACCCCAATCTTGTGAGTTCCCCCCATAATAGCTCATGTTCATATGCTTTTCATTGAATAGACTTCATACACACAAATTCTAATGGGTTTCTTGTTTGTTTAAATCACTTTGGCAGGTGTTTAAAGGTCAGAGCAAGGTGAGGCTCTTGCCCCTCGGCCGGCTGAGGAGCAGGAAGACGAAAAACCCACATCTCCATCCCCTGAAGAGGAAGGCGACGACTACTGTGTCGCGATCAAGAAGGCGCCCCTTCCTACGTCGCGTTCAAAAGAAAGCATCGCGATGCCCATCCTGTCGCATTATCAGGTACGCCTTCCCCTTTACTTTTCCTTTCCAAGGTAGTCAGCCCTCCATCTGGACATCAAGAGGCAACTGCATTGGTGGCGATCACGGTCAGTTCCTAATCCCTACGTATTCACATCTAACAAAAAAGGGGATACAAATCCTATGATTACACTGTCATGTTAAGATACTTGTTCATTCATCTTTGATATTAGTCAAGTCTTTTCCTTGATCATCATACAATTTAATCCTTTGATTTGAGAATTTGAATACTACTGGGCTAGTTAGCTCACCAAATCCTACTTTTTCAGGTATCTGCAGTTCTAAAAGACGGGACATCGGGATGTGTGTGTGGAGAGACCAACTTTGACGGCATTTTTTTATGGAGATTGTAAATTGGAAATCTTGTAATATTCATAGAATGACAGCTATTAGATTTTTATCTAGTAGAGCTCCTGAGCAATTTACTGCTCAACTAGTTTAAATTTTACTCTTGATTCCTCATGCATTCACGTTCCGGCATTTATAGTTATATTAAATGACGGGACGTGACAGAATGGTATCAGAGCATTGGTTGTGGATTCAAATAGTTATTGGTCTTCAACATCCTGTAGTGACCTGTGAGGATGAGTAGAAAGCCTGAGGTTAAGCTAGATAGGTAAAAGTCGGATATAGATCGTATTGAGTATGAATGGAATATCTAGAGATAGTTTCCTTCCTACGATTCATCTTCACTTCCATAATTTCAGGCTTGTGGGTTCTCCATTTGCATAACTCATATGTACTAATTGTTTCATGTTCTTTAGAACTCACCTTCCTTTGGTTTCCTTCTTCTATTCTTGCTTCTTATTCCTACACAAGAACTTCATGATTAAAGTGTTTACCCTGTACACACTTGAAACAACCATAGATGTGTTGCTCTATTCCTTGTAATCATGCTTTAGCTAGAGTTTGTGCTATGATTCAAGCATATCATGAAACTCATTCCATTAGAAGCAAGGAAATCTTGTCAGGAAGTGTTGCACTTCTAGCTGTCATTTTTCCTCAGATTTCCATGCCACAATATATACCTATTGTTCTACTTGTTTCCCTCATGGAAAGTGGTGTTTAGAACTGGAAACAAGACTCTTTTGATGTTGTCAATCATGTAAAGATTCATAGGAACACTTGGTAGAATTTCCTATAGTAGTTTTTTTTTAAGATTCCTGGAAGTTTAGATCACACCTGTCAACAGCCAGCACTTACCTGTCGACAGGTAACATGCTTCCAGAACCCAAAAATGCAGAACTGACAGTAGCTGTCGACAGATAGCCTTGACCTGTCGACAGATGTTCCTCGCCTGTCGACAGCCGACTCTGGTCTGTCGATAGATAGTGTAAGACCCCAGAAATTGGTTCTGGGAGGACAGTAGCTATCGACAGCCACTTCATAGCTGTCGACAGACACCAGTTTGTGATGAACTGGTCCTTCTTCAGTCAGAAGTGTCAGCAGGTTCAGTCAGAAGAGTCAGCAAGCACCCTGTAGAATTGAAACTCATGCCTTATTTACATTCCATATCATTTAAGTAAATGTTATACTTTTAATTAAGATATTACATGTAAATAAGGAAGTACCCTCCATTTGAATCTAATAAAAATATCAGAAAAATCATATCTCTTACCAATAAAAAGTCAACTCTCCCACCGAAGAAGAAAAACGCGATTTTTGTGATTCCATCAAAATAGCGTCTTTCTAATTTCTCACAATTTGGCCTACCTGAAAATTTTATAATTCAAATAAACCTAGTAGAATGCTAAGAATCCAAGGTCCGGTGAAAAATGATAAACACACATATGACTTTTCCAAGGGAGCCCTCTCCTATTGAAGGAAAAGTCAAACCTGCTCATTCCTTATTTTACCTTAATATGACTTTTACCTTGATATGTAATTATCTCCAACTCTTAATAAGAATTAGTAAATGAATGGTTCAATCAATATATAGATTTCATGACTATCCTCGTGATGTATTCTTCCATTGACTTTCTTATTCTCTTAAATTCTAAATTATTATACCATTGAGATGAATCATTTAATCCTCATTTACATCCATCTCTCACTAAAACCAAGTAAGACTCTTTAATAACTCAAGTATGTGGAACACTCACACAATTGTTGACTCAAAAATTTAAGATTGATTTAAATCTCACAAACCTTATACACATGTAGGATTGAATATGTTTACTTCTATTAGAGTAGACAATCAAACAAATTAGTGAAGAAAAGAAGTAGGAAAATATCCAACTATGGACATCTTTGAAGAAAAGCAAGTATATGCAAATACTTCATCCTAAAGTTTGGCTTTAGTCAGATAACTTCTTGAACTTCCAATTACATCCTTTATAGGCTTGAACTCATCAAATTATTTTTCTGACTGTAACAGAAGGATTAATGTCTTCTAGAGTTGACCTCACTCAGGAATAGCAGTTTTGACTAACTGTCTATCATGTAGAGTCGATCTTGTAGTATTTTAGTGTCAACCTCGCATATTGGTAAAGTCAACCTAATCTCCATTTGAAGTTAACCTCAAGCCATTTTTTTCTCTAAGCATTAACCAGAAACTTGATTAGTGCCAACCTGATTTCCATGTAGTGTCAATCTAAGGCGATACTTTGAACTTCAACAATATAGAAAATCCATCAAGCATTGACTTATCATTTGAATATAGTTGACTCATAGGCATCACCAAACGTCAGTAGCTCACTCAGTATTACTAGTATGCTTGTAAGTCTACCTATGAAGTAACCTAATAAAAAGAGTCTTTGATCATATGAATTTTTCTTATGATATAAAAGACTTGTGCTAGATATTTATTGCAGTTTGCTTGATATATCAAAACCAGGAACACAACATAAATCATCTGTCATATAAGAAAAAGAAATTATTTAATCATGAAGGTTAAGGTATCAAATAACTAGAAACTTTATGAGCTAAATAAAATCTTTGTTGTTTATCATTATATTGATAATACTCATCATTCTTGTCATACTTTATTACCCTCCCCAAGGAAATATGTATTTACATAACTCTCTAAGGAGTAAGGTTATTCCTTAGTGGGGGAGACTTTGAGTATGATATACTACTGCCGGTGAAAAAGAACATAGTGAAGGTTGTATATAATTGAACCCATAATCACAACATGGCTCTTTAATATCTAAAGATGCTAATATTTAGATCCCCATCAACTAACGATTATATGATTATATAGAGAGTGTATACATCGTATGACATAATAATCATGACAGGATTGGTGAAACTAATCTGGATTAGATAAAGTTTCAAAGACTGAAAACTTACATCTTTGTGATCCATCCAAACTAGTCAAGAAGTTTGAAGGACCGAACTCTGTTTAGTGGGGGAGAGTTGTAACACCCCAAATTTTTTATTTAGTTTAGAAACGTGAAAAATAAGGTTCAGACACTTAACCATTATTCTTAGGTTGAATTAATTGATATTTAGGAATGTTTAGCATTAATGAACGTTTCCCCAGTGTCGTACTCGGACGTGTGTGCTCCCACAGGGTGACACTGGAAAACTGTAACGAAAACGAAATCTGAGAACACCATAATTTCCATAAAAATGTGGAGATCTCAGAAATATGAATATCCAAAATTTTCGGCATACAGACTTCGAGGATAAGTCGACGTAACTATTTTTCGGGTGATTTTTCACCTACTGTAAAATAAATTCTAAAAATTAAAATAAAATAACCATAATTTGTAAAACAATTACATTAGCCTATGGCTGAAATTTCAACACAAATGGACATCATTAGAATATGTTTACATGAGGATCATTGGGCCATTCGAATTAGGGGCTATTTACGGTGGTGATTTTCTGGGAATTTTAGTTTGTCTATGTGTGAGGGGCTGGGGCAGCCACCTCACTTAAGTAGGAGTTTAACACGTTTGTCCCTTAGGCGTAAGGCTTAGAGAGTTGCATGAGCTAGGCGGCCTTGCATGGTTAAAGGGGTTTTTACCTCGACACCTTGATGGCCAACGTGCCATCATGCATGGGAAGGCTTGTTGGGTTATAAAAACACCCCAACACCCATCGTATTCATCTTTCTAGCACTCTTGTTCTTTCTTCTCCTGCTATTGCTGTGCTTGCCAACCTAGTGCTGGTAAAGCTACTGCTCCTACTGCTCTTAGTGGAGGTGACGCAAATTGTACCTGTTGTTGGGCTGCTATGGTTACAACCTTCATCGTTTTCTTCTTCCTGCTGGTTGTGGATTCCTTTGTTAAGGGGAAGTGAAGGTCTTCACCTTCTTAAAACAGGTAGGATTCTCTTTTCTCTTCCCAATCCTTATCTCTTGCCTTTGCTAAAAGTTCATGTCCACATATATACCTATTTTCCAACCTTGTAAGCCATCTTAAGAGTTATGAGTTCATCTCTTCTGAACCTGTCTTGTCCTGCGAATAGGGGAAATTCCTTTTGTTGGACATAAATAGGTATTGGTAGAATTCATTCTTTCTATCATCAACTTGTAATTCTCCTTCTTTTCTAAGCCTTGGAATTAAAGCATCAGTCTTGATCCCATATGGCATGGGATTCAGTAAGCTTGTTTGATTACCTTGTTACCATTGAGTTCTTATGCATTGATAGGACTCCTTCTTAATGATCCTCTTTCTTCTTGTTCTTATACTTCCTTCATGTTAAGAAGTCCATGTATAAGTGTAGAATACATCTCCCTCTAATTTAGTTCTGTCCTACACACATGACAAGGAGTTTGTTGATAAGTAGACAAAATACTATACCTGAAGTTCTTCTGTTTTTCTTCCAGTTGTGGTAACTACATTCTTGTTGGGAGAAGAAAAATCTTGTTCTACTCTAAAAACTGATTTCTATCTTCTTCTTCCACCCTTGGTCTTTGTACATGTTATAGAGTCTTGCTAGAAGTCACCATATTTTTAGAATAGGGTGATTACTTTCCATTTGAAGGTTTGTACCTCAAACCTTGATTTAGAGCCTTAAATAGGTTGAGTTTTAGTGTTTATCTTGTGGGAATTTTTCCATCTAACCCTTGTTATAAGGGCCATTCTTCCAGTGCTCCATCATGTTAACTTTTAGCTAGACAAGTACGCTTTGTAAACCTCCTCTTTCATCTTGCTTGTTTAGCTTATAAACCCCTGTGAGAACTCCAATTAGACTCTTCCATTTGATATAAACCATGCCTTGGCTTATAAGTTCTGTAATTAGGGTGTTTAGAACGGATTTAAACAACATTTCTGGAAGTTCTACTGCTACCTGTCGACAGCCAGCCCAAAGCTGTCGACAGGCACATGTCTTCCAGAACTCTAGATTTCTGGACTGTGTGTATCTGTCGACAACCCTCTTGTTGTTGTTGATAGATACCCACAGATCCAGTAAACCTGAGCTCTATCTGTTGCCATCTGTCGATAGCCCCTTCCTGGCTGTCGACAGCACCTATCCTGCCTTTTATTTCAACAACTTTTCATGATAGAACTCTTGATTAAACTTCATCCTAATAGCCTACCAAGTTACCCCCTTAATTACTTGGGTATTTGCTGTCATTCTACTGTAAAGAATACCCACTTGAGATACCTTACTCACCCTTGAAATATTCTTGAAGTTGTCAACTACGAATGGTACTCCGTTGAGTCCATTCTCCTTTGTTCAGTAACCGAGTTCCTATAACTTGATGTCTTGAGAGTTCAAATGCTTGAACACCATGTGAGATATGATTAATTAATGATGATGACATTTATTGGGTCCTTGGACCCCACATGATTATTATGTCTGTGCAAATAGGGCTGGTCCAGTCCTGGGAGGAGCACCCAAATTCATTTAACGGCTGCGCAGAATGATAAAGGATGTCGGGATGTTTGGAATTGCATCAATACCTATTTGATTATGGTCATCATGTTACCTGTCCTGTGAGAATTTATGAACCAGACTATGAGATTCACTGTGAATTCCTGAGCACATTTTGTATTTCAGTACTACTGTTCCAATTTCACTATCTTGTTAAGATACTTATTCGTTCATCTTTGATATCAGTCAAGTCTTTTCCTTGATCATCATACAATTTAATCCTTTGATTTGAGAATTTGAATCCTACTGGGCTAGTTAGCTCACCAAATCCTACTTTTTCAGGTATCTGCAGTTCTAAAAGGCGGGACATCGGGATATGTGTGTGGAGAGACCAACTTTGACGGCATTTTATTATGGAGATTGTAAATTGGAAATCTTGTAATATTCATAGAATGACAGCTATTAGATTTTTATCTAGTAGAGCTCCTGAGCAATTTACTGCTCAACTAGTTTAAGTTTTACTCTTGATTCCTCATGCGTTCACGTTCCGGCATTTATAGTTATATTAAATGACGGGACGTGACACTTTGGACAAAAGTGCCAACATGAAAGTTGCTGGGAACTTGGAGTAGAAGAGAAATATGATTTTTAAATAATTTTAAACGGCCTCGGGATGCACAATAAATCAAAATGAATGTAAACAATCCCTGACATGCGCAACTTTGGCAAAACGCCTATAACCCAAGATTTACTCATTGGAATTCGATGAAACCAAATGGAAATGAAACTATACTTGATGCTCTACACATTCATATATGACTTGTTAAGGTTTAGCCCTAAAAAACCTACCTTCTGGGTTGAGGAAGTTTCATTCTTTAGAAAACCCTTGTTCAGTCCACTGGTTGAAGAACGCCTAATACTCTGAGTATACTGCATGAAAATTGTGCATTCTAGTTGGGTTAGGAGGTAGACTTGACCCTCTTTCCAGGGGTATAAGCCTTTCATGATGGGATTTAGGTTTGAAGTACCTTTGGTCAACTCCAAGTGGACGGTTTGCACAGGTCGAAGCAGAACGCAGTGGGGAAGAAGAAGGGCTTGGTGTGCTTGATCTTCTGCTACCCAGCTGCCAAGAGCTCCTTCACACGACCCCAACAAGATATATAACTCATCCCCTAGGGTTTGGTGGAGAGTATTTATGCATCTATGGCTTTTGGAAGTCATATTGAAACAAGGAAGGAAGAGTTGCGGTTTTAGCATGCCCTCTTCCATGTTTTGAAGATCTCTTCCCCCATTGGAGTGTCTTGGCCATCAAGCAACCTCCAAGGATGGCTAGGCACGAATTTGGGTTTCCAATAGAGCATAATTGCATCCCATTATACCCTAATTGCCTCCTTCCATTTTCAGTTTATTTAGGGTTGCGAATTTTTTCTTGCTTCATTTGATTTTTGGGCCAAATGTCATTCATTGGCCCAATATCGATAATGGGTCATCAATATATAATGTTGGAAGTCTCTCCAACATTTTTATTTAATTTATGGTCGTGTCGTATTTCTATGTTAACGGTTTTCTGACTTGTTTCCTAATTTGGATAATTTGTCACAATGTGACGTACACTTGGTCAATCGAATTTTTTGTTGAATGAATTTCTTCGTAGAACATTTAGGAATAATGTTTGGGGTTGAATTTATAATTTTCATGGAGTTTTCCGATGTGTTCTTGCACATACGATAATGGTATGTATGTTTTAAATACTCCGATAATATGGAAATCCTTTATTTCCATTTGTTCAAATTTTAAATTACTAAGTTTTTTTTTTCGGGGTGCTACAAATCATGTGGAATTGAGTGACTAGAAGCATGATTAGGACTTTGTTATGATTTAATTATCATTTTAAAATAGTATGGTTAAGTTCTGTAACCTGAAAAATGAATGTTATTTAAAGTGCATGTGAAAAAGAATAAGTTGTGCATATAAGTGAATGTGATAAAGTAATAACGTGTAATATGTGCCGAGATTGACACTGCTACCATAGAAGGTTGTGGTGCCATACTGTAGTAAAGTCCCTATGGGAAGGCTCAATGTGTGTGATATCCTATGGGCATTAGGATGAAATCCTGGAGGTGGACAAGAAGCACTGGTTAGGGTGGAGAGGGCTTCTCTCGGTTCTGCACAGTTAACCAAAATTCGTCACTGTGTTGCCTAGGTGACGGGTATGTGTTATGTGTATGTGTGTCCTTCTTTATGGTGGTTCGGACAATGTGTCATGACAGTTAAGTGTAAAAAGTGTGAATTAGTAAAATGTGAAATATGAGCATGTGATAGTGTAATGTGAATGTGTTAACATGTAAAGAGATGTGATACTATGCGAATGTGTAAATTTTATATTAAAACAGCAAGCTAATTAGGTGAATAAGTGTTATGAATGCATGTGAAAATGATTAGATATCATGCTAGGATTGTTATTTACCTTGTACATATTTCCATGATTTAAATTTATAGAATTGTGCAATGATATGAATAGAGTTAGAACCATGAATCATGTTATATATTATGTGGAGAAAGTATGCTATAGATCATTCATAGATATTTGCCTATTTTAAGAATATGATTAATATGAATTGTGATTTGCAACAAAAATCAAGTAAATTGTCATGTATAGAAAGTATGTGTAGGTTGTTTATGTACATTTGTTAAATTGAAATGAAGCATGAACCATGTATTTTCCTTATTGTTTAAAAGATAGCATGTGTATGTGATATGTAAAAGAATGTACCTTAGGTTGCTTGCTGGGTCTTTTTAGAAGACTCATACTTGCTTTGGCGTACAGGTGAGACAGGTGTCGCCGTACTTGAGGAGGGCATAGTGAGGAGCGACTCCGAGTGCGAGGAGTAGCTCTACCTGTGGAGATTGCTATACTTTTACTTCCTTTTTCATAGTATGTAATCAATGACATGGACAATGTATTTCATTTGGATATCTAATAATGTGGACATTGTTATTTACTTTTGACTATATAGACTGTGGAATTATGTGATGATGATGGAATAAGACTAGAATGTTTATTTTCTGCTGTACTCTTTTGTTATTCATGTACGGTTCAACCTACTGTGTAGTGTTGGGTAAATGTCCCAATGTGACAGCGCCCTTTATACCGACGTGGATTGGTATAATCGTACCGGTATAAGGAGGGTCATTACACTCCAAGATTGACCTTAGGTCTGGATATCATTAGATGAGAATCAAAGATGAAGATATCTATAAGACAACTTTCAGGAGCAGGTATTGACATTACGAATTTGTCGTTATGCCTTTTGGTCTAACCAATGCTCCTGCAGCTTTCATGCAACTGATGAACAATGTTTATCGACCATACCTCGACAAATTTTTCATGGTATTTATTGATGATATCCTTATATATTTCAAAACCAAAGAGAAACATGAGGAGCATCTGAGGATTGCTCTGCAGATCTTGCGTGACAGCAAGCTCTATGCTAAGTTGAGCAAGTGCGAGTTCTAGCTCGAAGAAGTGTCCTTTTTAGGCCATGTCATCTCCAAGGATGGCATCTCTGTCGATCCCTTCAAAGTTGAATATGTTCTTAATTAGGAGAGACCGACCAGTGTCACTGAGATCAGAAGCTTTTTTGGACTGGCTGGTTATTATAGACGGTTCATAAAATACTTCTCCAAGATCATTGTACCTCTCACACGCTTTACATGAAAGGAGAATCCCTATGTCTCAAGTATGGAGTGTGAGAAAAGTTTTCAAACATTGAAAGAATGTTTAACCTCTACCCCAGTTCTTGCTCTCCCTATAGAGGGGGAAGGTTTCTCAATTTATACCGATGCATCTGGAATCGATCTAGGCTGTGTGTTGATGTAGAAGGAGAGGGTAATAGCCTATTCGTCTAGACAATTAAAGACTCACGAGGTCAACTATCCCGTACATGATCCAAACTTGGCTACTATAGTCTTTGCACTCAAGATCTGGAGACACTATCTCTACGAAGAAAGATTCACCATCTACTCAGATCATAAAAGCCTGAAGCATATGTTCTCTCAAAAGGAGCTCAACATGAGACAGAGAAGATGGTTAGAGTACCTTAAGGATTTCAACTTCAACATTCAGTATCACCCTGGCAAGGGTAATGCTGTAGCTAATGTGCTTAGTAAGAAGCCTGTGGCATCATTATCTTGTTTAGTTATGGGCGAAATGAAATTGTTAGAACAATTTGCCAAATTGGACCTAAATATTGAGCAAAGAAGCGACCAGGTACTGGTTTCTAATCTTAGGGTACAACCCAACATCTTCGATGAGATCAGAGATCAACAAGCAGACGATCCATTCGTGGTTCGTGTCAAGGAAACTATAGCAGACAGACCAGACTTCTCCATCACTGAAGATGGAAGATTACTCTTTCATGACAGGACCTGTATGCCTGACAATGAAGAACTGAAAAGGAAGTTGATGGATGAATCCCACAAGACCAAGTACACTATTCACCCTGGAGAAACCAAGATGTATCAAAACATGAAAAGAACATTTTAGTGGCCGAACATGAAAAGAGAAGTAGCTGAGCATGCTTCTCATTGTCTCACTTGTCAACAAGTGAAGGCAGAACACCAGCACCATGTTGGTGTGCTCAGACCCTTAGATATCCAGGAATAGAAGTGGGAAAGCATTGTGATGGATTTCATCATGGGTTTACCCAGGACTCGCGGTGGACTCGACGCCATATGGGTAATTGTTGATTGACTAACTAAGTCTGCCCACTTTCTACTAATCAAAAGTAAGTGGACTATGGACGTGTTAGCTGCTCTCTATGTGAAGGAAATAGTGAGAGTGCATGGAGTTCCATCATCCATAGTCTCAGATCGTGACCCATAATTTACTTCTAATTTTTGGAAGGGACTGCAAACAACACTTGTTACTAAACTCAACTTTAGTACTACGTTCCACTCATAAACAAATGGACAAACTGAGAGAACTAATCAAATTGTGGAAGATATGCTAAGACTTGCACAATAGATTTTGAAGGCTATTGGAATGAACAATTGCCTTTAATGGAGTTTGCCTATAACAATAGTTATCAGGCAAGTATAAAGATGGCTCTATTTGAAGCATTATATGGTAGAAGTTTTAGATCCCCAGTATGCTGGAATGAAGTTGGTGAACAACAATGGTTAGGTCCTAACATGATATAAGTTACAGCCAGGGACATATAGGTTATTCGAGGTCGGCTCAAGATCGCTCAATCTAAGCAGAAGAGCTATGCCGACAAGAGAAGAAGAGACTTAGAATTTCAGGTGGGAGATCATGTACTTTTGAAGGTATCTCCTACTCATGGAATACAAAGGTTTGGATTCAAAGGGAAGCTAAGTCCAAAATTCATTGGCCCTTTCGAAGTACTCGCAAGGGTTGGTGAAGTCACATACCGACTGACGTTGCCTCCACATTTAGCATTCATACACAATGTATTCCATGTCTCTATGCTTGGGAAATACGTGTACGATCTTACCCATATCATATGCCATGAAGACTTGGTGTTGCATAAGGACCTGACATATGAGGAAAAGCCAATCAAAATACTAGACTGAAAGCTACAACAACTCAGGAATAGGTATCCCTGTGGTAAAGGTTCTATGGAATAATCGTGGAGTAGAAGAAGCTACATAGGAACCTGAATCAACAATGAGGCGCAACTACCCCGATATATTCAGTAAGTCACTCTGCTATTATGATTATATGAATTTGGGGACAAAATTTCTTTATGCGGGGGATGGTGTAATAACCTGGTTTTTTTAAACACTAAATAAATAAGAATAATAATAATAATAATAAATTTGTGAAGAGGTCTGATTAGATACGCACTAATGTATTCCATGTAATGGATGAAATAGTCAATAATCGTTATGGGCTAGTCAGTAATCGATGTCCAAGGAAATCGATGTTCAAAGTAATCAATGTTCAAGGTAATCAATGTTCAAGGCAATCGATGTTAAAGGATAATCGATGTTGAACAGTAAGTGATGTTTGGGGCATTCGATGTATCAAATCGAGTAGCCTAGATATAACGTTGTCAGCCGAAGTTGGACTTTGGATATGACGAAGTTAGCTTCATATATTACAAAGTTAAGCTTCAACTGATCACGACCAAAATGAAGTAGACTTTGTATATGACGAAGTGAACTTCGGATGTGACGAAGTTAGCTTCGTATATGACGAAGTTAAGCTTCGACTGATCATGACCAAAACGAAGTAGATTTCATATATGACAAAGTGGACTTTGGATATGATGAAGTTAGCTTCGTATATGACGAATTTAAGCTTCGACTGTTCAAGACTAAAATGAAGTAGACTTCGTATATGACGAAGTGGACTTCGGATATGACGAAGATAGATTTATATATGACGAAGTTAAGCTTCGACTGATCAAGACAAAAATGAAGTGGACTTCGGATATGACGAAGTTAGCTTCGTATATGACTAAATTAGCTTCGACTGTCTATGACTAAATCGTGTATGACTTCGTATATGATGAAATTACCAGTTATCTTCCAAACTATAAAACATGTATTAACTATATATCTGATAATAAAAAGAAAAAGTATAGACCATAAAAACGTGACTAAATCCAATAGTAGAGTCCGAACCTGATCCCTAGAACTAAACCAAATAGGAAGACATGTTATAGAAATGATTCCTATGGATGTTCTGGAACCTAATAGGACTCCTACCAAGAGTTAGGCAACTGCAAACTCAGAGATTTAACCATTAATAGACTTCCATATTAATCCAAATCCATGCCCATCGAGAGAGAGTTTCTAAAGGTTTTCCACTCCTATTGGGATGGGAATCCTCTAGGCATGGAAGAGATCAAGTTAAAACTGCAACTCCACCTTTCAGTTATGATAGGATGCCTGACAACTCTAAATCTATAAATACTCATCATAAGCCCTTGGGGGAGAGCTACCAACTTGCTAAAGGACTTGCAGAAGAATACCTAGAGCACCAGAGAAGGAGACGATCGCCCAACCGGAGCTTTCTTCCCCAGACCCCGTTCTGCTTCGTCGTGCATAAGATTTTCTTAGGAACGTCCAAATTTAGGCAATCTCTCAAACACAAACCCAAATAATCTCGTTCATAGACAGTCCAAGAAACCAGTAGCCAAAATCCATGTTTGTCCCAGATTTTATTTCTCAAGTTGTGAGATTTTCATGTTCAAGGTTATATTATATCACGTACCCGTGGCCCTATGGTTGCTCTTGCTTTTCATGAAATTCTTGTCAAGACCGTGATTTCTTTTGAGTATACCTTGCTAGGAGTTGTTTAGCTGTTTCCATAAGTTACATGTAGTATACATTGAGACCTAAGTTTTTCCTCTAGCCTGAAAACTCAGATTTCTGAACTATCCTACTTCATACCGTGATGAGTCTGTCTTTAAATTCCTGTAAAGACTATCACAATATCATGTAATATTAAGGTTAAAAGTATGTTAATTGCTCTATCCATGGAACATGTGCATGATCTATTCTAGTGTCTTGGATTCTTCTTCACATACACAAACCAACCAAGAGAAAAGGAATCCAAACTTTCTGCCATTACCGACTGTGTTGTGCAACAGATACTTGCCATTTTACGTTCCCAGCCTGTTATTTCTATTTATATCTTTGTATAAACTCATCTATTTAAGTTTTTCTTTATGCTCTCATCTATTTTTATTTACTCTCACCTTTCCTTGATACTTTATTGGCTATTGACTGATTGTCTAAAGATAATAAAGATGACTAATGCCTGACAATATTATAAGGGGCCCGGTCTGGTCCTAGGAGGCGTGCCCAAAAGTGCTAGTGTAGTACCCTTGATTTTTAAAACCCAAATAAAATAAAATTTTTATTTTTAATAAATGAGGATTTAATTAGAATAAATGAAGAATAAGTGAAATAAAAGGGCATTTAATCAAGCCCAATAAGTTAAAACCCTAATGGGTTGTGTAAATGGCTCAACTATAAAATAATGGGCCTAATAAAGTGGAGCCCATCATGGGATGAGGAATAATTAATTTAAATTCATATGTAATTAATTAATAAATAGTAAATGGTTAAGATAAATACTAAATAACCCATAAATATCCAAAATAAGTGTCCTTACCCCAACCTAAACCCTTGGCCATGAAATTGGCTCTCTTCCCAATCCTATTAGGTGGATAATTAAGGGAATTAGGGAGATAAATAAGGAAAACTCGGATTTATTAGGAAAGAAAGGAGTTTTAGCAAGAAGGGACTTAAACCATACAAAACATCTCAAACTTCGACCCTAACAACCCTAGTTCGCTTATGGAGTTTTGGGAGACGAAGGAAAAGGCTAGAGGACGAGGATCTTGGAGGAGAAAGGCTAGAGTTTGGTGTTCTTCATCACTTTTCATCTTCAAACTAAGGATTTTTCTTACTCTGCAAAAAAGGTAGGCAATCTCTCAAGCCAAATCCGTGTAAAAATTACCCTAGGAAGACTTCATGTTCCCGAGCAAAAGCACTCTAGTTTCGCTCTATTTCGATCTCCCATGAGGGAGAATTAATTCTTTGAATCCCTATCAGTTCCATGTACCCGACCCTTCATGTCTGCTTTCAAACCCCGGGCATACTTGATTCCATGCCAAGAGAAAATTCTCATAAATACTACATCATGTTAGCTTTCAAACGCCTCTAGTTTGCCTAATTTTCATCATGTATTCATCTCTAATTAATTCGTTGAACCCTATCTATGCATGCTTAGGTCACTGAAATGTCACTTGATCAAAGCATGCCTAAACCCTATCTATTTTCAAATTAATCATGCATGTTGATAGATCTATGTGTCCACTTTTGTTTAAAACTAGTTTCATAATTTTTGGATCATTGTGTGATTTTATATCGATTTTAGAAGAGCCCTATAGCAAGTAAGATCAACCCTAGAAAAAAGGGGAAAAGCCTTTTTAAGGTCGGACCCCTTTCTGATATCACGGCGGCGCAACCTACCGCGATACCAGAAGGGTCGCGGTCGGCAACCCAGTCGCGTCATGAATGCAGCGGGTCTCGTCGCTGCGATTTCCTCCCGGTCCGAGCCAAGCCGGCCCAGTCCGCGGGTTGCGCCCGAGCTGCCCGTCGCGATTTGAATCGTGACGGGTAAGCCCACCGCGATTTGAATCGCGACGAATAGGCCCACCGCGATTTAAAGACTGTGGCCAGAACATTTATTTGCTCCCATGCCCCTGTTTTATAAGTCATTTAACCCCTATTTATGTTAAATCATGCACTGTTAAGATTTATATAAATCTAAAAATTATTATTGGTTAATATTTATATAAATCTCACTAATTAAAAGCCATGGGCACGATTTATCATAATCTCATGATTTCTTACACTTACACACACATAACATTATTATTTGCCATTTGACCCTAATAATTTATGCAATAATGTATCTGGTAAATTAGCGAAATAAGTGACTAAATTCCCTATTTAATTAAATATAATTGTCTTCGTTTTATACGTGTGTTTGGAATACCGTTACCATTTTCCCTCGGCCTTCGAGCACTAGAGGCACGACGGACTAGTTTTCTACACACCTTCTCTTGACTTGGACCACCTCTCCATCGGGAATACTCTCGACTGGGCCAGAGACTCCTTGTCAAGGCCTCCGTAAGTCTTCTTGACTTTGGCGCACGTCCATTGCCGATGAGCTGGTTATACCCTAAAACCCGTTACACCTTAGGGATCAGTACGATCCATGGCTTTAGTGTGTTCTCTCCTTATCTTGTGATCATGCCGGACCATCTAGTCTGTGTACACAGCACGGCTAGTGGGCGGTGATGATTTCTACTAGACTGTCGATACATGACCTTTTGCCGAGCAATTGTGACTATCGTTGTTTATCATGTTTTACGATATTGTCCCTATCTCATCTACTATCTATATCCTCTCATCTGTTCACATTCACTCTACTCTCTCATCTAGTTCGTCTACTACTCTTATCTATTTCTTGGTAGTCTATTGGCCATTCTTGTGATTGTCTAAGATAAAGAAGTGACTAATGCCAGTGCAATAGGGCCCGATCAGGTCTTGGGAGGAGCGCCCGAAAAGTGCTTGTGCCCATGGGAGTTAAAATGATCAAGGATGTGTTACGGCATGCATCCAGTGCCAACTTACTATCTAGATTAATCTATGACAATCAATGTGCTATCCATAGAAGTGCCATCGTTATCATTACTAGTGCGTCGTTGTGCAATTTACATGCTATATCGTTACATGGCCATTCTATTATCGTTCTCCTTGTACTATTTTCCCTGTACCAGATGCTATTATTCTCTTGTTATCGTTACTCGCTCTACGTGACTATGCTCTTTATTTAACCTGCCATTAAAATGTTAATTATTTAAACCATGCTTGTGTTCATGAGATATTAAGTCCTACTGGGTGTTATTCGCTCATCCTGCATATTTATTTAATGTGTTTCAGGTGAGTTTGATGATGACCACACTCACGAGGATGGGACTGAGGAGGATGCTCAGGAGTGACCATTTACAGTAACCACTGCTTTAGTAGATAGTTAGTTTAGAATGAGTCAGATAGTTATGATGTATTAGTTTGGTTTTTCAATAAAGTACTCGGGGCCCTAGTTATGGCTCTGGTCAGATGATGTAATAGTTAGGTCATGAAGTTGATGGAATATTAATGGAATTGAAGTTTATTTAGTGTTATTCCATTCCTGCAATGGTTTGCATTTATTTTCTCGCTCTCTACTATTTAATAACTGTAATATCGCTCCGATATTCCGCGTCGGGGCGCTACAGTTTTGTGGTATTAGAGCCTAGGTTATTCTTAAGTATAGGATGATCTCGGTTTGACCTAACTTGACTTAGAGTCTAATTCTATACCTATGTGAGAACGATAGAACATGGGTAATTAAGATAAAATGAACTCACACACGCACAAACTTGGTGCAAACTCAATTATCTTATATTAAAATTTATTTTTGAAGGAACCTAAACCATGGCAGCAGAGCGTGCACAACTCCGTGATATGCAGCAGACTATTCAGCATCTTACTCAAGCCTTACTTCAAGTTGCTGGAGCCAACAATAATACCAACAACCGAGGAGCTGAAGAGCTACACATGAATTTCTGCAACCTATGTTAGTTATGGATGTCCTCAAACCAATCATAACATGTACAATCTTGTTCTTTGATAATAATAATAAGGCTTTTATATTCGTTATATGTAATTCGTTTATCGTTTCATTATGAAGTCCATGAATATGCGCAATGGATATTAATTATGATGAGATCATAACAATGAGATTAATATTCTTTAAATGTATATTCTTAATTGTTCCTAGTCGGAGGATATCCAAGAAGGACATCGGATATCCGGTTAGGCTAGTACAGGTTGCACCTGCTCATATGATGAGGGTGGCTGGTCTCATAGTCACTTGTGTGGGGACACTAAGGTGAATCTGTAGGTGCTCATTAGAGAATGAGTTCACTAAACTGATCCGTTATGAATCACTGGATGGTAATGTTACCTAATTGTCAACTAGCTAGATTTATTATCACAGTGGTGTGATTGGTCCTTAGACCTGAGACACCAAGGACACCTTGTTGGTGGACTTCTGGGTTTTGACCTTGACTTATAGATCTCTAGCCATGAGGTCTTAATCAGTTAAGTGTTCGGATCTAGCGGAATACCTTCGATGGTGATTGTGTGGTCAATATGGGATCGCTCGCTCTCGGTAATAGGAGAGTGAATGCTCTACGGAAGGATGCCTGATAGTCCCTGGCCAGGGCAAGACTACTTATTAGAAAAGGAGTTTTCTGATATAGTTATGCGGCATCTAAACCGAGTGAGTGTGCAATTTAGGGTTTGACAGTTGACCATACCCTAAGTGCACTCGGGAGCATTATACGAGTGAAGGATTATAGTCACGTGGTAACTGATGATACAAAAGGTTCCTTGAATGGGTTTCTAAACCCCAATGCTTTCCAGGATCAAGTGGTGTTGCTTGGCACCCAACTTGATTGGAAGCCCGGTTAATTATCGTGAGACGATAATTGATTGTGTGATTAATTAATATGAGATGTTAATTAATTACCATAAGTCAATAAAGAGTTATTGAGCTTAATGGGCTGAAAACTGGACTAGCAGTTGGGCCTAGAGGGTCACACGCATAAGACTTCCGAGCAGACTGGGCAAGGTGTTCTTTATAGACAATGACTGGGTTTTTGTGAAAAACTGTTGTGTCTATAAATATACGCTGAGAGTTAAACCCTGGGCCAAGCTCCAGGCTTAACCCTGGCCGCCCCCCTCCTCTCTCTCTCTCCCAGGGCGCCCCCCACCCTAGCTCTCCTCTCTCCGGCACATGGTGGAGCTGAGATTCGGGAGACGCGTGGAGAACGAGGAGATCCTGTCTGCGTCCGGAGCTCGCGTGGATACGTCTAGAGGCCGGACACTTGAACGGCTTGAAGCACTGGCGCCTCCTGCGCCACCTCCTCCTTGGATTCGGGAGTTACGCAACCCTACAAAGGTAAAGATCGGATCTTCCTGTGCGCGGGTTCACGGTTTTTGTTCGATCCGACTGCCAGCAACAATATCTATCTGTGGAAATCGCGTTTCCGCTGTGCTCTATGTGTTTCCTTACAGTGGTATCAGGGCCAGGTTGCTGGTTCGGTCGGTATCGGCATCTTATGAACGTCATTTCATGTGTTTTCGTCGATTCCCGTTCTGCATGAATCCCTAATTTTTACCTCGTTCTTAGGTTGCACATGGGATGTGCACTTCCCGTTTGGTACACGGAAGTTGTTCCTGGTACCAAGGGCTTCGAGAAGAACCCATCGTGGCGTCGTTTGGCCCTCTGTAGAGGCCACACGACCCCCTGCAAGAGGCCGCCACCATACTTCTTGGACAGTCCAAGAAAAGGGGGTTTTCTGCATTTCTAGGGTTTTTTCCGGGGTTTTCTGGGTTCTTGGGGGCGGTGGCAGGCGATCTCCAGCGCCGGCGGCGCCGTCCGTAGCCGCTGGAGGCGGCACGGGGGCGGGCGGGGCCGCCCTCGCGGAGAGCGGCGGCGGCTAGGGTTTCACCGTAGCCGCGCGCCCCTCCGTTCGGGCGGAGGGGGCGACCCCGCGGGCCGCATGCGGGCCGCGCGCGGGTCGCGCACGGGTCTGCCGCGGGTAAGTCGCGGTGGACCCCGCGGGTCCCAGGCGGGCCGCGATCGGATCCCGCCCGCGCCGGATCCGACCGGCCCTTTTTCCCCATTTTTTAAAGGGTTTTAAATCGTTTTAATTTATTTAAACACCTGAAAAATTCTTAAAAAAATTCCAGAAAATTCTGAAATTAGTTTTATGAGTTTTAAAATTGTTTTAGCTCTCTGTAAATTAATTTTCAGATGTTTGACCCAATGTTTAATTAGTTTAAGGGAATTCTAAAATTGTTTTAGTTATTTCCTACCATCTAATTAATGCATGTTAATTGATTTAAGAATGTGATTCTTGTTAAATTAATTAACAGTAAATTTTGGCGGATTCATGCAGCAACGGTGAATGACATTTATCTAAAGTTGTTTAGATGTTATCCATGTTAGCTAAATTGTTTAGTTAAATGGTTTTCAAAATATAATTATTATATTTTTGAAATAAAAGTTATTTCAGAAGTAATTTTGTGATGATTGCTTATTGATGTATGTGATGTGTTGATGTGTGGATGGATGATCATGGACTTAGATGTCATGTGATGATGTTTATGGTTAATGGCATGTGATGTAATTTATGAGGACTGCGTGCCTCCCTCTCCCTCTATTAAATCCGGGTTGTACATTCTATCTCCCTCCTGTTATGTACTCCCCTTGACTTGTTCAAGGTTTCTTATTATTATCTGATGTACATTTATGGGCCTGCAAGTCATTTAAATATTACTTGCAATTATAAGAAGCGGATTTGCGGAGATGGAGGAGAGTACCATGCAGGACCTTGCTGGAGATAAAGTTACATCAAGCTAAAGCATCAGATGCGGGGCTGCCATTTGTTCACCATATTTGTGGATTACCAATTGGCTCTGGTAATGCCACTCTAGGTTAAAGTCCATGATCATCCATTGTTTTTCTTCATATATATGATATGTGTGGAATGTGCTTTGATATATACAATTAAATATATGATATTCCAAATTCTATATATCAATAGCACGCAAATATAGAGACCAAGATAAAATATGTCAAAATCCCTCCTCATTTAAATTTTAAGCCGTAGCGTAATCATTGAGAATGAATTATGTGGCCCTCCATCATTATAGTTTTAGGATTGCCATTAGATCGGGCAAGTTTGTTGTGCTATCCACAAGGCTTGCCAAATCTGATGACAGACTAAAACTATGGCATAGTGATGTCTTAAACGGGATAGAGGACCAGTGTAGCTTTGTTGTGCTATCCACAAGGGCTACATCCAAATCTATGCTCGTTACGTAATGATGGTACTGCTTAGACTGGATTTAATGACTTGTTGTGCTATCCACAAGGTCATTAAAATTCAGGGGTCAAAATAAGATCGGTTATTGCAAGAGTTGCAAGTGTCAAAGGTTGACCGCTTTCAGATCATAGTATGGTTTGTTGTGCTATCCACAAGATCATGCTATGAGTCTGTGAGATTCCGATCCCCGCTAGGAGACCGTCGGTGTCTCCCATTCTGTATATCTGAGGGTATACAGTCTGCTGGAAAATAGTGGGAGCTAATCTTGATTAAAGTCCTAATCTAGATTTAATTATTGATATGAACATCTGCTAATTGTGTTTACATTTCCTTTATAGGAAAAAATGTCGTCAGGTAACCCACTCCGTGGCATACTGGATGCCAACAGATTGACAGGCCCGAACTACTCGGATTGGCTCAGACACCTAAAGATTGTCCTCAGGTCTGAGCGCATTGCCTATGTCCTGGAGGGTGAGATCCCAGCTGAACCACCCCTTGATGCACCTGAAGGGGAAACGCCTGAGTTTGCGAAGTGGAAGGAGGATTCCACTCTGGCCTAATGCTACATGCTTGCCTCAATGAGCAATGAGTTGCAAAGGCAGCATGAGAACATGGATGCTAGATCCATCATGCAGCACTTGCAGGAGCTCTTTGAAGAGCAGAGTAGGGTAGAGAGATATGAGATATCCAAGGCCCTGTTCAGAGCTCGCATGGCGGAGGAGTCTTCAGTACAGACTCATGTGCTGAAGATGATAGAGTGAATTGAGAGGCTCGAAGGGCTTGGTTTTCCTCTTGACAAGGAACTAAGCACGGACCTCATTCTCTAGTCACTTCCAGATTCATATTCCCAGTTCATTGTGAACTTCACAATGAACAAGATTGAGGTGAGTTGAGCTGAGATGCTACACATGCTGAAGACTGCTGAGGGCAACCTTAAGAAGGAAAAGCCCACTGTTCTCATGGTTGGAAAGTCCAACAAGAAGAGGACAGCAGGGCAAGCCTTTAAGAAAGGCAATGCAAAGAAGCAGTCTAAGCAGAAACAAAAGAACGACATAAGCAAAGGAGAAGAAAAGGGTGAGTGCTTCCACTGCAAGAAAAAGGGGCACTGGAAAAGAAATTACGAGGACTATCTTGCAATGAAGGCTCAGAAGAAGCAGAAGCTTGGCGAAGCTTCAGGTATCTATATGATATATCTTCTTTGTCTATTAGAGATTCTACATCTTGGATTTTAGACACAAGCAATGATGTGCAGGTGCTGACAAGTAGAAGGAAGCAGCTGAACTGGGCTTGACACAAGTGACACTGTGGGGACAGTGAAGCAAGTTACCTTCTGGAGATTTGCTTTATTAGATGATTGCTACTATGTGCCTAGTATCATTAAGAACATTATTTCTGTTTCTTGTTTAGATAGAATTGGATACATGTTTACCATTGAGAACAATAGTTGTTCAGTTTATTTAAGAAATAAACTAGTTGCTTTAGCAAGTTTGGTGAATGGTTTGTATCTGCTTGATGTCTCTTATGAAAATCTTCATGTTGATGTTTCTCCTAAGAGAAGTAAGAGTAGTGTGAACACTGCCTACTTATGGCATTGTAGGCTTGGTCACATTGGCGAGAATAGGTTTCAAAAGTTGCATAAGAATGGATACTTAGATCCATTTGATTATGAATCATATGCAACTTGTGAATCCTGTTTAATGGGTAAGTTGACCAAATCTCCATTTAGTGGACATGGAGATAGGGCCAAGGACATATTGGAACTAATACATTCGGATGTATGTGGTCCAATGTCTACCCAAGCCAAGGGTGGCTACTCATACTTCATTACATTCACGGATGACTACTCAAGGTTTGGATTTGTTTACTTAATGAAGTACAAATATGAAGCCTTTGGGAAATTCCAAGAATTTAAGAATGAAGTTGAGAAACAAACTGGAAAGAGTATTAAAATCCTACGGTCAGACCGAGGAGGTGAATACTTAAGTACAGAGTTCACACAATTCTTAAAGGACAATGGTATCCTTTCTCAATGGACTCCTCCCTATACACCACAGATGAATGGTGTTTCGGAAAGGAGAAATCGTACCTTGTTGGACATGGTGTGATCCATGATGAGCCGTTCACAGTTACCAGTTTCCTTATGGGGATATGCGCTAGAGTCAGCGGCATATCTGCTGAACAGGGTTCCAAGTAAATCTGTGGCTTCCACTCCATATGAGATATGGAAGGGTAGAAAGCCTGATTTTAAACATGTTAAAATCTGGGGTTGTCCTGCCCACGTGAGGAGACATGACCCAGATAAACTGGAATCCATAACCGATAAGTGCAGGTTTGTTGGATACCCAAAAGAAACGTTTGGGTACTACTTTTACCATCCTGGTGAACAAAGAGTGTTTGTCGCCATGACAGCTGTCTTCTTGGAAGAGGAGTACCTTACCCAAGAGGACAGTGGGAGTAAAGTAGATCTAGAAGAGGTTCTAGATCCACAAATCGTGCAAAGTCCACCAGGTGAAACATCGGTTCCGGAACCTGTTCAGGAATATACACACATTCAGCGTAGGTCTGGTAGAGTACATAGACAGCCTGAAAGATATGTTGGACATATCAGTGAAGGCATGTCTTATGATGAGGATGATGATCCAAAGACCTACCAAGACGCTGTTGATTGTCCTCAGTCAGGGAAATGGCGAGATGCCATGAATTCTGAGATGCAGTCCATGTACACCAACCAAGTTTGGAATTTGGTAGACTTGCCCGAAGGTATTGTACCTATTGGGTGCAAGTGGATCTTTAAGAGAAAGATCGGTGCAGATGGACAGATCGACACTTATAAGGCAAGGTTGGTCGCAAAGGGGTATCGTCAAAGGCAAGGAATTGACTATGACGAAACTTTCTCACCAGTTGCTATGATAAAGTCGATCAGAATTCTTCTTGCCATTGCTGCATACTTTGATTACGAGATCTGGCAGATGGATGTAAAAACCGTTTTCCTTAATGGAAACATTGAGGAGGAAGTGTATATGATACAACCTGAGGGTTTTACATCCAAAGAGTGTCCAGACAAAGTATGCAAGCTTCAAAGATCCATCTATGGATTGAAGCAAGCTTCTCGTAGTTGGAACATAAGGTTTGATGAGGCTATCAAATCTTATGACTTCATTAAGAATGAAGATGAACCATGTGTGTATAAGAAAATCAGTAGGAGTGCTATCACTTTTCTCGTGCTTTACGTTGATGACATCTTACTCATTGGGAATGATGTAGGGATGCTATCATCAGTAAAGGTTTGGTTGTCAAAGAACTTCTCCCTGAAGGATTTGGGAGAAGCATCCTACGTATTAGGAATACGTATCTATAGAGATAGATCTAAGAGGATGCTTGGCTTGACCCAATCCATGTACATAGATACCATTGTCAAAAGGTTTGGCATGGAAAATTCCAAGAGAGGTCTCATACCTATGAGACATGGGATTATTCTCTCTAAGGAGCAGTCTCCTAAGACTCCTGAAGAGAGGGCAGCCATGGATAGAGTCCCCTATGCCTCGGCTATAGGGTCTATCATGTATGACCATGCTATGTACAAGGCCTGATGTGGCATTTGCTCTAAGTGTTACGAGTAGATATCAGGCAAATCCAGGTGAAACACACTGGATGGCTGTGAAATGTATCCTTAAGTACTTGAGAAGGACTAAGGATATATTTCTGGTCTATAGAGGAGGGGACTTGAAACTTCGGGCATATACTGACTCGAGTTTCCAGTCAGACCTAGATGATAGCAAGTCTACATCTGGGTTTGTGTTCACTTTGAACGGGGGTGCAGTGAGCTGGAAGAGTTCCAAGCAAGAAACCACTGCAGACTCGACGACAGAAGCTGAGTACATTGCTGCAGCTGAAGCCGCCAAGGAGGCAGTGTGGATGAAGAAGTTCATCACCGACCTTGGTGTGGTTCCAGGTGACTCTGATCCAATCCCATTGTTGTGTGACAACAATGGGGCCATTGCGCAAGCGAAAGAGCCGCGATCTCATCAGAAGTCGAAGCACATTCTGAGGTGATTTCACCTGATCAGGGAGATAATCACTAGAGGAGATGTACTGGTGGAAAGAGTTCCTTCAGTCGACAACAATGCAGATCCATTGACGAAGCCTCTGTCTCAAATTGTGTTTGAGCGCCACCTTGAGTCCATGGGTTTAAGGCTTAAAGGTGATTGGCTTTAGTCCAAGTGGGAGATTGTTAGTTACGGATGTCCTCAAGCCAATCATAACTTGTACAATCTTATTCTTTGATAATAATAAGGCTTTTATATTCGTTATGTGTAATTCGTTTATCGTTTCATTATGAAGTCCATGAATATGCGCAATGGATATTAATTATGATGAGATCATAACAATGAGATTAATATCCTTTAAATGTATATTCTTAATTGTTCCTAGTCGGAGGATATCCAAGAAGGACATCGGATATCCGGTTAGGCTAGTACAGGTTGCACCTGCTCATATGCTGAGGGTGGCTAGTCTCATAGTCACTTGTTTGGGGACACTAAGGTGAATCTGTAGGTGCTCATTAGAAAATGAGTTCACTGAACTGATCCGTTATGAATCGCTGGATGGTAATGTTACCTAACTGTCAACCAGCTAGATTCATTGTCACAGTGGCGTGATTGGTCCTTAGACCTGAGACACCAAGGACACCTTGTTGGTGGACTTCTGGGTTTTGACCTTGACTTATAGATCTCTAGCCATGAGGTCTTAATCAGTTAAGTGTTCGGATCTAGCGGAATACCTTCGAAGGTGATTGTGTGGTCAATATGGGATCGCTCGCTCTCGGTAATAGGAGAGTGAATGCTCTACGGAAGGATACCTGATAGTCCCTGGCCAGGGCAAGACTACTTATCAGAAAAGGAGTTTTCTGATATAGTTATGCGGCATCTAAACCGAGTGAGTGTGCAATTTAGGGTTTGACAGTTGACCATACTCTAAGTGCACTCGAGAGCATTGTACGAGCGAAGGATTATAGTCACGTGGTAACTGATGATACAAATGGTTCCTTGAATGGGTTGCTGAACCCCAATGCTTTCCAGGATCAAGTGGTGTTGCTTGGCACCCAACTTGATTGGAAGCCCGGTCAATTATTGTGAGACGATAATTGATTCTGTGATTAATTAATATGAGATGTTAATTAATTACCATAAGTCAATAAAGAGTTATTGAGCTTAATGGGCTGAAAACTGGACTAGCAGTTGGGCCTAGAGGGTCACACGCATAAGACTTCCGAGCAGACTGGGCAAGGTGTTCTTTATAGACAATGATTGGGTTTTTGTGAAAAACCGCGGTGTCTATAAATATACGCTGAGAGTTAAACCCTGGGCCAAGCTCCAGGCTTAACCCTGGCCGCCCCCCTCCTCTCTCTCTCTCCTAGGGCGCCCCCCACCCTCTCTCTCCTCTCTCCGGCACATGGTGGAGCTGAGATCCGGGAGACGCGTGGAGAACGAGGAGATCCCGTCTGCGTCTGGAGCTCGTGTGGATACGTCTAGAGGCCGGATACTTGAACAGCTTGAAGCACCGGTGCCTCCTGCGCCACCTCCTCCCCGGATTCGGGAGTTATGCAACCCCGCAAAGGTAAAGATCGGATCTTCCTAAGCGCGGGTTCACGGTTTTTGTTCGATCCGACCGTCGGCAACGATATCTATCTGTGGAAATCGTGTTTCCGCTGCGCTCTGTGTGTTTCCTTACAACCTAAACCCACCCCGATTCAGTGGGACCACAGACCCTGATGAGGCAGAGAACTGGCTCAAGGAAACTGAGTGAATCTTCCGCGTTATGCAATGCGCGGATGGTGACAAACTACTGCTAGCGACATTCCAACTTGAGAGAGATGCCCGTGCGTGGTGCGAATCCATCGAGGCCACCAGGGCAGATGCAGAATTTACCTGGAATGAGTTCAAGGAGCATTCCAACTCCAAATATTTTTCAGAAAGAGTTGAAGAGAGGAAAGCCACTGAGTTTGCAGCTCTAAAACAGAAGAACCTAACCGTTGCTGAGTATGAGGCTCAGTTCTCTCGATTGGCTCGCTACGCTAATCAACTGGTTAACACGGAAAGAATGAAGGCAAAGCGCTTCCTTAACAGGCTGAGACCCGCATTTATCACTCAACTAGCACCATTCGATATTCAGACTTATCAGGAGATGGTCAGGAGAGCACAATGCCTGGAGGATGCGACTGAACTCACTGAGCACATCAAGGGTAGAATGGTCAAGAAGGAGCAGACTTCTGGAGCACCGAGCAAGCCTACTAACAGCAAGAAAAGGCAGTTAAGTATCACTGATGGGCCAAGCCAGGAGCAAAAGCCCAAAGTCCCCACTCCTACCGCCCCAAACAACAAGCCCAGATGCAAACACTGTGACAAGCTGGGCCATACCGCAGAAGAGTGCAGGAGGAAGGTAGGTGCATGCCTTCGCTGCGGGAGTCGAGACCATCGTATTCCCGAATGCCCCCTGCTGAAAGAAAATGAGAAGCATCCGATGGGACCAAAGAAGCCAGGCAGACTTCAGGCACTACATGAAGTTGAGACCACTGAGGAAGGTGGAGTAGTGGAAGGTACACTACCTGTCTTTTCCCAATCGGCATTTGTTTTATTTGACACTGGTGCAACACATTCATTTATATCACAAGCATTTGCTGATACATTAACTAAAAAACCTGCATCTATGGAATTTGAACTACCTGTCACGACACCACTTGGGGAAAGGGCTCAATTGAATAAGTATTTTCCATTAGCTGATGTTAAGATTGGGGAACTCAATCTTAGAGCAGACCTGATCTGTATGCCCATGGAGGGCTATGATGTCATATTGGGAGCTGATTGGCTATCCACGTATGGGGCTATCGTGGATTGTAGAAGAGGGAGAATTTGATTTAGTGAATTCCCTAAGTTGACCTTCACAGGTCGTAGACACAAGAGGCACTTGTCTCTCGTCTCTGCCATCAAAGCACAGAACATGATAAGAAAGGGTTGTGTGGCATTTATTCTCGCAATTATTGTTGAAAAGAAAGCAACTAAGATATCAAATATCCATATAGTACAAGAATACCCCGATGTGTTTCCCGATGAGCTACCAGGCATTCCACCTGAAAGAGATGTCAATTTCTCAGTTGACCTCATCCCTGGAGCCGCACCGGTTTCACGCCAACCCTACAGGATGTCCCCCGCTGAATTGAAAGAATTAAAGGAGCAATTGATGGAACAGCAGGAAAAGGAATTTATCCGACCAAGTACTTCTCTTAGGGGAGAACCAGTGTTGTTCGTCAAGAAGAAGGATAGATCCATGAGATTATGCATAGACTACAGGCAGTTGAATAATCTAACTGTCAAGAGCAAGTACCATCTGCCACATGTTGATGAATTGTTTGATCAGATATCAGAAGCAAAATATTTTTCTAAGATTGACCTTAGATCGGGATATCATCAGATGAGAATTAAAGATGCAGATATTTACATGACGGCTTTCAGGAGCAGGTACGGTCATTATGAATTTGTAGTCATGCCTTTTGGACCAACCAATGCTCCTGCAGCTTTTATGCAACTAATGAACAGCATCTATCAGCCCTACCTCGACAAGTTCGTCGTGGTCTTTATTAATGATATTCTCATATACTCCAATACCAAGGAAGAGCATGAGGAGCATCTGAGGATCGCTCTGCAAATCTTGCGGGACAACCAACTTTACGCCAAATTGAGCAAATGTGAATTCTGGCTCGAGGAGGTATCATTTCTAGGCCATGTTATTTCCAAGGATGGTATCGCTGTCGATCCTTCCAAGGTAGAAGCCGTGCTCAACTGGGAAAGGCCGACTAATGTCACATAGATAAGAAGCTTTCTTGGACTGGCTGGATATTACAGACGGTTCATAAAAGACTTCTCCAAGATAGCTATACCTCTGACACGTCTTACGCGGAAAGAGAACCCCTATGTCTGGAGCAAGGAGGGCGAGAAGAGCTTCCAGACACTGAAGCAGTTGTTGACATCTGCACCTATCCTCGGGTTACCAGTCGAGGGCGCAGGATTGTCAGTCTACACTGATGCATCTGGAATCGGTCTAGGCTTCGTATTAATACAGAACGAAAAGGTGATAGCTTATTCTTCAAGGCATTTGAAGCCGCATGAAATTAATTACCCTGTCCATGACTTAGAATTGGCTGCGGTGGTATTTACACTCAAGATCTGGAGACATTACCTATATGTGGAACAATTTATTATCTACTCCGACCACAAAAGCCTGAAGTACCTATTCTCTCAAAAGGAACTTACTATGAGACAAAGAAGATGGTTGGAGTATTTGAAGGACTTTGACTTCAACATTCAATATCACCCAGGCAAAGGTAATGCAGTAGCTGATGCACTCAGTAGAAAGCCAGTAGCTTCTTTATCTTGTCTAGTCATGGGCGAGATGCAATTGTTGGAACAATTTGCCAGTCTGGACCTGAACATTGTAAAGAGAAGCGATAAGATGATAGTTGCCAACCTTAGGGCACAACCCGACATATTTGTCAAGATCAGAGAGCAACAGACAAATGATTCGTTCCTAGTAAGAGTCAGGGAGACCATAGCTGACAAGCCAGATTTATCCATCCCTGAAGATGGGAGAATATTATTCCACGCCAGGACTTGTGTGCCTGACAATGAAGAACTTAAGAAAAAGTTGATGGATGAAGCCCACAAGACCAAGTATACCATTCACCCAGGCACAACCAAGATGTACCAAGACATGAAAAGGTCATTTTGGTGGTCCAACATGAAGCGTGAGGTGGCTGAGCATGCCGCACACTGCCTCACATGTCAACAGGTGAAAGCAGAACATTGTCATCCTGCGAGTGTACTCAGACCCCTAGACATACCTGAATGGGAGTGGGAAAGCATCGGAATGGATTTCATCATGGGTTTACCCCGAACTCATGGTGGACTTGATGCTATCTGGGTTGTTGTGGACCGATTGACTAAGTCCGCACATTTTCTTTCCATTAAGAGCACCTGGACTGTGGATGTACTTGCAGCAATGTATGTAAAGGAGATAGTAAGATTGCATGGAGTCCCAGTATCCAATGTCTCAGATCGTGATCCCAGATTCACTTCTAGATTATGGAAGGGACTTCAGACAGCGTTGGGTACTAAACTCAATTTCAGCACTACTTTCCACCCACAGACGGATGGACAGATGGAAACGACAAATCAGATTGTGGAAGACATGCTTCGTGCCTTCACTATAGATTCTGAAGGGTATTGGAATGAACAGCTGTCCCTAATTGAATTTGCCTATAACAACAGCTATCAGGAGAGCATTAAGATGGCACCTTTTGAAGCACTGTATGGCAAAAGCTGTAGATCGCCAGTGTGCTGGAACGAGGTAGGAGAACAACAATGGCTAGGACCAGACATGGTGCAGAGCACTAGCAAAGATATACAGATCATACAAGACAGGATTAAAGTAGCTCAGTCCAGGCAGAAGAGCTATGCAGATAAGAGAAGGAGAGACTTAGAATTTCAAGCCGGAGATCATGTGATGCTGAAAGTATCCTCGACCAGAGGATTTCAAAGGTTTGGGATGAATGGCAAATTGAGACCAAGATTCATAGGTCCATTTGAAGTGTTGGATAGAGTTGGCGAGGTGGTGTACCGACTAGCACTACCTCCCCAGTTCTCCACCGTACATAATGTTTTCCATGTGTCAATGCTGAGGAAGTACGTGTATGATCCGTCACACGTAATCAACTACGATGACATTATTTTGAACAAGGACATGACCTATGAAGAAAGGCCAGTGAAGATATTGGACAAGAAGATTCAACAGCTTTGGAATCGATCTATACCTGTGGTCAGGATATTGTGGAGAAATCACGAAGTTGAAGAGGCCACGTGGGAGCCCGAAGCATTAATGCGACGGAATTACCCGGAGTTATTCAGTGAGTCACTCTTCCTCTCGCGATCATATGAATTTGGGGACCAAATTCTTTTTCAGAGGGGGAGGATGTAGTACCCTTGATTTTTAAAACCCAAATAAAATAAAATTTTTATTTTTAATAAATGAGGTAAATAGATTTAATTAGAATAAATGAAGAATAAGTGAAATAAAAGGGCATTTAATCAAGCACAATAAGTTAAAACCCTAATGGGTTGTGTAAATGGCTCAATTATAAAATAATGGGCCTAATAAAGTGGAGCCCATCATGGGATGAGGAATAATTAATTTAAATTCATATGTAATTAATTAATAAATAGTAAAGGGTTAAGATAAATACTAAATAACCCATAAATATCCAAAATAAGAGTCCTCACCCCAACCTAAACCCTTGGCCACGAAATTGGCTCTCTTCCCAATCCTATTAGGTGGATAATTAAGGGAATTAGGGAGATAAATAAGGAAAACTTGGATTTATTAGGAAAGAAAGGAGTTTTAGCAATAAGGGACTCTTAAACCATATAAAACACCTCAAACTTCGACCATAGCAACCCTAGTTCACTTCTGGAGTTTTGGGATACGAAGGAAAAGGCTGGAGGATGAGGATCTTGGAGGAGAAGGGCTGGAGTTTGGTGTTCTTTATCACTTTTTGTCTTCAAACTAAGGATTTTCTTACTCCGCAAAAAATGTAGGCAATCTCTTAAGCCAAATCTGTGTAAAAATTACCCTAGGAAGACTTCATGTTCCTGAGCAAAAGTCCTCTAGTTTTGCTCTATTTCGATCTCCCATGAGGGAGAATTAATTATTTGAATCCCCGTCAGTTCCATGTACCTAACCCTTCATGTCTGCTTTCAAACCTCGGGCATACTTGATTCCATGCCAGGAGAAAATTTTCATAAATACTACATCATATTAGCTTTCAAAAACCTCTAGTTTGCCTAATTTTCATCATTTATTCATCTCTAATTAATTCATTGAACCCTTTCTGCGCATGTTTAGGTCATTGAAATGTCACTTGATCAAAGCATGCCTAAACCCTATCTATTTTCAAATTAATCGCACATGTTGATAGATCAATGTGTCTACTTTCGTTTAAAACTAGTTTCATAATTTTTGGATCATCGTGCGATTTTATATCGATTTTAGAAGAGCCCTATAGCAAGTAGGATCAACCCTGGAAAAAAGGGAAAAAGCCATTTTATGGCCGGACCCCTTTCTGATATTGCGGCGGTGCGACCCGCCGCGATACCAGAAGGGTTGCAGTCGGCAACTCGGTCACGTCATGAACGCGGCGGGTCTTGCCGCTGTGATTCCCTCCCGGTCCGAGCCTAGCCGGCCCGGTCCGCGGGTCACGCCCAAGCCGCTCGTCGCGATTTGAATCGCGACGGGTAGGCCTGCGGCGATTTAAAGACTGCGGCCAGAACATTTATTTGCTCCCATGCCCTGCTTTATATGTCATTTAACCCCTATTTAAGTTAAATCATGCACTATTAAGATTTATATAAATCTAAAAATTATTATTGGTTAATATTTATATAAATCTCATTAATTAAAAGCCATGAGCACGATTTATCATAATCTCATGATTTCTTACACTTACACACACATAACATTATTATTTACCATTTGACCCTAATAATTTATGCAATAATGTATCTGGTAAATTAGCGAAATAAGTGACTAAATTTCCTATTTAATTAAATTTAATTGTCTTCATTTTATACGTGCATTTGGAATATCGTTATCGTTTTCCCTCGGCCTTCGAGCACTCGAGGCACGACGGACCAGTTTTCTGCACACCTTCTCTTCACTTGGACCACCTCTCCATCGGGAATACTCTCGACTGGGCAAGGGACTCTTTGTCAAGGCCTTCGTAAGTCTTCTTGGCTTTGGCACACGTCTATTACCGACGAGCTGGTTGTACCCTAAAACTCGTTACACCTTAGGGATCAGTACGATCAATGGCCTTAGTGTGTTCTCTCCTTATCTTGTGATCACGACGGACCATCTAGTCTGTGTACACAGCACGGCTAGTGGGCGGTGATGATTTCTATCAGACTGCCGGTACACGACCTTGTGCCGAGCAACTGTGACTATTGTTGTTTATCATGTTTCACGATATTGTCCCTATCTCATCTACTATCTATATCCTCTCATCTGTTCACGTTCACTCTACTATCTCATCTAGTTCATCTACTACTCTTATCTATTTCTTGGTACTCCATTGGCCATTCTTGTGATTGTCTAAGATAAAAAAGTGACTAATGCAATTCAATGGGGCCCGATCAGGTCCTGGGAGGAGCGTTCAAAAAGTGCTAGCGCCCATGGGAGTTAAAATGATCAAGGATGTGTTACGGCATACATCCAGTGCCAGCTTACTATCTAGATCACTACAAGAAATTGCGGTATTTCCGACGGACAGAATCCGTCGGAAATCCGACGGTAATCCGTCGGAAACAGAGACTTCCGACACCTTTCTGTCGAACGGTTGTCGGAACTGATCCATCGGAAACAACTAGTCAGAAATTACCGACGGAAAAACATTCGGTCGGAAATGTGTCAGAAATACCGACAGAAAATATCCGTCAAAAAATGGGTTGGAAGTTTCTGACGGTAACCGTCGGAAAGATGTGTCGAAAATTTGGTCAGGATTGACCGACGGACCATTCCGTTAGCATTTCCGTCGGTAAATTTCGACTAACAAATCCGTCGGAAAACAATCCGTCAGAACTTTAGACAGAAATGCCGACGGGTTTTTTCATCAGTAATATCTATTTTCGAACGGAATACTATCTGTCGGAAAGTTCTGTAAAAAAATTTTTTAATAAAGAAATAATAATGATTTCAAACCTGCTACAATATTCATAAATTTCACAAATACTCACAATCAACATAAAATCATAAAATATAACAAATGTAAAATCATACATAATAATAAATACAAAAAATCAGGACAGATCTGCAGGATCGTCTGTTGTCCCCGCCTCGTGATCCTCAGGTGCCGGAGGTGGATCCTATATTAAGAAAAAATTAATATGAGAAGCATTAATAAAAATTAATATGCATACATTATTTTCAAAAATTAAATTTAAAATATGTGATTATTTCTCAAGTTGAATTAGAAACTATTTTTAGATCCGTCGTTTCTTGGGTTTTTTTTAGATCCGTCATTTCAACGGCCAACCCAATCCGGGAATCCAAATCGGATTCCGTCAGTTTGCACACGTCACTTTCACCCACCCGGTCGTGTCGGAGTAAACGGCACGCCGATCAGATCCCTATTTGGGATTTTGGACCCCCGGGATGTGTGTTTTGACCCTCTAGACTCAGGTTTTTTTTAGATCCGTCATTTCAACGCCCAACCCAATCTGGGAATCCAAATTGGATTCCGTCAGTTCGCACACATCAATTTCACCCACCCAGTCGTCTCGGAGCGAACGGCACACCGATCAGATCCCTATTTGGGATTTTGGACCCCCGGGTTGTGTGTTTTGACCCTTTAGACTTGGGTTTTTTTTAGATCCGTCATTTCAACGCCCAACCTAATCCGGGAATCCAAATTAGATTTCGTCAGTTCGCACACGTCACTTTAACCCACTCAGTCGTGTCGGAGCGAACGGCACGCCGATCGGATCCCTATTTGGGTTTTTGGACCCCCGGGTTATGTGTTTTGACCCTTTAGACTCAGTTTTTTTTTAGATCCGTCATTTCAACACCCAACCTAATCCGGGAATCCAAATCGGATTCCGTCAGTTCGCACACATCACTTTCACCCACCCGGTCGTGTCGGAGCGAACAACATGCCGATCAGATCCCTATTTGGGATTTTGGACCCCCGGGTTGTGTGTTTTGACCCTTTAGACTCAGGTTTTTTTTAGATCCGTCATTTCAACGCCCAACCCAATCCGGGAATCCAAATTAGATTCCGTCAGTTCGCACACGTCAATTTCACCCACCCGGTCGTGTCGGAGTAAACGGCACGCCGATCAGATCCCTATTTGGGATTTTGGACCCCCGGGTTGTGTGTTTGACCCTTTAGACTCAGGTTTTTTAGAACCGTCATTTCAACACCCAACCCAATCCGGGTATCCAAATTGGATTCCGTCAGTTCGCACACGTCAATTGAATCCACCCAGTCGTGTCGGAGCGAACGGCACGCCGATCAGATCCCTATTTGGGATTTTCGACCCCCAGGTTGTGTGTTTTAATCTTTTAGACGGATTTTTTTTAGATCCGTCATTTCAACGCCCAAACCAATCTGGGAATCCAAATCGGATTCCTTCAATTCGTACACGTCACTTTAACCCACCCGGTCGTGTCAGACCAAACGGCACGCCGATCGGATCCCTATTTGGGATTTTGGACCCCCAGGTTGTAGGTTTTGACCCTTTAGACTTGGGTCTTTGTTAGACCCGTCATTTCAATGCCCAACCCAATCCGGGAATCCAAATTGGATTCCGCCAGTTCGCACACATCAATTGAACCCACCCAGTCATGTCGGAGGGAACGGCATGCCGATCAGATCCCTATTTGGGATTTTTGACCCCTAGATTGTGTGTTTTAATCTTTTAGACTTGGGTTTTTTTTAGATCTGTCGTTTCAACTTGTGTTTTGACATTCTTTAGTGGTTTCATTTCATTCAAAGTATATGAAATTAATAGTAATACTAACCTGAGGGGCTGGCTGTGAGGGGCGTACTCCCTGCATGGCTGAGATCAACTGCTGAACTATATCGCCGAAGTCCGTCCGTAGCTCTTCCCGAATGAGGGTTCTCATCTCCTCTACACCACTGACGGGCGGCGCAGCAGATGAACTCGTGTATGCCGGAGGAGCGACCGAACTCTCATATGAGGACAACATTGGAGTAGTATCCAGGCTGTCCCCAAATCCGTACACTCGACCCTTCCTCGGCCCTCCCGCTGCATCGACCCAAGCCTCTGGATCCAAGTCTTGCTGGGGAGTGCCCTCTACATAGCGATCCGCCATCGTCCTGTCATAGGTCTCCTGTAGAACAAATTAAAACTAAATTATTGAAAACAAATTATTTTAATATCTTAATTGAATTCAAAACTTATAGCTTGACTTACAGCAATCGTGCGAGCACTCTTGCTGACATAGTCATCCGTCCCCTTCCGCTTATGAGTCCGATCAAATAACTCGCAAAAAGTAGGGGCACGCTCGAGCTCGTGATGCTTACAATTCAACAAAATTAGTTAGTTTCACAATAAGAACCAATGTATTAAGCAATTGAACAATAATATGCTTACCAATTTTTGGCTGTGGGTCGCATAAGATATGGACCCAGTAGTATGCACATTCTTCTCCGGATGAGTTGATCGGTTGCGTTTTGTCACATGTGACCGCTCCTGCCATGGTCCAGTAGCCCAACGCTCACAAAGGGACTCCCAATAGTCCCTCCTCAGCCAAACAGGGTCGTAATCCAGCCAAGCCATAGGATCCCGGTTGCCTATGGTCTTCATTGCTTTGTCCCGGGCCTCCCACATCGACTTTCTTAAATTAGTTTGGGCAGTAGACTCCCAGACGGCTCGAGCTCGAGGGAGATCCTCAGGTCTCGTGAACGTGTACCTCCACTATAAAGAAATAAAATTACTCAACTGTCTGCACTAACAGAGATAGTAATTAAATAAATGACTTCAAATCAGTAAAAATTAATAATACCGTGAACATGTCAAATAATAAATCTCGGACGGGCACCGGGATCTCTCTCCATGCATCCACTGGTCCTGGAATATGTGCGTGGACCAGCGTCGTAATATAGCGGGAAGCAGAACCGGGATCTATCTTCCCCCTGCAATTGCACATTAATTCTGTACATGAAATGTATAACATAAATAAAAAATATAGTAAGTTTCAAGTGATCAAGTTTACCCTGAGATCCAACATGGCTGCCGTCCCGGTAGCTGAGGCCCCTCCTCATCCATTGCTGGATGTTGGCTCTCCACCTCTGTTGAAAAAAATTAAGTACACTATTGTTATATAAATTGGAAGAAAAGAAACATACTAATCTATGGAAACATACATGTACCTGGTGGTGAGGAAGAAGGGAAAGGTGGCGCTACTCGCGTGGTCGACGGGGAGGCGGTCCCTGCAAAATTATATACACATTAGAAAATATGAATTTAAATTGAACAATAATATATAGAGTTTTGTGCTTACATATACATATACCTGTCACTGGGACGACTGGCGTGGACGGGGAGGCAGTCCGTGTAAAATTGTATGTATGTTAGATCTCGTGAATTTAAATTGAACAATAATATGTAGAGTTTTATGTGTACATATGCATATACCTATCACCGGGACGACCGGCGTGGACGGGGAGGCAGTCCCTGCAAAATTGTATGTATGTTAGATCTCGTGAATTTAAATTGAACAATAATATGTAGAGTTTTGTGTGTACATATGCATATACCTGTCGTGGACGTGGACGAGGACCCTCGGCCTACGGACGTGAAAACCGTCCGACTCCATCTTCCACGTACCATATCTCTATTGAGATAAATAAAGATATAACATGTCATGAAGTCTTATTTTTAAAGTAGCTATTGAATAACATATAATTAACAACAACACGAAGTTTCTTACAAAATATAGGGTATATTATCTATATTCATCATCAGATGCTGAAGATATGTTTAATTCAGTGTCATCTTCGTGTCAAAGTACATCAAACAAAAGTTCGCCCGGGACTTTTATACTCTCTGTCTTCGAGTGCGCGAGTAGAAGAATATCCAAATGCTCGCCTAGGACACTTGAACACAGAAAGTCGGTCAGACACATTAGAATCTCCACCATCATCATTACGTGGAGGTTGAGTGAGTCGGGTTCGGATCTCCGTGTCAAAGTACATCGAACAAAAGTTCGATATCTCTTCAATAAGGTATGCCTGGGTAATCGAGCCCTCAACTTGTGCTTTGTTGCGGACTTTCATCTTAAAATCGTGCATGCACCTACAACAATAATTCAAATGAATACATATGAAATATAAAAGATCGTCGTAATGTGAATAAATTGAGACATAGGAATATACCTCTCAAACGGATACATCCATCGAAATTGTACTGGTCCTCCGACCCTAGCCTCATATGGTAAATGGATGATCAGGTGCTCCATTGAATCAAAGAATGCTGGAGGAAATATCTTCTCTAATTTGCAGACTGTCTGTATTATATTTTGCTCCATATTTTGCAAGTCATGAAGTCTGAGTTCTAATGCAGATAAAATTCTGAAGAATTGACTCAACTATTCCATGGTACATCCATAACCGATTCTCATAAGACATTTTTCCTACACAAATTAAATGACATGTCACGAGTTAAAATCCAACACACCCTTACATCGTTCGAGTAAGTCAAAATGAATAGGTAGGATATATTATTTAGATTATCACTTTTTACCCATCTGTGAATAATTGACCATTTACTATGTGTTTGTATTATTTGCTAAAAATTTCGGCAGCATCTCCCCACACCTCTCCGATATACCAAAAATATTTATTGATTAAGATATTTTCTTAAACCCTTACTAATAAGTGGTTAAGAAAATATTCTAAATCAATATAGATATATCAGAGAGGAGTGAGTAGAAGCACCCGAAATTTTCAACAAATAATGCAAACACATAGTAAATTACCACCTAACTGCGATCAAACATTCACAGACTGTCCAAAACGGGACAATTCAAGACTTTGAGTTAGATATACATGTTCTCATCATTGAAAATAAGACTCGTGCACATCAATCCCAAAGTCTTGAACAGGAAGGTTCATTGACACGGGCTTAACATGCTCTCGTGACGTGTATGCAGTGAAAAATTGCTATACATGCATAGATCAAATTTAAAATCCACATAAATATGAAAGAAATATGAAAACAAAATCATACATATGAACAAGTGCAATAATAAAACAAATTCACACATACATGTACATAAATTGCATTAAAGTAAGAAATACAATACTAATCACTAAACTGAAAGTAAGCAATTAAAAACAATCCATATAATAGTGTTACATTGAAATAAGTTTGAATTAAGGATCTAATAGCTACAAGAAAGATTTTGTATTCATTTTTTTATTCATAAATTGAGATGTGCTGTCTTATTTTCCAATTTTCATCTTCTTTCTGGAACTTCAAAGATATCTTGATTAATTACCTGAATCTAAATGCATGATACGTTTTTACACTTTCGTCGATGCTTTATCAATACCATGTTAATGCCATAAACTATGTGGAAACTGAACTCAGAAATTTCTACATTTTTTGGCCCGATATATTGTCATCTGAAATCTTAAAAACCCTAGAAAAATCATTTGGATTTCCTGACTTGTCTGTTTTTACTAGTTTATTTCTTCCATTTTTTCCTTCAATAAAGTTGATGGCCTGAATCTTTTTAAAATTTTTTCTCTTGTGCATTTAAATCTTGTTGCTATTTGAAATTTGCCACAGAATTGGTTCGAATTTTGTTTGTTGGATCTATGTGTTGTCTTATTTTCCAATTTTCTTGTTTACTCCCAAACTTATCTTCCTCCCCTCTCCCACCCTCTGGAAGAGAAGAAAGGGGGGCTTAATGTTATGGTGTTCATGGATGTGACAAAGGGGAACTGTTCAAGGCTTTATTTTTACACAAGGGGATTAATGAGTAATATTTTTTGCATATTATAATGGAATAATATTATTTGTCTAAATACAAGTAAGGCAAACAGTACCCGTCCGCTCAACACATGCACAAATATTTTCTCCACATATTTTGATGAATGAAGTGAGAGATGTAGAGAGATAAACGACAACTTCCATGTGGTTTTTATTTGATTATAGTTAGAATATGGTAAAATGTCATGGGGAGGGTTCGGTATGAGCTCAATAAAAGCTTGCCAACCCATGGATAATGACAAAGAATTTTACAAGGTTTTGCAGTGGCAAAATCATAAGATATTGTCACAAGTTATACTAACTCGCCATCAAGTGTATGTAAGATTAGCTTAAGTTATCACTAATAAAATCATAAGATAGTGGTGAGGATCAGTAGTTTTAGAGGCAACTTAGATGTTGCTTGTTTTCATAAAAAAAGACTATCAATTCCAAAATACCTTGCCATAATAACTGTATCATGTTTGATATATCATGCCAAAAAACATCATATTTAAAATAAAATATGTTATTTATGATATTTTTTGTTGAACCAAATAACCACTAAAAATCAACATCAAAACACAAGTACCACTTAAAGAAATACAACTTAGAAAATACAAAAAAAACTCTACATTCACATCCACCTAAAACATTAAAAAGATATTCCCCAAAAATAATATTTTTTTTGGCAGGGGGAGGTTTAGCAGGGGGAGGGGGGCCGGGTGCAGGGGGAGGGGGGCCGGGTGGGGGGTTGGGAAGGGGAGGGGGGCCGCGTGCAGGGGGAGGGGGGCCGGGTGGGGGGTTTAGCAGGGGGAGGGGGGTCGCGTGCAGGGGGAGGGGGGTCACGTGCAGGGGGAGGGGGCCGCATGCAGGGGGAGGGGGGCCGCGTGTAGGGGTTTAGCAGGGGGAGAGGGGCCGCGTGTAGGGGTTTAGCAGGGGGAGAGGGGCCGCGTGCAGGGGGAGGGGGGCCGCGTGCAGGGGGAGGGGGGTCGGGTGGGCGTTGGGAAGGAGAGGGGGGCCGCGTGTAGGGGGAGGGGGGTCGGGTGGGGGTTGGGAAGGGAAGGGGGCCGCGTGCAGAGGGAGGGGGGCCGGAGGAAGGTGGCAGGGGTGGGGAGAGAGGGGGAGGGGGGGATACACGTACTGGGTTAGGAAGGCCGGCGGCGAGCGGCGGCGCAGCGGCGAGTTGCGGCGGCAAGCGGCGCAACACCGAGCAGCGGCGAGGGCTCAGGCGAGCGGCGACGAGGGCGCAGTGGCGAGCGTGAGAGAGAGAGAGAGAGAGAGAGGCGGGGTTTCACGAAAGGGAGTATAGGCATTTTACCGATGAAACTTCTGACGGAAATATCTTCGTCGGAATATCCGTCGATATTACCGACGGATATTCCGATGGAGATATTTCCGTCAGAAATTTTCCGACGGATGCATTGTAGTCGGAATATCCGTTGGAATTACCGACGAAAAATTATCCGTCGGAAACATCCGTTGGTAATGCCGCATTTTCTTGTGGTGGATTAATCTATGAGAATCAAAGTGCTATCCATACAAGTGCCATCGTTATCATCACTAGTGCGCTGTTGTGCAATTTACATGCTATATCGTTACATGGCCATTCTATTATCGTTCTCGTTGTGCTATTTTCCCTATACCAGATACTATTGTTCTCTTGTTATCGTTACTCGCTCTACGTGACTATGCTCTTTAGTTAACCTGCCATTAAAACGTTAATTATTTAAACCATGCTTGTGTCCATGAGATATTAAGTCCTACTGGGCGTTATTCGCTCATCCTGCGTATTTATTTAATGTGTTTCAGGTGAGTTTGACGATGACCACAATCACGAGGATGGGACTGAGGAGGATGCTCAGGAGTGACGATTTACAGCAACCACTGCTTTAGTAGATAGTTAATGTAGAATGAGTCAGATAGTTATGATGTATTAGTTTTGGGTTTTCAATAAAGTATTCGAGGCCCTAGTTATGGCTCTGGTTAGATGATGCAATAGTTAGGTCATGACGTTGATGGAATATTAATGGAATTGAAGTTTATTTGGTGTTATTCCATTCGTGCAATGGTTTGTATTTATTTTGTCGCTCTGTACTATTTAATAACTGTAATACCGCTCCGATATTCCGCGTCGGGGCATTACAGCTAGTGCCCATGGGAGATTATTGACCAGAGTGTTTGACATTACACTCAAGTGCTAGTTATCACCATAATCTAAAGACAATCAAAGTGCTATCTTGACTAGAGTGCTATCGTGACGTGCTATCTCGTGATATGGCCAATCCTTTAACGTGCTAGATGTGCTATATTCTTTTTTTGAAAAGTACTATTGTGCCCTTGTTATCATGTGCTATGATTCTCTTGAACGTTCTCTCTAGTTATCCTGCCATCCAAGATATTAATTACTTAAAGTATGCATGTTTTATGAGATATTAAGTCCTATTGAGTATTATCACTCATCCTGTGTAAATTGTGATTTGTCTTCAAATGAATATAATGATGCTGAGGACCACACACAAGAGGATGGGGATGAGCAGAATCAAGCGTGACCCCAGTGTCATCCAGACTATCAGAGTCTAGTTTAGTTTAGTTAGTTCTTTTTATTTAAGTATGAAGAAGTTCTCTGTGATGATCAGTCTGTCCTCATGTAATTTTAATTAATTATATATTTATTTTGGTGATTAACAAAACCATGTCAAAGATTACTAACACATATTCCATAAGTCTTAAGCGCAGGAAATACTACAGGAAAATCAAGCAAATTTGGTAAGTATTACCATTCTGAAGCAATATTAAGTTCAGCATGAAATTTCTCTAAGTCCACATCGACTTTCCTTATGCTATAATGATTTCAGTAGAACTATAAAGATTGCATCTTAACGATTTCTTCATAATTTGAAACATCATTTAAAGTTAAACAGGAGTCGTTATCGTAATGATTTGCTTATCGCAACGATTCTTTAAGTCATTGTAACGAGTTGCTCTTCGCAACGATTCCTTTAGTCATCGTAACGATTTACTCATCACAACGATTCCTTAAGACATCATAACGATTTGCTTATCGCAACGATTCCTTAAGTCATTGTAACGATTTGCTCATCGCAACGATTCCTTAAGTCATCGTAATGATTTGCTTATCGCAACGATTCTTTAAGTCATCGTAACTATTTGCTCTTCGCAACGATTCTTTTAGTCATCGTAACGATTTGCTCATCACAATGATTCCTTAAGATATCATAACGATTTGCTTATCGCAACGATTCCTTAAGTCATCGTAACAATTTGCTCATCACAACGATTCCTTAAGTCATCGTAACGATTTGCTTATCGCAACGATTCTTTAAGTCATCGTAACGATTTTCTCATCGCAACGATTCCTTTAGTCATCGTAACGATTTGCTTTGCGCATCGATTTCTTTAGAACTCATAATGATTTGCTTCGCGCATCGATTTCTTTAGAACTCATAATGATTTGCTTCGCGCATCGATTTCTTTAGAACTCATAACGATTTACTTCGCGCATCGATTTCTTTAGAGCTCATAACGATTTGCTTTGCGCATCGATTTCTTTAGAACTCATAATGATTTGCTTCGCGCATCGATTTCTTTAGAGCTCATAACGATTTGATTTGCGCATTGATTTCTTTAGAACTCATAACGATTTGCTTTGCACATCGATTTCTTTAGAACTCATAATAATTTGCTTCGCACATCGATTTCTTTAGAGCTCATAACGATTTGCTTTACGCATCGATTTCTTTAGAACTCATAACGATTTGTTTTGCACATCGATTTTTTAGAACTCATAACGATTTGCTTCGCACATCGATTTCTTTAGAGTTCATAACGATTTCTTCATTGAACACAACGATTTGCTTCATGCAACGATTTCTTAAGTGTTCATAATGACTTCTTCACTAAACACAACGATTTTCTCTCCAACGATTTCTTCAGTAAACATAACGATTTGGTTATGTCTTACAACGATTTAGCTGAATTGACTTGATCATAACGATTCCATAAGTCATAAATGTATCGACTTCTTATGTACAATGATTTTCTACTGGTCAAAGCATTGAATAGTCAAAGTCGTCACACATATCCTTCTGACACCTTTGCATTTAATGTAGACTGAACGTATCTCTGCATGCATGCAGACGATAACGTACATTGTCATGCTTACTCTGTATGCATCTTTTAGATATAGAAAAATGGCATTACTATTTTGGTGAATATTCACAGAAACGTTTACTGACAAACAAGAGACAGCCTAGCTGTCTACTGTTCTAGCATTAAATGTATGCAGAGCCCTAAAGACATTCTGTCATACAAACGTTGGACCATATAGACGCCAGAAGATCCTATCTCTTTGCGCGCACAAATGGATAAAAGACTGTTGACTAGAAGTTTCCAAGTATCAAGCAGTCTAACGTCTACCAAAGCTAGAGACAACGGTTACTTCAACAAATACATTTCAAATTGGAGATATAAATACAAGATAGTAGCTCTAGAAGAAGGATGGAACTTACCAACGAATATTACAAGCAAGTCTTAGCAATTCAAATCTTCTGTGAGAATCCAAGAGCCAAGTATCTCATTCCTGATCTGTCTCAAGCTCTTTAGCTCTCTGTGCTGCAATAGAAATCTTGAGAGAGAGCCTGTGTAGTTCTGAGAAAGACCATTGTGTAGATCTCCTTCTCTTAGGGCTATTTTGCTTCAGATCATTGCTTGTTAAAGCTTGATCTAGGGGCTTGATTTCATTGCTCATCTTTACTGTGTTATTCCCTTCTATTGTGAAGGAAGACCTGGTGGGGTATCCAGGGTGTTGTAGCTCCCTTCGTGGTGAAGGAAGACCTAGTGGGGGATCCAGGGTGTTGTAGTTCCCTTCGTGTGAAGAAAGACCAGCTGAGCTGGGTGTTGTAGTGTCCATAAGGGGACTGTACCTTAGATAGTAGAATCCTGAGTTATTGCTCAGGGACTGGACGTAGGACTCCTAAGCATAGGAGGTCCGAACCAGGATAATTTCTGTGTGTTGTGTGATTGATTTTCTATGTGTGTGTGTGTGTGTGTGTGTTTGCTGTTTATTCTAACTTTCACTAACCTTCATCAAAGAACGTCTTTGTGTGAATGTTTTAAGTACAGGTATTAATCAAATAAATTTTAAAAGACCCATTCACCTCCCCTCTGGGCTCGTCAACTGGGCAACAAGTGGTATCAGAGCAAGTCTCTTCAACAAAGAAGAAGATCTAACGATCTGAAGAGTAAAGATCCATGGCAGCTCAAGGTAACATTGAAGGTCAGTCTGTCAACCGACCCCCTCTCTTCGATGGTGAAGATTATGCTTATTGGAAAACCAGGATGGAATATTTCCTGCAAGGTTTCGATTATCAAATCCGGTCCATAGTAGAAGAAGGCGATCTCCTAGTCACAAATGAGAAGGCTCAGTGGACAGATGATGACAGGAAAAGGATTTCCTTGAACTGTAAGGCTAAAAGCATTCTATGCTGTGCCCTCAGCAAAAAGGAGTTCAATAGAGTGTCAGCCTACAAATCTGCAATGGAATTGTGGGAAAAGCTCATAATTACCTATGAAGGAACAGACAAGGTGAACGAGACAAGAATTGACATTCTTGTTACACAATATGAGAGATTTCAGATGCAATCAGGTGAGTCCATAACTCAAATGTTCAGTAGATTTACTGATATTACAAATGGGTTGGCCGGTCTAGGAAAAACTTATGAGATTGGAGTCATGGTAAGGAAAATTCTCAGATCCCTACCATCCTCATGGACCCCAAAGGTAACGGCCATTGAGGAAGCCAATGATCTAAAAAGGATGTCCTTGGAAAAACTCGTCGGGTCCCTTATGGCCCATGAAATAAATATGGAGAGACTAGGAGAGTCCTCAAGCAAGAAAAAGCACTCTAATACTTTGAAAGCCGAAGAAGAATCATCAGAAGCAAGCTCAGATGACAGTGAAGGCATTGAGGATAGTGAAAATGAAGAAGCAATGCTATCAAGAAGACTGCAACGAATTCTAGCTAAGAAAAAGAAGTTTCAGTTTGGCAGAAGGTTCTTCAAGAGAAATAAAGAATTTAGGAAGCCAAAAGGAAAGGATCTGAAGAAAGGAGAACCAATATGCTATGAGTGCAAGAAGCCTGGACACATCAAGGCAGAATGTCCAAAGCTTAAGAAAGATGGACACAAGAAAAAGAACAACTTCAGACGATTCAAGAAGTATAAGAAAAAGGCAATGGCAGCCGCTTGGGAAAACAACAGCGACTCAGACAGTGAGTCAAGCTCAAGCAGTGATAAAGAAGAAGGCAACCTGGCGTTCATGGCAAATACAGATGATAAGGTAACATCTGACTCCTCTTTTGATTCCTGCAATAATTCTGATTTGGATAATTTAGAGGAAGCATTCAATGAACTATATGATAAATATAGAGATGCATCTAAATTATTGAAAGCTAGTAAGAAAAACATCACTTGCTTAGAAAATACAAACTCAGATCTAAAATCAGAAAATGAACAGCTAGAAAAATAATTAACTGAACTTAAATAAAGAAATGAGTTATTATGTGAAGATCTAAAAGATAAGAGTGAACAAATAATTAAATTAGAAAAACAAGCAAGCTCAGATGAACTGAAAACAGAAATAAACTCATTAACTGAAGAAAATAAAAAGTTATCTAGCACTTTGGAAAAATTCACAAATGGTAAAAACTCCCTCATATTAAAAGGTGCTAGAAGATCAGGTAAGAAGAAAAATAGATTAGGATATACACCCCCAGATAATGAAGAAACCATAGTTTATCCTAAAACATATCCAACACCAAAATTTGTACCTGAACAAAACATTGCATACAAAGCAGATTTCAAATATCTGGAAAAAATAACTAAATTATCCTGATGTAGTCATTGTAACAAGTTAGGACATATCATAACAACATGCCCGACAAGACACAAGAAATGGATAATCAAAAGCGAAATCAACGACACTAACCAATCAGGACCCAAAAGAACTTGGGTACCTAAAGCTTAATGTTTTCATTTCAGGGAGGCCTTAGAGCATCATAATGGTACCTGGACAGCGGGTGCTCAAGGCATATGTCAGGGAACAGAAAAATTTTCTCTCAACTAAAAGCCGAAGAAGGAACAGTTATTTATGGAGATAATGGGAAAGGCACAGTTATTGGTACTGGATCTGTTGGCAGTAAAGGAAAACCCATAATTGAAGATGTTCTTTGTGTAAAGGGTTTGAAGCATAACCTCATAAGCACCAGCCAGCTGTGTGACAAGGGTCACCAAATAAAGTTTCAAGAATCCAAGTATATTATCTTGAAGGATGGAGCAGTTGTTTTTGAAGCAAATAGAGAAAAGAATCTGTATGTACTATATCTTGAAGAACTAAAAGAACAAGATGTCTGCTTGACAACAAATAGAGATCAATTAATTGGATTATGGCACAGAAGATTAGGACATTGCAGCTTGGATAGTATGAGGAAATTATTAAAGAAAAGCTTAGTGGAAGGTCTACCAAAGGTCAACACGAAAATGGAAGGTATTTGTAGACCATGTGCAAAAGGAAAGCACACTAAGAGCTCCTTCAAGTCAAAGACCGCGGTAACCACCTCAAAACCCTTAGAACTCCTTCATTTGGATTTGTTTGGGACCAATGGAGGAAAGAATAGTCTTGGAGGAAAGACATAGAACAGATTTACATGCATTTTAGAACATTGAGAAAACTTCAGTTTTAGATTCAGATCATGGAGGTGAATTTCAGAATGAGAAATTTGTAAAGTTCTGTGAAAATGAAGGAATTGAGCACAATTTCTCAGCACCAAGGACACCACAACAAAATGGAGTTGCTGAGAGGAAGAATAGAACTGTATTGGATATGGCAAGAACAATGTTGTAAGAATATGATTTGCCAAGATATTTTTGGGCTGAAGTAATAAACACAACAAGCTACATCATCAACAGAGTAATGATCAGGCCAATCCTAAAGAAGACTCCCTACGAGCTGTACAAGAGAAAGAAACCAAAGATCAATCACTTCAGGACATTTGGATATCCTTGCTTCATCCACAATAACGGAAAAAGAGATATTGGTAAGTTAGATGTCAAATCAGATGAAGGCATCTTCATGGGATACACCTCTAAACCTAAAGGCTATAGAGTATTCAACAAGCGTACGTTATTAATTGAACAGTCTGTTCATATCATTTTTGATGAAACTAACCCTTCCTTGATAAAGGAAGAAGATAGTGACATTGATGATGCAGATAAATTGTCTGAAAAATTAAAGGACACATCAATTGAAGACAAGGATGATCCACCTCTAGAAGACCTGCAATAAAAGGACATTACTCATGAAAATCTTCCAAAGGAGTGGAGATACAAGAAAGATCACCCATCTGAGAACATTATTGATGATCCATCTGTAGGGGTAAGAATAAGAGGTAATGTAATACCTTATGATTACTTAGCATTTGTTTCTCAAATAGAGCCTAAGACAGTCAATGAAGCTCTAACTGGTGAATCTTGGATAATAGCCATGCAAGATGAACTTAATCAATTCAAGAGAAACCAGGTATGGTCACTTGTTCCCAGACCATCCAGTTATTGGCACCAAGTGGGTGTTCAGAAATAAATTCAATGAGACTGGTGTGATCCTAAGAAACAAGGCCAGATTGGTGGCTCAAGGCTATTCCCAAGAGGAAGGCATAGATTTCGATGAAACCTATGCACCTGTAGCTAGACTTGAGGTTATTCGAATCTTACTTGCATATACATCAGCATTAGATTTAAAATTATTTCAAATGGATGTTAAGTCTGCATTTTAAATGGTTTTATTAAAGAGGAAGTTTATGTGGAACAACCCCCGAGTTTGATGACGCAAATTTTCCAAATCATGTTTTTAAACTTCATAAGACATTGTATGGTTTAAAGCAAGCACCTAGAGCCTGGTATGAAAGACTTAGTTCTTTTCTATTAAATCATGGTTTCACTAGAGGACAGGTAGATAGCACTCTATTTGTAAAATCAAAAGTTAAAAACATATACTTGTACAGATTTATGTAGATGACATTATCTTTGGATCTACTGATGAATCCCTTGCAAGTATTTTGAAAAGTTGATGCAGGGAGAGTTTGAGATGAGCATGATGGGGGAGCTAAATTATTTTTGGATTACAAGTCAAGCAAGGGAAAGATTACACCCAAGGGAATCACAAGCACATACACCAAGCCAAATACACCAAGGAGCTTCTAAAGAAATTTGGATTCGATAACTCCAAGCCACTGTCAACACCTATGAGTACATCAATAACGATGGACGGTGACAAGAATGGTAAGAAGGTAGATCAAAAGATCTACAGAGGTATGATAGGGTCTTTGCTGTATTTAACAGCTAGCAGACCTGATATTTTATTTAGTGTATGTATGTGTGCTAGGTATCAAGCAGATCCTAGAGAATCTCATCTAATCTCTATAAAAAGAATTTTTAGATACTTATCTAGAACTCATGACTTAGGTCTTTGGTATCCAAAAGCATGTGAAATTTGTTGCCCAGCTAGCTAGCCCAAGGGGGGGGTGAATGGATTATTAAAGAAACTGATCTTTGATACCTGTTTACTAAAAAAAATTACACAACAACTTAAATGAAGGTTAGAGTTAGAGGAAATGAGATAGCAATCACACAAAATACAACCACAAGACAGTAGGATTTTTATCCTGGTTCGGAACTCCTTTCCACAGGAGACCTACGTCTAGTCCCTGAGCAATACCTCAGGATTTCACTAATCAAGGGTACAGTCCCCCTTAAGGACACAACAACACCCAGCTCAGCTGGTCTTCCTTCACACCCGAAGGGAACAACACCCTGGATACCACCAGGTCTTCCTTCACACCAGAAGGGAACAACACCCTGGATACCACCAGGTCTTCCTTCACACCCGAAGGGAACACCACAAAGAGAGGTTAGTAAGACAAGCCCCTAGATCAAACTGCAACAAGCAATGATCTGAAGGACCTAGCACTGAGAGCAAAGAATCTAAATCTAGGCTCACTCTCAGAACTACACAAGCTCTCTTCAAATGATCTTTCACTAGCTAGTCAAGAGCAAAAGCTAAGAGGAATGAAGTTTTCTGCTCTAAACTTTCTTCAGAAGAATTTGAATGTTTTTCTTGAACGTTGTCTATCTTTTGTTCTTCTGACTTGTATATATATATCTTCAATTTGAAATTTAGACGATAAAGAGTCTGTTGTCTCTCTTTTGAGTAGTCGTTAGACTGAATGGCATCTGGAGTCTTGGGAGCTTCTTGTCAACAGTCTTTTGATTACTTGAGCACGCAAAGAGATGAGATCTTCAAAGATATCTGATGGCTTCTATTTGTTTAACGTTGTACCATGAAGCTAGTTCAGAGGTCTGCACAGATGTCAATCTTAAATAGCAGACAGATAAGCTGTCTCTGATGTCAGTCAACGTCAGTAGCAATAGTCATGAAAATAGTAATGCCAAAAGACTTAAGTCTAAAAACGTTATCAGAGTAGGCACGATACAGGATGATATGGTCTGCATGCATGCAGAGATATGTTCAGATCTCATAAATGCAAAAGCGTCAGAGAGATGTCTATGTGGACTTTGACTGGTCAATGCTTTAAGATGAATAAGATATCAATATATGAAAACGGTGACTGTATGATTTATGAAATCGTTATGAGTCATAGCAAATCGTTATGAGCGCAACAAGTCGTTATAGAGAGTAAATCGTTACAACAAGCAAGTTGTTGCGAGTTCTAATGAAATTGTTCTGATAACTTATGAAGTCGTTACGAGAACTAAAGAAATCGTTATGGCTAGCAAGTTGTTATGAGTTCTAAAGAAATCGTTACGAGAACTAAAGAAATCGTTACGGCTAGTAAGTCGTTACGAGTTTCAGAGAAATCGTTACGAGAACTAAAGAAATCGTTACAGCTAGTAAGTCGTTACGAGTTTCAAAGAAATCGTTACGAGAACTAAAGAAATCGTTACGCTACCAAGTCGTTACAAGTTTTAAAGAAATCGTTACGAGAACTAAAGAAATCGTTACGGCTAGCAAGTCGTTATGAGTTCTAAAGAAATCGTTACGGCTAGTAAGTCATTACGAGTTTCAAAGAAATCGTTACGAGAACTAAAGAAATCGTTACGGCTAGCAAATCGTTATGATTTTGTAAAGAAATCAATGCACAAATCCTTATGAATCAATTAGGAAATCGATGTGCAAATCGATGTGAAGTTCCTAAAGGAATTGTTATGAAATCACTAGGGAAATCGTTATGAAAACAAATCGTTACGAAGTCTAAAGAAATCGTTATGGTATCGATTTGTTTGCAATTTGGTCAGAAAGGAAATCGATCATAATACTTATAAATTGAGAGTCTTACCTGATTGTCTTGAACTTTCTTTTGCTTTTATTTCCTGTCCTCAAGACTCAAGTAATTCATTAGTAATGTTTTGTTAATCATCAAAATTAATATATAAATAAATGAATTATTTTATATGGAGAAAGTTAAGTCATCAATCTCCCCCTTTTTGATGATGACAAAATATACTAAACAACATAATGAAAACAACATGTCTTTCAGAGTTGCATTAGTTTTCTCCCCTTTTTGTCAATAAGCAAAAAGATAGTCTATGAGACAAAGAAGAGAGAAAGCTTTGTATTAATTAGGAGAAAGATAATACATAGGAGACAAAAGGGAGGCATGCTGGGAAATAACAGTCCATGCCATGATCTCCATATCTTCAAAAGACTGGCGAAAAACACCAGGAGCAACTAAGAAGGAAGAACCCATGGCTGGAGAGATCCTCTGAGTGTAAAGCTGCCGCTGCTCTTCCAGGAATTCTTCATACTGATCTGGGTCCAAGATGAATCTGAAGTAGGTGCTCTTTCCAAAGCTGGCACGATGGAGAAATCTATCCAGAGAGATTGGATAGAAAATCTTCTGATCAAGCAGATCCTGCTTCAGAGCATAGAAGGCAGTATATCTGGCTGCCCACTGAACATAGATCTCTTGAATTGGATTTATGGAGTTGAGATCCATGAAGGCTTCGGCTGAGAGAGTGGGCTTATCTTGACGAACCAAGGAACTGTTGATGGCCTGTAACTGAAGATGGGGTTCCTTGTAGAGTGTTTCCATATGGTGGGAGTAAGCCTTTCACATTCAGAAATGAGTGGAGCCAAAACTTGAGAGGAAATGCGGCCAGAGTGGTATTCTCTGAAGATAAACCGCAAAAAGGAAGGCATTCTATTCTGCTTAGCTGACATTCTGCCCATCTGCTTAGAAACATGTCAAAGGCATGGGAGCCTGCATCTGAGTCAAACACTAGGGAGTGTAGCTTTGGCAGAAGGACTGGAGAGTCAACTTTGAGATCGGCAAAGTCCACTGTGAGGGGAAGATTTACTGGACGTTCTGATCTCAGCATCACTAAGGCTGAATGAAATTGGTAGAACTGTACTTCAGGCAGCTTGTTCAAATAGCAAAAATCACTGTACAGCTGAAAATTCTTGGCAATTCTGATCTCTTTCAAAATGAAGGGTCCCCACGAGTTCTTATGCTGAATAATGAACCACTCAGAAAGAGTGAGTGGGTGAGCTCGATGGGTAAGAGATTCTGCCCTGGCAGTCAAATATTTGTTGTATTGAGCTTTGTTGCCCTTGACATTGGCCCACTGATCTTCAGTCTTGAACTCAGTGCCCTCAAAGATTTTGGATTTTTGAGGGTGGGACAGCTGGGTAAGAGGAAGAACAATGTTTAGATGCTCAGAGAGGTTGAGGAAAGGAATACCATAGACGGTGGAGAGGATGCACTTTTGAACATATTCCTTATAGAGGGATCTTCTCTGAGGTTCGAGGGTAAGAGAGTACCAAAGAGGAGGAAATAATGGTGAGGAGGGGATGCTGACAGAGGATGATTGTTTCCTCTTTTTCTTGGCAGGACTGGGAGGATCAGTCCTGTGGATATGAGTGGCAGTGGAGAGAATGGTGATAAGGATATTTCTCTCAAAATCATCCGGCAGATTTGTGTCAAAGACACCAAGTAGTGGAGGTTTTTCCAGAATGAAAGTGACAGAGGAAGGAGGAGTAGGAGGATAGAAGAGGTGTTTGGGATTGAAGGATGTAGACGGGTGAACTGGAGTGGTTTGAGTGAGAGGTGAAGAAGGTGAGAATGATGATGGAGCTGAGGTGTGAGAAGGAGTGGGAGAGAAAGAAGGTTGAGATGAAATGAGAGAGGAAGAAGGTTGGGTGCGAGACAGAGGATGTTTGAGAGTTGGTGGTGCTGGAGGGGCTGTAGAAGGAGATGAAGGTGAAGAGAGGGTTGGAGTTGCAAGAGTAGAAGTGTCAGGGGCCTTGGTAGCTTCAATGGGCTCTTTCCCTTTTGCATGACCCTCTCTGACAACTGCAGATGGCCCTGATGGCCCTGATGCTGGCACAGATGCCCCAGATGGCCCTGACTCTTGAGCAGGTGGCCCTGTTGGCCGAGGAACAGCTGTGGTCTGCTCGAGTGGCAGAAGGAGACAGTCCAGCACTTGTCCTTGAAAGCACAGATAACATCGATTTCATGTCTACCATTTCCTTGTTGAACCATTCATAGCATTTCTGACTGAGGATAGTTCAGAAGTAGTTGAAGCTTGGCTGGCAATTATTCCTTGGACACTAGACTGCACTGCTGACAGAATCTCTCCCTGAGCCTTCAACAATTCCAAAACAGGTTTCAGATTGACTTTCCTGTGGCTCTTTTGAGTTTTCTGTGAACTATCCTCTTGCCTTTCCTCTGAGGTGCTGGTTCTTCAATAGACTGCTCCCCCTGAGCAGGAGCTTCCTCTTCAACTTCCATTTGCTCCCCCTGAGCAGGAGCTTCCTCTTCAACTGGATCTACTGGAGCACTGGACTGCTCCACAGGAATTGATTCTTCAATGTGGCCTTCTGCCACAGCTTCTTCCATTTCAATTTCACCAGACTGTGAGTCGATTCGTGTGGTGAGAGCTGATTCAACTAAATTCCTAAGAATTGAGACAATTATTGAGGTAGGCGTATCACTGGCTTTATCTGCCACTTCCTCCTCAACTACAGAAGCTGTAAGAGATTCTGGCTGAAATGCTTGGTGCTACTGCCTGCTGCTCTGCTGCTGACTGAGCTGCTTGCTGCTCTGCTACTGACTCTTCTGCTTGCTGCTGCTCTGCTGGTGCTACTGATGCTGATCTGCTGCTGACTGAGCTGCTTGCTGCTCTGCTACTGACTCTTTGCTGCTGCTGCTCTGCTGGTGCTACTGCTGCTGCTCTGCTATGGTGTTACTACTGCCATTTCCTGAACATCAGGAATTTCTACATCACCAATTATGGCCTCTCCCTCGGCCACAGTGGTCTTAGACCATACACCTTCAATTACAGAGAAACCACTTTTCTTGAGATTTCTGGACCTTATACACTGGCCCATCTTCTCCACAACTGCCCCAGATAAATCTATTCCAAAGTGTTTGAAAATCTTTGTAAGTAGATGAGCATAGGGCAATGAGACATTTAACTTACTTTTTGTATCCCATATTTGATCTCTGGCAAATTTCATCCTTTCCAACATGACTTGCGCCATATTAATCTCCTTTTGTTGAATCGCCCAAAACATCATATCAGAATCTGCCCTAGTGCACGTTGAGAAGGTGGCACTGCGAGGAACCAAAATTTGATAGATAATGAAATGAAGAAGACGGTTGTATGCATTCATCTGATTAATATCCAATTTTTCGTCTCTTAGCCTAAACCCTGGACCTATAATGCCAAGGCCTTTTGCTTCATTGTTCACTGCGTGAACCCCACTGAATCCAGACGTCTTCACTCCAAACAACATGTGCAAAAACTCATGATCGACTTTAATTTGGATTCCCTTTACCGATGATACAAGGGACCCATCTGCCTCTGACCTTAAGCACACATAAAATGCTTTCACCAGGTCGGGATAGCTTACCTCGGTGAAAGTGGCAATTTCCATCCACTGCATCCTTCTCAGAGTTTCTGCTATACTTCCCATGCCATTCTTCTCGAGATTTGGAACATCCACTGCCTTGTTTCCGCATACCTTTGTCTTCACGAAGGTGAACCTTTCCTGCTGTTCTGCGGACAGGTACTCAGCACTGTAGCCCCCTACACTTCCGGAGATCATCGGAGCGGCCATGGGTAGAGAGAAGAAGAACTGTTCTGGAGAAGGGAGATGATGGAAGAGATGGAAGCCCTCGAGGGATTCTTCGCGGGAAGAGGGGAAAGCTTCAAATCTTGCAGAGAGTCGATGCCGGAATCGTTAGGGCATCGGCTTTGGGTGAATAGATAAAGGAGAAAGGGTAAAGGTAGAAGATGAGTCGTTCCCAGAACGATTTGACTAATTAGAATTATTTTATCGAAAACAGGAAGCGCCAAAAGGCGGTAACGGCACAAGGCGACAAAAGGGTTTGACGAGTCAAACTGCTTTTAACACAATAGCGGTCAAGGAAGAGTAAATAAACTGAGTTTTGCTTAAAGTGAGAGAGAGAGAGAGAGAAAATTTTCATTTATTCTGAAAATTTATATGCCATTTTAAATACAGGAATCTTTTCACAAATTGCACATCCCTAATTCCCTTCTAAGAGATGTAAATCTCTCTTCAGGTAGGGCTTTTGTGAAGATATCTGCTAGTTGGCTATTTGTATCAATAAAGGATATTTCTATATTTCCATTTGCAACATGATCACGAATAAAATGATATCTAACCTCAATATGTTTTGTCCTTGAGTGCTGAACTGGATTCTTGGTCAGATTAATGGCACTGGTGTTGTCACACAGCAATGGAATTGATTTGATATTTAATCCAAAGTCTTCAAGTTGTTGCTTTATCCAAAGGAGTTGTGTACAGCAACTTCCAGCAGCTACATATTCAGCTTCAGCTGTTGATAGTGCCACTGAGTTTTGTTTCTTTGAAGACCATGATATCAAACATCCTGTAAGAAATTGACAACAACCACTGGTGCTCTTTCTATCTATCTTGCATCCAGCATAGTCAGCATCAGAATATCCTACTAAATCTATTTCACATGATTTTGGATACCAAAGACCTAAATCATGAGTTCTAGCTAAATATCTAAATATTCTTTTTACAGAAATTAGGTGTGATTCTCTAGGGTCTGCTTGATACCTAGCACACATGCATACACTAAAAAAGATGTCTGGTCTACTTGCTGTTAAATAAAGTAAAGACCCTATCATACCTCTATAGTTCTTTTGATCTACCTTTTTACCATTTTGATCACTGTCCATTCTGGTTGATGTGCTCATTGGAGTTGACAGTGGTTTGGCATTATCGAATCCAAACTTCTTCAGGAGTTCCTTGGTGTATTTGGCTTGACAGATGTGGGTGCCTTCCTTCCCTTGCTTGACTTGCAATCCAAGGAAGTAGTTTAGCTCCCCCATCATACTCATTTCAAATTCTCCCTGCATAAGCTTCTCAAAATACTTGCAAAGAGATTTGTCAGTAGAACCAAAAATGATATCATCTACATAGATTTGAACTAATAGTATGTGATTGACCTTTGACTTTATGAATAATGTGCTATCTACTTTGCCTCTATTGAAACCATGATTTAACAGAAAAGAGCTAAGCCTTTCATACCAGGCTCTAGGTGCTTGTTTTAAACCGTATAATGCCTTATGGAGTTTGAAAACATGATTAGGAAATTCGGTGTCATCAAAACCTGGAGGTTGTTCAACATACACTTCCTCTTTTATAAAACCATTTAAGAATGCTGATTTAACATCCATTTGAAATAGTGTCAAGTTTAGAGCTGATGCATATGCAAGTAAGATTCTAATAGCCTCAAGTCTAGCTACAGGTGCATAGGTTTCATCGAAATCTATGCCTTCCTCTTGAGAATAGCCCTGAGCTACCAATCTGGCCTTGTTTCTTAGGATTACACCAGTTTCATCCAATTTGTTTCTGAACACCCATTTGGTGCCAATAACTGGATGATCTGATGGTCTAGGAACAAGTGACCATACTTGGTTTCTCTTGAATTGATTTAATTCATCTTGCATGGCTATTATCCAAGATTCATCAGTTAAAGCTTCATTGACTGTCTTAGGCTCTATCTGAGAAACAAAGGCTAAATAATCACAAGGGATTACATTACCTCTTGTTCTTACCCCTATGGATGGATCACCAATGATATTCTCAAGTGGGTGATCTTTCTTGTATCTCCATTCCTTTGGAAGATTTTCATGAGTAATTTCTTCTTGTTGTAATTCTTCCAGAGGTGGATCATCCTTGTCCTCAATTGATGTATCTTTAAGCTTTTTGGACAGTTCATCTGCATCATCATTATCACTATCTACTTCCTTTCTCAAGGAAGGGTTAGTTTCATCAAAAATAACATGCACAGTTTGTTCAATTAATAGTGAGCGTTTATTGAAAACTCTATAGCCTCTGGGTTTAGAAGTATACCCCATAAAGATGCCTTCATCTGACTTGGCATCCAACTTACCAATGTCCCTTTTTCCGTTGTTGTGAATAAAGCAAGGACATCCAAAGATTCTGAAATGACTTATCTTTGGCTTCTTTCCTTTGAACAACTCATATGCAGTCTTCTTCAGTATTGGCCTGATCATTACTCGGTTGACAATGTAACTGGCTGTGTTGACTGCTTCAGCCCAAAAATATCTTGGTAGCTCATATTCAGAGAGCATGGTTCTTGCCATATCCAAGAGAGTTCTGTTCTTCCTCTCAGCTATACCATTTTGCTGTGGTGTCCTTGGTGCTGAGAAATTGTGCTGAATTCCTTGATCATCACAGAATCTAGCAAACTTTTCATTTTGGAACTCACCACCATGGTCTGATCGAATGGACACAATACTGAACTTCTGATCTTTCTGGACCTTCTTACTGAAACTGACAAAATTATCAAAACTATCATCTTTATGCTCTAAGAATGATACCCATGTGAATCTTGAGTAGTCATCTACTATGACAAATCCAAAATTCTTTCCTCCAAGACTGGTAGTCCTCATTGGTCCAAATAGATCCATATGTAGGAGCTCTAAGGGTTTTGAGGTAGTCACCACTGTCTTTGACTTGAAGGAACTCTTTGTGTGCTTTCCCTTAGCACAGGGTCTACAAACACTTTCCAATTTTCCATTGACTTTTGGTAGACCTTCCACAAGATTCCTCTTTCTGAGCTTGTTCAATCCGTCCAAGCTGCAGTGGCCTAGTCTTCTGTGCCACAGCTCAGTTGATTTGTCTTTGCTGGCTGCCAGACACACATTTTGCTCTTTGAGTTCTTCAAGGTAGAGCACGTACAGATTCTTCTCTCTATTTGCTTCAAAGATGACTGCTCCATCCTTTAGTATGCTGCACTTTGATTCTTGAAACTTGATTTGATGACCTCTATCACACAGCTGACTTATACTGATGAGGTTGTGCTTTAATCCTTTGACTAATAGCACATCTTCTATGACTGTTTTTCCTTTGCTATTTACTGATCCACTGCCTACTACAGTTCCTTTCCCATTATCTCCATAAGTGACTGTTCCTTCTTCAGCTTGGAGATGGGAAAACAGCTTCAGGTTTCCTGTCATGTGCCTTGAACACCCACTATCCAAATACCATTTGGATGCTCGAGGATTAACCTGAAATTAAGACATCAAGCTTTAGGTACCCAAGTTCTTTTGGGTCCTGATGGGTCAGTATCATTATTTTTTACTTTCATTATCCACTTCTTATGTCTTGTTGGACAGGTGGATTTTAAATGACCTAGCTTATTACAGTGACTACAACATGATGTTTTTGTTACTCTTTCAATATACTTAAAATTAGCTTTATAGGCTGTATTTTCCTCAGGAACAAATTTGGAGTTGGATACACCTTAGGTGGAATTATAGTTTCTGCATTTTCAGGTGGTGTGTAGCCTACACCATCTTTTCTCTTACCTGAGCGTCTAGCTCCTTTTAATATTAAGGGATTCTTACCATTTGTAAATTTTTCTAATGTGCTTGCTAATTTCTCATTCTCTTCATTTAGATTTTTAATCTCTTTTCTTAATTCATCTACACTTTCTTGTTTTTCTAATTTTGTTATTTGTTTATTCTTAACTTTTGAGTCTTCACACAACAATTCATTTCTTCTTTTTAGTTCGATTAATTGCTTTTCTAGTTCTTCATTTTCTGTTTTTAAGTCTGAGTTAGTGTTTTCTAAGCATGTATTATTCTTCTTACTAATCTTAAGTAATTTAGACACCTCTTTATATTTGTCGTAAAGTTCATTAAAGGCGCTTTCCAAATTGTCAGAATCTGAATCAGAATTATTACAAGAATCGAAAGAAGAGTCAGAGGTTACCTTTTCTTCGATGTTGGCCATGAGAGCCAGGTTGGCTTCTTCTTCATCACTGCTTGAGCTTGACTCACTGTCTGAGTCACTGCTGTTCTCCCAAGCAGCTGCCATTGCCTTTTTCTTGTATCTTCTGAACTTCTTGGAGCTATCCTTCTTCTTGTGATCATTTTTCTTTAGCATTGGACAATCTGCCTTGATATGTCCAGGCTTCTTGCATTCATAACAGATGGTCTCTCCTTTCTTCATTTCTTTGCCATCTGATCTTTTGAAGTCTTTATTTTTCTTAAAGTACCTTCTGCCGGATTGAAATTTTTTCTTCTTGGCCAGGATGCGCTGCAATCTCTTAGAGAGCATTGCTTCTTCATTTTCGCTGTCTACCTCACTCCCGCTAGAGCTTGCTTCTGATGACTCTTCTTCTGCTTTCAAAGCATTGGAGTGCTTTTTCTGCTAGATGATTCTCCTAGCCTTTCCATGTTGATCTCATGGGCCATGAGGGACCCGATGAGCTTTTCTACTGACATTCTCTTAAGGTCATTAGCTTCTTCGATAGCTGTGACCTTTGGTGTCCATGAAGATGGCAAGGATCTGAGAATCTTTCTTACCATATCTGCAATCTCATAGGACTTTCCTAGACTGGCTAAACCATTGGTGATGTCAGTGAATCGACTGAACATCTGGGTGATTGACTCACCTGACTGCATTTGAAATCTCTCATACTGAGTGACAAGAATGTCGATTCTTGTCTCCTTTACTTTATCTGTACCTTCGTATGTAATCCTTAGCTTTTCCCACATTTCCATGGAGGATTTGCAGGCTGAGACTCTGTTAAACTCCTTCTTGCTTAGAGCACAACATAAAATGCTCTTGGCTTTACAGTTCAAGGAGATTTTCTTTCTGTCTTCATCTGTCCATTGTGCTTTCTCATTTGTGACAACCAGGTCACCTTCTTCTACTATCGACCAGATTTGATAGTCGTGGCCTTGTAGAAAATATTCCATTCTGGTCTTCCAATACGGATAATCTTCACCATCGAACAAAGGGGGTCTGTTGACTGACTGACCTTCGAAGTTGCCTTGGGCTGCCATTGATCTTTGCTCTTCAGATCGTTGGATCTTCTTCTTTGTCGAAGAGACTCGCTCTGATACCACTTGTTGCCCAGCTAGCTAGCCCAGAGGGGGGGGTGAATGGGTTATTAAAGAAACTGATCTTTGATACCTGTTTACTAAAAAAATTACACAACAACTTAAATGAAGGTTAGAGTTAGAGGAAATGAGATAGCAATCACACAAAATACAACCACAAGACAGTAGGATTTTTATCCTGGTTCGGAACTCCTTTCCACAGGAGACCTACGTCCAGTCCCTGAGCAATACCTCAGGATTTCACTAATCAAGGGTACAGTCCCCCTTAAGGACACAACAACACCCAGCTCAGCTGGTCTTCCTTCACACCCGAAGGGAACAACACCCTGGATACCACCAGGTCTTCCTTCACACCAGAAGGGAACAACACCCTGGATACCACCAGGTCTTCCTTCACACCCGAAGGGAACACCACAAAGAGAGGTTTGTAAGACAAGCCCCTAGATCAAACTGCAACAAGCAATGATCTGAAGGACCTAGCACTGAGAGCAAAGAATCTAAATCTAGGCTCACTCTCAGAACTACACAAGCTCTCTTCAAATGATCTTTCACTAGCTAGTAGAGAGCAAAAGAGCAAAAGCTAAGAGGAATTAAGTTTTCTGCTCTAAACTTTCTTCAGAAGAATTTGAATGTTTTTCTTGAACGTTCTCTTTCTTCTGTTCTTCTGACTTGTATATATATATCTTCAATTTGAAATTTAGACGATAAAGAGTCCCTTGTCTCTCTTTTGAGTAGTCGTTAGACTGAATGGCACTAGAGTCTTGGGAGCTTCTTGTCAATGGTCTTTTGATTACTTGAGCACGCAAAGAGATGAGATCTTCAAAGATATCTGATGGCTTCTATTTGTTTAACGTTGTACCATGAAGCTAGTTCAGAGGTCTGCACAGATGTCAATCTTAAATAGCAGACAGATAAGCTGTCTCTGATGTCAGTCAACGTCAGTAGCAATAGTCATAAAAATAGTAATGCCAAAAGACTTAAGTCTAAAAGACGTTATCAGAGTAGGCACGATACAGGATGATATGGTCTGCATGCATGCAGAGATATGTTCAGATCTCATAAATGCAAAAGCGTCAGAGAGATGTCTATGTGGACTTTGACTGGTCAATGCTTTAAGATGAATAAGATATCAATATATGAAAATGGTGACTGTATGATTTATGAAATCGTTATGAGTCATAGCAAATCGTTATGAGCGCAACAAGTCGTTATAGAGAGTAAATCGTTACAACAAGCAAGTTGTTGCGAATTCTAATGAAATTGTTTGATAACTTATGAAGTCGTTACGAGAACTAAAGAAATCGTTACGGCTACCAAGTCGTTACGAGTTCTAAAGAAATCGTTACGAGAACTAAAGAAATCGTTACGGCTAGTAAGTCGTTACGAGTTTCAAAGAAATCGTTACGAGAACTAAAGAAATCGTTACGGCTAGTAAGTCGTTACGAGTTTCAAAGAAATCGTTACGAGAACTAAAGAAATCGTTACGCTACCAAGTCGTTACGAGTTTCAAAGAAATCGTTACGAGAACTAAAGAAATCGTTACGGCTAGAAGTCGTTATGAGTTCTAAAGAAATCGTTACGAGAACTAAAGAAATCGTTACGGCTAGTAAGTCGTTACGAGTTTCAAAAAAATCGTTACGAGAACTAAAGAAATCGTTACGGCTAGCAAATCGTTATGATTTTATAAAGAAATCAATGCACAAATCCTTATGAATCAATTAGGAAATCGATGTGCAAATCGATGTGAAGTTCCTAAAGGAATTGTTATGAAATCACTAGGGAAATCGTTATGAAAACAAATCGTTACAAAGTCTAAAGAAATCGTTATGGTATCGATTTGTTTGCAATTTGGTCAGAAAGGAAGTCGATCATAATACTTATAAATTGAGAGTCTTACCTGATTGTCTTGAACTTTCTTTTGCTTTTATTTCCTGTCCTCAAGACTCAAGTAATTCATTAGTAATGTTTTGTTAATCATCAAAATTAATATATAAATAAAGGAATATTTTATATGGAGAAAGTTAAGTCATCAAAATTAACTTGGTAGGATAATCTGATGTTGACTACGCTGGATGCAAGGTAGATAGAAAAAGCACCAGTGGATGTTATCAATTCCTTGCAGGATGTTTGATATCATGGTCCTCCAAGAAGCAAAATTCAGTGGCACTATCAACTGCTGAAGCTGAGTATGTTGCTGCCGGGAGCTGCTGTACACAACTTCTGTGGATCAAGCAACAACTTGAGGACTATGGACTTCACATCAAAATAATTCTCTACTGTGTGACAACACAAGTGCTATAATCTGACCAAAAACCCAGTATAGCATTCAAGGACCAAGCACATTGAGGTTAGACCCATTCATTCGAGATCATGTAGCTAATGGTAATTTAGAAATATCTTTTATTGATACAAATGGTCAGTTAGCAGATATCTTCACTAAAGCCTTACCCGAAGAGAGATTCACGTCTCTTAGAAGGGAATTAGGCATGTGTAATTTGTGAAAAGATCTCTGTTTATACTGATATATAAATTTTCAGAATTTAAGGTATCTTTCTCTCCATGGCGTTAAGCAAAGATATACTCAATTATCCTATTTTGACGGTCACTCTTGAAAAGTCCTTTTGAAAAGTCAAACTTGTTTGTCGTTTCCTCCCGCCTTTTGGCGCCTCACTTTTTGATAAAGTATTCATTTATTTACTCTGAAATCGATGTGGGAATGATTCATCTCCTACCATTTCCCTCTTTCGTCTAGTTGCCTGAGCCGATGCCCTAACGATTCCGACATCGACTCTCTGCAAAAATTTGAAGCCTCTCACTTTTTCCCGCGAAGAACTTCTTGAGGGCTTTCACTTCTGTCACCATCTCCTCCTTCTTGAAAACCTCTCCACCCAAATCCATGGCTACGTCCGTCGTTTTCCGGCAATCTTGGGGGCTACGGCGCTGAGTACCTCTCACCTGAGCAGCAGGAGAGGTTCACGTTTGTGAAATCAAAGCATTGTGGCAATAAAGCAGTGGATATTGCTGATCTTGAGAAGAAAGGCATGCACAGCATAGTGGCCGCCGTGAGCAGAATGTAGTGGACAGTCATCTCGACCTTTTAAGAGGTAAGCTATCCAGACCTCGTGAAGGCGTTTTATGTGTGCTTGAAATCTGAGGCAGATGGGTCCCTGACATCCTTAGTCAAGGGAACCCTGATCAAGATTGATCATGATCTCCTGAAGACCTTGTTTTGTGTGAGCACGACTAGTCACAGTGGAATCCACACTGTGGACACCCAAGTCAAGGGTCTAGGAATTATTGGTCCTGAATTCCGATTAAAAGATGGGAAAATAGACATAAATAGACTGAATGCTTTCAACCGTTCCTAGTCTACTTTTTCAACCTGCACCAAGGCAGACTCAGATATGATGTACTAGGCCGTTCAGAACAAAAAAATCAACATGGCCGAAGTGATGATGGAAAGGATGAAGTTTGCCCATGATCAAATCTGGGATACCAAGAGTAAGTTAAATGTATCCCTGCCTTATGCTCATCTGCTCACCAAAGCTTTTAAGCATTTTGGAGTAGATGTGTCTGGCGTTGTTGTAGAAAAGATGGGCCAAGCAATTAGGTCCATGAATTTGAGGAAAAGTGAATTTTCAGTGGTCAACGGAGTATGGACCAAGACCTCTGTGGCTGAGGGTGAACCCATCATAGGGGAAGCCCAAGAGGTCCAGCTAGAGGCAGTAGCAGTAGAGTCAGAGGGACCATCAGCAGTTGCAGAACCAGCAGCAGAAGAGGCCGCAGTGTCTAGAGCTTCACAGGAAGTAGCTGCAGACAGAGAAGATTCAATGGAAACTCCAGTAGCTCAAGGAGATGTAGCAGTCGAAGATTCTGACAGAAGACCATAGGATCCTCTACCCACCTCCATAGTGGCATCTGTGCTTCGAGAAGTATTGGATTCCATTCACTCCACCCCAGTGATTCCAAAAACTGGTAGGAGTTTAGTAGAAGAGGTTGTGGCATCTGGCCACATTGAAGATACTGTGATGGTAGATGCTCCCATTCAGGGGGAGCAAGAAAGAATTGTGGAAGAGGCTCCTATTCAGGGGGAGCAAGATATTGAGAAGGAAGCAACATCACAGGGGGAGCATACTGAAGATGCCCCTGTAAATGAAAGGCCAAATGAAGTTCATGTTGAGGTCGAGGAGCAAGTGGAAAGGAGAAGCAAAAGCAATAAAATTGCTCACAGAAAGCAGAGAAAAAATTCAAAAGAAAGTGAACTTGAAGCCTATCTTGAAGAGGTTGGATGATCAAGGTGAGATCTTGACCTCAGTGCAGTCAGATGTGAGTTCTGTTATTGTTCGCCAGGAATCAATTTCCAATGATATTTCTCAGATAATAAATGCCATGAAGTGGTTCAATAAGGAAATGGGCACTATGAAGATGATGGTGTCTGAGATTTTGAAGGTAGTAGGACCTACAGATTCTACTCCTCACCCTTCTGTCCCTCAGAGCACTACAAGCAATGTTCCTAGGCTATCAGGGCCCTCTCTTCAAGAGTGTGGGCCTCCAAGGCAAAGTGAAGGTATTTCAGGGCCATCCGGGCCCATTGTTGTTGATCAAGACGAGCAGCCATCAGGGACTTCAGTTGATGCGCCAGCAGGGCCATCAGGGCCAAGTATTGCAGCATAATTTTCAGAGAGTTTGCCTATTTTAGATGTTGATGTCAGTAAGGGGACTGAGCCATCAGGGCCAGAGATAGCAGCAGGCAAGCAGTCAGCAGAAGTGGTTGGACCTCCTGAGCACTCGGTTGTTGAGCCGCCAGGACGAGTGATCTCCGAGGCTGGGCAACAGGATGTAGCAGAGTCAGCAGTTGCTCCTGAAGCCCCTGAGTCTTCATCCCTTGCAACTCCAGCCCCTTCCTCACCACCATCCTCTTCCACAGCACCTCCAGCTCCACCCACCTTCAAACAACCCTTGCCCCACACAATTTCCTCACCAACACCCTTTCCATCTCAATCTTCCCTCTCTCCTACTTCTTTCCCAATCCGTCCTCTTTCTCCATCTATTACTAAAGACCCTCCAGACTCCTCATCAGCTGGGGCATCCTCCTCATCTGGTCATTCATCCACCTTTGATCCAAGGTCACTTCTTTATCCTCCTACTCCACCTACATCAATTACTTTCATACCTGAAAACCCACAACTTGGCAGTGCCCTTCTCACCCAAGCTGAGGATGAGTTTGAACGCTCCACACTCACCTCAATTCTGGCAGTTGCCAATCATGTCCATAGGACTGATTCTCCCAGTCCTGCTCAGAAAAAGAGGAAACTCTCCACCTCTATCTCTCTACCCTCTACACCCAAATTTCCTCCTCTTTGGTTCTCCCTCACTGCTGAAATCGAAAGGAGACCAATTTATCGAGAATATCTACAGAAATACATTCTCTCTACAACTTTTGGCATTCCTCATCTTAACCTCACTGAACATCTTCACATTGTTCTTCCCTATTGCCGCATGTCCAAAGCAAACCAATCCAAAATCTTCCAGTCAGCTGAGTGCAAGACTAAAGACCAGTGGGCAAAAGGGCACAAGACTCTCTACAGTAAATACCTCAAAGCCAAAGCAGACAGCATTTCTCGTCGAGATCACCCCTCTCTCTCTCTGAGTGGTTTGTCTTTCATCATCAAACTATCTGGGGCCAGTTCATTCTTAAGGAAATCAGAATAGCAAGGCACTTTCAGCTCTATAATGATTACTGCTATCTGAGGTTCAGTTTAGTCAATTCCATGGTGCCCTTGCTCTCCTCCGGACTGAACATCCAGTCAATTGCTCCTTCCAAGTAGATTTCACAAGCCTCAAAATGGTCTGATAGTTTTCCTTCCCAAGTTACACTCATTAGTGTTTGACTCCTCCGCTGGCTCTCATGCTTTTGAGAGATTTGCTCGGGTAATGGGACGACTGTCAGCTAAGCAGGGTCGCCTCCCCTCATTTCAGAGATTTATCTTCAGAGAATATCACTTGGGCCACCTCTCCTCTGAAGTTCTAGCTCTGTTAATTTCCGAATGTGAAAGGCTTTCTCTCACAGACTGGGAAAAACACTACCATCAATCCGCTCTCCAGTTGGAATCAATAAACAGTTCCTTGGTCAGGGCAGGCAAGCCTTGTCTATCTGCTGAAGCTTTCTTGGACCTGAGTTCCATTAATCCGTTCAATAACTGTATGTTCAATGGGCTTCCAGGTATTCAGCTTACATCTCTTTGAAGAAGGACCTGCATGATCACCAGCTCTTCTATCCTATCACACTGAATTGTTTCCTTCAGCGTGCCAGTTTTGCAAAGGGCAGCTACTTCAAATTTATTCTTGATAAGGATTAGTATGCGCTCTTCTTGGAAGATCAACGACAGCTTTACATTAAGCACATGATCCCTTCCATGGGTGACTCCTTTTTTATAGAGTCTGGGGTTTTCCAACAACTTTTTGAAGAACAAGAGCTTAAGGCATGGACTGTTATTTCTCAGCATGCCACTCTTCTTTCTCCTCTGCTCTATCTTCCTATACCTTCTCAAAAGTAATACCATATCTTTGTTTATGTGTCCTTTCTCTTCTTCTTTGTCTCCGTTTATCTTTTTGCCTAATGACAAAAAGGGGGAGAAATTTCCTTCACATTTCTGACATACAAAACTTTTATTTTTAGAAATACAAAGTTAGGTCACTTATGCTTATTGATAAGTTTAGTTTTGTTTTGTCATCACCAAAAAGGGGGAGATTGATGATCAGTCTGTCCTCAAGCAATTTTAATTAATTATATATTTATTTTGGTGATTAAAAAAAACCATGTCAAAGATTACTAACACATTTCCGTAAGTCTTGAGCACAGGAATACTACAGAAAAATCAAGCAAATTTGGTAAGTATTACCTTTCTGAAGCAATATTAAGTTCAGCATGAAATTTCTCTAAGTCCACATCGACTTTCCTTATGCTACAACGATTTCAGTAGAACTGTAAAGATTTCATCTTAACGATTTCTTCATATCTGAAACATCATTTAAGTTAAACAGGAGTCGTTATCGTAACGATTTGCTTATCGCAACGATTCTTTAAGTCATCGTAACGAGTTGCTCTTCGCAATGATTCCTTTAATCATCGTAACGATTTGCTTATCACAACGATTCCTTAAGACATCATAATGATTTGCTTATCGCAACGATTCCTTATGTCATCTTAACGATTTGCTCATCGCAACGATTCCTTAAGTCATCGTAACGATTTGCTTATCGCAACGATTCTTTAAGTCATCGTAACGATTTGCTCATCGCAACGATTCCTTTAGTCATCGTAACGATTTGCTCATCACAACGATTCCTTAAGACATCATAACGATTTGCTTATCGCAACGATTCCTTAAGTCATCGTAACGATTTGCTCATCGCAACGATTCCTTAAGTCATCGTAACGATTTGCTTATCGCAACGATTCTTTAAGTCATCGTAACGATTTGCTCATCGCAACGATTCCTTTAGTCTTCGTAACGATTTGCTTTGGGCATCAATTTCTTTAGAACTCATAACGATTTGCTTCGCGCATCAATTTTTTTAGAACTCATAACGATTTGCTTCACGCATCGATTTCTTTAGAGCTCATAACAATTTGCTTTGCACATCGATTTCTTTAGAAATCATAATGAATTTGCTTCGCACATCGATTTCTTTAGAGCTCATAACGATTTACTTTGCGCATCGATTTCTTTAGAACTCATAACGATTTGCTTTGCGCATCGATTTCTTTAGAACTCATAACGATTTGTTTTTGCGCATCAATTTCTTTAGAGCTCATAACGATTTACTTTGCGCATCGATTTCTTTAGAATCATAACGATTTGCTTTGCGCATCGATTTCTTTAGAACTCATAACGATTTGTTTTGCGCATTGATTTCTTAGAGCTCATAACGATTTGCTTTGCGCATCGATTTCTTTAGAACTCATAACGATTTACTTTGCACTTTGATTCTTTAGATTTCTTTAGAACTCATAACGATTTGCTTCGCGCATCGATTTCCTTAGAGTTCATAATGATTTCTTCATGAACACAACGATTTACTTCATGCAATGATTTCTTAAGTGTTCATAACGATTCTTCACTAAACACAACAATTTGCTCGCCAATGATTTCTTCAGGAAACATAACGATTTGTTATGTCTTACAACGATTTAACTGAATTGACTTGATCATAACGATCCATAAGACATAAAGTATCGACTTCTTATGTACAACGTTTGCTATTGGTCAAAGCATTGAATAGTCAAAGTCGTCACGCATCCTTCTGACACCTTGCATTTAATGTAGACTGAACGTATCTCTGCATGCATGTTGCCCAGCTAGCTAGCCCAGAGGGGGGGTGAATGGGTTATTAAAACTTCGATCTCTGATTAAAACCTGTTTACTGAAAGGATTGCACAACTTAATAACAAGGTTAGAGTTAGAGCAAACAAGACAACAATCACACAAAACACATCCACAAGACACAAGGATTTTTATCCTGGTTCGGAACTCCTCTCCACAGGAGACCTACGTCCAGTCCCTGAGCAATACCTCAGGATTTTACTACCAAGGGTACAATCCCCCTTAAGGATCCTTACACCCAGCCTCAACTGGTCTTCCTTCAGCCTGAAGGGAACAACAACCACCCTGGATACCACCAGGTCTTCCTTCGTCCAGAAGGGAACAACAACCACCCTGGATACCACCAGGTCTTCCTTCGTCCAGAAGGGAACACAACCTAATAAGAAAAAGGGTGTGAAAACAGGCTTCAGACTCTAGCTTGACCAGCTACACACTGAAGCTCCTAAGCCCCCGAGAGAGAAAGAGATTTAACAAGGTTTTTCTCTCCAAGGACCACACAGGCTCTTACAAATGAGAAGATTCCTTTTGAGCACAGAGAGCTAAGAGCTTAGAACAAGGTTGGAGTGGAAGCTTCGCTCTTCTTCAAAGTTCTAAAGACTCTAAGAGATGGATTTCTTTCTTCTTCTAAAATCAAGCGTTGTTTCACTTCTTTTTCGTCTTGAGTCTTCTATTTAAACTGCTGATTCAAATTCGAACGTTGAAGTGTCCGTTGTCTCTTATCCTTGTGTACGTTAGACTGGTCACCAAGGAAGCTTCTGATCGTCAGTCTTTTATCCTTGTGTACACGCCAAAGAGATGTCATAGAACTTTGTATCTTGTGTCCAATGTTGTCCAGATGAGTCTTGTCAGATATCTGTAAGCATATCATCAATAAATAGAAGACAGCTAAGACTGCTGTCTATTGTTAGTTGAGATGGAACAGATATTGCAGTATATAGCAAAGCTCCTTTCTGTCTAAAAAAGTACGTAGACAGAGTAGCATAGAAATGGAAGATATTGTCTGCATGCATGGGAGATACGATCAGAGAGCATTTAATGCATAGCAGTCAACGGACAAGATATGACTTTGACTTTTCAACGCTATTAAAAGGCATTATACTGATGCATCAAGAAATTCGATAAAAAGAATCTTGCTGACTTATGAAATCGTTATGAATTATAGCAAGTTGTTATGAACTGTAAGGAAATCGATGTGATAACTTATGAAGTCGTTACAACAAGCAGGTCGTTGTGAGTTCTGAAGAAATCGTTACAAGAAATCGTTATGACTATCGAGTTGTAAGGAAATCGTTACACGAAATCGTTATGACTGTCAAGTTGTAAGGAAATCGTTATACGAAATCGTTATACAAAGCAAGGCGTTATGATCAGTGAAGAAATCGTTATGAACTCTAAAGAAATCGTTATGAAGTCTAAAGAAATCGTTATGACTATAGAGTCGTTGCGAATTCTAAAGAAATCGTTACGAGGTCTAAAGAAATCGTTACGGCTAGAGAGTCGTTGCGAGTTCTAAAGAAATCGTTACGAGGTCTAAAGAAATCGTTACGGCTAGAGAGTCGTTGCGAGTTCTAAAGAAATCGTTACGAGGTCTAAAGAAATCGTTACGGCTAGAGAGTCGTTGCGAGTTCTAAAGAAATCGTTACGAGGTCTAAAGAAATCGTTACGGCTAGAGAGTCGTTGCGAGTTTCTAAAGAAATCGTTACGATATCGATTTGTTTTGAGTTTTCCGGTCAAAGAGGAAATCGTTCTGCTTATCAAAGAAGTCGATACAAAGACTTGGATAGAAGTGATGAGACTTACCAGATTGTCTTGAACTTTCATTTTTCTTTTATTTCCTGTTCTTAAGGCTCAAGTAATCCATTAGTGTTATTTTGTTAATCATCAAAATTAATATATAAATAAATGGAAATATTTATTATGGGGACAGTTTGGTCATCAATCTCCCCCTTTTTGATGATGACAAAATATACTAAACATCATACAAAAAATGAAATGTTTTTCAGATTTACGTTAGTTGTCTCCCCCATTTTGTCATTAAGCAAAAAGATAAGCGGTGAGACAAAGAAGAGAGAAAGATTTATATTAGGATGGAGAAAGATAATACAGAGGAGATAACAAGGAGGCATGCTGTGAGACAACAGCCCATGCCTTGATCTCAAGATCCTCAAAAATTTGCAGAAAAACGCCAGAGGCAACTGAGAAGGAGGGTCCCATGGAAGGGATGTTCCTCTGAATGTAGAGTTGCCTTTGCTGCTCTAAGAATTCTCCATACTGAGTTTTGTCCAAAATGAATCTGAAGTAAGTACTCTTACCAAAACTGGCCCTATGGAGAAATCTGTCCAAGGAAATTGGATAGTGAATTTGTTGATTTAACAAATCCTGCTTTAAGGCATAGAAAGCAGAATATCTAGATGCCCATACAGCATAGATCTCTGGTATGGGTGCGATGGAGTTTAGATCCATAAAAGCTTCTGCAGAAAGAGCAGGCTTCCTCTGACTAACAAGATCTTGATTGATGGCTTCCAATTGCTGATAAGAGGCCTGATAGAGAAGCTTCCATTCTGATGAGGTGAGTCTTTCACACTCAGAAATGAGTGGAGCTAAGGTCTGAGAAGACATGCGGCCAGAGTGATATTCTCTGAAGATGAACCGCAAAAAGGAAGGAGATCTGCCCTGCTTGGCTGACATCCTGCCCATCTGTCTTGCAAACATATCTAGAGCATGAGACCCAGCATCTGAATCAAACACTAAAGAGTGCAGCTTCGGCAGAAGAACTGGAAAATCAACCTTGAAAGAGACAAAGTCTACTTTAAGAGGAAGGTTGAGAGGGGTTTCTGATTTCAGCACAGTAATCTGCGAATGGAACTGGCAAAACTGAACTTCTGGAATTTTGTTCAAGTAACAGAAGTCACTGTACAGCTGAAAGGCTCTGGCAATGCGAATTTCCTTCAAAATGAAGGATCCCCAAGAGTTCTTGTGCTGGATGATAAACCACTCAGAGAAGGTGAGTGGGTGAGCTCTGTGAGTGAGGGATTCGGCCCTTGCAGTCAGGTATTTTGCATACTGAGCCTTATTTCCTTTGATAGCTGCCCACTGATCTTCAGTCTTGAACTCAGTGCCCTCAAGGATTTTGGATTTGAAAGCTTGAGATATCTGAGTAAAAGGAAGAACAATGTCCAGGTGTTCGGATAGGTTGAGAAAAGGAATACCATAAATGGTAGAAAGAATGCATTTCTGGAGGTATTCTTTGTAGATAGGTCTTCTCTTAGGATCAAGGGTAAGAGAGTACCATAAAGGAGGGTATAGAGGAACAGAAGGAGTGCTTAGAGATGAGGAGGTTTTTCTCTTTTTCAAGGCAGGACTGGGAGGGTCAGTCCTGTGAATGTGAGAGGCTGTGGAAAGAATGGTGAGGAGGGTGTTCCTTTCAAAATTGTCTGGAACATTGGTGTCAAAGACACCAAGAGGCAGAGGTTTATCTGGAGGAAAGATAACAGAATTAGGAGGAGTAGGAGGATAGAAAAAATGTTTAGGATTAAAGGAAGAGGTTGGTTGAAGAGGAGATGTTTGAATTTTAATAGGTGAAGGTTTAGGAGTTAATGAGGATGGAGCTGAGATGTGAGCTGGAGTAGGAGAGAAGGAGGGTTGAGATGAAGTAGAGGATGAGGAAGGTTGGGTGCGAGGCATGGGATGTTTTATGGTTGGTGGAGCAGGAGGTGCAGTAGAAGGAGATGAAGGTGTGGAGAGGGTTGGAGTGGCAAGAGATGAAGTATCAGGGGCCTTGGAGACTGACACTGGCTCTTTCCCTTTGGCCTGACTCTCTCTGACTGCTGGAGAGGGTCCTGAAGACCCTGAGGCTGCCACTGGTCCGGGTAACCTCACGACTGATGGCCCTGATGGCCCTGACCCTTGAACTGGTGGCCCTGTTGGCCGAGAGACTTCTGCTGGAGGCCCTGGTGGCCTAGGAACTTCAGCTGGACTGCTCTGAGTGGGTGCAGGAGGGACACCACTAGACCTTGAAAGATTAGCCAGCAAATTCTTCATATCAGACATCTCTTTATTGAAATACCTCATTGCATTTCTTATTGAAGATACGTCTGAGGAAGTTGAAGCTTGATTAGAAACAATGCCTTGTATGCTAGACTGGACTGATGCCAAGATCACTCCTTGGGCCTTTAACATAGCCATAACAGGCTTCAAGTTCACTTTTCTAGGGCCCTTCCTTGACCTTCTGTGAACAATTCTCTTCTGCTTACCTTGATGAGTGACAGGCTCCTCAAGATTTATAGTTGTACTTGGGCCTTCACTAACATCAACCATGGCTGGAGCTGGAATTTCCTGAGTAGGTGCAGCTTTCTCAGGAAAAGCTTCATTCTCTGGCTTTTCAATCTCAGCTTGCTCCCCCTGAATGGGAGCAGGGACTTCAATACTTTCTTGCTCCCCCTGAGCAGGAGCTTCTTCCAAGACAACTTTCTCCAAGTGGCCTTCTGCCACTGATTCAGACTGAACTTCAGTATGGCCTGCTGCCATAACTTCTTCATCAGGTCCACCTGCCTTAGAAGAGACTGAGATGGAGGGAATGGAATCCAATACCTCTCTTAAAATAGAGGCGACTAAGGTGGTGGGCAAGGAATCTGCCACACCAGCTGCACCCTCTTCCAATTGAGCTTCGGATTGGCATCCCACAGCTGACTCTACTGGTTCTTGCTCTGCTTGATTTGCTGCTGCTTGCTCTGCTGGATCTGCTGCTGCTTGCTCTGCTGGATCTGCTGCTGCTTGCTCTGCTGGATCTGCAATGATTGCCTCTCCCTCAGCCACAGAAGTCTTTGACCACATTCCATCTACCACTGAGAATCCACTTTTCTTCAGATTTCTGGACCTTATAGACTGGCCCATCTTTTCAGCTACTGCACCTGACAAATCTACTCCAAAGTGCTTGAAAATCTTGGTCAGTAGATGAGCATACGGAAGGGAAACATTCAACTTGCTCTTTGTTTCCCATAACTGAGCATGTGCAAACATCATTCGCTCAATCATCACTGCGGCCAGGTTTATCTCTTTGTTCTGGATTGCCCAGAACATTATGTCCGAATCTGCCCTAGTGCATGAAGAAAAGGTAGCACTACGAGGTACTAAGATTTGGCAGACTATAAAGTGAAGCAATCTATTGAATGCGGACATCTGATTAATATCAAGCTTCCCATCCTTTAACTTAAATCCTGGACCGATAATCCCGAGACCTTTGACTTCATCATTCACAGAGTGAATGCCACTAAATCCAGAGGTCTTCACTCCAAACAAATCACGCAAAAGCTCATGGGTTATTCTGATTTGGATGCCCTTGACAGAGGAAACAAGGGACCCATCTGCTTCTGACTTCAGACAAATGTAGAAGGCTTTTACCAAGTCCGGGTAGCTTACCTCACTGAAGGTGACCACATCCATCCACTGCAATCTTCTTAGAGTATCAACTAGCCTGGCCATGCCATTCTTCTCAAGATTCTGAACATCCACTGCCTTATTTCCGCAAATCTTCGTCTTCACAAACGTAAATCTTTCTTGCTCCCTTGGGGATAAATACTCAGCACTGTAGCCCCCAACACTTCCGGAGATCAACGGAGCGGCCATGGGTGCAGAGAAGAAAAGATTCTGGAAGGGAGGATGATGGAAGGGACGGAAGTTCTCGAAGGAATTCTTCGCGGGAAGAGAAGAAGGCTTCGAAAGTTGCAGAGAGTCGATCCCAAAATCGTTAGGGCATCGGCTTTGGGTGAACAGATAGAGGATAAAAAGGGTAAAGGTAGAAGACGAGTCGATCTCAAAGCGATTTGGATAAAATAATATTACTTTATTGAACGGAGGAGCGCCAAAGGCGGTAAAGATAGAAAGCGACAAAAAGATTTGACAAGTCAAACAACTTTCCACACAGAAGCGGTCAAAGCATATAGATAACTGAGTTTTGCTTAACTTTAACGGAGAGAGAACTTTCATTTAATCTGAAAAATTTATATGTCAATAAAATCACAGAAATTCTTTCACAAATTGCACATCCCTAGTTCCCTTCTAAGAGATGTAAATCTCTCTTCAGGTAGGGCTTTTGTGAAGATATCTGCCAATTGACCATTTGTATCTATAAACGAAATTTCTAAATTACCACTAGCTACATGGTCTCGAATAAAATGATATCTTACCTCAATGTGCTTCGTCCTTGAGTGTTGAACTGGATTTTTGGTGAGGTTGATGGCACTTGTATTATCACACAATAGAGGAATTGATTTGATGTGAATGCCGAAATCTTCAAGTTGTTGCTTTATCCAAAGAAGTTGTGTACAGCAACTTCCAGCAGCAACATATTCCGCCTCAGCTGTTGATAGAGCTACTGAATTTTGTTTCTTGGATGTCCATGATATTAGGCATCCTGCAAGAAACTGACAACATCCACTGGTGCTCTTTCTATCTACTTTGCAACCAGCATAATCAGCATCTGAATATCCTATTAGATTTATCTCACAAGATCTAGGATACCAGAGACCTAAGTCATGAGTTCTAGCTAAATATCTAAATATTCTTTTTACAGAAATTAAGTGAGACTCTCTAGGGTCTGCCTGATATCTAGCACACATGCATACACTGAACAAAATGTCTGGTCTACTGGCAGTTAAGTAAAGTAATGATCCTATCATACCTCGATAATTCTTTTGATCTACCCTTTTACCTTTTTGATCACTGTCCATTCTGGTTGATGTGCTCATTGGAGTTGATAATGGCTTTGCATCTTCAAATCCAAATTTCTTCAACAGCTCTTTGGTGTACTTTGCTTGACAGATATGAGTGCCATCCTTCCCTTGCTTGATTTGCAATCCAAGGAAGTAGCTTAACTCCCCCATCAAGCTCATTTCGAATTCTCCCTGCATAAGCTTTTCAAAGTACTTGCAAAGAGATTCATCAGTAGATCCAAAAATAATATCATCTACATAGATTTGTACAAGAAGTATATGTTTAACCTTAGATTTTATAAATAATGTACTATCTACTTTACCTCTAGTGAAACCATGATTTAATAAGAAAGTACTGAGCCTTTCATACCAGGCTCTAGGAGCTTGCTTTAAACCATATAAAGCCTTATGTAGTTTAAATACATGATTTGGAAATTCAGTGTCGTCAAAACCTGGAGGTTGTTCAACATAAACTTCCTCCTTGATGAAACCATTTAAAAAGGCTGATTTGACATCCATTTGAAAAAGTTTTAAATCAAGTGCAGATGCATAAGCAAGTAAAATCCTAATGGCCTCAAGTCTAGCTACAGGTGCATAAGTTTCATCGAAATCTATGCCTTCCTCTTGGGAGTAGCCTTGAGCCACCAATCTGGCTTTGTTCCTTAAGATTATTCCAGACTCATCCAGTTTATTTCTGAACACCCACTTGGTGCCAATAACTGAATGATTGGATGGTCTAGGAACAAGTGACCATACTTGGTTTCTCTTGAACTGATTTAGTTCATCTTGCATGGCTAATATCCAAGATTCATCAGATAAAGCTTCATTGACTGTCTTAGGCTCTACTTGAGAAACAAATGCTAAATAGTCGCATGGAATTACATTACCTCTAGTTCTTACCCCTACAGATGGATCACCAATGATGTTTTCAGGAGGGTGATCTTTCTGATATCTCCATTCCTTTGGAAGATCTTCATGTTGGATTTCTGTTTGCTGCAGTTCTTCCAGAGTTGGATCCTCTTTGTCCTTAATTGAAGTATTCTTTAATTTTTCGGACAAGTCATCTGCATCATCAATGTCACTAATTTCTTCCTTTTTCAAGGAAGGGTTAGATTCATCAAAAATAACATGTACTGATTGTTCAATCAATAAGGAACGTTTATTGAAAACTCTATAACCTTTGGGTTTAGAAGAGTACCCCATGAAGATGCCTTCATCTGATTTGGCATCCAACTTACCAATGTCCCTTTTTCCATTGTTATGGATGAAGCAAGGACATCCAAATATTCTGAAATGGCTAATCTTTGGCTTCTTTTCTTTGTAGAGTTCATAAGACGTCTTTTTCAGAATTGGCCTGATCATCACTCTATTTATGATATAACATGCAGTGTTGATAGCTTCGGCCCAGAAATATCTTGGCAGATCATATTCTGACAACATGGTTCTTGCCATATCCAAAAGAGTTCTGTTTTTCCTCTCAGCAATTCCATTCTGTTGAGGTGTCCTTGGAGCTGAGAAGTTGTGCTCAATTCCTTGATCATCACAGAACTTCGTAAACTTTTCATTCTGAAACTCACCACCATGATCTGATCGAATAGAGACAATTGAGAATTTCTGATCTTTCTGAACTTTCTTACTGAAGCTGACAAAATTTTCAAATGTGTCATCTTTGTGCTCTAAAAAGGATACCCAAGTGAATCTTGAATAATCATCAACTATTACAAATCCAAAATTCTTTCCTCCCAAACTGGTAGTTCTCATTGGCCCAAATAAATCCATGTGAAGTAGTTCTAAGGGCTTTGAGGAGGTTACTACAGTCTTTGATTTGAAGGAGCTCTTGGTGTGCTTTCCTCTTGCACAAGGTCTGCAAATGCTATCCAATCTGAAATTTACCTTTGGCAGTCCTTCAACTAGTTTTCTCTTTCTGAGCTTGTTCAACCCATCCAAGCTGCAGTGGCCCAATCTTCTGTGCCACAACTCAGTTGATTGATCTTTACTAGCTGCCAAACACACATCTTGATCCTTGAGTTTCTCGAGATATAGAACATACAAATTTCTTTCTCTGTAGGCTTCAAATATGACTGCACCATCCTTTAAGATACTGCATTTTGATTCTTGAAACTGAATTTGATGGCCTTTGTCACACAACTGGCTGATGCTGATGAGATTGTGCTTTAACCCTTTGACCAGCATTACATCTTCTATAACTGATTTTCCTTTGATGTTCACAGACCCGCTTCCTATCACAGTCCCTTTTCCATTATCTCCATAGGTGACTGTACCTTCTTCAGCTTGGAGATCAACAAATATCTTCTTGTTGCCTGACATATGCCTTGAGCACCCACTATCCAAATACCATTTGGATGCTCGAGGGTTAACCTGAAATGAGAACATCAAGCTTTAGGTACCCAAATTCTTTTGGGTCCTGATTGGTTAGTATCATCAACTTTACCTTTTAATATCCATTTTTTATGTCTTGTTGGGCATGTAATTTTAATATGTCCTAACTTGTTGCAGTGACTGCAGCAGGATAACTTAGTCACTTTTTCTATATATTTGAAATCAGCTTTGTATGCTATATCTTGTTCGGGTACAAATTTTGGTGTTGGATATGTTTTAGGGTATATTATGGTTTCTTCATTGTCTGGGGGTGTATATCCTAATCCATTTTTCTTTTTACCCGATCTCCTAGCACCTTTTAATATTAAAGAGTTTTTACCATTGGTGAATTTCTCTAGTGTACTTGATAGATTATCATTTTCTTTATTTAGTCTTTCTATTTCTATTTTAAATTCACCTAAGTCTTCTTGTTTTTCTAGAAGATTTATTTTCTTATTTTTCTCTTTTAAATCTTCACATAATAATTCATTTCTTCTTTTATGTTCAGTAATTTGTTTTTCAAGTTCTTCATTTTCTGTTCTTAGGTCTGAATTTGTATTTTCTAGACAGATTATATTTTTCTTACTAGTTTTAAGTAATTTGCATACTTCTTTGTATTTTTCATAAAGTTCATTAAAAGCATTTTCCAAATTGTCAGAATCTGAATCATTGCATGAATCAAAAGAAGAGTCAGAAGTTACTTTGTCCTCGGTGTTGGCCATTAGAGCCAAGTTGGCTTCTTCACCTTCACTGCTCGAGCTTGACTCACTGTCTGAGTCACTGCTGTTTTCCCAAGCAGCTGCCATTGCTTTCTTTTTGTACTTCTTAAATCTTCTGAAGTTGTCCTTCTTCTTGTGATCACTCTTTTTGATCATGGGACAATCTGCCTTGATGTGTCCAGGCTTTTTGCATTCATAACAGATCACTTCTCCTTTCTTTTGATCCTTTACTTCTGGTTTTCTGAAGTCTTTGTTTTTCTTAAAAAATTTCTTCCTGACTGATACTTCTTTTTCTTTGCTAGAATCCTTTGAAGCCTTCGAGACAGCATCGCTTCTTCATCATCACTGTCTTTACTACTCTCACTATTATCCAAAGATTCTTCCGAATTATCTTCACTTGCTTTGAGAGCATTTGATTGTTTCCTTCTGCTGGAGGATTCTCCTAATCTCTCCATGTTTATCTCGTGAGCCATGAGAGATCCTATTAGCTTTTCCAATGACATTAATTTTAAATCATTGGCTTCTTCAATGGCTGTTACCTTCGGAGTCCAAGAAGATGGTAAAGATCTGAGGACTTTTCTAACCATATCTGGTGCATTATAGACCTTTCCCAAACCGGCTAATCCATTTGTGATGTCAGTGAATCTGCTGAACATTTGAGTTATTGATTCACCTGTCTGCATCTGAAATCTTTCATATTGAGCTACTAGAATATCAATTCTTGTCTCCTTTACCTTGTCTGTCCCTTCATAGGTAATTTTGAGCTTTTCCCACATCTCCATTGCGGACTTGCAGGCTGAGACTCTATTGAACTCTTTCTTGCTTAGGGCACAGCATAATATGCTCTTGGCTTTGCAGTTTAAGGATATTCTTTTCCTATCATCATCTGTCCACTGAGCCTTAGCGTTTGTGACCAAAAGATCACCTTCTTCTACAATGGACCAGATTGTGTAATCATGACCTTGTAGAAAATATTCCATTCTAGTCTTCCAGTATGTGTAATCTTCTCCATCGAACAAGGGAGGCCTGTTGACTGACTGACCTTCGAAGTTACTTTGGGCTGCCATTGATCTTTGCTCTTCAGATCGTTGGATCTTCTTCTTTGTCGAAGAGACGAGCTCTGATACCACTTGTTGCCCAGCTAGCTAGCCCAGAGGGGGGGTGAATGGGTTATTAAAACTTCGATCTCTGATTAAAACCTGTTTACTGAAAGGATTGCACAACTTAATAACAAGGTTAGAGTTAGAGCAAACAAGACAACAATCACACAAAACACATCCACAAGACACAAGGATTTTTATCCTGGTTCGGAACTCCTCTCCACAGGAGACCTACGTCCAGTCCCTGAGCAATACCTCAGGATTTTACTACCAAGGGTACAATCCCCCTTAAGGATCCTTACACCCAGCCTCAACTGGTCTTCCTTCAGCCTGAAGGGAACAACAACCACCCTGGATACCACCAGGTCTTCCTTCGTCCAGAAGGGAACAACAACCACCCTGGATACCACCAGGTCTTCCTTCGTCCAGAAGGGAACACAACCTAATAAGAAAAAGGGTGTGAAAACAGGCTTCAGACTCTAGCTTGACCAGCTACACACTGAAGCTCCTAAGCCCCCGAGAGAGAAAGAGATTTAACAAGGTTTTTCTCTCCAAGGACCACACAGGCTCTTACAAATGAGAAGATTCCTTTTGAGCACAGAGAGCTAAGAGCTTAGAACAAGGTTGGAGTGGAAGCTTCGCTCTTCTTCAAAGTTCTAAAGACTCTAAGAGATGGATTTCTTTTTTCTTCTAAAATCAAGCGTTGTTTCACTTCTTTTTCGTCTTCAGTCTTCTATTTAAAATGCTGATTTAAATTCAAACGTTGAAGTGTCCGTTGTCTCTTATCCTTGTGTACGTTAGACTGGTCACCAAGGAAGCTTCTGATCGTCAGTCTTTTATCCTTGTGTACACGCCAAAGAGATGTCATAGAACTTTGTATCTTGTGTCCAATGTTGTCCAGATGAGTCTTGTCAGATATCTGTAAGCATATCATCAATAAATAGAAGACAGCTAAGACTGCTGTCTATTGTTAGTTGAGATGGAACAGATATTGCAGTATATAGCAAAGCTCCTTTCTGTCTAAAAAAGTACGTAGACAGAGTAGCATAGAAATGGAAGATATTGTCTGCATGCATGGGAGATACGATCAGAGAGCATTTAATGCATAGCAGTCAACGGACAAGATATGACTTTGACTTTTCAACGCTATTAAAAGGCATTATACTGATGCATCAAGAAATTCGATAAAAAGAATCTTGCTGACTTATGAAATCGTTATGAATTATAGCAAGTTGTTATGAACTGTAAGGAAATCGATGTGATAACTTATGAAGTCGTTACAACAAGCAGGTCGTTGTGAGTTCTGAAGAAATCGTTACAAGAAATCGTTATGACTATCGAGTTGTAAGGAAATCGTTACACGAAATCGTTATGACTGTCAAGTTGTAAGGAAATCGTTATACGAAATCGTTATACAAAGCAAGGCGTTATGATCAGTGAAGAAATCGTTATGAACTCTAAAGAAATCGTTATGAAGTCTAAAGAAATCGTTATGACTATAGAGTCGTTGCGAATTCTAAAGAAAACGTTACGAGGTCTAAAGAAATCGTTACGGCTAGAGAGTCGTTGCGAGTTCTAAAGAAATCGTTACGAGGTCTAAAGAAATCGTTACGGCTAGAGAGTCGTTGCGAGTTCTAAAGAAATCGTTACGAGGTCTAAAGAAATCGTTACGGCTAGAGAGTCGTTGCGAGTTCTAAAGAAATCGTTACGAGGTCTAAAGAAATCGTTACGGCTAGAGAGTCGTTGCGAGTTTCTAAAGAAATCGTTATACGAAATCGATTTGTTTTGAGTTTTCCGGTCAAAGAAGAAATCGTTCTGCTTATCAAAGAAGTCGATACAAAGACTTGGATAGAAGTGATGAGACTTACCAGATTGTCTTGAACTTTCATTTTTCTTTTATTTCCTGTTCTTAAGGCTCAAGAAATCCATTAGTGTTATTTTGTTAATCATCAAAATTAATATATAAATAAATGGAAATATTTATTATGGGGACAGTTTGGTCATCACTTACTCTGTATGCATCTTTTAGATATAGCAAAATGGCACTACTATTTTGGTGAATATTCACATCAACGTTTACTGACAAACAAGAGACAGCCTAGCTATCTACTATTCTAGTATTTAATGTATGCAGAGCCCTAAAGACATTCTGTCATACAAAAGTTGGACCATATAAACGCCAGAAGATCGTAACTCTTTGCGTGCACAAATGGATAAAAGATTGTTGACTGGAAGCTTCCAAGTATCAAGCAGTCTAACGTCTACCAAAGCTAGAGACAACGGTTACTTCAACGAATACATTTCAAATTGGAGATATAAATACAAGATAGTAGCTCCAGAAGAAGGATGGGACTTACCAACGAATACTACAAGCAAGTCTTAGCAATATAAATCTTCTGTGAGAATCCAAGATCCAAGCATCTCATTCCTGATCTGTCTCAAGCTCTTTAGCTCTCTGTGCTACAATAGAAATTTTGAGAGAGAGCCTGTGTAGTTCTGAGAGAGACCATTGTGTAGATCTCCTTCTCTAGGGCTATTTTGCTTCAGATCGTTGCTTGTTAAAGCTTGATCTGGGAGATTGATTTCATTGTTCATCTTTACTGTGTTATTCCCTTCTATTGTGAAGGAAGACCTGGTGGGGTATCCAGGGTGTTGTAGTTCCCTTCGTGGTGAAGGAAGACCTGGTGGGAGATCCAGGGTGTTGTAGTTCCATTCGTGTGAAGGGAAGACCAGCTGAGCTGGGTGTTGTAGTGTCCATAAGGGGACTGTACCTTAGATAGTGGAATCCTGAGTTATTGCTCAGGGATTGGACGTAGGACTCCTAAGGATAGGAGGTCCGAACCAGGATAATTTCTGTGTGTTGTGTGATTGATTTCCTATGTGTGTGTGTGTGTGTTTGTTGTTTATTCTAACTTTCACTAACCTTCATCGAAGAATGTCTTTGTGTGAATGTTTTAAGTACATGTATTAATCAAATAATTTTAAAAGACCCATTCACCCCCCCTCTGGGCTTGTCAACTGGGCAACACTCTGGACCCATACTTAAGGCTCTGAACTAGTGAATGTAACAAATATGGTGGAAGGAATAAGAAAATATAGTTGGTTTTATATTATTGAAAAATTGTGCAGCGGTTTGATGTTTATATTGCTCTACACTTGTATTATATTAACTGTTTCACATCTCAATATTCTGCGTCCGGACGGGACACCCACCTTAGCACATTCTAAAGACATTACTTTGGGAGCTATCTACTTACCTCATATATCATTTGAGGGGCTTTTAGCAAGCTAGGAGGTTCAGCCACGTGGGTGATAATACAGGGTTCAATTATGCTTCTTGAGTCATGCTCTCCATCTAGACTGTCATTAAATAGCAGTGGTTTAATAACTGAGTTTTCACTTATTGGATCAGGTTCAGTATGTTAAGCCTTACAATTTAAGTCAGAGGCCGAGATTTACCCGCTCCACACTCATTGCATAATTTGCAATGCACCAAGTAAATGCAGACAAAATACTATGAGTTGTAAAGACAATACTTACTGCACACCTATAGTGCAGTAGGAGATGACAATGGAGGGATCCTAATGGCATGTTTAGTCATTTAAAATGATAATTTGAACTAATGAAAAATGAGAAAAAATTAATCCATCTCATCCCACTGCGCACTCTTAATAAAAAAGGTTTCATAAGAACTAACTCTAAGTTAGACCAAATAATTTAGTTTTAACACATCATATCTCATGTAGACCTAACGTGATTCATAGATGACATAATGGAAGAAGCTTTGATGACGATGACCGGTGATAATAGTGGCAGTGAAACGTGGATGCTAACAACCAATGACGATATGAGAGTAAATAACAGACGGCCAACAGGTGTGTGGTGGGAGCTGGTGACATGACCAGTGTCAAGACACAACGCTGAATTCTTTCTCCAGTAGTTCAACTTAAACTTAAAATAAGTATTTGTTGGCATCCTAAGAAACTTATATCACTTTACTCATTTGACACAAACACCGTGTGATGTTTTCTATCGTTATTATTTGTCCATCCATCGCATTCATCTCCATATGATGCAATTAATTAGAACGATGGGAAACACTATTTGGCAGGGTGGGGAACAACAGTACTGTGTGTGACGCTAAGCGAGTAAAAGAGACAATGTGGAGGAGGCACCACATCACTTGTTGGTGCTATCCACGGCTGTTAGTGTTACCGCCATTGACCAACACACCATCACTAATCTGTCGAATTATACAAGTCCTGACCATTGATCACCGACACCGTCGACCCTCGAGACGCCACGCAAACCTCCATTGGATTAACGCCAAGTAACAACCTCCATTGAGAGTGAGAGAGCACTTACACGTCATCCGATGATCAACTAGGACGGTGTGAGAGGGGAGGGGAGGGGAGGGGAGGGGAGGGAAGGGAAGGTCTTGTAGTGAGGTGGTGAGGTAAAAAGAGGAATATGTTTTTTTGGATAAAAAAAGCAGCATCCAAGTTGGGGAAGAGAGAGAGAGGAGCGAACATTTCGCCTGTGAAAAGGAGCCTCCTTTACAGGGACCCGCCATTATGTCGGTCATCGGGAAGCGACAACCGGCGCTCCTTTTTAATTTGGGGAGAGTGGGATGGGGATCGAAAACAATTATTTTTTAAAAAAGAGTAAGATGCGGGGCCCACCATTTTAAATTCCTCGGAATCCGTGTAAGGGAAACAGCTAGCGCGCTTTGGATTTCCGGGGCAAAGCATCGCTTTCGGGATGCACATGGAGGGGCCACGTGGACCACACCCGTTGACGCGTCAACGTCATCCCTTCCCGTTCTTCCTCGCCGGGCTTGGGACATGAGTTGGCCACGACGACGGTGTTTTGTCTTCTCCTATGAAATCGCATCTCCCTTCTAAGTCCTGAGATCAGATGTGGGATTGGTGGACCCATTGCTCATGATCTTGCTGCACTCGCCGGGAAGATCGTAAGTGTAGATTTGTGAAAAAGGTAAATAAACATTTATCCAAGAAATAAATGTGAATTGAATATAGAGTTTGTATTTGATATTGAAAATGTCGCATAAATCTTAGGTATGAATATAATATAATACTTGAAGAAATTATATATTCATCCTAAGCATTTTTTTATACAAGATACGGTTATGCAATGAAGCTACGTATTTATCTTTTGGTAAAAGACTCGACTCCACATTATACGAGGGAGTGTATCGCACGTATTATCTCTCTATTGACTTATGTTGGGTTCAACAAATCTCACAAACGACGTTGGGATATACATCAAACACAAATCATAGAAGAGATAAGAAAATTTTCATGATTTGGAGAGATAATATATCTCCCTATGTTCACAGGCCAAAATAGAGAAATCATTATAATGGCACTCTTTACAAAAGACTCTTGAAGCGTGGTATACATCTCTCCTCACACCAACTTCACCTCAAATTTCCTTTCAAGATGAATATAATATGACTATTTATAGAGGTTTTTCTCTTTACATTGAAAATCTCACAAATACCTTCAACAAAAATCGAAGACATATTCCCAACAACTTACTCATTATATTCCGGTGATATATAATTAATAGAGGGACAATGTGCCCACACCATCTCTCTTCGATTGTGTACAGATTTGATCCAACGGAAAGGACCTCAACTATTTTTCCAACACACTCGCTTTTTTTTTTTTTTTTGGGTAAAAAGAGGGGAGGCGAGCTTCCAATATCATTAGACATATCAATAATAATTACATCAGAAATAACAGAGGGAGGGAAAAGGGGTCCCAACCGTAGCCTTAAGAGAAGGAGTTTTCCAAATTAACAACCATATGAGTAACTCTATTATAGTCTCTAAAAATAAAATAGATTAAAGAGAAAATTAATTGGGGGTCCTTGTTAGAGCCTGGTACTTATTTCCTCGTCCCTGTCAGAATACCGGTTGATGTAAAGTCTCTGCTTTTCTCCAGGTTTAATTTTCAGTCCCTGCTTTTCAGATGTCACCATTTACGGCCCTCCACACACGATTTCCGTCTCCTTGGCCTCCGTCTCTTTTTCCCATTCTCGTCTTACCCTTCCCTCCTTTTTTCCATCGCCTGTTCCCCAAACGACGCTGACGCTTCGGTGGCCCGTGAATTCTGACCCATGCGAAGTTACTGTTACATACCCTACCAAGAACTGATACAGCAACCATTGACAGCACTTACAAACAGCCTTCGGACGACCGTTCTTCACACTATAAAAGGAACCCTGGGTCATTCCTATCCTTCATCACAAACTTCCCTCGCTCTTCTTCTTCCTATCTTTGTTGCTCGTCTTCTTCATCTTTATTTGCAGATGTCTTCATCTAACCGTGCTCCCCAGAGTGATGGCAAGGCACCTGCCTCACCGGTGCCACCGTCGCCCCCGGCTCCCCCGGCTCTACCTTTCCCGGAGACGTACAGCCCCGACTACTGGAACGGATTTTACGTTGGGTGGACGATGGCTTTACAGAAAGCCTCTCAGCTGTACCACCACAAGGGCCTCACCAACATCCTCCCTGACATTGGCCCTAGGGTAGAACACATATCTTCCTCACCTTCCCCTCGTCCCTCCTCGCCCCGCTCCTATTCCTCCCCTCCCTCGTCCACCGAGTAATCGGGTTAGGGTGTTTAGAATGTCTCCCTCCCCGACCAGTTCCTCCCCTCCCCTCCCATCCCTTCCTACACCTCACCTCCCCTCCCCTCCCTCCCTTCTCTGCAATCCTTCTTATTCCTCCCCTCCCCTCCTATCTCTGCTGTCCTTATTTGTCCCCTCCCCTCTGTTTCATTCCAGTGTCCATGCTATTGGGTTACGGAGTTAAGATTGTAACAGTGCTTGTTTATGGAATATAAATATTTTTCTTATATGCAGTCTTCTGTGGGCTTGTATGTGCTATCTATGATGCGTGTACTGTAATACTAACAGGTTCCTCCGAAGCGGTCAAGCTGTAACCTAGTATCATTTATACTGTAACAAGAATAGGTAATGACTGTAACAGGATTCTACACACACTGTAATGAGGTAGGCGTAGCTGGGCGCTCAACCTGTAAGACAGTACTTCTTCAACTATAACCTAGTATCATTTATACTGTAACAAGAATAGGTAAAGACTGTAACAGAATTCTACACACACTGTAATGAGGTAGGCGTAGCTGGGCGCTCAAGCTGTAAGACAGTACTTCTTCAACTGTAACCTAGTATCATTTATACTGTAACAAGAATAGGTAAAGACTGTAACAGGATTCTATACACACTGTAATGAGGTAGGCGTAGCTGGGCGCTCAAGCTGTAAGACAGTACTTCTTCAACTGTAACCTAGTATCATTTATACTGTAACAAGAATAGGTAAAGACCATACAACAAGTTTCATTACAATGGTTAGGAGTTAGTACGTGCAACAGTTCTCCTTCAGTTGTAGACGCTATGAACGCCCTTCTCCATTGAAGTACGCTTTGATGAAGTGGAGGGCGATTTTTGCTCGCACAATAGGCATGTCATTCTGACTGAAGGGCAAATCTTTAATGTCCGTACGTGCTAGACATTCCATGTATTTGCAAGTAAAAATTCCGCAGTCGTCTCCCGATCCTTGTTGTGGGCATGGGTCGGGGTAGCGTAGCGGCCATGTAGCTGCATCTATCTGCTTGCCCTTCAGGTATCTTATCAGTTCCTCCACCTGCATAAGAGAATGAACAAAAGAGTTCGAGCAACTTAACGTAGATTTCATGTTACTGTTACATCTGTAACACAAGTGCTCGCGCTCTGTAACGAATGTAAGCATCGTATGGAACACTGGTCACTTACATATTGTGGAATGTCAGCACGATGTTTGTTTCGTAATGAGTCGTACACGTGGAACTCTTTTTCCTTCATGCGGATGACCAGAAGAGCCCAATGGTTCGTTCCAACGTGCATGGGGGAGAAGATGAGGTCGAATTCATTTGGGGCGCGGTCCAATCTCTTGAAAGCGTTTTCGAAATGTTGTTCCTTCCTCTTATCGTCTCTGCAAGATTGGACATAACCCTTTAAAGCGGCATGCAGATATCCAAAATTCCAAAAAATGTCTGGGTTCTCTTCACGGGGGCGAAACAAGTAAGCGTTGATGTAGCAGTCAATTACGACCGATTCGCTCTCCCTCGCGAACAATAGCTCCCGGATGTCATGAAACGAGAGGAAATTGTCGTATCCTTCCACAGGGCCGTTGAACATAAAATTTCTACAGGTAAGAATTAAGACTGTCATCAGTAATTGGCGAAACTGTAAACATGGTGGACATATACTGTAAACATGGTAGACATATATTGTAAACATGGTAGACATATACTGTAAACATGGTAGATATATAATGTAAACATCTTTGGTCGAAACTGTAAACATGGTAGACATATAATGTAACACATACTCATTAATGAAGCACTCATTGAAAAATCGTTCAATCAATGACTTTTCGGCCACTCCTAATGCGTCCCGGGCGACGTAATCACGTCTCTCCTCTTTCTTGCCCGTTGGAAGTGTGTCTGTACTCTCTTGAGACTCAACAAGGATCGGTTCGCAAGTGGACACATTCACTTTCGTGGCTTTGTGGTGCCGAAAATCGTCTGGCTGCGATAGAGTAAGTAAAAAAGGAATGTTCTGTAAAACAATTATAATGTAATTGTAACGGACTCGGAACAAATTGTTATGTCTCATGAAGGGTTCTGTAACGAATGCTCAGCTTATGTAAATTCTGTAAGGGGAAACCATACCGTAAAGATATCTGGTTGTCGTCTTATCCTCGTCCGAGCTGTAACACGTCGGGACAATGATGATGGGGATATCTGACGCCGCTTCCTTTTATTTCCTTCTTCTTCCCCCTCCTTTTGCTTCCTGTCCGCCTCCTTCTTCGTCTGCTCCTCCTCCTCCCTCTTCCTCTCCGCCTCCTTCTTCGTCTGCTCCTCCTCCCTTCCTCTCCGCCTCCTTCTCGTCGCTCCTCCTCCTCCCGCCTCCTCTCCGCCTCCACCTCCTCCTCCTTCTTCCTGTCCGCCTCCTTCTTCCTCTGCTCTCCTCCTCCCGCCTCCTCTCCGCCTCCTTCTTCGTCTGCTCCTCCTCCTCCCCCTCCTCTCCGCCTCCTTCTTCCTCTGCTCCGCCTCCTTCTTCGTCTGCTCCTCCTCCTCCCGCCTCCTCTCCGCCTCCTTCTTCCTCTGCTCCTCCTCCTCCCACCTCCTCTCCGCCTCCTTCTTCCTCTGCTCTCCTCCTCCCGCCTCCTTCTTCCTCTGCTCCTCCTCCTCCGCTCCTCTCCGCCTCCTTCTTCCTCTGCTCCTCCTCCTCCCGCCTCCTCTCCGCCTCCTCCTCCTCCTCCTTCTTCCTGTCCGCCTCCTTCTTCCTCTGCTCCTCCTCCTCCTCTTCCTCTCCGCCTCCTCCTCCTCCGCCTCCACCTTCTCCTCCTTCTTCCTCTTCCTCTGGTCCTCCTCCTCCTCCTTTCGCCCCCTCTTTTTCCCCTCCTTCAACTCGGGAATGTGCAACTCCTTAAATGACCGCCGCGACCTTGTCTGGACGGATCTCCTTCCTGTAACTGAGAACACGAAAGTCTGTTAATGTCTATGAAAGAGAGCTGTAAACATAGAGAACAATTCTGTAACTTCGTATATGAAAGACTGTAACAGACAAGGAATGAAACTGTAAAGGTAGAGTACAATCGTATTACTAAGTATTGGAATGACTGTAAGAGAGTAGGACTCTAACTGTAAATGAGGAAACCATCTTCTGTAACTAAAAAATGAAACAATGTAACGACACAAAACGTTTACCTGGACGTTGGTAACTCTTCTTTGCCACGGCATGTGATCGTACTGAAGCTGTTGGGAGCTCCAATGGCGGTAGGGCTAAAATTGCACATTCTGTCTCTGGGGGGGGGGGGGGGGGATGTTGCCACCGAGGCTGCCGCTGAAATTGTTCCTCCAGTCTATGTAGCCTTCTATCCATTGACTGGAGGATATTGTTCTGCCGGTGTAATTGGTCATTCTGCCGCTTTAACTGGTCATTCTGCCGAAGTAACTGGTCATTCTGCCGCTGTAACTGGATAAGAATGCCATGCAGAGAGTTATCTGATGGAGGGGTTCGGGAAGTGGTTGACGTGGATGCCGTCAATCGTCGCGAAGCTCTAGGTGGCTCCTCATTTTCATTATACTCCAAATACACCTGAATTAACACAAGGTACAGGTACAGGTATAAGTCATATACGAAGATAACACAGTTCCAGGGGTAAGTGACACTTACATCAGATCGTCGCAACCCCGTAGTAGGGCGGATAACTCCGGTCCCTTATTCCGGCAATCCCAACGGAAAAATGGGGGATTCCTTTCCGGATGATCTGGTTTCCATTTGTATTGGTGCATCAAAAACCATGCTTACATCATTATGAAATAGATAATGCGTATGAGAAGTGTATCGTAAACGTAGTAACAGATACATATGTCTTCTGTAAATGTATTCTACGCGTACTGTAATAGGTTCATATGTCATCTGTAATAGAGACCGTCTTGAACTGTAACAGAGGACATATGAAAATTATGTAACATATACATATGTCTTCTGTAAATGTACTCTATGAGTCTTCTGGAATAGACACATTCAGGAACTGTAACAGAGTGTACCGTAACAGTATACTCACACCGAGAGCGGGAACACAACCGGTTAGGAAGATGTTTTTGCAGGAACCAGCTGCTGTTTTGAATGCCATCACCCCCGACATCAGGTACTCGTGGATTGCGGCAGCCCAATTGGCGTTGTTCATGTCATGGAGGTCGTCCAGGTATGGCAGAATGGACAGCGACCCCGACATCCCACTTGTGGGGGAAGAAGAAACAGGAACAAAGAAGCGCAACCCAAAGCTTCACCGAAATCTCAACAGCAAGCTGACCCTCCTGTGGAACGTACTCCTTAAGTTTCAAATGGACATTGTGCCTGTCCATCGTTCTTTTGGTTCCAAGGATCCGGCGCAAACTGGCTTTTGTCCCATCCGTGTTCAGGTCGATAGGGGAACCAACATTTGGTATACCCATAACTTTGGCTATGTCTGAAGGGCGAAAAGTCATGCTGCATGAGCCAATCTTAAAACGCTCTCCATCGAAACGTGTCATAAGATCGACAATGAGTGAAATTGGGTAGGTCACCATTTCGCATTTGATATACGCGCGAAATGGTGAATTCCTCATCAACTTCAGATGCGCGCTCCTAAATTGCAAATCGTCCATAACGGAACGGTAGAACAGAAGCGAGCATCGCGTATTATATTCATTCTTTTCTGCAAAGAAAAGATCGCATCTTAAAAATGATAACATTCATTCGACAAACATCCGTATTAGGGTAAGAAGAAACTACTTTTTCGTACGACTTGGAGTCTGGGTTCTTCCACGAACGCTTCTTGCACCGCATCCGCCGCAATGCTCTGAATGTCAGCGCTCGTAGGAGATCGACGGCTTGCCATTGTTAGAGGGGAGAGACGGATTGCTTCGTCTGGAGATGAATCAGAAGGAAGGGAAACTGTAACAGAGAAGAGGTCTGGTGGAGGAATGGCGGTGTAGGAGAAGGGAAGGAGAAAAGTCATGATATATGAAGTCAGTGTACCCGACGGGTGGACACTGGACTCAAGAGGATGGCGGTGCACTGCAATGATGACCATCGGGCGGCTGAAAATACTCGGTACGACAGACGAGGGGATGTGTATGTAATCACAGCCCTTCGTATACAGCTTTCTCGCCATGATTGGTAGCCATATACGCACTCCCGCCAATTTGACCCCCAGTCCAAGCCAGTGAGCCACTCATACACGAAACGTCTTCCACGAACCGTTCGTCTTCCTCTGCCACCCAATGGAGCAGCTCCCTGGAAGATGTTCATTTGGAGATCAAAGTTTCGTTCTTTTCATAGGAGGGACACGGATTTGGCGTCCATTCATAGCAGGGTTTCCCAAAGGTTGGGTGTAGACATGCAGGAGAACATGCTGAAGTATCGTCTTCCCATGGATACCGACGTTGAACAGGTGTTGCTTGACGATGGGGATGTCCAAGCTATGTTTGATCTTCACAAGTGTCAGGGAACATCATTGATAAATCTACAAATTCATCAGGTGGAAACTCGTTGCCTTAGTACGCATGCTAGTCGTCATTCAGATGGAACGCAACCACTTGACAGGTACGTGGTCCATGTATTCTTCACCACCCTTCATGTTATCCATGCATTCTTAACAAGCCTTCGTCTTAAGAATGTATGTATGTACATTATTTGCAGAAGTACTTCAAACACGCATGGCGGTTCTTTGGTAACCCCAGAACCCCTCCAATTACCAGGAAGCAGTTTCGAGTTGTATGTGCGAGGAGAAGGAGCGGAAGGTGTAGTACCAGTGTTGACGCAATATTCCGTAGGTAGAATACACTCAGTAGGACAAGTCTTCATAAGCAAAGAGCTATTGCAGATGGAACTGACAAATTACGCGATCGCACGAGGATTTAATTGGAAATATTTGAAGAATGACTCTGTACGATTAACTGTACGTTGCAATGTCTCTGTTTGCCCATGGCGCCTGCATGCGTCTGTCGTTCGTGGAGGTCCACAATTTGCAATCAAAAGTCTCAACAACATACACACCTGTGGATGTGACATTATGAGCGACGGACATCCACGGACATCTAAGAAGTGGGTAGCAAATGCTGTGAAGGGGAAACTAGTTAATAAACCCACCTACAGAGCAAGTGAAATGATGAGTGACATCCGTCGGGAATACGGTATCTGCATCCCTTATCATCAGGTATGCCATGAATTGAATTGTAACACATCATGACGTCTACTGTAATCAATAGATCCTTAACTGTAATTCTCTGACCCTAGCATTGTAACAATTGTCCTCATATACTGTAAGACTATCATTGTCATAACTATAATCATTTCGACGTATACTGTAACAATATCTGCATGCCACTGTAACAACTGTAATCATATACTGTAAGTCTCTGACCCTTGTATTGTAACAACTGTAATCATATACTGTAAGGGTTTGTATTGTAACAACTGTAATGATTTGAGCGTATACTGTAACAACTTAAGAAGGATACTGTAAGGTATGAGGACAAGAACTGTAACACTCTTACAGAACATGTATAATCATTTGAATAGGCATGGTGGGGCAAAGAGGTTGCTGTCGGTTCACTATACGGCGATTTCAGAACAAGCTATCATATGTTGAACTGGTACAGCGAACGTGCATTACAGTCAAACCCGGGATCGATCTTGTCTCTAGAAGTGGACCCGGAGACTCAACGTTTCAAACGGTTTTTCATATGCTTCGAGGCGTCTGCATATGGGTTCGAAGTTGGTTGTCGACCTATGCTCTTTTGGACGGAACTCATATCAAACAGCATAGAGTGCAAGGGGTTATACTTGCTGCAAGTGCCTTAAACGGTAACAATGAGCTATTCAGTGTAGCCTACTCCATCGCAGATTCGGAAACATATGACAACTGGGTCTGGTTTCTACAAAATTTGAAAAAGGCATTGCTATCAGATAGAAGGATCGCGTTCCTATCAGACAGAGGGAGAGGTCTGAAGGAAGCGATCCCTGACGTATTTCCGAATGATCATCACGGCTACTGTTTCCAGCACATCATGCAGAACTTCAACGACCAATGTGCGGGGAAGTATGCCGCCCCTTTCAAAAAATTACTTAGAAAAATTCTCCAGCGCATTGCCTATGCTGTTACTGAACAAGAGTACCAAGACGCAATGACTGCAATGGAGCTTAATTCTACTGAGGCCAAAGAATGGGTGCTCCGAAATGATGTCGAACACTGGTCCCATGCTCTTTTCCAGGGACAAAGGTTCGGCTCTTTAAATACATAAGCGATATGTTCTATTACATTCTGCCATTTATGTGCTTACAGTTGTGGGATAATCTATTACAGAACGTGTTAAATAAGGTTACAGTATGTAGTGGACACTTGTTACAGATATTTGATGTTATCCTAATTTCCTTCACATGGCCATACAGGTTTGGTGAATTATACTCTAATTTGGCAGAGTCATTCAACAATTGGATACATGACGCGCGAAGTCTACCAATACTACAGATGGTTGACAAAATTAGAGTGCAAATGATGGAAATGGCTGCAAAGAGGAAAATTGATGCTGCATTGTGGGATACACCATACTGTCCTAAAGTACAAAAAATCATCGAAAAAAACCTTCAAGAAAGGAGAAGCTTAGCAATCCGTCATTCAGATGGAATCAAATTTGAGGTTGTTGAAAGTATGAAGACGTACGCCGTAGACCTCCATCTACAAACATGCTCCTGTGGACACTGGCAACTTGTCAAGATTCCTTGCAAGCATGCATGCGCAGCAATTGGCAGTAACAAGGAGGCCGTTACTCAATATGTTTCGGCACTTTACAGCACAGAAGTGTATAGGGCTGCATATGAAAGAAACATTCAACCTATCCCAACATTTGACATGCCGGATCCGCCTCAACCATCAGAAGTTCTAATCAAGCCACCGACAACAAAAAGGTTGCCAGGAAGACCGAGAAAGAGGAGAATACATTCAAGAGGAGAAGTAGATCATGCATATATTTGTTCACGGTGCAAACAAACAGGTCACAACCGAAGAACTTGTAGCAACCCACCCCACAATCCTGACGGATTTTAAATGTTGTATATTAGTTACAACAGAACGTCGTCCTTATATTCCAATATTACAGTGTATGTAATACATTATTACAGTCTACGCACTACGATGTTACAACTCCACTACTACGCTATTACAGTTTCAGTAATACACTTGCACAGTTCGCGCACTTACAATTACGTTTTGTTGTACAGTGTACGTAACGAAGTGTTACAGTTTAACTCTAATACTCTTACAGTTTAACCTGTGTACCGTATGTTAGATGAAGACATCTCAGAATAAAGAGGAAGAAGACGAGCAAGAAAGATAGGAGGAAGAAGAGCACTGTCTCCTCACGATTTCAGTTACAATATATGCAATAAGATGTTGCAGTTTAAGCACTAGACTCTTACATTTTCAGCAGTACACTCTTATAGTTCGCGCACTACACTCTTACAGTTCCAGCACTTACGTATTCTGTTATATTATACGTAATAAAATGTTACAGTTTAAGTACTAAGCTGTTACAGTTCGAGCACTACAGTGTTACACCTAAAGAACAGCCTTGTTACACTTTGAGTACTACTATCTTACAGTTCAAGCACTACAGTCTAACATCAGTTTTACATTATATGTTATAATCTCTTACAGTTTGGTCATGTTGATTATAGTATATATGAGGGGATGTTACAGTGTGTTATTGGTAACATGTTGAGTTTGCATGATACAGAGCACATACATAAGCACAGAGAAGACTGCATCAAACGAAAATGCTTATCATAAAGAAGCCATGTTACAATAACTCTCTACCTCTACTCTACCGACCACTCGGTAGAGTACGGAGGGGAGGAGGCAGAACGGTCAGGGGAGGGATGGGAGGAAGGGGAGGTGCCAGAACGGTCAGGGGAGGAAGGGGAGGTGCCGGAACGGTTAGCGGAGGAAGGGGAGGAAGGGATGTGTTCTACCCTAGGGCCGATGTCTGGGAGGATGTTATTGAGGCCCTTGTCGCCGTAATGCCGGGAGGCTTTCTGTAAAGCCATCTTCCAGCCCACGTAAAACCATCCCAGTAGTCGGCGCTGAAGGTGGACTGTCGCAACGGGGGAGCCGGGGGTGACGGTGGCACCGGTGAGGCAGGTGCCTTGCCATCCCTCTGGGGAGCACGGTTAGATGAAGACATCTGCAAATAAAGATGAAGAAGACGAGCAAGAAAGATAGGAAGAAGAAGAGAGTTAGAAGCTTCTGATGAAGGATAAGTATGGGGCCCTGGGTTCCTTTTATAGTGTGAAGAACGGTTCACGGGCCTTCGAAAGGCGGTTTGTAAGTGCTGTCAATGGTTGCTATATAAGTTCTTGGCAGGGTATGTAAGAGTAACTTCGCATGGGTCAGAGTTCACGGGCCACCGAAGCGTCAGCGTCGTTTGGGGAACAGGCGATGGAAAAAAGGAGGGAAGGGTAAGACAGGAATGGGAAAAAGAGACAGAGGCCAAGGAGACGGAAATCGTGTGTGGAGGGCCGTAAATGGTGACATCTGAAAAGTAGGGACTGGAAATTAAACCTGGAGAAAAGCAGGGACTTTACATCAACCGGTATTTTGACAGGGACGAGGAAATAAGTACCAGGCTCTGACAAGGACCCCCAATTAATTTTCCCTAGATTAAAATATTTTATTTCTTCATAAAGAACTTGTAGTCCTCCACAATGGATAAAACCTATTAAGATGCCGATGAGGAGTCATTGATGGCATATATCTATACTATTATTATAAAACTCAGTCTTAGACGTACACGTAGCAGCACCAGAATTGTTTTGTTTCCCGCTCAAACTGAGATATGGAGTCTTGGTGCTGCCACGTGGCAGCATCAGAATATTCATATTTTTTAAAAACTCACAAATACATCTCCTCCTTTAACATAGCTATTAAGAAGGTAAGTCTCCTACTTAAAATCGTCAAAAATCTTATTAAATCGACATACTAAATCTTGCTAAGTATTGCACATAAATTTGAAAACACGGAAGCCTCAACCAGCTGCCATAAAATTTTGCTCACACCGATTTCTATCTTGCCAAAAATTATTCTTGCCAAACACCGATTTCTTTCTTGCCAAACACTGATTTCTTCACATAGGGGATTTATGGAGGGGTAGGCTATGAACAAATCTACCCGTAACTCCTTCTCTCCCACCGCAACTGGTGGAGTAGGTGCCCAAGCATGGACTGCACCATGTTGATCCCCAGCTGTGCACCGGGGCACACCCGCCTTCCCGCCCCGAACGGCAGCAGCTGGAAGTCGTGGCCCTTCATGTCCACGTCCTCATCGGCAAACCGTTCGGGCTGGAACTCCAACGGGTCCTTCCACACCGCCGGGTTGCGGGCGATGGCCCACACGTTCACCAGCACGTTGGTGCCCTTGGGCATGTTGTAGCCGGCGAGCTTGATGTCGGCGTTGGCCCTGTGAGAAAGCATCAGCAGCGTCGGCGGGTGCAGCCGCAGGGCCTCCTTGGCGACCCACTGCAGGTAGGGGAGGTCACCCACTCCATTTCATGCCTGTTCCTCCTGTGTCTCCTCCCCATCTCCACCAGTCCTCACGGCAACAGGAGGATGCAGACTCTTGGGAGCGTGGTGGAAGAGTACACCGCCCATCCAAGATCCACGTCCGCCGTCACTTCCCGACTCCTCCCCCGCCCGTCTCCACAATCTCATCGCCGCCTCCCTCCGCCCCGCCATCTTCTCCCCCTCCTCCCTGCGCAGAGCCCATGCAATAGCACTGTAGTTTGCTACAGTAATGAATAGTAGATTCACACTTTATTCATTTTTACATTTTATTTATTTGTTTTTTTTTAATCTGATTAGATAACATTAGTTTTTTTATTTTAAAATATTTTCAACATAAAAATTATAACATAAATAATATTATTTTTAAAAAGTTACTGTAGCAATTCCAATGTCCTGCTGCTAACTTCTTGCCGTTTTTTTTTTGCTTTTAAATATGGTGTTGGAAAATAACCGGGCCGATTGATATTTCACATGCAAAAATATCGGAAATTTGAATCTTACATCTCATATTTGTTACTGTAACATATCTTAATTTCAATTGTTTTAAACAAATCTGATTGACTTATTTTGTTTTAGCCATTATTTTAGATTACATATCTCTGTGTGTTGATTTTTTCAAACTTCTATGCAGACATATAGGCAACTACTTTTCTGCGTTTATCTTAGGCAACATTACAAAGCCAAAGATAAGGTAAGTATGTGTTACGTCATAGTTATGCAGAAAAGTATCCCATTTTTCACCATGTTCACTGTTACATTTTTCCAACATGCAGGGTCATACAGGTAACTACTTTTTGGAATTTATCGTAGGCAACGCTACAAGCATATTAACAGGTAAGTTACGATTCTTTTTTTATATTTACATACATATTAACTATCATATTCACAACATGCATACCTTATTTTTTATAAGCGTTTTCTTTTTTATCAACATCCTTCTCGCTCACTGTAGTGTCAAAGACATATAAGCTTACCTGTTGCCAATTGAGCGGCGTTGCAAAGCCAAAGGTAAGGTAAGTATGTGTTACGTCATGTCTGTATGTATATATCACTATATTATTCACACCATGCATATTCACTATTTATTAAAATAGTGACACTTCCAAAATTAATTTTAAATTATCTATCTTTTTTTTTAAATTTGATTAGATTTACTTAGATTTTTTATTTTAAAGTATTTTTCAATATAAAAATTATAACATAAATAATATTATTTTTAAAAATCTACTGTAGCAATTCCAATGTCCTGCTGCTAAACTTCTTGCCGTTTTTTTTTGCTTTTAAATATGGTGTTGGAAAAACCGGGCCGATTTGATATTTCACATGCAAAAATATCGGAAATAAAATGTTTACATCTCATATTTGTTAGTGTAACATAATATAATTTCAATTGTTTTAAATAAATTCGATTGACTTATTTTCTTTTAGACATTATTTTAGATTACATATCTAAGTGTGTTAATTTTATCAATCTTCTATGCAGACATATTTTTTCACATGCAAAAATATTGGAAATTTGAATCTTACATCTCATAGAAGTTACTATAAAGATACACTTTCAGTAAATGGGAAAAGAAAGAAAAATGTACCTTAAATTTTTACCTCAACATGTTATAGTTTACCATTCATGTGCTCTTTTCTCATAATCTAATTAGTGAGTATTTCAATTTAAAAGAATGAGTGATCAACAAGCTAGCATAGATCATACGAGAAAGGAAGAAAATATAATTACTGAAATATTTTTAAAAAATATCATTACATATTTTAAGATGTATAAATATATTTTAAAAATTTATATTTAACAACGAACTGTGCATCGCACGGGCATAGAACTAGTATATATATATATATATATATATATATATATATATATATATATATATATATGATATATAAAGGGTGTAAAGATCTGCCGAGAAGCGGAAGCCAACGTCTTAACCGCGTGTGAAGGAAAAGCCCGAAGGCCATCCCGTCTCAGTCGGGGGAGATACCAAGTCTCTCTCCTTTCAAGCAGCTAAGTAAGTGAAATTATGAACTTTATTTGTCAATTGAAATGGTGAGAAATTAAAAGGGAAAGTTTTGGGCGATAATGGTGGAGCTGTTCTAAGTTGAGCGGGCTTCTTGTTGGGTAAAATGTGGCTAAATGAATGGCAATTCTAAGAATGGGAGAAAGAAACACAAAAGTTTGATAAAGTAAAAGGTACCTCAAAAGTTGTGTTATGTTGTCCTTATGTAAGGAGTCTTTAGTCCCACATGGGATACCCCTAAGGAGTTAAGGGCTTCATAACCCCTAATGTCCATGGGACTATATCTTATAGACAAGGGTGGAGTTATACTAGACCATATCACACGCGCGCCGCCGAGCCGGGCGCGGCTGGGCGGGCGCGCGCGTGTGATGTCGCGGTCCAGCTGGCTTGCCTTGGTACCTTTTTGCTTCTTATTTTTGCGTTTTCTCCCTTTTCTTGGAGAGATTGGGCCTGTTTAGACCGGTTCCCTGAACCGGCCCATTGTCTTGGGTTCTGTGGGCGTGAGACATCTCATATAGTGATTAGGGTCTCCCTAATCGTGGTTACCGAAATCTGAAACGCCTGTTGACTCTTTGTCTGGAGGAACCGCTCGTGACCCGACTGCTCTCTCTCTCACCCTCTCCCCGTGTCGGACTGCTTACCGACGAGGACTCCGCGCTCCGTCGTCGCCTTCCCGTCCGGGTGCATCTTCGTTGTTGCTCTCCGGTGTTCGGGCCGCCGCGGTCGCTGTCGGACGCTCTCTCCGGTGCTCGGTGCATGTTTCCTGCCCTAGCTTTTTCGTAGTAGAGGATTTGGATTCTATATAGCTTTCGCTTTACGGAATCGATCTTGTGCGAGACCGATTCCGTATCTCGTGGTTGTACCCTAGGAGAAGGTCGCCGGACCCCAATCGCACCGTATAGTGGGGGCGATACTTTCTCTAAGGTGAGTTCCATTATAGAACGCCTCCACCGTCTTGTTTCGGTTCTTAATTATTCTGTAATCACCATGCTCATGTTATATTTCTGATTTCGGGATGTACTTATGAACATGTTACTTCTTATTGCATTTACCATATACTTTGCACTGATTTATATGTTGATGAATCGCCATGCATTATGCCATTATTCCACTGTTTTTACAACACTTCTTTCTTATCTCTCTCTTTCTACAATGCGTAGTAGGTGATGCAGTGAAATCTGCACGAATTGATCAACCTTGTTCATGACACAATCGGATAGCACATTCCATTGGGTGCCCCCATTGCATGACGCGTGCACTTCAAAAAGAACCTGTACTCGAAGGAACAGCTTAGGTTACTATGTACACAGCTCCAAGCAACTTCTCGGTATCATAACATACGCATGTACATTTTTGTTTAGAACGTGACGTGCGTACAGATGTAATGAAAACAAGCATATAATAAAATTTGACTTTGTTTAGATTAACATTCTTGCCGGAGATGGAATGACCCAAAAACCGAGGCGCAGGGGGGAAATATCGCTGTCCTTGCGATTAACCAGAGATTCCGGATCTTTTCGGATCTCGGCTTTTGCAAGATAAGGGGGGCGGGGGAGTGGGGTTGCCATAGTCCTCCCCCCAACAATCTCTACTCCTCGGTCTACCCTTTGGTTGGTGGGGCCAAAACCCCGACGCGAGTGGGAGAGAAAGGAGGTCCCCTCCCCTGCCTCTAGTAAAAAGTATCGACAGCAATATTAAACCACACGGTGGAAAGGGCCCATCCCCCATCTCATATCTGCACCTTGTTTCTTCTTTTCCCCACCATCTAAGTTCTACCACCAATAACCTTTGGCTCGTCACCTCTCTCGCTTATGAGGCAATGAGGGGCGATGTTGTGAACCATGAAACCACTTGTATTGGGCGTGGGTAGGTGGGGGTGGCGTGAGGGGGTCCAAAGGAAATCGAGTTTAATAAGCAGCCAAACCACACGAAGGTTCTTCTCATGATAACACCAATAACCCAAAACTCATACACACACTCATCTCTCGCTGTTGAGACGCCCATGTACGTGTGTGCGCGTCTCTCTCTCTCTATACTGTGGAGGGCTGGCCTTTCTTTCCCCATCTTTCTTTCTCATCTTCTTGAGGCAATGCGATGCTGCTCGAAACCCGACACGGACGTGAACAAATATAAATTTGGGGACACCGACTCCAACGAACACGCCGCAAATGAGCTGTCCCGCCGGAGGAAGACTTTTTCTCCGCACTCAACCACTTGTTTGCTTGTGCGGTTGCAACGATGTAATGGATCAAAACCCCTTCCGATCTTCACCACAACCCGGGTCTCTCCCTCCTCCCCAAATATCTTGTTAGTTGGCCCATGAATAGTAGTCGTACGATTTGACGCTTGCTCCTCTCTCTCTCTCTCTCTCTCTCTCTCTCTCTCTCTCTCTCTCTGTGTCTCTCCCCATCTATTATTGCACTCCCCCGAGGGGCCTTCACATTAAACTAGTTTTTGAGAACAGCGTGATCCAAACGTACCACCTCTCCCACCACATCTGCCAAAACACATCGTTTAATTGTACCACCAAAACTTAACAAGTGTGTGTGTGAGAGAGAGAGAGAGAGAGAAGGGAGGGGGGGTGACAGCGTGGCGATCGCCCTCTCCCTTTTTCAGTAAAAGCCTTGGCCCGGTGCTCGCCCAATGCGAAACTCGGTCTTCACTCTTGCTGTTATAGGTGTTACCTTTGGGTGGGGGGGTGGGGGAGAGTTTATGCCCACACCCCTTACATTGAGGTGCTGTTGTTGCTCCAACAACTGAGATAATATGATTAGACTTTAGATCCGAAAAAAGGCCCAGCAGAGAGCCCGGCACAAGACATTTAGGACAATTAGGAGGACAATTATGGGGGTGGAGTAAAGTCGCAGGCCAACAAAGTTCGTGGCATGTGCCTGCGAGTACTATTATTTGTGGGGACTCGAGCAGATTGATGGATATGCATCACCTAACCGTGCCAGTTGAGATGGAAGGCATCCCCGCGCGCGCGCCCAAATCCCCCACCCCACTGATGAGGCGATGGACAACTCGATCGTTTACCCCGAAGAAGGGTGCCAGTTCCCCACCGACCGACACCACCACCCTTTTCACCTTTTGAAACCATGCGTTCCTAGATTGGGGACCTTCACCACTCGGCTCGGGGTTATGTGCATCAAAAGCCTTTGGAAAAACCATGGGGGAAAGCGATAGTCCCATTCTCCCCACTCCCCTCTCCACGTAACGTGGACGTCTCTGTAGCTTGTGCAAGAAGCATTCAATTCATGCATGAACAACAGTTCGAGGCCCTGTGCATGGCTAAGCTTCGTTGTGCACTAAAATATTTTAAACGCGTTGCTAGTCTGATGTGTGGATGGGAGGCACACGGCAGCTGCTGAAATCGGCAGTTAAAGATGTCTTCTCGTCGACGTAAAATTAAATGCTGAGGGGCGGAAAAGATTGACGCGCGACGATCCTAGCTCGTTTATGATACTGATCTGAGCGTCGTGCTATCTGCAAGGCGATATATATGTCGTCTTCCGCTTTTGATGAACTCTCATCGTGAGAACTTGCGATATTGGATCTGAATCGTGAAAGCTGCTTAATCTTGTCTTTGTCACCCAAATAAGATAAAGTGATTATATGGCAAAGGAGCATACAGCAGGGTAGAAATTAAGATATATAAATCATAAAAAGTTATCTTAACTAAACAGCGAGAACTCTCATGATACTGACGACGGGAGAGTGTTATAATATACAAAAGCAGTATTGTCAAAAAAAATATACGAGAGCAATAGCTTGGATGTTGACGACCCAAGTGCGGCCCCACATTTTCTTGATCACGAATACCCCTTTTCCTCTCTCTAAATCGCAGGACTAATTGAAAGTTCTATTCTGAAATCGATTGTATATTATGCCACAAAATAGCTTACTAGACCGAAATCACTTGCGCGACATTTGGATTGACTGCAAAATTCATAGACTTTGAAAAGGAATACCTCATGAACTCTGTAAAAGACCACATAACTGTGTGCAAAAGGACCATAACCATAGAACTATCATATTTTCAATGACATAGATGCAATTATGCAAATAAAACAGCATAACCGACAAATCTATAACTTTTAATAATAGTTTATATGTAAAAACTCCAAAAAATGATATGCAGATGCAAGATCTCGAATCCATTGTAAACTATTAGATGGCTTGAGATTTGGGGAACTAATGTCTACTCTGCCTCACCAAGAAGGTGATATACTAGAAGAGACAAAGTATTGGATGTGCTAAGATAGAGATTATAGGAACAACGATCCGATGTCTAAGTCACAAATGGGAAAAAGCTAGAGCAAGAGGGTGAGGCAATTTTGATTGAGCCCCATAGTAGAGTGCAAAATTCTATCTTACCTTTAGCGGAAGCAGTGGCGGATCTAGAATTTTTTTCAGTGGGGTCCTAATGGTGCACCCACATAAATTCAGTAGGGTCACCCATGGTAAAATTTTGTACCCTCAATAGCAATTTTTTTTATCCAGTGGAGTCACAGGACCCCACTGGCTATATGCTGGATCCGCCCCTGAGCGGAAGGAGTTTCTTTTGGGATTTAAGGGTGGTCGAGTCTCCTAGGTAGTTTCATGCAACGTCACTACAGTTAAGCCCAAATGATTAGTGTAACTATAGGCTATGGCCATTATGAGCTATTATGCTTGCTGTGAGGATTGTGGTAGATATTATGGCGATCGTGGGTGACCCATCATGATCCTCTTTAAGGCTCCACTCATCCTGAGTAACCATCATCCACATGGGATCTATTGATCGAAGTATGAAGTAGGAGTATCTACCACTTCACTTCCATCCAGGGGCGGACCTAGGAAGAGCCCAGTGGGGTCCTATGACCCCACTGGATAAAAAAAATTGTATTAAGTGGATAAATTTTCACCATAGGTGACCCCACTGAAATCATATGGGTGCACTATTAGGACCCCAGTGAAATAAAATTCTGGATCCGCCACTGCATCCATCGAGTCAAAGACTCAGATTAAGAACCTGACAAGGTGAAGTCTACTTGCCGAGCTAAAGTCTATCGGGTTAACAGATGGAGCATAGGCCAAGCTAACTTTTAGCCTTAGCGCTTGCCACAATGTTAGCTTAGGGCCTATATTGTTGCCTAGGGTTGTCGTCCTAGATTCAACGCCAAGGTAAGGGATCCTCCTTAGATCGAGAGATGTGGAGCTCATGGCAATTCATGGGCCTCGGTTAATAACTAGGCTCTCTGTCGGGCTAATATTTAGTAATTGGGAGGTCACCTATTAGATCGAGCTCCAATAGTTGGGCCTTATGGATTGGGCGAGAGAGTGAGATTCCCCCTCTCCACTAACGACCGCTACTCTCGACCTAAAGGATTTATCTTGGTAAATATTCATGTTTGGGGTAGACAGATGGAAGGGTCTCTCAATTTTTAGCCCCTCGAATGGCCTGTACCGTGCCGACATGTCACTTTAAGAGCTTTTAATGCTGATCTACTTAAGGTACGATGGATGACGCCACTCATCGCACTTTCCTCAATAGATCGATTACTATTTCCCCATGTAGGCACTACCATTGTCATCGCACCTTTTTGAGACTCAAATGCTATGATTATGCATTATAGGCCTTGATCACTACTCATCCTTGATCACTTGGGCTTTTAAACTATTAACGATGTAGGATTTTTCAAAAAAAATCCCTTCACTTGCTTGGGAATAAAAATCTCTCTAGGTTTCTTGGGGTTACCTTTGCATACTTCTTCATTCCGGTTCACCCTGTCATTACCTTTCATTCATGCTTTTGTTCTTCTTGTGATTCCAATGTCGCTCAGAGATCCAGAGGGGGTTGAATAGATCTCTTTGTAACTCTAGTTATAATTAAGAGATTTGAAGCGTATGGAGTTTTCGACCGTGTTGTACTTCCGTACCATACTAGTTGTAGCTTTGCTTCCGCACTTCCGTTCGTAGGTAGAAGATATAAATGTTGCTATTTAATTGATATATATTCTTCTGCCTGTTAGAGCCAGTAGGAGATTAGTAGTCCCTACTGAGCTTCTGTTCTGAAGCTCATCCCTCCTTTTTCCCAGGTGAGACTTCTCAGCAGCAGCAGGGCGTGCGTCGGGTGGAGGAGACGGGGCGGTAGTCATGGTCCCTGTAGCTAGCAGTGGTTCCCCCTCTCAGTGTACGTCACCCTCGGGGTATGTCCCTAAGGGACTTGTTATCCCCTGCCTTTACTTGTACTAGTTGTGTATGTTGGGACTGTACTTAGAGTGACACGCAGTGGTCTCGCTCTTCTTTCTATTTCCGCATGTGCGCTTCTAGTTTAGCAGTTGACATTTACTTTTGTTACATATCCTATTAGATTTATATTATAGCCCTTCCGGGTTTCTGGATCCGTGGGCGGCGACCGTGAAAATTGGGTCCTCGGCATGGGCCGAGGGTCAGGTCCTCAGGGTTGTTACAGTTGGTATCAGAGCAAGAGTCTGACAGGACTTGTAGTGGATTTAAACTGCGACAGAAATTCCCAACAGTAGTACAAGTACACTGCTAGCCGCCCGAGTTGGTATCGTTAACCTTGTTGGTTGTGTGCCGTGCAGAACATGGCTCCGCACAGGCGTAGGCAGGCCAGAGAGATGATTGACCCACAGGATGAGTCCGATATGCCTGCGCAGGGGTAGGTCCAGGAGGAGGTGTCAGCAGAGGAGTCAGTGGCATAGCCTCAGGGTGCAGCGGCAGCAGTAACAGTAGGCGGGCAGCAGCAACAGAAGTACCAGCCTCAGCCACAGCAATGCTGCAGACTGGTTTCCCTTGGCAGAGCAGTTCTTCAGGAACATGTACCGGGGAGCATGGCAGCCGGGGCAGGCGGCAGTAGGTGGTCAGCCTCAAGTACCTCCCCCAGCAGTACCGGAGTAGTAGGCAGATCCAGGGGTGGAGCAGCCAGCAGTTCAGCAGGCGTCGAGTACCGGGAGCACCCAGGCTAGTCGGAGGAGGACGGATGTCACTGAGGACATGACCTCCCTCTTGGAGAGGTTCTTGCGTCTCCGACCACCGATTTTCTACGGTGAGTATGATCCAGACAAGGCAGAGAGTTGAACACATGAGTTGGAGCGCACATTCGAGACCATGGAGTGCGCCGAGGAGGACCAGGTCAGACTGGCGGTGTACAAGCTCAACGGAGCAGCCCATGAGTGGTGGAGAGTTCAGCGGCAGACTCACTTCCAGGGGCAGCAGTTGGATCAGATTACTTGGCAGTGGTTCTTGGAGGTCTTTCACGGCGAGTACTTCCCCGACTATGCTCGACGTGAGAGACGAGACATGTTCCACGAGTTGGTTCAGGGCGATCCCTCAGTTTCTCAGTACCACCAGAGGTTCGTCCGGTTGTTGAGGCATGTTCCTCATGTCGCTAGTAGTGAGCAAGCGTGTGTAGAGAGGTTCATCGTAGGTTTGAGGCCAGACCTGAGATGGGGCGTGACAGCTCACATGTGTACCACCTTAGGAGAGGCCATGGCTAAGGCCACCACCTTGGAGAGGGAGACTTGGCAGCCCCAGCAGCAACAGTAGTAGTAGCAGTAGAGAGGAGCCTCTTCCACGTCCTCACTGTACCAGCGTCCCTCTGGGAGTCGTGGTAGCGCGACTTCCTCTTCCTCAAGCTCGGGCAGTTCCTATAGCTCCGAAATTTGCTCGAAGTTCAGGCAGTTGTCTACTCGCTGGGGTGGATGGAGCCGATAGTTGAGGCGTCAGTCCAGGTTTGCGGAGCAGACAGTTTAGCAGGGAGCTGAGCAGGGCAGATAAGAGGCAGTTTGCTACTCTTGTGGTTTGCCTGACACTTGTGGTTCCGCAGCAGTAGCAGCCAGTACAGTACACGCAGCAGCTACCACAGTACCAGTACCCTCCTCAGCAGTAGGCACCTCGTCAGTAGCAGCAGGGGCAGTACCAGCAGTAGCCTCAGCAGTTTCCGCAGTTTCAGCAGCCGCAGCACTACCAGCCGTACCAACCGCAACAGTAGTTTCCTCAGCACCAGCAGTCACCGCAGCAGCAACAGCCCCAACAGGCGCCGCAGCGTGGGCGTGTCGTGGCCGTGTGATGGCTCTTACCAGGGAGCAGGCGGAGGCTTCAAACCTGGTTATAGGTACCTTGCCTATCCTTGGTAGAGTTGCTCGTGTTTTGGTTGACCCTGGTGCTTCTCTTTGTTTTGCTTCCGAGGAGTTTTATGAGTCTTTGGTTCGTCACACACCTGAGAGGTAGTGTGACGTGATGGTCGATCTTCTGTCCGGTGATTATATGTGTTCTTTCGGTTACCTGGAGGGCGTCACAATTGAGGTCGAGGGACACCAGTTACCGGCCAGGTTATACGTGTTGCAGCTTCGTGACTTTGACGTCATCTTGATCTTGAACTGGTTGGAGGGTCACTCAGCTATGGTTGATTTTCAACAGAAGACCGTTCGGTTTGGGATACTTGGAGCGCCCGTTCTCTGCTTCCGAGATATCTAGTCTACCCGTCGACCATTTATTTCCATTTGTAGAGCTCGTTGTTTGTTCCGTGATGGCTGCATAGTGTACCTTGCTTCTGTTTGTTCCTTGGAGCCTAGCGGATCATCAATTTTTGATGTGCCGGTTGTTTCTGAGTTCTCTGATGTTTTCCCGGAGGATCTACCTGGTTTGCTGCCTGAGCGGGAGGTAGAGTTCTCCATTGAGCTTTTGCCTGGTATGATGCCTTTGTCCAAGGCACCTTACCGGATGGCTCTGGTGGAGTTGTGCGAGTTGAAGCGCCAGCTACAGGAGTTGCTTGAGCTGGGCTTCATTCGTCTGAGTCGTTCGCCGTGGGGAGCGCTTGTGTTGTTTGTGATGAAGAAGGATGGTAGTTTGCATTTGTGCATCGATTATCGGCAGTTGAACCAAGTTACAGTGAAGAACAAGTACCTGTTGCTGAGGATTGATGATCTGTTTGACCAGTTGTAGTCGGCCAGAGTTTTCTCGAAGATTGACTTGAGATCTGGTTACTATTAGATGAGGATCAGAGAGTCAGATGTTGGCTTGACAGCTTTTCGTTCCAGGTACGGACACTTCGAGTTCGTCGTGATGTCGTTTGGGCTGACGAACACACCCGCAACTTTCATGGATTTGATGCATAGGGTGTTTAGTGAGTACCTAGATCAGTTCGTGGTCATCTTTGTGGATGACATCTTGGTCTACTCGGCTTCTGAGGAGGAGCACGAGGAGCATCTGAGGATCATGCTAGAGACCCTATGGAGTCACCAACTTTTTGCCAAGTTCGACAAGTGCGAATTTTGGCTGAGGGAGATGCACTTTCTCAGGCACGTGATCTCAGGTTCTGGTGTGGCAGTGGACCCTACCAAGGTGGAGGCAGTGTTGTCATGGGAGCAGCCCACATTAGTGTCAGAGGTTCACAATTTTCTGGACTCGCCATATTACTACAGGAGATTCATTCAGGATTTTTCCAGGATTGCATAGCCGTTGACCCTGTTGACGAGGCTGGACGTCAGGTTTGTTTGGTCAGAGGACTGTGAGTAGAGCTTCCAAGAGCTGAAGACGAGGTTGACTTCAGCGCCAATGTTGGTCTTGCCATTGGGCAGCGGTGGTTTCGTGGTCTACACCGATGCGTCGAGATCAGGTTTGGGTGCCGTGCTGATGTAGCATGGTGGGGTCATTGCCTATGCTTCTCAGTAGCTCAAGAAGCATGAGGAGAACTACCCCACCCACGACTTGGAGTTGGCAGCAGTGGTGTTCGCTCTCAAGTTGTGGAGGCACTATTTGTATAGAGAAGCATTCGAGATCTTCACCGACCATCAGAGTTTGCAGTATATTTTCACTCAGAGGGATTTAAACTCGAGGCAACGTAGATGGATGGAGTATTTGAAGGACTACGATCTAACCCTTTCCTATCACCCAGGAAGAGCTAACGTCGTGGCCGATGCTTTGAGCAGGCGCGTTCACTTGAGTTCGATGATGGTCAGAGAGTGGAGGCTGTTCGAGGAGTTGTCCCAAGGAGTGTTCTACCTGTCGAGGCGCAGAGACTGAGCAGTGATGACCAGCTTGTCATTTTGTCCGTAAGTGTACCGACAGGTGTTGCAGGCGCAGCAGGCAGACTTAGAGTTGGCACATATCTTGCAGATGCCCGATGTTGAGCTAGACGAGGATAGTGAGGTCAGATTCAAGGGCAGGCTATATGTTCCCGAGGATGCACGCCAGGTGCTTTTGTCAGAGGCTCACAGATCGAGGTATGTTGTTCATCCTGGTTCCGCCAAGATGTATCATTGCTTGAGGAGGTTCTTCTGGTGGCCAGGGATGAAGAGGGGCATGGTGGAGTTTGTCGCTCGGTTCCTTACCTGTCAATAGGTGAAGGCTGAGTATCAACATCCTGGTGGTGAGCTGCAGCCGTTGCCCATTCCCGAGTTTGTAACACCCCGGCCCCCTTGGGCCCTTGGCCCCGTCCTCTGGGTCGCGGCAGGGCGACTGTCGCGACGTGGTTCCGATCGTGAGCAGTGTCTGGTTCTGCTTCATATAGCGACAGGGGGTATGTCGCCTTCTTGAATGCGACATACCCTATGTCGCCTTCTGGTTTGATGGATTGCGACAGGGGTGTGTCACCCCAGACGCAGTCTGACAGACGTGACAGGCGTCCTTTGTGTCAGTACGGCTCTGGCGGTGTCGGGTGAACGCGACAAGATGGCTGTCGCCTTCACTTTTTCAAATTCCGAGATTTGACCGTTGTCAGTAGCATTGCGACAGGGTGTATGTCGCCTTCTGTTTCCCAATGCGACACAAGATGTGTCGCCTTCTCAGGATCCGGGCTTAAAGCCCGGGCGCCCGAGCCCTTTCCCCTCTCTCGCATTTTCCTCTCCCCCTTTCTCCCTCTCACCCTCTCGGAGCTCCGGTGGTTTTGCGGGTGCCTCCCACGTGTTGAGGCGGCCGTGCTGAGGAGGGTGTCGCTCCGTTCGTGCAGGGGTCGCGTTCGTGCCGTGCGGTGCGAGGAGGAGACGTTTCTACCTACGAGAAGGCCCCAACGGGTTCGTTCTTCGCGTGGAGGTAGGGACTCTTGATCCCCTCGCCCTAAGCATGATCCCCTCCCCGTCTAGACTGTGGTTCCTGTGTGGTTGGGGTTTGGGGAGTGTGAGTTTCCATGCTCGTGTGAGTGAGGTTTCCTCCGAGCGTAGAATCCATGTTCTTGGGGTATTCGAGGGTGGTTTGTGTGTTTACTAGCTTTCTAGCATGATGAGCATGCTCCCCTCCCTCGCCGTGTAGTGTTTCTCCCGTTTTGGGGAGGTTCCCGGAGAGAGAGCCCCCGGAACCCCCGTCTGGCCTGAAGGCGACATACCCTGTGTCGCCTTCTGGCTGGTATTGCGACAGGGGGTATGTCGCCTTCTTGAATGCGACATACCCTATGTCGCCTTCTGGTTTAATGGATTGCGACAGGGGGTGTGTCGCCTTCTTGAAGGCGACATACCCTATGTCGCCTTCTCAGCCAGAGGCAGGTTGTGCTTCCGCCGCTTCCGTTTTCGCTTTACTGTACCCGTGGCACCTGTGCTAGTTTCCTAGTACGGTCTCACACTAGTCGTTCGCCCGGTGCGCGGCACTTGAGGGCTTGTCCCGTACGAGAGGTTGTTACCGTTACCTGGGACCCCCGTCCTCGGGAGCCTGTTGAGGGAGTACTCCGGGCTACGAGTGTGCTCGAGTTGGCAGCCACCAGGCGGACTCTGGAGCTGAGGGGAAAACGGTGGTTAGGACAGTGGCGTGTGAGTCGCTTGCAGAGCTCTCGTGGTTGGTCTGGGACGCCGAGGACAGTTTGGAGTTCTACCCGGCGCAGGCCAGTCAGTCCTTCTTCTCACTGCCTCGCTCCTTACGGCCCCGGAACCGTTTGGAGAGGTCAGGCGTGGGACCGTAGTTCGGCCAGACTACGGCGGTTACTGTTGTGGTACTTGTGTCCTACCTCGCTCTGACGAGACGCGAGGGCCAGGACCTGGTCGAGGATAAGACGTCTATGGACGCACCTGACCGTCTGACTAGTGGTGTTGTTCCCGTAGCTAGTGTTCCTTGTCCAGGCGGAGCTCCCTCCGCTGTGTTTTACTAGCCGTGTGGTGGTCACGACGAGCAGTCGTACGGAGTTTCCGACCGAGAGTACTTTCCGTACCGTGCTAGCTTTAGCTTCATTTCCGCACTTCCGTTGTAGGTAGAAAGATATAACTGCTGTCTTTCCCTTATTAATAGTTATATATGTTCCTCTACCTCTGCCTGTTTAGAGCCAGTAGGAGGTTGGTAGTCCCTACTGAGCTTCTGTCGTGAAGCTCATCCCTCTGTTTTCCAGGTGAGTCTTCTCAGCAGCGGCAGGGCGCGCGTCGGGCGGAGGAGACGGGGCGGTAGTCGAGGTCCCCGTAGCTAGCAGTGGTTCCCCCTCTCAGTGTACGTCACCCTCGGGGTATGCCCCTAAGGGACTTGTCTCTCCCCTTTCCTTACTTGTACTAGTGTGCGCACGTTGGGACTGTACTTAGAGCAGTACGCAGCGGTCTCGCTTTACTTTCCTGTTTCCGCTTGTACGCTTCTAGCTTAGCAGTTGACGTTTACTTCCGTTACATATCCTGTCAGACGCGTGTTATAGCCCTTCCGGGTCCCTCGGATCCGTGGGCGGCGATCGCGAAAATCGGGTCCTCGGCGTGGGCCGAGGGTCGGGTTCTCGGGTCGTTACAGTTGGTATCAGAGCTTGGTCTGACAGGACTTGTAGTGGATCTAAACTGCAACAGTAAGTCCCAACAATAGTACAAGTACACTGCTAGCCGCCCGAGAGGTATTTATAACCTTTGTCAGTTGTGTTGCCGTGTAGGTCATGGCTCCGCGTAGGCGCAGTCAGGCTAGGCAGCTGGTTGAGCAGCAGGATGAGTCCGACATGCCCGCTCAGGGGCAGGTTCAGGAGGAGGTGTCCGTGGAGGAGTCAGTGGCGCAGCCTCAGGGTGCACAGGCAGCAGCAGCAGATGCAGCAGCAGCAGGTGGGCAGCAGCAGGAGTACCACCCTCAGCCCCGGCAGTATGCCGACTGGTTTCCCATGGCCGAGCAGTTCTTCAGAGCTATGTACCAGGGAGCGTGGCAGCCCGGGCAGGCAGCAGCAGGTGTCCAGTTTCCGGTGCCTCCCCCAGCCATACCAGAGCAGCAGGAGGTAGAGCCAGAGGGGGAGCAGCCAGAGCGTCAGCAGCGGTCGGGCACTGGGAGTACCCGGGCCGGGCGGCGGAGGACGGCGGTTACGGAGGACAGGACGGCTCTCCTCGAGAGGTTCCTGCGCCTTCGGCCACCGATGTTTCATGGCGAGTATGATCCAGATAAGGCAGAGAGCTGGACCCATGAGTTGGAGCGCATCTTCGAGACTATGGAGTGCGCTGAGGAGGATCAGGTTCGTTTGGCAGTATACCAGCTCAAGGGAGCAGCCCATGAGTGGTGGAGAGTTCAGAGGCAGACTCACTTCCAGGGGCAGCGGTTGGACCAGATCTCTTGGCAGCGGTTTTTGGAGGTCTTCCACGGCGAGTACTTCCCCGACTACGCTCGACGTGAGAGGCGAGACCAGTTCCACGAATTGGTGCAGGGCGACCTCACAGTTTCTCAGTACCACCAGAGGTTTGTCCGGTTGTTGAGGCATGTGCCTCATGTGGCAGGCAGTGACCAGGCTTGTGCAGAGAGGTTTATAGCAGGGCTGAGACCAGACCTGAGGTGGGGTGTGACGGCACACATGTGTACCACCTTGGGAGAGGCCGTGGCGAAGGCCACCGCCTTGGATAGGGAGGCTTGGCAGCCTCAGCAGCAGCAGCAGCAGCAGCCGGGAGGAGCCTCTTCCAGGTCCTCGCCGTACCAGCGTCCAGCAGGCAGCCGCGGTAGTGCGACTTCCTCTTCCTCAGGCTCGGGCAGTTCCGGTAGCTCTGGAATTCGCTCGCAGTTCAGGAAGTTGTCTACTCGCGGGGGTGGACGGAGCCGTCAGCAGAGGCGTCAGTCCAGGTTTGCAGAGCAGTCAGTACAGCAGGGTGCTGAGCAGGGCAGTCAGGAGCCAGTGTGCTACACTTGTGGCTTGCCAGGCCACTTCAGGAGGGATTGCCCTAGGGGGCAAGCTCCGCAGCAGCAGCCGCCAGTGCAGTACGCGCAGCAGCCACCTCAGTACCAGTACCTTCCCCAGCAGCAGGCACCGCGTCAGCAGCAGCGGGGGCAGTACCAGCAGCCAGCTCAGCAGTTCCCGCAGCCGCAGCAATACCAGCCGTACCAGCAGCAGCAGCAGTTTCCTCAGCACCAGCAGCCACCGCAGCAGCAGCAGCAGCCCCAGCAGGCGCCGCAGCGTGGACGTGGTCGTGGTCGCGTGATGGCGCTCACCCGGGAGCAGGCAGAGGCATCGAACCTGGTGATAGGTACTCTACCTATTCTTGGCAGAGCCGCTCGTGTTTTGGTTGATCCCGGTGCTTCCTTGTGCTTTGCTTCCGAGGAGTTTTACGAGTCTCTTGCTTGTCACACACCCGAAAGGCAGTGTGACGTGATGGTCGATCTCCCGTCTGGTGATTGCATGCGTTCCTTCGGTTACCTGGAGGGTGTGACAGTCGAGGTTGAGGGTCACCAGTTGCCGGCCAGGTTGTACGCGCTGCAGCTTTGCGACTTCGACGTCATCCTGGGCATGGACTGGTTGGAGGCTCACTCAGCCGTGGTTGATTGTCAGAGGAAGACCGTTCGGTTTGAAATACCTGGAGCACCTGTTCTCTGCTTTCGAGGTATCCGGTCTACCCGTCGGCCGTTCATTTCTTTCTGTAAGGCTCGTCGTTTGATCCGTGATGGCTGCGTTGCTTACCTTGCTTCGGTTTGTTCCTTGGAGCCTAGCGGGTCTTCAGTTTTTGATGTGCCAGTTGTTTCTGAGTTTTCTGACGTGTTTCCGGAGGATCTACCTGGGTTGCCGCCTGAGCGAGAGGTAGAGTTCTCCATCGAGCTTTTGCCTGGTACGATGCCTTTGTCTAAGGCACCTTACCGGATGGCCCCGGCGGAGCTGCGTGAGTTGAAGCGCCAGCTGCAGGAGTTGCTTGAGTTGGGCTTCATTCGTCCGAGCCGTTCGCCGTGGGGTGCGCCTGTTTTGTTTGTGCGGAAGAAGGATGGTAGTCTTCGTCTGTGCATCGATTATCGGCAGTTGAACCAGGTCACTGTGAAGAACAGGTACCCGTTGCCGAGAATTGATGATTTGTTTGATCAGTTGCAATCGGCCCGAGTTTTCTCGAAGATCGACTTGAGATCCGGCTACTACCAGATGCGGATCAGAGAGTCAGATGTCGGTTTGACGGCTTTTCGTTCCAGGTACGGTCACTTTGAGTTCGTCGTGATGCCGTTTGGGCTGACGAACGCACCTGCAGCATTCATGGATCTGATGCATAGGGTGTTCAGTGAGTACCTAGACCGCTTTGTTGTTGTTTTTGTTGATGATATTCTGGTCTACTCGGCTTCTGAAGAGGAGCACGAGGAGCATCTGAGGATCGTGCTAGAGACCCTGCGGAGTCACCGTCTTTACGCCAAGTTCGACAAGTGCGAATTTTGGCTGAGCGAGGTGCACTTCCTCGGGCACGTGATCTCGGGTTCTGGTGTGGCAGTGGATCCGGCCAAGGTTGAGGCAGTGTTGTCGTGGGAGCAGCCCACATCAGTGTTTGAGGTCCGCAGTTTTCTGGGTCTGGCAGGTTACTACCGGAGGTTCATTCAGGATTTCGCCAAGATTGCAGCACCGTTGACTCGGTTGACGAGGCAGGACACCAGGTTTGTTTGGTCAGAGGTCTGTGAGCAGAGTTTCTTGGAGCTGAAGACGAGGTTGACTTCAGCGCCAGTGTTGGTCTTGCCGTCGGGCACCGGTGGGTTCGTGGTTTACACCGATGCGTCGAGGTCAGGTTTGGGTGCCGTGCTGATGCAGCATGGTGGGGTTGTTGCCTATGCTTCTCGGCAGCTCAAGAAGCATGAGGAGAATATCCCACCCACGACTTGGAGCTGGCAGCAGTGGTGTTCGCTCTCAAGTTGTGGAGGCACTACCTGTATGGCGAGGCTTTTCAGATCTTCACCGATCACCAGAGTTTGCAGTACATCTTCACCCAGAGGGATTTGAACTTGAGGCAGCGTCGTTGGATGGAGTATTTGAAGGACTACGACCTAACCCTTTCCTATCATCCAGGAAAGGCTAACGTTGTAGCCGATGCTTTGAGTAGGCGCGTGCGCTTGAGTTCGCTGATGGTCAGAGAGTGGAGGCTGTTCGAGGAGCTGTCTCAGGGGTTGTTCGTTCCGTCGAGGACCAGAGATCGTGCCGTGGCTTCCAGTTTGTCAGTTCGGCCGTCAGTGTTCAGGCAGGTGTTGCAGGCCCAGCAGGCAGACCCTCAGTTGGCAGACGTTTTGCAGATGCCAGATGTGGAGCTCAGCGAGGGCAGCGAGGTCAGATTCAGAGGCCGTTTGTACGTTCCTGAGGAGGCGCGTCAGGCAGTGTTGTCAGAGGCTCACAGATCGAGGTATGTCGTTCATCCCGGCTCCACCAAGATGTACCATTGCTTGAGGAGGTTCTTCTGGTGGCCGGGGATGAAGAGGGGCGTGGCAGAGTTTGTTGCCCGGTGCCTTACCTGTCAACAGGTGAAGGCCGAGCACCAGCGTCCTGGTGGTGAGTTGCAGCCGTTGCCCATTCCTGAGTGGAAGTTGGACGACATCACCATGGACTTTGTGGTTGGTTTACCCCGTACCCCGCAAAGGCATGATGGTATTTGGGTGATTGTGGATCGTTTGACCAAGGCAGCGCACTTTCTTCCGGTCAGGATGTCGTGGTCAGTGGACAGGTTAGCCAGGCTGTACGTGGACAGAGTTGTTTCGTTGCACGGGATCCCAGTTTCAGTCGTCTCCGACAGAGATCCGAGGTTCACGTCAGGGTTTTGGCGCAGTCTTCAGAGAGCACTGGGTACAGAGTTGAGGTTCAGCACAGCATACCACCCTCAGACAGACGGTCAGTCAGAGCGGACCATTCGGACACTGGAGGACATGCTGAGAGCGTGCTGTTTAGACTGGAGCGGCACTTGGGAGTCTCACCTTCCGATGGTAGAGTTCGCGTATAACAACAGTTATCACTCGAGCATCGGAATGGCGCCATACGAGGCTTTATATGGTCGCCCGTGCAGGACTCCACTTCACTGGTTCGAGGTTGGTGAGAGGCAGCTTTTGGGGCCAGAGTTAGTGCAGCAGTGTGCAGACACAGTCGGTTTGGTCAGGCAGAGGCTTCGGGCAGCGCAGAGCAGGCAGAAGAGTTATGCAGATGTCCGCAGGAGACCGCTAGAGTTCAGCGTCGGTGACCTGGTCTTCCTGCGGGTCTCGCCGACCAAAGGGGTCATGAGGTTTGGTAAGAAGGGAAAGCTCAGTCCCAGATATATTGGGCCCTTCCCCATTTCTGAGAGGGTCGGCGAGGTGGCGTACAGGCTGAGTCTTCCGGCAGAGCTAGCAGGTGTGCACAGCGTGTTCCACGTTTCGCAGCTCAGGAGGTACGTTGCAGACTCTTCGCACGTGTTGGACTACTCGCAGCTAGAGGTAGCGCCTGATTTGTCAGTGCCAGAGTACCCAGTTAGTATTGTCGACCGCAGAGTTCAGCAGTTGCGCAGGAAGCAGATTCCGCTGGTTAAGGTCGTTTGGCAGAACCGTGTCGGTGGCGAGGCCACCTGGGAGCGCGAGGATGAGATGCAGAGCAGTTTCCTTACTTGTTTGATTGAGTGGTATGTTACCCCTCCTTGTACTGCTTTCCGGTTGAGACCGAGTTGTTTTCATTTCGAGGACGAAATGTCTTAAGGAGGGAGGGTTGTAACACCCCGGCCCCCTTGGGCCCTTGGCCCCGTCCTCTGGGTCGCGGCAGGGCGACTGTCGCGACGTGGTTCCGATCGTGAGCAATGTCTGGTTCTGCTTCATATTGCGACAGGGGGTATGTCGCCTTCTTGAATGCGACATACCCTATGTCGCCTTCTGGTTTGATGGATTGCGACAGGGGGTGTGTCGCCTTCTTGAAGGCGACATACCCTATGTCGCCTTCCCATCGCGTCGCCCCAGACGCAGTCTGACAGACGTGACAGGCGTCCTTTGTGTCAGTACGGCTCTGGCGGTGTCGGGTGAACGCGACAAGATGGCTGTCGCCTTCACTTTTTCGAATTCCGAGATTTGACCGTTGTCAGTAGCATTGCGACAGGGTGTATGTCGCCTTCTGTTTCCCAATGCGACACAAGATGTGTCGCCTTCTCAGGATCCGGGCTTAAAGCCCGGGCGCCCGAGCCCTTTCCCCTCTCTCGCGTTTTCCTCTCCCCCTTTCTCCCTCTCACCCTCTCGGAGCTCCGGTGGTTTTGGGGTGCCTCCCCCGTGTTGAGGCGGCCGTGCTGAGGAGGGTGTCGCTCCGTTCGTGCAGGGGTCGCGTTCGTGCCGTGCGGTGCGAGGAGGAGACGTTTCTACCTACGAGAAGGCCCCAACGGGTTCGTTCTTCGCGTGGAGGTAGGGACTCTTGATCCCTCGCCCTAAGCATGATCCCCTCCCCGTCTAGACTGTGGTTCCTGTGTGGTTGGGGTTTGGGGAGTGTGAGTTTCCATGCTCGTGTGAGTGAGGTTTCCTCCGAGCGTAGAATCCATGTTCTTGGGGTATTCGAGGGTGGTTTGTGTGTTTACTAGCTTTCTAGCATGATGAGCATGCTCCCCTCCCTCGCCGTGTAGTGTTTCTCCCGTTTTGGGGAGGTTCCCGGAGAGAGAGCCCCGGAACCCCCGTCTGGCCTGAAGGCGACATACCCTGTGTCGCCTTCTGCTGGTATTGCGACAGGGGGTATGTCGCCTTCTTGAATGCGACATAACCTATGTCGCCTTCTGGTTTAATGGATTGCGACAGGGGGTGTGTCGCCTTCTTGAAGGCGACATACCCTATGTCGCCTTCTTAGCCAGAGGCAGGTTGTGCTTCCGCCGCTTCCGTTTTCGCTTTACTGTACCCGTGGCACCTGTGCTAGTTTCCTAGTACGGTCTCACACTAGTCGTTCGCCCGGTGCGCGGCACTTGAGGGCTTGTCCCGTACGAGAGGTTGTTACCGTTACCTGGGACCCCCGTCCTCGGGAGCCTGTTGAGGGAGTACTCCGGGCTACGAGTGTGCTCGAGTTGGCAGCCACCAGGCGGACTCTGGAGCTGAGGGGAAAACGGTGGTTAGGACAGTGGCGTGTGAGTCGCTTGCAGAGCTCTCGTGGTTGGTCTGGGACGCCGAGGACAGTTTGGAGTTCTACCCGGCGCAGGCCAGTCAGTCCTTCTTCTCACTGCCTCGCTCCTTACGGCCCCGGAACCGTTTGGAGAGGTCAGGCGTGGGACCGTAGTCCGGCCAGACTACGGCGGTTACTGTTGTGGTACTTGTGTCCTACCTCGCTCTGACGAGACGCGAGGGCCAGGACCTGGGTCGAGGATAAGACGTCTGTGGACGCACCTGACCGTCTGACTAGTGGTGTTGTTCCCGTAGCTAGTGTTCCTTGTCCAGGCGGAGCTCCCTCCGCCTGTGTTTTACTAGCCGTGTGGTGGTCACGACGAGCAGTCGTACGGAGTTTCCGACCGAGAGTACTTTCCGTACCGTGCTAGCTTTAGCTTCATTTCCGCACTTCCGTTGTAGGTAGAAAGATATAACTGCTGTCTTTCCCTTATTAATAGTTATATATGTTCCTCTTCCTCTGCCTGTTTAGAGCCAGTAGGAGATTGGTAGTCCCTACTGAGCTTCTGTTGTGAAGCTCATCCCTCTGTTTTCCAGGTGAGTCTTCTCAGCAGCGGCAGGGCGCGCGTCGGGCGGAGGAGACGGGGCGGTAGTCGAGGTCCCCGTAGCTAGCAGTGGTTCCCCCTCTCAGTGTACGTCACCCTCGGGGTATGCCCCTAAGGGACTTGTCTCTCCCCTTTCCTTACTTGTACTAGTGTGCGCACGTTGGGACTGTACTTAGAGCAGTACGCAGCGGTCTCGCTTTACTTTCCTGTTTCCGCTTGTACGCTTCTAGCTTAGCAGTTGACGTTTACTTCCGTTACATATCCTGTCAGACGCGTGTTATAGCCCTTCCGGGTCCCTCGGATCTGTGGGCGGCGATCGCGAAAATCGGGTCCTCGGCGTGGGCCGAGGGTCGGGTTCTCGGGTCGTTACAGAGTTGAAGTGGGACGACATCACCGTGGACTTTGTAGTTGATTTACCCCGTACTCCGTAGAAGCACGATGGTATCTGGGTGATCGTGGATTGTTTGACCAAGGCAGCACACTTTCTTCTAGTCAGAATGTCATGGTCAGTGGAAAGGTTAACTAGGCTATACGTGGACAGAGTTGTTCCATCGCACGGAACCCCAGCTTTGATCGTCTCCGACAGAGGTCCGAGGTTCACATCAGGGTTCTAGAGCAGTTTGCAGAGGGCTCTTGGCACAGAGTTGAGGTTCAGCGCAGCATATCATCCGCAGTCAAACGGGCAGTCAGAGAGGACCATTTAGACTTTGGAGGATATGCTGAGAGCGTGTTGTTTGGACTAGAGTGGCACCTGGGAGTCGCACCTTCTGATGGTAGAGTTTACGTATAACAACAGTTATCACTCGAGCATCAGAATGGCACCATACGAGGCTTTGTATGGTCGCCCGTGCAGAACACCATTTCACTGGTTCGAGGTCAGAGAGAGGCAATTTTTGGGACCAGAGTTGGTGCAGCAGTGTGCAGACACAGTCAGTCTTGTCAGGCAAAAACTTCGAGCAGCACAGAGCAGGCAGAAGAGTTATGTAGATGTCCGCAGTAGGTCATTACAGTTCAGTGTAGGTGACCTTGTGTTCTTGAGGGTCTCATAGACCAAGGGTGTTATGAGGTTTAGCAGGAAGGGAAAGCTCAGTCCCAGGTACATTGGGCCTTTCCCTATCAACGAGAGGGTCAGCGAGGTGGTTTACAGGTTGAGTCTTCCGGCAGAGCTGGCAGTTGTGCACAGCGTTTTCCATGTTTCGCAGCTCAGAAGGTACGTCGCAGATCCTTCACATGTGTTGGACTACTCACGGATTGAGGTAGCGCCAGAATTATCAGTGCCAGAGTACTTAGTCAGAGTTGTCGAACGCAGAGTGCAGCGGTTGCGCCAGAGGCAGATTCCGCTAGTGAAGGTCGCTTGGGAGAACCGTGTTGGTGGTGAGGCCATCTGGGAGCATGAGGATGAGATGTGAGAGCAGTTCCCCTATTTGTTTGATTGATTGGTATGTTATTTCTCACTGTATTGCTTTCCAGTTTGAGATCGAGTTTATTTTAATTTCGAGGATGAAATGTCTTAAGGTGGGTGGGATGTAAGACCCGGCCCTCTTGGGCCCTTGGCCCCATTCTCAGTGTTGGGTTTTTCATATATCATATTTTTTGATGATCTCATTAACATCCTTGAACATTGATTTAATGCAAAATTGATGTGCTAACTAACATGAAAAATACCATGAAAGTGATTGAGTTAAACATTGCTAAATCATACAATGTATATCACTAACAATGTATTTGCATGTAGGTGCACAAGCATGAAACATGGAGCATTGAAGAGGCATTGAAAAAATGAGCAAAAAGCACAAATATCTGTCAAAGAGGTGTATCTGTCGACAGATGCAATGTACCTGTCGACAGATTCACACAGTCAACCCAGGACAGAGCTCAGATTTTCTATTCCTGAGTGCATCTGTCGACAGATGCAAACTGCCTGTCGACAGATACACTCAGAAACTCAATTTCCTGAAACCCAGTTCTCAGCCTGAGTGCGCCTGTCGACAGATGCAAGTGCACCTGTCGACAGACGACGGAAACATGAGATTTTGTGTTTCCAAATCCGGCCCCACTTGGGTGTTTCCTTCCTCCACGACCCCCACCTTTACCTAACACTATATAAGCATCCTTTTGGATCCAAATTCGTAGAGAGCAGCCTCCCATCCAAGAGCCTCCAAGGGACTAAGAAGAAAAGCCCCAAATTGCTGCTCTGCTTCAACTTTCCGCCCAGATCGTCGTGGAATCACCATCTATGCGGAGCTGAAGCCGGATCGTCATCAATTCAACCTTCTACATCGATCAATCTACATCCAATCGAAGTTTGAAGAGCATTTGGACGATCCACGAGAAGAATTCCAACCGGATTTGTTCCCTAATTCCTAATTCTTCTCCATTTCATAATTTCCATTCCATCGTGTGTGTGTGTGGTTGTGTTTCGAGCATCCCTTGTGCTTGATTCACGTATTTGTGGTTGTTCTGATCGTGCTTCATCAGACAACGTGTGTGTGGTTGAGTTGTAGTGTTGAATTCGCTCATAAGCAGTCGTTTCTGCGTGTGTGTGTGGACGGTGGATGTAGGATACACGAGTTGTGTACTCCGAACCACCTTAAATCATCGTGTTCTGTGGTTTGTTCGCGTTTTGCGATAGATGATTGGTAGGCACGGTGTTCATACGCACGTTTGATTCCCTGTTCTCTCTTAGATCAACTCAAGCGGTCTCATACTTAATCGAATTTGAATCAAATTTCATTAAGATCGCTGTAGCATCGAAAAGAAGCCATCAATAGTTTAAAATTGCCGTAATCTATTCAACCCCCCCCTTCTAGATTACCGTATTGTGTATTTCCGCATAACTCTTCAATTGGTAGCAGAGCGGGTTTCTCCGATTTACTGTTGTTCGTCATTTGATCTAGCGATCAGGAGATTTTCGATCTTATGGATTCTAGAAAAGGGTATATGGCCGAGGGACATTCAGTAACCAGGCCACCCTATTTTGATGGCACTGACTATCCTTATTGGAAAAACCGTATGCAGATATTTTTGAGAGCTCAAAATTACGAGCTGTGGAAGATAGTCAGCAAGGGACCATACGTGTTGCCCGAGGACGAAGACACCTGGACGAAAGACCAAATAGCTAAAGGAACTCTCAACTGGAGCGCACTAAACATGATGCAATGTGCGGTGCATCCAAAGGAGTTCTCAAGAGTCTCCACATGCTCAACAGCAAAAGAGATGTGGGACAAGCTTGAACTCATTTACGAAGGTACGTCCGAGGTAAGGGAAACTAAAGTTAGCATGTTAGTGTCTGAATATGAAATGTTCAAGATGAAAACTGATGAAACCGTATCAGACATGTTTGCAAGATTCATGCTAATAGTTAACGGGCTAAAAGGTCTTAAGAAGGAATACTCTGAAAGTGACTTAGTAAGAAAGATCCTTCGTTCTCTTACTTCATCTTGGAATACTAAGGCCACTGTCATTGAGGATTCCAAAGACCTTTCCAAAATGAAATTGGATGAACTAATTGGCTCTCTAATGACATATGAAATCAACATCAAAAGAAAAGAATTAGAAGAAAATCCTAGGAAGTCAATTGCTCTAAAAGCATCCAATAAAACATCAACAAGTTCCAAGAAATCCATTCAACAAGATAGTGATGAGCAAGAAACGTCTAGTGAGAGTGATGATGATGAAATGGCAATGCTCACTAGACAATTCAAGAAATTTCTCAAGTTCAAGAGGAGAGACACAGGTAACTCCAAACCCTTTCCTAAGAAAAATTTTTCACAGAAATATGAGTCCAACAAAAAATCTGACATTGTTTGTTATGAATGCAAGAAACAGGGGCATATGAGAGGAGAATGCCCGGAACTCAAGAAGAAGCTGAAGAAAGAAAAATTCACCTCCAAGAAGGCCAAAGCAATGTTGGCCACCTGGAGTGATGAAGATGAAGATGAAGATGCACAAGAAACATCTGATGATGAAGAAGTGAAATGCTTGATGGCCAGGAGTGATGACTCCAGCGAGGTAAATTTCTCATTTGATGATTTCACTGCAAGTGAATGGGAGGAAGCATACACTACTTTATTTGAAAAATTTCGTGAATATAGATCTGAGAATAGAGCATTAAAAAAGAAATGCAACTCCCTTGTGCATGATAAGAACAATGATGAACGAATTGCATTCCTGACAAAAGAATTAGAAATGATGAAAGTTGATGAAAAGACTCATAATGAAGAAATGGATTGCTTGAAAATGAAATTGCAAGAAATACAAAAAGAAAAAGACTGTTTAAGCCATTCCATTGAATTCCTTCAAGAAGAACAATTGGAAACCAAGAAAAAGTTGGAACAAACTGAAAAGGAATTGAAAGAAAAATCTGAGGACTTAATAAATTTGTAAAAGGGAAGCAAAATCTAGATGCGGTTTTGGGCGCCAAAATACATGTAACCAAGCATGGATTAGGATATCAACCTGTCAAACAAAAGAAAATAGGAGAGTCATTGATAACTTCATTTGTTGATCCTAGCCCAAGCACAACCAAGCATGCTCCCACAAAGCATAATTCAAGAAAGTCTCAGACCAAGCCAATACTACACAAACAAAATGTTCCCAACAAACAAAAGAAAAAGCCACCTGTCGATAGATACAATGGTGCCTGTCGACAGACAAGAACAGTTTCAATGAATAAACAGTCTATCAAGTAACAAAAAATTGAAAAGAAAATTCCTTCATGCAATGTGTGTAAAAAGATTGGTCATGATGAAAAACAATGTTGGAATAATCCAAAGAAACAAAAAGTCAAACAAGTTTGGATTCCTAAACATCTACTTTGTTGCATGAATGAAATTTTGGGACCCAAAGTAATTTGGGTACCAAAACCTCTTGTCTGATTTACATTTGCAGGAATGCCTAGCAGCCCAACATCAAAACAAATGGTACTTGGATAGCGGCTGTTCGAGGCACATGACGGGCGACAAAGGTAAATTTGTTTCCTAGTGGAGAAAGACGGAGGACAAGTCATTTTTGGAGGTAATAACAAAGGCCAAATCATTGGCACAGGTAATGTTGGTAAGTGTACCTCCAATTCAATTGAAAATGTATTGTTGGTTGATGGCCTTAATCACAATTTGCTTAGCATAAGTCAATTATGTGATAGAGGTCACAACGTCATTTTTGAATCAAATTCATGTCAAATTGTTGATAAAGAAACAGGAAGTGTGAAATTTTTTGGAAAAAGAGTGAATAACATTTACTTAGTTGACTTAGATGATCCAGAGAATGACAACTTGTGTCTTGTTGCAAATAGACAGGATGAATTGACCTTGTGGCATCGTAGGCTTGGCCATGCGAGCTACAACGTGTTGCACAAGATCATGAAGCTCAAATTGGTAAGTGGACTTCCTGACATTTCTTTTAGCAACAATGAAAGTTTTTGTGATGCATGTGCACAGGGAAAACAGACCCGGAAGTCTTTCAAATCTAAAGCACCGGTAAGCACATCTAAACCATTTGAACTGTTGCACATGGACCTTTTTGGACCAACTAGAACTCTAAGTCTCAATGGCAAACGTTTTGGTTTTGTCATTGTAGATGATTTTTCTAGGTTCACATGGGTCAAATTCTTGGCACACAAAAGTGAAACACTTTCAATCTTCCAAGAATTCTTTAACAAGATTGAGCATGGCAATGTGAATAAAATATGCTCAATCCGCACCGATCACGGGGGAGAATTTGATAACAATGCATTTTCTGATTTTTGCAGGCACCAAGGGATTGAACATCTGTTCTCTTCCCCAAGGACTCCAGAACAAAATGGAGTAGTGGAGAGGAAAAACAGAACATTGGTGGAAATGGCTCGCACTCTTCTGGTTGAAGGCCAACTCTCCAAAAGATTTTGGGCAGAAGCAGTGAACACTTCGTGCTACATTCTAAACAGAGCCATGGTAAGACCTGTGATAAAGAAAACCCCCTACCAGTTGTTGAAAGGTAAGAAACCCAACCTTGGGTACTTCCGAGTTTTTGGCTCAAAGGTATTTATTCATAACAATGATAAATCTGATTTAGATAAATTTGAAGCCAAAAGTGATCAAGGTGTTTTTCTAGGCTACTCAGAACACTCTAGGGCATATAGGGTGTTTAACAATAAAACACGCACTGTGGAAGAAACTCCACATGTCATCTTTGATGAGACTTATGCCAAATCTAACTGTTTGAATATTAACAGGACTGAAAAAGAGGATGAAGGAACCTCACTTAAGGATCTTCAAGTCAAAGCAAAAGACAAATCTGAAGAAGATTCCAAGACCAAAGGTGGATATCTTCACAGGGACTACGATGAAGATGATGAAATAGCATTCAGAAAACCAGATGAAACACTTGAAGAGAATCCACCAGAAAGTGAACCTCCTGAAGATCGACACTCACAAGATCAAATTCCTCAAGGACAAGATACTCCCGGCCCTTCAACAATCACAAATGTGAGGTATTCCAAAGATCACCCACTTGATGATGTGATAGGTAGTTTAAATGATTCTGTTCAAACACGGTCTCAAGTAAGAAAAATAATTGAACATGATCTTTTTGCTTTTGTTTCTCAAGTGGAACCCAAAAATGTTGAAGAAGCCTTAAAAGACAACTCATGGATTGATGCTATGCATGAGGAACTTGGTCAATTTCAAAGAAACAATGTATGGAGTTTAGTTCCTAAATCCCCTGAAATCTCTATCATAGGAACTAGATGGGTGTTTAGGAATAAACTTAATGAAGAAGGAAAAGTGATCAGAAATAAAGCAAGACTCGTAGCAAAAGGATATAGTCAAGAATTTGGTGTAGACTTTGAAGAATCCTTTGCTCCTGTAGCCAGGTTAGAAGCAGTCAGAATTTTATTGGCATATGCATGCTCCCATAAGTTCAAACTCTATCAAATGGATGTTAAAACTGCTTTCTTAAATGGCTATATCAAAGAAGAAGTCTATGTCTCTCAACCACCAGGTTTTGAAAATTCTGAAATGCCTAACCATGTGTATAAATTGCACAAAGCTCTTTATGGTTTGAAACAGGCACCTCGAGCTTGGTATGATAGACTAAGCAATTTTCTGGTAAGCAAGAACTACTCAAGAGGTAAAGTAGACCAAACACTCTTCACTAAGAAGGTTCGCAATCACATAATTGTTGTTCAAGTTTATGTGGACGATATAATATTTGGTTCTACTAACCCTTCACTGTGTGAAGAATTTTCTAAACACATGCACAGTGAATTTGAGATGAGTCTAATGGGGGAGCTTCAATTCTTTCTTGGTTTGCAGGTGAAACAACATAAAGACGGATTCTTCATAAATCAAGAAAAGTATGTCAAAGAGCTTCTCAAACGATTTCAATTTGAGCAAGCTAAACCGGCCTCCACCCCAATGAGCACAAGCATCAAATTGGAAAATGATGAGAAAGGTAAACCGGTAGATGCAAAGCACTTCCGAGGTATGATTGGCTCACTCCTTTATCTTACTGCAAGTAGACCGGATATTCAATTCAGTGTTTGCCTTTGTGCTAGATATCAATCTAGTCCAAAGGAAAGCCATTTAATTGCAGTCAAGAGAATTTTCCGATATCTCTCAGGCACATGCAATTTGGGTTTTTGGTACCCAGCAGGCAGTAGCTTTGATTTGATTTCATATTCTGATGCTGACTATGCTGGATGTAAAATTGATAGAAAAAGCACTAGTGGATATTGCCAATTCCTTGGCGGTTGCATGGTTTCGTGGGCATCCAAGAAACAACACTCGGTTGCACTCTCCACTGCAGAGGCAGAATATGTCGCTGCAGGAAGTTGTGCAGCTCAAGTGTTGTGGATCAAAAGTCAGTTAGCTGACTATAATGTTCAAATTGGATGCACACCTATCCTATGTGACAACACAAGTGCTATCAACCTTTCAAAAAACCCTGTCCAACACTCACGGACTAAACACATAGAAATCCGTCATCATTTCTTGAGAGATGAAGTTGCCAATAAAACCTTGGAACTTATTTTCATTCCCACAGAAAAACAATTGGCTGATATTTTCACCAAACCCTTGTCTGAAGATAGATTCACATCCTTAAGAAGAGAATTGGGTTTGTGTAAAATGCAATGAAACTGGCTATCCATATTGGAGTACATGCTCTTTATGTGTGAATGACTATGTGGTATATCAAATGGTGAACTGTGGAAGAACAAGTTCGGCTTGTTTGGAAACTATCATCATGCGTGAGAAATATTCTCCGCCAAGTATCAATAGTCCCATTCCATATAAAGGCCCTGTACTTCACATAGGATTTTTAGTTTCCTTACATTTTATCATGTTAACTCCATGAAACAATGTTTTTTCTGTGACCATGTGCTTGTGTATGACCTTCCTTTCATGAACATGTTTGTCTTGTAACAAGTGCTTGTGTGAATCCTTGCTTAGATGTTGTGTCAACACGTGCACACACTATGGGGGAGTAAGTTAAGGATTGTTGAGTTTTTCTTGAGGAAACTCTTCCAATATCTACTTGTGGAATTCTCACTTCCTTGAACTCAATGAGCAATCAATCTGAAACCAGAAAAATCCACTCTGTTCATATCTGTCGACAGACACATTCCATCTGTCGACAGATACACTCAGTCTTGTTCTGGCAGAAACTTCAATTCTTCAGTCTGTGTGAATCTGTCGACAGACAGATTCCTTCTGTCGACAGATACACACATTCTTCCTTATTTTTCAATTCCTTCTTCATACTTTTCAAGAAAAGTGTTCCTTACTTGATTTAAAGGTAAACCATTGGTTTGGTTGTGTGCAATATAACCTTTTCATATCCACTTCATGTCAAAGTCGTGAACCAAGTCTAAATGTTCTTTGATGCAATACTTGATCGAGGTCTTTTTAGATCATTTTGAACACAATGAGCAAACCAAATGATTTTTAAACATCTCTGTTGAATAACTCCCTTGTCGTTAAACATGAATCCAAAATGATTTGAAAAATCAGAAAGCTCTTGAATTTAATGTTCTACATTACAACTTGCCTAAAGAAATCTCATGTACTTGACAAAAAGCAAAAACAATAATAAAAAAAAAGGGGAGAAAAGCTACCTATTTCTTCGGTTCAATCAACAACTTTGTTTTTCATTTGTGGGATGGAGGTAGAGCAATGATGAAAATCACTAAGTAACCGGGGACATGGGCATCACCAATGTCAGTCTTCGCGTCAAAAGGTTATTTCATTATCTCTATACAATGGCTTGACGGACACTCACATTGAGTAACTGGGGGTATTGGCATCACAAATGTCTACCTTCACATGAAAAAGTGAAAGTGCTCCTCATTGCCACTCTTTTCCATCTTCGTTGTTTAAAGATTCTAAAATCATACCAGAAATAGAGTGAAGCCTCCGAAAATTTTTATGTCAAGTCCAATGTGTTTCTTCGGTAAGACGTTCTTGTGGCCATTTAATTCAATTGTCATCTGACTATCATCTCTATTAAGATGCATGTTTTTCTTCAACGGCCTTAATCAAAAGAGTTATTTAATTTTCACTGGCTATTGTGAAATGTGTTCTTCATGATCTAATTAAAGAACTTATCGGTTTTAATTCAAAATCATTTTAGATTTGTGTCATGTCTTCATCTTAATGGATATGAATTTTTGTCTTGCACATACACCCATTTTGCCTTAAAACAACAAATGAACACTTGTCCCTTTGAAAAATTTTGACAAAAATCAAGTTTTACCAAAAAGGAGCTATCTGTCGACAGATAGACTGTCATCTGTCGACAGACGATGGCGCAGATCCGTTTTTGAACCAAACCCTCGTGCCGGTTCACATCCTTTTCGTGGGGCCTCTCTTTTAAAAACCCTCTAAACCCATTCTAAGGCCACCCACGACCCATTCTTACCCTTCCTCTCTTGTTCCCTCCTCCTCCTCTCCAAACCCCCTATCTTTCCCCCTTCAGGGCTCCGTCTCCGGCGATCCTGCTCCTCGTCTGGGATCCCTCCACTCTCCCTTCACACCATTCTCATCCTTCCTCCTGCGATGGCACCCAAATCGAAGCTTCTCGCTCGCCGTCGTCGCGCTCCGACGGACGCCGAGAAAGCTCCAGGGCTCCTTCCGAACGCCGCAGCAAGCATCGTGAGGATCGGTTGCCGGAACTCATCGTTCCTCAAGGTCTCCGTCTTATCCGACCCAACGGCACCTTCAAAAGATTGTCCAATCCCGGTATGTGGACTTCGAGTCCTTAGCACCGATGTTCCCCTCACTCCTACCCTATTTTGACACTCAAGGGTGGACATCCTTCTTATACTCCCACTTGCAATACTCTCCAACTGCCGTATTCGAGTTCTACAATAACTTAGGGCTTTCCGATCAGGGAGATATCTACTCTTCGGTGAAAGGCACTCGTTTTTGCCTCACCGCAAATCTTCTCTCCACAGCCCTTGAAATTCCAAACTCAGGAGTTGAAATCTTCAACTACAATCCCTCTGCTTCTGAGTACTATGAGCTTCTCACGTTGGAACCTTATGACACTACCAAGGAGATTGCTCGTCTCAACGCCAACTCCTTTCCTCCCTTGATCCGGATGATCCATCACATCTTCACTACCTTGATCGTCCCGAAGGATGGAAGTCGAGAGTTAGTCACCGAGGTCCATAAATCCCTATTCATATTTTTCCTCAAGTGTCAAGAAATCAATCTTCCTGAACTCATGATAAGCCTCATCCGTCGGTGTTTCTCTAACACCAAAAGATCAATGCCATATGCTTGCCCCATCACTTCTCTTCTTATTTTCCTTGGCATTCCTATCCCTCCAAGTGAGCTCATCTCACTAAAATCCCGAAGTGCCTTTGACCTCACTGCCGCCAACCGCATGGGCTACAAGATTGTAGACGGTGTCGTCACAAGGACTCTCAAGGGAAAGGAACCACAAGGAGCTGAAGTGTCAACTGGTGAAGAAGACAATGAAGATGATGAAGCAAATGAAGGCAGTGATGAAGACCCTCAGGATGAGCAAATGCCTGACCAAGCTCAAGAGTTTGATGATGTACCTGTGCCTCCACAACAATCCATTCGTGATTACTTGGCACAAATCCATCAAGAAATGATCTCAGGATTTGCTCACATGACGTCAAGATTTGATCAAGTGGACGCTCGCCTCAACACTTTAGATGACCATCTTGACCACCTCTACTCCGAGAGAGATGGGTCCCGTCACCCTCCTCCTGCTGGACATGACGATGAATAGAGGGTCTCAGGGTCATTAGAGGTCATTAAGAGTCTTAGATGGGAATTAGTCTCACTTGTCTTGTCATCTTTTGCTTGTTCATGTTATTTCCCTTTCTTTTTATTGAGTCATGTAATGATTATCAAATGTACTGTGAAATTTCAATGATCAATCAATGAAAACTCAGTTCATGTTTATTTGTCTCTAAATGAGCATGACTTGACCTTTTGCATGTTGTCAAAAAGGGGGAGAACATCAATATATGCATCAATTGAATGTTTTTGTCATCATCAAAAAGGGGGAGATTGTTGGGTTTTTCATATATCATGTTTTTTGATGATCACATTAACAACCTTGAACATTGATTTAATGCAAAATTGATGTGCTAACTAACATGAAAAACACCATGAAAGTGATTGAGTTAAACATTGCTAAATCATACAATGTATATCACTAACAATGTATTTGCATGTAGGTGCACAAGCATGAAACATGGAGCATTGAAGAGGCATTGAAGAAATGAGCAAAAAGCACAAATATCTGTCAAAGAGGTGTATCTGTCGACAGATGCAATGTACCTGTCGACAGATTCACACAGTCAACCCAGGACAGAGCTCAGGTTTTCTATTCCTGAGTGCATCTGTCGACAGATGCAAACTGGCTGTCGACAGATACACTCAGAAACTCAATTTCCTAAAACCCAATTCTCAGCCTGAGTGCGCCTGTCGACAGATGCAAGTGCACCTGTCGACAGACGACGGAAACATGAGATTTTGTGTTTCCAAATCCGGCCCCACTTGGGTGTTTCCTTCCTCCACGACCCCCACCTTTACCTAACACTATATAAGCATCCTTTTGGAGCCAAATTCGCAGAGAGCAGCCTCCCATCCAAGAGCCTCCAAGGGACTAAGAAGAAAAGCCCCAAATTGCTGCTCTGCTTCAACTTTCCGCCCAGATCGTCGTGGAATCACTATCTATGCGGAGTTGAAGCCGGATCGTCATCAATTCAACCTTCTACATCGACCAATCTACATCCAATCGAAGTTTGAAGAGCGTTTGGACGATCCATGAGAAGAATTCCAACCGGATTTGTTCCCTAATTCCTAATTCTTCTCCATTTCATAATTTCCATTCCATCGTGTGTGTGTGTGGTTGTGTTTCGAGCATCCCTTGTGCTTGATTCACGTATTTGTGGTTGTTCTGATCGTGCTTCATCAGACAACGTGTGTGTGGTTGAGTTGTAGTGTTGAATTCGCTCATAAGCAGTCGTTTCTGCGTGTGTGTGTGGACGGTGGATGTAGGATACACGAGTTGTGTACTCCGAACCACCTTAAATCATCGTGTTCTGTGGTTTGTTCGCGTTTTGCGATAGATGATTGGTAGGCACGGTGTTCATACGCACGTTTGATTCCCTGTTCTCTCTTAGATCAACTCAAGCGGTCTCATACTTAATCGAATTTGAATCAAATTTCATTAAGATCGCTGTAGCATCGAAAAGAAGCCATCAATAGTTTAAAATTGCCGTAATCTATTCAACCCCCCCTTCTAGATTACCGTATTGTGTATTTTCTGCATAACTCTTCACTCAGGGTCGCGACGGGAACCCTGGTCACGACATGGTTGCTCCAGTGAGACCCGCTGCAACAGGCTTTGTGTCACACTGCCCCCGGCCATCGTGTTATTGTCGCGACGAAGGAGGCCGTCGCGTTCTGGTCGCGGCGTCTGGATGCGCCACGACTTCTTTTCTGACTGATCTGACTGTTGTCCCATCTATCAGAATGGTCTTGTCGGTTGTCAGGAGCGTACAATGTTGACGCGACCTGGTCAGCCATCACGTTTGCTTTCATGGTCTTCGAGGTTTGACCACTTTTGGGGTCACGCCGTGGGTGGGCACCGCGATAAGGTCGCAATGCCTATGGGCGTCACGACATGGGCTTTGTCGCGCCAGGTCGCCCCCTCGCGTCTTGGGGGCCGTCGGTTTAAAACCGAAGCCACGCCCCATTCTCCCCCTCTTGCCCTCTCACTTCCCCTTCTTCCCCCTTCTTTCCCTCGTGAGATTCATTGCGGTTTCTTGCCGATTCTTTGTGCTCGTGCTGAGGTGGTGGCGTCCCATTCATGCAGGGGAGGTTGTCGTGGTGCTTGGAGCAAGGAGGAGGTGGCCATTCCAACGTGAAGGCCCCAACGGGTCGGCTCTTCTTGTGGAGGTAGGGACCCCTTGATCCTCTCGCCCTAGCATTCTCCCCTCCCCCTTGAGATAGTGTTTTCATCATGGTTTGGGTCGTGGGAGTGTAAGGAATCCATGCTCGTGCTTGAGTGAGGTTTCCATTGAGCGTAGATTCTCGTAAATCCATGTTTATAGGGTTTTAAGGGTGCTTTGGGTGATTTACAGCTTTCAATACATGTTGATCATGCTCCCCTCCCCCTGTGGAATGCTTGTACTGTGTTTTTGGGGTGGTTCCCGGGAGGGCTGTTTCGAAACCCCCCTCGGCTGAAGATGCGACTGCTATAGAGGTCGCGATCTTGTCGCGACGGCCCGGCCGGTCGCGACATGATCGCGATGCTCTTGGGCGTTGCGACTTGGTCACGTCAGCTTGGGCCACCGAGACAGTGTCGTGACAAGGTAGGGTGTCACGATGAGGTCGCGATGGCCCGATGCGTCGTGACTACTGTCGAGAGACAGGTTATGGTCTTGCGAAGTCCCGTGTTTTGTGGAGTCTTCGTCGTTTCTGCTTTTACTGTACCCGTGGCACCTATGCTAGTTCCCTAGTACGGTCCTACACTAGTCATCGCCCGGTGCTCGACACTTGAGGGCTTGTCCCATAGAGAGGTTGTTATTGTTGCCTGGGACACCCGTCCTCGGGAGCCTGTTGAGGGAGTACTCTGGGCTACGAGCGTGCTTGAGTTGGCAGCAGAGTAGGCGGACTCTAGAGCAGAGGGGAAAATGATGGTTAGGATAGTGGCGTTGAGTTGTTTGTAGAGCTCTCGTGGTTGGACTGGGATGTCGAGGTCAGTTTTGGGAGTTCTTCCCAGCGCAGTCCAGCTAGTCCTTTTCCCACTACCTCGCTCTTTGTTGCCCCGGAACCACCTAGAGAGGCCAGGCGTGGGACCGTAGTCCAGCAAAACTACAGCTTTACTGTTGTGTATTTTGTGTCCTACCTCGCTCTGACGAGACGTGAGGGTTAGGACCTGGGTCGAGGATAAGATGTCGGTGGATGCACCTGACCAGTTGACTAGTGGTAGTGTTTTCTGTAGCTAGTGTTCCTTGTCCAGGCGGAGTTCCCTTTGTCTGTGTTTTCTAGTTGTGCGGTGATCACGACGAATAGTCATATAGAGTTTCCAACCATGTTGTACTTCCGTACCGCGCTAGTTGCTTCCGCACTTCCGTTTGTAGGTAGAATAAATAACTGTTGCTATTTAATTGATATATATTCTTTTGCCTATTAGAGCTAGTAGGAGATTGGTAGTCCCTACTGAGCTTCTATTGTGAAGCTCATCCCTCCTTTTTCCTAGGTGAGACTTCTCCGCAGCGGCAGGGCGCGCGCCGGGTGGAGGAGACGGGGCGGCAGTCGTGGTCCCCATAGCTAGCAGTGGTTCCCCCTCTCAGTGTACCTCACCCTCGGGGTATGCCCCTAAGGGACTTGTTATCCCTTGCCTTTACTTGTACTAGTTGTGTGTGTTGGGACTGTACTTAGAGCGGCACGCAGCGGTCTTGCTCTTCTTTCTGTTTCCGCATGTGCGCTTCTAGTTTAGCAGTTGACGTTTACTTCTGTTACATTTCCTGTTAGATTTATATTATAGCCCTTCTGGGTCTTCGGATACCTGGGCGGCGACCGTGAAAATCGGGTCATCGGCGTGGGCCGAGGGTCGGGTTCTCGGGGTCGTTACACCTGCCAACAATGTAATGATCAGTACGACTTAATTGTGAATAACAGGTAATATCTACATGATTTCCCATTAAATAAAAGCCATGTGCACAACTATCTCATGCTATCATTTTTATCTTACACTTGCACACACTATACATAAATGTTTGCCATGTAACTTTACCAAATTTTCTGAATAATATATCAGGTAATTAAGTGTAATTATTCATATAAATTCCCTATTATTTTAAATGAACTTGTCTTTGGTTATCCGAGTGTTGTATACCTCCATCGCGTCCCTTTGCATTCGAGTACTCGAGGCAAGACAGACAACGTTTCATTACACACTACTATCTTGGCTTGGACGACCTCTCCATTGGGAATACTCCTGACAGGACCAGGAACTCCTTGTCAAGGCCTCCATAAGTCTCCTTAGCTTTGGCGGACGTCCATTTCCGACGAGTGGGTTGTACCATCAAAACCTATTACACCCTTAGCGATGAGCATGATCCAACGGCCTTAGTGTGTTCTCTCTTACCTTGACATCACGCCAGACCTATGGCCTGTGTTCATAGCACGGCTATTGGGCAGTTGTGACTTCTACCAGACTGCTGACACATGACCATGTGTTGGGCAACTGTTATTATCGTCTATTTAGCATTGTTTTATGAATATGTCCATGTTCTCATCTACTATCTCTATACTCTCATCTGTTCACATTCTCTCTACACTCTCATCTATTCGTCTACTACTACTCTCATCTATTCTTGGTACTCTATTTGGCCATACACTTGATTGTCTAAGATAATAAACATAACCAATGCCAGGCAATAGGGCCCGATCTGGTTCTGGGAGGTGCGCCCAAAAAGTGCCTTTTGCCTATGGGAGTTCATTGATCAGGATGTCGGCATTACATCTAGTGCCATTTATACTATCAAGATTTAATCCATGACAATCAATCACTATACAATGTCCTCTCAGTTGACAAGAAGCTCGACCAAAAGTGCTATCTCTACTAGTGCACCTTTGTGCAAACGTTACATGCTATTTCGTTATATAGCCAATTTGTTATCATGCTTGTTGTGCTATACTCTCGTGAATGTACTATTGTTTCTCGTTATCATGCGACATTACTCTCTTGAATACACTTGATCATTCTCTTTAGTTAGCCTACTTGACAAGACATTAATCACTTAAAGTATGCCTGTTTATATGAGATATTAAGTTCTACTGGGCATTTATTGCTCATCCTGCGCTATTTATTTCATGCGTTTTAGGTGAGTCTAATGGAGACGACCACACTCATGAGGAAGGGGATGAGGATGTCCAAGAGTGACCAGTTTTTACGAGAACCATTGCTTTTAGTAGTTAAATAGTTGTGAGTTAGTCAATTTGTAATAGTTTGGATTTGAATAAAGTACTCTGGGCCCTATTTATGGCTCTGATTTAGTGATGTAATAGTTGATTTGAGGAATTATTGATGAAGTTGGATTTTATTTGGCATTGTTCCATTTGTGTAATGGTTTGATGTTATTTCTCTCTCTATATTATTTAATTAACTGTAATATCGCTCTGATATTCTGTGTCGGGCCGTTACAAATAAAGTGGAAACTGTGGAGCTAGAGACCTACATAGAAACTTCCGAAGCATGAATCCACCACATTTTAGTGGAACGACTGATCTCGATGAGGCCAGGCACTGGTTGAAGGAGACTCTGCACATCTTCCATGTCATGCAATGTGTGGATGGTGACAAATTATTGCTTGCTACTTTCCAATTGGATAGAGACACTCGTGCGTGGTGGGAGTCCGTGGAAGCCACTAGGGCGAATGGACAATTCACATGGAATGAGTTCAAAGAGGAATTCAACTCTAACTATTTCTCTGAACAAGATCAATAGAGAAAGGCTACCGAGTTCGTTGCATTGAAATAGAGGAACCTCAAAATTGCAGAATATGAGACTCATTTCTCTTGGTTGACACGATATGCCAATCACTTGTCGGCACTGAGAGATGAACTCTAGCCTTTGTATATTACTCAACTGGTCCTGCTCGACATTCAGACTTATGCCGAGATGGTCAAGCAGGCTCAGCTGCTGGAGGATGCGACCGATTTCATGGATCGCAATAAGGGTAGAATCGTCAAGAAGGAACAAGCACATAGTTCTTCAAGCAGACCAACCAACGGCAAGAAGCGGCCACTGAGCGTCACTGATGGGCCGAATCAAGAAAGGAAGCCCAAGATCGCTACTCCCTCTACTCCCAACAAGACCAATTGCAAGCATTATGACAAGCCTGGTCACACTGTCGAAAAACGTTGGAGGAAAGCTAGCACATGCCTATGCTGCGGGAGTCACGAGCATCACATTCTTGATTGCCCTAAGCTAAATGAGAATGATAAGCATCCGGGTGGACAGAGGAGGCAAGGCAGACTCCAAGCTATGCAAGAAACAGAAACCACTGAGGATGGTGGAGTGGTTGAAGGTACACTGCAAGTCTTTTCTCAATCAGCATTTATTTTGTTTGATACTGGCGCTACACATATGTTCATATCTCAAAATTTTGTTGATAGTCTAAATATTAAACCTACATCTATGGGTTTTGAATTTCCTGTCACAACATCACTAGGAGAGAAAGCCAAACTGTACAAATATTTTCCATTAGCTGATGTGATGATCGGAGAACTCAATCTAAGAGCCAACCTAGTATGTATATCCATGGAAGGCTATGATGTTATATTGGTAGCCAATTTGCTATCCACTTATGGGGCTAGCATTGATTGTAGAAGAGAGAAGATTTCATTTAGTGAATTCCCTAAGTTATCCTTCACGGGACATAGACACATAAGACGCTTGTCTCTAATCTCTGCTATTTAGGCACAAGGCATGATTAGGAAAGGATGTGTGGCATTCTTTGCCGCTGTTGTAGTTGAAAAGAGAGTAATGAAGGTAGCAGATATACACATAGTGAACGACTACTCTGATGTTTTCCCCAAGGAGATGCCAGGAATTCCCCCTGAATGAGATGTAAATTTCTCTATCGACTTGATCCCTAGAGCTGCACCGGTGTCACGTCAACCTTATAGAATGTCTTTTGTCAAGTTGAAGGAGTTGAAAGAGTAATTGATGGAGTTTCTAGAGAAAGGCTTCATCAGATCGAGTACTTCCCCGTGAGGAGCACCCATTCTATTTTTCAAGAAGAAGGACGGATCCATGAGACTATGCATCAATTACAGGTAGTTGAACCAGGTAACTATAAAGAACAAGTACCCTCTGCCTCATGTCGATGAATTATTTGATCAAATATGTGGAGCTAAATATTTTTCCAAGATTGACCTTAGGTCTGGATATCATCATATGAGAATCAAGGATGAAGATATTTATAAGACGGCTTCTAGAGTAGGTATGGACATTTTAAATTTATCGTTATGTCTTTTGGTCTAACAAATGCTCCTGCAGCTTTCATGCAATTGATGAATAGCGTCTATCGGCCATACCTTGACAAATTCGTCGAGGTATTTATTGATGATATCCTTATATATTCTAAAACCAAAGAAGAGCATGAGGAGCATCTGAGGATCGCTCTGCAGATCTTGCGCGACAATAAGCTCAAAATTGAGCAAGTGTGAGTTCTGGCTCGAAGAAGTTTCATTTCTAGGCCTTGTTATATCCAAAGAAGGTATAGCTGTAGATCCTTCCAAAGTTGAAGCTGTACTCAATTGGGGGCAACCAACAAATGTGAATGAAGTTAAAAGTTTTCTCGGATTGGCTAGTTACTACAGACAATTCATCAAAGACTTCTCAAAGATTGTTGAACACTCACCTCACTAGGAAAGAGAACCCCTATGTATGGAGCAAGGAATGTAAGAAGAGCTTTCAGACATTAAAGAAATGCGCACCTATCCTCGCTTTACTAGGTGAAGGTGTAGGATTCTCAGTCTATACTAACGCATTTGGAATCAGTCTAGGTTGTGTACTAATGCAGGAAGAAAAGGTGAGAGCCTATTCGTCAAAGCAATTAAAGCCTCATGAGGTCAATTACCATTTCCATGACCTTGAATTGGCTGCGGTTGTCTTTGCACTCAAGATCTGGAGACACTATCTCTATGGAGAACAACTCATTGTTTACTCAGATCATAAAAGCCTGAAGTATCTATTCTCTCAGAAGGAGCTCAGCAATGGACAGAGAAGATGGTTGGAGTACCTTAAGGACTTCGATTTCAATATTCAATATCACCCTGGTAAGGGTAGTGCTATAGCTGATGCACTTAGCCAGAAGCCTGTGGCATTGGTGTCATGTTTGGTTATGAGTGAGATGCAATTGCTTGAATAATTTTCCAAACTAGACATAAATATTGAGCAAAGGAGCAATCATATAGGATACAACCCGACATTTTTGTCGAGATCAGAGATCATCAAGCAAACGATCCATTCTTGGTTCGTGTTAAGGAAACCATAGCAGACAGACCAAACTTCTCCATCACTAAAGATGGAAGATTACTATTTCATGGCAGAACCTATGTACCTGACAATGAAGATTGAAAAAGAAGCTGATGGACAAAGCTCACAAGACGAAGTACACTATTCACCCTGTTGCAACCAAGATGTACCAAGACATGAAAAGAACATTCTAGTGGCCTAACATAAAGCGTGAGGTAGCTGAGTATGGCGTGCACTGCCTCACCTGTTAGCAAGTCAAAGCAGAGCATCAACATCATACGGTTGTACTCAAACCCTTAGACATACCAGAATGAAAGTGGGAAAGGATTGGCATGTACTTCATCATAGGTTTACCCCGAACTCGTGGTGGACTTGGAAGTTATTTGGGTCATAGTAGACCGACTAACCAAGTCTGCACACTTCTTAGCAATCAGAAGTACCTAGAGTGTGGACATGTTAGCTGCATTATATGTAAAGAAGATTATGAGATTGCATGGAGTTCCTGCATCCATAGTCTCCGATCGTGACCCAAGGTTTACCTCTCGTTTTTGGAAAGGACTTCAAACTGCACTTGGTATTAAACTCAACTTCAGTATTGCTTTGCACCCACAGATTGATGGGCAGGCTGAGAGGACAAACCAGATCATAGAAGACATGCTACAAGCTTGTACTATAGATTTCGAAGGAGACTAGAACAAGCAACTGCCACTGATGGAATTTGCATACAATAATAGCTATCAGGAGAGTATAAAAATGGCACCATTTGAAGCCCTGTATGGTAGAAGCTATAGATCACCATTATGCTGGAATGAGGTTGGTGAACAACAATGGTTGGGACCTGACATAGTGCAAAACACTAGCAGAGATGTTCAACTCATTAGAGATAGAATCAAAATAGCCCAATCCAGGCAAAAGAGCTATGCAGATAAAAGAAGAAGAGACCTAGAGTTTCCGGTCGGAGATCACGTACTACTCAAGGTATCCCCAACCCAAGGATTCTAAAGATTTGGAATCAAAGACAAGTTAAGGCCTAGGTTCATCAGTCCTTTTGAAGTACTCGAGAGGGTTGGTGAAGTGGCATATCGTTTGGAATTACCTCCATAATACTCTACTATACACAATGTCTTCCATATGTCTATGCTGGGGAAGTATGTGCATGACCCATCTCATGTGATACGCTACGACGATATAGTCTTGCATAAGGATATGACCTATGAAGGGAAGCCAGTTAGAATACTTGACAATAAGATACAACAACTTCATAATCGAACTATACCCATGGTCAAAATACTCTAAAACAAGCATGGAGTAGTTGAAGCCACGTGGGAACCAGAATCGATGATGAGATGGAACTATCCAGATCTATTCGGTAAGACATTTTTCCTAATATGATCATATAAATTTGGGAACCAAATTCTATTTAAGAGGGGGAGGATGCAACAACTCTCAATTTTTAAATTAAGATAAATTAATTTAAATTAAAAAGAATTACAAATAAATTAAAATTCATTAGACAAAAATAAGTGATGGACTTGCATTAATGGTTCAAACATGAGCTAATGGGCCAAAAAGCAAGAGCGTAATGATGGATTAGAGATAAATAGACCAAAATTCGTAACTAAATTATTATTAAATTAAAAAGGGTCAAGTTAATCACTCATATGACTCATAAATATCTTAAAAAGAGTCCTGACACTATTCTAACTAGTTGGCCATGGAATTAGAGCCCACCCTAAGCCAATAGTGGGATAAATGCTAGGAAAAAGCTAGATAAATATGAGAAATTCAGAGTTGCAGGAAGAGTAAGAGTTTTAGGCGACTTTTCAACCCTAAACATACAAATACCCCCTAATCTCGTTCTTGGCCGACCCTATTGATCTCCTGGAACCTGGAGGACGTGGAGGGAAGGCTCTTGGATGAGGAATTCATGCAGGAAGAGGCTTGGATGTTCTGTACTTTACGTTCTTACCCTAGGATCACAAAGCGCTTAAAGGTAGGCAATCTCTCAAGCAAAAGTAAATTAAACTCGACCCTAGATACTCCACAATCCTAGCAACAAAAGCCCCATGTTTTTCTAAATTTTTATTGTAGCACCCCGGAAATTTTAATTGCATAAAAATTCAAATAAATGGAAATAAATAATTTCCATAATATAAGAGTATTTAAAGCATACATATCATTATCGAATGTGCTAAAACACATCGGAGAAATCCATAAAAAATTATAAATCAACCCCACACATTATTCCTAAGGGTTCCACGAAGAAATTCGTGCGACGAAAAATCCGATTAACCAAGTGTATATCACATGGTGGTCGATTATCCAAATTAGGAAACAAGTCAGAAAACCGTTAATACGGAAGTACGACGCAACAAAAAATTAAATAAAAGTGTTGGAGAGACTCCCAACATTATATATTAATGACCCAATAGCTTAGTTGGGCCAATGGACCATATATGACCCAAAAATCAAATAAAGCAAGAAAATACATGAAAATTCGTAGCTTAAATAAGCTGAAATTAGAAAGAGACAATTAGAGTTGAATTGGGAAGAGATCTTGCACTCTTGGCAACCCAAATTTGTGCTTAACTATGGTGGGAGGTTGCCTAAAGCCTCACACACTCAAATGGAGGAAGAAATCCTCAAAATAGGAAACCAATAAGCCAAAACCGCAACCCTAGTTTCCTTGTCACAATAGGACTCTTAAACACCATGGTTGCTTAAATACTCTTCACCAAACCCTATGGACGAGTTTTAGAACTTGAAGGGGTCGTGTGGTGGAGCTCTTGGTGGCTGGGGAGCTGTGGATCGACCACAAGAAGCTCATCTTCTTCCCCCTTTTCATCTGCTACGACCTGTACAAACCGACCTCTTGGAGTCGACCAAAGGTAAGTCAAACCTAAATCCCATCGTGCAAGGCTTATACCCCTAGAAAGAGGGTCAAGTCTACGTTCTAACCCAAGTGAAATGCCCAAATTCCATGTAGTATACACGGAGTATTAAGCGTTCTTCAAACAGTGGTCTAAAAATGAGATTTCTGAAGAGTGAGACTTCATCAACCCAAAAGGTAGGGTTTCTCAGGCCAAACCTTAACATATCCTATACCAATGTGTAGAGCATCAAGTTAACTTTCGTTTCCCACTGTTTTCATCGAATTCCAATGAGTAGATTTTGAATTATAAGCGTTTTGCCAAAGTTGCACATGTTAGGGTCTTTTCCTGTTTAAGTCAATTTATCACGCATCTCGAGGCCATTTAAATTTTTTTAAAAATCATAGTTCTCTCCTTTGTCATGTTCTCAACAATTTTCATGTTGAGACTTTTGTCCAAAGAGCCCTAGTTTAGGATATATAAGCGTTGCATGATCGAACCCCCCATGAGTGCAGTTTTTCTGGGTTTTCGGTCTGACCCTAAATCGCGTCCATGCAGGTGGACGCGATTCAAGGCCCTATTATCGCGCCGCCCAGGGGCGACGTGATCCCATGAAAGGCGTCCACCACCCCAGACATGATTTTGACGTTGACCCGTCAACGGCCCGCGTGGGTCTGCGCGCTCGCCTGGGAGTCTGCGCCAATCTGAATCATGGCCGAAGCCCCGGACGTGTTTCAGAAGTTTTCCCGCCCAAGCCTCTTTTTTTTTAATGTTTTCCGTAGACTTGCCCTTATCCCCCGCCATGATTAAATCATGAACGCGGCCATGCATGTGGATGCGATTTGGACTTTTCGCTATTTTCGTTGTGCAATGCATTGTTAAGTGCGTCCTCTGTATTGGACGCATATTTTTAGCCTTACCCGAGGTCTGTTTAACATGATATCCCGTGTGTCATTTGCATATCTTGGGTTTAATCATTACAGGACATCTGTTTAATGGCTTAAAAGTGTTTAACCCATTTAAAAAGCTTTAAGTACCCAAACATTATTCTAATTCCTTTCTTAATGACGTGACCATTCATGTAACTTTTGATTCACTCTTTGTACTATTCTAACTTATTTAAAGGATAATTATTATCTTAAAATCTTGCAAGCCCTTCTGTAGTTAAATGCATTGTTCATTTCGTGCCATCATGGTAAGTGCTTTCCGCGAATTTGAGACCGATGGACGGTGGATTAAGACACGTACATCACTACACACTTGCACATCTAGGCAGCCCTTTCTTGGGAATTTGGAAGCTCTCTACCGGTCATTCCGAATCGGTAGACTAGCGACCTTTTTCTCCAAGGCCTCCGTAAATCTCCTCTGACCATAGATTCCCACATAGTCGACGAGTTGGTTGTACCATTGAAGTTTCCTGGAGATAGCATGCACTTCCTCTCTCATCTTGTTCTCGTGAGTGTGATTTACAATCTAGACTAAAGCCATTAATGTAAAGATTGAATTAAAGTGTAAATCGTACCGTTATACTGCCAAATTTATCTCTTGACCATTGTTATCATGAAATCATGTTCAATTTACTTATTACTTGTTCTCATCATCATCATGAATATGACATTACACATGCTTACATTTGAAAACTCTTATTGGCCATTATTAATGACTGTGGGTATCTACATTTAAAATTTAAGTGAGATGCTGATCGGGCACGGCGAGTGTCCAAGGGCTCCATTCTAGCCCCAATGACGGAGAGTCATAAATATACTGTTAACCATGGGGTATAATGATTACTGGCGTTGCATCAGCGCTGGGAGTCGTGCGTGTCGTGTTGAATGATAGATACAATAACCACATACACGTGTCCTGGTGTACATTCTTGATGGATCTTTTCTTGGTGTACATTAGTGTCTACGTGCCTGATTAGTGTTACATGATCGTGCTCGTGCGTGCATGCTTGCTTGCGTGATATGGCCATCCTGCATTTAATGCAATTAGTGATATCTTGCGTTCTTGAAAACTATTGACCTCAAGTGAAATCTTGAGCGCTTGTACAAAGTTATCTGTTGCTAGTTCTATCTTGTCATCGTGTTCTAAAATCTTGTTCTATCATGATCACTCTATCTAGATTGTTCATGTATCTTGTTTTAACGAGTTTAAATCGTACATGCATATCATGACATTTATCGTGCTTACCTAGTCCTAAATTGTTAATCACTTATATCATTGGCCGCACATTGAGATATAAATCCTACTGGGCTAGTTTGCTCATTCCTACTTTTACCCAATCTAGGTGACTATGAAGTTCAAGAGGAAGAGCAAGTCGAGGATGGGAATACGTCCGAGTGATGAGCGTTCCAATTATGAGTCTATCTATAGTTAGTTTAATTTGAGTGTTAGAACAATGTAGTAGGAAGTGAGGTATTATGTACTTTTTCCCTTTTTATTGAGTCTTAGTCCTATAATAGTTTTCATTTAGAATACAATGAGTTGAGATTTAAATACAAGATTAGTTGAGTTCAATATTTGGGCCCTATAATGATGTATGTTGTTATACATTTAGTGTGTGCTAGCTAGAGGCTTATTTGCCGACTGTTCACGTCTTGGGATATCGTCTCAAATTATTCTGCATTATTATTTATATCCACTGTGTAATTCTCGGGACGTGACATTTATAATGTCTTTTATGAGTATTTCATGCCCAAAGGTCTGTTGAGGATTTGTACCTGACCCTTCATGTTCCCCTTCAATCAACGTGTATACTTTATCTCGTGATGTGAGATTTTTACTACAGATTCTACTCAATGCACTGAATCCATTGATACCATTTTCCCAAATTTCTATCATGTCTGTTGTACAAATTTATTAGTCCATGTCCACTGTGTCAGATTTTTGGTTCATCGTGAAGTAACTTGTTCATAGCATGCTCATACCACATTAGAAATCTAATTACTCTTTATTGTTGATACCCCCACAAGTCTAGTTTTGTTTAACACTGATTTCATGATTTTTCATAAAGTATACCATTTAATATGTATTTTTAAAAGCCCCTATGTCAAGTCGAGGGAAGATTGGACCACAATCCAAGGAGCTTTATTTCTCTTTTGGGGCTTAGGTAGGATCTTGTCGACATTCCGTTTACCCCGAAACTCTGGAGTCCCCCGAACGTTGGGCTCCCTCATGGTGATAGCGTGTGTGATGTTGGTTGACCCTCGTTCACGCTTCGCGTTGACTCCCGTTTGATTGAGTTGACCAAGGGGAGAAAGAGAGGAAAATAAGGAAGCCAGCAATGAAATGAACGGGATGTGATCGTGCCCAAGGAGGTGTGCAGATGACGCCGATGATGTAGCCTCGCGAGCGGATGATGGCGGGATGCCGACTTTCTCCCCTTCGGCCGGCGAAAGGGAAGAAGCTCCACGGTATCGTTGGAGGTGTTCCTGCGACGAAGAAGACTCTATAAGATTCTAATGAAATGTAGTAAATGTCTAAAAGTAAAGAGAAATTACCCAAAAGGTGAGCCCCGTACCGGTTGCTGGCTTGAGAAGAGGGGTGGCCAAGTGTTATGAGCACCGTTCTTCCCTCTGTTTTTGGTTTGGAAAACCCCTTTTAGGTGTGTGGGAGTGTGCACTACGTGCTTAGTGTGTGTGTGTAATGAGTGAATAGCATGCAAGACTAAGAAGGAAGGAAGGAAAGAGAAGGAGAAGAGGGAGATGATCGTCGTTTGTAGGCGTTGGTCGCTGCTTTGTGGGCTCTTCTAGCTCGTGGTGAAGCCTCCTGGATGCTCCAAGTATTGTGAGGTAGAGAGGAAGGAAGGATGGAAGATCTCAAGGTCAAGATGGCTCTTTCTCTCTCTTCTCTCAAGGCATCAAAGTTTCAGTTCGTCTAGCATCTCGCCCTTTGCTTAGAAGGCTAAGAACCTTCATATATAGGTAGTGGGGGCAGAGCTAGGGAGCATAGGATGCTCAAGTGTGAGAAAACACACTTAAAGATGTGGAAATCCAAGTTAAAAGGCTAGGCCCATAGGATGGGGCCAAGTAGGACTTTTACTGGTTCAAGGGGGTGCCAAGGTGGCCCATTTGCCCATTGGGAATGGCCCCTTGTGTTGTATGGCTGAGGTAGGGGCGCAAGTGGGTGAGATTCTCGGGCAGTTCCGCAGAACAAGTAAACCCAAGTTGACGTCAATCAATGTTGCCGCCAACCCCATGCAGACGTCAACCTATGTGGACGTCAACCTGAGTCGACGTCAAGAGTGTATGCCATCAACCTGGGGTAAACGACAGCCGATGTTGACGTTAACATGGGATTCGAGGCAAGTCAACAAGTAGTCAAACAAGTCTTATTGAGCCATAGACCACACGGGGATGGGCCAAATCTCGCATCTACAAATGCCCCTCCGAGACATCCGACCTTGCAAGGGAGTGGAGCAGACTGAAAGGTTGGTGTCTCGTTAAACAAATGACGCGGAGATTTGATAAAAAGGGCCCTTCTCCAAGGATAGGAATTCTTGCAAGCCACATGAATGAGTTAGGCTAGAAACTAGTAATGAATCATCTGAGAGACAAGTGTGTGGAAAAGGGAGGATGATCTATCTGTGTAATTACAACTGCAACCCAACGGTAGGGTTCCTGGCATTACCAAGTAGGACTTTGACTGGTTTCTGGTGTTGTCCAAGTCAAAGGAGTCATAATATGATGGTTGAATCAGAAAAATCTCACAACCGAAGTCCGTCAGGACCCGCTGACATAATCGGGACATTTGTCCAATTAGGGGGTTATGAAGACAAAAGGGATTGATTGTACTCTTAAAGGATCATCAAAGATTCTAACTGGAATCATTGTTTGGAAAGTTGGAAGTCCAGAATTAAGCTCATGACCGACGAAAGGTTCACATGAACTCAATAAGACTAGTTGACTGAAATGACATGCCCGGTGGGACTGTTTGGGGTTGCTTGGGGAATGGGCAACAAAGGTCTGGTATCAGCTTTGATATTCAGGAAGGTGGTGCTGATTCAGTTGGCCACTTGAGCTAGGTGCCACGTAGTAATTGAGGAAAATCTCCATTTTTTTTAGTTAGTAAGAGAATGTTAGCAGTGAAATCCTAAAAGCATGTTGGTGTGGGTTTCCTATCTAAAATGCAAGTTAGGACTAGAGGAAATTTTAAGGCCAAATAAATAACTGGGAGATCGCAAGCCCGTCATAATTTTTGGTAGAGGGGAACTCTGGGTTCACGGTCGCCAAGTTATTTGCCTCTGGTGACTAAACATATGTTAGACATACCTGTACAACACTCAAGGTCACATGAGTGTTTTCGAATTTGAAGCATAGTCTATGTCTAAATGTCCTGCAAAATAACTCGAAACACAAGATGAGAAAGAATGGCTATCTGAATGAGAGAACTTGGAAATTTTGCCAAGGTTGACATCCAGATCGATTTCCGTCAACGCACAGTTGACGTCAACAAAGGGTGCCATTTACAAGAGTAGACATCCACATATGTTGCCATCAATAGTTCACTGAGGTCAAACGATGTTGACGTTAACCTGCCAGCGGATTAAACCGGAAAAAAAGCAATTGGGAGGCCATTAGGACTCTTCCATCTTCAACCACCATTCTCCCTTCCTCAACTCCGAACCAGAGACCTCTTGGATGACCTGCAGCAAGCCTCCATGGCCTCCACATCAACCGGAATGTCCATAAGCATGAACCCGGGTGTTTTGAGCGAGGTTCCGGGGCATTTGAGCACCCGACTTGCCAATGGGGAGGTACATATCGTCTATTCCTGCTTCCTCTCTTGCTGAAAACGCCCCAACCTCCCCTCGTGGAGCTTCCTGGATGTGCAAGATGTGCCCGCCTTCCCAAGCTAGGGCCAGGTGCAAGCTTTCTCCTAGCTAATTAACCTTGTGAACGCATTAACAATTGACATGAGGAGCTACATAGGAGCATGGAGCTTGAGCTTCATGGTCGTCCTGGCCAAGAACATGAAGGACATGTGGTGGGGATTTGATGCTTTGGGAGCACTTGTGGAGCACTGGCACCCACACACACACACATTCGTGTTCCAGGGGTTCGAGGCAACCGTGCTGTTCGAGGAGGTAGAGCTATTCCTAGGCTGGAAATGCTGCCTAGAGTATGACACTATGACCCCTCTTCTCCCATGGGAAGAGATTCTGGTAGACATTGTGCAGGACAAGAAGGAAGTGCTGAGGATGATGAACAAAAATGGGATTTTCCTGGACCGACTAGCCTGGTGGTTGATCTAGTACGTGAAGGAGATAGGCGGTGAGAGGGCAACCCGTGGACTGACACTCTGCCTCACCGGTGTGTTTTTGTTCCCTACCAGTGGTGATTTCCTCCTATATGAGCTTGTGGGCATCCTGTCTCTACTGTGGCATAGGCAGTCACTTGCTTCTGCAGTGCTAGCACAACTCTACAGCTCCCTCACTACGATGAGTCTAGGTGAACACACATGCGGGAGCTTGCTCCTACTTTAGGTATGGATGGAGGCTCATTTTAAGTTTGATTATGCTGAGAAACAACCTACCCCCTCCAGAATATTCCTTCAGAGTTCAGTGTATTGTAGCAGAGCATGGTATGAGCCAGAAGATGAGATCAAGTGTGTGACAGCACACCTGAAGAGCAGAGATGCTTGGCATGACTACCTTGGCTACTTCCCAGTGGAGGACTTCATAGTGAGGCCACTGTTCATGAGGACTATTGAGTTCAGAGTTCGTACCAGGGAGGACAGAGACTTGTGGCTGACTGGTCCTGATCAGATGGTAGTGTACCAGCCACACCAGTGCCAGCATCAACTAGGAAGACAACAGGGAATTCTTGCTTCATCTCACTGTACCACCATGATCATCTCAGGAAGGAATGAGAAGCTGATGAAGAAGGCCAAGAAGACTTGGGAGAAGTACATTGTGAACCAGAAGGTGGGACAGGCAGTGCAGGAGAACTAGAAGGACATTCTGACCTATGAAGAGTACATTGACACAATTCGCCCCATATCATGTGGTTTCTTTATGGCTCATAGAGCAAAATGATGTACTCTTCTCATTTCAATAAGTGTAATGCAAGCTTTGATGAATAAACAATGAATAGCATTGAGCCCAAGTGTTATATGTGTTGAAGTGCCTTTAATTGTGTTGAATTGTGTGTTCTGTGAGCGACAGGTTGGCGTCCACATCGATGGACGTCAAGGACAGGTAAACGGCCACCAAGCTGTCGTTAAACACCAGACAAAGGATTGACATCCAGATCGATGGACATCAACTGCAAAGTAGATGTCCATAAGAAGGACCTCGACCATGGTACGGGGGTCTGACTGAGTACCTCGAGGCAAGATATAAACAGCCACAAGCTTGACGTCAACTTGAAATCAACAGCCAGTTGTTGATGCCAATTTCAAAACACAGCTTTTTTGCTACCTGAGCCCTCTCTCCGGAGCCTGTTCACCCAACTTCAAACCACCAGAGACCTTCTCCTTCTCTTCCCACCCTTGCTCTTACTCTCACTCTCTCAAATCTTTCTCAATCTTCCATCATCTTCAACTCTTTCTCTCTCGTGTTCTGTTCTTGGATCAGACCTCTTATGGACTATGCTTCTTCACCCGATGACGAGGGAAAAGAAGCAGGCTCTTCGAGACCACCCTCGGCGGGTGGAGGAAGAGGAGGAGAAGACGGGGGGCTCGTCGGAGGAGGCGAGTATGGAGGAGGAGGAGGACATGGTGCCGGAGGGGGAGGACCCGACCAGAGACGATGGAGAGAGGGGGGAAGAGACGGAAGCGTAGGCACCTCGGAGGGCCCCAGGCCGGCCTAAGGTAGGACAACAAACCCTAAACCCTCCTGTGTATGTGATTGTAATGTATGTACAAAGTGGGAAAGAAGGGGGAAATAGGGAAGGTGCCGTCGGGCTCATCAGGAACTTGACGTCAACATCGGTTGATGTCAAGTTCCTGTAAACGTCAACCTCTTTGCTGTCAAGTTGAACTTAACGGCACAGTGTTGGACGTCTACTAATGAACTTGACGGCAACAACCCTACCATCAACTCAGAGTAAACAGCGGACCCCTGGACGTCTACCTTTGGTCAACGACCACATTGTTGCCATCAACTTTTTTCTTAACGGCAATCGATCTTGACATTTATTTTTATGTATTTTGTGTAGGGAAATAGCCGGATGAGGAGCAGAGTGATGTGGGACCTGTGCTGGGCATGGTATAGGGCACTGCTGGAGGGCCAGTAGACACTGGTTGCACAGATGGGGTTCAGACACCTCTTGGGAGTGCACCCCTTTTACGTGGACGTCCCCTACCTCGAGGCATTGTGGGAGAGGTGGGATGAGGACTGCAAGGCATTCATTATGCCTTGGGGGCACATGATACCCACATTGGAGGATGTGGCGTATCTCACAGGACTACTGGTTCAGGGAGAGCCGGTAGTAGGATAGGAGAAGAGGGACTACCATGACGTGGTGGTAGAGCTATTGGGGGCAGAGTTTGTGGCCGAACGGAAAAGGCCGATCTGGAGCATCTTGGTTGGAGCTCTCTCAGATGCAGTGGGTCTGAGAGGAGGGAGGAGGGGGGCATTGGAGACCGTGGACGAGTTCGATGCTGGAGTGCGGGCGTTGATCCAGCTGGGAGGATGGAACGAGGAGCAGTCAGTGTGGGTCTTCATGATGTACTGGTTTAGACAGCTCCTGTTCGTGACGCAATCATCGCAGATGAACTATAAGTTCCTACTGTTGCTGAGAGACCTAGAGCAGGCAGGTCGATACGCTTGAGGTGCCGCGGTGCTGGGACACTTCTTCTCTCTGCACCCTAGCAGTTCACGGCGCTCTCAGAGCACCGGGGGCTTCACCCCCTTTCTTCAGGTATGCAACTCACTTTAATGCTCATCATTGATTAAATTGTGCCTGACTGACGTCTTCTTTTGTCTTGCAGATCTGGGGTAACACCCACTTCCCCTTGGGACGTGTAGTGCAGGCAGAGGGGAGCCGGGCCATGGTACCCCTCATGGCCCGGTGGGAGGTGATGCCCGATCCGAGGGTGAAAGATCGATGCGTCGAGGACGTGCGAGTGCGGCTGGACCTCTTCCCCCACGACCAGGTATAATCCTCAACTAACACTCTTATGCTTTTATTGATATTTGATTTGATTGACCGAACAGTCTTCTTCTACTTGCAGATGGTGTGGACTCCCTATAGGAGAGAGGCAGATACATCCCACCAAGCTGTGGCGGCAGGTTGCCCGCTCTTCGACCGCCACGTGCTACTACTGTGCTTGGGGACCTACAAGCCTCTCTTCCTAGAGCTCGTGGTACGGACTCTGGGCTAGCACCAGCCGGCCCTAGAGGTACCCTCTCTTGGGAGAGAGGGACACTCCCGCCGATGCTTCTTCGCCGAGGACCGAGACTGGGGCGAGGAGCACGACAGCATCGTCGCCTACTGGAGGGGTGGAGGGGAGCAGGTCCCGCAGCACACCGACCTCGAGGACAGCACGACGTACCTGGCAGACTACCGGGTACACTATGTTGGGTGACTCTGGCTGGACCGGTGCGTGGTGAGCGACCTCCTACCCTAAATGTTGAGTGTAGAAGGACTATCTAGAGGGGGGGGGTGAATAGATATCCACCAATTTTAAGGTCAATTTTCAATCAAAAACTACGATGCTAAGATCTGATCAGATGAAAAATGATCAACACAAAAATCAACAAAGCACGCAAGTGCCAACAATATTTTTAAGGTGGTTCGGCTCCAGTGTGGAGACCTACATCCACCCCTCACCAAACTAGTGAGGCTTCACAAAGAGAACAAATGTGTGAGACTCTCACACAACTGCTGATTCATAGCTTCTTCACAACTGCTGATACACACCTTGAACACTCCGCTGATTCACAGCTTCAAAACTTGACTGAAATCTCAAGATCCAAACACAGCAGGTGTAGGATCAACTATGTCTACTCCAAACGAAGTAGACAACCAATCAGAGTAATGTTTTGAAAAAATTGAGAAAAACAAAGTAAACGGAAATCTAAAGAAGTTTAGAAAACATCAAACGTTCTGCTCAGGAGTTAGATCTGGTTGGAAAACTCCTCCAGCTCTAATTGAAACTTCTCCAATCTTGAGTTCATCGAATTATTCTTCTGGTTGCAGCACATGGATCAATTTGCCTCTGAATTGAAGAAGAATTCCGATCCTCTGTTCTGGATGCTCAGCAATAGGTCTTCATATTTGCAGAAGGTATGATCCAGTAACTTCTCGCCTTGATCAAATCCTTGATTTGAAGATGCCTGCACTTTTCTGAACTCAAACTCTCTGCTCACTACTCTTTGCGCTCTTAGATCTCTTCACTTTTTCTTTTGTGCACGATTACCCAACTATAGAGGATGTCTTCCTCTTTTGATATGTTCCACAGAATCTTTTCGGTGGGCCCCTCAACAGAATCCCAAAAACTTGGGAGAACCTTTTGCCGCCTAAAAGGTGGTATCTTCCAAAACCATGTGACGTGTACCTGAAGCTTAAAACATTTGACCTTGGGTCACATGCCCATCACTTATGCACTGGCAGATTTCTGTTGAATGATCCTAAGTGTTGTAGTGTCGACACATCCAAGTTATAGAGTCAACTCACATTCATGTGACTTAACAGAATTAGTGTAAAGTCTTAAGTAGAGTCGACTCTATGTCCTCCAGAGTCGACGCACATCCAAATAACATTGATTCTCATAGAATGAATGTGGTGTAGAGTCGACCTTACAATATCATAATGACGACCTTATCTGCTGATGGAGTCGACCTGATCTTCCTTCAGAGTCGACCTGATGAACTGGTAGAGTCGACCTCATCCATAAATAGAGTTGACCTCATTGGGCACTTCTCTTCACAAGACTGTCTGGGAACTTGACTAGTGTCGACCTGATTCACATTTGGTGTCAACCTATATCTGCTTTCACTTCTTTAGTGCTAGTCAGAAACACATCTAGAGTCAACCTGATCTTTGAGTAGTGCCGACCTGTTCTGATACTCTTAATTGTCAGTGCCACTGGAACCTCATTGAGTGTCGACCTATCCTCTGTATAGCCTTGACCTTATGAACAATATTGAACTTAAATATGATTTTCATTGATTCAACTGAGTTGATTTGATCTTTATAAATGTTCCTGTGATACAAATAACTTGTGTTAGACATTTATGACATCATCAAAACTATTTACTCAATTTATGACATCATCAAAACCAGGGACACAACAATCTCCCCCTTTTTGATGATGAAAACATTTATTCATAGATTGTTTGGACTATTTTAAAAAAATTCATGATCAAACATGTTATTATGCAAACACATCACTCCACACAAGCCGTCCACACAAGATTATACAAACCATTCATACAAATTCACACAGAAGCATTTCACACAAACATACTTTGATGATTTCATTACTGATAAGAGTGAGTTTTTACAAGAAACATCAAAGTATTAGACATCAACATAAACAACAAAACTACAAACATCTATGAGTTCTCCCCCTTTGACATAATCAAAAAATAGCAATCACTGAGGAGGTGGAGGTGGCTACTGTGGGAACATTCTGCTCTCAATTCTGGACAATCTGAAGTGCATAGCATCATAGTGGTGCCGAAGATAATACTGAACTGCATTGGACTAGTTGTTAAGAAAATCTTCCAATTTCTCAAACTGATTCTTAAGAACAATTCGTACATGATCTATTCCATGAGGCATTGGAGGGACAACTGCTGATGAGGTGGCTTGATTGCTTTTAGCAGTGTCAGTCACATCATGGAGCTTCCATACATGGTAAAACTCATCTCTCACCAGTTTGAGTTTAAACCTCGCAGAATGGTCATACTGTTAGAAATTTGATGAACTGTCTGGACCAAATCTGGAATGTCATTGATCTTTTCAGCTCCTCTTTGTAATGCTTCTTCAATGGACCGCACTTTGTCAAAAATCTCAGTTTGAGTATAAGTAGTAGAATTGAAAACTTCCCCTATTGTCTTTATCAGTGCATCGAATCTAATGGCTATAAATCTTGCAATATGTTCCTGTCTGTCAATATTCTCTGTAAACCTCCTCTCAATTTCTTCTAGTCTGCTCTCAAACTGCACTGACTGTTGTTCAATCTTGGTGTTGAAAAAATTTAGAGAGTCATTAAAACCAGCAAATTTATCTTGAAGAAAAGTGAAAAGCTATGATGGAATAGGAGTTTCAGCAAAAGATGTGGAAGGAGGGACCTGCTCAAATACAAAGGGTTCAGTAGAAGTAGGATGAGCAGGTGAAAAGTGTGGAGGATCTACACCTAGAACATCAAATCTAGGTATAAGAGAAGGTGAAGGGATAGGCAATGTTTCACCCAACTGAATTTCTTCTTCATCATCATGAGTTCCCTACTCTCTCTGCACAACTTCATCAACATGTGGCTGATCCACATCCAAATTTGCATTTACATCCTCTTGAGGTGCCATATTTAGCTTCATAATCTTTTCAATGTGAGCTAAGTCATATGCTTGAAACTTTGCAATCTTTTAGACTTTTGTGTTATCCAAAGGAACATACATCTTCTGAAAGATAGTGGACAGATGTGCAACATATGGTAGGCACTTTCTAAATTTTGGCGTAGTAACTTCATGAAGCAATTGACAGAAAATGGTTTCCAAATTTACCTTTTCTCTTTTGATTAAACAAAACATCAGAAACCTCTGCAAACTTGTAATTTTGTGTTTCCCTCCTCCTTGAGGGGTGAAGATAGTGGTGCACCAATGATGTAGAATTCTATTGACAGGAGGAAATCTATTGGCATTCAGAGTAGAAACTCTTGTTTGGAGGATGTTTCTTTTATCATTAGGTAGTCCACTCAACATAGTATAAGCCTCATGAGCACAGAACTTGAAGTCTTGAGGATTGTGACCCTCATTTCGAATGTCCAAAATTTTACTCACAACATCATTGGTGAGTACAATGGGTACTCATCTGACCCTAGACTCTAGGGTATCTTCCTTGCTAACCAAATTTTGAAAGAACTCTTGGACTAAGATAGGATTAAAAATCCTATGCACACTGATAAAACTAGTCCAACCTTGAAAATTTAGCATATTTAGAAGTCCCGGAAGCATAGTGATCATACTTTCATCATGAACATTAATAATTCTGGGATGCAGGATTTGCTTGTTCTCAGTAGTCAGATGGACTACTTCTTGCACTTGTGAACCTTCATACTATGACTCATCATCTTCTAATTTAGATTCTAATGCTTGAATAGTATTTTGACCTTGCATATCAGCACTTACTTCTTTTTCGAGTTTAACATCATCCTCAACTTCATCCTCGTCTTGGTCATTTGGTGTTTCTTCCTCTTCGAAATCATTAGATTTCTCTGGAACATTAGCACTTGGGTTCTGTGACTAAGAGCCATCCTGCTCCACTGATCTCTGATCAATTGAAACATTTTCGGAACGCTGGACATTAGGGCTTCCTTCAAGAGATGCTTGGGGATTCACATCCGGTGAGACTTGTTGGCTTTCATCTTCCTCATTGGAACTGCTTAAATTGATGGCTTCTTACCCTTTAAAAACGTCATTTCCTTAGCCATACGAGGGTGAGAAAATCGCCGGCTTGAGAAAGACAGAATTGATGGCTTCTTCTCAAGAACCTCTTCGCCCTTTTCATAATCATTTCTTGCCTTTGTACGCCATTCTGATGACGCAGACACAACCTCTTTCCTTTTTCCTCCTCGACAAGCTTGCATCTTCGGAGCCATTTGCAGAGAATTGGTGAATCGAAGAAAGAAAGTTGCAAAAGTAGAAAAGGTGATTTTGAGAACAAACGGAAGGGATAATAGCAGTTGTGTTCAAAGTAAGGCCAAACGGGCTTTAGACCTGAGCTTTTCAAAGAGTCGCGACACTTGAAGCGTCGACTTGCCCTAGGCCATATAGTGTTTCTGCGGAACAACGAAAAATATCGTGTTCTGAAGACTTGAGAGACTGAATAGAGTCGACTCTATCAAGAATAGTGTCGACTCCATGGAGTAGAATTCATGAGGTTGTGTAGATTACCTTTAAGAAAGGAGCAAAATCACCATGATAAACTATATTCTTGGGTAATCTTGAGAGTGTTAAAAGAAATTATGCTCTTTCCTCACTTTATTCTCATTTTAGAGAAATTAATGATTTGAAAATTATAAACTTTAGTTTAACCATTAAAAACATTGAAAGACTCATAAAAAAATTAACAGAAGAGAAATGAATCTTTCAGGTGAAAAATTAGCTAATTTATAAAAAGTTACTCAAACCATGTAAATTGATACTCTTGGATAGATGAAAAAACAAGCCAAGATACATTGAAAACGAAATCTAGCTTGAAATGTATTTAGTTTTGAACTTCAATTAAACTGATTTTCTGCATTTTTATCAAAAGATGAACAATCAGATTTTTCTTTTCTTTTTCATGCAAGAGCCCATGCTTTTCACACACCAGAGCTCCTGATTACTCAAATGGGGTAATCATCTTGTTTCAAGGGTTGTGTGCAACTTTTCATGTGAGGATACATGTTGATTAGACACAAGAATCCCCAGTTACTCAGTATGCAAAAGCAGAAATTTTTAATAACCCTGAACAGAATTAACTAGCTCATCATGACATACAATTTTCCAACTGATTTTATCAAGATTTACAGTTTCTTAGAGCATAGTCATTGTTCTGTCATCAAGCAAGACTTTTTCTATTGAAAATTCTTGAATATTTTTTCTATATCAAGAAGACTTTTAAAAAAATGTAGCCTAGATGTTTTTAAAAATCTAACCAGAGTAACCAATTTTCATGAAAATTTCAGAATTCAATAAAATGCAACTCTCACTTAATTCATTAATTTCTGCAACTGTTATTTAACCTTTTGAATTTTCCAGAGAATTTTAAGGTTAAACATAGAAATTGATAATTCACAAACCATATTCTTCTACTTTCAGAGATAAAGGAGTTTAAAAGTATAAATGATTTTAACTCCCTCTGAAAAATTGCCCAAAAATACAATTCTCACAATGAAATTACTCCCCGTCAGAAAATGAATCTTTAGAAACAAGGAGGAAAGTGAATAAAGACTCCCCCTCAACAATTGCATAAAGAGACCTTTAATACTTGGAAGAGACATATACTCACGCATAGTGAAAGAATCTAGACAAGCCTGACTTGCCCTTCTTCAAATCACCATTTGATATACCAAGAAGGTCAATTCAATGTGAGAAACAAGAATTTATTTGCAAGAACAAGAGAATTTTATTTGCAAAAATGGAAGTGAAGGAGTATGGATTGAGAAGAATGACAAAAGTTTAGAATGAAGAAGATAGTGTCGACTCTCTTGCCAATAGAGTCGACCTAAGTCTGATCAATCAAACAACAAAACTGAAAGAATTTTTCTTCACAAACTGCACATGACCTGAATACATTTCAACCAACTCAACTGACCAAATGTACCACTGAGCATGATCTTTCAACCAACTTCCATCTCACCACTTTGTCAGAAATCATCAAGAGAATTATCAACCAACAGCAAGATTTTTATCACATGACAAACAAATATACAAGCAAACATTTACATGCAACTTTTCAAATAGACAATTATGAGTCAAGCAAGCATAGACCAAGTTCTCTTCTTAGGCATGAAAAACTTTCATTGCATAAGGGTTTTGTAAAAATATCTACAATTTGTTTTGAAGTCTGAATAAAATGCAATTCAAAAGAGTTCCTGCTTACTTTATCTCTCAAAAAATGATGCCTGATTTCTATGTGCTTGGTCCTAGAGTGCTGAATTAGATTTTTGGCCAAACTGATTGCACTAGTGTTATCACACATAATTGGGACGCATCCAAGATCTACTTGGTAGTCTTGAAGTTGATGTTTAATCCATAACACTTGAGTGCCACAACTCCCTACAGCAACATATTTTGCCTCTGCAGTAGAGAGAGCAACTGAATGTTGTTTCTTGGAAGCCCAAGAGACTAAACAACCTCCAAAAAATTGGCAATAGCCACTAGTACTCTTTCTGTCCAATTTACAATCAGCATAATCTGCATCTAAATAAGATATCAAATTAAATTAACAAGATGCAGGATACCACAGTCCCAGCTCATGAGTTTCTACAAGATATTTGAAAATTCTTCTTGCAGCACTCATGTGGGACTCTCTAGGACTAGCCTGAAATATAGCACACATGCATACTAAAAATTGAATATCTGGTCTAGATGCTGTCAAGTAGAGTAGGGATCCGATCATACCTCTGTAGATTTTTAGATCTACTAAATTACCTTTTAAATCAGCATCAAAACTTATAGTGGTGCTAATTGGGGTTGCCATGGCTTTTGTGTTCTCCATCTTGTATTTCTTCAACAAATCTAAAATGTACTTTGATTGATTTATGAAAGTCCCTTCCTTTGTTTGAATGACCTGCAATCCAAGAAAGAATTTTAGTTCTCCCATTAAACTCATTTCAAATTCATTGGTCATCAATTCCGCAAAATCCTTACACAGTGAGGATTTTGTTGATCCAAATATAATGTCATCAACATAGATTTGAACCAGCAAAATATCATTTCCTTGAACTTTTGTAAAGAGGGTTTGAGCTACCTTACCTCTTGAATACCCTTTACATGTAAGGAATGAGCTCAACCGATCATACTATGCTCGGGGATCTTGCTTCAGGCCATACAAAGCTTTGTCTAATTTGAACACATGATTAGGAAGGTCAGTGCATTCAAATCTAGGAGGTTGTTCAACATAAACTTCCTCCTTAATCAAACCATTCAAAAATACACTTTTTACATCCATTTGCTGTAATTTAATGCCATGAGCACATGCAAAAGAAAGCAAGATCCGAATTGCTTCAAACCTAGCTACTGGAGCAAAAGACTCTTCAAAATCGATTCCAAACTCTTGATTATAGCCTTTTGCAACAAGCCTGGCCTTGTTTCTAATTATCTTGCCATCTTCACTTGTTTTATTTCTAAAAACCCATTTAGTTCCAATGACACTTTGAGAAGAAGGTCTTGGAACCAAATGCCAAACATTATTCCTTTCAAATTGGTTCTGTTCTTCCTGCATGGCATTAATCCAGAAAACATCTTCTAAGGCATCCTCAATGTTCTTAGGTTCAATTTGAGAGACAAGAGCCATTTGATCATGTTCTGAAATGATCTTAAAATGAGATCTAGTCCTTGGAGGATCAAGTAAATTACAAATTATACTTTCCTGAGGATGATCTCTTAGCATCCTTATGTTCAGATGATCTCTTTCTTCATTTGCGTTTACTGAGTCTTGTCCATTGCTATCATCTGAATTTCTCTTTGCTGCTGATCCCTTCCCATCTTTGTCTTTTTCTTCCTCTTCTTCCAAAAATTCTCCATCTTCATTTTCCCTACACAAATCAGCATCAAATTCATCAAATGTGATGTGAGGGGATTCTTTAACAGTTTGACCTTTTACATTAAACACACTATATGCTCTTGAATGATCAGAATAGCCAAGAAAGATCCCCATTTCACTTTTAGGCTCAAACTTGTCCCGGTCATTTTTATTGTTATTCAGAATAAAACACTTTGCACTAAACACTTTAAAATAAGCAATAGAAAGTTTCTTACCTTTCAACAATTCATAAGGAGTCTTTTTGCTAAGAGGCCTTACCATTGCATGATTTACAATGTAACATGAAGTGCTTACTGCCTCTGCCTAGAATTTTCTTGGCAGACCACTCTCTATCAACATAGTCCTTGCCATTTCCACTAGTGTTCGGTTCCTTCTCTCTACAACATCATTCCGTTCAGGTGTCTTTGGTGATGAAAATCTGTGGGAAATTCCTTCTTCCCTACAAAATTTTTCAAAATCAGCATTTTAAAATTCACCACCATGATCAGACATGATAGAAATTACTTTAAATTTTCCTTCCTGAATAATTTTCTTGTACAAATCATGAAATTCCATAAAGGCATCACTCTTGTGAGCAAGGAAGAAAACCCAAGTAAATCTAGAGAAGTCATCAACAAGAACATACCCAAACCTTTTTCCATTTAGACTGTTTGTTCTTGTGGGTCCAAACAGATCCATATGAATAAGCTCAAAAGGTTTGGAGGATTGACTTTTAGATCTACTTTTAAAAGATTTTCTAGTTTTCTTACCCTGTGTGCATGCTTCACATATTTTCAAGTTTTGTTTAAAAGAAATGTCAGGTAAACCTTTCATCGTGTTGAATTTAACCAATTTATGTAACATGTTGTAGCTAGCATGACCTAGTCTGCGATGCCATAAACATGCAAGATCATTTTTATTGGCAGTTAGACATAAATTGGTATTTTTAGGTTCATCTAGGTCAACCATGTAAACATTGTTTATTCTCTTTCCAGAAAACTTCACACAATTTGAATTCGTTTCAAAAATTGTACAACCAAGAGAGTCAAAGATTACCTTGTGTCCCTTGTCACACATTTGGCTTATGCTCAAAAGGTTGTACTCTAATCCTTCCACCAAAAGTACATCATCAATCGAATTAGAAGGATTTCTACCAACTTTACCTGAACTGACATTCATACATTTGTTGCTTCCACCAAAAGTAACATGACCACCTTTCCTTTCAGATAGAAAACAAAATTTTTCTTTGTCTCCAATCATATGTCTTGAACAGCCACTATCAAGATACCACTTGCTGTTCTTGGTTGCAAGACATACCTGCAAACATAATCAAATAAAATTCTTTGGAACCCAAGTACATTTGGGTCCCTTCATTTCACCCAAATCAAGTACATAAGACAACAGATTTTTCAGAATCCATACTTGCTTCTTCACTGTGGGTTTGATTATGTTCCTGTTTTCATGTTGATTTTTATTTTTTCTGTTGTTTTCAGAAAATTTTGAAACATTATTTTTCTTCATTTTCATGAATTGTCTTTCATACCTAGCACCAATTTTTCTTGGATGAGACCAAAAAGTATTTTAACTGCTAAACCTTTTAGAATATCCAAATTGATTAGATTTAGCAAATCCATAAAGATGTGTCGACACTCTGTTGGGATAGTGTCGACCTGCATAATTCCAACTTGACATGTTTTGAGATTTTATGTAAGTAGGTGTTGACCTACCACATGTCCATCTATTATGACACTAAGCATGTGAAGGTGTTGGCCTATCATGAGTCCATCTGCTCATATTTTGTGGTCTTATGTATGAGTGTGTCGACCTATCATAAGCATAGTGCCGACCTATCCAGTCAGATGATTTCAAATTTTTGTTCCCTTATGGCATCAGTTTACTCCCAGCAGTTGTTTTATTCTTTTTGTTCAACTTTCCACTGCAAGAATTTTTTTTTCTATTTTTCTTTTCTCAAATTTTTTATTATTCTTTCCATTCACTTGTTTTGTTGAAGTGGAAGCTTCTGAATTTGTTGAAGAAGTAAATGTGATGGTTTTCAACCCTACTTCTTTCTTCTTTGAGGGATTAAATCCTAACCCCTCTTTGTTGAAATTAACTTTGGTTCCGAGCAAAGCTTCAAGATTGTTCTTACCACTCACAAACTTCTCCAATGCTTCTTGTCTATTAGTCACCTCTTTTTGGAAGATTTCAAGTTCTTTTCTCATTTCAGTGTTCACACTGTTTAGAGCAACATTCTTTTCAGCAGCAAGATCTATTTCATTGACACTTTCAGTATTTTGAATTTTCAATTCATTAATAGTCTCTTTTAGAATATTGATTTCTTGAATCAGTTCTTCTTCTTTTTCTTTTACTGAAGTGTCATGAACAAAATGATTTATCTTTCCTTTAAGCATTTTATTTTCTTTTTTAAGTTCATTATATTGATCTAACAATTCAAAGTACACATGCTCCCAATCATATAGAGAAAAATCTTTGAAAGGAGAATTTACCTCTTCTTCATCTCCTTCTTCTCCTCTGGCCATTAGACATATTTTTGACTGTGCTTCCTCTGCTTCAGAGCTTTCTTCATCTTCATCATCTTCTTCTTCGCTCCATGTGCCAATCATAGTTTTTTGTTTGTTCTTCAACCATCTGGGTTGAGCTTTCTTCAGAGATTCAGGACATTCGGATTTCACATGTCCTGCTTTCCTGCAATTATAGCAAACTATTCTGTCAGATTTCTTATTCAGATTCTGTTTGGGCTTTGAGAAATTGTTTGACTGAGATTTCTTTTTCAGAAAACCCTTACCTTCTTTCCTCAGGAATTTTCTGAATTTTCTTGTTATTAATGCAAACTCACCTGAATCATCTTCAGAGGTAGATGACTCACTTTCTTCAGTAACCTCTTTAGTGTTGGGACTTGCCTTGAGAGAAAGTGGCTTCTTCTTCTTGACATCTTCTTCAATTCTTTTCAATCCCAACTCATAGGTCATTAAAGAACATATTAATTCATCTACAGTAGTTGTGGACAAATTCCTAGATTCTTCAATTACAGTAGCTTTGGTGTGCCAAATAGGAGTTAGGGATCTAAGAATTTTCCTAACAAGTTCCTTTTCTGTATAGATTTTCCCTAGGTTCCTTAAGCCATTTGTTAACAAAGTTAACCGAAATACATTTCAGAAATGGTTTCATCATGCTTCATTTTAAAAGCTTTGTATTATGAAACTAGCAAGTTTGCTTTTGTTTCCTTTACCTCTGATGTACCTTCATAGATCGCCATGAGGCGATTCCAGATCTCTTTAGCCCTTGAGCATGATGATACTCTTGAGAATTCGGTTGGATGGAGTGAGCACTGCATTATGTTCATCGCACTCCAATTAACATTTGATTTCTTGATCACCTCCTGAGTCCACTTCTCTTCATCCTCAAACAGCTCATACCGTCCATTGCTTACGACCCTCCATATTTGATGGTCTTGTGCTCGCAAAAATACCTGCATACGAGTTTTCCAATATGCATAGTTAGCACCATCAAAGTAAGGAGGTCTATTCACAGAGTGACCTTCAGCTATATAACCTCTACACTCCATATTACACAGATCTCTCCTGGTTGTAAGACCAACTTAATTGGAGAGCCTAGCTCTGATACCACGTGTTGAGTGTAGAAGGATTATCTAGAGAGGGGGGGGGGGGAATAGATATCCACAAATTTTAAGGTCAATTTTCAATCAAAAACTACGACGCTAAGATCTGATCAGATGAAAAATGATCAATACAGAAATCAACAAACCACACAAGTGCCAACAGTATTTTTAAGGTGGTTCGGCTCTAATGTGGAGACCTACGTCCACCCCTCACCAAACCAGTAAGGCTTCACTAGGAGAACAAATGTGTGAGACTCTAACACAACTACAGATTCATAGCTTCATCACAACTACTGATACACAACTTGAACACTCCACTGATTCACAGCTTCAAGACTTGACACAAATCTCAAGATCCAAACACAGTAGGTGTAGGATCAACTATGTCTACTCCAAACGAAGTAGACAACCAATTAGAGTAATGTTTTGAAAAAATTGATAAAAACAAAGTAAACGAAAATCTGAAGAAGTTTAGAAAACATCAAACACTCTGCTCAAGAGTTAGATCTGGTTGGAAAACTCCTTGAGCTCTAATTGAAACTTCTCCAATCTTGAGTTTATCAAATTCTTCTTCTGGTTGCAGCACATGGATCAATTTGCCTCTGAATTGAGGAAGAATTCCGATCCTCTATTCTGGATGCTCAGAGGTCTTCATAGTTGCTGAAGGTACGATCCAGTAACTTCTCACCTTGATTAAATCCTTGATTCGAAGACGCCTGTACTTTTCTGAACTCAAACTCTCTGCTCACTGCTCTTTGCGCTCTCAAATCTCTTCACTTTTTCTTCTATGCGCGATTACCCAACTGTAGAGGACATATTCCTCTTTTGATCTGTTCCATGGAACCTTTTCAGTGGGCTTCTCAATAGAATCCCAAAAACTTGGGAGTACCTTGAAGCTCAAAACATTTGACCTTGGGTCACATACCCATCACTTATGCACTAGTAGATTTTCTGTTCAATGATCCTAAGTGTTGTAGTGTCGACACATCCAAGTTTTGGAGTCAACACATATTCATGTGACTTAACAGGATCAATGTAAAGTCTTCAGTAGAGTAGACTCTATATCCTCCAGAGTCGACACACATCCAAATAACTTTAATTCTCAACGAATGAATGTGGTGTAGAGTCGACCTTACAGTATCATAGTGTCGACCTTATCCGTTGATGGAGTCGACCTGATCTTCCTTCAGAGTCGACCTGATGAACTGGTAGAGTCGACCTCATCCGTAAATAGAGTCGACCTCATTGGGCACTTCTCTTCACAAGACTGTCTAGGAACTTGACTAGTGTCGACCTGATTCACATTTGGTGAGTCAACCTGATCTTTGAGTAGTGTCGACCTATTCTGATACTCTTAATTGTCAGCGCCACTGGAACCTCATTGAGTCTCGACCTATCCTCTGTATAGCATCGACCTTATGAATAATATTGAACTTAAATATGATTTTCATTGATTCAACTGAGTTGATTTGATCTTTATAAATGTTTCTGTGATACAAATAACTTGTGTTATACATTTATGACATCATCAAAACCTTTACTCAATTTATGGCATCATCAAAACTAGGGACACAACTCTAAACTCTTGTTATCTAATTAATTAATTCTAACGTGTAAGTGTGGATGACAGATGTCCGAATCTGAGGCGGTGATGCTCCTGGAGGGGTGGTTCGTGGAGCAGGCAGTAGAGGTGGAGAGACTCCATGCCGAGACACAGTCTCTGGTAAGTGACAACTGACCTTACCCTTGTGAATGATTATGATTTGATTTGTGGTTTGACCAATCTATGTGATTGTAGAGAGAGTAGCTAGCAAGGGTGCAGGCGAGCCGAGACACAAGAGCGAGCTCCTCTGCATACCCTCCCAGCGGGGACCTGGCGGTCCGACTACGAGAGGCCCTAGACCAGGCAGAGGTGAGTATCCATGTCACACACCGATATTTAGCAGCGGAATAAATATCGGGGTGCGTGAACGATACAAATAGACGTATCACAGTTGAGTAACGCAGAGTAACAATTAAATATAACAACAAATTTGAGACCATAATAATTTCATCAAAAGTACTCTTCATTCCATTTCAATCTACTAGTTACAACCTTACATAAGAAGAACCAACTAAATGGTCCATTATTCAAATATAACTTCATGAAAATGTTCACTATTACATAAACGACTCAAACGTCTATTCCTAATACTTCATCTCCTCATATGTCGGGTGCTCATCACTCTTTTTTTTGAATATAGCCAAACCAAAAGGAGTAGGTAGGGGCGACCTCACAGTGTGAGAGAGCCACTACCTTCCCAAGTGGCTAGAGGTGGTTTTTCATATATGATAAAAGAGAAAGTACATAGGCGGCCTAGGGCCTAATGGAAGGATGCCCCACCTTATCAAGATGGTAAGGCTCCTTAGCTACAATGGGCAGGTCGGCCCAAGAATCCCAAGTGACCAGGTGGGGAAAAGATAAGGCAAAACCGGCCAAACAGTCCACAACTTTGTTGGCTTCCCGGGGGGCATGTGTGATTTTTGCCTTCAACTTCTGGGTCTTGGATGTGTTATCTTGCATGATGCAAGCCAGATCCCACGGGCAAGGAATTTGACCAGTCACAATCTGAAGAAGGTTATAAGAGTCTGTTTCAACCAACACCTCAAAAATTCCTTTGCAACAACAAATGGTAATGTCGTCCCTAAGAGCCATGGCCTCAACAACAAGACTTGAGTTTAAATCGTGGTAGGCCCATGCAAAACCACAGAATATGTTGCCCTCATGATCTCGAATGATGCCTCCACCTCCTGCTTCCTGGATGCCACTTTGAATGCCCCGTCAACGTTCAACTTTAGTCACCCCGGCGCGGGGGGGGGGGGGGGGGGTGAGCCATCGAACGATACTCGGGGTTCTGGCTTTCAGGTTGTCCTTCACAGTTGTGTCTTGCCGAAGAGTGTTTATCCATGGTGCTCATCACTCTTGCCCTGCCCCATCGGAGTCCACGATATCCTCATCACTACCTATAAAGGGCAGGATGATAGGGTGAGTAAACTAGCTCAGTAGGATTTACATGTCAATGTGCGGACACTAATATACATGATTAACATTTTAAATAGGCAGATATGCACATGAACATGATGGCAATGCATGCAATACTAACAGGTCCAATAACTGAATAGAACAAATATCATATCAAATGGAATACTAAATTTCATATGCAATGGACAGGTAATTCAAGATTTGAATCATATCAAAAGGAATTGGCCATATTCACACATATATCACATATTCACGTGATTAGACATATAGTATCAAACTTATCATATCATATCAAATGAAGTCACATTCACACAAATCTTGCGTATTTGTTTGTGCTATGCCAAGCACCATAAGTCCATACTCCCGCGGTTAATAAGTACGTTGGGGCGCTCCTCCCCAGGACCAGACAGGGCCCCTATTGCACATGCATTAGTCAAATGGACTGAAGTCCCAAGTTGTGCCGATCAAACATATACATATTATGGCCACAGTTTCAATAACAAGTTCATTGTAATAAGGACATGATCATTCATAGAGTCAAGGTATGACATAAGCTCAAGAGATCCATCGAACAGCATAACGACGTATCTTATGTTTCATAATTCATTAATGTATTGACAAAAGGATGACTAATGACAGATCATACATGGTACAAGTGCTCTCTATCTCCAGGATACTTCATGGTACAACCAGCTCAGTCTCTATGAGGGAATCCATAGAGTATGGAGACTTACAGAGGTCTTAACGAAAAGATCGCTAGTCTGCTAATACGGAATGACCGGCAGAGAGCTCCCAATTCCCAAGAAGGGTGTGCCTAATCGTGAAAACGTGTAAGTGACATGTCACAGATCCTTCCTATCATGTATGCAATTGAAGATTAAATAGTGAAACATCGGAAAGCATATAAATAAAACATATGCACACCATGAAAGACAACTAACAAGTTCATGCTAACATGTATTCATCCACACATTCATATCATATTCTTGTCATGTAAAATTTCTCATCAAGCTAGATAACAAGATGCTAATCAATGAAAATAAGAGCAATCACACAATACACATTAGAATCATATTTGTGTCATTACCATTTTTCAAATGGGTTGATTGCTTTTAGGTCAATGTAGCCTAAGTAACATGTTTATGGACTAAGAGACAAAACATGCTGATTGGCTAGCTGGAAAGAACAGTCTCGGGTCGGTCTGTAAATTGCGTCCAACACAGTGGACGTTTTTCATAACACGATGTACGGTGAAACAGGCTAACTGTGAAGGATCAAATTTGTGACGGCCTCCATGGACGCCTTTAAGACTGAATCGTGACGGGATACCCTTGCGTTCATGAAATACATTAAAATATGAATATAAAAATTTGGCAAAAAGACTAGGCGGAAAACATGTCGAATCGCGTCGGGAACACCCGTCGCGTATCAGACCAGCGCTGACTCCCACGCGGTGTCTACTACCACACAGACCGTTGACTGGTCAGACCATGAATCACGTCAGACCTCATGGTCACATTTTGCCTAATCACGGCGGCCAAGGCTGATGCGATACCAGGTGCGGGAATCACATCGTCTGTCCTGGTTGCGATTCAAAGCCTAAACTGAAAACGCACGAACATGTAGCGATCCTCTTTCAACACCTATATCTCACTATCTACTGACATTGAGAGAAAACGCTCAACATAAAAGATGATGAGCATAGCTAGTAGAAGAACTTTCATGTTTTGGATTGGATCTGATTCTATTTCAATTCACATGAAACCTCTAGAGAACGTAAAATGTCCTAAACATACGTGACTTCATTGCAACCTTCATGTCAGACCTATAAATTGAAGTATAATGACATTTAGACAAAACTCTCAACACAAAAGATGACGAGGACAAATAGTAGAAGAACATTTATGTTTTGAGTTAGTTCTAATTCGGTCTCGATTTGCATGAAACCTCTGAAGAACATAAAAAGTCCTAAACATATGTGACTTCATTGCAACCTTCATGTCAGGCCTATAACTTGAAATATAATGACATTTAGACAAAACTCTCAACACAAAAAATGACGAGGACAACTAATATAAGAACTTTCATAACTTGGATTGGACCTAATCCTATCTTCAATCATATGAAAAACATGGAGAACTTAAAAAGCCCTAAACTTGCGTGACTTATGGAAAACACTTAGAACTCGATGTACACACAATGAAAATTGGGAAAATCAAGCGCGTATGACACTAGACATGCAGCACTATAAGAGAATATAGATTTCAGTTTGTCTTGGCCAGAGATCACCTACCTTTAGATAGATGTAAGAGATGCAACAACCCAGGTCGATGCAGAGCGAAGTTGAGGAAGAACCACGGTTTCCCCAGCCGTTCTCCTCTCCTCTAGCACCCCAAACTTGCTCCTCACGACACCAACTCAATGCCAAACCTTCCCCAAAAGTTTTGAGGTGATTTCTTATAGTTTTAGTGTTTAATCCAAGCCCTAATGAGACTAGGAAAGGTGGCCTGCGGGATCAGCTGGGTACTTACCAAAATCTGGGATTTCTCCTCCCAAATGAAGTAGCCACACCCAAAGAAAGTGCTAAGCATGGTTGTCCACCATTTGGCTTGCTATGCTTAGCTAATAGCACACTTTTAAACCATAATTTACCCTTCCTAATTACCCCATATTTACAGGTACAAATGTTTGGGTATTTTCTTGCTCCATTTTTATTCTTGGGCCAAAAGTGATCCATTGGCCCAATTTTGATAATGGTTCATCAATATATGATGTTAAAAGTCTCTCTAACCTATTTGATTAATTTATAGTTGTGTTATATTTCCGCGTTAACGGTTTTCCGACTTTGTTTCCTAATTTAGATATTTAGTCACATTGTGATATACACTTGGCCAATCGGATTTTTTGTTGCACGAATTTCTTCATGGAACATTTAGGAATAATGTTTGGGGTTGATTTATAAGTTTTACAGAATTTTCTGATGTGTTTCTCACGTACGATAGTGGAACGTATGTTATACCATTCCGATAATACAAAATTATTTATTTACTATTTTCATACTTGAATTTGTTCATGGGTCATAAGTTATTCATTGGTCCAATTTATTTTATGAACTATCCCCACATATTTTTTGGTGTCCACATAAATTTTTAATTTAGTTTATGATCTCATTTTAAACACATGATAATGGATTTTCCAACTTATTTCCTAATTACGATAATAAGTCACAATAACTCTTAAATATACCCCAAATGACTTTTATTGACCCAAATTTCTTAATGGATCATTAGAGGATATTATTTGAAGTCCATCAATGATTTTTATTTAATTTTCTGACTCATCTAAGTATGTGTGATAATGATTTCCCGACTTATTCCCTGATTACGATACTTAGTCGCAAAATGCCTTAAACTTGGACCATCCGATTTTCCTTTGCACGAATTTCTCCGTGGGTTATTAGGGAGTATTATTTAGAGTTGAACTATGGTTTTTTTTATGTATGATAATGGCACGTACATTTTTGCTATTTTACTAATATTGAACTTATTGTTTTCAAATTATTTCTAATTTTTCAATTACTGAATTTTCGAGGTGTTACTGTATCAACCCTAAATTTATGGGAAAAAAATTTAAAATTTTATATTATTTAATTAGAAAATCAAATAAAAGGAAGATGTATTAAATCAACTAGGAAATCAAATAAGAGAGAATTAAATAAAACCTATTAAAAGAAAAGGAGTAATGGGCTTTGCTATATTGACCCATTAGAAATGAGTGGGTTAAAATAGAGATTTTGAGAAGGGGAATAATAGAGAAATACCCAAAATTTGTAACTAAAATATTACTAAAATAGAAAAGAGATATTTAATGCATTAAATAGCTAGTTTGAATTAGGATTGGATTCCTAAACCTACCCCAATGATTGGCCACGAAATCCTCTCTCTCCCAACCCAAATATGAAGATCTCTTGCTTAAAAAGGGGAGAGGAAAATAGGAAATTCGGAATTTAATAGGAATTAGACTTAAACTAGGAAAGGGAATAGGGAGAAGCTTAAATACTTCTGTTAAACCCTCATGGCCAGCCCTAGTTCGTGCCAAGAGGTTCTTGGACCAGGAGGAGAGGCCAAGAGGAGGAGAATTCGTGGAGAGGAAGGATCTCTCAAGTTCTTCCCCGAGTTCTTCAAGTCTTAACCCTAGAAGAGGAAAACGATCAAAGGTAGGCATTCTCACAAGCATAAACTATGAAACTTTTTCTGTAGGATGTCTCGTCTATCAGGAAAAAAAGCCCTTTGGTTTCATAATTTTTCATTGAGCATATCTGTCGTTCTTGATTTTTCATGTTCTGCAACTTACATGACCCCGAACCCTCTTCTTAACTCTTGATCTCCTTGTATACTCCACCCCATGCCACGAGATTTTTACTGTAGGAACTGATGCATGTTAGGCATCCTTTGCCCCTAAAAGCCCTAAATTTGATTCATCCTATCTTGCGAATTTAATCGTTGATCTCAACTATGTACTGTTTCATGTTCATCCTGAATACCTGTGTTTAAAACATGTACAAACCCTGATTGTTTTCCAATTCCTATTTATTGTAGGTACCCATGCATGTCTAGGTAGTTTTGCATCTGGTTTCATGATTTTTTGTTGACTATACAATTAGTTGTGATTTTCTGAACCACCCTGTGTCAAATAGGGTAAGTTCTGGCCCGCAATCCAATGTATGTCCTTTCCCTGTCAGACCCGGGCGCAGACCCTGTGAACGCAATGGCCCAATAGGCTGCGTTCACAAGGGTTGTCGTGACAGCATCCTTTGTCATGATCTGATCGCGACAGGGCCTGTCGTCGTGATCTGCTGCCCGACCAAACTAAGCCTGTCGCGACCCGTACAAGCACCCGTCGCGATCTTAGTTGACCCCGTCGTGACCCTCATTAGGGTACTGTAGACACCCATTTCTAACCCATAAGTCGAGCAAAATCCTTTGTCGTATTATTGATGCCCCACGTTGGCTCATCATCGTCAAGTTGGCATTCTCCGATCATGACATCATTTCCATTAGTTCATCGCCTTGGAGGAACCTTCCTGGTCAAATCAATCTCTCTCACTATAGCTCTCTAAGTTAAAAGTCCGACGTTTCAATCCCGAAGGCTGTGCATGGTTAATTGGACACATTACGTGCCAAAATGCAGAAAAGACCAAAAGGCGACAGGCCCTAGGTCGCCTTCTTGAAAACAACAGCCCCTATGTCGCCATCATAATTCCATATTTTAAATCCTCAGAAAATCGAAAATGACTTAAGTCACCTTCCATATGAGGAAGGCGACATATCGAGCTGTCGCATTCAGGAAGGCGACACTTAGGGCGCCGCATTCTGGACTTTAAACAGGAAACTCAATCCGAAGTCAACCTGGACACATGCTATTGATGGAAATTGCATGTTTTGGATGTCCAAATCACGTCCAAATCCTCTCAAATTCGGAGGAGACCTTCCTAACATGTCTCTTTCCAAGTTCCAATAGCCCTTGCACAACCATACTTAACCAATGTCGGACTACTTTCCATTATTCCTCTCAGACCCGAGTTGGGAATAATCACCCATAAGTACCTCGTCTCTGCATCTTTTTGGGCAAGGCCGGAGTCATTAGTTCGCTGAGCAAGAGAGCTTCACCTTCCACGAAGAGAGTTCTCCCTCCAGACGATCAGAAAGAGCCCTCCAGGGTGTTTTCCCAGCAGCTACACAATCTTTTCTTCCCTCTTCTCTTTATTTCATTGATTTCATGCATGCATAGCTTCGTTTTCTTTCTAGCTTAGCATTAGATCACGACACACACACCCTTTCTTAACACCCACAGGGGTTAAAAACCCCAATCTTGTGAGTTCCCCCCATAATAGCTCATGTTCATATGCTTTTCGTTGAATAGATTTCATACACACGAATTCTAATGGGTTTCTTGTTTGTTTAAATCACTTTGGCAGATGTTTAAAGGTCAGAGCAAGGTGAGGCTCTTGCCCCTCGGCCGGCTGAGGAGCAGGAAGACGAAGAACCCACATCTCCATCCCATGAAGAGGAAGGCGACGACTACTGTGTCGTAATCAAGAAGCCGCCATTGCCTACGTCGCGTTCACATGAAAGCATAGCGACGCCCATCCTGTCGCGTTATCAGGTACGCCTTCCCCTTCACTTTTCCTTTCCAAGGTAGTCAGCCCTCCATCTGAACATTAAAAGGCGACTGCATTGGTGGCGATCACGGTCAGTTCCTAATCCCTACATATTCACATCTATCAAAAGGGGATACAAATCCCGTGATTACACCTTTTGGCGATCACGGTGGGACCACTTGTGCCCATCACGCTTGTTCTTCCTTTTCCCTGCCGTCCCTATCATCTAACAAGTGTGTTGTGTGGTTAGTTTTCCTTTTTTGGTTCTCTTCCTTTGAGTTTGTCAGTGCTCTGCGATTCTGGGTGAGATGGCGACAATGGAGGCGTCGCTATCTTCTTAGGGACATACGGCACGTCACAATCAGGTCAGTACACAACATCCTTCCTTGTCTGTTTCTGTCTTCTGTGTGCTGTGCGGAGGACGGCGTAGGCGGCGTCGCAATAAGGGAAGGCGACAGAAGTCGCGTCGCTATCAGGTACACAGTCTGTCCCTATGCTTGCTTGATTTATTTAAGATTTGTTGAGTCTGTGGAGAAAGCGACACGGCCATTGTCGCGATACAGAAGACGACGGGGGTTTAGTCGCATTCAGGTCAGTACCCTGGTCCTTGAATTTCCTTAGAAATTTGGGTTTACTTTCACATACTTCATCCATATTTCATCATACCATGCCTTTTCCATGCTCTTGAGAGATTGCTAGTCTTGTATGTTATAGGTTTGCTTGATTTTTCGTGCGTAATTAGGACTTAATTGCCCTCTGTCCACTGTGAGAAGGAACGCGACGGGCTGATTGTCGCGATCTTGGTCGCGACAGCTATCTCGTCGCCTTCTGCCTCTGAGAGCATTTAGCCCTAATTCATGTTGTGTTAGTACTAGGTTAGAATTTTTGCATGCACTCCGGTGCACATAGGATTTGCATACATCTTCCATATTTGTAGCATAGGTTTCCTCCTCAGCGACGCTCACTCTCTCGGCCACATACTCCTTGTGTCCGACTAGAGCACTCGCATGAGGGCCTCCGTAAGTCCCCGCTGACCGTGGATTCCCACACGGCCGCCGGGCTGGTTGTACCCGTCACCACCTAGGATCGAGTCTAAAGTTCATTTGGTAAGGTTGAGAGAACTCTAGTCATATCCGAAGTTGGAAGCCTTCTCCCATTTAGGAAACCCTTCCTTACTCGGAGAGAACTTGCTAAAAGTCAAATCACTAAAAGGCAAACTTGAATCAATTAAAAAAAAAAAAAACCATCATCATTGCCAACTGATTGCTTTGGGTGAGACGTTTTCTCTTTCCTTTTGTCTACATAGGATCGCTTGTTTAGGTAACAAAGAGCCTGTCTAGGTCAGGGCATCCCTCTCAAAGTCTGGAAAAAAGCCTTCCCCACCTTTCTGTGCTCACATGTCAAATATGGAGTCATACCTAAACCCGGTCTATGATGAGAAGCTGGACCCTGCCCTCTACACCTCCCAAGACTACGAGGACTCCCTTCCTCACGATCTCTTCGGGGAGTCGACCCCGCCCTGGGTCGCTACTGTCCATACCTCTGAAGGTCACCATCACAACAATGGCAGCCCGTCTCAGAACACCCATCCTCCTCAGTCGGACGATCAAGCCACTCAGCTCTTGCGCCTAATTCCTCAGCTTGATCAGTCCCAGATCCAAACCCTCATGACGGCCCTCAAAGGAAAGGCCGCTTCCTCACCCTCACCTAGAGCGGGCGCGTCTCGCCCCGCAGCAGCTACATCCGGCCCCCATGTCGCCATGGGACAAGCCGACAACACCCCCATCCGGCCGCGGACCATCCGATTTATGGCATTTGAATCTGAGCACTACATTCCCCGTGAGTCGAGGCCCCGGTCTCCGCCGTATCAGCCATGCTACTCCCCTCATCGCCCTGAGCCTCGTGCTAGGCCCACCTCTCATGCCTCGTCCATGTACGCTCAGCCATCCGCCGCACCGGACATGATGTCCGAGTGGGCATCCATCAAGAAGGAGCTCCAAGAGCTCCGAAAGTAAGTCGACCCTAGGCAGCACCACGATGTGCACATGCCAAATTTCAATGGCCTATAGGTCCCCTCTCCATCCGAGCTGCCGAAGTACCGCAAATACAACGGCCCAGGCAATCCCTATACCCATATCAAAGACTTTATCTATGAGTCCGCCTCCTACCAGCATGATCGCCGCCTCATGGTGTATCTCTTCCGCCGGTCGCTGGACGGGCACGCCCTAGATTGGTTCTACTCCTTGCTACCTAAGGACGCTGAAGACTTTGCTGCCGTGAAGGCCAAATTCCTCAAACAATTCCAAGACAGGGTTGGGCCCGAATACTCCCTTGCAGATCTCATGGCTGAGAAGATGAAGTCAGACGAGGATTTTGCCTCGTACGCCGATAGGTGGAGGCAAATGGCCACCAGAGTTCCGGGGTATCTTCCAGAGGGGGAGAAGGTGAAGATCATCATTGCCAATGCCACGCCTGCCTACAGAAACATCTTGGCGATGAATGACATCACCACCATGCATCAACTCTACAGCCGGGCCCGGTTTATCCAAACCTAGCTCAAAGATTCTCCCATCCACTCTATGTTCGAACCCCAAAAGTCCCGGTTCCAAAGAAAGCCTCAGGGGCGAGTCACTGAGGGCGTCCAAGTGAACGAGCAAGTGAGCACGTTCAACCCTGCCGGCCAGAGCCAAAATCGTCAACCTTACAACGCCCAGGGTCAGAACCCTACCCAGCCGCCACAAGGGCAGCCACCACGCCAATACAACCAAGTGCCACCGCGTTATGGCTCTCAGCAAAGGCATCCCATGGGTCCTAGAAGAACTCACTACCCGCCATTGTCGGAGACACTCTCCGACATATTCTTGGCCTTGCTCTCCACTGATGCCATTAGGCTCCCTCCTAAGAGACCCATGAACCCTAGTGTGTATCAAACTCGGTACTGTGTATTCCACCGGCAGCCTAGCCATACCATCGACCAGTGTTTTACCTTCAAAGATTTGGTGTATGACTTGCACGAGCAACATAGAATAGATTGGACAGCCCTCCGGCAAGTGATCGGAGATATCAAAGAAAGGCAGAGGCAACAGCAGCAGCAGAGGCAGCAGCGCCAACCACCCCCTCAACAACAACAGGAGCAGCAACACCAGTAACCATTGCAGGACCTTGGGATTGTCCATAACCCCCTACCAAACCATCCACCAGCTCCAAACCCACCACCACAGCAGCCTGCCCAGATAAACCCCATCGTCCACCACCCTCCTCCGCAAGCAAACTGGACGTACGATGATGAATTAGATGTTCAGCATATGATGGCCATTAACCAATATCCTGTCCAATCCCAAACAATACAACCAGCCTACACGGCTCCCCAGTCAGTCCCTCCTGTAGTTTCCATGGCCAACGCCATCATACTGCCCGTCGGTTCGGCATCCGCGTCAGTTGCTAGCTCACCCATCATCTTACCTTTCGCCCCACCTGTCTCCATCCCTCTACCCCCTATCATACCTACTCCCTCACCCATCATCCTACCACCACCTGGGCCGGACCAACCCTCCGCCGCCACATTATCTTCCGCTAGACACCCACCTGCCAATCCGACCACACTGCGGAGCGGGTGCGTCTTTCGCCGCCCGTACCCACCTATCTCCACCACCACCACTTCCACAAACCCCCAGCAGATCCCGCAACCGCCACAGCAATCACAAGCTCAGCAGCAAATGCAAGATGAGGGGTTGATTGTGACACTACCCGGAACCCACTACGATATCCTCAAGCACCTAGATCATGTGCCAGCCAAGATCTCCATTCTGGAGTTGATAATGAAGTCTAAAGAGCACCAGGAGGCCCTCAGGAATTTCCTGCAGAAGGTAGTTGTAAATGAAGACATGCTGGCTGATAAGCTACCTAGTGCCCTAGCCATGGTAACCCGCGGGCCGGCAATTACCTTTGCCAAAAGCGAATTAGCACCCCCAGAAGCCAGAAGGCTCCCACTCTGCATAACCCTGGTCATCAATCATGTGGCAGTAGGAGCCGCACTGGTCGACACGGGGGCATCAATAAATGTCTGCCCGCTGAGTACCCTGAGGGCCTGTGATGTATCAGAAGGGATACTGAGACCAACACCCACCACCATAGCCGCCTTCGACAACTCCAGAAGATCGTGCCACGGCAACGCAACCGTATAAGTCGAACTGGGGCCACTCGCTGTCACTGTGGACCTTTATGTGCTTGACATCGACCCCGTGTATAAAGCTATCCTGGGGCGCCTATGGTTAGAGTCACTAGGAGCTGTACCATCCACCGCACATCAATGACTCAAGTTCCCCTTCTAGGGACGAATCATCAAAGTCAAAAGTATAGCCACTGCTCACACTGTCGATGCCATTAATGATACCCTCCTCCCGGCTGTCTGGCCCATCAACAAGCCCGTCATCTCAGTGTTAGACGTCAACTACCCCTGGAGCTACTCATTCCAATCACAGCGAGAGGTCAATCTAGCACAGGTCAACGCGGTCAAGAGAAAGGAGCCGCTAAATACCAAAGGATGGCATATCATGATGAAACTAGGGTACGAGGAAGGCAAGGGTTTGGGGGCAGAGCTACAGGGCATAGTCAAACCCATCCTTGACATTGTCACGAAAAGCTGATGAGGCTTAGGGTACAGAGAGAAATCTAAACCATGGTCATCCAGCACATCCACTCTTAAGGCCGACCGAGAACCACTCACTGGACACTCTGGTGTCACTTTATCAGGGGGCCTACCCAACCGAGATATCCCCTACGAAGAGGGGAAGACCATTGATGAGCTCTGGAGAGGCACCTGCCTAGCCATCCACCCATCCCTCCTGGATTCCCTCCTTCCCAGTCTAGTCCCATCCTCTCCTCCTTTGCTGATCCAGCTGACTCCCCAACTCCTCACGGCGGCGCACAGCCTCCTCACACCCGAGCTCCCACCGGCTGTCCTCTCCGCTCTTCAAGCTGATCCAGGTGACCACGAGGTCACCCTCTCCTGTTGCATGCTCTCCTCCGATCTCCAGAAAAAAAACGTCCACTTTCAAATGCACGTTGAAGTTGAGGAGCTGGCATACGCCCTGCACTCTTCTGATCAGGGGCACCCCTCGGCTGGGACTTCCCCTCCTGCTCCTTCATTAGGAGCCATTCTCTTCGAGGACACCATGTCCTCCTCCAGTCCTGTAGAGTCATCTAGCTTAGGAGAGTCTAGCATCGGTGAGTCTAGCTTTAGTATAGATAGGCCTAGGGTAGAAAGTCAGGTCAGCCAGCTACCCTCAAAATCCAAGCACCGCCCTAGGAAGCAGCGGGGAAAGGCTATTCCCTGGAGATATCTTCAAGAGTTAGCTCGGCGGTGTCAAGCGCTGCTATTAATAGAGGAGTTCACGAGAGAAGCGCTGGTGTTCGAAGAAGTGTTTGAGTAGGATGGGGTGTTCATAGACGACGGATTTGGTGTCTACAAAATAATGAATGATGAGGACCCGATCGATGAAGAGGATAGCGAAGTAGATGACGCCGCCGATAAATATGCCAGCGGAGTGCGAAGATTCGATGAGCCCACAACAGCGGTGGATGAATCTACTAAGGAAGCCAACCTCGGAACAGAAGAAGATCCCAGGATTGTGATTATCTCAGCAAATCTCCCTCCTGATGAAGAAGAGGAACTGGTGCAAATCCGGAGGGAGTACAAGGACACATTCGCCTGGTCTTACGAGGACATGCCCGGTCTAGACCCCTCACTAGTGGAGCACCGACTGGTACTGAAGGAAGGGGCAAAGGCAATCAAGCAGAAACTCAGAAGGTTCCACCCACTCATGGCCCTGAAAATGAAGGACGAAGTAGACAAACTCCATAAGGCTAGATTCATCAGGGTAGTGCTTTATCCGAACTGGGTGGCCAATATCGTCCCTGTTATGAAGAAATATGGCAAAGTCAGAATCTGCATCGACTTCAGGGATTTGAATAAGGCATGTCCGAAGGATGACTTCTCGCTTCCTCATCTTGATGTGCTTATCGATAACACTGCTGGGTATGAAACCCTCTCATTCATGGATGGACATTCAGGTTACAACCAAATCCGTCTAGCTCATGAGGATCAAGAGAAAACATCCTTCACCACGCCCTGGGGAACGTACTGCTATGTAGTCATGCCCTTCGGGCTAAAGAATGCTGGGGCTACTTATCAGAGGGCGATGATGGCCATATTCCACGATATGATCCATGTTTGTGTTGAAGTCTACGTGGATGACATCCTGGTGAAATCAAGAACTAGGAGAGAACACCTCGAAATCCTAGCCAAGGTGCTACAGAGATCTAGAGAGTATCAGCTGAAAATGAATCCAAAGAAGTGCGTGTTCGGGGTATCGTCAGGAAAGCTGCTGGGCTTCATAGTTAGTAAGCGGGGCATTGAGATCGATCCAAACAAGGCCAAGGCAATAGCAGAGATGCCGCCTCCAAAGAACATCTCACAATTAAGAGGGCTAATCAGGCGTTTGCAATTCATCAGAAGATTTATCTCCCAGCATTCGCAAAGATGTCGCCCATTTTATGATCTCTTGAAAGGAGGGGCAAAATTCGAATGGAATGACAAATGCCAAGTAGCCTTCGATGAGCTGAAAAGTTATCTCATGAATCCCCCAGTCTTACAGCCTCCTGTACCCAGAAAGCCGCTAATCCTATATCTCTCAGTCATTGAGGACTACCTAGGAGCTGTCCTGGCACAACATGATGAGTCCGGGAATCCCTATATCTCTCAGCGTACTACCTCTCTAGGCTCTTCAACACCGCCGAATCCAAGCTCACCACCGCGGACAAAACTTGTGCCGCACTCGTGTGGGTAGTCCAAAAGCTCAAGCACTACTTCCTAGCCCACGAGGTCAAGCTAATCTCGAGGATGGATCCACTCCGCTATCTGCTTGAAAAGCCCGTCCTTTCTGATCGGCTGGCACGCTGGTAGAGTTTCCTCTCCCAGTTTGACATATCCTTTGTGGTCCAAAAGGCCGTCAAGGGGTATGCCATCGCCGAGCATCTGGCCCATCTCTCACTCCCTCACAGTGACTCCCTCCGAGAGGAATTCCCCGATGAGGAACTCTCAGTCATAATCAAAGACCCCTTCTGGTCCCTTCATTTCGATGGTGCACTCAACTCTCAGGGACGGGGCATTAGAGCCGTGCTGCTTACCCCGAAAGGTATTACCATCCCCTTTGCATATCAACTCACCTTCCCCGCTACCAACAATATGTCGGAGTATGAGGCTCTCATTGCTGGTCTCAAGCATGCTTATTTGCTGGGGGCATCGTACCTCAGAATTATAGGAGACTCTCAGCTCATCCTGCGGCAGGTGCTCTTAACTTACCGCACTCGTGACCCGAAGCTCAAGCCATATCAAGACCTGGTCACGTTATTGGCAAGGCAGTTCCGCAAGCTCATCTACATCCACACTCCTCGTTCCCAAAACATCATGGCCGACGCTCTGGCGTCGCTATCCTGATCCCTATCCTTCCCTCTGAGTCGCCAGACTGAGACAATCGTCGTCAAGTGTCTCGATGTTCCATCTACCCAGGAGCCTTGGTTTAGTGACCTTAGGGCAACCTTAGAAGAGAGGGCTAGGAAGAGAGGAGCGCAGCAAGTCATGATAACTGAGCTCGAGGAGATCCTGAATGAAGAGGAACTGCCATGGTACTTTGAGATAGAGCAATACTGCAGGGATGGAACGTATCCTGAAGGGGCAAGTGCAGAAGACCGCAGGGCCATCAGAAGAGCCGCCTTAAGGTACACAGTTGTCGGAGAAGTTCTGTATAGGCGAGCCCTTAATGGAGTCCTCTTGAGGTGCCTTACCGATGACGAGGCTTGAAAAGTGGTAGAAGGGGCCCACGCTAGTGAATGCGGAGGGCACGTCAACAGTCACATGCTAGCAAAGAAGATCATTAGGCAAGACTATTACTGGCAACCCCAGAGGAAGACTGTATGTAATACCCCATAAATTTTATTAATTAAAAAAATATTATAGATAAATGAAAATTTTGCCCATTAATAAAAATCAAACTAGTTAAAAGATACACATCATTATTGCATGAGTAGAAACTCATATAAAAATTCTATGAAAATAATAGTTATACCTTAAAAATTATTATCTAATGACCCATTAAGAAATTTGGGCATAGAAAAATAATTCGGACCATGATTTAGAATTTATGTGACTTATTATTGTAAATAGGGAATAAATTGGAGAATCCATTATTTCATGAGCCAAGTGGATTAACAATTGAAATAAAAATTATGGGTAGACTCCAAACAATATGTGGGGATAGTCCATAAAAGGAATTGGATCAATGGACAACTTATGACCCATGGACAAATTCAAGTATGAAAATAGTAAATAAATAACTTACGTATTATCGAAATGGTAGAACTTACGTACCACTATCGTACGTGAGAAAACACATTAGAAAATTCCGTAAAAATTATAAATCAACCTCAAACATTATTCTTAAGAGTTTCATGAAGAGATTCGAGCAACGAAAAATCCGATTGGCCAAATGTACGTTACACGTGACCAAGTTAACCGAATTAGGGAACTAAGTCGGAAAATTGTTAACACGGAAAAATAACCCAACCATAAATTAAATTAATAGGTTGGACAGACTTATAACATTATGTATTAGTGACCCATTAATGAAAATGGGCCAATGGATCACTTTTAGCCTAATAATAAAATGGGAAAATAAAAATACTCAGAAATTCGTACCTGTAAATATGCAATAATTGTGAAGGGCACATTAGGGTTTAAATTAGGGTAATTAGTCATACAAGGTATGTCAAAACTGGATCCAACTCTAAGAGGTGGTTTCCTAAACCTTTGCTACCTCCTTTGGGTGAGAGAATCTCAGATTTTGGAAACTAGAATGCAGAAATTCGCAGCCCTCTTTCCTAGTCCCATTAGGACATGAAGTAGCACCCTAAAACTATAATAACTCTTCACAAAACGTTTGGGGAAGGTTTAGCATCAAGTTAGGGTCGTGTGCAGCAAGTTTGGGGCGCTGGAGGAGAGGAGAAGGCTGGGGAAAAACGTGGTCTTCATCCACCTCGCCCTGTAGCGAACCAGGAACCTGCATGGAGTTCTTTGCGTTCAAAGGTAGGCATTCTTGGGTCAAGATTAAAGAAAAATAATATCATCTTGTAGAGCTTCGAGTCTAGATTCATTTGCTTCTGATTTTACTAATTTTCATGGAGTATCCTTTGTGTATTAGTCGTTCTCCCTAAGTCGCGCACAGTTAGGGCTTTTCCCGTTCTTCTTATTATGCATACAATTTGAGACCGAACTAGACTAAACCATCAACATCAAAGTTCTTCTACCTGTAGTCACGATCATCTTTCATGTTGAACGTTTTGTCTAAAAGTCTTTAGTTAGAGATTTATGAACCCCGTAAGAGAGTCATGCATAATATTGTGTTTTCGGGTTTGCAGATAGCCTTAAGTTCTTCCTGTTTTGAACAAGATTAAAGGTAGAAGTAGGTCAAGCCTCCAACATAAAAGTTCTTTAACTAATTGTCATGGTCATCTTTCATGTTGTTTTATTTAAATATCATTAGTTAGAGAGTTATAAACTTCGTAATAGAGTCATGCAGGATACTGCGTTTTCAGGTTGCATTTAACTTTAAGTTCTTCATGTTTTTCACAAGGACAAAGACCGAATTAGGTAAAACCCCAACATCAAAATTCTTCCACTAGTTGTCCTGGTCATCGTTTATGTTAAACGTTTTGTTCAAATATCATTAGATCTCATGTTACAAGCCTAACATGTAAGTCACAACGAAGTCATGCATGTTTAGGGCTTTTTTTACGTTCTTCCTGTATTGCATGCAATTAGAGATGGATTCAGACCCAGACCACAACACAAAAGTTCTTCCAATAAATGTCCTCGAGATTTTCTATGTTGAGTGTTTTGTCTAAAGGTCAGCATATAGAGAGATATAGGCGTTTCATGAATATCACCCCTGTGTCAAAACATGGTAAGTCTGAACCAAGAGCATGTCAGATCCCGGTCGGACTCAGGCACAGACCCTGTGAACGCGACGGCCCGATATGTTGCGTTCTGAGGTCGGGTCGCGGCAGTACCTCTGTGGCATTCTGGTCGCGACAGTACCCCTGTCGCGTTCTGCCTGCCTGATCTGACGACCCCGTCGCGATCCTTGCAAGACCACGTCGCGATCTCAGTTTTGGGCCTGAAAATCAGTCTTTTGCAAGTCTTGTTGTACCACCATAATTCCCACATCATGTTGACGATCTTAACTACATAAAAACAAAGTTGTAAGTATTAATTGTATTTTAATCTAATAAAAGTCAATCACTTGATCTTTCATATCCTTGATTTCATGACACATACACACACGTTGAACCATCCAAACATGGCTTAAATTGTATGAATATGACACATAACATATCTGGTAATTATTGCAATTGATTACCTTACTTTAACAAGTACTCGTTTATGATTCGTGCGATGTTTTAGAACACCGATCTCGACGCTCCACTGTTCTAGAATTCCTCTAGAACGTCAAGCACTTGTTTCTATATTAACACACTTTCTTGACTTGGACGAACTCTCCATCGGATACTCCTTCCGTCGGACCAGTGAATCCTTGTGCAAGGCCTCCGTAAGTCTCCTCTGATCATGGATTCCCACATGGTCGACGAGCCGGTTGTACCCTAATACCTATGATACACTCTAGGGATCAGTAAGATCCAAACGGCCTTAGATTGTTCTCTCGCTCTTATCTTGAATCAAGCCGGACCTCTGGACCTGTGCTTAATGAGGCCAGCGGAAAGATCGTGAGTTCCACCTGACTGCCAATACCTTACGCGCGTGTTGTGCAACTGTTACCATCACTCGTTACTCGACGTTTCATGTGCAATGACCATAAGATCTCATCTATGTTATACTCGCTCGTCTACTCATATTCACATTCACTCTACTATCCCGTCTCTCTCGTCTATTCATCTAGCACTCTCTTGTTACCCTTTAAGCTGTGTGGCTCCTATCGTTTGTGCTATTTCGTGACTGTCTAGCGCTATAATATGGGTCTTGTGACTCTACTGTATCAAATGCATACTGTGCAGGGCACGGAGAGTGTCCGAGGGGCTCCAATGTAGTCCTGGGGGCAGAGAGCCACCCGAAAATACCTGCAGGTGCTATTGACGGTGTTCTGCATTGCACCGGTTCTGTCTATACTATCTTGGTTAGACATCTCACTACTATCCTTTTAGTCTGAGGAGTTCAGACGTACTGTGATATTACTGTGCTATCACAAACTATTATACATTAGTCTGAGGAGTTCAGACGTAATGTACTATCGTGAAACAGCTACTGTCCCAAAGTGACTATTGTCGTACTCTACCAGTGCACCGTTGTGCAACCCTACACGCTATCTTGTTACACGCTACCTTGTTACACGCTATCTCGTTACACGCTATCTCACCATACGCTCTACTTGCTCTACTTGATACTCGCTATCTTGAGTTACTGTGTGCTATCGCGACTTGATCACATTCAAAGTGCAATTTACTCTTTACATGACCATCTACTATCATCTCTTCTTGCTATACATGTCTCTTGCTATTCTGGACAATATCGTTACTTGCTATTATTGTTATCATTTTCTATCGTGACTTGACTTTAGTCATCGTGCTATTTGAACCATGTTACTTGTGCTGTTACTTTCTCGACTTTACATGACTCACTCTATCATTAGTTACTCTGCCTTTAATGCATTAATTACTTAAAGCATGCTTGACTCATGAGATTTAAGTCCTACTGGGCGTTATCGCTCACCCTTCGTTATTTGTTATTGTGTCTCAGGTAAGTCGGACAATGACGTTATACGTACCAATGGGACAAGACCAGAGTGATGAGTGACCTGGAGTCAAATAATGAAGTTACCCTAGCACAATTGGAGTCTAGTAGTTGTTGCTTTAGATTTCCTTTCAATGTAATGATGTCATTGAGCCCTATGTATTGGCTCCGAATTAGTGGTTGTAATAGTCTTAGTGATTTTATAATGAAACGAAGAGTTATTTCAACTATTGTTCATTAGATGCTCTGATGTTTGTGAAAGTATGCGCAATTGTTGTTACCATACTCGTTGTTCGCGTCTCCCTCCGATTTATTCCGTTGCTAAATTGGAGGGGTGTGACACTGTACCATCTACGTCTGTAGGTGTATCAAGTGCCAACTCCATGCCGATAAGATCCATGCCCCTTCCTCCTCACTACATCTGCTCTCCACACCATGGCCATTCTCCATGTGGGCTTTCGACATTGTCGGCCCTCTTGGTGACTCTAATGCTCAAACCAAACAAAAGTCATTTATCCTAACTGCGACTGAGTATTACACCAAGTGGGCAGAAGCTGAAGCCTTCACAGAAATCAAAGCATCCACGGTGTGCCGCTTCATCATGAGAAACATCATCTCGCGGTTCGGAGTGCCAAGCAGCATCGTCACGGACAATGGGCCTCAATTCATCGCACAAGAGCTCCAGGACCTCTGTAAGAAATACAACATCACGCTGCATCATTCATCGCCGTATTACCCACAAGGCAATGGCCAAGCTGAAGCAACTAACAAAACCCTTCTTAAAATCTTGAAGAAAACCTGTGAGTCGCATAAATTCACCGACTGGCCGGAAAAGCTAATAGAGGCTCTATGGGCCTACCGTACCTCCGTCTGCACTCCCACGGGGCAAACCCCATACGCTCTCACTTATGGAATGGAGGTGGTAGTTCCATATGAGATCCTAATTCCTTCACTAAGAGTCCAACTAGACAATTGGAACTCTTAGATGAAAGGCGGCTTATGGCAGCCGACCATGTGCTTTCCTATCAAAGGCGAATCTCAAGGTCTTTTCAAAAGAAGGTAATTGAACGAAAATTCTAAGAGGGTGATATGGTCTTGAAACACATCTTTATCAAACCCGGAGGTCCTAGGTCCAAACTGCAACCTAATTGGGAGGGTCCGTACGTTGTGAGGGAAGTGTACCCCGGAAATGCTTACCGCTTAACTAATGCCGAGGGCGTCGAACTGTCACATCCGTGGAATGGGTTGTACCTCAAATGTTTCTATCCTTAGGCCTATAGGTGTGAGGCCACAACACCTAGATCGGGGAGTAGCCCCGTGTTGGGAGTCCAAGATACCTCTCTAATCGCCAAGGGTTGCTCCAAGTTAGGATTAACACACACGCACACGGCAAGCTCGGATAACTACACTTGGTAGATGCTGCAACTTTGCAGGCTCTACTCTAGCGATGCATCGGTCATTCTCTCCTAATCGGTCGAAGTGTAGGGGCAAAGGGTTTGTAAAGGCGAGGTCACCAACCTACAGCATACCTCGACGAGAGGAAGCCTCAAACAGGGACGGTCAAAATAACAAAGGGGCAAAGAAGCAAAGAAACAAAAAAAAAAGGAAGATCCATAGCACAACAGGGGCATGGCAAAGAGTGGCAAAGTCCCCGCGGGACACTAATGAGCCCGGTCGTACGCATGCCCCAAAAGCAAGGCAAGTCCATAGCAAAAGACCATAAAGTCCCTCCACAACAGACCCAATCTCCGAAGGGTATGCTGTAGGAAGTAGCCGAACCCAACATCCCTATTCCTACAGAAGACTTTCCTAAAATGATCTTCCATTTCCCCCTATAAGGCCGAATCACCTCTTGGGTAGGGCTTAATTAGTCGCGACCTTCGACTAAGGGTAGTTTTCCGAGGCGTTGTCACCCCTTACGCACGTCCTGACTTAGAAAAGCTCTGTGGTGAGAAACGGAGGTGATCGAGATTCCTAACCAGCGGCTCGAGTCAGTTTAAGTGTTGTGTCCCGAAGATGCGAGTACCTTCCGTCTCGCGTGTCTTATTTTAGGAAGGGCTAACGCCAGCTTTAGGCGCTAACAAAAAACTCCAAAAAATCAAATATTTCCAAAACTCCAAAAAAATCAAATATTTTCAAAACTCAAAAAAAAATCAAATAATTCCAAACTCCAAAAAAATCAGATATTTCCAAAACTAAAAAAATCAAATATTTCAAAATAAAATAAAAAATAAAATAAAACTAAAAAAATCAAATATTTCAAAAAAAAAACAAATATTTCCAAAACCCTAAAAATCAGATATTCCAAAAACCTCAAAACATTAAATGATGTTTTCAAAATTCCAAGCCGTTTGCATACATGCATTTCATTTGACTATTCGCATCTCTCGCCTATCTAATAAGGCTTATCCCCTTGACTAATTATCAAGGTCGGTCATTCGTCGCATTTTAAGGCAAGGGGCTAAGCCTACGAGCGGATCTAACTTGTTTCGTGGTTGTCTAAGTGTGCAGGACGGAAAAGAAAGCGGCACTCATATCTCACTCGTCACTCTCACTCACTCACAAACCATAAATCATAAAAGGTTCCATTCCATTCATATCATGTACACCATCATGACAAAAAGAAAGGGGCAAACAAAGAGTACAAGCCCTCAACCGCTCTCCCATGTACCCTCAGGCGGGCGTGGAGACGGAGGGGCCATCGCCCTCGGCCCGGTCTCGCTCCCCTCCGGCGCTCTCTCACGCCATCGTCGCTCCTCCTCCTCGTTCCTCCGCCGTCCGGAGGAACCCGTCAGATAGTGTCTAGCGGACCCGCTCGGGATACCGCTCCTGCTAGTCACCGATCGGCTGCGTCCGACCAAGGCTAGGGCCCTCTCCAGACCCTTCATCTCGGATCGCAGCATGTCGCTGTGATGCCTCTCCTCCCCTAGCTGGGTGCGGAGGTCCCCGGCCTCGGCGCGCAGTCGCGCCGCCTCCTCCGCCTCCTGGCGCCAGCGTGCCGCCTCCGCCACCTCCTGCTGCCAGTGTACCTCCACCTCTGCCTCCTGGCGCCACCGCGCCACCTCCGCTGCCTCGGGGCGTAGGCGTAGCTCCACCATCTCCGCCTCCAGTGTGGTCGTCCGTGCTAGGGCGGTCCTCAGCTCCTGCTCCTGCAATATCAAACATCTTGTCAAAACTCACAAAAGAACAAGGGCCCAGGGGCATCTAGTAGGAAACTTACCCGCTCCTGCAGCTGGGCGAGAGCATCCTCCGCCCGGGTCACCGCCGAGGCCAGCTGGCCCTCCAACACGGAGTGGCCGGGATCCTCTCGGGAAGAGGAGGCACCTCGCACCATCTGCTGGGCCCTGTCCAACTCTGCCCACTACAATGAGAACATCAAAGGTTAGTCAACCACAACTAGAAACAGAAGGGTAGGGTGCAAAGTACTTACCAGCTGGTCCACCACTGCCTGAAGATCGTCCCGCTGTTGGATATTAGAGTGAAGGACGCCCTCGAGTGAGGAGATCTGTCCCTCGGGGTCAAGCTTCAAGCACAAGCCAAGTCAGTCACACAATCAACTAAGAACTCAAAGCAGACTGAAAGCAGTAGAAACTCACCGGTCGCCGGGTCCCCTTGTACACCTGGGCCCCATACCTCCGGGCATAAGCCCGAAAGTAGTCCTCATCGCTGGTAGCCTCGGAGACCACCTCCTTCCCTCGCCGCTCCCAGTCATCCAGCTGCTCCCGGACCCGGACCGTCCAGTCTATGACCTGCTGGATCCCTCGAAAGCTCCGGCCTGGCCGCTCCCAAGCCCTCTGTCGGGTCGGGAACTCCACCACCGCCTGGTGGAGTCCCAGAGTGCGCGCCACTAGCCAGTGGTGGAGCGGGACCACCGTGTTAAAGCAGTGAAGCCAAATGTCCCTACCGAAGTAGGGACGACCCCGCTCCACCCACGGCTGGGTGGCGTCGTCCTCCCCGACGTAGGGAGTCCATCGTACCTGTGCACCACGAACAAAGACCCGTCAGTCAACTGTCAGAATAAGCAAAGCAAGGAAAATGGATAAAGTTAGAACTACTCACATGGCCGAACGAGATGGTATCCAGGATGTCGTGGATCAAGGTCACCTGTCGCCGCAGGGACCGCTCGTCGCGGCAAAATCGCCAGCGCTGCAGGAGAGGTATAGCGCTGCGTCGCCTCGCCACCCCGCGACCCAAGGAGGGGAGGTGGTAGTATTCCCACACCTGCAAAAGTAACACAAGTCAGTACCACAGTTAATCCAGTTAATAAGCAGGAGAGGTAGCAAAAGGTAAGGGTAGAAACGTGCCTGTAGCAGTGGGAAGAACCCCGCGACACCTGTCTCCCTACTAGAGGTGCCCAAGCTGTCAAAGAGGTGGGCCAGGAGGGCCGCACCCCATGTGTAGGTGCCCACAGTGGACAGATCCTCCAGAAAGGGCAGGCATCGGCAGCCGACTGGGTCCCCTCTGGTCCCATGGATCAGCTTCCCGATCACGAGGGTCAGGAATCGCCGCAAGTCCCTGTCCGCTGCGTCTCCCTCCTCCTTCGCCAGCACCGCTCTGGCATCCTCCGTCAGCCGGGCCATGTAATCTGCCTGGCTCTCCCCCGTCTGATGGCGCGCACTCGCCACCCCCAAACTCGCCTGCAGCGTTGTCCGATGCACTAGCGAAGATCTCTTGCCCCTCACCTTCAAACCAAGCAACCACTCCACTGGCTCCTGATAACTGGTGTAAGTGGTCCCGGTCACCGCCTGGCCGCCCACGCGTAGGCCGGTGATCCGTACCACGTCCTCTAACGTGGGGATCATGTGTCCCCACGGAAAGAGGAAAGCGTGGCACTCTGGGTCCCACCTCTCCTTTAGCGCCTGGATAAGTGCTACGTCCGGCGTCAGCTCCTCCAACCGCAAGAAGGGTCCGAAACCCATCCCCTCTAGTCGGCGTACCTGGAAGTCCGGTAAGCCGTCATAAATCGCTCGGATCACTGCCCATCCGAGCCGGGATCTTAGCTCACTCAGCAAAACAAACGTCAAAAGGATCAGAAGTTAGTAATGAAAGCCAGCAAACCACTCTCTGTTTTGATAAGGCGACAAGGGGTCTGTCGCCTTCTGAAGGCGATAGCACCCTTGTCGCATTAATCATGTTGGTCGCGACACCCACCCTGTCGCCTTCTGAAAGGCGACAGGAGGGTTGTCGCCTTCCCTCTGGTAAGGCGACAGGCCCCCTATCGTATTACCAGGGCCGCCCCGAAACGGAGTTTTCCCGCTTTCCGGTCATTCCCATTGGGCGAATCGCCCTACATTGGGGTGCTCCGCACCCCCATATCTTGCATTCAAGGTTTAGAGTTCGAGATCCTACCTTCTTGGGCCCAACGGGCTCGTCATCGTTCCCCGCCGCCGGCATAGTCTCCTCCTCCATGGGCATGACCGGAGGGGCTTCCGGGGTCTCCGTCAACGGTCCCTCACCCGGTTGTCGCCGCCGGATGGTCTTCTTGCGACGCCGACCACTACCGTCGCCACCTTGGCCCTCTCGGTGCTCACCCTCCATCGCCGGTTGTCAAAGCAAGGAGAAGGGGGGGGGAAGGAGAGAGAAAGAGAAATAGAGGAGAGGGGGGGGGATCGTCGCCGACGATCACCGGAGGAAGGGAAATTGTCGAAAGGAAAAGGGAAATCGCCGGAGAGAAGGATGGAGGAAAGTTTTGAAAGGGGGAAGGAGAGAAGGGCACTCGGCCTGAATTCAAACTGCCCTGGGACCTGTGAACGTGACAAGGGCTGTGTCGCCTTCTGGTCAGGTGGCGACAACGCCCATGTCGCCTTCACTTTTCTGGTCGCGACCATTGACCTGTCGCCTTCTGAGTAGCGACATACCCTACGTCGCCTTCTCAAGCCAGTGCACTAAGCCTCTAAAAGAAAACAATTCTCATTGAAAAAATCCAATGCTCCGCGAAGTGCCGCCACACCCAAAGCAAAGTGCTCCACCGGTAGGGTAATGAAGTAGAGGCGCCATGCACCCCTCGTCCTCTTGTTCGCCGTCCTGCATAAAACCTTGTCGGAAAACTTGGCCGCGCCGCCAATAAAATTCAAAGGATGGCACCCGAAGATCCGACTGTCGGTGGTGAGGATATCAACATGCTTAAATTTTATCCTCACACCTAACCAACACTCTAGAAGGATCATGGAGCCATAAAGGAAACCCCCTGTGGAAGCCGAAGTGAGACCCGACTAAAGATACACCAAGACGGCGTGAGAGAGTGAAAGTCCCCGCCATACCCCACTTATGGCACTCAAGCTAGCATAGTCTATGAGGTGATCCCCGGACGGGAAAAGCACCACCCCACACAAGAATATGGCCACGGCCTTTGCAATCTCCCGGTGGTCCATATTCTTGTTCTTGCACTGGGATATGACCCACTTAGACAATGGGACTAAGTGTATGAATTGTGGGCTAATCATGGTATGAACATCCCCCGGATCGGTCATGAACTCCCCTAGAATGAACTTCGGGTTAATGGGCTCGATGGTATAGCTTATACTTTGCCTGTCCCCCGGCTTGGTTTTAGGGAGAGCAAGAAAGGCTTTGACCTCCTCTAGAAGGACGGTCGCCTCAAACTTTGGAAAAATGAATGTATGGGTTTGTGGATGCCACAATTCTATCAAGGCCGTGATGCTATGCCAATCAAATGAGATCTTGTGGTAGTTATGGGCCGCTATCAACACCCCACCTAAACCCCACTCTCTCCAGAACCTAATGACAAACATGGGTAGAGATTTGATCATCGGGGCAATCCAATTGAGCTTTGAGTAGCGGCGGGATCCCGGGAAGAGCTAAGAGAGAAGAAAAAGGGAAAAGAGAGGGGAGGAAGGAGAAGAACAAAAATTAAAGAACAAATTCGTAGCTCAAAATGCATGAAAATTGAAAACACCAAAACTCACCTCCCTCACTTCCTTGCATCGGCTCAAGTGGTTGGGGACGTCCGTCACCCTCATAAGCGCTTTATACATTGTCCGAGCGCGCTTCGGACCTTCATAAGCCGTCTCCCCATCCATGGAAGCAAAAGGGGCTCTCTTCATGGCCATGAGAGCTTGCAAAGCTTGAAGAAAAGAAGAGAGAAGAGAGAGCTACGAATTTGGCCTCTCACCCCCTTATTTATAGAGCTATAGCACTCCTATTTCTGCTAGGAGAGGTAGGGGAGACCATTAGGAGTGGAAGTTTGAGTGGAAGGCAATTAGAGTCCAAATAGGAGTCAAGTCCAAGTCCCATACTGAAAGATTTTGAGCTCGGGCTGAGGAACCTGTGAAAGCGACATATCGACCCATCGCCTTCAAGGTGCCGACGTGGTGCCCGTCACCTTCTTCAGACAAGGGTCGCGACATACCCTATGTCGCCTTCTGATTCATTTTACACTGTCATGATGATTTCTCTATGATTACTCAGAATGCTCGCACGCATGCTTTGATGTCACATTTAATTGTATTGAATCAGAAAATGCAGGAAAATCCATAAAAATCCAGAAAATTCAAAAATCAAAAGAGACATCCGTTCGGTAAGTCAGGTAAGTATCTCTAACCCTAATCCCTTCGCATTACTAGATGATAGCTACACTACTATATTAGCTCAAGGACCGGCTGGTTCCCAGTGTGTTCCAGGATCTGAGTTCCCCTTCATCAAAAACAAGGATGATCTAGGTGCACGCTGCTAATCGCTGGATAGGCCGTTGGGTGATATGACTCGGGGACTATGGATTCTATCGCACGTCGGGGATGCGGAGTGTCTTAACCCTTGCTTATATTGTCTAACAATATTATCCTTGAATACTTGTTATTTTCTCTCCTTCTTTGCATTCGTTTTTATGATTTCTTTTCATTTTTAGCCCAGCATGCATCATGTAGGAATTTTGAGCTTCATGAATCATGATTTGTCAAAGTCAGCTTCCCAATGATGTTCCAACACAGATCCTCATTTCCAGACAAGAATTCCACTCCGAATTTGAAAGTTTTCCTCGAGCTTGTGCTCGGTCCAGTTTGCCAGTATGGTTCCTATGTAGGATTCCTCTCATCCCCATTCACTATGACAGTCATTCCTTTATCCCCGATCCGCTCATTAGTCGTGACCCGCTCGAAGGCCAGAGTCGAATCGACCCGCCGGGCAGCACCTATCCTCTAATGAACGAAACTTGCACGCTAAAAATAGCCAGGGTACCTCTTGAATCAGGAGGTTGATCATTCTTTTCTTTTTATTTTTATTCGTCCCAAATAGGAACCATCCTCGCACTCTGTTCCCAGCCATGATCAAGGTCATCCGGATAATTCTCGCTGCTTATTCGTCCAGAATGGGTGTCTCTTTACCTTGATGCCCGCTTTTCAGCTCATTCTATTTCATTCCGCTTCATCGCCGTTTCTCGCCACTTTCGCTCCATCACCGCTCCACTCCCTTGCAAAGCAGGCATCAAGGAGGGGCAATCTGTAGACACCCATTTCTGACCCATAAGTCGAGCAAAATCCTTTGTCGTATTATTGATGCCCTACGTTGGCTCATCATCGTCAAGCTGGCTTTCTCCGATCATGACATCATTTCCATTAGTTTATCGCCTTGGAGGAACCTTCCTGGTCAAATCAATCTCTCTCACTATAGCTCTCTAAGTTAAAAGTCCGACGTTTCAATCCCGAAGGCTGTGCATGGTTGATTGGACACATTACATGCCAAAATGCAGAAAAGACCAAAAGGCGACAGGCCCTAGGTCGCCTTCCTGAAAACAACAGCCCCTATGTGGCCATCATAATTCCATATTTTAAATCCTCAGAAAATTGAAAATGACTTAAGTCACCTTCCATATGAGGAAGGCGACATATCGAGCAGTCGCATTCAGGAAGGCGACACTTAGGGCGTCGCATTCTGGACTTTAATAGGAAACTCAATCCGAAGTCAACCTGGACACATGCTATTGATGGAAATTGCATGTTTTGGACATCCAAATCACGTCCAAATCCTCTCAAATTCGGAGGAGACCTTCCTAACATGTCTCTTTCCAAGTTCCAATAGCCCTTGCACAGCCATACTTAACCAAAGTCGGACTACTTCCCATTATTCCTCTCAGACCCGAGTTGGGAATAATCACCCATAAGTACCTCGTCTCTGCATCTTTTTGGGCAAGGCCGGAGTCATTAGTTCACTGAGCAAGAGAGCTTCACCTTCCACAAAGAGAGTTCTCCCTCTAGACGATCAGCAAGAGCCCTCCAGGGCGTTTTCCCAGTGGCTACACAATCTCTTCTTCCCTCTTCTCTTTATTTCATTGATTTCATGCATGCATAGCTTCGTTTTCTTTCTAGCTTAGCATTAGATCACGACACACACACACCCTTTCTTAACACCCACAGGGGTTAAAAACCCCAATCTCGTGAGTTCCCCCCATAATAGCTCATGTTCATATGCTTTTCGTTGAATAGATTTCATACACATGAATTCTAATGGGTTTCTTGTTTGTTTAAATCACTTTGGCAGGTGTTTAAAGGTCAGAGCAAGGTGAGGCTGTTGCCCCTCGGTCGGCTGAGGAGTAGGAAGATGAAGAACCCACATCTCCATCCCCTGAAGAGGAAGGCGACGACTACTGTGTCGCGATCAAGAAGGCGCCATTGCCTACGTCGCGTTCACATGAAAGCATAGCGACGCCCATCCTATCGCGTTATCATGTACGCCTTCCCCTTCACTTTTCCTTTCCAAGGTAGTCAGCCCTCCATCTAAACATCAAAAGGCGACTGCATTGGTGGCGATCACAGTCAGTTCCTAATCCCTACTTATTCACATCTATCAAAAGGGGATACAAATCCCGTGATTACAGGTACATCGCGATCTGGGTTTGTTTTGCAATAAACCCCCTGTGTCAGCAATGCTTGATTATCTACAGTGATTGTACTCTTGTTTAACAGTCATACACACAGAAAATAACACTTGTTATAATTTGAATATTTATGTATGATTAAAATACATGCACATGATCTTTTTTGTCTAAAATTTCATGACACTTACACACACTTTGAACCATCCAATTATGGCATAATTTGGCATGAAACTATTTCATAATACATCTGGTAATTTATGTAATTAAATTACCCTATACTTGTCTATCGTTTCTCGTGATGTTTTGGGAAGACCGATATCGACGCTCCACTGTTCTAGAATTACTCTAGAACGTTGAGCACTTGTTTCTATATACACACTCTCTGTTGACTTGGAGGAACTCTCCGTTAGAAACTCCTTCTGTCGGACTAGTAAGTCTTTGTTCAAGGCCTCCGTAAGTCTCCTCTGTCCATGGATTCCCACATGGTCGACGAGCCGGTTGTACCCTAACACCTATTACACCCTTTAGGGATCTATATGATCCAACCGGCTATTAGAAGTTCACTCTCATCTTGAATCACGCCGGACCTCTGGACTTGTGCTTAACATGCCCAGTGGTAAGGTCGTGAGGTCCGCCTGACTGCCAACACCAAGTGCGCGTGTTGTGCCACTGTTACTATCGCCTGTTTACTCGACGCGTTACGTGCAATGTCCACTAGCTCTCATCTATACTCTACTCACTCATCTATTCACGTTCACTCTACTATCTCATCTATTCATCTAGTTCTCTCGTCTACTTCTTGGTACTCTATATCGGCCATTGACTGATTATGTAAAGATAAACAATATAACTAATGCCTGGCAATAAATAAAGGGCCCGATCTAGTCCTAGGATGTGCGCCCAAAAGTGCTAGTGCCTATGGGAGTTAAATGATCCGAGTGTTTGGCATTACACTCAAGTGCTATCTATCGTGACTATCTATATGACAATCAAAAGTGCTATGTTCTCTCGTTGTCCATTGACAACAAAGTGCTACCTATCGTGACTATCTATATGACAATCAAAAGTTCTATGTTCTCTCGTTGTCCATTGGCAACAAAGTGCTATGGTATACTCGTTGTGCTATGCTATACTCATTGTGCTATTTGTACCATGGCCATCTTGCTATACTTGACATTGTGCTATCTTGCTATTATTGTGCTATTCCCGACACTTGTGCTATTCTTGGAAAGTCTATATTTGGAAAGTCTTACTATTTCGTTCAGGTACTGTCCTACTATATTTTACTTGACACTCTCTCTCGCTCTATCATTAGTTACTCTACCTTTAAATGCATTAATTACATAATGCCTGCTTGAGCCCAAGATTTAAGTCCTACTGGGCGATGTTCGCTCACCCTGCGTTATTTGTCGTTGTGTTCTCAGGTAAGAGCGAGGATGAACCATACACTCAGGAGGACGGGAACGACCTGGAGTGATTTCATGAGTACCCTAGTGTCCTATTGCTATGTTTAGCATTGTAGTAGTTAGGTTTGAAGCTTAGTCTTTTGCTTTATTCCATTGTAATTGGGCCCCATAGATTGGCTCTGATATTAGTGGTTGTAACTAGACATCGGAAAGTTATTAATGAAATGAATTCGCTTTAGTATTATTCACTATGCAATGGTTTGATGTCTAGCATTTGCTCTATACCCTTTTCTTGCAACTGCCTCGCGTTCCGATATTCCGCGTCGGGGCGTGACAGTTACAATCCATGAGCTGGAGGAGGAGGTAAGACACCAAACACTACCTTTCTGCACATGTTTTGACTTTTCCTGACATATTTTCTCATTTATGTGCAGCGACAGAGAGTGGGGGCGTCCTTCCAGATAGATGGATAGTCTGTGTCTGGACCTGGTGAGGATGGAGGGTCGCTTGCTCGAGGCAAGGGAGAGGGAGGGCCAAGCGGAGAGGGCCCGAGCCAAGGCCGTCGCGGAACTAGAGTTTTTGAAGAGCCAGGTGCTGAAGAAGCACCGGGAGTAGCAACGACAAGCTCGGCCAGAGACGCCAGTGAGGTCACGGTCGGTCTTTGGGTCCCTTGACGATTTCCTATCCCCATGCGACCCATTAGTAGGGCGATGACGAGGACCACGGCCAGAGGCATCGACGGCGATGAGACCGCCTCTCCCAGACCGACGACAAGAGAGAGAGGAGGAGGAGGTGAGTAGCTCGCGTAGGCAGAGGCCTAGCGAGGGAGAGAGGAGAGAGAAGTGAGGGAGGCTCCCTATGTACCACCAGGGGTATGCCCCTGTCATGCTATGTATAGAACTTGATCCCTTATAGTGGATTTTTTTGTATTTTGTTCATCGAATGTGTGTTTGAATGGTGTGCTGATATTTGTTCCTACATCCACAACACTTAAAGGAAAAAAAGTTAGTGTAGATCTATTTTTAACCCCTTGCCTAAAAGATATACCTTTCTTGAGACTGTTGCCTAGCTAGCAAGCCCAGGGGGGGGGGGTGAATGGGATTCTTAAAATTTGACTGCCTAATCCTGTTCACAAAAACGTTTACACAAAACACACTTCGATGACTGTTAGTGTTAGTAAAAGAGGATAGCAAACACAAGGCAATCAAACACAGGACACAAGAAATTTATCCTGGTTCGGAGCTCCTCTCCACAGGAGTCCTACGTCCAGTCCCTGAGCAACAACTCAGGATTTCACTACCCAAGGATACAGTCCCCCTCAAGGACACTTACACACCCAGCCACAGTTGGTCTTCTCTTCACAACCCGAAGAGGAATTACAACGTCATGGATCCCACCAGGTCTTCCTTCTACACGAAGGGAATAACACCCTGGAATGCCCAGGTTTTCCTTCACACGAAGGAAACAACACCCTGGAACCCCCAGGTCTTCCTTCAACACGAAGGGAAAATACACAGGAGTGTATTCAAGGGATGATACGCCCCTAGATCAAGCTTAAAGACCAACGCTCGATCTGAAGCAATGACTGAGAGGGAACGTTCAGTACACAGAAGCTCTCAAGGTTCTACTCTAAACATGGAGAGCTAAGAGCTTGAACAATGGTGAGTGAGTCTTGAGCTCTTCAGATGCTCGCAGAAAGCTTGTAAAATATTGTTGTAAGCATTGTTGTTGTTTCTGGAGCTTCAGTCTTCTATATATGTCTTTCATTTGAAAATTGAACGTTAAAGTATCCGTTGTCTCTAAGCTCTGGTGTACGTTAGACTGCATGGCGTAGTGGAGCTTGTAGTTCAACAGTCTTTAGCTTTCCATGCACGCAAAAAGAGAGAGGATCTTGTTTGATGTCCTTTATCTTTCATATTGTCCAATGTTGTATTAAGGTGTGCTGTCAGAGACCTGCACTCATTAAATGCTAAAACAATAGACAACTAGGCTGTCTCTTGTTGTCAGTCAACGTTTAGAATGATTTTATATAGAAATAGAAGTTCCATTCTGTTCTTCTAAAAAGATGTTTCTAATATAAGCATAAGAGTAGAAGATATCTGTGCATACATTGTAGTGATATGTTCAGTCGTAATAAATGCATGGATGTGAGAGAAACACGATGGAAGACTTTGACTTTTCAAACTATCTGAGAATAGGTTTGAATATCAAGTCGTTATACACTATGAAATGGATATGATCATGACTTACGAAATTGTTGTGTTGATGAGTCGTTATTCATGTGAATCATTATACATTCATAAGCTAGTCGATGTATACACAAATTGTAACTCATTAATAACCGAATCGTTGTAGAGACAAATCGTTATGATAGTGTCAGCAAATCGTTATGACCAAATCGTTGTTTCACTTATGGAGTCGATATAGTGATCGAATCATTGTTTAATGTATCGAATCATTACAGTGACCAAGTCGTTATGTAACATAATGAATCGTTACAGTGACTGAGTCACTGTGTAACTTATCGAATCGTTATGAGACTTAACGAGTCGTTGTGAAACCGAAATCATTGTGAGAGCAAATCGTTGTTCTCACTTAAGAAATTGTTGTGAGAACAAATCGTTGTTCTCACTTAAAAAATCGATGCGATAACCAAATCGTCATGAGCTCGGAATCGATGTGAACACTTATCGAATCGTGCTGAGAGCAAATCGTTGCGATCTCATAGCGAATCGTTATGAGGCAAATCATTGTGATCCCTTAGCGAATCGTTATGAGAGGCAAATCGTTGTGATCTCTTAGCGAATCGTTATGAGAGGCAAATCGTTGCGATCTCTTAGCGAATCGTTATGAGAGGTAAATCGTTGTGATCCCGAAATCGATAAGATACTTATGAAATCATTATAATATCCAAATAGGTAAAACACATAAAGTCGTTATGAAAGTAAGAAATCGTTATGAAAGTGAAGAAATCATTATGACTCTACTGAAATCGTTACATTTCACAGGGAGTCAATGTGTACTTAGAAAAATTATATGCCCTGAACTTTAAATTGCTAGTATGATGAATACTTACCAGTTTAGCTTGTTTTTCTTTGTTAGATTTCCTGTGCTCAAATCTCATAGAAAATATGTTAGAGATGCACATTGTCTTAGTTTTGTTAATCACCAAAATAGATATGTAATTCATTTAAATTACATGGGGAAAATCTGATCATCAATCTCCCCCTTTTTGGTGATGACAAAACGTAGTAATACTCAGAGATATTCTGAAATCAAATTAAGTAACAATTGCGGAATTATGATAAGAAATGTATTTCAGAAATGCTATATTTCTCCCCCTTTTTGTCATTAAGCAAAAAGATAAAACACTGAGACAAAGAAAGAGAGAAAAGATAATGAGAAAACAAGAGAATGAGTTCAATGATCTTGAGGAGGTACAGGAAGATAGACGGCAGGAGAAAGAAGAGAGGCAAACCAGGAAATAATTTCCCAAGCCTTAATCTCCTGGTCTTCAAAAAATTGTAGAAAAATGCCAGGTTCTATGGAATAAGATGCACCCATGTTAGGAATCAAACGCTTGATGTATAGCTGCCTCTGATCTTCTAAGAAGAGCACACACTCATCCTTATCAAGAGTGAATCTAAAATAACTGCTCTTTCCAAAACTGGCACGCTGAAGGAATTGGTCAATGAAGACAAGATAGAAGATGTTATTGTCCTTAAGTTCCTTCTTCAAGGAGATAAATAATTTGTAGTGCTCGACCCATTGAAGGTAAGGGTCCTGAACTAAATTGATAGAGTTCATGTCCAAAAAGGCTTCAACTGTAAGAGTAGGTTTGCCTTCTTTGAACAAGGAGCTATTTGTTGAGTCCAACTGAAGGGCAGACTGATTATAGTGCTTTACCCAGTCGCTGAGAGAAAGCCTTTCACACTCAGAAAGTAGAGGGGCAAGAACTTCAGATGATATGCACCCCTGATGGAATTCTTTATAAAGGAAACGAGAGAAGGAGGAGAGGCAACCCTGCTGAGCAGAGATTCTTCCCATAATTCGAGCAAATCATTCAAAAATGATTGGACCAACTGAGGAGTCCATGACCAAAGAATGCAACTTGGGAAGAAAGACTATTTCTGGTATTTTCAAAGTTGCAAAATCTACCTTGAAGGAGCGATTGACATGATTCTCAATCTTGACCAAAGAAATGGCTTTCTGAAACTGACCCAACTGAACTTCAAGTAGCTTGTGGAGATATCGATAGTCATTAAAAAGCTGGAAGTAGGGAGTGAGTCTTACTTCTGTGAGAATAGTGGGTCCCTAAATGGCTTGATGATGGATCACAAACCATTCAGATAAGGTAAGGGGATGATCCCTGGGTGGAAACTGATCTGACTTCGCAAGCAAAAATTTTCTGTAGAGAGCCTTGTACACCTTAGCCCATTGTTCTTCAGTCTTGCACTCAGCCATTTGGAAAATTTTGGACTGATCGGCTTTAGAGATATGATAATAGGGAAGAACAGCATGAAGATGATCAGTGAGATTGAGATGAGGAAGTCCACAAAGGGTGGCAAGAATGCATTTCTGGAGATATTCTTTATAGATTGGTTTCCTCTTATTTTCAACAGTGAGGGAAAACCAAAGAGGAGGAAATTTTGGTTCAGAAGGAAAAGCAAGAGAGGTGGAAATTTTCCTCTTTTTAGAGACAGGACTGTGAGAATTATTCCTGTGGACATGATTGGCAAGTGCTAAGATTGAGGTTAGAGTTTTGCGTTCAAGTTCATCCTCAAATTTATTGGAAAATGCACTAGCAAATTGTGCACTTTCAGAAATAAAAGCAATAAAGGAAGGAGGAGGTTGAGGATGAAGGAATGATGAACTAGTATGAGTAGGAATGGTGGATGGTTCAGAAGATGGAGGACCAGATGAAGATGAAGGTCTAGCTGATGATGAGGCTGGAGGATCTTCAATGATAGGAGGAGGAAGAAAAATGGAAGAGGAGGTGGTAGGTGATGAAATGGATTGAGAGGGAAAGGGAGTGGGAGAAGAGATGGTGTGAGGCATAGGCTGTTTGATGGTGATGGGTGCTGGAGGTGCTGTGGAGAAAGAAGGTGGTGAAGAAGGGGCTGGTGTTGCAAGAGATGAAGATGCAGGGGCTTCTGGAGCTGCAACAGGCTCTTCTACTCTTGGATCCACTGGCCCTGTTGGCCCAACCACATTCTCAGATGGCCCTGATGGCCCAGCCACATTCTCAGATGGCCCTGCTAACTTTTCTGCAATTGGCCCGGATGGCCCTGCTGGCTTTTCTGGAGGTGGCCCTGATGGCCCATAAGGAGTATGAGGGGCAGAAATTTCAGTCACAAGCATTTTGATACTGCCAAACTCACTTCTCATCCATCTGAAAACTTGCTTGACCATTCCAAAATCATTTTTCAAAGATTGTATCTCAGAGGTCAAGGCTCCAATCTCCTTGGCTGCTGAACTTTGACTAAGAAAGATTGACTGGATATCCGATTGCATTGAGCATAGAATTTTACCTTGCTCATCCAGACTTTTGATAACAGGCTTCATATTTATCTTCAGCTTCTTCTTCTTCTGATGTGGCCTCCAGGTAAGGAGAGGAGTTTCCTGAGCCACTTCTTTTCCTTTATCTTCCCTTGCCCTAGCATCGGGCTCCAGAACATCATCACTTTCATCTGAGGCACTTTCCTCAATGCCTTCTATGAACTGATCAACATTGGGGACATTAGCTGTGTGCTCCCCCTGAGAAGCTGCTTGCTCTTCAACAACTTGCTCCCCCTAAATGGGAGCTTCCTCCATCACCACATCTGCATTGTGGCTTGATGCCACAACTTCTTCTTCAGGAGCGACCTCTGGCACACTTTGAGTGGTTGGAATGGAGTCTAGCACTCTTCTGAGGACTGACCCTACCATAGAAGTTGGAGGGCTATCACTTGCAATTGCTCGACAGGTTCAAGGTGCTCAAGAGGAATATCCTCTATTCTGCTGCCTGCTGCTTCTTCTGCTGGTGCTTCGGCCCTGGTATCTACTTGCTCAATTGCCTCTTCCTAAACTATTGTTGCTGCTACTGCTTGCTGGACCTCTTGGGCTTCGCCGATGATGGATTCACCCTCAGCCACTGAAGTCTTGGTATATATACCATTAACTAGAGAGAATCCACTCTTTTTCAAATTTCTACTGCAGATTCCCTACCCCATCTTCTCTAGCACTGCTCTAGACAAATTAATACCAAAATGTTGAAAAACCTTGGTGAGCAGGTGAGCATATGGAAGGGACACATTTAATTTATTCTTTTTGTCCCAAATCTGAGTAGATGTGAACTTCATTCTTTCCAAAATAACTTTTGCCAAGTTCATTTCTTGGTTCTTGATGGTCCAGAACATCATATCCGAATCTGCCATAGTACAGGTTGAGAAAGTGGCGCTTCTGTGGACCAGAATCTGACAAACTATAAAGTGCAGGAGGCAGTTGAAGGCGTTCATCTAGTTGATATCCAATTTCCCATCCTTAAGCTTAAACTCGGGACCAATAATCCCTAATCCCTTAGCCTGGGTGTCCACAGTGTGAACCCCACTGTGACCGATGGTGCAAATGCCAAATGGAGACTCCAAAAGAGCATATGTGATTCTAGTCTTGGTTCCTTTGACAGATGATGTCAAGGACCCGTCATCCACAATCTTCAGGCACACATAGAAAGCTTTGACGAGGTCTAGGAAACTTACCTCTGATAGAGTTGCTATCTTTGACCACTTCATCTTTTCCATTGCTGCAACAACACTGCCCATTCCATTCTTCTGCAAATCTGCAACGTCTACAGCCTTATTTCCACAAAGCTTTGTCTTCACTGAGGTAAATCTTTCTTGCTGCTCTGCAGTGAGAAACTCGGCTCCGTAGCCCCCGACGCTGCCGGAAACACCAGAAGAGGCCATGGAATTGAATGGGGAAAGTTTCTGGATGATTAGAAGAAGAGGTGAAGTAGAAACCTTCAAGAAATTTCTTGCGGGAAGGAGTTGGAAGCTTGAAATCTCAAAGAGTCGATGCCGGAGTCGATAGGGTATCGCCTCAGGCAGATAGAGGGAGATGAAGGTGGTATGTGAATCGTTGCCACATAGATTTTAAATAATAAAGAATTAAGGATAAAGTGACTTTTTGAACAAGGCTATTAACAAACATGCTAGGAGATAAAGTAAGGATGTTCTGCAATCTTAAATCAAGGCCTAATGTAAATCTCTTTCAGGTAAAGATAGATCTGCTAACTGATTATTAGTAACAATGAAAGAAATATCTATGTTACCATTTGCTACATGATCATGAATGAAATGATATCTAACCTCAATGTGTTTAGTTCTTGAGTGCTATACTAGATTCTTGGTTAGATTTATTGCACTTGTGTTGTCTCACAATAGTGGAATTGTCATGATCTAAAAATTGTTGTTGCTTAATTCACAGAAGTTGTGTATAACAACTTCTAGCAGCCACGTACTCAGCTTCAGCTGTAGACAGTGCCACTGAATTTTATTTCTTTGAGGACCACAAGATCAGACATCCTGCAAGAAATTGACAACATCCACTGGTGCTTTTCCTATCTACCTTGCATCCAGCGTAGTCAGCATCAGAATAACCTACTAAGTTGATTTCACATGACTTTGGATACCATAAACCTAAATCATGGGTTTTTGTTAAATATCTAAAAATATTTTGACAGTAATTAAATGGGATTCTTTAGGGTCTGCTTGATACCTAGCACACATGCATACGCTAAACAGTATATCAGGTCTACTGGCAGTTAAGTAAAGTAAGGATCCTATCATACCTCTGTAAATCTTTTGGTCTACATTCTTACCTTCCTTGTCACTGTCTAACCTTGTTGATGTGCTCATGGGCATTGACAGTGGCTTGGCATTTTCAAATCCAAACTTCTTTAACAATTCCTTAGTGTACTTGGCTTGACGGATGTGGGTGCCTTCTTTTCCTTGCTTGATTTGCAATCCAAGGAAGTAGTTAAGCTCCACCATCATGCTCATTTCAAATTCTCCCTGCATAAGCTCTTCAAAGTACTTGCAAAGAGATTCATTAGTAGAACCAAATATTATATCATCAACATATATTTGAACAAGCAAGATATGTTTGACTTTAGACTTAACAAATAATGTACTATCTACTTGACCTCTAGTGAAACCATGGTTCAATAGAAATGCACTTAATCATTCGTACCATGCTCTTGGTGCTTGTTTCAAACCATATAATACTTTGTGCAATTTAAATACATTATTGGGAAATCGAGGTCATCAAAACCTGGAGGTTGTTCTACATAAACTTCCTCTTTTATGTAACTGTTTAGAAAAGCTGATTTAACATCCATTTGAAACAATTTTAAATCTAATGCAGATGCATATAAAAGTAAGATTCTAATAGCTTCAAGTCTAGCTATTGGTGCATACGTTTCATCGAAATCTATGCCTTCCTCTTAGAATAGCCTTGAGCTACCAGTCTACCTTTGTTTCTTATGATCACACCACCTTCATCCAATTTGTTCCTGAACAACCATTTGGTGCCAATTACTGGATGATCTGATGGTCTAGGAACAAGTGACCACATATGGTTTCTCTTGAACTGATTCAGTTCATCTTGCGTGGCTAAAATTCAAGATTCATCAGTGAGAGCTTCATTGACTGTCCTAGGCTCTATTTGTGAAACAAAAGCTAGATAATCGAAAGGGATTACATTACCTCTTGTCCTTACCCAAACAGATGGATCACCAATGATGTTTTCTAGTGGGTGATCTTTCTTATGTCTCCATTCTTTTGGAAGATTGTCGTGGGTTTTATCCTTTTGTTGCAGGTCTTCCAAAGGTGGATCTTCTTTGTCCTCGATATATGATTTCTTTAATTTCTTGGACAATTCATCTATATCATCAATATCACTATCGACTTCCTTTCTCAAGGAAGGGTTAGTTTCATCAAAGATAACATGTACTGATTGCTCAATTAATAAGGTTCGTTTATTAAATACTCTATAATCTTTAGGTTTAGAGGCATACCCCATGAAGATACCTTCATCTGATTTAGCATCTAGCTTACCGAGGTCTCTTTTGCCGTTGTTGTGGATGAAACATAGACATCCAAATGTTCTGAAATGACTGATCTTTGGCTTCTTTTCTTTGTATAGCTCATATGAAGTCTTCTTCAGGATTGGCCTGATCATAACTCGGTTGATGATATAACATGCTGTATTGACTACTTCGGCCCAAAAATACCTTGGCAGATCATATTCTGACAGCATTGCCCTTGCCATATCCAATAGAGTTCTGTTCTTTCTCTCAGCAACTCCATTTTGCTGAGGTGTCCTTTGTCGCATAACTGGCTAATACTGATGAGGTTGTGCTTCAGTCCTTTGATGCATAACACCTCTTCAATCACTGTTTTGCCTTTGCTACCTACTGATCCACTGCCTATCATAGTCCCTTTTCCATTGTCTCCATAGGTGCCTGTGCCTTCTTCAGCTTCTAGATGTGAGAATAACTTTCTATTTCCAGACATGTGCCTTGAGCATCCGCTATCCAAATACCATTTAGATGCTCGAGGGCTTCCCTTGTCTTCGATGTTGGCCATGAATGCCAAGTTGGCTTCTTCTTCTTCTTCATTGCTCGAGCTTGACTCGCTGTCTGAGTCACTATTGTTGTCCCAAGCTGCTGCCATGGCTTTCTTCTTGAATCCTCTCGGTTTTCTTGAACTGTCCTTCTTTCTGAATTCAGCTTTCTTGAGCTTCGAACATTCTGCCTTGATATGTCTTAGCTTCTTGCATTCGTAGCAGATTGGTTCATTTTTCTTTGTATCTTTGACTTCAGACCTTTTGAAGTATTTCCCTTTCTTGAAGTATCTTCTATCGGACTGATATTTCTTTTTCTTAGCTAATATTCTTTGTAATCTTCTGGACAACATTGCTTCTTCATCTTCACTATTGTTCATGCTCTCTTGGCTATACGATTGTTCCTCTGATTCATCTTCTTCTGCCTTGAGTGCGTTGGAATGCTTCTTTCGGCTGGAGGATTCTCCCAACCTTTCCATATTTATCTCATGGGCCATGAGGGACCCAATGAGCTTGTCTAATGACATTATCTTCAAGTCATTAGCCTCCTCTATTGCTGTAACCTTTGGAGTCCAAGAGGCGGGTAGTGATCTGAGTATTTTCCTCACCATGTCTCCCATCTGATACGTCTTACTAAGACCAGCTAACCCATTAGTGATGTCAGTGAACCTGCGATACATTTGTGTGATTGTTTCACTGGGTTGCATCTGAAATCTTTCATACTGGGTTACCAGAATATCTATCCTGGTTTCTTTAACCTTGTCAGTACCTTCGTATGTAATCCTTAGTTTTTCCCACATTTCCATAGCGGATTTACAGGCGGAGATCCTGTTGAACTCCTTCTTGCTAAGAGCACAACGCATGATGCTCTTGGCTTTGCAGTTTAAAGAGATCTTCTTCTTGTCATCTTCAGTCCACTTGTCCTTTTCGTTTGTTACTAAGAGATCTCCTTCTTCTACGATGGACCAAATCTGATAATCGAGCCCTTGAAGGAAGAACTCCATTCTTGTTTTCCAATAAGTGTAGTCATCACCATCAAACAACGATGGCCTGTTGACTGACTGACATTAGAAGTGACCTTGGGCTGCCATTTGATCTTTTCTCTTGAGATCGTTGGATCTTCTTCTTTGTCGAAGAGACTAGCTATGATACCACTTGTTGCCAAGCTAGCAAGCCCAGGGGGGGGGGGTGAATGGGATTCTTAAAATTTAAGTACCAAATCCTATTCACAAAAATGTTTACACAAAACACACTTCGATGACTATTAGTGTTAGTAAAAGAGGATAGCAAACACAAGGCAATCAAACACACAACACAAGGAATTTATCCTGGTTTGGACCTCCTCTCCACAGGAGTCCTACGTCCAGTCCCTGAGCAACAACTCAGGATTTCACTACCCAAGGGTACAGTCCCCCTCAAGAACACTTACATACCCAAACGCAGCTGGTTTTCCTTCTACATGAAGGGAATAACACCCTGGAACCCTAGGTCTTCCTTCACACGAAGGGAACAACACCCTGGAACCCCCAGGTCTTCCTTCAACACGAAGGGAAAATACACAGGAGTGTATTCATGGGATGATACGCCCCTAGATCAAACTTAAAGACCAACGCTCGATCTGAAGCAACGATTGAGAGGGAAAGTTCTACAATGAGGAACACTCTCAGTACAGAGAAGCTCTCAAGGTTCTACTCTAAACATGGAGAGCTAAGAGCTTGAACAATGGTGAGTAAGGCATGAGCTCTTCAGATGCTCGCAGAAAGCTTGTAAAATATTGTTGTAAGCGTTGTTGTTGTTTCTAGAGCTTCATTTTTCTATATATATCTTTCATTTGAAAATTGAACGTTAAAGTATCCGTTGTCTCTAAGCTCTGGTGTACGTTAGACTGCATGGCGTAGTGAAGCTTCTAGTTCAACAGTCTTTAGCTTTCCATACACGCAAAGGAGAGAGGATCTTCTTTGATGTCCTTTATCTTTCATATTAACGAATGTTGTATTGAGGTGTGCTGTTAGAGACCTGCACGCATTAAATGCTAAAACAATAGACAGCTAGGCTGTCTCTTGTTGTCAGTCAATGTTTAGAATGATTTTATATAGAAATAGAAGTTCCATTCTGTTCTTCTAAAAAGATGTTTCTAATATAAGCATAAGAGTAGAAGATATCTGTGCATGCATTGCAGTGATATGTTCAGTCGTAATAAATGCATGGATGTGAGAGAAACGCGAGGGAAGACTTTGACCTTTCAAATTATCTGAGAAGAGGTTTGAATATCAAGTCGTTATACACCATGAAATCGATATGATCATGAGTTATGAAATCGTTGTGTTGATGAGTCGTTATTCATGTGAATCGTTATACATTCATAAGCAAGTCGATGTACACACAAATCGTTATGCATTAATAACCAAATCATTGTAGAGACAAATCGTTATGACAGTGTCAGCAAATCATTGTTTCACTTATCGAGTTGATATAGTGAATGAATCGTTGTTTAATGTATCAAATTGTTACGGCGACCAAGTCGTTATGTAACTTAATGAATCGTTACATTGATTGAGTCATTGTGTAACTTATCAAATCGTTATGAGACTTAACGAGTCGTTGTGAAACCGAAATCATTGTGAGAGAAAATCGTTGTTCTCACTTAAGAAATCGTTGTGAGAACAAATCGTTGTTCTCACTTAAAAAATCGATGCGATAATCAAATCGTTATGAGCTCGGAATCGATGTGAACACTTATCGAATCATTTTGAGAGCAAATCGTTGCGATCTCTTAGCGAATCGTTATGAGGCAAATTGTTGCGATCTCTTAGCGAATCGTTATGAGAGGCAAATCGTTGCGATCTCTTAGCGAATCATTATGAGAGGCAAATCGTTGCGATCTCTTAGTGAATCATTATGAGAGGCAAATCATTGTGATCTCTTAACGAAACGTTATGAGAGGTAAATCATTGCGATTCCGAAATCGATAAGATACTTATGAAATTGTTATAATACCCAAATAGGTAAAACACATAAAGTCGTTATGAAAGTGGGGAAATCGTTATGAAAGTGAGGAAATCGTTATGACTCTACTGAAATCGTTACATTTCACAGGGAGCCGATGTGTACTTAGAAAAATTATATGCCCTGAACTTAAAATTGCTAGTATGAAGAATACCTACAAGTTTAGCTTGTTTTTCTTTATTAGATTTCCTGTGCTCAAATCTCATAGAAAATATGTTAGAGATGCACATTGTCTTAGTTTTGTTAATCACCAAAATAGATATGTAATTCATTTAAATTACATGGGGAAAATCTGATCATCAGAGACCTAGTCAAGGGGATAAATCTAATTAAAGATAGGAACACAAGTAAAATACTGAAGGAAATATGTACATGCATTTTTATTTTATAAGAAAATAAGGAAATATGTTAGTATATGTACATGATACAAGTATTTTTTTTTGGATTTTGGTTTTCTGATTTTTTTTATTTATTTACAATGAGAGGGGAAATATATACAATAGTGGAACTTATCAACAAAATATGTACACATCAACAGACTTTTGTTTTCCCTTTTTTTCCCTATTTTTTGTAATTTTCATCATTTGAGTCTAAGACACATATTCATCACAAGTTAAGGTATAGGGTCTTCATAATCCACCTAATCACAGAGGCCATGAGCAAGGGGGATCGTGAATGATATCATTGACATTGGAGACTACCCCTAGCCTTCTTGATATTTTCCACCATGGAAGGTCTTACAAGGTCAAATTGCCTCTAGAGGGAGAAATTGGAAGAAGTAAATAGGAAGTCATGTGAGGATTCAGTTCAAACCACTTTTTGTTTCCAAACTGACATCTCACACTGAAAGACTTAGTTTTCAATTATTTTCAGGGGTACTTTTCATTTTGATTCTTTGGTAGAGGTATGTACTATTTACTTCCTCCTTGATTTGGTCAGCCTTTTTCTGGGTACGTACTTTTTGCTACCTTTTTTTGACCTTTTGACTTTTCCTTGCTATTCAAATTTAGCTTGGCATTTTGCCTTTGCATTTGCATTTATTTCATTGCCCCTGTTTGTTATGACTTTGCCTTTCAAGTGAGAGTGGGTGGTCCCCTACTTGTAGTTTGCCCCTTTTCCAAACTTGACCGAGTGAGAAGAGAAAAGTGGTTACATTGACCTAATTAGACACATCCAAGTGTACTTATGATTTTCTAGCTAATGAACAATACTCTAACATCGTATGGTGTGTGAAGAGACCCTACCTTACTAGTGGCCAAGCAAAAAAGCAGAGTCTCAAACCCATGACATTGACAAGTGATGAACGAACAGACTTGACTGACTGACTGACTAAGGGTAGAACTTCTTGAGGTAGGCTGTGTTCCACAGATGTGACAACTCAACTCCCTCGCCGTCCACTAACCTGTAAGCGTTCCGCGCGTATGCTTCTTTGACAACGAACGAACCTTCCCAATTCTCTTGCAATTTACTTTGGGTCCTAGTGCCTTAATGACTTTGCGCTTTAGGACTGTTGACCCACTTGGTATGGCAACGAGCTCAAGCTAGAGGGGGGCGGGGTGAATAGATTCGCTAAAAAAATAGAAACTTAAACACAGAAAATTACCAATTAAAAACTTTGGTTAGTTAATGTGATAGTGTGTGATAGAGAGTAGCAGTGTAGAAGCAAATGAACAATCACACAAATGAACACAAGAATTTTATCCTGGTTTGGTGCTTCACAGTAAGAAGACCTACGTCCAGTCCCCAAGCAAAAATCATGGGATTTCACTAACATAGATACAATCCCCCCAAGGATGTACAACCCCCAGCTCCCCGCTGGTCCTCTTCCTTTCCGAGTAGGAAGGAAAATCACTTCTATTACAAGTCAAGAAGCTAACCTCCTGGAACAAATCCCAGTGCGGTTCTGCTGACACTAACCCCAACTAGCTTCTTCCCTTAACCAAAAGGAAGTGCTAAGAACAGTCCCATAGCTAGACAGAAACCGCCAGCAACCCCACTGGCCTTCTCTTCACACAGGAAGAGGGACACTGTATACAGTCCTATAGCTGGAGAGAAATCTTTCTTAGAAAAGAAAGAACAGACCGAGAGCTATTACAAGATGAACACTAGGAACTCTAGCTCTCAGCCACAGACTCTCCCCCAGATTTACATTGATGCACAGAGAGAGTGAAGGGAGGAAAAGGAGCTTGAATCTTGAAGACTTCAGATGGCTTCTTGCACACTTCTTCTTGGGCTCGAGCTCTTTCTCTCTTGCTTTTAGTGTGTATGGATTTGAGGCTTCTCACTTGATGTACACTCTTTGAATGATCTTCAGGAAAGCTCTCTTGTTGTTCTTCAGCCTTGCTTCATTCTTTTATAGAGCAGCTTTGAACAGATCCTTTAGGGAGATCCGTTGGAACTCCTCTAGCCGTTGCTCATCTTCTTCTTCATCTATTCTTCTTCTTCTTCTGTCTAACAGACACTTGGTGTAGAGAGAAGTCTTATCTGTAGGTACAGAAGATAGAGTCAGACTAAAAAGGTCTTCTGTCAGAAGCCATACCTTTGCCTTATTTCCTTATTTTCTACTGACAACATCTCACCTATCTTGAAGAATAGTCAACAAAAAAGATCTTCAGTCAGACAGAGAAATAAACAGATAATATGAAGTACATTTGAACTTTCAGTTGATGCCACAAACATTTTGAAACATTTGAAATATAGAGGCATCCGATGCTTAAGTATAGAAACTTCGACTGTGACGAAATTGGAGTTGGTCAACTTCAACTCCCCAAGAGTTGGAGTTGGAATAGGAGTCAAAGTTGAACCAAGAGTCGGAGTTAAACCAGGAGTTGGAGTTTAACCAGAAGTCCGAGTTGAACCAGAAGTCAGAGTTTAACTAGAAGTCGGAGTTTAACCAGAAGTCGGAGTTTTGTCAACTTCAACTCTTCAAAAGTTGAAGTTTAAAGTTGCAGTTCGAAGTCGGAGTCTGGAGTCGAAGTCTAGAGTTTGAGTCTAGAGTCAGAGTACAGAGTCGGAGTTTGAACTAGGAGTCGGAGTTAGTATGATATCAGTATATGTTGTGGACTTAGAAAAAATCTGAGCAGTTAGAAAATGCGCCATTCAAACATAGTGTTTATAACATATGTTTTTCTGTGATATTACTATAATGCATTTGAGGATTATTTATGCAGATAGTTATGCACTCTTTGAATGTTCAAACTTATACATGAATGCATGAGTTTTCAGATTAATATCAAAGCATGATATGACATAAACATAAGATTTATTTAGTCATGAGTTTTAGTTATTAGCAAAATATGAGATAAATAAAAGAGTGGTTCAACAATCTCCCCCTTTTTGGTGATGACAAAACTCATGTGAATTTTCTTGAAATGAGAAGTTTGAAACAGAAATTTCATAAATAAAATACTCTCCCCCTTTTTATTAAAACCCAAAAAGGAAGGATCTTACCATTTGTATATTCCCTCTTGTAAAGACTTCTTACTTATACTACCTGTGAGTTTGAATGAGAGGGGTTCAACAATATTTGTCATAAATTTATTGCTCCCCTTATTACTTGCTCCGCATTAGAGTATGGCTCCCCCTTAATATGAGGTTCCTCCTTTATTTGAGGCTTGATGAGTCTTCACTTGTTTGTCGACAATTGTTTCATGGTGTGTCGACCTGATCTTCTATGTGTGTCAACCTAATCTTTTATGTGTGTCGGCCTGATGTTTGATCTGGACATATCCACTTGTTGTTTGTCAAGTCTTCAAGATTTTTTTTTTGCTTGCATTGATCTTGAAAACAGAAGGACTTGCAAACCATTGTTAGTAGTACTATAAATTTAAATACAAATCTGTGACTACTCTCTATTCAAATTTGAGTTGGAAGAAGAGCTGGCAGTCACCAATGCCTTGAGCATCCTTTGATCCTGATGCTCCAAGGCTATCCTACAAATAATTTATTTAGAAGTAGTTACCCAAATCCTTTTGGGTCCTTGATGGTTAGATGCATGAAAATATCCTTTTGGAATCCATACTAGGTGCCTAGTTGTGCAGGTGTTTACTGTGTGTCCTAATTTATTTCAATGAGAACATCAATGAATATAATTTATTTTGCAGTTCTTATTGTTTTTGTGATATCTGTTTAGAACATGATTTTTAGAAACATTTTTCTTTTGATAGAACTTGTTTATTATAGGGGCCTTTTCCTGAGGCATCTTGGTTTCTTTCACAAATTTTGGCAATGGATATTTTTCTGGATATTTAATTTGTTTTCCTTTTTCAGGAGGTTCGTATTCAAGACCTTGTTTATTATTGCCAGATTTTGATCCTTATAAGAATAGAGCTAGAGATGTTTTACCTTTTGTTAATTTTCTAACTGATTCTTTTCAATAAAGATTTTCTTCAGTTAGAGTTTTCAATTTTTCTTTTAACTATTTTTTTTTGTTCTTTTTTTAAATCTTCATTCAAAAGATAATTATTATCTTTACTTTCCTTTAATTGTGTTTCTAATTGTTCTATTTCGGATTTAAGATCAGAATTAGTGTTTTCTAAGCAAGTAAGGTTGCTTTTGGTATTTTTTAATTCTTTCACAACAACCTTGTGTTTATTATAAAGTTCAATAAAACTTCTTCTAAGTCTTCTGACTCTGACCCTAAATCAGTGCATGAATTAAAAGATGGGTTAGAATGTACCTCATCTAGTCCTTCCATGAGGGCTAGACTTACCTGCTCTTTTTCTGAGTCCGAGCTTGATGAATCTGAAGTGGAGACTTCGTCATTGTCCCAAGCAGCAGCCATGGGTTTTCTTTTGAATTTCTTGTGCTTCTTCTTGGATTTTTCTGGCTGACCAGTCTTCTTGAGTTTTGGACAATCTGGTCTTAGATGTCCAGGTTTTCTGCATTCATTGCAGACTGGTTCTTTCTCCTTTTTCTCCTTCTTTTAGATCCTTCTTGATCCATTCTTCTTCTTCTTAAGAATTCTCTGAAGCTTGGATAGTACATCATCTACATCATTGTCTTCAGGACCTGCATTTTTTGAACTAGAAGAGGAAAATGTGGAAGGAGCAGCTATAACATTGAAAACATTAGTAAATTTATTTTTGGATGAGCTTTCAGATAGTCACTCCATGTTGATCTCATGTGCCATCAATGATCCTATAAGCTTTTCTAATGACATAGTTGTAAGATCATTAGCTTCTTCGATGGCTCTGAATTTTGGAGTCCACTGGGTTGGTAGAGATCTGAGAATGTTTCTTACCATATCTCCAGTGTTGTACATCTTTCCGATCCCTACAAGACCATTAGTTATGTCAGTAAATCTGCTATACATTTGTGTAATGGTCTCACCTGTCAGCATTTGGAACTTCTCATATTAGGTGACCAAGATGTCAATCCTGGTTTCTTTGACTTTGTCAGTCCCTTCGTATGTGAACTTCAACTTGTCCCACATTTCTTTTGCTGATTTTCATGCTGAGATCCTGTTGAATTCACTTCTTGTCAGGGCACAACATATGAGATTTTTGGCTTTACTATTCTGTGAGAGAGATTTTGTCATTGTCAGTCCACTCCTCTCTTGGGTTGAGAACTATCAGATCTTCTTCTTCAATGATAGTCCATAGTTGATAGTCATAACCTTGGAGGAAAAGCTCCATCCTTGTCTTCCAGCAGTTGTAATCTTCACCATCGAACAAGGGTGGCCTGTTGACTGAATGTCCTTCAGCAAATCCTTAAGTTGCCATTTGATCTTTGCTCTTAGATTGTTAGATCTTCTTGAATATTCAGAGACCCACTCTGATAGCACTTGTTGGCCCACTTGGTATGGTAGCGAGCTCAAGATAGAGGGAGGGGGGGGGGGTGAATAGATTCAATGCAGAAATAGAAACTTAAACACAGAAAATTACCACTTAAAAACTTTGGTTAGTTAATGTGATAGTGTGTGATAGAGAGTAGCAGTGCGGAAGCAAATGAACAATCACACAAATGAACACAAGAATTTTATCCTGGTTTGGTGCTTCACAGAAAGAAGACCTACGTCTAGTCCCCAAGCAAAATCTTGGGATTTCACTAACATAGATACAATCCCCCCAAGTATGTACAACCCCCAGCTCCCCGCTGGTCCTCTTCCTTTCCGAGTAGGAAGGAAAATCACTTCTATTACAAGTCAAGAAGCTAATCTCGTGGAACAAATCCCAGTGCGGTTCTGCTGACACTAAACCAAGCTAGCTTCTTCCCTTAACCAAAAGGAAGTGCTAAGAACAGTCCCTTAGCTAGACAGAAACCCTCAGCAACCCCACTGGCCTTCTCTTCACACAGGAAGAGGGACACTGTATACACTCCTATAGCTGGAGAGAAATCTTTCTTAGAAAAGAAAGACCAGACCGAGAGCTATTACAAGATGAACACTAGGAAATCTAGCTCTCAGCCACAAACTCTTCCGTAGATTTACAATGATGCACAGAGAGAGTGAAGAGAGGAAAATGAGCTTGAAGCTTGAGGACCTCAGATGGCTACTTGCACACTTCTTCTTAGGTTCAAGCTCTTTCTCTCTTGCTTTAAGTGTGTATGAAGTTGAGGTTTCTCACTGGATGTACACTCTTTGAATGATCTTCAGGGAAGCTCTCTAGTTGTTCTTTAGCCTTACTTCATCTTTTTGTAGAGCAGCTTTGAACAGATCCGTTGAGGAGATTTGTAAGGCCCTCGAACTTTGTTCATATTATGTTTATTTAATTCTGTGCATATTATATTTACTTATTTTCTATATATGGTATATCTATTTATTTCTGTGCATGCATGTTTGGTTGATGTATTTAAGTTCTGTTTGAAATCCTTGGTTAACGTCAACTTCACCTGGTGTTAACAACAGGTTGACGACAACCTATGTGCCGTTGACTGCATGGCCAGGAGATATAGACGTCTAGATCGATTGACGTCTACTTCCTATTAATGAGAGCAAAGTGGTTGTTTACTTCTCCGATTATGTTTGGGATTCCAGATCTGAAACAGATGCATTTTCTCTAGAACCTGTTTAGGAAACCCAATCCCAACGGTTAGGAGTCCTAATGCTAGGCGTATCCTGACTCTTAACCCTATAAAACCTAGTGATTTCGGCCAGATTAAGTCCTTTGGTTCAAAGGAAAAACTAGGGTTTGTTGAGAGAAAAACCAGAACTTCCTAAGGCTTGATCCAGCGTTTTAGTGGTTCTTCTGGTGATCTTCTTTGACTGAAAGGAGCTCCTGATGTTGAAGAATCATCCCCGACTTCAAGAGACCATCTACTCAGGCGTGAAGACTAGATTTGAGCTGAAGATTTTCCACCCTCTTGGCTTGGCCGAGGAGGGATTCATCACCAAATTCAATCATTGTAGATTTTATTCCAAGCAAGTAACTGAGGAGTATTATCCCTAGACATGTCTCCTAGGTTCTAGGTATTTTTATGGATTTTAAATTCGTGTCCTGGAACCCCCAATTCTCTCTTTTATTTGAGTTCGGTCTTCACTTTCTGTAGACAGGAGGTTGACGACAACCTTGTTGCCACGAAGTTCCTGAGTTGACAGCATCATCCTATGCCATTAACCCACCGTCAAGTTCTTCTATTTTTCACAGAATTGTGTTTGTCATGCCTGTGTTATGATTTCCAGATTTTTGGATGTCTGTGCATGCTGTAAACAATTATGGTTGGTCAGGTATGGTCTTTAGGTCAGATCATGAGAGTCAGTCGAATTTCTGAGCATGTTTTTAATTAGTGTAAATTTTGTTATGGTGAATTATGCATGAATTGATAAGGTTTAATTCTGAATGAATAGTTTTGCTGCATGTTTTAGTTACAGAAAATTTTCATGGTCTTAGGGTTACTGTTCCATGTTTTAAACCTATTAGAACCGACTGTTTTGCTGCATACCATGTTAAAGTGAATATCCTGTTAAATTTGCATGAAATCTGTTTAAAATGTTAAAAATAGTTTTACAGTTTTGAAATTTCTGAAAAATTAGACATATGACATATTACATGTATAGAGTCTATGATTAAAATTTGATATTGGTTTGATATCCGGAGGTGTTGTTTGTATTTTAAAAGTGTATTTAAGCCATGTTAAGCATGTGTGAGTTAAATCATGTAAAATTTAGTGATTAGCATCATGTTTAGTTACTGTTATGATTAAATTAACACTGTGAAATAGTCATATTAAGTTCTATAACATGAGATATGTATGTTTTATTAAAAGTGCATGTGAATGGGCTAAATAGTGCATATAAGTGAATGAAACCATGTGATTAAGTAAGATAATGTGTAATTGTGCCGAAATTGACACTGCTACCACAAAAGGCTGTGGAGCTGTACTGTAGAAACATCTCTATGGGAAGGGTCATTGTGTATGTGATATCCTGTGGGCATCAGGATGAAATCTTGGAGGTGGACAAATACCACTAGTTAGGGTGGAGAGGGCTTCTCCCGGTTCTGCGTAGTTACCCAGATTCGTCACTATATTGCCTAGGTGACGAGTATGTGTTATGTGAATGTGTGTCCTTCCTTATGGTGGTTCGGACTATCTGTCACTGCAATTAATGTGTAGAAGTGTGAAAAGTGTGAATATGTGCAATGTGAACATGTGCTAGTGTTGTGTAAATGTGTTAGCATGTGAAAAGATGTGAAACCATGTGAATGTGATTTATTTATGTTAAAAAAGCAAGCAAAAGATGTGGATATGTGTTATAAAATCATGTGAAAAATGTTAGACATCATGCTAGGATTGTTAATTACTATGTGCATAATTCCATGATCTAATTGTTTAGATTAATGCCATGATATGAATTGAGATTAGTACCATGAATCAAGTTAATTATCATGTGTAGAAAGTATGTATAGGTTATTCTTGTGTATTTGTATATTTGATATGAATCATGTGCTATATATTTCTCTCATTGTTTAAAAGAATAGCATATATGTGACATGTGTAAGGATGTGCCTTTAGGTTGCTTGCTGGGTCTTTTTGGAAGGCTCATACTTACTTTAACATACAAGTGAGACAGGTATCCTCGTGCTAGAGGAGGACTTAGTGAGGAGCGACTCCGAGCACGAGGAGTAGCTGTTCTTGCAGAGACCACATGTTTAGTTTACTTTTCATTAGTATGTAGACATTGTTATTATGGACTTGTATAATTGTGGACAATTGTTATTTACATTTGCTACTATATGGAATGTGAAATGTGTGAAGGATGATGGAATAAGATTTCGCTTTTATTTCCGTTGTACTCTTTTATGTTATTTATGTACATCTCTACCTACTTCGTTGTGTTGGGTATATGTCCCACTATTACGACGCCCTTTATATCGATGTGGATTGGTATTATCGTACCAATATAAAGAGGGTCGTTACAAGATCCATTGGAACTCTTCTAGCCGTTGCTCATCTTCTTCTTCATCTATTCTTCTTCTTATGTCTAACAGACACTTGGTGTAGAGAGGTCTTATCTGTTGGTACAGAAGATAGAGTCAGACTAAAAAGGTCTTCTGTTAGAAGCCCATACCTTTGCCTTATTTCCTTGTTTTCTACTGACAACATCTCACCTACCTTGAAGAATAGTCAACAAAAAAGATCTCTAGTCAGACAGAGAAATAATAAGGTAATATGAAGTACATTTGAAATTTCAGTTGTCGCCACAATCATTTTGAAACATTTGAAATATAGCGGCAATCGATGTTCAAGTATAGAAACTTCGACTGTGAAGAAGTTGGAGTTGGTGAACTTCAACTCTCCAAGAGTCGGAGTTGGACTAGGAGTCAGAGTTGAACGAAGAGTCAGAGTTGAACGAAGAGTCAGAGTTGAACCAGGAGTCGGAGTTTAACCAGAAGTCGGAGTTGAACCAGAATTCAGAGTTTAACTAGAAGTCAGAGTTTAACCAGAAGTCGTAGTTTGGTCAACTTCAACTCTTCAGAAGTCAGAGTTTGAAGTCATAGTCTGAAGTCGGAGTCTGGAGTCAGAGTTTGAACCAGGAGTCGGAGTTGGTATGATATTAGTATATGTTGTGGACTTAGAAAAAAAATCTGAGCAGTCAGAAAATGCACCATTCAAACATAGTGTTTATAACATATGTTTTTTTGTGATATTACTATAGTGCATTTGAGGATTATTTATGTAGATAGTTATGCAGTCATTGAATGTTCAAACTTTTACATAAAATGCATGAGCTTTTAGATTAATATCAGAACATGATATGACATAAACATCAGATTTATTTAGTTATGAGTTTTAGTTATCACCAAAATATGAGATAAACAAAAGAGTGTTTCAACAAGGACCATTTCACCCACTTCAAATTTTCTCTCAAGGACTTTTTTGGCGTAAAAAGGTGCAATTCTTTGATGATAAACATGTGCATGGTCGGCCGCTATCATTCACCTTTCGTCTAAGAGTTCAAGCTGCGCTAATAAAGCCTCCTGACACTGACCAGGGTCAAGTTCGGAATCCAATTGAACTCTTAGTGAAGGGACGAAGATCTCATATAGGAGTAGCGCATTTGATCCGTATGTCAAAGCATAGGGGGTTTGCCCCATAGGAGTTCAGACTGAGGTGCGGTATGCCCACAGAGCCTCAACTAAGCAGTTTGGCCAATCAGTGTTATTGTGAGATATGCAAGTCTTCTTTATGATTTTGTTGAGAGTTTTATTGGTAGCTTCTACTTGTCCATTACCTTGTGGATAATAATGGGAAGAATGATGCAAGTTTATACCATATTTACCACACATGTTGCAAAGCTCCTGTGAAGTGAATTGGGGTCCATTGTCGGTGACTATGTCCTAAGGCTTGCCAAATCTTGCAAGGATGTTGCGCTTGATGAATTTAATGACTGTTGAAGCTTTGACCTCTATGAATGTCTCTTCTTTAGCCCACTTCGTGAAGTATTCGGTGGCAGTCAGAATGAAGTACTTCATATGGATTTCTCTGGTTCTGTCCTCAAGTAGACCGACCACATAAAATGCCCACATGGGGAAAGGCCATGGAGCAATGAGAGGGTGAAGAGAGGAGGAAGGAGCATGGATCTTGTCACCATGGAGTTGGCATTTAGCACAGTGACGAACAAAGTGAGTGCAATCTTCTTCCATAGTAGGCAGTAATAGTGTCTTAGCATCTTTTGAGCAATTGCTCTACCATTGACATGACCACCACATTTACTAGAGTGATCGGCTTCAACAATGCTTTGGGATTCGATTTCGTCAAGGCAACGGAGATAGACCCCACTGGGGGATTTCTTGTGGAGAATGCCACCTATGATCTTATAAGATTTAGAGACGCGGCGAATGGCCCGTCTATCAGAAGAGGTGGCATAATCAGGGAAGGATCCATCTTTGAGATAGTTTTCAATGTCGAAGTACCAAGGATGGCCATCATTGAGATCGATTTCTAGCTCTTTTGAAAGTGCATGGACTCGAAGAGAGGAAGACTTGAGTTGAGAAAACCATGGATCAGTATGAGAAGGGATTTTCAGTCTTTGTACAGAGATAGTTTCAGAAGATGTTCCTAGCAGGATAGGGAGAGAAGAAGCTAGGGAAGCGAGTGAATCTGCTAGAATGTTCAGAGCCCTAGGAGTGTGAACCAGAGTGAGCTTCCCAAACTGCCAGATTACTCTTCCTACCAAGTCTTCGTATGGTTTTAACTTGGGATCTCGGGTCTGGTATTTGCTAAGGGACTTCCGGAGTATCAATTGTGAATCTCCAATTATCCTTAACTCCTTAACTCCGAGCAACAATGCCATTTTCAGCCCAACTAGGAGTGCCTCATATTCGGCCACATTATTCGTTGCAGGGAAGGTTAGTTGGTAGGAGTGCGGAATAACTACCCCTTCCTGTAAGAGGAGGACTGCCCCTATTCCACTCCCTTTAGAATTGAGAGCTCCATCAAAGTAAAGTATCCATTAAGGTTCACCATCAATAATGGCTCCTAACTCTTCCTCTGGAAAGCTTTCATCAATGGGAGAACATGAAGGTAAGGGATGGTGGGCTAAATGTTCGGCAATGGAATGCCCCTTGATTGATTTCTGATTCATGTAGGTGATGTCAAACTGATTAAGGAAACTTTGCCACCTCACCAAACATTCAGTCAAAACAGGCTTCTCCAGCAAGTATCGAATTGGGTTCATTCGTACTAGAAGCTTCACTTCATGAGCTAGGAAATAATACTTCAACTTCTGGGCAACCTAGACGATAGCCGCACATGTTCTTTCCATGGAAGTGTACCTTTTCTCAGCTTCATTGAACAACTTGGATAGGTAATACACCACTCTCTCCTTCTTCTCGTCGTGATATTGGGCCAAGACTGCTCCAGTGGAATCTTTAGTGGTTGACACGTAGAGAAATAAAGGTCGACCCAGGACTGGAGGAGCGAGAACAGGGGGATTGAAGAGATAACTTGTAAGGCCCCCGAATTTTTGTTCATTTTATATTGTGCATGTGGTAGTTACTTGTTATGTATATAGTGTGTGTATTAAATTTATGTATATTCCAATTATTAAATTATTCATGTGCATATGTATGTATACATATGCTATTTTCCTTGAATATAGATAATTAACTAATTTTGTACTAGTTGTACTTAATTAAAAACCATGCATTTTATATTTAAGTAATGTTGTGCATACAATATGTAAATATTGCTATACATCTTGTAGGTATATATGAGTTAATTTTCTATGCATGTAATGTGTATAAATGTGCATGTTGAATCTAATAATTGATGTACATATTGTATTTATCTATTTCATGCATAATGTATGTAAGTATGTTGTGTACATGTGTGTGTGTGTGTGTGTGTGTGTATATATATATATATATGTGAATTAAAGTGTGCGTATGCAAATTAATTATTGTTGTATAGATTGTTCTTTAACTTTATGCATATTGCATCTTAATAATAATGTGTATTTACTGTCTAACTATTGATGTGCATATTATACTACTTATTCCATGGATATTGTATGTAATTATGCTTTGTACATATGTATATATGTATGTTTATCTTGTGCATGTGATATCTATCTAATTCTGTACTCATCAAATTGTTTATAGTGTATATTGTACTTAAATTATATTGTGCATGTTGTATTTAAGTAAGGTTGAGCAAATGATAGGTAAGTACTACTATATATCTTGTAAGTGCACGTAAGGTTATTTGTGCATGTAATATATTTAAATGTGCGTGCATTATCTAACTATCGATGTACATGTTATATTTATTTAAACCCATGCATGTTGTATGTAATTACGTTGTGTACATACATATATGTATGTTGTTTTGTGCATATTATCCTTAATTAAGATTAGTACAAATTATGTTTAAATAAATAGTATGAAATGCATGTAGTTTATATGGTGAATATATGTTTAATTATTTCTGTATACATTAAATTGTTGTGATGTAATAGTACATTTATTTTGATGTATGACTCTGTTCTGGCCAAGATGCCCAGTTGGCGGTAACATGCCTGGCCGCTGACTGTCTGGGCCAGAGGAGTTGGCGTCCAGATCGATGGACACCAACCCCCTATTGGCGGCACCAGAGGTGGACACCAAGTTCCCAGTGTTCTTGTAGTTTCAGATTTGGTAATGCATGTGTTCTTCCCAGTTCCAGGTTAGGAAACCCATCCCTAACCGTAGGAGACCTACCCTAATGCATACCCCAACCCCTTAGCTTATATAAGTCACCCTATTCCGTCCGGATCATGTCTTTTGGTCTTTGTGAAACCCTAGAGCCTTTGTGGAGAAAAGCTGTTCTTTAAGGAGCTAGATCCGACAACTGGAGGAGCTTTTTGGAGATCTACACTGACTGGAGAATAGCCCATACATAGAAGAAGCATCCCCAACTCCGAAGATCAATCTACATCAACAGAAGGATTGGATCTGGAGAGATTTTGAGCACCTTCTTGGCTGGGCCGAGGAGGGCTTCGTCAGCAAGATTTGATCTCTGTGGATTTATATGGAGGCAAGTAACCTATGGATGTCAACCTTACTCATATCCCCTTAGGTCCTAGCTTTTTTTACGAAATTTTCCTTGTGTCCTGAAACCTCCAAATTCCCCTTGCATTTGTGTGCTGTCTGCATGGTCTGCAGATAGGAAGTTGGCAGCCACATACTGTGCCGCCAAGTTCCTGTGTTGGCAGCACCAGATTGTGCCGTTTACACAGTTGGTGACACACACTGTGCCGCCAAGTTCCTCAGAGTTTTAAAGAATTGTTGTTTGATCTCTTTAAGGTGTTTAACTAACTTATGGGTATGTGTGCATATTGTAAAAATTGTAAGTGGTTAGGAACAGTTAGTAGGTCATATCATGAGGTTGTAATGAATTTTTTTGATTTGTGTTAATTAATAAAATTCTGATAATTGAGATGTGAGCAAAATATGACTCTATTTAATCTATGTAAATAGATCTATTGTGAGTTGGGGTTTCATAATATTTTCTGTAATCATGTAATGACTGTCTTTAAGTATTGACACTATTAGGTTTGACTGTTATATTGTAATTTCTACTTAAAGGAAATTAGTGATGAATGGATCAATAATCTATTTTAATTGTTATAATCATTTTACAAATCCGAAAAATCTGAAAAATTGAACATGCGACATGTTTCCTATCTATATCCTTTGATAAAAATTTGGATCTATTTTGATGACAACAAGTATAATTATTAGTTAAACCATTGAAAATTGTCATATTGATCATGTTAAATTTAATCTTGTGTGATTCAGTAATTAACAACATGTCTAGGACTGTGATATGAGTTATTTCATTACTGTGAACATTAGTATCATGTTAGGTCAATTGAAACAAGTGCAATCGTTAAATAATGCGTGTAAAATGATTAAATAGTACATGTGAAATATGTAAACAATGTGATAAAGTGAATGTGTAAAATTCGGCCGAGATTGACACTGCTACCATATAGGTCTGAGAGTTGTACCATAGAAAAGTCCCTATGGAAGGCTCAATGTAGTGAAATATATCCTAAGGGCATTAGGATGAAACCCTAGAGGTGGACAAGTACCACTAGATACGGTGGAGAGGGCTTCTCCCGGTCTGCACAGTTACCAACATTCGCCACTAGTTTGCCCAGGTGGCGGGTATGTGTCAAGTGATGTGATGTGCTATGTGATATGTGCTATGTGATATGGTGCGTGCGTCATCTTGATGGTAGTTAGGACTATGTGTCACGGTAACTTAAGTGATTATATGCGAATAAATAGTAATGTGACATGTGAGTGTGGCACGTGGTAATTGCAAGTGATGTGATATGAGATAAGTAAGAGTGCAAGAGTAAACGATGTGAAGAATGTGTGAAATGATGTGTAAGGGAGAATAAATGTTAATGAGAGCATGATTTCATGTGAAAACCAAGAAAATAAGGCATACACCCATATCATTCATATGTTAATATGTTAGATGTAATATTATGTTTATATGTGTATGTAAACATGTGAATTGGGACAATGTGGAAGATGATCATGTGAAATTGTTAAATGAATAAGATAGCATGTGAACAAATGTAAAACCTTGTAATTGTATTTAAATCATGTCAAAACAGCAAGCAAAGTGTGATTATGATTGTGATAAATACATGAAAGAATGTCTAAGTTCCATGATAGACATGTTATTCACCTAGTACATAGTTCCATGCTTAAATTGTATATGGTTGCCAACCGATTTGAATATGTTTTAAACCTTCAATTCATGTTTAATAAAATGTGATATCATGTGTAATTGTGAATTATTTGTATTAAAACATCAAACGAAATGCGTAATTAATTATGAAAAGTGCACGTGAAATATGAATAGATATCATGCTAGGTTGCTCCTTACTTTGTGCTTAACTCCATGCTCTAGTTGGTAGAGTTGTACCATAACATGGATAATGTTTGGATTGTTAAAAACATGTTAAATATTAGGTGAAGAAAGCATGTAAAGGTGTATGTTGTTATCCATGATTTAATATGAGCATGTGTTAGTTAGGAACGTGTTTGGATGATTCATATGTAGTTAATTATGTAAAGCATGTGCCATGTAAATCATTATGGTTTAAATGATAGCATGTGTTTCTTTATTGTTTGGTAGTTTAACATGTGTGTGATCGGTGTAAGGTTGAATCTTTAGATTGCTTGCTGGGTCTTTTAGACTCATACTTGCTTCGACGTACAGGTGAGACAGGTGTTCCCATATTGAAGGAGGGCTTAGCGAAGAGCTTCATCGAGCGTGAGGAGTAGCATTTTGTGGAGTTCACCATATAGTTGTACTTTCTCTTTCATAGTTGGAATAATGTTATTCATATGGACAATGTTATGGACAATATAGTTCTTTTGAAATTGTAATAATTGGACATTGTCATTTCTTTCATTGCTATATAGACTGTGGAATGTGTGATGACGATGGAACGAAGTTGAGTTATTTCTTTTATTCTCGCTGTACTCATTGTTATTCATGTACATATCAACCTATCGTTTAGTGTTGGGTTATTATCCCACTGTAATGACACCCTTTGTTTTGATGAGGATTGGTATAATCGTACCGGTATAAAGAGGGTCGTTACATAACTCTTCAACTCTTCAAAGGCCTTTTGACACTTATCGTTCCAATCAAATTTAGCCTCTCCTCTAAGCATCTCATAGAATGGCTTACAACGGATTGAATGTTGAGAAATGAATCTCCTAATGAACTGAAGTCTACCAATCATCCCTCTAAGTTCTTTGATATTCATAGGAGGAGGCATGTCAGTTATTGCTTTGGCCTTGTTGGGATCAATCTTAATTCCACTCTTGCTAACTATGAACCCAAGAAACGTCCCTGAGGATACTCCGAAAACACACTTCTTGGGGTTCATCTTAAGCTTATGTTCTCTAGACCGTTGGAGAACTGCCCGGAGGACTTTAGCATGGCCATGTCGAGTCCAAGATTTAACCAAGACATCATCAACCTATACATCCATGTGCACATGCATCATGTCGTTAAAGATTGCCATCATTGCCCTTTGATAGGTTGCTCCCGCATTCTTCAGTCCGAAGGGCATCACGACATAACAATAGGTCCCCCATGGCGTGGTGAAAGAAGTTTTATCTTGGTCTTCCTCCGCCAGACATTTCTGGTGGTATCCAGAGAAACCATCCATAAAAGAAAACATTTCAAAACTAGCAATATTGTCCACTAGGACATCTATATGGGGGAGAGGAAAATCGTTCTTAGGGCAAGCACGATTAAGGTTGCGGAAATCTATGCAGATCCTAACCCTACCATCCTTCTTCATTACAGTGATGATGTTAGCTACCCATTGCAGATAAAGCACAATCCTAATGAATTTGGCTTTGTGCAACTTATCAACCTCCTCTTTGATCTTGAGCACAAGTTTGGGGTGTAGCCTCCTTAGCTTTTGTTTGATGACTTTTTAGGCCAGACGGTGCTCAACTAAAGAGGTATCAAGCCCAGGCATGTCTTTGTCGAACCAGGCAAAACCATCGGAAAATTCTTTAAGGATAGATACAATAGCTTCTTCTTCTTCTACGCTTAAGTTGGCACTAATCAAAACTACCTTGGGGGATTCTTCAGTGCCAAGGTTGATCTCTTTGGTTGGCTCATCCGAAGCCATGGTTGGCTCATAAAACCTCTTTGTGCCATCCACATAGGAGCTCACTGGGTCCTCTTCTTCCGACCCAAGATCTCCCGGCTCATCTTTTTCCTTAAAATCAAGCCGATACACTCCTAAACCATCAACATCTGAATCGCTTTCTACAAAATTCATTTCTACCAGAGCAGGTTCCTCAAGAAATTCTAGGACTTGACTTAACATAACGCATCTCTCAGCCAAGGCCAAAACATATCGGGCAGAGACTTGCCTACCCTTCTCCTTGTGAATGCATGGCTGAGAGAGACCAGACTCCTCTAAACCTAGACTTGACCCTAGACTTGATCCAAACCCTAAATCTAAACTACTATCTATAGGACTATGTGCAAGACTATGTACAGGAGAAGCGCCCCTAGACGGGCGAGAATCGGAGTTTAAGCGTCGGCCCCTGGCCGATCGGAGGAGACTCCACAGAGGAAGGGTACTCGATGGAGACCTCACATTCCCACCTTTGAGAATTGGCATTTTTTTTTTTTGGAGTCAAGGCTTAGAACCATGAGCTGTTGACTCGTTATTGCCGTGAGTGGCCAGGTGAGTAATGGAGGGAGGATAGGTTGGGAAAGAAGGGGGAGGAAAGTGGTTAAAGTGGGACACTCATGTGCCCAACAGACATCCGCTGAGGGGGAAGATGAAGGAGATGGGGATGGAGATGGGAGGTCGGAACCAAAGAGTGAGAGAAGGCTGAAGTCCTCAAAGACCTCCTCATGTTCAGCAGTTTCCTCTTCTTCTTCACTCTCTGAGTCAGACAATTCCTCTACGATAGGCTCCCTTGTTCCCAGTTGGATGGGTCCCTGAATGAAATGTTCTTTCAAGGTGTAGGTAAGAGGCATATAGGGTATGAATGGATATGGATGAATAGGGTCGGGATGAAATCCCAAACCAGCCCTAGATAACAACCTCTTCACATGGACACTACTAACAGGACCCTCTCTGTCTTTGCCCAACCCTCGGCCATGGACATAGCCGATCTTTGCCATCACCTCCCAACCTTTCCCTTGAAGACATTGGGCGGTCTCAAACTCTTTATTGATGAAGGGAGGTTGGTTCAAATCAAGGGGAGATGGTAGATGGAAGATGAACATAATGGGTTTCTCCCCTTGTCTGGAATGAATAGGTGTGGCATCCGTTCCGATGTGATGGAGTTGAGGGTTTCCACCATAGGGATGCTCTTGATTTTAATAACCCGGCCATTGAGTGGATACTTGAAACATTGATGGGAGGTGGAAGGGACACGTAGAGTTTTCTCTAACCAAGGACGGAGAGAATGGCCTTATAGGCTGGATCGACGTCTAAGACTAGGAACTCCGAAGACATAGTAACCGGTCCTATTTCAAGTTGAAGAGCAATTTTTCCTTTGGCAATCCTCTTGGAATTGTCATAGGCAGCGATGGTGGAGCAGATTTTCTCCATATTATCTTCCCCTAAACCCAACTATTTTAGGATCTTCATCGGACAAACATTGATGGATGCCCCTGTGTCGATAAGAGTAGAATCCACCGAAACCTCGTTGAGGGTGATGGTTAGACAGAGAGGAAGTGAACAACACTTGGGGGCTGCATGATCTTTTTCCGAGAAGGAGATGGAAGGTCATTAGGTGAGGGAAAGAATAGCGTTGGTCACCCCACTAGCAGGAAGCTCATCGTTGACCATGATCTTTTGGAGGAATTGGAGGAGAGTGGACTGATGTGATGGTGACGTCCGAATCAATTCTAAAATGGATAACCTTGCGGGGGTCTTTTCCAATTGCGGAAGAATATCATATTCGGTCCCGGCATGTGGCGGGGGTCCATTATCTTCCTCATCTTGTGATGGCCGTGGGAGTGGGGGAATAATGCGGTTCTAGAGGGTGACATGAATGTTCTCCTGAGACCTAGGGAGAATGAGTTGGAGGGGTTGGGAGCCATAGGTGGGTGACTTATAGGTAGAGGGACTGAGAATAGAATGGGTATCCTGGCGAGTGGGTCTGATGAGCACTAAGGGCCACTCATCTAGGATAGCATTGACAGTGGTGGAGGGTTCCTGGGACTCTACTAAGGGACATGGGTATCACTCCTCAAAATTTTCTACCCCCCAATGCTATTCCCTTCTCACAACCTGAGATCCTAGATCTATCATAGTGGTGACCTTCTCCTGGGACTTGGAGGTGGACAACTTGTTGTTATTTTGGTGGCTGGTGAGGGGGTTCTAAACTATACCAAGGTCCCTTCTTGGGAATCTAGATTTGGCGATGGCTACCTTTACATCCTCCTAATTAATCCTAACCTGATCATTCATGTCATACACCCAGCCCTATGATAAGGATAATATTTTGAGGTGTCGGCCCTCGGATGCACACCCTCCTTCTGTGGTGGAAGTTAATTTGATGGCATCGCAAGATATGAGAGCGAATAAAATGTCCTCGAGGGATTCAGGGAGGGCAAGATAGTGAGATCTCTTAGGACCGGGACGGGTGTAGCCAGAAGGTGGAGGAACAACTGAATAGGGCCTGGAAGGATGTGATGGGAATTGGTGAGGATTAAAGGTGGGAGTAAACGTGGAGGGTTTATTAGGAGGCCTTAGTGGCTGACTGCAAGCACTGATGGACTCATTGACGGTCACCCCCTTGGTGGTAGGTGCCGCGGGAGCCTTACGTCCCTTAGGCTTCCCTTCAAAGAATGGCGGGAGAGAGGAGTCCTTGATCTGCTTTTGAACCACCCAAGCTGGATTGTAAGGATGTGCAAAGGAGGGGAACTCACTAAGCATCAATATGGATTTGAGAAAGGGGGTGGTATTGGTGACTATCATGGTGATGGCTTGTGTAGCGACCTTCCTTATACCGGTACGATTATACCAATCCACATCGGTATAATGAACGTTGTCACAGTGGGACATTTACCCAACATTAACATTTGATTGAGACATACATGAATATAAAAGAGAACATCGGAAATAAATAATTATTCTTATTCCATCATCCACATTCTATCCACAGTCCATATAGTGTTTAAAAGAAGTACATATGTCCACAATTACAATTCCAAAATAAATCACATTGCTCAAATGAATTACAAAAGTTCATTTATTACATACTATGAAAAGAAAAGTACAATGAAGGAATCTCCACAACAAAGCTACTCCTCTCGCTCGGAGTCGCTCCTAACTATCTCCTCGGAAGAAGTGGAGACACCTGCACTTGTATGCCGAAACAAGTATGAGTCTAAATAGACTCAGCAAGCAATCCATATACATCATCCTTACAAAAATCATATGCATATGCTAACATTCAATAGAAGTAATTAACACATGTAGTATGGTTCATACAGTTTAAATTACTGTGCATGGAACTTATAGCATTAGAAACACATGATACATGCTTTATATGACTTACAAAAATTGAGTATAAAACCTATAACGTGCGTTCTACACATTTTAATTAACATGCTTAAATGATTCAAATCTCATTCAAATCATATTACAATGTATACAATTTAAGCATGGAACTACACATAAAGTAAGCATCACACCTAGCATGGCTTCTATTTAAATTCTCATGAATTTAACACAATGATACAAACATTTTACTTGTTATTTTAACATAAATTAAACATATTCACAATGGTTTACACTTGTTCACATGATAACACATTCACTTTACACTTTCACATACTTATTTACACATTGCACATTTCACAATTCACTTACACATATTCACATTTTACACTTAGTTGCCGTGACACATAGTCCAAACCACCACTAGAAGGACACACATATACACATACACTTATCCATCACCTAGGCAACATAGTAAATCTTGGTTAACTGCGCAGAACCAGGAGAAGCACTCTCCACCCTAACCAGTGGTACTTGTCCACCTCTAGGATTTCATCCTAATGCCCTTAGGATATCACTCACATTGAACCTTCCCGTAGGGACTTTACTATGGTACAGTTCCACAGCCCTCAATGGTAGCAGTGTCACTAATGGTAGAGTTAACACATTAACTCTTTATCCCATTCACTTACATTATTCACATGCACTTAACTCACACATGCATTTTAACACATATACATGATCAATTTATATGGCATGCTTTTACTGCTTCCCAATGATAAATAACTCTTAATACAGCCCTAAGCATGTTGCTAACAAATGAATTTTACATAATTAACTTGGCATGTTTAACGTGGTTGTTTTCTCTCATTAAATCCATAACAGTACCTGCTGTTATCAAAATGCAACGAAAATTTAATCACAGGTTCCCAATAGTAGACCCATTATATGCTCAGTCTTTCATATTTTTCAGATATGTAAAACAATTTTAGTAATTAAAACATGATTCAATCGCATTTACCACTAAATTTAACTACTCATGACCCACATTAGTACAGTCATGTATATCAGTTTCAAAACCTGATAACAATCATTACGAATACATGAAAATATTATGAAACAATAATGTGCCAAAATCTAATTATTCTAGAATTTTCAGCATTATTTCATGATCATAGTCCACTTACAGAAATTTAAATAAATAAACCTGTACACCGAAATTCGTCCTAGCCTCATGATATAACCTACTGCATGTACTTGACCACATATAAAATCTACATCATGTACTTATATTCAGAAGTACGGTAAATGTGTCCCAAAGATGAAATAAGCATTCTGTCAAAACATGTTGAACTTGGTGGCACAGATGTTGCCGCCAACATGGGTTAACGACACAATCTGTTGCCACATACCCTGGATCTTAATGGCTGTAGATGTTTCTGTTAAGTTCCTGTCTGCAGAAATGCAGACTGAACGCACAAAGCAACGGTGAATGAGGGTTCCAAGACACGAGGAAAAATCTATAAAAATTCCTTGGACCTAGAAGACATGTGTATGGATAGTGTACAAGGGTTACTTGCCTCACAGAAAATGCTAGATGTGATTAAATTGCCGGAGAAGCTCTCCTCGGCCAAGCCAAGAAGCCTTCCAATCTCCCCTCGATCCGGCTTCTGTGTTGATGGATGAAACACGCCAGAGTTGGGGAAGCTTTACTGATGATCCAAGTTCCTTCCAGTCGATGTAGATTACCATGAAATGCACCGAGTCACCAGATCTAGCGCCTCAATGTTTCAGGTTCGCACAAAGTTTCTAGGGTTTTGACCAAAGAGCCAAAAGACCTATTCTAGATGCAAGAGGGTGTTTTTATACAACCTAAGGGTCGGGTCACGCACTTAGGGAAGAATCCTATCGTTGGGAGACAAATTCCATAACAGGGGGTGAAAGAATCGCGGACGTTTTCGGATCAGAACACGCAAAAAATCTGGGGAAATAGATGTCCACATTCTTGGCTGTCTACTGGAAGTTGGCATCCATCGATCTGGACGTCGACTCTCCCCCAAACGTCCATATGTTGATGTTAACATGCACTTCGGCCAGAACACATAAATGCCCGAAACTTACATACACTATACACATATACATGCAATACATAATGTATATCTTACATACCATATATCCAGTATAAATAAAACAATATGTACATAATAAACAAGGATATACATATGCACAACATTATTTAAATACAATTTGTAGAATAATTATACATGTAGATACACATACACATATATACACATAGTTATATACGCAATGCAACTAACATATCACATGACTAAACAACTAAAAATAAAAAGGCAAAATTCGAGGGCCTTATGCCCTATCCCCGTTAAAGAAACTTTGTCCTCGAAGTTAGAACAACATTGTAGACACCCATTTCTGACCCATAATTCGAGCAAATTTCTTGTCATATCATCGATGCCCCGTGTTGGCTTATCATCGTCAAACTGGCTTTCTCCAATCATGACATCCTTTTCATCAGATCATCGTCCTGATGGGGCATATTCTTGGTCGAAATCAATCATCATCATCATCAACATCTTGTAGCTCTCTGAGTCAAGAGTCCGGCGTTTCAAACCGCACGTCAATCTGAAGGCTGTGCATGGAGATTGGACACTTTGCATGGTCGCTTGCTGAAAAGGCCATGAAGGTGACAACACCACTGTCGCATTCAAGAAGACGACCAGTCGATACGTCGCGTTCATAAAAAGGCATTCTAATTCCCTGAAAAATCGCCAAAAATGACTTAAAGTCCCCTTCCTTCTAAGGAAGGCGACGTATCGAGGCGTCGCGATCTTGAAGGCGACCATAAGGCCGTCACGTTCTGGACCTCATGCAGAAGATCCTTTCCGAGCCTGACTTGGATACATGCCATACATGGATATTTCCCCTTTTGGTCGTCCAAATTGCATTATTTCTTTCAATACATGCATGAATAGTTCATTTTTTTCGTAGACTTTCATTAGTACACATCACACACACCCATCTTTAACACCTACAGGGGTTAAAAGTCCCAATCTCATGAGTTCCCTCCATAATAGTTCATGTTTACATGTTCATCATTGAATAGATCTTCTATGCGCAAGTTCTAATGGGTTTTTTCTTGTGTCTTCGTAATCATGGCAGGTGTTTGAAGACTGGAGCAACGTGAGGCTCTTGCCCCTCGGCCGGCTGAGGAGCAGGAAGACCAGAACCCCAACTTCCGTCCACTGAAGAGAAGGCGACATTCCGGCTGTCGCGACCAAGAAGGCGCCGTGCCACCCCGTCGCGTTCAGGTACACGCATAGCGACGCCCTATCCATCGCGTTCTCAGGTACGCCTTCATCTTCCCTTTCCTTTTCCAACGTAGTCAGCCGTCCCATCATCCACATCTTAGGGCGACTACTTGGTGGCAATAGTGGTACGTTTTCCTTAATTTTCCATATTCATAATTTTTCAAAGAGGAGTACAATCCCGTGATTACACCTTTTGGCGATCATGGTGGGACAACTTGTGCTTATCACGCTTGCTCTTTTCTTTCCCTGCCGTTGTTATTCCCTCATGGGTGTGGTGTGTTTGTAGTTTTTCCTTTTGTTCCCTCTCTTAGCAGGTTCTTGGAGTTTTCTGCTCTGGGTGAGATGGCGACGGACCAGGCGTCGCGATCTACGTAGCGACATCGACCCTGTCACGATCAGGTTAGTACACAATACTCCTCTCATCCCTGTCTTGTGGTTCTATGCTGCTGTGTGCGAAGGCGACGTAGGAAGTGTCGCGATAAAGGAAGCGACAGGAGGAGCGTCGCGACGAGGTACGTCCTCTGTTTGGTTTTTAATTCTTTAAGATTTCTGCGTCTGTTGAGAACGCGATGCTGTATTCGTCGCGACAAAGGAGGCGACAGGGATATCGTTGCTATCAGGTCAGTACTCTGGTTTCTGGCTTTCCTTGAAAGTTTGGGTTCATTTTATATACTCCATCCATGTTCCATGTCATACCATGCTTATTCCATGATCTTGAGAGTCGGTCAGTCTTGTTTGTTATAGGATTGTCTGATTTCTGTGGATAATTAGGTCTGGTTTGTTCTCTGTCCACTGCGAAGAGGAACGCGACTGGTTAGTTGTCGCGATCAGGGTCACGACAGGTAACCCGTCGCCTTCTGCTTCTGAGAGCAAATCAGCCTAATGCCTATCTTGTTAGCTTTAGGTTAGAATTTTGCATGCACTCCGGTGCACATAGGATCTGCATACACGTTTCATATTCGTAGTATAGGTTGTCCTCCTCAGCGACGCCCGCTCTCTCGGCCACATATTCCTTGTGTTCGACTAGAGCACTCGCTTGAGGGCTTCCATAAGACCCCGTTGACCGTGGATTCCCACACGGTCGCCGGGCTAGTTGTACCTGTCGCCACTTAGATTCTAGGCTCATTCATTTGGCAAGGTTGAGAGATCCCATAGTCACACCCGAAGATTGGAAGCCTTCTCCCATTAGGAACTTTCCTTATTTAGGAGAAAACTTGCTAGAAGTCAATTCCTTAAAAGGTAAACTCGAAACAAATAAAAGAAGCCATCATCATTGCCAACTGCTTGTTTTGGGTGAGACGTTTTTCCTTTCCTTTTGTTTGCATAGGATTGTCTGTTTAGGAAACTAGGTGTCTGTCTAGGTTAGGTTAGTCTTTCAAGTCTGGACAGGCTTTCCTCGTTTTGGCATACCCACCTGCCAAATATGGAGTCATATCTGAACCCGGTCTACGATGAGAATCCGGACCCTGCCTTCTACACCTCCCAAGACTACGAGGACTCCCTTCCTTACGATCTCTTTGGGGAGTCGGCCCGCCCTTGGGTCAGCACAGTCCGCGCTACCGAGAACCACCATCCCGACGATGGTGGCCCATCTCAAACCATCCACACCCCCCCCCCCCCCCCCCCCAGTCAGACGATCAAGCCACTCAACTCCTGCGCTTAATTCCCCATCTTGATCAGTCCCAGATCCAAACCCTCATGACGGCCCTCAAAGGAAAGGCCACTTCTTCACCCTCGCTCAGAGCGGGTGCGTCACGCCCCGTAGCAGCTACATCCGGCCCCCATGTTGTCATGGGACAAGCCGACAACACTCCTATTCGGCTGCAGGCCATCCTATTCACGCCATTCGAGTCTGATCATTACCATCCCCGTGAGTCGACACCCCAGTCTCTGCCATATCAACCCTGCTATTCCCCTCATCACCCTGAGCTGCGCGCCAGGCCAACCTCCCGTGCTTCTTCCATGTACGCTTAGCCATCCGCCGCCCTAGACATGAAGTTCGAGTGGGCGTCCATCAAGAAGGAGCTCCAAGAGCTCCGAAAGCAAGTCGACCCTAGGCAGCACCATGACGTGCACATGCCGAATTTCAATGGCCTATGGGTTCCTTCTCCATCCGAGCTGCCGAAGTACCGCAAATACAACGGCTCAGAAAATCCCTACATCCATATCAAAGATTTCAACTATGAGTCCACCCCCTACCAGCATGATTGCCGCCTGATGGCCTATTTGTTCCTCCGGTGGCTGGACGGGCATGCCTTAGACTGGTTCTACTCCCTGCTACCTGAGGATGCAGAGGACTTCACCATTGTGAAGGCCAAATTCCTCGAATAGTTCCAAGACAGGGTTGGGCATGAATACTCTCTTACGGATCTGATGGCCGAAAAGATGAAGTCAGATGAGGACTTCGCCGCATATGCCGATAGGTGGAGACAAATGGCCACGCGAGTTCCGGGGTACCTTCCAGAGGGAGAGAAGGTGAAAATCATCATTGCCAATGCAGTGCCTGCCTATAGAAACATCCTGGCAATGAATGACATCACCACCATGCATCAACTCTACAGCCGGGCCCGGTTTATCCAGACTCAGCTCAAAGATTCTCCCATCCATTCTATGTTCGAACCCCAGAAGTCTCGGTTCTAGAGAAAGCTTCAGGGGCCAGTCACTGAAGGAGTCCAAGTGAACAAGCAAGTGAGCGCGTTCAACCCTGCCGGCCAGAACCAAAACCGTCAACCATACGCTGCCCAGGGTCAGAACCCCACCAATCCTCCACAAGGGCAACAACCACGCCAATACAACTAGGTGCCACCTCCTGATGGCTCTCAGCAGAGGCGTCCTTTAGGTCCAAGAAGGGCTCACTACCCGCCACTCCCGGAGACACTCTCCGACATATTCTTGGCCTTGCTCTCCACAGAAGCCATTAGACTCCCTCCTGAGAGGCCACTGAACCCTAGTGTGGACCAAACCCGGTACTGTGTCTTCCATCGGTAGCCCGGTCATACCATCGACCAATGCTTCACATTCAAGGACTTGGTGTATGACTTGCATGAGCAGAATAGAATAGACTTGACAGCCCTCTGGAAGGTGATCGTAGACATCAAAGAGAGGCAGAGACAGCAACAGCAGCAGAGGCAACAGTGCCAACCACCCCCTCAGTAACAACAATAGCAACAACAACAACAGCCATTGCAAGACCTCAGCATCGCCACAACCCCCTACCAAACCATCCACCAGCTCCAAACCCACCGCAGCCACCAGCCTAGGTGAATCCCATCGTCCACCACCCTCCTCCTCAAGCAAACTGGATGTATGATGATGAACTAGACGTTCAGCAGATGATGGCCATTAACCACCAATATCCCCTTCAATCCCAAACAATACAACCAGCCTACATGGCTCCCCAGTCAATCCCTCATGTAGTTTCCATGGCCAACGCCGTCATTCTGCCCGTCGGTTCAACATCTGCGCCAGTCGCTAGTCCACCCATTATCTTACCCTTCGCTCTACCTGTCTCCGTACCTCCACCGCCCATCATATCTACTCCCTCTCCCATTATACTACCACCACCTGGGCCAGACCAACCTTCCGCTGCTACGCTATCCTTAGCCAGGCAACTGGCCACCCATCCAACCACCGTGCGGAGCGGGCGGGTCTTTCGCCGTCCGTATCCACCTATCTCCACCACCTCCACTAGCCAAAAAAACCCTCAGGTCCTGCAACCGCCTCAGTAACAGCAAGCTGAGCAGTTGACACAAGACGAGGGGGTGATTGAGACGTTACCAGGAACCCACTATGACATCCTCAAGCACCTGGATCACGTGCCAGCCAATATCTCTATACTGGAGCTGATAAAGAAATCCAAGGAGCACCAGGAGGCCTTGAGGGACTTCTTGCAGAAGGTGGTAGTAAATGAGGACATGCTGGCTGACAAACTACCAAGTGCACTAGCCATGGTGACTCGCGGGCCAGAAATTACCTTTGCAGAAAGCGAGTTAGCACCCCTAGAAGCCAGGAGGCTCCCCCTCTGTGTGACTCTCGTCATCAACCATGTGGCAGTAGGAGCAGCATTGGTCGACACTGGGGCATCAATAAATGTCTGCCCATTGAGTACCCTGAGAGCTTGTGACCTGTCAGAGGGTATGCTGAGGCCAACACCCACCACCATAGCCGCTTACGACAACTTCAGAAGATCCTGCCACGGCATGGTGACTGTGCAAGACGAACTGGGACCCCTCGCCGTCACGGTGGATTTCTATGTCCTCGATATCGATCCCATGTTCAAGGCCATTCTGGGACGTCCATGGTTGGAAGCACTCGGAGCTGTGCCGTCCACCGCACACCAATGTCTCAAGTTCCCCTTTCAAGGGCGCATCATCAAAGTCAAGAGCATTGTGACGACCCAACCAGCAAACTGGCCCAACAACCGTGCCAGTTGATAGACTTCCCAGGAAGGTCACCCATCCAGGGACTACTCCCAACTGAGCACGCTTAACTTCAGAGTTCTTTTCTTGCTCGAGCTCTGAAAATGACTAGTCCAGGTTGTGGGTAGTCTACTGATTTAGTCTATTTAACATATTCTTATATGGGGTGTTACAATCTACCCCTCTTATATAAGCGACGTCCTCGTCGCTGCTCACATATAGCACACAATCAAACCCCAGGCAGGTAGGATTCTAGAGGTGGCCCCACAGGCTCAAGAGGTGGCTCCGACTATGTAGCACTTTGCGCCATTATGGCCTCAAGAGGTGGCTCCCATAGCGTAGCACTTTGCCCTGTGTGGCACTTAGTTCCTACACTTCCGGCTGGGCAAGGCTCTGATACCATTTGTGACGACCCAACCAGAAAACTGGCCCAACAACCGTGCCAGTTGGTAGACTTCCCAGGAAGGTCACCCATCCAGGGACTACTCCCAACTGAGTACGCTTAACTTCAGAGTTCTTTTCCTGCTCGAGCTTTGAAAATGACTAGTCCGGGTTGTTGGTAGTCTACTGATTTAGTCTATTTAACATATTCTTATATGGGGTGTTACAAGCATAGCCACCACCCACTCAGTAGATGCCATCCATGACACCCACCTCCCAGCCGTATGGCCCGCTAACAAGCCTGTTGTGTCGGTGCTAGACATCAACTACCCTTGGAGCTACTCGTTTTAGTCCAAGCGAGAGGTCAATCAGGCGCGAGTCCACGCAATCAAAAGAAAGGAGCCACTAAGCACCAAGGGGTGGCAGATCATGATGAAGCTCGGGTACGAGGAAGGCAAGGGTCTAGGGACAGAACTGCAGGGCATAGTCAAGCCTAACCCAGACATTGTCATGAAAAGCCGATGGGGCTTGGGGTACAAGGAGAAATCCAAACCATGGTCATCCAGCACATCCACTCTCAAGGCCGACCGTGAGCCACTCACCTAGACACTTTGGTGTCACTTCATTAGGGGGCCTACCCAACCTGGATATAACACCGTGGTAGTTGAGGCGGAGTTGTCGCAGCACGAGATGCATGGCCGAAACTTCTCTCAGCACATGGCCCCTCTGCTAACCTATAGAGCATTAGAAGCACTTCGTCCAACCAGGAGGAGAAAGACAGGGGACCCAGAGGCTGAATGGTACCGATGGTTTGACATAGAAGACATCACCATTGCCTTCAGCTGTCTGTTCTGGGAAGAAGAAAGGACGTGGCCGGCAGCTGCGGCAGACCTATTAGATCCACCCACAGCCATCACGTCCAAAAGGCAGCTCATGAGCGACGCCACAGACATAGGAGAGCCGGATATCCCCTACGAAGAGGGGAAGACCGTAGATGAACTCTGAAGGGGCACCTGCCTAGACATCCACCCGTCCCTCTTGGGCTCTCTGCTTCCCGATCTTGTCCCTTCCTCTCCTCCCCTACTCATTCAGCTGACTCCCCAGCTTCTGACGGCTGCACACAACCTCCTCAGACTGAGCTCCCACCTACAGTCCTCTCTGCCCTGCAGACCGACCCAAGTGACCACGAGGTCACCCTCTCTTCCTGCATGCTCTCCACTGATCTCCAAAAAAAAATGCCAATCTTCAAATGCATATTGAGGTCGAGGAGTCGGCATACTTCCTTCACCCTTCTGATCAGGGGCACCCCGCGACTGGGGTTTCCCCTCCTGCTCCTTCACTAGGGGCCATCCTCTTTGAGGACACCATGTCCTCCACCAGTCCTGTAAAGTCGTCTAGTTTAGGAGAGTCTAGGGTAGAAGAGTCTTGTCTTAGGTTAGATAGGCCTAGGTTAGAGAGTCAGTTCAACCCAGCACCCACCAGGTCCAAACGTCGCCCTAGGAAGCAAAGGGGCAAGGTCATTCCCCAGAGATACCTTCAAGAGCTAGCTTGGCGATGTCAAGCATTAATGCTGATAGAGGAGTTCACAAAAGAAGCGCTGGTGTTAGAAGAAGAATTTGTGCAGGATGGGGTGTTCATGGACGATGGATTCGGAGTCTACGAGATCATGAATGATGAGGACCCAATCGATGAAGAGGATAGAGAAGTAGATGATGCTGTCGAAAAGTACGCCAGTGGCGTAAGGAGATTCGACGAGCCCACCACGGCAGTGGATGAACCTACTAAGGAAGTCAACCTCAGAATAGAAGAAGAGCCCAGGATTGTGATGATCTCAGCAAACCTCCCTCCTGATGAAGAAGAAGAGCTGGTGCAAATCTTAAGGGAGTACAAAGATACATTCGCCTGGTCATACGAGGACATGCCCGGTCTAGACCCCTCGCTAGTGGAGCACTGCCTGATATTGAAAGAAGGGGCAAAGGCCATAAAACAAAGACTCAGAAGATTCCACCCACTCATGGCCTTGAAGATAAAGGATGAAGTGGATAAACTCCAAAAAGCCAGGTTCATCAGGGTAGTGCTATATCCGAACTGGGTGGCAAACATAGTCCATGTCATGAAGAAGGATGCTAAAGTCAGAATCTGCATCGATTTTAGGGACTTGAACAAGGCATGTCCGAAAGACGACTTCCCGCTTCCTCATATTGATGTGCTGATTGATAACACTACTGGGTATGAGACCCTCTCATTCATGGATGGATATTCAGGATATAACCAAATCTGTCTAGCTCCTGAAGATCAAGAGAAAACATCCTTCACCACGCCCTGGGGAACATACTGTTATGTAGTCATGCCGTTTGGGCTAAAGAATGCTGGCGCTACTTATCAGAGGGCGATGATGGCCATCTTCCACGACATGATCCATGTTTATGTAAAGGTATACGTGGATGACATCTTGGTGAAGTCAAGAACCAGGAGAGAGCACCCTGAAATCCTTGCCAAAGTGTTGCAAAGGTCTAGAGAGTATCAGCTGAGAATGAATCCAAAGAAATGCGTGTTCGGGGTATCATCCGGAAAGCTGCTAGGTTTCATAGTTAGCAAGCGGGGCATTGAGATTGAACCTAATAAGGCCAAGGCTATAGCAGAAATGCCACCTCCCAAGAACATCTCACAATTAAGAGGGCTAATAGGGCATTTACAGTTCATCCGATGATTCATATCACAACATTCGCAAAGATGCCGCCCGTTCTATGATCTCTTGAAAGGGGGGGCCAAATTTGAATGGAATGATAAATGCCAAGCAGCCTTCGACGAGCTGAAGAGTTATCTCATGAATCCCCTAGTTCTGCAGCCTCCTGTACCCGGGAAACCACTTATCCTATACCTCTCGATCATTGAGGACTCCCTAGGTGCTGTCCTTGCACAACATGATGAATCTGGCAAAGAAAGGGTAGCGTACTACCTCTCTAGGCTCTTCAACACCACCGAATCCAAGTACACCACTGCGGACAAAACCTGTGCCGCACTCGTGTGGGTGTTCCAAAAGCTCAAGCATTATTTCCTTGCCTACGAGCTCAAGCTGATCTCGAGGATGGATCCACTCAGATATTTTCTAGAAAAGCCCGTCCTCTCTGATCGGCTTGCACGCTGGAAGAGCTTCCTCTCGCAGTTTGACATCTCCTTTGTGGTCCAAAAGGCCGTCAAGGGTTATGCCATTGCTGAGCATCTGGCCCATTTACCACTCCCACATAGTGACTCCCTCCGAGAAGAGTTCCCCGATGAGGAGCTCTCGGTTATCATCAAAGACCCCTTCTGGTCCCTCCATTTTGATAGCGCTCTCAATTCTCAGGGATGGGGCATTGGAGCCGTGCTGCTTACCCGTGAAGGCATTACCATCCCCATTGCCTATCAACTCACCTTCCCCGCTACTAATAACATGTTCGAGTATGAAGCTCTCGTTGCTGGTCTCAAGCATGCTTACCTGCTAGGGGCATCGCACCTCAGAATCATAGGAGACTCTCAGCTCGTCTTGTGGCAGGTGCTCTCAACTTACCGCACTCGTGACCCAAAGCTTAAGCCATATCAAGACCTGGTCACGCTGTTGGCAAGGCAGTTCCGCAAGCTCATTTATATCCATACTCATCACTCACAGAATATCCTAGCCGACGCTCTGGCGTCGCTAGCCTCATCTCTATCTTTCCCTCTGAGTTGTCAGACCGAGACAATTGTCGTCAAACGACTCGATGTCCCATCTATCCAGGATCCTTGGTTCAACAACCTTAGGACAACTATAGAAGAGAGGGCTAGGAAGAGAGGAGCGCAACAAGTCATGCTAACTGAGCTCGAGGAAATTTTAGATGAAGAAGAGCTGCCTTGGTATTTTGAGATCGAGCAGTACTGCAAGGATGGTACCTATCCCGAAGGGGCAAATGCAGAAGATCGCAAGGCCGTAAGAAGAGTCGCCTTAAGGTACACATTCGTTGGAAAAGTCTTGTATAGGCGGGATCTCAATGGATTTCTCTTAAGGTGTCTAAGTGACGATGAGGCTTGGAGAGTGGTGGAAGGAGCCCATGCTAGTGAATGCGGAGGGCACGTCAACAGTCAAATGCTTGCAAAGAAGATCATTAGGCAGGGCTATTATTGGCCAACCCTAGAAGAAGACTGTACCATCTACGTCCGTAGGTGTGTCAAGTTTCAACTCCATGCCGATAAAATTCATGCTCCTTCCTCCTCACTTCATCCACTTTCCACACCTTGGCCATTCTCCATGTGGGCTTTCGATATTGTTGGCCCTCTTGGTGATCCTAATGCTCAAACCAAACAGAAATCATTTATCTTAACAGCGACTGAGTATTACACCAAGTGGGCAGAAGCCAAAGCATTCATAGAAATCAAAGCATCCACAGTGTGCCGCTTTATCATGAGGAATATCATCTCGCGGTTCGGAGTGCCAAGTAGCATCGTCACGGACAACGGACCACAGTTCATCTCGCAAGAACTTCAGGACCTTTGTAACAAATATAACATCACTATGCATCATTCATCTCCATACTACCCACAAGGCAATGGCCAAGATGAAGCAACTAACAAAACCCTTCTTAAGATCTTAAAGAAAACCTGTGAGTCGCACAAGTTCGCCGATTGGCCAGAGAAGCTAGTAGAGGCTCTATGGGTCTATCGTACCTCCGTCCGCACCCCCACTGGACAAACCCTGTACGCCCTCACTTATGGTATGGAGGCGGTAGTTCCATACGAGATTCTAATCCCATCGCTAAGAGTCCAATTAGACAAGGAACTAAATATTGATGAACGTCGAGAGGCGTTGCTAGTCCAATTGGAGCTCTTAGATGAAAGGCGGCTTATGGCAGCCAACCATGTGCTCTCTTATCAAAGGCGAATCTCAAGGTCTTTCGAAAAGAAGGTAATTGTGCGAAAATTCCAAGAGGGTGATATGGTCTTGAAACGCATTTTTATCAAACCCGGAGGTCCTAGGTCCAAATTACAACCTAATTGGGAGGGTCCGTACGTTGTGAGGGAAGTATACCCCGGAAATGCTTATCACTTAACCAATGCTGAGGGCATCGAATTGTCACATCCATGGAATGGGTTGTACGTCAAACGATTCTATCCTTAGGCTTATAGGTGTGAGGCCACAAAACCCAGATCGGGAATAACCCTGTGTTGAGAGTCTAAAGTCCCTCCCTAATCGTCAAGGGTCGCTCTAAGTCAGGATTAACACACACACACGGCAAAGCCCGGGTAGCTGCACTTGGTAGAGGCTGCAACTGTGTGGGTCCTACTCTAGCGATGCGTCGGTCATTCTCTTCTAATCGGTCGAAGTGTAGGGGCAGAGGATTGTAAGGGTAAGGTCATCAACCTAAAGCATACTCTGATGAGATCAGGTCTCAAACAGGGACGGTCAAAATAGAAAAGGGCAAAGAAGCAAGGAAACGAAAGAAAGGAAATCCATAACTCGATAGGGGCATTGCAAAGAGTGGCAAAGTCCACGAGGGACGCTCATGAGCCCGGTCGTACGCATGCCCTAAATAATGCAATTCCATAGCAAAAGACCATAAAGTCCCTCCACAACAGACCCAATCTTTGAAGGGTATGCTATAGGAAGTAGTCGAACCGACATCCCTAAACCTACACAAGACTTTCCTTGAATAATCTTCCATTTTTCCCTATAAGACCGGATCACCTCTTGGGTACGGCTTAACTGGTCACAGTGTCAACTAAGGGTAGTTCCCGAGGCGTTGTCACCCCTCGGCACACGTCCTAGCCTAGTGAGGTCCGTGGCGAGAACAAGAGGTGATCAAGACTTCAAACCAGCGGCTCGAACCGGTCTAGGTGTTGTGGCCCAAAGGGGCGAGTACCTTCCGCCTCGCGCGTCTTATTCCAGGAAGGGCCAACGTCGGCTTTAGGCGTCTTTCAAAACTCCAAAAAAATCAAAAAATTCAAAACTCCAAAAAAATAAAATATTTCAAAACTAAAAAAATCAAATATTTCAAAACTCCAAAAAATCAAATATTTCAAAACTTCAAAAAAACAAATATGTTAAAACCCCAAAAAAATCAGATAGTTCAAAACCCAAAAATTCAAATATTTCAAGGAATGTTTTCAACTGCTCCACTCACCTTCTCATGCATTTTATTTATTTATGTCTTTTTCCTATTTAATAAGGTTTAGCCCTTGACTATTTATCAAGGTCGGTCACTCGTCACATTCTAAAGCAAGGGGCTAAGCCTAAGAACGGATCTAACTTGTTTGTGTTTGTCTAAGTGTGAAGGGCACAAAAGGAAGAAGGCGGCACTCGTATCTCACCCATCACTCTCACTCTCACTCTCACTCAGTCGCAAAACATAAATCCACTCCATTCCATTCCATATCATACATGTACAAAAGGGGCAAAAGAAAGTACAAACCCTCAACCGCTCTCCCCTGTACCCTCAGGCAGGCGGGGAGACGGAGGGGCCATCACCCTCGGACGTGTCTCACTCCCCTCCGGCGCTCTCTCGTGCTGTCGTGCCTCCTCCTCGTTCCTCCGCCGTCCGGAGGAACTAGTCAGATAATGCCCGGCAGGCCCACTCGGGATGCCGCTCCTGCTAGCCGCCGAGCTACTGCGTCCGACTAAAGCCAGGGCCCTCTCTAGGCCCTTCATCTCGGACCGCAGTAGCTCACAGCGGTGCCTCTCCTCTCCCAGCTGTGTACGGAGGTCCCCGGCCTCGGTGCACAGTCGCGTTTCCTCCTCGGCCTCCTGGCGCCACCTCGCCGCCTCCTCTGCCTCCTGGTGCCACCTCGACACCTCCGCCGCCTCTGGCGTAGGCGCAGCTCCGCCATCTCCGCCTCTAGTGCGGTCGTCCGCGCTAGAGAGGCTCTTAGCTCCGTCTCCTGCAAACATCAGATACCCTGTCAAAATACCAAAGGAAGCAAAGGGTCAAGCGGCATCTAGACAGTGACTTACCCGCTCTTGCACCTGAGCAAGGGCATCCTCCGCTCGGGCCACCGCCGCTGCCAACTGGCCCTCCAACACGGAGCGGCCGGGGTCCTCTCGGGATGAAGAAGCGCCTCCCACCATCTGCTGAGCCCTGTCCAACTCCGCCCGCTGCAAAAGAAAACGAGAAGGGTCAGTCAACCAAAGCTAGAAATAGATGGGATAGGGTGCGAAGTACTCACCAGCTGGTCCACGACCGCCTGGAGGTCGTCACTCTGCTGGATGGTCGAATGAAGAATGCCCTACAGCGAGGCAATTCGCCCCTCGAGATCAAACTTCAAACACAAGTCAAGTCAATCAAGCAGTTAATCAATCAAACTGAACTTAGGAGAGAGCTAAAAGCAGTAGGGACTCACCAGTCGTCGAGACCCCTTGTAAACCTGGGCCCCGTACCTCCGTGCATAGGCACGGAAGTAGTCCTCGTCGCTAGTGGCCTCCGAGACCACCTCTCTGCCACGCTGCTCCCAGTCGGTGAGCTGCTCGTGGACCCAGACCGTCCAGTCGGTCTCCTGCTGGATCCCTCGGAAACTCCGGCCCGGTCTCTCCCACGGCCTCTGTCGGGTGGGGAACTCCACTACCGATTGATGGAGCCCCAGAGTGCGTGCAACCAGCCGGTGGTGGAGCGGTACCACCGTGTTGAATGAATGAAGCCAAATGTGCCTACCAAAGTAGGGACGACCTCGCTCCACCAACAGTTGGGCGGCATCATTCTCCCCGACATAGGGAGTCCACTGAACCTGCACACCACAAGCAGAGAGATCTGTCAGTCAACTATCAAATAAGCAAAGGAAAGGAAAAGGGCCAAGGCTAAAAATACTTACATGGCCAAAGGGCACGCTGTCCAATGCATCATGGATCATAGTCACCTACTGGCTCAGTGACTGCTCGTCACGGTGGAACCTCCAGTGTCGTAGAAGGGGCACGGCCCCAGCTCGTCTCGGCTCACCACGACCCAAGGATGGGAGGTGGTGATAGGCCCACACCTGCAAAACAACTCAGTCAGTACCACATTTACTTAAAACAAGCAGAAGAGAAGTGAAAGGTAAGGGTAGAGAAGTGTACCTGTAGGAGTGGGAAGAACCCCGCTACCCCCGTCTCCCTGCTGGAGGTGCCCAAGCTGTCGAAGAGGTGGGCTAGGAGGGCCGCACCCTAAGCGAAGCTGCCCACGCTGGACAAGTCCTCCTGCAGGGGCAGGCACCGGTAGCTGACTGCGTCCCCTCTGGTACCCAGAATTAGCTTCCCGATCACAAGGATCAGGAATCGTCTCAAATCGCAGTCTGCTGCCGCTCCCTCCTCCCTCGCCAATGCCGCCCTGGCGTCCACCGTCATCCGAGCCATATAATCTGCCTGGCTCTCGCCTGTCTGGTGGCGCGCGCTCGCCTCCCCGAGGCTCGCCTGCAGCCTCATCCTCGGAACCAGGGACGATCTCTCTCTCGTCACCTCCAGCCCGAGCAGCCTCTCTGCCAGCTCCTGATAGCTGGTGTAGGTCACCCCCGTCACCGCCTGGCTGTCTACGCGTAGGCTGGTGATACGTACCATGTCCTCTAACGTGGGGATCATGTGACCCCACAGAAAGAGGTAGGCGTGACACTCAGGGTCCCACCTCTCCTTCAGGGCCTGGATCAAGGCCACATCAGGAGCCAACTCATCTAGTCTAAGAAAGGGGCCGAACCCCATCTCCTCCAACCGGGCCCTCTAAAAGTCCGGCAATCCACGGTAGATTGCCCGGACCACCGCCCATCCTAGTCGGGACCGAAGCTCGCTCTGCAAAACAAACACAGAGAACATCAGAAATCAGCCATTGAAGCACATCAACTCTACGTTCTGTCATCGCGACAGGGCCTCCTGTCGCCATCTTAAAGGCGACATGAGGCCTGTCGCTTTCGGAGGAATGGTTGTGACAGGTCGACCTGTCGCCTTCTTGAAGGCGACACAAGGCTTGTCGCGATCCCACTGGTAAAGCGACAGCCATGCTGTCGCATTACCAGAGTAAGCGAGAGACGGGCTTTACCTGTTTCTCGGCTGTTTCTCTTCGGGCAAAAGCCCTACATCCGAGTGCACTGCACTCCCATCACGTCACATGCATGGATTAGGGGCTCGGGGACCTACCTTCTTGGGCCCAACGGGCTCATCCTCACCCGGCACTGCCGCCGCGGTGTCTTCCTCCATCGGCACGACCGGAGGATCGCTGCGCGCCGCTCCGGATGGGCTCTCGCCTGCTTGACGGCATCGAATCATCTTCTTGGTCCGTCGCCGGCCGCAATCTCCGTCACCGCCGCCATCGCCGTTCCCCCCTCCGTTGCCTCCACCCTCCATTGCAAGCCACCGATAGATAGGTAGGGAAAGAGAGAGAAGAAGGAGAGTGGAGGAAAGCCGCCGCCGTCGGTCACTGGTGACCGCCTCCGGAAGAGAGGAGGAAAAGGGGTTTTTTGGGGTTCTAGTCGCCAGAGAGGGGAAGGAAAGAGAAGAGAAGAGAAAGAGTAGAAGGCGTGCGGAAAGAGAGGAAGGCGCTGGACCCCAAGTTCAAATCCCTGTCAGTTCTGATAACGCAACAAGGGCCTTGTCGCTTTCGCTTCAGGTCGCGACATACCCTATGTCGCGTTCCCTTTCAGAGTGGCGACCGTTGACCTGTCGCATTCAGGGTAGCGACACCAGCCTATGTCGCCTTCCCAGTCAATGCACAGAACCTTCATAAATCAATTTCCATTGCTATAATTCCAATGCTTACACCAATAAAATAGAAAAATCTCAAGTCTCTCAAGCCTCACTACATCATGTCCCATCAAAATCTCTCAAAGATACAACCAACTCCCCTCTCAAGCTCCCGGTCCCCCAAGTGGCCGAAGCTTCTCATGTTCCCGAAGATATGCTTGGTACGTCTCCTGCTCCTCCTGTAGTGTCGGTGGAAGTGCATGGGTAGCACACGCCCGCCACAAGGCCAACGCACTCCGCATGACTTGCTCATCCTCCGGGTCTCCCAAACGCCGTTTCTTCACCGGAGGCAAGTGAGACGGCGGAAGCACCTTAGTCCTTGGCTTCCCAATATGAGGGTAGCATCTCTGTGGGTTGTAAAGCACTGTCATCATGTTACCCACAAGTTGTAGATCTAATCCGCGCCCAAGTGGAAGCCAGATCTCCGCTCTGTGCAATGCCGCTATGTCCAGGGCGAAGTGCTCCTCCGGGGGGGGTACTGAAGTAGAGGCGCCATGCACTCCTCGTCTTCTTGTCCGCCATCCTACACACAACCTTATCAGGGAATTTGGCCACCCCACCAATGAAACATAGTGGATGGCACCCAAAAATTCAACTATCGGTGGTGGGGTGGTCTACGGGCTTGAACTTTATTCTCACACCCAACCAGCACTCCAAAAGGATCATAGAGTCGTAGAGTGAACCCCCCCCGTAGAGGCCGAGGTGAGACCCGAGTATAGGTAAGCCAACACGGCATGAGAGAGTGAGAGTCCCCGCCATACCCCTCTTATAGCACTCAAACTCGCGTAGTCTATAAGGTGATCCATATACGGGAAGAGCACCACCCCACACAAACATATGGCTACGGCCTTCGCTATTTTACGGTGGTCTACGCTCTTGTCCTTGCATTTGGATATGACCCACTTAGACAACGACACTAGATGGATGGATTGTGGGCTAATCATGGTATACACATCCCCGGGGTCGGTCATGAACTCACCTAAGATCAACTTTGGGTTGATAGGCTCGACAGTATAGCAAATATTTTGCTCATCCCCTCGCTTGGTCTTAGGGAGAGCCAAGAAAGCCTCAACCTCCTCAAGAAGGATGGTCGCCTCGAATTTTGGGAAAATGAAACTATGGGTTTGAGGGTACCAAAGTTCTATTAAGGCCGCAATGCTATGCCAATCAAAAGAAATTTTGTGGTAATTGTGGGCCGCTATGAAAACCCCACCCAAACCCCACTCTCTCAAGAACCGGATGACGAACATGGGTAAGGCTTTTATCATAGGGGTGATCCATGTTAGCTTGGAATAGCGGCGGGAGCCGGGGAAGAGCTAGAGGAGACAAAGAAAAAGGCAAAGAGAAGGGAGGAAGAGGAAGAACAAAATTAATGATGAAATTCGCAGGAAAATTCATGAAAAATTGAAAACATCAAGCAACATACCTCTCTCACTTCCTTTCTCTTGCTCAGATGGTTGGGGACGTCCGTCAACCTCACGAGAGCATCATAGGCCGCCCGGGCTCGCTTCGGACCTTCATAAGCCCCCTCCTCACCCATGGAAGCACATAGAGCTCTCTTCATGGCCATGAGAGCTTGAAGAGCTTGAAGAGAAGAGGAGAGAAGTGGGAGCTACGAAATTGGCCTCTCAACCCCTTATTTATAGAGCCACAAGACTCCTATTCATGCTTGGAAAGGGTAGAGAAGAACTAATAGAAGTGGGACTTTGATTAGAGAACACTAGGAGTCCTAATGGGAGTCAAGTTGCAATGCTTAGGTTGCAGTTTTTGAGCTCGAGCTGAGAAACCTGTGGAAGCGACACATCGATATGTCACCTTCCAGGTGGCGATACAGCTCATGTCGCCTTCCTAAGTCACGGGTAGCGACCTACCCCCATGTCGCGTTCTCATCAGTATACAGTGTCATGCTTGGTATGTTTGCACACATGCTTCAATGTTTGTTCATTATTTGGTGCTTTTCATTTCGTATCCTATCTTTATTGCTTTCCTTATTGAAAAAACCATAAAAATCCGAAAATGAAGGGAAATCCATAAAAATCAGAAAATCAGAAAATCCGAAAAAGAGATGGTTCGTCAGGTAAGTGCAGGTAAGTATCTCTAACCTTAATCCCTCTGCATTACTATATGGTATCTACGCTATTATATCGTCTCAAGGACCGGATGGTTCTCAGTGTGTTTTAGGATTTGAGTTCCCCTTCACCAAAAACAAGGATGATCTAGGTGCACACTGTTAATCGCTGGATAGGCCGTTAGGTGATATGACTTGGGGACGATGGATTCTATCGCACGCCGGGGATGCGAAGTGTCTTGACTCTTGCTTATATTATCTAGCAATATTATCCTTGAATATTTGTTATTTTCTCCTTTTCTTTGCATTTGTTTTTATGATCTCTTTTCCTTTAGCCCAACATGCATCATATAGGGACTTTGAGCTTCATGCTTCATGATTTGTCAAAGTCATCTTCCCAATGATGTTCCAACCTAGATCCTCATTTTCAGACAAGAATTCCATTCTGAATTTGAAAGCTTCCCTCGAGCTAACTGCTCGGTCCAGTTTCTGAGTATTGTTCCCATTCAAGATTTCTCTCATCCCCATTCATTATAATAGTCATCCTTTATCCCCGATCCGCTCATTAGTCGTGACCCGCTCGAAGGCCAGAGTCGAATCGACCCGCCAGGCAGCACCTATGCCCTAATTAACGAAACCTACACGCTAAAGATAGCCAGGGTACCTCTTGAATCAGGAGGTTGATCATTTCTTTTCTTTTGATCTTTATTCGTCCCAAATTGGAACCATCCTCGCACTTTGTTCCTAGCCGTGTTCGAAGGACAGCCGGATAATTCTCGCTGCTTATTCGTTCAAAATGGGTGTCTCTTTACCTTGATGCCCGCTTTTCAGCTCATTTCGCTTCATTCCGCCACATCGTCATTTCATGCCACCTTCGCTCCACTACTGCTCCACTCCCTTGCAAAGCAGGCATCAAGGAGGGGCAATCTGTAGACACCCATTTCTGACCCATAAGTCGAGCAAATTTCTTGTCATATCATCGATGCCCCGCATTGGCTTATCATCGTCAAGTTGGATTTCTCCGATCATGACATCCTTTTCATCAGTTCATCGTCCTGATGGGGCGTCTTCCTGGTCGAAATCAATCCTCATCATCATCATCTTGTAGCTCTCTGAGTCAAGAGTCTGGCGTTTCAAACCGCACGTCAATATGAAGGCTGCGCATGGAGATTGGACACTTTGCATGGTCGCATGCTGAAAAGGCCATGAAGGCGACAACACCACTGTCGCATTCAAGAAGAGGACCAGTCGATACGTCGCGTTCATAAAAAGGCATTCTAATTCCCTGAAAAATCGCCAAAAATGACTTAAAGTCCCCTTCCTTCTAAGGAAGGCGACGTATCGAGGCGTCGCGATCTTGATGGCGACCATAAGGCCGTCGCGTTCTGGACCTCATGCAGAAGATCCTTTTCGAGCCTGACTTGGATACATGCCATACATGGATACTTCCCCTTTTGGTCGTCCAAATCGCGTCCAAATCCTTCCAAACTTTGGGAAAACCTTCCTAACATCATCTTTTCTGAGTTCCAATCGCCCACGCACGGCCATACATACCCAAACTCGGACGCTTTCCCATTATTCCTCTCACAGCCCTTCCAGGAATAATCACCTATAACTACCTCAATACTCCGTCTTTTTGGGCAAGGACGGAGTCTGCTTCTTCCTGTGCAAGAGAGCTTCATCTTTAGAGAAGAGAGCTTCCCCTCCAGACGACCAGGAAGAGCCGTCCAGGGCATTTTTCCACCGGCTACCCAATCCCTCTCCCTTTCTTTGCATTATTTCTTTCAATACATGCATGAATAGTTCATTTTTTTCGTAGACTTTCATTAGTACACATCACACACACCCATCTTTAACACCCACAGGGGTTAAAAGCCCCAATCTCGTGAGTTCCCTCCATAATAGTTCATGTTTACATGTTCTTCATTGAATAGATCTTCTATGCACAAGTTTTAATGGGTTTTTTCCTTTGTCTTCGTGATCTTGGCAGGTGTTTGAAGACTGGAGCAACGTGAGGCTCTTGCCCCTTGGCCGGCTGAGGAGCAGGAAGACTAGAACCCCAACTTCCGTCCACAGAAGAGAAGGCGACATTCCGGCTGTCGCGACCAAGAAGGCGCCGTGCCACCCCGTCGCGTTCAGGTACATGCATAGCGACGCCCTATCCGTTGCGTTCTCAGGTACGCCTTCATTTTCCCTTTCCTTTTCCAATGTAGTCAGTCGTCCCATCCTCCACATCTTAGGGCGACTACTTGGTGGCGATCACGGTACGTTTTCCTTAATTTTCCATATTCATAATTTTTTAAAGGGGAGTACAATCCCGTGATTACACCTGACTCTACAGCTAACTTCCTAGCAAACGGTTCGGAAATGAATAAGTGAGTGGCACTCGTATCAAACAAAACCCGAGCTTGCACACCCATGAAAAGAACCGTACCTTAAGTGATGTGCTCCGCCTGCTCTACGTCCTCTCGCGCTAAGGCAAACACTCAAGCTTGGGCTCGAGGCCTTCCTGGTCTTCCTGTAGCTGGCGCTGCTGCTGCTGCCGCTACTGGGGCTGGCGCTCCACGTTGGACTCCTTGCTGAAGCCTGGGACAGTCCCGGATCTGATGCTCTCTGCTCCCGCACTTTAGGCACTTCCCCTCCATCTTCCACCGCTTGGTACCACCATGTGCCCTTCCACAGTGAGGGCATTCCTTCTTGCCGCTGGGCCTACTACTAGGGGACCGCTGAGAAGTTGCCAGCTGACTGCTCACTGCCACTAGATGCTGTGGTGACTGGTATGCCGCCTTCTTCCTGTTCTGCCGCTGGAATGGAGGCGCAAACCTCTTATGAGATGCCTTCTTCTCCTTTAGGTACTGCTCCATCTCGCCCTCCTGCCTACAACCAGCACTAAGGGCCTCATCCAGGGTACGATGGTCAAATGCCACCAGCCTTGTCCTCAGTGATGGCTTAAGGCCCATCACGAACTTTTTCGCCTTCCTGTGCTCATCAGTAACAATATGAGGTGCATATTTAGACAATTCTGCAAACCTGGCCTCGTACTCAAGTACGGTCATGGAGCCTGAGTCAGAGTAAGAAACTCCTGCTCCATCTTGTCCTGGATATGCTCTGGAATGAATTTGTCCCGAAAGAGCCTCACGAACTCATCCCATGCCACCTCGACAGCACTGTCCTCAAACCTAGTACGTAGTAACAAAGCCCACCACACATCGGCTCTCTCTTGCATCAAGCCATCCATAAGCACCAAATCTAGACAATCTTAACTTATACAAATACATGCATAATTAACTAACACATACTTGTAGCATATAGGTGGCCAAGCTGACCTTGTCCTCCTCGGCAAACCTAATAGCTCGAAGATCTTCTCGATCTCCCTCATCCAGCTCTCCGCCAGCAATGGATCACTCTCACCCCTTAAAAGAGGGTGGAGCCATCCTCTTGAACCGCTCCATGATGGAAGGACCACCATGGCCATGCTCCTGGGGAACTGGAGCTGGAGCCTAAGCCAGCTACAACAAACAACATAAACAACATATATACGCATAAGCAACATAACAATCATACATTTTAATGAAAGTAGACTACTTCTATCTAACATTTCTAACCTGAGCTTCCAGCTGAGCCTAGAGTGCCACCTGAGTATGAGCCTGCATCTGCATAGCCTGCACCAGGCCTTGCATGAATACTCCATAGTTTACTGGTGGTGGTGAAGGAAGAACAGTAGGACCTTGTGGTGCTGGGGCCTGCTGCTCACCCCTATCCACTCCCCTCTGCTCCACGAGTAGGAACACCACGCCTACCACGAGAAGCCATAGCCTGGAAGACAATTCAATCATAGTTAGAAACTAAGTTATTTATCCCTAACCATGTTCTTAACTATCTTTCATTCCTTATTAATCATTTCTACACAAGTGGACAATTCTATAAAAACTTAGCATATTATGAACATGATGGCATATATTCATGTACAATCTCAACCTTGTCTCTCTGATACCAATCTCTGTAACGACCCTCCTTATACCGGTACGATTATACCAATCCACATCGGTATAATGAACGTCGTCACAGTGGGACATTTACCTAACATTAACATTTGATTGAGACATACATGAATATTAAAGAGAACAGTGGAAATAAATAATTATTCTTATTCCAGCATCCACATTCTATCCACAGTCCATATAGTGTTTAAATGAAGTACATATGTCCACAATTACAATTCCAAAATAAATCACATTGCTCAAATGAATTACAAAAGTTCATTTATTACATACTATGAAAAGAAAATTACAATGAAGGAATCTCCACAACAAAGCTACTCCTCTCGCTCAGAATCACCCCTAACTATCTCCTCGGAAGAAGTGGAGACACTTGCACCTATACGCCGAAGCAAGTATGAGTCTAAATAGACCCAGTAAGCAATCCATATACATCATATGCATATGCTAACATTCAATGGAAGTAATTAACACATGTAGTATGGTTCATACACTTTAAATTACTATGCATGGAACTTATAGCATTAGAAACACATGATACATGCTTTATATGACTTACAACAAGTATAAAACCTATAACGTGCTTTCTACACATTTTAATTAACATGCTTAAACGATTCAAATCTCATTCAAATCATATTACAATGTATACAATTTAAGCATGGAACTACACATAAGTAAGCATTACACCTAGCAAGGATTCTATTTAAATTCTCATGAATTTAACACAATGATACACACATTTTACTTGCTGTTTTAACATAAATTAAACATATTCACAATGGTTTACACTTGTTCACATGATAACACATTCACTTTACACTTTCACATGCTCATTTACACATTGCACATTTCACAATTCACTTACACATATTCACATTTTAAACTTAGTTGCCGTGACACATAATCCAAACCACCACTAGAAGGACACACATATACACATACACTAATCCATCACCTAGGCAACACAGTAATGGATCTTGGTTAATTGTGCAGAACTGGGAGAAGCACTCTCCACCCTAACCAGTGGTACTTGTCCACCTCCAGGATTTCATCCTAATGCCCTTAGGATATCACTCACATTGAACCTTCCCATAGGGACTTTACTACGGTATAGTTCCACAGCCCTCTATGATAGCAGTGTAACTAATGGCACAATTAACACATTAACTCTTTATCCCATTGACTTACATTATTCACATGCACTTAACTCACACACATGCATTTTAACACATATACATGATCAGTTTTTATGGCATGCGTTTACTGCTTCCCAATGATGATTTGCTCTTAATACATCCCTAAGCATGCTGCTAACAAATGAATTTCACATAATTAACTTGGCATGTTTAGCATGGTTGTTTTCTCTCATTAAATCCATAACATTACCTACTTCTATCAAAATGCAACAAAAATTTAATCACAAGTTCCCAACAGTAAACCCATTACATGCTCAATTTTTCATATTTTTTAGAACTGTAAAACAATTTTAGTAATTAAAACATGATTCAATCGCATTTACCACTAAATTTAACTACTCATCACCCACAGTAGTATAGTCATGTATATCAGTTTCAAAACCTGATAACAGTCATTACAAATACATGAAAATATTATGAAACCCTAATGTGCCAAAATCTAATTATTCAAGAATTTTCAGCATTATTTCATGATCACAGTCCACTTACAGAAATTTAAATAATAAACCTGTACACAGAAATTCATCCTAGCCTGATGATGTAACCTACTGCATATACTAGACCACATATAAAATCTACAGCATGTACTTATATTCAAAAGTTCAGAAAATGTGTCCCAAAGATCAAACAAGCATTCTGTCAAAACCTATTGAACATGGTGGCACAGATGTTGCCGCCAACATGGGTTAACGGCACAATCTGTTGCCGCTTACCTTGGACCTTAATGAGACTAGATGTTGCCGTTTAGTTCCTGTCTACAGAAATGCAGACTGAACGCACAAAGCAACGGTGAATAGGGGTTCCAAGACACGAGGAAAAATCTGTAAAAATTCCTGGGACCTAGAAGACATGTGTACAGATAGTGTACAAGGGTTACTTGCCTCACAAAAAATGCTAGATGTGATTAAAATTCCGGAGAATCTCTCCTCGGCCAAGCCAACAAGCCTTCCAATCTCCCCTCGATCCGAGTTCTGTGTTGATGGATGAAGCACGCCAAAGTTGGGGAAGCTTTACTGTTGATCCAAGTTCCTTCCAGTCGATGTAGATCACCTAGAAATGCACCGAGTCACCAGATCCAGAGCCTCAATGTTTCAGGTTCGCACAAAGTTTCTAGGGTTTTGACCAAAGAGCCAAAAGACCTATTCTGGTCACAAGAGGTTGTTTTTATACAACCTAAGGGTCGGGTCACGGACTTAGGGCAGAATCCTACCGTTGGGAGACGATTTCCATAACAGGGGGTGAAAGAATCGCAGACGTTTCCAGATCAGAACCCGCAAAAAATCTGGGGAAATAGACGTCCACATTCTTGGCCATCTACTGGTAGTTGGCGTTCATCGATCTGGACGTCGATTCTCCTCCAAACGTCCATGCATGTTGACGTTAACATGCACTTCGGCCAGAACACAGAAATGCCTGAAACTTACATACACTATACATATATACATGCAATACATAATGTATATCTTACATACCATATATCCAGTATATATAAAACAATATGTACATAATAAACAAGGATATACATATGCACAACATTATTTAAATACAATTTGTAGAATAATTATACATGTAGCCACACATACACATATATACACATAGTTATATACACAAAGCACTAACATATCACATGACTAAAACTAAAAATAAAAGGGCAAAATTCGAGGGGCTTATAGCTTGGGACTCCGGCCTCATCTCTTTCTGCTACCAAGTCAAGATGTGTGGGGACTTGGGTGGCCATATAAGAGAAGTGGGAGATGAAGCGTTCGGAAACAATGCCAAAGTTAATAAGATCAGATGTAGGTAAGGAGGTGAACCACCACAAATCCTCCCTTCTAATGATTGTTGGAAGAGGTGAACCATGAGGACCTGATCGTGTAACCACCGGTGGGAATCCATGAGAAAGCCGGTGAGATGGAATTGGGGTTTAGAGGTCTCGTCATACTTGCGGTATTTCAGGGCCTTGAATCCTAGGGGAAAGTAGGCATTCGGGAGCTTGCAGTAGTTTTGGAAGGAGTGAGGCTTAGATAAGGACACAGATTTAGCCAAGAGTTTCCTAACAAAACCCTCCATCTCAGACTTGGAGATGGATTCGGATTGAGTGGGGGTTTGGTTTGGACATAGGGTGGATGGATAGAGGGGGGAGTTGGAATGGGAGTTGGTGTAGGAGTGGTGGGAGATAGTGGGGAGATGGGGACCCGAGATGGGGTGACAAGCTTCGGAGTGGGCCTGGATGAAGAGGCCTTGAAAGGAGAAGGTGAAGAAGGGGAAGCCATTGCCCGAACCGTGTGCTTGGAGAGCATGAAAATGATGTCTTCAGGCGAATAGCGGGACAAGATTTGGGAGAGTTCAAGGTCATCTTGGATTTCTTGGGCATAGGTGGGATTGACCATCAAACTCACCTCTTCATTATCGGCTTGAGATGATGATTTAACTGACTCTTTAGGCTGCATGTTAGAATTAACCATTTCAACAAATTCATCATTCACATTATCATCATATTCAAAAGCCGGATTGTTAGACATGCTGATAGAATTAAACCGAGAGTCCATTAGCACACAACCTACTGATTTTAAGATGGTTAGGCCGATTAACTACACTGTTATTAGGAGAAATATAGATTTCTACACAAACAATGTTGTACAACAACGTCCCAAAATCTTTTAAATGTTAAAGTTGTGTGTTAACTTGACTTGAAAAGGCCAATTCTCTCATCTCTCACACAAAGCCGGGTGAAGGGGCTAGCTAACTGGGAGGATAAAGTCCTCCTGCCTCATACCATGAAGGAATCCACGGAATTTTGGGACTTATGGAGTTCTTCTTGAAGCTAATCCAATTTACCCGAGAGGGAATCCCTGAGTAAAAGATTGTAAATCAAGAAGGGGTTATACTAAAATATTTGGGGAGGCTAGAACAAATGAGAAACAGACCCACCACGTGACTCAAGACCAATAGTGATCAAAGAGGTGGCAAACAAAAGAAAATAGAAAGAAAAACCAATCAAAAACAGCTTCTGTGAAATAAACTGCAACACTGGCGACGTTAAGTTCCTTAGAAACAAATAGACAACATAATCGATGGACGCTAATAAGAAGTTGACGACACAAGATGTTGATGCTAAGAATAAATAAATGGTAGAAGAGGTTGACGTTTACCTGGGTAGATGTCATGATCGTTTGACGTCTACCTGTGCGCCGGCTGAGAACCGTAGCTGCAAAAGTTGTCCCACCGTGATCGCCAAAGGAGAGCTGTGGACGTTTTGTTTACCTCGAATCTTCAGAGTCCCCTAAACGTTCGGCTCCCTCGTGGTGACGGCGTGTGTGACACTGGTTGACCCTCGTTCTCGCTTCGCGTTGACTCCCATTTGACCGATTTGTCCATGGGGAGAAAGAGAGGAAAACAAGCAAACCAGCAAGGAAATGAACGGGATGTGATCGCTAGAGACTTACCTGTGCCCAAGGAGGTGTGCAGATCACGCCGATGACATAGCCTCGCGAGTGGATGATAGTGGGACGCCGACTTTCTCCCATTCAGCCAGCCAAAAGGAAGAAGCTTCGCGGTATCGTTGGAGGTGTTCCTGTGACAAATAAGACACTATAAGATTCTAATAAAGTGTAGTAAACGTCCAAAAGCAAAGAGAAATGACCCAAAAGGTGAGCCCCGTACCGGTTGCGGGCTTGAGAAGAGGGGTGGCCAAGTGTTATGACCATCCTTCTTCCCTCCGTTTTTGGTTTGGAAAACCCCTTTTAGGTGTGTGGGAGTGTGCACTACGTGCTTAGTGTGTGTGTGTAAAGAGTGAATGGCATGCAAGACTAAGAAGGAAGGAAGGAAAAAGAAGGAGAAGAGGGAGATGATCCTAATTTGAAGGTGTTTGTGGCTGCTTTGTAGGCTCCTCTAGCTCGTGGTGAAGTCTCCTGGATGCTCCAAGTAGTGAGAGGTAGAGAGGAAGGAAGGATGGAAGCTCTCAAGGCTCAAGATGGCTGTTTCTCTCTCTTCTCTCAAGGCATCAAAGCTTCAGCTCGTCCAGCATCTCCCCCTTTGCTTAGAAGGCTGAGGACCTTCATATATAGGAAGTGGGGGCGGAGCTAGAGCACATATGATGGTCAAGTGTGAGAAAACACACTTAAACATGTGGCAATCCTAGTAAAAAGGCTAGGCTAATAGGAGGGGGCCAAGTAGGACTTTTACTAGGTCAAGGGGGTGCTAAGGTGGCCCATTTGCCCGTTTGGAATGGCCCCATGCATTGCATGGCCGAGGTAGGGGTGCAAGTGCGCGAGATTCTCGGGCAATTCTGTAGAATAGGTAAACCTAGGTTGACGTCAATCGATGTTGCTGCCAACCCTATGCAGACGTCAACCTTTGTGGACGTCAACCTGAGTCGACGTCAAGGGTGTGTTTTGTCAACTTGGGGTAAACGACAGTCGATGTTGTCGTTAACTTGGGATCCGAGGCAAGTCAACAAGCAGTCAAAAAAGTCTTATTGGGCCATAGACCACGCGTGGATGGGCCAAATCTCGCGTCTACAGATCCTTGAGAACATGATTGCCCAATCGGTCGCGTTCTCATTCGGGTCGTGACATAGCATCGTGTCATGTTCTTCCTGTCTGACCTAGACCCCCGTAGTCATGAATCAATCCCACCTATCGATTGTCTTGGCTATGAACAGGCAGCACATCGCGTTTTGGTTCGGAAATAGATTGGTTCCATTCGATTCTCTTGAACGCGACAGACCCAACCGTCATGATTTGAACGTGACCAGTACACAGGTCTCGATTTGACTATGTATTTTTGGAACCCTACTATATTAAATCTTGCTAAGCATGCTCTATAATAATGGTTAAAATGTTGTAATGCTCTGTGACAAATAGTAACATCATGTTAATCAATTTTTAATAATATGCATATGATTTTCTTATTTAAAAGATGTATCCACTACTCTCACATGATATCTTTGATTCTCTCTTACACGCATACACTAAACATGAATTTTTGCATGAGACCTTATAGAAGCTACCTCCATAATATATTTGTTAATTAAGTGTAAATATCTCATGTTAATTTCTCTATTATTTTAATGGACTTGTCTTCGTTTTATTCGCTTGATTTAGATACTATTATTGTGCCCCTTTGTCTTCGAGCACTCATTTCAAGACGAGCAGATGTTTCTATACACACTTTTCTTGACTTGGATGGACTCACCATTGGGAATACTCTTGACTGGACCAGGTAATCCTTGTTAAGGCTTCCGTAAGACTCCTTGGCTTTGGCGGACGTCTATTGCTGACGAGTAGGTTGTACCATCAATTCACATGATACCCTTAGGGATCACAATGATCCAACGACCTTAGATTTCTCTCACACCTAGAGATCACATCGGACCTCTAGACTGTGTTCATAGCACGGCTAGTGGGCGATTAGTGAATTCTACCAGACTACCAGCACCAACCATGCATGTTGTGCAACTATTACTATCGCCTGTTTTAACGTTGTTTTTGTGCATTGACTTGTAGTTCTTACTTATTGTAGAAACTCGATATTTTAATAAATAAATAAATAGAAATAATGAAAGAAAATGAATTAAATAAAACTCAATAAACAACAAAGAGTAATGGGCTTGATTTGGCTAGCTCACACAAAGGCTATTGGACCAAATTAAGAGAATGGGTTATAAAGCAAGAAGAAATAACCGTAAATTCGTGACCATAATTATAGGGAAAATAGGAAAGGGTAATTTAGGGTGAAAACTAATGAAATGAACCATGAGAGGTAAGCCAATTCGTGACCCACCATAGCTAGCACCTTCTAATGGTGATTCTACTCCAATTGGGAGGAGAAATCTCCAAAATATGGCAAGAACTAGCTGGAAACCGCAGCCACCCTTCCCAGTTGTAATGGGACATGGAATACACCCTAGACATATAAGAATTTGACCTAAGGCTAAAAGGGAAGGTTCACCATTGTGTTGGGGTCGTGGAAGGCTGTGCTAGGGCACCAGGAGCAGAGGAGAACGGCTAGAGAACGGAGCTTCTTTCTCAACTATGCTCTGTTGTATCCGGTGCATAACCCGGAGTTAGATCATCACAAAGGTAGGTATTCTTGGGCCAAAGACGAATCTAACTTATACCATCTTGTAGTGTATCTTGTCTAGTTTCGTACGCAAGTGATTTGCTTAATTTTCATCATGTATTCATCAAGTTATAAGCGTTTTCCCATCATTGCGCAAGTCTGTACCGTTTCTTGTTCATGCTACTTTGCACGCCTAACGAGATCAAATTGATTTGGTCCAAAGGCATAGATCTCTTCTACTTGATGTCCCCTACAAGTTTCATGTCGATCACTTTGTCCCAAGTGCCCTATTTTCTGAGATATAAGCATTGCATGATGTTCGCTACATGTTACTTGCATTTTCGGGCTGAACATTGAACCACGACCGAGCCAGGCGACGCGATTCAACCGACTGTTATCACATCGATCATGACCTTCGTGATTACCTGAAAGGCATCAGCCCATATTGTCGCCTTTTTGGCTCATCCCGCGCCTCAAACTGTGTGCACGTTGACTGTTAGAAGACTTCTAAAACGCGACCGCTAAGGTCATCGCGTTTCACTATCTTTTCCCGCCTCTGGGGAATCACACCATTTGAACGATTAGGGTTTGTATGAATGCGAAGGTCTCCGTCATCGCGTTTCTGCCCGGCTGATAAACGTGACCATGATACCCTTTGCGATTTACCTATTTTATTCCAACAACTAATCTTTAGTTATTTAAGTGATTATATGGACTTGTTAAGCATGTTTATACCTTTTGGTATTGTGTAACGAAAAGTAATCAACCATGTTAATAAACTTTGATATAATTACATGTTTTCTTAAATTTAAAAGCTATTGTGCACGACTATTACATGCTCTCATGATTTCATGCACATGAACACACACTAAACGATCATCTTTGCCATGAGACCATGATGAAAATACATGAGTAATATATCTAGTAAATTACTTCATTATTTGCACATTAATTACCCATGATAATTATGACATTGTTTCCATTTTCTTACGTGGATTTGAAATACCGTTATCGTCACTCCACTGTTCTAGAATTCCTCTAGAACGTCGAGCAACTCGTTTTCTATACACACTACTCTCTTGACAAGTTGGAACCTCTCTATTGGACATTTCGTTATGGTAGACAAGGGACCTTTTGTTAAGACCTCCGTAAGACTCTGTACTATGTGGATTCCCTCATGGAGACTGAGCTGGTTGTACTCTAACGCCCATAACACCCTTAGGGATCAATATGATCCAAACGACTTTAGAAGTTCTCTCTTATCTTGAATCCCGCCGGACCTCTGGACCTGTACATAACATGGCCAGTGGAAGGGTAGTGAATTCCACTTGACTTCCAACACCAATTGCACGTGTTGTGCAACTGCTAATATCACTCGTTTAATCGACGTTCTATGTGCAATGACCTATAGTTCTCATCTACACTCTACTCGCTCATCTATTCACACTCTCTCTGCTATCTCATCTATTCATCTGGTACTCTCATCTATTTCTTGGTACTCTCTATTGGCCATTTGACTGATTGTCTAAAGATAAACAATATGACTAATGCCTAGCAATATAAAGGGCCGGGTCTAGTCCTGGGAGGTGCACCAAAAAGTGCTAGTGCTCGTGGGAGTTAATTGACCAGAGTGTTTTGGCATTACACTCAAGTTCTATCTATCTCGACTATCTAAATGACAATCAAAGTGCTATACTATACTCGTTGTGCTATCGTTATACATTGTGCTATTTGTGCTATGGCCATCCTACTCTGTGCTATATTTGGAAACTTGTGCTATCTTGATTCATGCTATCGTGCTATCTCTTACATTACTTGACTCTCTTGTTCTATCACATAGTGACTCTGCTTTTAATACGCTAATCATGTAAAGTTTGTCGCTCACCCTACGTTATTTGTCATTGTGTTCTCAGGTGAGGCTGAGGAGAATGAGTACACTCACGAGGATGGGGAGGACCAAGAGTGATCCACGAGTGCAATGTCATCACCATGTCATCCTAGATTGTCTTAGTTAGTCTTTTATTTCATTTTTATGTATTAGAGTCAATTGGGCCCTATGTTATGGCTCTGCATTAGAGAATGTAGTAGACAATAGTTGATTATTCAATGAAAGTCATTTGATTTCGTATTATTAAATTGTCCAATGGTTTGTTGTCTATTCTACGCTCTATACTCGCTTACTTGCAACTGCCTCACGTTCCGTATTCCGTATCGGGGCGTGACACTTATACTCTATTCACTCATCTATTCACATTTTATACTCTCATCTATTATTCAAATTATTCTCCTCTATTTCTTGGTGCTCTCTATGGCCATTTGACTGATTGTCTGAGGATAAAAAAACATGATCAATGCCAGGCAACATTACAAAGAGCTTGATCTAGTCCTGGGAGGTGCGTCCGAAAGTGCTAGTGCCCATGGGAGTTTAATGACCAGAGTGTTGGGCATTACACTGAAGTGCAAGTTATCTCGATAATCTAAAGACAATCAAAGTGCTATATTGACTTGAGTGCTATTGTGCTATTATACGTGCTATCTCGTGATATGGCCATTCATTTATCGTGCTAGTTGTGCTATTTTCTTTTGAAAAGTACTATTGTTCTCTTACTATTGTATGCCATTACTCTGTTGACTCTACTTGATCGTTCTCTCTAGTTATCCTGCTATTTAGGACATTAATCACTTAAAGCATGTCTGTTTTCAAGATATTAAGCCCTATTGGGTGTTATCGCTCATCCTACGCTATTTGTTATATGTGTTACATATGAGTCTGATGGAGATTAGCACACGCATGACGATGGGGAAGACCAAATACAAGAGTGACCTGACGTGTTGTCATCCAGATGTCTTAGTGTTAATTAATTTTTGTTTATTCAAATAAAGTACTCTGGGCACATATTTTTTGGCTCTGAATTGATGATTGTAATAGAGATTAGAGGAGTTGTCAATAAAGTTGGTTCATTTGGCATTATTCAAATTTATGCAATGGTTTGATGTCTATTTTTTGCTCTATACTATACATTTAACTATAGCCACTCCAATATTCTGCGTCGGGATGTTACAACCACACACTCCATACAGCTGTAAAGTGGCATCTGGTCTGACCTAATTAGTCAACCCAGGTTCAACTAGCCATAAACTCAACTTGAACCAGTGGACTTTCCTGCAACAGACCATATAGCCAATCAATTAATGTGAAAAATGAAAATAGCATGTGAACATAAGCCAGTCGATTGGAGTAAGAATAACCAATTGATTATAGTGAAACTCACCAATCGATTGGAGATTTAGACAATTGATTATTGATCAAATTACATCAAGGCAGCGATTGGAGAACAAGCATAAGTAGATAGCACATGTCGACATGCATTCTCCGAAAATCAACATCTAGTAAAACATTTAAGCAGACATAGCAAAGAAGGTCGATATCTTTAGCTTATGAGTCAACACATCCAAGCCAGAATTCGACTTCTGATATACACATGTCGACATCCATTTTTCACATGTCAACATAATAGGACACAAGTCGACATTTGTATACTACAAGTCGACATGTGGACATTTTCGATAGTGTAGATTGTTTGGAGATAGTTCAAAAGATCAAGACTTGGACTATCAAGGATTTGAGTCATCATCAAAATAATGAGATGTTTGAGGTGCACAAACCTCAACTCAATATTCCCCTCCTTTTTTATGATGACAAAATTCCATAGAGCATCTCCCCTTTTTTGAATCATAAAAAGAATTAAAGAAAAATAATGGATGAACACATTGAGCCATAACACAATAATGGAAACAACAATTTCATTTCATGAAGCATCATAGCATCCAAAATAGTCATCACAATTTAGCAAGAAACAACCCATACCCACACAAGAAGTGCAATGCACAAAGAAACCCAATTAAAGAGAATAGAACAATGATTAATCTTTGGGCTTCGAAGTAGATGGGCTTTCAAAATTCAAAATTTAAAATTCCAAGAGGAGGAGCGCCAAAGCAATAAATGTCAACTTTATCGGAAGAGGAATCGACATGACAATGCGAAGAAATAAAGTTTGACCATTGAAGGAAGTGCATGTGTAGCACCCCGGAAATTTTAATTACATAAAAACTCAAATAAATGGAAATAAATAATTTCCATAATATCAGAATATTTAATCATACGTAGCATTATCGTATGTGCTAAAACACATCAGACAATTTCGTAAAAATTATAAATCAACTCCAAACATTATTATTAAATGTTCCACAAAGAAATTTGTGGCAAGAAAAATTGGATTAGCCAAGTTTAAAGTGTTTTGCGACATATTATCGTAATTCATAAATAAGTCGAAAATCATTATCACACGTACTCGGATGAGTCAGAAAATTAAATAAAAATCATATACGGACTTCAAATAATATCCTCTAATGACCCATCTAGGAATTTGGATCAATAAAAAATTAGTTGGGCTAGGTTTAAGAGTTAAGGTGACCGATTATCCAAATTAGGAAACAAGTCAGGAAATTGTTAACACAGAAATATGACGCAACCATAAATTAAATAAAAATGTTGGAGAGACTTCCAACATTATATATTAATGACCCAATATCATAATTGGGCCAATGGACCATATATGACCCAAAAATCAAATGAAGCAAGAAAATGCATAGAAATTCGTAGCTTAAATAAGCTGAAATTAGAAAGAGGCAATTAAAGTTCAATTGGGATGAGAACATGCATTCTTGGCAACCCAAATTCGTACTTAACTATGGGGGGAGGTTTCCTAAAGCCTCACACACTCTAATGTATGAAGAGATCCTCAAAATAGGAAACTAGTATGTCAAAACCGCAACTCTTCTTTCCTTGTCACAATAGGACTCCTATAACCCATAGATGCTTAAATACTCTCCACCAAACCCTTAGGGACGAGTTTACATCTTGTTGGGGTCGTGTGGAGGAGTTCTTGGCGGCTGGGGAGCAGGAGATCATCCACACCAAGCCGTTCTTCTTCCCCGTTGCATCTACTGCGACCTGCACAGATAGTCATCTTGGAGTCGACCAAAGGTGAGTCAAACCTTAACTAAACCTTGCAAGGCTTATACCCCTGTAAATAGTGTCAAGTATATGTTCTAACCCAAGTGGAATGCCCAAATTTCATGCAGTATACACGTTGTATTATGCGTTCTTTAAAAGGTGGTCTGAACACAGATTTTATGAAAAAATGGGACTTCTTCAACACAGAAGGTAGATTTTCTCGGGCCAAACCTTAACATATCCTATACCAATGTGTAGAGCATCAAGTTAACTTTTGTTTCCCACTGGTTTCATCAAATTTTAATGAGTAGATTTTGAATTATAATCGTTTTCCCCAAGTCACTCGCTGTTAGGGCTTTTCCCGTTCTTTATATGTTGCATGCGATTGGAGACCGAATTAGAGCAAACCTACAACATGAAAGTTTTTCTACTAGTTGTCATAGTCATGTCTTGTGTTGAATGTTTTGTCTAAATGTCATTAGTTAGAGAGTTATAAGTGTGGCAATAGGGTGGTCACTACATGATACTACGTGTTTGGTTTGCACTTGGATGTTATGTTTGTGTTTGACTTGATTAAAGCCTATTGAAACCATCATTGTTTTCTAATTCCGATTTACTGGAAACACCCTTGCATGTCTAGGTTGGTTTAAAACTAGCTTCGTGATTTTTCATGTATTGTACAATTTGTTCTCTATTTTTGAAGCACCCTGTGTCAATATAAGGCAGTTCTGGACCGCAATCCAAGAACATCTTTTCTCTGTCGGATTCAGGCGCAGACCCTGTGAACGCGACGGCTCGATAGGCCACGTTCTTGGGAAGATCGCGACAAGAATTCCATCATGATCTGATCGTGACAGATCTGCCGTCGCGACCTGACCTCCGGGTCTGACAACCCTTTCGCCTTCTTCATATGAACCCGTCGCAAACTGCCTGCCTGATTAGACAAGCCTGTCGTGATCCTTACAAGGCACTGTCGCGTTCTGATCTGACCCCGTCGCGACCCTTACTGGGGTCCGTCGCGATCTCAGAGTTTTGCATGAAACCTCACTTATTTTTCTTGCAAATCTTACCGCTATACCTGAGGTCTGTTTAAATATGATATTTACTATGTATTTCACATGTCTTAGGTCTGATCATTGCATGATGGTTATTTTAATGGATTAAAAGTGGTCAACCCATTTAAAAGTTTTAATTACATGAATGTTATTGTAATTGTTCCTTAAATGATATGATCCATTCATGCAACCCGTGATTTAATCTTCCTATTATTCTACCATGTTTAAAATAATAATTTGTTATATTAAAATCTTGCAAACCCGATTAGTTAAAGTGCATAGTTTCATGTCATGCCATCATGTTAAGTGTTTTTTCGCTAGTTTAAAACCGGTGGTTTGGGAATTGAGACACGCGTACATCACTACAAACCTACACGTCTAGGCCGCCTTTTCTTGGGAATTTGGAAGCTCTCTACCGGTCATTCCGAATCGGTAGACTAGTGACCTTTTCTCCAAGGCCTCCGTAAATCTCCTCTGACCATGGATTCCCACATGGCCGACGAGTTGGTTGTACCATTGAAGTTCCCTGGAGATAGCGTGCACTTCCTTTCTCATCTTGTTCTCTCGAGTGTGATTTACAATCTATATTAAAGCCAGTAATATAAATATTGAACTAAATTATAAATCGTACCGTTATGCTGCTGAATTTATCTCTTGACCATTGTTATCATGAAATCATGTTCAATTACTTATTACTAGTTATCATCATCATCATGAACATGACATTACACATGCTGACCTATTGAAACTCTCATTGGCCATTATTAATGATTGTGGGTATCTACATTTAAAATTTAGGTTAGATGCTGACCAAGCACGACGAGTGTCCAAGGGCTCCAGTCTAGCCCCACTGACGGAGAGTCATAAATATACTGTTAACCATGGGGTATAATGATTACTGGCGTTGCATCTGTGCTGGGAGTCGTGCGTGCGTGATGGAATGATAGATACAATAACCACATACACGTGTTCTAGTGTACATTCTTGATGGATCTTTCCTTGGTGTACATTAGTGTCTACGTGCCTGATTAGTGTTACATGATCGTGCTCGTGCGTGCTTGCTTGCTTGCGTGATATGGCCATCCTGCATTTATTGCAATTAGTGATATCTTGCGTTCTTGAAAGCTATTGACATCAAGTGAAATCCTACGTGCTTGAACAAAGTGATCTATTGCCAGTTCCATCTCGTTATATCGTTCTAGATCTCGTTCTATCATGAACTCTCTATCTAGCCTGTTTCATGCATTATGTTTTAATGAGTTTTATTCGTACATGCATATCACGACATTCATCGTGCTTACCTAGTTCTAAACTGCTAATCACTTATATCATTGCCCGCACATTGAGATATAAATCCTACTGGGCTACTTTGCTCATCCCTTACTTTTACCGAATCTAGGTGACTATGAAGATCAAGAGGAAGAGCAAGTCGAGGATGGGAATGCGTCCGAGTGATGAGTGTCCCAACTACGAGTCTAGTTATAGTAGTTTGCTTTGAGTGATATATTCATGTAGTAGGAAGTGAGGAATAAAATGTACTTTTCCTTTTTATTGAGTCTTAGTCCTATATTAGTTTCTATTTGGAATACAATGAGTTGAGATTTAAATACAAGACTAGTTGAGTTCAAATTTGGGCCTATGATGATGTATGTTGTTATACATTTAGCGCGTGCTAGCTAGAGGCTTATTTACCGACTGTTCATGTCTCGTGATATCGACTCGAATTATATTCCAAATTATTACTATCCGCTATGTAATTCTCAGGACGTGACAGCATGTCAACTTCTAGAAGCATAAAGTCGAGTAAACGATTGGCGCGGAGCCAGTGAAGAAGTAATGTGTCGACCTCGAAATGATGACAGTCAACCTTATTTAGACATAAGATGATATATGGTTCTAATCTTCAATGCTGGCTCTCATAATTTAAGGTTTAGTAACTATGTAGACTAGAGTGTTTTAAATGAAAAATTATTTACTTTGTGTTCATGAGTTTACAAATGGTTTAAAGATAATACACACTATATCTCAAGATAGAGTAGCTGTTAGACAATAAATATCATGTGATACACTGGCCATACAGTCAAAAATTAAAGTCCATCTTAACTGCCATGAAATATGATTGAGTTCATGACCAGAAAAAGAGATAAGTTAGTGCAATTCAAGCAATATGTATAAAGTGGTCAACAAAATGTCAACTTAATGATTTTGCAGAAAGAGTTTTCCTTTTTTTTTAATATTAATTTTGTGTGAATGTTTCCATGAACAATTTGGTTAAATTCACACCTTTCAGTCAATGAGTCACATTTATTAGATGGAAAACCCCTTGATTACTCAATGGTTAACCCTCAATACTTTTAGTACAAAGATACTCAATTGCATATCCTTTTACATGAGTTAAATCACTAATCAGGTGAAGTGACCTAGTTACACAATGTGACTGAGCATTGCTCTACCTGCAATCAATCCAATTAACACAAATGGCCATTGAACGTTTGATTTTCATATTGTATCTTCTTGAATATTTATTGAATGCTCTTTCTTGAATCATTGATGGCATTTTTAGACATAGTTATAAATGTCACTCTAAATTGAACTAAATTAGCTCAGTTTCTAGAACACTTTGTTCAAGTATATACATAACTACTAGATAGCTTTTAATTTCATTTGAGGGTCAAGCTATCTAGAATGACATTAATTGTCTAAAAATACTCTGTAATCATAGAGTGCATTAGTATTATTATGGGTAAACCATTTATGTAACGACCCTCTTCATACCAGTACGATTATACCAATCCCCATCGGTATAAAGGGCGTCGTCACAGTGGGACATGTACCCAACACTAGTCGTTAGGTTGATATGTACCTGGATAGCAATAGAGTACAACGGAATAAAATAAATAACTCAACTTTTAATCTATCACCAACACACATTCCACAATCTAAATAGCGAAATAGAAAGACAATGTCTACATTAATACAAGATAAAAGAACTACATTGTCTAAATATTGTCCATACAATAATTCTTCTCATACTATGAGAAAAAGAAAAGTACAACTAGTAGCGGCTCCACAAAACAGTTTTCTAAATGGCGATCCTCACTAAGCTTCCTTCTAGTACACGGTACCTGTCAACCTATATGCTGAAGCAAGAGTGAGTCCAAAGACTCAGCAAGCAAACCAAAGACTTAAACTTAAACATGTCACACTCACACTAAGCCATTAATATTAAAGAGATGCACACTATCATCAAATCACGAGGGTACACATGGTCCTTACTCCTAACTAGCAACACATATTTTATTCACATGGGCAAGCTTTAGTCTATCATATTTCTATTCTAAATCATGAGCATTACCTTATACACATGTACATATTTCATACACCTAACATGTAGCATGGTTCGTCCACACATTATTTCATTCCATAGATATCTCTACCACTAAAGCATAAAATTGAGCATAAGGGAAAAGAACAAGCTAGCATGATGACTACTTTCTTTTCTCATGCACTATTTGTATTTAATTGTACAATTTACTTGCTGTTTTAACATAATAAAACCACATGCACCTAGCTTCACATTTTATAGTATGAATTGAAGGTTAAAACATGGTAAAACCATTTAGCAACAATAAGCACTTAAGTATGAAACTTTATACTAATTGAGCATTTCAACTAGCATGGAATCCAAATATTATTCATGCATTTACCATGTTCATAATCACACTTTACTTTCTGTTCTTATATGCATTATGTTCAATTACATGGATCTATAAGTATTCACATATTATCTTATCCCTTCGACAAGTCTACATGTTCATATTTTGTGTTGCATAAATAACATGGTTGTCTAAGTTTACTCACATACACCATTACATGACGAATTGTAAACTACATGATATGATACTAAGCATGGCATTTCAATTGAGATATTAACATATGGAAAACATAAACATAGCATGCTAATAAACTAGTTTTCACATGCAAGTACACTCTCATTTGCATTAACTCTCCCTCACATCTCATTTCACATAATTATCATATCATTTACTCTTGTTTTCGCCTATCACATATCATATCATTTGCACTCACCATGTGCCACATTCACATATCATTTCACACTTTATTCATATTTCATTGCTTAAACAAATTGCCATGACACATAGTCCTAACTACCAGTAGAGGACACTAACAAATATCTCATTCTCATAACTCACCGCATAACACAACTCATCACATCTCATAACACAGAACACAACTCATAATCACATACCCACCACTAGGCAATACAGTGGTGAATCTTGGTAACTGCGCAGACCGGGAGAAGCCCTCTCCACCCTATCCAGTGGTACTTGTCCACCTCCAGGATTTCCCTAATGCCTTTATGACGAACTTTTCACACATAGAGCTTTCCATAGGGACTTTTCTATGTACAGCTCTAGAAGCCTCTAGGGTAGCCGTGTCATTTTCGGCCCAAGTATTACACATTACATTCACTTTATCACATTTTCACACATTATTCACATGTTTTATTTATTCTGTTGAATCATTTTATATGTTACATCCATAGATTCCACATGTCTCAGTTAACGCAAACATGATACTACCGTTAACAGGATTTAAACACTCAAAAAAATTATCCCAATCATACTGAGATCAATCAGCAAGTAAATCATCTCAATGGACACACTTTAATTTCTATTTTCATGTGAAATTTACATGAATATTACTTTCTGTTCCCCAAATCATATGCAAATTTAACCACTGACTTGTTGAAGGTTTCAGATCATACATGCAAACTTTTCATATTTTTCTGAGCTATGCAGGATTTATAGAAAATAAAAAACTCATTTACATGCTATTCATAAATCAATTTAACATGGACTCAAAATGCTAGGATCGAATTTAACAGTTCACAAACCTGTATCTAACATCCATATTACCATAGAAATTTTCCCCGAAATTATCTTACGTCATACAATTTTCTGAGATTTTTAACATAACCTATATGTATTCTCTATTTTCAATACAGAAATTACAGTATATTGCATGGTCATGGAAAAATTCCCAAATTCTCAAGACATGGACTGAGGTGTAGACACATCCTCCACAAATGATGTGGCACTCAAATACAACATAGATCAGGTAATCAGGAAGCTACCACATTAAGGAGCATATCCAACATGTATTTAACATAATTCTAACAATTCATACTAATTACAGAAAAACATAAAAATCTCATAACACATTATATTAGCTAATTTACATAACACATAAAATTTACACTATATCCTCATGCGAAGAAGTCCGGAAATTAATCATATAGGGAAGAACGGTTCATTGTTCTGTCCTTAAGAACTAAACGACAAGGGGCTGGCCGTTCACAGAGGTTGACGGAAGCATCGCATGCCGTCAACAAGATCTTGACGGCAAGGGATCTTGCCGTCAAGTTCCTGTCTGTGTAAAAACACAAACCGAGCTTGAATGAAAGGGGAATGTAGGGCTCCAGGACACGAATTAAAACCTACAAAAATTCCTAGGACTTAGGGGACATGCACAAGCTTAAGATCTAGGGTTTACTTGCCTTTAGAAAAATCTCCAAACGGGTCAAAATGGCGAAAGAAGCTCTCCTTGGGCAGTGCCAAGAAGCCACCAAAACTCCTTTGCTCCGGGTTCTAGGGGGTTGTAGGCCGCAGTCCAGCGCCGGGGAAGTCTTCTCCTATGCTTGGACTTCCTCCTCGTCGTGGTAGATCTCCATAAGATGCCTTCAATCACCGGATTTGAGCTGCCAATGTCAGGTTTTCTCTCATGCTCCCACTCACAGCTAGGGTTTCACTTTGCAAGAGCTAAGAGGGCTCTTCTAGTCACTAGCGAAGGTAGTTTTATAAGTTGAGCATAGGGGCTTGGCATACAGGTGATGGGAGAGACATAGGTGACATCTCCCCAATCAGGGAGCTAGCCGAATCCATGCTCTCTGTGTTCTGCTGTGCACAGAAAAGTAGGGAAATAGACGTCCACAAAGCTGGCCGTCTACATACAATTGACATCCATCGATATGGACATTTACTTACCGTAAACGTCCACCCTTGTTGACGCCAAGATGCTATCGGCCAGAACACCAAAACCATGCAAAGAACTATATTTACACTATATATACATACAATTATAAGGTATAACATGCATATTACTACACCATGCAATCAAAAATATTTATACCTAGGCATACACATGCATACATAAGTACACTAAGATAATATGTACGTAGATATCTACCTATGCGTACATGATGTTTTACATAAGCGTGACTCAACACACGGCAAAATAAATTAACAAGAATTGCGGGGCTTCACAATCATTAGGAGGCAATATGAATTAAGTTAGCTAGGAATAATCTATTCCACAAAATAGTTCTTGCATACACACACTTGATTTGACATATATATAGTATACACACATGGGTGTAACATACTTATGTACATTATGCATGAAATAGATAGATACAACATGTGCATTGGTAATTAGATTAAACTTGCACAACATTACTTAAGTACTATATGCATGGGATTCTTAATATACACAATATGCATAATTTAGCTAATTGCCTATTCTCACCTAAATATCATAAAAATACATGCATGTTATTCATGAGGAATATAGAATTTCAATATACACTACTAAATACACCTACCATACTTACAACAATCAAATGCACATACACAAATTATATGTGAATAAAAATTCAGGGCATCACACTCTCCCCCTCTTGAAAAAGATCTTCGTCCTCGAAGATCGCATCGAGTACCTGTGGTGACGTCGCCGAGGTCATCACCAGCTACTCCTTGCTCCTTTATTGCCGTCGGTGAAGCACCTCGTGGAGCAAACTTTGTCTTCAGATTCGGACACTCCTTAAGTCGATGCTCCTTGCTGCCGTATTTAAGACACCTTCCTTCCTTTCTCCAACATGCATTCCCGCCATGACGCTTTCCGCACTGGATGCACACGGGTTTCTCGCTAATTGAGGTCATAGTCAATTGTTGACTTTCCACGAGTTTCTCCTTCTTCTTATTTTGCCTTTGGAATGGCTTGGTCACATCCTCCTTTGGAGTTGCCTCCCCCTTTTGGAGAGGTCTCGCTCTACTTCCTTGCTTGGTTGTCACACCAAGAATTTCTTCCAGGGTATGAGAATCAAGCTCCAAAAGCTTAGCTCTCACTAAGGGTTTAAGCCCTTTCACGAAATTCTTCAACTTGCGGTTCTGCTAGACTGAGCAGTACGTCTACCACGTCCAGTCATGGTCTGCAAAATAAGTAACCCAGTTAGAACCTAGGTTACTATATTCTAACTATTCTCCTTACTATCTTCCATCTATTATTAGTAAATTCTACATATATGGAAAATTCCCTATGAAGACTTTGCAATATTGTGACGGTGATGGTCTATCCATGTACAGTCTCAACCTTGGGCTCTGATACCAATCTCTGTAACGACCCTCTTCATACCGGTACGATTATACCAATCCCCATCGGTATAAAGGGTGTCGTCACAGTGGGACATGTACCCAACACTAGTCGTTAGGTTGATATGTACCTGGATAGCAATAGAGTACAACGGAATAAAATAAATAACTCAACTTTTAATCCATCACCAACACACATTCCACAATCTAAATAGCGAAATAGAAAGACAATGTCCACATTAATATAAGATAAAAGAACTACATTGTCCAAATATTGTCCATACAATAATTCTTTTCATACTATGAGAAAAAGAAAAGTACAACTAGTAGTGGCTCCACAAAACAATCTTCTAAATGGCAATCCTCACTAAGCTTCCTTCTAGTACACGATACCTGTCAAACTGTATGCCGAAGCAAAAGTGAGTCCAAAGACTCAGCAAGCAAACCAAAGACTTAAACTTAAACATGTCACACTCGCACTAAGACATTAACATTAAAGAGATGCACACTATCATCAAATCACGAGGGTACACATGGTCCTTACTCCTAACTAGCAACACATATTTTATTCACATGGGCATGCTTTAGTCTATCATATTTCTATTCTAAATCATGAGCATTACCTTATACACATGTACATATTTCATACACCTAACATGTAGCATGGTTCGTCCACACATTATTTCATTCCATAGATATCTCTACCATTAAAGCATAAAATTGAGCATAAGGGAAAAGAACAAGCTAGCATGATGACTACTTTCTTTTCTCATGCACTTTTCGTATTTAATTGTACAATTTACTTGCTGTTTTAACATAATAAAACCACATGCACATAGCTTCACATTTTATAGTATGAATTGAAGGTTAAAACATGGTAAAACCATTTAGCAACAATAAGCACTTAAGTATGAAACTTTATACTAATTGAGCATTTCAACTAGCATGGAATCCAAATATTATTCATGCATTTACCATGTTCATAATCACACTTTACTTGCTGTTCTTATATGCATTATGTTCAATTACATGGATCTATAATTATTCACATATTATCTTATCCCTTCGACAAGTCTACATGTTCATATTTTGTGTTGCATAAATAACATGGTTGTCTAAGTTTACTCACATACATCATTACATGACGAATTGTAAACTACATGATATGATACTAAGCATGGCATTTCAATTGAGATATTAACATATGGAAAACATAAACATAGCATGCTAATAAACTAGTTTTCACATGAAAGTACACTCTCATTTGCTTTAACTCTCCCTCACATCTCATTTCACATAATTATCATATCATTTACTCTTGTTTTCGCCTATCACATATCATATCATTTGCACTCACCATGTGCCACATTCACATATCATTTCACACTTTATTCATATTTCATTGCTTAAACAAATTGCCATGACACATAGTCCTAACTACCAGTAGAGGACACTAACAAATATCTCATTCTCATAACTCACCGCATAACACAACTCATCACATCTCATAACACATAACACATAACACAACTCATAATCACATACCCACCACCTAGACAATACAGTGGTGAATCTTGGTAACTGCGCAGACTGGGAGAAGCCCTCTCCACCCTATCCAGTGGTACTTGTCCACCCCTAGGATTTCCCTAATGCCTTTAGGACGAACTTTTCACACATAGAGCTTTCCATAGGGACTTTTCTATGTACAGCTCTCGAAGCCTCTAGGGTAGCCGTGTCATTTTCGGCCAATTATTACACATTACATTCACTTTATCGCATTTTCACACATTATTCACATGTTTTACTTATTATGTTGAATCATTTTATATGTTACATCCATAAATTCCACATGTCTCAGTTAACCCTAACATGATACTACCGTTAACAGGATTTAAACACTCAAAAAAATTATTCCAATCATACTGAGATCAATCAGCAAGTAAATCATCTCAATGGATACACATTAATTTCTATTTTCATGTGAAATTTACATGAATATTACTTTCTGGTCCCCAAATCATATGAGAATTTAACCACAGACTTGTTGAAGGTTTCAGATCATACATGCAAACTTTTCATATTTTTCTGAGCTATGCAGGATTTATAGAAAATAAAACACTCATTTACATGCTATTCATAAATTAGTTTAACATGGACTCAAAATGCTAGGATCAAATTTAACAGTTCACAAACCTGTATCTAACATCCATATTACCATAGAAATTTTCTCCGAAATTATCTTACGTCATACAATTTTCTGAGATTTTTAACATAACCTACATGTATTCTCTATTTTCAATACAGAAATTATAGTATATTGCATGGTCATGGGAAAATTCCCAAATTCTCAAGACAAGGACTGAGGTGTAGACACATCCTCCACAAATGATGTGGAACTCAAATACAACATAGATCAGGTAATCAGGAAGCTACCACATTAAGGAGCATATCCAACATGTATTTAACATAATTCTAAGAATTCATAATAATTACAGAAAAACATAAAAATCTCACAACACATTCTATTAGCTAATTTACATAACACATAAAATTTACACTATATCCTCATGCGAAGAAGTCCAGAAATTAATAATATAGGGAAGAACGGTTCACTGTTCTGTCCTTAAGAACTAAACGACAAGGGGCTGGCCGTTCACAGAGGTTGACGGCAGCATCACATGCCGTCAACAAGATCTTGATGGCAAGGGATCTTGCCGTCAAGTTCCTGTCTGTGTAAAAACACAGACCGAGCTTGAAAGAAAGGGGAATGTAGGGCTCCAGGACATGAATTAAAACCCATAAAAATTCCTAGGACTTAGGGGACATGCACAAGCTTAAGATCTAGGGTTTACTTGCCTTTAGAAAAATCTCCAAACAGGTCAAAATGGCGAAAGAAGCTCTCCTTGGGCAGTGCCAAGAAGCCTCCAAAACTCCTTTGCTCCGGGTTCTAGGGGGTTGTTGGCCGCAGTCCAGCGCCGGGGAAGTCTTCTCCTATGCTTGGACTTCCTCCTTGTCGTGGTAGATCTCCAGAAGATGCCTTAAATCACCGGATCTGAACTCCCAAAGTCAGGTTTTCTCTCATGCTCCCACTGACAGCTAGGGTTTCACTTTGCAAGAGCCAAGAGGGCTCTTCTAGTCACTAGGCAAGGTAGTTTTATAAGTTGAGCACAGGGGCTTGGCGCACAGGTGATGGGAGAGACATAGGTGACATCTCCCCAATCAGGGAGCTAGCCCAATCCATGCTCTCTGTGTTCTGCAGTGCACAGAAAAGTAGGGAAATAGACGTCCACAAAGCTGGCCGTCTACATACAATTGACGTCCATCGATATGGACGTTTACTTATCATAAACGTCCACCCATGTTGACGCCAAGATGCTATCGGCCAGAACACCAAAACCATGCAAAGAACTATATTTACACTATGTACATACATACAATTATAAGGTATAACATGCATATTACTACACCATGCAATCAACAATATTTATACCTAGGCATACACATGCATACGTAAGTACACTAAGATAATATGTACGTAGATATCTACCTATGGGTACATGATGTTTTACATAAGCATGACTCAACACGTGGTAAAATAAAATGACAAGAATTGCGGGGCTTCACAATCATTAGGAGGCAATATCAATTAAGTTAGCTAGGAATAATCTATTCCACAAAATATTTCTTGCATGCACACACTTGATTTGACATATATATAGTATACACACATGGGTGTAACATACTTATGTACATTATGCATGAAATAGATAGATACAACATGCGCACCGGTAATTAGATTAAACTTGCACAACATTACTTAAGTACTATATGCATGGGATTCTTAATATACACAATATGCATAATTTAGCTAATTGCCTATTCTCACCTAAATATCCTAAAAATACATGCATGTTATTCATGAGGAATATAGAATTTCAATATACACTACTAAATACACCTACCATACTTACAACAATCAAATGCACATGCACAAATTATAAGTGAATAAAAATTTAGGGCATCACAATTTAACACTAGGGACATACCAAATGTTTTTTTTCATGTCAATTATAACTAGCCACGGTTGTAGTGAATTACTAAAAAGTAAATCGTGAGGCACTTATTTGAGTGATAACCATATAAGTGGAAGAGTGAGATAGTAAAGAGATGGAGTTAAAAGAAATGGACTGAAGATTAGACTAGTCCCCTCACAAGTAGCTCTCCCTTGAAAAATGAGTTTTGTACGACAAGATCCGTTGGAGTTATTAACTACAGCAAGAGACACTTTATTGATGAAGAGAATGGCGTAGAAATGGATCGCATCAGGATGTTTGAATTTACATAAGCCAAGTTCTCTCCTAAGAGATGTGAATATGTATTCTGAGAGAGGTTTAGTGAAAATATCAGCAATTTATTTTTCAATTTCAATGAAATATAGTTCAAAAGATTTCCTAGCAACCTCATCTCCAAGAAAATGATGTATCATTTCATTGTGATTGGTTCTGGAATGTTGGATATGATTTTTAGGCAAATTTATTGCACTGGTGTTGTCACATAAGATTGGAATGCAACTCAATTTATGATTACAGTCTAGGGGTTGGTATTTCACCCTAAGGACTTGAGTGCCAAAACTACTATCCGTAACATTCTCAACTTCGGTAGTGGATAGAGATACAATGTATTACTTATTAGAAGCCCAAGAAATGAGACATCCATCTAGATATAAACGCAATTTACGAGTACCGTTTCTGTCTAATTTATAACTAGCATAATCTATATGACTTTATGTAATCAAATCTAAGTTACAACCAGTAAGATACCAAACACCAAGATCACATGTACTAGCAAGATATTTAAAAATGCATTTTATTGCTAACATGTTATTTTCTTTAGAATGTACTTGAAATCGAGCACAAATTCACACACTAAATTGAATATCAAGTCTAGAGGTTGCAAGGTATAGTAGAGAGCCAATCATATCTTTGTAGGTCTTGTCATCTACTGACTTACCAGATGAATTTTTTTCCAAAGTTATATTTGTTGCCATTGGCGTACTTGATGATTTGAGGTGCTAAAATCTGAACTTTTTTAAGAGTTCCTTCATGTATTTGTTTTGACTGATGAAGAGCACTTCATTTGTTTGTTGTACCTGCAATCCCAAGAACCATTACAATTCTCCCATTAGGCTCATTTCAAACTCAGTTTGCATGTAAGTTGTAAATTCAGTGCATAAATCAATATTTGTAGATCCAAAGATGATGTCATCTACATAATCTGAACTACAATGATATGAACATCCACAAGTTTTGTAAAAAGAGTTTGATCTACTTTGCCTCTAACATATTCTTTATTTAGCAAAAATGAACTCACTCGGTCATACCAAGCTCTTGGAGCTTGCTTAAGACCATAAAGAACATTATTTATCTTTAAAACAAGATCAATGAATTTTTTATTTTCAAAGCCAGAGGATTGTTCAACAAAAACATTCTCTTTTATGAATCCATTTAAAAAGACACTTCTTACATCCATTTTAGAAAAAATTAAATTTGAAAGATGCTACAAGAGTAAGAAAAATTCTTCCAACTTCTAGTCTAACTATTGGGGCATATGACTCTTCAAAGTAAATTTCAAACTCCTGATTGTACCCTTTTAGTAACTAGTCTAGTTTTATTTTGATCAACTTGACCATTTTCATTCAGTTTATTGCGGAAGACCCATCTAGTTTCAATCACATATTGGTTACTAGTTTTGGGTACTAATTTCCAAACTTGATTTATGTCAAATTGAAGATGTTCTTCATGCATAACATTTATCTAGTCCTCAATACCTAGAGCTTCATCAATTGATTGAGGTTAAATTTGAGAAATTTATGCCAGTAGGTCCTCATTTATTACTTGTTGAAATGATGGTCGAGTTCTAAGTCCATTCTCTAAGTTATTTTGAGTAAGATGATCCCTCAGAAATCGTAATCCAGACATTACCTGGCCTAATTCATGTCATTCAAGAACAATTGTAGTGCCCTAGATTCTTGTTTACTTATTTTTCTGTGACTTATATATGTTATTGTGCATTTTTGTAAATTTTAGCTTTTGTGAACATAACGACATAGTTCACTGCCATTTAGTACTATAGATGACAATATCGACAATTTCTAGAACCAGGCATATAGAGGTCTGACATCACTTCTTGAGAGATCATGTTGGGAAATGCGATTTTGAGTTAAAATTCATTGAAACTAATGCATAAATTGCTGACATTTTCACTAAACCCTTGAGTGAGGATTGGTTTACTACCCTTAGAAGAGAGTTAAGGTTGTGCAAAGTGTAGATGTGCATTGAGTATAGGGGAATTGCGTGTGAGATATTCTCATGCTTGTATGTTAATTTTTCTGCATGTTCTGAAAAAAAAAATTGCTTCCGTGTGTATATCTATGTATATCCCAAATTCCTTGATTCTTCTAAGACTGTACTCCTTGGTATATTAAGCAAGTTTATAAAGTTTATAGGCACTTGGCATGTATAGACCATCACATAGCTGGAGTCATCTTGTTAAAGATATTCGAGGACTTCTAATTGTCTCTATTATTATTTTCATTATGTCCCCATGAAAAATAACAATACAATATCTTATAGGACTCAAACCACGCCGTAAATATGCTAGTGAATGACAAAATCCTTCTGATTTGTCAATCCTACGGTCGTTCATGCCTGTTCACTACTGGCTCGACCAAATTTCAAATATGGGAAATCAATCGACTAATTCATTAAAATTGGACGATTGATTCTGATCGCCAGCCCGACCGGTTCATTCCGGTCATGACCGACTCTGTTGGTTTCAACCTAAGTTGTCTCCTTTATATCTTGGGGTTTGTGGGACTCATCGCACACTACTTCCTCTCATTCCTTCAGCCCCCCAAGACTCCTTCTTGCCCTAGAACTCTCTTTTCCTTGTCCAAGAATTCTTAGCCATAGAGAAGTTGGGAGATCCACCATCCTTGTTATATTCATCATCCCTTCTCTTTGGCTTGCACGTTGCAAAGTCATCCCTCATTGGTTTGATCTATCTTTAGGTTTCCCTCTTGCCTTAGACTTAGGAGGCATCCCAACCTCTTGAGATCCATCCCCCCGACAGTTCTGCAATGGCTCTATGGGTCCACATTGTTCGTGTGAACCTGAGGCCTCATGGGGAGGTCGGCGAAGGTTCTAGAGTGGCGGCTCAAGTTCCAATAGCACTAAGAGAGTTATTGATGCAACATAGGAGGAAAATACTCCCTCCCCGGCATGTGAGTTTCTCAGATCTAAATGATATAGAGCCCCACTTGACCATGCTCTTTCAAACTCAAAGGTGGCTTCAGTTCATGTCAATGCATTAGGTATACTATCCGGATTTGCTTCAGCAGTTCTATGCAAATTTCTATACCAGCATCAAAAGGTTGTTCACTACAGTTAAGGGTGTTGACATTCCACTCAGTGACACTACTTTTAGTGTGGCATTGTGTATTCTGAATGCGGCGTATCTAGCACAGTGTTTACTCAATAATGATAGTTATCTATGTCAAGTTTTGTTGCAAAGAGATCTACAAGACTGGGTGGCACACCATGCATTCATAAATGCTAATGAATTTCTGCCACTATAGAGGATTCTTCATCACATGATGACCACAATTCTATTTCCTAAAGGTGGCAGTCGTAATGAAGTCACAAAAATACATAAAGGTCTATTTCATTGCTAATTTCACAATTTTCCTCTATGCTTGCTTGAGATGAGGGTTCAACTTTTTGTGTTAGTAAAAAATCAGTCGTGGCGTTCCTTGCCTTATGCAGCTCATCTCACTACTATTTTTGAGCATGTTGCTATTGACCTCAGGCACGAATAGGTAGTGAACGACCCAAATTTTCTGGTGTATAATGTGACCAATATTTTAAGGCTCATGAATTATCAGGTTGTCCGTGGAAAGTTTAAGAGAAATCTGGGTGCATTTAAAAATGACGACAGTGAAGGAAGTGAAGAAAGAAAAAATGATGACACAAAAAATGAAGAAGAAAATGAAGGTAAAGATCAGGCTTTCGAGTATGGACATGATGTGCATCCACCTCCAATGGAACAAGATCTGCCTCCTCCCAGTCTCTGAGGTGAAAACTTCCTTCAGTGGTTCCAAGAGGGCCTAGACAGGCTTGAGGGGGAGATGGTTTCTAAAAGAGTGGAAGTCTGCCAAGTCGGTGAGGCTATGGGTAACCTCTCTAGAGACCTTGCTGATATGAGGGCTAGCCAGCATAGCCTTTTGGACTCACACACTTAGTTCTTTAAGGATGTCATGGGTTACCTACACCCTTCTCCGGATCTGTAGCAACCTGAATTTTTAAGAAAAATAAAAATTTAAATAAAGAATTAACACCTAGCTAAATAGATATTTAAATGAAAAGAGCATTAAATAAAACCCATTAAATGGAAAAGATTAATGGGCTTTACTTAATGGACCCTCTAGAATTTATTGGGTCAAAATATGAATTTACAAAGGGAGAATAATAAGAAAATACCCTAAATTCGGAGTTTAATTAACTCATAATTGGAAAGGGGTTATTAAAGCAATAAAAGTGGCAATTAGAGTTGGAATTGGATTCCTAAACCTACCCCATATAGTCTAACACGAATTTAGATACTATCCCAACCCAATTAGAGATTGGAAAGCAAGAGAGGAAAGGTGGAGTTAGGAAATCTTGTAATTAAGAGTAATTTGAGTAGTAGTAGGAATATAAACTTGTATTTATATAAATACACCTCTTAAACCCTCTTGGCCAACCCTAGCTCATTGCCAAAGGTTGATGGACGTGGAGAAGAGGCCAAGGAGGAGAGGATCTCGTGGGGAGAAGGAGTTCTTAGAGCTTCTTCCTCGTTCTCGGAGTTCTAAGTCCTAGAAGATAAATCGAGTTAAAGGTAGGCATTCTCACATGCTAAAATCCTAATATTTCGTCTGTAGATTGTTCCATACATCAAGAACAAAAACCTCAAGTTTCATAATTTTCCATCGAGCATATCTTTAGTTCTTGATTTTTCATGTTCTGCAACTTACATGACCCCGAACCCTCTTCTTAACTCTTGATCTCCTTGTATACTCAACTCCATGCTACGAGATTGTTATTGTAGGGACTGATGCATGTTAGGCATCTTTTGCCCCTGAAAGCCCTAATTCTTGTTGAGCATGTTGCTCGAATTAAATCAATCTTGCTCTCTGTATCATGCTCTGTGTTACTTGTTACTGTTCTTGCCCAAACCATGTTCAAACCATGCTCTATCTCTAATTCCTATTTATTGGAAGTACTCTCGCATGTCTATTTTCATTTTCCACTGGCTTCATGATTTTTCATTGTGTATACTATTAGTTATGATTTTCTGAACGACCCTATATCAAAATCTGATATTTCTGGTCCACAATCCAATGTCTGGTCTGACTCCTATCAGAGTCAGACGCAGACCACCAGAAAGCGACGGCCCGATATGTCGGCTTCTGGGGTCCGATTGCGACAGCCTACCCGTCCCGTTCAGAAAGTGACAGGTAAGCCGTCGCTATCCCTGTGCCTGTCCTGTCGCGACCCTCTCTTGCCCCTGTCGCATTCCCAGCCCTTGGTCTGCAAGTCATGTCGCGACCTGTACAAGCAACTGTCACGATCTGCCTGACCCTGTCACAATTCTTACTGGCCTATGTCGCCTTCACGCCTTTTTAACAGTCATATACGTAGTAAAAACACCTGTTTTAAAATGGAGCTTTATTGAATGCTTTAAAATACATATTCACGATTTCTTTTCTATCTATGATCTCTCTTACACATGCACACACATGAACCATCCATATATGGCTGAAATCTAGCATAAAATATCTCTTAATGTATCTGGTAATTTATTGCAATAAAGTATATTAATTGCCCTATTTTAAAGGACTTGTATTCGTTTCTTGCGTTGCTTATATACCGATATCGATGCTCTACTGTTCTAGAATTCCTATAGAACGTCGAGTACCTATTTTTATATACACACTTTACTTGGCTTGTGGTGAACTCTCCATCGGATATTCCTTTCACCGGACTAGTGAACCCTTGCACAAGGCCTCCGTAAGTCTCCTCTGATCATGGATTCCCACATGGTCGACGAGCCGGTTGTACCCTAACACCCATTACACCTTTAGGGATCGATATGATCCAAACGACTATTAGAAGTTCGCTCTTATCTTGAATCACGTCGGACCTCTGGACTTGTGCATAATTTGGCCAGCGGGAAGATCGTGAGTTCCACCTGAGTGCCAACACCAAGTGCGCGTGTTGTGTAACTATTACTACCGCATGTTTACTCGTCGCATTACGTGCAATGTCCACTAGCTCTCATCTATACTCTACTCACTCATCTATTCACGTTCACTCTACTATCTCGTCTATTCGTCTAGTGATCTCATCTATTTCTTGGTACTCTCTATTTGGCCATTAAATGATTGATTGTCTACGATAAAAATATGACTATGCTAGGCAACATAATAAGGGCCCGATCTGGTTCTTGGGAGGAGCACCTGAAAGGCTATAACTCGCGAGGGTCTAATGATCATGGTGATGGCATACACCTAACGAATGAACACGCAAGATTTGATCTATGGCAATCAATTAATCAAACAGTCAATTATTGGTTTACTTGAATCTCGTGGTTGAAAGAATATCGACCAACACTTGCTATCGTGACTTGTGCACTGTTGTGCAACTTTACTTGTTATCTTGTTATCCGGCCAATCCGATCACAACTTGTCATGCTATACTCTCGTGCATTGTGCTATTGTTCCTCGTCATCGTGTACCGCATTTTCTATACGCTTTCTCATTATTCTCTCTAGTTATCCTGCTTTATAAGACATTAAACACTTAAAGCATGCTTGACCCTGTGATTTAAGTCCTACTGGGCGTTATCGCTCACCCTGCATTATTTGTCGTTGTGTTCTCAGGTGAGACCGAGGATGAACCATACACTCAAGAGGACGGGAACGACCTGGAGTGATGTCATGAGTACCCTAGCATCCTAGCACTATGATTAGCATTGTAGTAGTTAAATTTGAAGTTCAGTCTATTGCTTTTATTTCAATGTAATCGGGCCCTATAGATCGGCTCTGATATTAGTGGTTATAACTAGACATCGGAGAGTTATTAATGAAATGAAATTGTTTTAGTATTTATTCATTGCGTAATGGTTTGATGTCTAGTACTCGCTCTATACCCTTTTCTTGCAACTGCCTTCGCGCTCCGATATTCCGCGTCGGGGCGTGACAGGATCAACGTCCACCTCCGTGATCCTAAGTTTGTCAATGTGTCATGGGTCATCTTGCTCTTTCTTATCCCACTCCCGCCTTTTTGCTTTGACAAAGGGGGTGAAGTTATCTACTAGCCTTAGTTATGTGTTTTTTAAAGTTTGTTTCAATTTTCTGTTTTCACTGTATGAATGTGTGCTTGCTTGATGCATTTGGGTTAAGTAAGGTTAGAAGTGTCTAGGTGAGTGTGCATCAGCCTATCCTATGTAAAACCAAAACAACAAAAAATGAATATCCATGAAAACAACAAAAAAGAGAATATTCAGAACTCAAAAACATTGCTTCATATGTTCATATTTGTTTGATACCTGATGCAACATCTGACTGCTATGTATTTTGTCAACATCGAAAAGGGCGAGATTGTTGTCTCCATGTGCATAATTGATGTTTTGAAGTTGACAAAATGAGTCTTTGTTGAATCAATTGGCCATGTTTACTACATGTGTTCATATGGGTAGTTATTGAAGGAATCAGTCGACCGACCTAACCGGTACTGTCTGGCGCTAGGATAGTTACAAAGTTAGTCACCGACAAGGAAATTTCGGATGACCGATAAGTGCAGTTTCTAAAGCAGAGGAATAATAAGTAATCTACATGGCTAAGTCAAGAATCGGTTGATCAACTTGGAGAAATCAGTCGACTGACCACGGAAACGTAGTTTCCTATTGTGTCAGGACTCTTTCCAAGTTTCGATTTGGATGCGATTCTCTTGACATCTATGGTCAAGATCAAGTCTTTGGCACATAGTTATATAAGGGGAGGCTTGCCCATATGTGTTCCCAACACACAACTCTTTAGAGAACAGACATTTTGCACCTGCCTAGGTCAAATGGTGAACCAGTGAACCAGAGTTCCTCCAAAACAAAATAGGGGATGTCTGAACTATGATTTTCAAATCTTTCTATCCTATTCTTTGGTTGAGGAACTATATTTTAAACTTCGACCAATTACTCATTGTGTTTGTGAGGCGTGTTTTTGAGGGTTTTGACGGTGAGGTCTTTGTCTCTATCGAGACATCTGTGTGTGTTTCTCAGTGTGTGTGTATGGTGGGGTTATACTATGTATCTTTGGCCAAGCTCAAAGTAGTGTTACCACCTCACGTGTGTGAGGGGTAGACATAGGCACACAATCCTTTTGTGGCCGAACCACCAAAACAACTGCATATTGTGGTATGTTTCCCTTTCTTCTACCTCCTTCTACGTATGTTGTTGGCTTGTGGTAACATGTTTGGTGCGATCGTTATAGTTTCACATATCAGATTAGCTAAAATTTTATTTGGTAGTCAACCAATTCACCCCTCCCCTCTTGGTTTTACATTGCATACGTGACATCATAGAATATGTATAACATGTTTTAAAGTACATATATGATAGATCTTAGAACTATTTTCCTTGTTGCTTAATGAGTCTTGTAGACTCACACTTGATTAACCTTTTAGGAGAGGCTGTGGAGGGTTAGTTGTTGTTTGAGAGTGTCGTTTGAGTGATTATGTTTGTGAGAATAATTTGTAATTCGAACATTGTATTATCTTTACTTTATAAACTTATGGACTTGTTGATTATGTAATATGTTAGTTACTTTCTCTTTATGCCTTAGCCTTCGTATTTGAATACAAATGTTGATGGAAAATTTATTATTCCACTGTGATAGTTATTGATATAACTTGCCATTTATGTATAGCTCAACTTGAACTGATTATGTTAGAAATGTTCCACTGTAGAGCTACCCATTGGACTCGATGTGAGTTGGTACAACTATACTATGACTAAGGGGGGCGTTACAAACATTGGTATCAGAGCGATTCAAGTTGAGCCTATATATAAATGAATTATCAACAATGCATTCATATCCCTAAGTCTGTATAAGGAAAAGAGTCCATGATTATTAGTATGGTAGGTGATTATAATAAATGTCTATTTGTAGATTATAGCTACTCGTAGACGTAGAGGAGTAGGTCCTACTCGTAGAGATGAGCCAGCTAGAGAGGAAAAGGCACCAGTTCAGTAGGAACTGGTTGAACTGGGTACAACTTTACCAAATCTACTGCCACCGGTGGACAACGGGGCACTGATGCAAAAACTTGTGCACGCAATGCAAACTCAGGCACAGATGGCCGCTACCTTGTAGGTGCAAGTGGAGTCCCAGGTTTGTACCTTCTTAGAGTAAATTTGGAAGTTATTGGTTTGAGGAGTTCAACCTAAGAGAGTTGACTGGATGGTAGGCGCAGGCACCTATGAAATAAGAGGCTGATTTTGGTGGTGCATCGATGATGGAGCAGTTCAAGAAGACGGCTCCACCCTCTTTTAAGGGGGAGAGCGAACTACTCTTATCAATGAACTGGTTGCATGACACAGAGAAGAACTTTCATGATATATGATTTGCAGAAGAAGATTGAGTGACTTTGGCTTCATATATGTTACAGGTAAAGGAGTTCCTTGAAGAGTTGACATAGTTTTAGAAGAGATTACTTAAGGTTGATTTCTTTCTTTTGTGGGAGTGTGTCGATATGCGGTGGTCATCTTTATTATGCACACAGTTTGAGGATGCTGCTGTTGACATTGCATGGACGGGGTTTGTATGCCTTTTCAAGGCGAAGTACATTCTAGAGCATGTATAGAACTGCATGGAGTAGAAGTTCTTAACTGGAGCATGAACAGAACTGCATGGAGTAGAAGTTCTTAACTTTGACCCAGGGATCGATGAGTGTGCTCTACGAGGCTAGATTCGTGGAGCTGTCAAAGTACGCACCTCATATAGTTGCTAACGAGCAGAGGAAAGTGAAGAAGTTTGTGATGGGATTGAAGTAGTCACTAAGGACCAGACTTGTAGCTTTCGGGCATCGTTTGATGGATGACACATTGTCAGCTACATGCATGCAAGCAGCAGAGATGGACTATATCTAGAATAGAAGAAGGTTCAATCCCATCATGTTTGTGATGGGATTGACGTAGTCACTAAGGATCAGACTCGTAGCTTTCGGGCATCGTTCGATGGATGACGCATTGTCAGCTACATGCATGCAAGAGGCAAAGATGGACTATATCTAGAATAGAAGAAGGTTCTATGAAGAGGCTTGGACCAGCATTTCATCGTCAAGACAAGTGGAAGAAGACTATAATTTTCCAGCCCAAAGCAGTGGTACCAACGAGAGTGGCTACACCGACTACCGATGATGGTAGAGTTGTACAAAAGCCATTATGTTCCCAATGAGGGAAGTGCCATGGATGACAGGTCTGTTGGGTATCTTTTGGTTGATGATTGAGGTGTGGTGACAAGAACCACATGATTCGAGATTGTTCGATGATGGCGCAACAGATTGCAGCAGCAGCGGTAGCAGCGACAATAGCAGTATCCATACCATTACCGAGAGCAGTAGGGATACCGAGAGGCTAGGCTTGGGTTTTTTCATTAGAAAGAGATGAGGCTGAGTAGGCAGAATATGTCACAGAAGCTACGATTTTGATTATGTGTATGCATGCTCGAGTTTTATTTGATACTGGTGCTACATATAGTTTTATCTCAATGAAGTTTGCGAGGATCCTAATGAAGGAGTTTGATGCGGTTCATGAGGACTTGGATGTTCGCTTGTCGGTGTTACCCCTATGGGAGCCATGTTGACTAAGCAATGTTTTCCTTCTCTCTATGTGTTTATCAAGGAGCGAGACATACCGAGCAGTTTCTATCAGTTGGAGATGAGAGACTTCGAGGCCATTCTGGGATTATATTGGCTTGAGGAGCATTATGCCCTTCTGGATTCTAGAAGGAAGAAAATTATCTTCTGCATTCCAGGTGAGGAAAAGTTCTCCCATCCTTTACCTAAGAACATGAAGGGTAAGTTCATGTTTTTGGCTCCGAAGGCAGATCGAATGTTGATCAAGGGATGTAGTGGTTTTCTTGCCAGCGTTGTGATTTCTGCTGATTTGAAGGAGGCACCGAATGTGGAAGATATCGAGATTGCTCATGATTTCATCTATGAGGATTTGTCTAATTTTCCACCTAAGAGGGAGATCGAGTTTGTTATTGAGTTGGTATGTGGTACTTCACCTATATCGATTTCTCCTTATCGTATGGCACTAGCAGAGTTGGTTGAGTTGCGGAGGCAACTTTGAGAATTGTTGGACAAGGGTTTTATTCGGCTGAGCGTGTCACTTTGAGGAGCGCTTGTACTTTTTGTGAAGAAGAAGGATGGGTCGATGAGACTGTGCATCGACTACCACAAGCTAAATCAAGGACTATTAAGAATAAGTATCCTTTTCTGCGTATTGACGATTTGTTTGACAAGTTAGAGGGTGCTTCTGTGTTTTCTAAGATAGATCTTCATTCTAGCAATCATCAACTCTGAATCAAGCATGAGGATTCTTCCAAAACGACTTTTAGGATGAGATATGGCCATTATGAATTCATGGTCTTACCCTTCAATTTGAAGAATGCTCTAGTTATGTTCATGGATCTGAAGAACATGGTTTTTCGGCAGTACCTTGATTCCTTTGTCATGATTTTTACTAATGATGTGTTAATCTACTCGCCTGATGAGGAGTCTTATCGAGAACACCTGAGGACTGTACTTGGAGTCTTGAGGGAGCACAAACTATATGCCAAATTCAGTAAGTGCAACTTCTGGATGAAGGTGGTTCATTTCTTAGGGCATGTTATCTCTGGGGATGGAGTTTCTGTGGATCCTGTGAAGGTGAAGGCAGTTTTAGATTGGGAGTCTCCTAGTTCGTCTGTTGAGATTAGGAGTTTTCTTGGGTTGGCTGGTTATTATTGGAGGTTTATTGAAGGGATTTTCTTCCATTGCTGCTATTTTGACAAGGTTGACGAGGAAAGGAGTCAACTTCAAGTTGATGGAGGCTTGCGAAAGGAGTTTCCAGGAGCTGAAGACTCAGTTGACATTAGTGTCAGTTCTACTGTTGCCTAATGGTGTGGATTCATTCTCTATATATATCGATGCTTCAAAGATAGGGCTTGGATGGTTCTGATGCAGTGTGGTAAGGTAGCACCGTATGCTTCTTAACAACTCAAGGAGCATAAACGTAACTATCTGACTCATGACTTAGAGCTTGCAGCGGTGGTCTTTTCTTTGAATATTTGGAGGCACTATCTTTATGGAGTTTGGCTTGAGGTATTCTCAGATCATTAGAGTTTGAAATATCTATTTTTATAGAAGGAGCTGAACTTGAGGCAGCATAGGTGGATCAAGTTCTTGAAAGACTACGATTTTGAACTTACCTACCATCCGGAGAAAGCTAATGTGGTGGCAGATGCTTTGAGCTAGAACAGGCAGCTGTTGCATCGAGACTGGAAGATGATTGAAGATGCGTCTAGTTCTATGGCCGTGCTAGAGCCACAACCGTGTCACTTGTTCTTGGCTTAGTTGACCATTAGATCTACTATGAATGATTGGGTTTTTGTGTTGCAGGAGGATGACCCTCAGTTGCAAGAGTTGTTAAGGAATGATGGCATGGAGAGAGATGAGGATGGTATCATTCAGCTGAATCATTGAGTATGTGTTCTTCATGATGTGCTGCTAAGGAGTGAGATTCTGGAAAAGGCACATCAATCACAATTCTCTATTCACCTAGGCAGTAGGAAGATGTATTAAGATTTGAAGTGTTCATTTTGGTGGTTCAACATGAAGCGTGATGTTGCAAACTTTGTGGGAAAGTTCTTAGTATGTCAATAGGTTAAGGTGGAGCATCAAAGACCTTCTGGATTGATGCAAAAGTTGGATATTCCTCAGTGGAAGTGGGAGCAGATCTTGATGGATTTTGTGACAGGGTTTTCCTAGATCAGCTAGAGGGAATGACTCTCTCTAGGTGATCATTGATACATTCTCTAAGAGTGCTCATTTTCTAACCATGAAAAGAAGCAGTCAGTGGAGAGTTTGACCAGGCTGTACATTGATAACATTGTGAAGCTGGATGGTATTCCGAAGTCAATCATCTCAGATTGTGATCCGAGCTTTACTACCAGATTTTGGCAAGGATTGCAGCAGGATTTTGGCAGTCTGTTGAATCTGAGTTTGGGATTTCATCTGCAGATGGATGGGTAGGCCGAGAGGACAGTTCAAATGTTGGAGGATATGCTCAGGGCTTGTGTACTCGATTGGAGTGGCGATTGGGAATGCGACCAAGCTCTTGTGGAATTTACTTATAATAATAGTTTCCATTCAAGTATAGACATGACACAATTTGAGGCTTTGTATGGGAGGCCATGTAGATCCCCTTTGCGTTGGGAGGAGTCAGGAGATCGACATCTTGTTGAGCCAGAGTTGGTACAGGAGACTTTAGCAAAGATCCAGTTGATTGTGCATAGATTAAAGGCAGCACAAGATCGTTAGAAGAGCTACACCGACACGATAAGGAAGGATTTGGATTATGAGATTGGTGATCATATATTTCTTAAGGTTTCACCGACCAAGGGTGTGGTGACATTTGGAATGCGAGGCAAGCTGAATCCTAGGTTTATTAGTCCTTTTGAGGTATTGGGGAAGATGGGGAACGTGGCATATCAACTAGCTTTGCCATTGTCCTTGACAGGAGTGCATCCAATTTTTCATGTATCCACATTGAGGAAGTATGTTCGTGATCCGGCACTTATGATCAGCTTTGAGCTAGTGCAGTTTCTGCCAGATATGTCCTATGAAGAGTAAGCGATAGAGTCTCTTGATCGGAAAGTTTAAGAGCTGAGATCAAAGTCAATTCCTTTTGTGAAAGTGCTATGGAAGAATTTCTCGCGAGAAGAGGTGATGTGGGAGCTAGAAGAGGAGATGTAGAGGAGGTATCCATCGTTATTTGGTAAGTACTCTAATCCAATCTTCGAGGACAAAGATTGTTAGAAGGAGGAGAGGGTGTAGTGGCCTAAATTCTTGTTTGCTTATTTTTTGGTGATTTATATAAGTTGTTATGCATATAAAATTTTAGCTTTTGTGAACTTAACGACATAGTTCACTACCAATCAGTCTGTAGATGACAAAGATCTTTGACATTTAAATTCTTTTATTTTAGGATTCTTTGGTCAGGCCTATTAACAGCACGATCGAATGTTGTTTACCCCAAGGTAAATGACAACCTTTGTTGTCATTAACTGAACTTGCCAGTTATTATGGCTATGGTACAGAGTGAAATAATCGGCCATTTCCATTGATGTTTATCCGGTAGATCATGTCATTTTGAATCTAAGGGCTAGGATTAAGGGTTGTAAACCTATTGTTGCCTTTAAAAGACCCCGCTTTGGCATTTTAAGAGAGTTTTCGGTATGAAATTCTTGAGAGAGAACAGGGCCGAGAGAGGGGTTGTTGGCTGCAATCCTTGTAGATCGTGGTGGCCTAAGCATAGAGGCGGCTTGGAGGTTCGTGCTTGGAAGGGCTTCTAATCGAGGGATGCGTTCTAGAGGTCAAATTGGGTGGATTAGATCCACCAGAAGGAGGCTTGGAGGCAAGTAACATGGAGGAATAGTTTAGGGTTTTATATTCTATAGATATATGTTTTTTCTATTTTTTTAGATCCATGTTTAAGGTCAAATTTAAGGAGTCAAAGCTGTATAATTTCATGCAAATTTTCTGGAGGTTCTAGATATTTGACTTGATGACATAGTCGAGTGTCGTCTACCTATAGTAGACGACTGTCGAGGTTGACGTCTACCTGTATATTATGGCTCTATGTGTGCCATTGATTTGAATAAACAATGGAGGAGACTGCCATTTACTTATAGTAAACGACAACCTTCTCTGTCGTTTAGTTCATCAGGTTTTATTTTAAACATTCTTGGTTTAAATGCTTATGTGTTGATTGTTTAGTATTCCATTTGAGTTTCCTCTCACTAATTATGCTATATGGATAGGTCCTATTGCTATAGAAGCCATGATGGTTCTTATTTAAATATCTATGGAAATATCTTGAAGGTTCTTGTTAATAGTGTGAATAAAAGTAATCATGCTTGATTCTGCATATTCTGACATGATAATGATATTTTGGGTTTATCATTGTGGTTGGATCATATTATAGGACATCATGTTTATGAATTCGTACAGTTGTTTGTAGTAAGGTTTAAGACATTTTATTTCCTTAACAAGTTGTGTGAATATGATAAATAAATGATTATCGATTTCAAAAAATCAAGTAATTTGGTGTAGATCATGCATGTATAGGATCCGAATTACTGTCAAATTTTGAAGGCTTTCTAAGAACTCTACACATTGTTATGATTTTCTGATCTTGTTTAGACATATATGCCATCATGAAAGTGATAAAAGGAATACATGGGAAAGGAGTTTTGATTTCTGGTTTGATGTTACAGTATCATGACATGTTACTGATTGTATAGTAAGTTTGGTTTCGGAAATGATAAGAATGGGGTTTAGGAATGTGTATATATATGTATATATGTTGAATGCATGAATGCATGCCATCGTAAAATGTGTACTATTAGCCAATAAGACATTGCTATCATAGAGATTCCCACATGAACCTACACCATAGAATGCCCCTATGGTTATGGTTCACCTACATGAAATTTGACTACATGAATCCATGGACCATGGATAAAATACTAGAGGTAGACATGTTCTACTGGTAATGGTGGGGAGGGCTTCCCTCGATATTGTGCAATAACTAAGACCTCATCAATTTTTTGCCTAGGTGATAAGTGAATACTACATGACTACATGATCTCTATTGATGGTGGGGCTATGTCTTGGCATATTACATTATATAAACTCTCTACATGCTACATGATATGTCGACATGCTACATGATATGTTTACACACTACATGATATGTTTACATGCTACATGATATGCCTACTTGTTACATGCCACTGTTACATACCATGTAAACTGTTTGCTTGTTATGTGAAAAATGCCTAGACTAAATGATAAATATTACATGAATTGTAAATACTATATGACAAGGGTTATATAGTAAATGTTTATAATTCCATATTATTAACATGTTATATGTGGTTTATTTCACGAGATATGTTGCCATATGTTTATATTGTTAATTGATTTCCTTTACTTGTTAAATGTATATTACATGCTACAATAAATGAAATGTAAATGGCCCTTGCTAAATGATTTAGAATGCATAATAGGAATGATCTATATGTACAATGCTAATTGTTTAGAATATGTATAACACGTTTTAAAGTAGCTATATAATAGATCTCAGAACTATTTTCCTTGTTGCTTGCCGAGTTTTGTAAATTCACGCTTTCTTAATCTTTTAGGAGAGGCTAAGGACTTTGGCATCGAAGAGTTAGTTCACACTGACTCCGAGTGTGACGGCCCTCATTATACCGGTACGGTCATACCGACCCACGTCGATATAGCGAGTGCTACCACAGTGGGACAATTACCCAACACTATCACATGATTGAGATATACACAAATATAGATACAGAGTCGCGGAAGTAAAGGACTAACAGTCATCACATTCCATCATCCACATTTATCATACATGATCCATATAGCAAAATAAAAGACTAAACTTTCATAATTGAAATTAAACCAAGCTACATTGTCCATAAAATTAAAGTTATACATTTAATACATAGTTTGTCCACAATTACATAATGATAATCCTAATACAAGCTACAATTCATGTACTATGAAACAAAAAGGGCACAGTGTCAACTCCACCAGCTAATCTCCACGCTCGGAGTCGCTCTCCACTGTCACCTCCAAAGGTGTGTCACCAACTACACCTGTACGCCGAAGTAAGGAGTGAGTCTAAAAGACTCAGCAAGTAGCTCCATACACATCATTCATGCATACATCATAGTAGGGTTTACTATTGCTATTTGCAAGGCAACATATAGCATGCTTGAACATTTATGAGAGACAACCTATCATGGTATTTCTACAAAATCAAAACACATGGTACATGGTTTAAAATGTTTCAATTAACACTTCCTATCACATGCTTTCTACTCATTTAATCACATGAAGACTACACTTCCGATTTGACTATAACATGATAGCAATTTATATGGGATTAGAAATATCATAGCATGAATTAACGTATCATATTCTAACACATTTACTTCACATGGTTACACATTCCCATATTTCACATGGTTCCTTTTTCAAGCATTTCACATGTACACATGTTCACATTCTAACATAAAGGGTTCACATGGTTTCTTATTTCACATTTGCATGTTCCCATATACACAATTTACACATGTTCACATATACACATTTACACATGTTCACATATACACATTTCACACATGCTCACATATACACATTTCACACATGCTCACATATACACATTTCACAATTTATTTGCCGTGACACATAGTCCAAACCACCACTAGAAGGACACATCACATACACATAACACATAGCACATCACCTAGGCAATACAGTGATGACTCTTGGCACTGCGCAGACCGGGAGAACACGTCTCCACCCTAACCAGTGGTACTTGTCCACCTCCAGGATTTCATCCTAATGCCCTTAGGATATCTTAACACATTGAACCTTCTCATGGGGACTTTTCCATGATACGGTTCCACAGCCCTCTATGGAAGCAGTGTCACACACGGCACATTTTACACATTACACATTCCGATTAACACACGTTTCACATGTGATTTTCACACTTTCTTGTTTATGCACATGGTTCAGTTCATCCCTATCATGATGCTACTAATAACAGAAATCAAGCATTTAGTAGCTCTCATGGATTAATTGGAACACACATCATTTAACCTTAATCATGGTACATGCATTCATACTCATTTTCACATGAAATCTCATAATGTAGGCTACTGTTATCAAATTATCCTGAAAATTTTACCACATGCTGTTTTCGGGTATAGTAACACACATACAAATTTTCACATTTTTCTGAATTCACATGCATTTATAGAAATTAAAACACTCAGCTTCATGCCATTCTTAACTAAGTCAACATAGAACATGACATGGAAATTCAGATTTGATCATGCACAGTCATGAACCACACATACATATTGGCACAAAATTTTTCCCGAATTTATTTTCCCAACACATGATTTACTAGAATTTTCACAAGGTCTACACATGCTTTCTATTTCTCATTGTAGAAATTATAAGAATTCACATGGAGATGGGAAAATTCCCAAATTTGCAGGGCATGGACTGATACATGCAAACATGGTTCATAAAATTCTACAGCATTTGATTCCTCCGAAATCATGGGAACAAGATTAACCAAGCATAACCTCTTTCCTACACATGCTTTTCAATAATTCTAATAAATTATGCCATCTACAGAAAAATACAGGAAATTCCACACATATCACATTACCTATTTTACATAACATATAAAATTTACATTATATCCTCATGCGTAGAAATCCGGAAATTAAAGATATAAGGCAGAACAGTTCACTGTTCTGTCAAGAAGAACTAAACGGCATACTGTGGTCGTTTACAAGAGTTGGCGGCCACATCGTTGGCCGCTGACTCAAGATCTCAACGTCCATGGGGCTTGCCGTCAAGTTCGGACCTGTGTAAAAACACAGTCCGAGCTCTGAAAAATGGTGAATGTAGGGGATCCAGGACACGAGGAAAATCTGTAAAAATGGTAAAAGCCTCCTAGACACATACATGGACAATGTGGAAGGGGTACTTGCCTTTGGAAAAACTCCTAAAGGGATCAAATTAGTTGGAGAAGCTCTCCTTGGGCAGTCCCAAGAAGCCTCCAAGACGCCTTCACTCCGGCTTCTGTGATGCTCCCCTCTGAAATCCAGGGCCGGGGATGTGTAGCCGGTTATGTTGTCTTCCTCCTTGTCGAAGTAGATCTCCAGAAGAAGCCTTGGATCGCCGGATCAGAGCCTCCAAACTTCAGGTTTTTCCCACAGGAAGCTCTAGGGTTTTCTCCCCTCTTCTCTCTTCTTGCAAGTGTGAAAATGGGTAGTGGGGAGAGGCCATTTCGGGTTCAGGAAGTAGGGAAAGCCTTCACCCACTCACCATGCCGACCTGACAGCTTTGGAGCCGTTGGGGGACATCCCCCCAATGGTTGCCATGCCTTGTTTCAGAAGACAGCAGCTCTGCTGCGCATGCAGGGCAGAGAAGTTGACGTCCAGATCGCTGGACGCCGGAGTGAGTGTTGGCGTCCATGGTTGGACGTTGACACCACCTCAGCGGCCAGGGGTTGACGCCAATAAGGCCTTCGGCCAGAACCCTAATTATGCAGAAAACCATGCACACTAAGCTTCTATACATGCAATATGTACATGGTATTATATTCATACTATCACCATGCAATACATACCTTATTTACGTTTAATATAAACACATGTACACGTAATTATACTATTTTAATACCTACGTAAGTACGTACATACATACACAAGCACAATGTACACACATAAATACGAAAGAAATACTACGGAAATTCGAGGGTCTTACACCCTCTCCCCCTTAAAGAAAACTTCGTCCTCGAAGTTAGAACGACACTACTCAAACAAAAGGGGATACTTCTTCCTCATCGCATCCTCAAGCTCCCACGTAGCCTCCTCACGTGAGAAGTTCCGCCATAGAACTTTCACCGACGCGATACTCTTGTTCCGGAGATGCTGCACCTTCCGGTCAAGAATGGCTACTGGTTGCTCGACATACGAAAGATCTGGCTGGATCTCCACTGGCTCATGACTAATCACATGAGACGGATCTCGGACATACTTCCTGAGCATAGATACGTGGAATACCGGATGAACGCTAGCCAAAGCTGGGGGTAAAGCTAGCTCGTACGCCACGTTGCCCAAACGTCTGAGAATCTCATACGGGCCAATGAATCTGGGGCTTAGCTTGCTATGCCCGCCAAATCTAACAACACCTCGAGTAGGTGATATCTTCAAGAAGACATGATCACCTGCCTCGAACTCCAAATCCTTTCTCCTGTTGTCGGCATAACTCTTCTGCCTATCCTGTGCCGCAACAAGCCTCTTTCTGATAAGCTGGATCTTATCCGAAGTTTCCTGAACCAACTCCGGTCCGATCAACTGCCTATCACCAGTCTCCTCCCAACATAAAGGAGATCTGCAGGGCCTACCATACAACGCCTCGAATGGAGCCATTCCAATGCTAGCATGAAAGCTGTTGTTGTATGCGAACTCCACAAGAGGTAAATGACGCTCCCAGTCATCCTTCCAATCCAGAACACACGCTCTCAACATATCCTCGAGCGTTTGGATAGTCCTCTCGGACTGTCCGTCGGTCTGGGGATGAAACGCCGAACTGAGCTTAAGCTCCGAACCTAACGCATCTTGAAGACCTTTCCACAATCTCGAAGTAAATCTCGGATCTCGATCCGAAATGATCGACTTCGGCACACCATGCAACCTAACGATACCACTAACATACAATCTAGCTAAGCTCTCTACCGACTGCTTCTTCTTCATAGGCAAGAAATGGCAGTCTTCGAGAATCTATCTACAACTACCCAAATCGAGTCATTGCCCCTTCTAGATCGAGGCAAACCCGATACGAAATCCATAGTGACAGCTTCCCACTTCCATACGGGGATATCCATCCTTTGCATAAGGCCGGATGGTCGCTGCCGCTCGGCTTTCACCTGCTGACATACTAGACATCTAGACACATAATCCGCAACATCCTTCTTCATGCCGGACCACCAAAATGATCTCTTCAAATCCTGATACATCTTAGTGTTACCCGGATGAATAGAGAATCGCGATCTATGAGCCTCCGCTAACACATGCTCACGGACATCTACCACATCGGGGACACAAACACGGTGCTGAAATCTAATCACACCGTCCTCATCACGAGCAATGCCCGCCTTACCTACTAACTCTAACAATCTAGGATCGGCTTTCTGCTGCTCAATCACCTCGTCCAAGACTGAGGACCTAAGGGATAGCTGAGCTACAAAAGCCTGACACAACGATGGCTCTAACTCGGTCATAGAGCACGCTGCATCCTCCAACATTTCCAATCCTGCTGGAGCGAAGACCTCTTTCTACTAAGAGCATCCGCTACGACGTTCGCCTTTCCAGGATGATACTGAAGGTCGAAGTCATAGTCCTTCAAGAACTCAATCCATCTCCTCTGCCTCAGGTTTAATTCCTTTTGGGAGAAAAGATACCTCAAGCTCTTGTGGTCGGTAAACACCTCAAATCTGACACCATAAAGGTAGTGCCTCCAGATCTTTAGTGCATGAACCACAGCTGCTAACTCCAAATCATGAGTCGGATAGTTCCTCTCATGCTCCTTCAACTGACGAGAAGCATAAGCTACTACCCTCTCTTGTTGCATGAGCACACAGCCTAAACCAATCTGAGATGCATCCGTATAAATGGCAAAGCCCTCTAGACCACTAGGCAATACCAATACCGGAGCAGAAGTAAGCTTAGCCTTCAATAGCTGAAAGCTATGCTCACACGCCTCAGACCACACGAACTTCTCACCTTTCCGAGTCAGCTTTGTCAAGGGGGCGGCGATGGATGAGAAACCCTCAATGAATCGCCGATAATAACCAGCTAACCCAATAAAGCTACGAATCTCCGAAGGGGTCCTGGGAACTTCCCAATCCATAACTGCCTGGACCTTCGCTGGATCAACTGCTACACCAGCGCCGGAGATAACATGCCCGAGAAAATGAACCTCGCGCAACCAAAAATCGCACTTGCTGAATTTTGCATACAGCTTGTGCTCACGGAGAACCTCTAAGACTAACCTCAAATGTTGACGGTGCGTGGCCTCATCCGGAGAATAGACCAACACATCGTCAATAAACACAACAACAAAGCTATCTAAATACGGACTAAACACCCGGTTCATGAGATCCATGAACGCTGCAGGGGCGTTGGTCAATCCGAAGGGAAGAACTAAGAACTCATAATGTCCATAACGGGTTCTAAACGCCGTCTTGGACACATCCTCACTCCTAATCCTCAACTGATGATAACCAGATCGCAAGTCAATCTTGGAAAAGACTGATGCCTCTCGCAACTGGTCAAACAGATCATCAATACGAGGTAAGGGATACCTGTTCTTCACAGTCACCTGGTTTAGCTTCCTATAATCGATGCACAACCGAAGTGACCCGTCTTTCTTCTTGACGAACAATACAGGTGCTCCCCAAGGGGAAACGCTAGGGCGAATAAATCCCTTATCAAGCAATTCTTGCAATTGCTTCCTCAACTCGGCTAATTCTGCAGGCGCCATCCGATATGGGGCCTTCGAGATAGAAGAGGTGCCTGGAAGCAACTCTATAGTGAACTCTATCTCCCTATCCGGTGGCAATCCAGACAAGTCATCGGGAAAGACATCTGGAAAGTCCTGCACCACATCAATCTCTGCAAGAGTCCGTGACGAACTAGCATCGGGTACTAGCATAACGCTGGCAAGAAATGCGTCACAGCCCTTGTTCACCATGCGCATCGCCTTCATGGCAGAGATAACTAACTTTCCCGCTAAGTTCTTTGGCAAGGGATGAGAGAACTCGTCCTCGCCAGGAATGCGGAAAACAATCTTCTTCTTACGACAATCTACTAGCGCATAGTGCTCCTCTAGCCAATCCAGACCAAGAATGCAATCATAGTCCTTCATCTTTAGCAAGAAGAAACACCCATCTAGGAATCTATCCTCAATGCACACAGGTAACGACGGAATACACTTCCTAGTCGATACCGTACCCGCAGGGGTGTGCACAGACAAAGGAACCTCTAACTCCTCAGACTCTATGCCTGACTCTAGGGCTAACTGCCTAGCGAACCGCTCGGAAATGAACGAGTGAGTAGCACCCGTATCAAACAAAACCCGAGCGTGCACACCGAAAAGTAAGACTGTACCTTCGGTGACATGCTCCGCCTGCTCGGCGTCCTCACGAGCTAACGCAAACACTCGAGCCGGGGCTCGAGGCCTTCCAGGTCGCCCTGTCGCTGGCGCGGCTGCCGCCACTGCTGGTACTGGCGCTCCTCGCTGAGCTCCCTGCTGAAGCCTAGGGCAGTCCTTGATTTTGTGGTCGCTGCTCCCACACTTTAGGCATTTGCCCGCTATCATCCAACATTCCGTACCACCATGTGCCCTTCCGCAATGAGGGCACTCCTTCTTGTCACCAGAGGAACGTACAGAAGGTACCTGATAGTTGCTGGTTGTTGATGATTTCTGCGGTGTCTGGTACACCGTCTTCCTCTTGTCTTGCCTCTGGAAAGCTGCTGCCGGCCTCTTCTGCGAAGCGTTCTTCTCCTCCAAGTATTGCTTCATTTCGCCTTCCTGTCTGCAGGCTGCGCTGAGGGCCTCGTCCGCAGTGATGGCTACAAGCCCATCACAAACTTCTTCGCCTTCCTACGCTCATCAGCCACAATATGGGGTGCATACTTAGACAGTTCTGCAAACCTGGCCTCATACTCAAGTACGGTCATGGAGCCCTGAGTCAAGGTGAGGAACTCCTGCTCCATCCTGTCCTGGATGTGCTCGGGGACGAACTTGGCCCGAAAGAGCCTCACGAACTCGTCCCAAGCGACATCAATCGCGCCATCCTCAAACCGCGTACGTAGTAACGAAGCCCACCACACATCGGCTCTCTCCTGCAACATAACCTTCATGAGCACCGCTAAACAACTTCAACTTAACAGGGAATAGGAAACACATAACTAACACATACCTGTAGCATGTAGGTGGCTAAGGTAACCTTGTCCTCATCCACACACCTGATGGCCCGGAAGATTTTCTCGATCTCCCTCATCCAACTCTCTGCTAGCAACGGATCGCTCTCCCCCTTAAAAGAGGGTGGGGTCATCCTCTTGAACCGCTCCATGATGGAAGGTCCACCATGGTCCTGAGCTGGGGCCTGAGCCTGCTACATTATACAACAAACAATATATAATAAACACAATAGCATACAATTCAATTAGCAGACTACTTAGTTATTTTATTATTTTACCTGGGCCTCCAACTGGGCCTGAAGTGCTGCCTGAGTGTGTGCCTGAGTCTGCATGGCCTGCACCAGACCTTGCATGAACACTCCATAGTCCACAGGCGGCGGTGGGGGAAGCACAGGGCCTCGTGGTGCTGGGGCCTGTTGCTCCGCCTGACCATCACGTCTCTGCTCATCGTCGCGAGCTGGCGCACCTCCACGTCGTCCACGGGAAGCCATGGCTGTCATAAAATTTCAGCCACCATTAGAGTTAGGTTACTAAGTTTTCTATCCATTTTCTTATCTATTTTCCATTCATTATTAGTCATTTCTACCCATGTGGACAATCTATAAGGATTTAGCATGCAATGAGGATGATGATTCATGTATATTTATGTAAGATCTCAATCGGTTTCTCTGATACCAATCTCTGTGACGGCCCTCATTATACCGGTACGGTCATACCGACCCACGTCGATATAGCGAGTGCTGCCACAGTGGGACATTACCCAACACTATCACATGATTGAGATATACACAAATATAGATACAGAGTCGCGGAAGTAAAGGACTAACAGTCATCACATTCCATCATCCACATTTATCATACATGATCCATATAGCAAAATAAAAGACTAAACTTTCATAATTGAAATTAAACCAAGCTACATTGTCCACAAAATTAAAGTTCTACATTTAATACATAGTTTGTCCACAATTACATAATGATAATCCTAATACAAGCTACAATTCACGTACTATGAAACAAAAAGGGCACAGTGTCAACTCCACCAGCTAATCTCCACGCTCGGAGTCGCTCTCCACTGTCACCTCCAAAGGTGTGTCACCAACTACACCTGTACGCCGAAGCAAGGAGTGAGTCTAAAAGACTCAGCAAGTAGCTCCATACACATCATTCATGCATACATCATAGTAGGGTTTACTATTGCTATTTGCAAGGCAACATATAGCATGCTTGAACATTTATGAGAGACAACCTATCATGGTATTTCTACAAAATCAAAACACATGGTACATGGTTTAAAATGTTTCAATTAACACTTCCTATCACATGCTTTCTACTCATTTAATCACATGAAGACTACACTTCCGATTTGACTATAACATGATAGCAATTTATATGGGATTAGAAATATCATAGCATGAATTAACGTATCATATTCTAACACATTTACTTCACATGGTTACACATTCCCATATTTCACATGGTTCCTTTTTCAAGCATTTCACATGTACACATGTTCACATTCTAACATAAAGGGTTCACATGGTTTCTTATTTCACATTTGCATGTTCCCATATACACAATTTACACATGTTCACATATACACATTTACACATGTTCACATATACACATTTCACACATGCTCACATATACACATTTCACACATGCTCACATATACACATTTCACAATTTATTTGCCGTGACACATAGTCCAAACCACCACTAGAAGGACACATCACATACACATAACACATAGCACATCACCTAGGCAATACAGTGATGACTCTTGGCACTGCGCAGACCGGGAGAACACGTCTCCACCCTAACCAGTGGTACTTGTCCACCTCCAGGATTTCATCCTAATGCCCTTAGGATATCTTAACACATTGAACCTTCTCATGGGGACTTTTCCATGATACGGTTCCACAGCCCTCTATGGAAGCAGTGTCACACACGGCACATTTTACACATTACACATTCCGATTAACACACGTTTCACATGTGATTTTCACACTTTCTTGTTTATGCACATGGTTCAGTTCATCCCTATCATGATGCTACTAATAACAGAAATCAAGCATTTAGTAGCTCTCATGGATTAATTGGAACACACATCATTTAACCTTAATCATGGTACATGCATTCATACTCATTTTCACATGAAGATCTCATAATGTAGGCTACTGTTATCAAATTATCCTGAAAATTTTACCACATGCTGTTTTCGGGTATAGTAACACACATACAAATTTTCACATTTTTCTGAATTCACATGCATTTATAGAAATTAAAACACTCAGCTTCATGCCATTCTTAACTAAGTCAACATAGAACATGACATGGAAATTCAGATTTGATCATGCACAGTCATGAACCACACATACATATTGGCACAGAAATTTTCCCGAATTTATTTTCCCAACACATGATTTACTAGAATTTTCACAAGGTCTACACATGCTTTCTATTTCTCATTGTAGAAATTATAAGAATTCACATGGAGATGGGAAAATTCCCAAATTTGCAGGGCATGGACTGATACATGCAAACATGGTTCATAAAATTCTACAGCATTTGATTCCTCCGAAATCATGGGAACAAGATTAACCAAGCATAACCTCTTTCCTACACATGCTTTTCAATAATTCTAATAAATTATGCCATCTACAGAAAAATACAGGAAATTCCACACATATCACATTACCTATTTTACATAACATATAAAATTTACATTATATCCTCATGCGTAGAAATCCGGAAATTAAAGATATAAGGCAGAACAGTTCACTGTTCTGTCAAGAAGAACTAAACGGCATACTGTGGTCGTTTACAAGAGTTGGCGGCCACATCGTTGGCCGCTGACTCAAGATCTCAACGTCCATGGGGCTTGCCGTCAAGTTCGGACCTGTGTAAAAACACAGTCCGAGCTCTGAAAAATGGTGAATGTAGGGGATCCAGGACACGAGGAAAATCTGTAAAAATGGTAAAAGCCTCCTAGACACATACATGGACAATGTGGAAGGGGTACTTGCCTTTGGAAAAACTCCTAAAGGGATCAAATTAGTTGGAGAAGCTCTCCTTGGGCAGTCCCAAGAAGCCTCCAAGACGCCTTCACTCCGGCTTCTGTGATGCTCCCCTCTGAAATCCAGGGCCGGGGATGTGTAGCCGGTTATGTTGTCTTCCTCCTTGTCGAAGTAGATCTCCAGAAGAAGCCTTGGATCGCCGGATCAGAGCCTCCAAACTTCAGGTTTTTCCACAGGAAGCTCTAGGGTTTTCTCCCCTCTTCTCTCTTCTTGCAAGTGTGAAAATGGGTAGTGGGGAGAGGCCATTTCGGGTTCAGGAAGTAGGGAAAGCCTTCACCCACTCACCATGCCGACCTGACAGCTTTGGAGCCGTTGGGGGACATCCCCCCAATGGTTGCCATGCCTTGTTTCAGAAGACAGCAGCTCTGCTGCGCATGCAGGGCAGAGAAGTTGACGTCCAGATCGCTGGACGCCGGAGTGAGTGTTGGCGTCCATGGTTGGACGTTGACACCACCTCAGCGGCCAGGGGTTGACGCCAATAAGGCCTTCGGCCAGAACCCTAATTATGCAGAAAACCATGCACACTAAGCTTCTATACATGCAATATGTACATGGTATTATATTCATACTATCACCATGCAATACATACCTTATTTACGTTTAATATAAACACATGTACACGTAATTATACTATTTTAATACCTACGTAAGTACGTACATACATACACAAGCACAATGTACACACATAAATACGAAAGAAATACTACGGAAATTCGAGGGTCTTACACCGAGCGTGAGGACATGGATGCTTAGTTGTTGTTTGAGAGTGTTTTTTGAGTGATTATGTATGTGAGAATAATTTGTAATTCGAACATTGTATTATCTTTACTTTATGGACTTGCTGATTATGTAATATGTTAGTTACTTTCTCTTTATGCCTTAGACTTGGTATTTGAATATAAATGTTGATGAAAAAATTATTGTTCCATTGCAATAATGATTGATATAACTCGCCATTTATGTTAACTCAACTTGAATTGATTACGTTGGATATGTTCCACTGTAGCACTACCCCTTGGACTTGATGTGAGTTGTTACAACTGTACCGGGACTAAGAGGGATGTTACAACAATATTACCTGATCCACTTGTGCTAGGCTCTTGAGGATGTACATTACTTGATGTATCATCTTCATGTTCCACAAGATTTGGTGATTTTTATGATAATGAAATCATCCTATTCATTATATCTTGGATTCCTATAAGAAATAGAACCATCAATGTTGTTAGAAATTTCATCAAAAATGACATGTAGAGACTCTTCCAAAATTTTATTCTTCAGAATATAAACTTTAAATGCTCTAGAATCTATAGAATATCCTAGAAAAATGGCTTCAAAACGTTTTGCATCAAATTTGTCAAGATTGTTTTTATTATTATTATGCACAAAATATTTGCATCTAAAAACTTTGAAGAATGATAAATTGGGTTTATTATTTTTCAAAGGCTCATCAGAAGTTTTTCTGATTTTTGTTTTGACTAATGATCTATTTAGAATGTAATTTATCATATCCATAGCCTTAGTCTAGAAGGTTTTGGGCAAATTACTTTCTAAAAGTATATTATCGGGAATCTAACCAAGCTACATCTAATTGAACCTAGAATTGCAACCTTGGCTCCTTAAACCTTCATAAATAATCCTAAATACCAAACTTTCCATCAATGCCATGGCTACGAGGTATATGCCAGAGGCACATTCCATATGACTCGATAACCATGAGAGACTTGGTAAGATTAACCTAAACCAAATAAACCTTAATAGACTAAACATTGTGATCCATCCAAACTAGTCATACAGTTTGGAGTGCCAAACTTCTTTTAGTGGGGGAGGATTTGTAACACCCCAAAATTTAATATCAAAATAATAATAAGATATTGGATAGTAGAAAAGATTCTAATTCTCATAAAAGATATAAATACTTACAAGAAACATGTTTATGCTTAAATCTAAAATACTTTCATATTATTAATGTAATTTTGGTACCGTCTTCAGATATACGCATCCCGACAGGACGTCATCGGAATTCGGTAATGAATGTAAAATCTAACAACACCATAATTACCAGAAAAATGTACTGATCCAAAAAATATAAATATCCTAAATTACTGATGCACAAATATCTAAATTAAGTCGACATAATAATTTTTGGAGTAATTTTCACTCGATGAAAAATTAATCTAAAAAATTTAAAAAATCATCATAGTTTGTATCACATTTTAATAAGCTTATGTCTAAAATTTCATCTCAATTGGAGATCATTTAAGTATAAAATTAGTGGTCCAAAGAACCTAAATGAATTAAAATTGAATTACGTAACCATTTACGTAAGTATGATTACATGTGTGGAGTGGCTACGTGTTGGATTTGGGTGATCCTTATCTACAGATGGGTCGTGGCAGTAGGTGGGTTGGAGATGGATGATAAGGATCATCTTCCCTCTCTGGATGGCTATCCTTTTATATACCTTGTGACGACCCTCCTTATACCAGTACGGTTATACCAACCCACGTCGATATGGAGAGTGTTGCCACAATGGGACATTTACCCATCACATTCATTAGGTCGAGATGTACACAAATCTAAACACATACAGCGGAATAGAAAGAAGTGAATAAAAATCTTACTCCATCATCCACATTTATCCACAGTCTATAGATACAAAGGAACTAAACATCTCATGAATTAAATAACTGAAACAAACTACATTGTCCACAATTGACATCCACAATTAAATTGCATGATTCTAATGCTATGCAAATTCTTCCTTATTACATACTATGAAATGAAAAGTACAATGTCAATATCTCCACAAGTAATCTCCTACTCTCGCTCCGAGTCACTCCGAACCAACTCCTCGGAAGAAGTAGAGACACCTGCACCTGTACGCCGAAGCAAGAATGAGTACAAAGACTCAGCAAGTAATTTCCCATACATTAAGCATACATACATCACCTGACATTTTACTCTTTAACAATTTCACAGGTACATGAACGTGGATTTAAACAATCTTTAAGGAAAACCTAACATGATACTTCTATCAATTTCATGACACATAGTACATGGTTTATGTTCATATCACAACAATAAACCTATCACCTGCTTTCTACACAATTTCTAACATGCTATCTAAATTCACATTCATGTTGTATCATAATGGCAATTAAACATGGAGTTTTACACATAAAGGAAGAATGTTCCTAACATGGATTCTATATACTTTTCCACATGCATATCACTTTTATAAACACAATAAGCTTGCTGTTTTGACAAAAAATTAGCACATTTATAAACATATTTACAGTTTCACATGTCAACACACTAATTCACATATCCATATGCTTACTCACTCTTTTACACAATTTATACATTCACTTTTCACATAAACACAAATTCACATTATTATCGTTATATGCTGTGACACATAGTCCAAACCACCTCTAGAAGGACACACACTTATCACATCACACACATATCTATCACCTAGGCATTACAGTGATAAATCTTAGTTACTGCGCAGAACCGGGAGAAGCACTCTCCACCCTGACCAGCGGTACTTGTCCGCCTCCAGGATTTTATCCCAATGCCCATGGGACATCACACACATATGAACCTTCCCGTAGGGACTTTACTACGGTACACTTCCTCAACCCTCTAAGGTAGCAGTGTCACCCATGGCACATTTACACATTTTTCTCATTTTAAAACACACACTTAATACACTGTTTTAAACACATGTTCCATGCTCACACATAATCACATATTTCAGGTTTACCTAACATGGTACTATTGTTTACAGAGTTAAGCTAAATTTTACTAACTTTAATCATGCTGTAATTATCTAATTCTTAACACTTTACACTAAATATACTTTAAATGGGTCATTTTCTCATGGAATAATGAAAACAGTACTTATTGTTGTCCAATTTATCTTAAATTTTAACCACGAATTTCTTACAGATCAAGTATCATGTATACCAAATTTCATATTTTTTTTCGAGCATATATACTAATTATGAAAATTAAAACAGTGATGTTACATAAAGTAGAAATAGTCAAAGTTGCATGGTTTTTCATTGTTCAGACCCATAACTCATTCTACACATGCATTCTGACAGCCCTAATTCTATGTAAATTTCCAGGAAATTAACTATTTTTATACCATTTATTCGAGAATTTACACTAATAAAGCATGCTTATTGTTCTACAATTCATAAAAAATATAACTACTTTTATAGACATCAGAAAATTCCCAATTTCTTATGGCACTAACTGACATCTATATACATCATACAGAAATTATCCAACATCCTAAATTCCACATGGATCACACAATCAAAATTTACAAGTTTAGAAATCCGTCTGCCATGCATTTTAAAAAATTTCAAATAAACAAAACATTTAACGCAACGTCATAGAAATTATATGATATGATCCACTAGATGTATTACGTAACGTATAAAATTTATCGTATATCCTCATGCGCAGAAATCCGTAAAATAAATTATAAAGGGCAAACAACACACTATTCTTGCCTGAAGAACTTAATGGCAAGGGGGTGGCTGCTTACCCAGTTAACGGCAACATAGGTGGCCGCTAACCTCGGATCTTAACGGCATGGGATCTTGCTGTTAAGTTCCTGTCTGCAGAAAACAGATAGAGCTCGCCAAAAACAAAGGAGAAGGGGGTTCCAAGATACGAATAAAATTAGTAAAATTCCCTAGGACCTACTAGACATACGTATGAATGATGTGGAGGGTTTACTTGCCTTCAAACAAATCTACAAACATCGAATCAAGTCGGAGAAGCCCTCCTCAGCCTGAGCCAAAGAGTCTCCGAAGTCCTCCAAATTTGGGTTCTGAGATGGTCTTTAAGGTCCACCGGGGTTGGGAAGACGATCCTCAATGTCCAGCCTTCCTCCCAGTCAAAGAAGAACGCCGAATGATGCCTCAAATCACCGGATCCACGGGTCCGAAGTTCAGGTTTCGCACATGAAGTTAGGGTTTTTGACAAAAGAGCCAAAAGGACCCAACAACGCCCCAAACTGAGTCTTTTATAGAGTTAGGGTTGAAGATGCACTTAGGGTAGGCTAGGTTACCGTTTGAGAACACTTTCCTAAATCGAGGGCAACATTTCTAAAGGCGTTTCCGGATCTAAAAATGCAACAGATCTGGGAGACTAACGTCACCATCACCTTTAGCAAGAAGAAACACCCATCTAGGAATCTATCCTCAATGCACACAGGTAACGACGGAATGCACTTCCTAGTCGATACCTTACCCGCAGGGGTGTGCACAGACAAAGGAACCTCTAAATCCTCAGACTCTATGCCTGACTCTAGGGCTAACTGCCTAGCGAACCGCTCGAAAATGAACGAGTGAGTAGCACCCGTATCAAACAAAACCCGAGCGTGCACACCGAAAAGTAAAACTGTACCTTCGGTGACATGCTCCACCTGCTCGGCGTCCTCACGAGCTAACGCAAACACTCGAGTTGGGGCTCGAGGCCTTCCTGGTCATCCTGTAGCTGGCGCGGCTGCCGCTACTGCTGGTACTGGCGCTCCACGCTGAGCTACCTGCTGAAGTCTTGGGCAATCCTTGATCTTGTGGTCGCTGCTCCCACACTTTAAGCATCTACCCGCTACTAACCAGCACTCGGAACCTCCATGGGTCTTCCCACAATGGGGACACTCCTTCTTCGCACCGGGGGAACGTACAGAAGGTACCTAAGAGTTGCTGACAGCCACTGATTTCTGCGGTGTCTGGTACACCGTTTTCTTCTTATCCTGCCGCTGGAATGTCGTTGTCGGCCTTTTCTGCGAAGCCTTCTTCTCCTCCAGATACTGCTCCATTTCTCCCTCCTGTCTGCAGGCTGCGCTGAGGGCCTCGTCTAGCGTGCGGTGGTCGAATGCCACGAGTCTCATCCTCAGTGATGGTTTGAGACCCATCACGAACTTCTTGGTCTTCCTGCGCTCATCCTCTACTATATGCGGTGCATATTTAGAAAGTTCAGAAAACCTTGCCTCGTATTCCAGGACGGTCATTGATCCTTGCGTCAGAGAAAGGAATTCTTGCTCCATCTTGTCCTGGATATGCTCTGGGACGAACTTGGCTCGGAAGAGCCTCACGAACGCGTCCCACGCCATATCTACTGCTCCGTCCTCGAAGCACTTACGCAGTAGGGAGGACCACCATACATCAGCTCTCTCCTGCAATACACCTTCATAAGCACTAACCAACAATTTCTAACTTGACAAACAACATACAAGCATAAACCAAAACATACCTGTAGCATGTAGGTGGCTAAGGTCACCTTGTCCTCATCAGGACACCTGATAGCTCGGAAGATTTTCTCCGTCTCCCTCATCCAGCTTTCTGCCATTAGCGGATCACTCTCCCCCTTAAAAGAGGGTGGGGCCATCCTCTTGAATCGCTCCATGATGGAAGGTCCACCATGGTCCTGAGCTGGGGCCTGAGCCTGCTACATTAAACAATAACAATATACAATAAACACAATATCATGCAATTTAAATAGCAAACTACTAGGTTGTTTTATTATTCTACCTAGGCCTCCAACTGGGCCTGGAGTGCTGCCTGGGTGTGGGCCTACGTCTGCATGGCTTGTACCAGACCTTGCATAAATACTCCATAGTCCACTGGCGGTGGTGGGGGAAGCACAGGACCCTGTGGGGCCAGGGCCTGCTGCTCCGCCCGCTCCTCACGCCTCTGCTCGTCGTCGCGAGCTGGCACACCTCCATGTCGTCCACGGGAAGCCATGGCTGTAATAAAATTTCAGCCACCATTAGAGCTAGGTTACTAAGTTTTCTAACCATTTTCTTATCTATCTTTCACTTCTTATTAGTGTTTTCTACACATGTGGACATACTTAGCATGCAATGGGGATGATGACTTAGGTATATTCATGTGCAATCTCAACCGGTCTCTCTGATACCAATCTCTGTGACGGCCCTTGTTACACCGGTACGGTCATACCGACCCACGTCGATATAGCGAGTGCTGCCACAGTGGGACATTTATCCAAACGATACATACAGCTGAGATACACGCGAATATACAACAGAGTAGCGGAAGTAAAAGACCAATGTCTTCATTCATTCATCATCCACATTAAACATACATGCAGTTCGCAATTAACATAAAAGAACTAAAAATCCACATGATTTAAATTGCTGAAATTAAATACAAATGTCCACACTTATACATCCTTTTCATGATACTTCTAGTACAATGTTCCAAATTTACATACTATGAAATACACAATCTCAAAGAACTCCAACAACTAGCTAGTCTCCGCGCTCGGAGTCCGTCTCCACCGTCTCCTCAAGCGGTGTCGTGTCACCAACTATACCTGTACGCCGAAGCAAGGAGTGAGTCCAAGGACTCAGCAAGCAACACTACTCATGATATACACTTATAAGTCCTAGTGGTTTCTACATGCACATTACAATTAGCCACACATAGCATGTTAGTCATCTCAAGTTTTCAACCTATCATGAAAGTTCTACAATTTTATACATAACTCATGCTTTCAGATTTCTAAAATAAAATTCACCTATCACATGGTCTCTATTCAATTTACTTATGAAACTTTAATCTTTAAAGAATCAAAACATGAGAGCTATCAACATGAACTTTTACATACATGGAAGGGAAACACAACTAGCATGGATTTTACACATTTTTAAACACATACATGAACCTTTTCACATGCTTTAGGTTGCTGATTTCATATGGTTTCATGGCTGAAAACCTATGCATGAGAGCTACAATAATGCATAAAACATGTCATGTGATCAAACAATCATGCTATCTTTTGCCCGTTTTCACCAATTATCCCTAATATGGATTCTAAACATCTTTGCACATAATAACATGACGATGACAACATAAATTCACTGATTTCACATGATTTCAGATTTGTCTCACATGGTTTTCAATAACATATTTTCACATCATTAGTTTCACATTTTTATTTACACAAGTTTTCTCTTTCACATGGTTCACTTTACACATACACATTCACATGTCACTTACACATTTACACATGGACACATACACATTACACATTTCACATTACACATTTTAGGTGCCGTGACACATAGGTCAAACCACCAAATAAGGACATATACACATCACATTACACATAGACGCCATCTAGGCATTCCAATGGCGACTCTTGGACTGCGCAGACAGGGAGAACAAGTCTCCACCCTAACCAGTGTTACTTGTCCACCTCCAGGATTTCCCCCTAATGCCCTTAGGGTCACTTAACACATTGAACTTTCTCAGGGGGACTTTTCCCTAATACAGCTCCACTGCCCTCTACGGAAGCAGTGTCACATTGACACAGTTACACTTTTACACATTTACCGTTTTACACATAACTCTTCTCATTTCATTCACTTTCTCACTCACATGAACATTTCTGTTTTTCCTAACATGGCACTACATAATTTCAGGAGATTAACACACATAAATTTCACCAATCAAGTTGGTTTTAAACGATAACTAATCACATTACGATCATATGCATGAATTATCACATTTCACATGAAAATACATAACTTTTTATTTACTGATCCAAATGACTTGAAATTTTAACCACATGTTATTTTCGGGTTCAAGATGATACTCTCAATTTTTCAGATTTTTCTGAGCTTCATGGAATTTACAGTAAATAAAACACCTAATTAGCATGCTATTCACAATTTATTTTAACATGGGATTTAACACATCTTGTAACTTGCCACTTACTGTTTTAAACATAAGTCACTAACATATGCATGAATTTAGAATACAACATTACCCTAATTCATACATCTATGGATTGGTCACTACAAACCATTCTTGCATGCTTTCATTTTATTCTACCGAATCAGATTTATTAGCACGTTACACTAGCATGGATAATTTACCAAATTTACAAAACACATATACTGACCCACTGACTTTCATGATCAGACCAAAACCAAGGCCTTCATACGATTCTAATCATGAAAACTAAATTTTGCAAGAATCAACAATCCATGTTCACAAGTTTAAGGAATACCATTTCCACATTCACCATCACATCCCACATTCGTTCACATATCACAATTTACAAAATACATAGAGTATAAGGTTTACCATATATCCTTATCACGGAAATCATACCGAAGTTAAAGTATAAGAGGGACAGAACAGCTCATTGTTCTGTCCATAGGAACTTGGCGGCGGTCTCTGGCCGCTGACTCAGGGTTAGCAGCATGGTCGATGGACACCAATCATGATCTGGGCATCCAGGGACCTTGCCGTCGAAACAGGTCTGTGCAGAAACACAGACCTGAGCTTTGAATCTTGGGTGAATAGGAGGGTCTAGGACTCGAGGAAAATTCCATAAAAATCATAGAAACAACCTAGACTCATAAGGGAACATCAGGGATAGGTCACTTGCCTTTCTAAAATTCCTCCAAGGGATTTAGGGCTTGGTGAAGACCTCCTTGGGCAGTCCCAAGAAAGTTGCAGAACTCCCTCCAAGGTCACCTTCCTCCGGGTTCTAGGACGAGCTCCACAGCAAGGGGACGATGGGGAAGCCTTCTCCTTTGCTCCAGCTTCCTCCTTGTCGAAGTAGATCTTCAGATCAAGCTCCAAGAGGGTCGGATTTGAGGGTGGTAAGATGGGTTTTCTCACAGCTTTTCTCTCTAGGGTTTTCCTCTCTTTTTCTCCTCTTGCAAGGGTGAAGGGAAGAGTGGGATAGACCAATTCGGGTTTAGACAATAAGGGGAGTCTCTCTCCCACTCACTAGGGTGATAGGACACCCTCAGAGCCATTGGGGGACATCCCCCCAATGGTGGCCATACCTTGTTTCAGAAGCTTGCAGCTCTGCTACGCATGCAGGTCAGAGAAATTGGCGTCCATATCGCCGGACGGCGGGATGAGTGTTGGCGTCCATATCTGGACGCTGACACCACCTAAACGGCCTGGGCTTGTCGCCAAGGTGGCCTTCGGCCAGAACTCTAAATCATGCAGAAAACCATGCATACCATGCATATATACATGCAATATACCTATGGTATTGTATCCATACTATCATCATGCAATACATACATTATTTATGCTTAATACAAACACATGCACACGTAATTATACTAATTAATGCGTACGTAAATATGTACATACATACACAAGTACAAACATACACACATAAATACAAATAATGCGACGAAAATTAGAGGGCCTTACAAAACGGTCCAAAGCCATGAAATCGGTAAGTAAATCAACCCTAAAACCTTGTATGAGTCTGTGGTGGTGATAGAGGGAGCCCCTAGAGGGCCAAATGTAGGGCGAAAAGCCCGAGGAAAAGAGGGCCAAACAAAGGAGACTCTGACCAGTTTGGCTCTGAAAACGCGTCGGCCCGACCTGCCGCGACATGCTGTCGCGGCCGGGCGGGGCGTCGCGACCATGTCGCGAAAGTTGTGGCCGACGCGACCTTATCGCGGCCTTTATGATCGACGCGATATGGTCGTGGTGCCCCACACTGATGCGACAAGGTAGCGGCTGCCAAGGCCTCCGCGATACCAACCGAACACACAAAAAAAACTCTAACTGAAATTGAATGCACTTGCAGGGTGAGATGAGGGCCCGAGTGTCGTGGATTGTAGTGCTAGCGGTGTTCCTGGCATTCCCCCCTTTCCAGAGAGAGAGGGTAGAGGAGATGGGCTTTGGAGAGATCTTTAGGATGAATAGGATGAGGGCGGATCCGGCTCTTACTCAGGCTCTACGGAGCAGGTGGCATGCGGAGGTGACCGCCTTCGTATTCCCATGGTGACATATGATCCCCAACCTTGAGGATGTGAGCTGGATCACGGGGCTCAGGATCTACGGGCGGGCAGTGAGCGGATATACCTACCCCTGTTACCATGACCTGGATGAGAGACTCTTAGAGTTACCTGTGGAGCGTAGGTCTTCCTTAGTTCCTAGGGTACCCCTCCAGGAGAGCCTAGGTTTGTTTGATGTAGGGAAGGTAGCGGGGGAGAGTGATCAGGAGCACCTAGACAGGCTGACCCGAGTTAGAAGGAGGGAGCTGGCGAGTGATCCCAGGGCGCAGGCAGACTTGGACCTGTGTCGTTTCATCGTGCTCTTCCTTGGCAGACTTCTGTTTGCCACGAGGGGCGACGCAGTCCACTGTCGCTTCCTGCCGCTGCTAGGGGACCTGAGTGAGGTAGGGGGGTATGCCTGGGGAGCAGCCTTCCTAGCACATCAGTTTGACAGCTTGGGCGCCTCGGAGCGGCAAACTTCGACCAGTGGATTCTTCCCCTTCCTCCAGGTACGCACCTTCTCCTTAACCCTTGATTTGAACTGCACCTTCCCATAAACTGCCATCTAACATGATTCTCATCTTGCAGGTCTGGGCCTATCTACACTTCCCCGCTTTGGGGAAAGGAGAGCTTGCACGGTCGGGCTTGGTACCCATTGCACGCCGTTGGGATCCTATCCGGGATTCCCGCAGCCTCGGGGACCAGCTCGAGCGACTTCAGGAGGCCATAGACAGCTACCCTTACTTGGATGTAAGTACCCTTAACCTTTCCCTTTGCATTAATTACTTGATTTGATTGCTTGATGACTGATCAGATCTTTTTTTTCAAGTGGTTTGGAAGCCATACCTGGGGGAGAGTGATGAGGGACAACCCTGGTTGGTGCAGGCCCACCCCTACTTCGGTAGGTCAGTGTGGTTGCATGCGCTAAACCTTGTGCTACCTCATCACTTGTTCCTTTATCCACGCTCCCTCGGGCTTCGACAGAGTGCCGTGGAGTTCCCCGTCCGGGACCGTTTCCGCCGACCGGGTTGGAGCTTCCGGGGGCTTCACGACACGACAGATTGGTGTGAGCGGGCAAAGGAACAGATCAGCAACTGGGAGCGCGAAGGAAAAGCCGTAAAATCTGACGCAACCACTGAGGATGCCTACCTCCAGGCGTACACCTTGAAGTATGGCAGTAGGGTATACAAGAGTGCCCGACACTAGGTAAAACTCCTAAACCCTGACTCAGTGAATTTGTATTTATGGAATTAAGCTGATGATTTGACAATGCATTGCAGGTGGATGTAACTGGTGAGATTGCATCGCTTCGAGCCCTGCTTTACTCGGCGGTGCAAGATCGTGAGGCAGCGCAGAGGCAGACAGCGGAGCTGGTATGTACCCCGCCCACCTTCGGTACTTAATCTTATTTAGGCAAAATTTGCAAATTAACATGTGCTTTTGTGCGCATCGGAGTGAGTTGGAGAGAGTGAGGAGCACCGGAGCAGGCGGTGCTTCCTCTTCTCGAGGTGTAAGGGGCTCTCCCTCACTTCTGGAGGCTCGGTTGGCGGGGGTGGTGTTGAGGGCCGAGGAGGCTCAGCGGCACCTAGAGGAGCGGGTAAGTACAAGAGAATTCCTGATTGATGATTATATATATATATATATATATATATATATATATATATATATTTGCAATTGATTATTGACTGATTTCTCTGATGCAGGAGAGAGATTTGCAACATACCACGGAGAATGCCATGGATCTCCACGGTCAGAGGGACCAGCTGCAGAGGGAGGTCCGGGCTGCTCAGAGTGAGAGGGACCAGCTGCGCATCCGGGCGGAGGCGGCTGAGGTGCAGGTCGCGGAGGCGACTAGGGAGCTTGCAGCGCTGCGGGTGCAGAGGCCGCCAGGGGACCAGGAGGAGATCACCCGACTGCGTGCGGAGCTGCTGGCACAGCAGACGGTGGCACGGAGCCTTCAGCAGATCGTGACGGACATAGGCTGTTCACGTAGCAGGAGCTGGAGCGGGGCGAGCGTCAGCAGGGCGACCGGTGCCTCTGTAGGACAGTATCTGGCAGGTTCCTCTAGTAGGCAGAGGAACGAGGAGGAGGAGAGGCGCCGCCAGGGTGAGGGTTGTAACGACCCTCTTCATACCGGTACGATTATACCAATCCCCATCGGTATAAAGGGCGTCGTCACAGTGGGACATTTACCCAACACTGGTCGATAGGTTGATATGTACCTGGATAGCAATAGAGTACAATGGAATAAAATAAACAACTCAACTCTTAATCCGTCACCAACACACATTCCATAATCTGAATAGCGAGATAGAAGGACAATGTCCACGATAATACAAAATAAAGAGAGAGTTACAATGTCCAAAATATTGTCCATACAATAATCCTTGTTGTGCAAAAGAAAAGTACAACTGGTAACAGCTCCACAAAATAGTCTTCTAATGATGATCCTCGCCACGCTACCTTCTAGTGCACGATACCTGTCAACCTGTACGCCGAAGCAAGAGTGAGTCCAAAGACTCAGCAAGCGACACTACTCATGATATACACATACAAGTCTTAGTGGTTTCTACATGCACTTTTACAATTAACAACACATAGCATGCTAGTCAATTCAAGTTTTCTACCTATCATGAAAGTTCTACAATTTTATACATAACTCATGCTTTCAGATTTGTAAAATGAAATTCACCTATTACATGATCTCTATTCCATTTGCTCAAGAACTTTAGTCTTTTAAAGAGCTAAAACATGAAAGCTATCGACATGAACAATTTACACACATGAAAGGGGACACAACTAGCATGGATTTCACTAGTTTTAAACACATACACGAACCTTTTCACATGCTTTAGATTGCTGATTTCATATGATTCAATGACTATAAATCTACACATGAGAGCTACAATAATACATAAAACACATCATGTGAATCAAGTAATCAAGCTATCTTGCACTCATTTTCACTAATTATCCCTAACATGGATTCTAGGCATTTGTGCACACATAAGCATGATAATGACAACATGAGTTTACTGATTTCACATGGTTTCCAATAACACATTCTCACATTCTCGGTTTCACATGATTTCATACTTACTCATTCACGTTGTTCACTTTTACACATTTGACACGTACACATGTTCACACTTATACAATTTACTCATTTCCACATCATTTTCTCTTTCACTTTCACTTATCACATATCATATCGATTGCACTTACCACGTGCGTCTTGGGCACTTACCACGTGCCATATTCACATATTTCACGTTTTACTCATTTTTCATTACTTAAACAATTTGCCATGACACATAGTCCTAACCACCAGTAGAGGACACTAACAATATCTCATAGCTCGTGCTCATTCCTTAGCACAGCTCTCAACACAACTCATAACACAACACATGACACAACACTTACACAACTCATACACATACTCACCACCTAGGCAATACAGCGGTGAATCTTGGTAACTGCGCAGACCGGGAGAAGCCCTCTCCACCCTATCCAGTGGTACTTGTCCACCTCCGGGGTTTTCCCAATGCCTTTGGGACAAACTTATATCACATGGAGCCTTCTATAGGGACTTTTCTATATACGGCTCCCGATGCCTCTAGGGTAGCAGTGTCACATAGGCACAACTTTTACACTTTTACACATTACCGTTTTACACATGGTTTTACACATAACTCTTCTCATTTCATTCACTTTCTCACTCACATAAACATTCCTGTTCTTCCCTAACATGGTACTACAGGATTTCAAGAATTTAACACATAGTAAACACACTAATCATGTTGGTTTTAGACCATAACTAATCACATTGCGATCATATGCATGAATTATCACATTTCACATGAAAATACATAACTTTTTATTTACTGGTCCAAATGACCTGAAATTTTAACCACATGCTGTTTTCGGGTTCAAGATGATACCCTCAATTTTCAGATTTTCTGAGCTAAATAGGATTTACAGAAAATCAAACACCTAATTAGCATATTATTCACAACTTAAGCTAACATGGGTCTAACACATTTTGCAATTTATCCACTTACTGTTTTGCACAGAGACTACTAATATATGCATGATTTTAGAATACAAAATCACCCTAATTCATACATCTATACATCAATTACCACAAACCATTTTTGCATGTTTTTATTTTACCGAACCGAACTTATTTACAATTTCTCAAGCATGGATAAACTACTAAATTTTCAAACACATATGCTGACCCACTATTCTTCATGATCAAACCGAAACCAAGGCATCAACACAAAACCCTAATCATAAATCATGAATTTTACAAGATTGTCTACAAGTCATGCTCACAATTTAAAAGATGCTAATAACCCACATTCACCATCACACTACATTTCTTCACACACCACAATGCACAATATACATAGCTTATAGGAATACCATATATCCTCATCATGGAAATCATAACGAAATTAACGTACAAGAGGGGCAGAACAGCTCACTGTTCTGTCCAAAAGAACTAGACGGCGGTCTCTGGCCGCTGACTCAGAGTCAGCGGCATGATCGATGGACGCCAAGGATGAACTGGAGGTCCAGGGACCCTGCCGTTTACTCAGGTATGTGCAGAAACACAGACCCGAGCTCTAAATCTTGGGTGAATTGGAGGGTCTAGGACTCGAGGAAAATTCCATAAAAATGTCAAAACCACCTAGACTCATACGGGGACACCATAGATAGGTCACTTGCCTCTCTAAAATTCCTCCAAGGGATTTGTGGCTCGAAGAAGAACTCCTTGGGCAGTTCCAAGAAGTTGCAGAAGTGCCTCCAAGATCGCCTTCCTCCGGGTTCCTGGGTGATCTCTACGCCGAGGGGATGATGGGGAAGCCTTCTCCTTTGCTTCAGCCTCCTCCTTGTTGCAGTAGATCTCCAGATCAGCTTCAAAGGGTCGGATTTGAGGGTTCTAGAATGGGGTTTTCTCACAGAATGCTCTAGGGTTTTTCTTTCTTCTCCTCCCTTGCAAGGGTGAAAATGAGAAGTGGGGAGAGGCCAATTCGGGTTCAGGATGTAGGAGAGCCCCTCACCCACTCACCATGCCGATTAGACAGCCTTAGATCCGTTGGGGAACATCCCCCAATGGGTGGCCATGCCTTGTTTCAGAAGACAGCAGCTCTGCTGCGCATGCAGGTCAGAGAGGTTGACGTCCACATCGCTGGACGCCTGGGTCAGGATTGGCGTCCAGGTCTGGACGTTGACTCCACCTCGGCGGCCAGAGGTTGACGCCAAGGTGGCCTTTGGCCAGAACCTTAATTTATGCAGAAACTATGCATACCAAGCTTATATACAAGCAATATGTATATGGTATTATACTCATACTATCACCAGGCAATACATACCTTATTTATATTTAATATAAACACATGCACATTAATTATACTAATTAATATGTACATAAATATCTATATACATACACAAGCATACATAAGCATACTAAGATAAAATGTACGTAGACACCTACCTGTACGTACGTGATATTTTACACATGTATGACTCAACACACGGCAAATTAAATGACGAGAATTATGAGGGCTTCGCAAATCATTAGGAGGTGATATGATTTATGCTAGCTAGGAATAATCCATTCGATAAAATAGTCCTCACATACACACACTTGATTTGTCATATATATAGTATACGCACACTGGTGTAACATACTTATGTACATTATGCTTGGAATAGATGGATACAACATGCGCACCGGTAATTAGATTAACTTACACAACTTTACCTAACATTGCTTAAGCACTATATGCATAGGATTCCTTAATATGTACTATATGCATAATTTAGCCAATTGACTACTCTCACCTAAATATCATAAAAATACATGCATGTTATTCATGAGGAGTATAGAATCTCAATATAAACTACTAATTACACCTACCATGCTTGAACTCTTTATGCATATGCAATATACGAAGTACAATATTCATATTAGCTAAACCATGCAAATGAGCAACGCTTACAACTAATCATACACATGCATGCACAAATACACCAAGGTGTTATGCATGTAGAATTGGGTATACAATTGTCACACGCACAAGATAACATACATACGTACATACACATATGTACTTCCTACACTCCCATACAAAATTCCATGAAATAGGTAGTATAGGATATTCTTCAATATTTAGATAGCACACGCATAGTACTATTCAAGTATCCTAAGTCAAAGATTCTTGGTATTCATAATACACTTCTAATTAGCTAATTGTTCACTTCCACATTAATCATCATATACACCTATGTATACATATATAGATATTTGCACATGCTCATGTTCAAAAGAAGGATAAAACTTATAGTAGGCACAATGAAATACGCATGCTAAGCACACAACAACCGAACACCCAACACACCATTCATATACATACAGATATATAAAGAGAGTAAAAATCCGGGGTCTTACACCCTCCCCCTCTAGAAAAAGATCTTCGTCCTCGAAGATCGCATCGAGTACCTGTGGTGACGTCGCCTAGGTCATCATCAGCTACTCTCGCTCCTATATCGCGGTCGGTGAAGCGCCTCGCGGAGTGAACTTCGTCTTCAGATTCGGACACTCTTTAAGCCGATGATCTTTGCTTCCACATTTAAGACACCTTCCTTCCTTCCTCCAACATGCTTTCCCACCATGACGCTTCCCGCACTGGGTGCACTCGGGCTTCTCGATGCTTGAGGCCACAGTTGACTGTTGATTTTCCAAGGGTTTCTCCTTTGGAGTTGCCTCCCCCTCTGGGAGAGATCCCGCTCCTTTTCTTGATGGGTGGTCACACCTAGAAGTTCTCCTAAGGTACGCGAATCGAGTTCCAGAAGCCTAGTCCTTACTGATGGCTTAAGTCCTTTCACAAAATTCTTCAGCTTACGGTTCTGCTCGTACCTCCGAGACTGAGCACCACGTCTACCACGTCCGGCCATAGTCTGCAAAATGAATAACTAAATTAAAACCTAGGTTACTATATTCCAACTATTCTCTCTATTATCTTCTATCCATTAGTAGGAGATTCTATATGTATGGACAATTCTCTATGAAGACTTTGCAATGTTGTGACGGTGATGGCCTATCCATGTACAGTCTCAACCTTATGCTCTGATACCAATCTCTGTAACGACCCTCTTCATACCGGTACGATTATACCAATCCCCATCGGTATAAAGGGCGTCGTCACAGTGGGACATTTACCCAACACTGGTCGATAGGTTGATATGTACCTGGATAGCAATAGAGTACAGCGGAATAAATAAACAACTCAACTCTTAATCCGTCACCAACACACATTCCATAATCTAAATAGCGAGATAGAAGGACAATGTCCACATAATACAAAATAAAGAGAGAGTTACAATGTCCAAAATATTGTCCATACAATAATCCTTGTTGTGCAAAAGAAAAGTACAACTGGTAACAGCTCCACAAAATAGTCTTCTAATGATGATCCTCGCCACGCTACCTTCTAGTGCACGATACCTGTCAACCTGTACGCCGAAGCAAGAGTGAGTCCAAAGACTCAGCAAGCGACACTACTCATGATATACACATACAAGTCTTAGTGGTTTCTACATGCACTTTTACAATTAACAACACATAGCATGCTAGTCAATTCAAGTTTTCTACCTATCATGAAAGTTCTACAATTTTATACATAACTCATGCTTTCAGATTTGTAAAATGAAATTCACCTATCACATGATCTCTATTCCATTTGCTCAAGAACTTTAGTCTTTTAAAGAGCTAAAACATGAAAGCTATCGACATGAACAATTTACACACATGAAAGGGGACACAACTAGCATGGATTTCACCTAGTTTTAAACACATACACGAACCTTTTCACATGCTTTAGATTGCTGATTTCATATGATTCAATGACTATAAATCTACACATGAGAGCTACAATAATACATAAAACACATCATGTGAATCAAGTAATCAAGCTATCTTGCACTCATTTTCACTAATTATCCCTAACATGGATTCTAGGCATTTGTGCACACATAAGCATGATAATGACAACATGAGTTTACTGATTTCACATGGTTTCCAATAACACATTCTCACATTCTCGGTTTCACATGATTTCATACTTACTCATTCACGTTGTTCACTTTTACACATTTGACACGTACACATGTTCACACTTATACAATTTACTCATTTCCACATCATTTTCTCTTTCACTTTCACTTATCACATATCATATCGATTGCACTTACCACGTGCGTCTTGGGCACTTACCACGTGCCATATTCACATATTTCACGTTTTACTCATTTTTCATTACTTAAACAATTTGCCATGACACATAGTCCTAACCACCAGTAGAGGACACTAACAATATCTCATAGCTCGTGCTCATTCCTTAGCACAGCTCTCAACACAACTCATAACACAACACATGACACAACACTTACACAACTCATACACATACTCACCACCTAGGCAATACAGCGGTGAATCTTGGTAACTGCGCAGACCGGGAGAAGCCCTCTCCACCCTATCCAGTGGTACTTGTCCACCTCCGGGGTTTTCCCAATGCCTTTGGGACAAACTTATATCACATGGAGCCTTCTATAGGGACTTTTCTATATACGGCTCCCGATGCCTCTAGGGTAGCAGTGTCACATAGGCACAACTTTTACACTTTTACACATTACCGTTTTACACATGGTTTTACACATAACTCTTCTCATTTCATTCACTTTCTCACTCACATAAACATTCTGTTCTTCCCTAACATGGTACTACAGGATTTCAAGAATTTAACACATAGTAAACACACTAATCATGTTGGTTTTAGACCATAACTAATCACATTGCGATCATATGCATGAATTATCACATTTCACATGAAAATACATAACTTTTTATTTACTGGTCAAATGACCTGAAATTTTAACCACATGCTGTTTTCGGGTTCAAGATGATACCCTCAATTTTTCAGATTTTTCTGAGCTAAATAGGATTTACAGAAAATCAAACACCTAATTAGCATATTATTCACAACTTAAGCTAACATGGGTCTAACACATTTTGCAATTTATCCACTTACTGTTTTGCACAGAGACTACTAATATATGCATGATTTTAGAATACAAAATCACCCTAATTCATACATCTATACATCAATTACCACAAACCATTTTTGCATGTTTTTATTTTACCGAACCGAACTTATTTACAATTTCTCAAGCATGGATAAACTACTAAATTTTCAAACACATATGCTGACCCACTATTCTTCATGATCAAACCGAAACCAAGGCATCAACACAAAACCCTAATCATAAATCATGAATTTTACAAGATTGTCTACAAGTCATGCTCACAATTTAAAAGATGCTAATAACCCACATTCACCATCACACTACATTTCTTCACACACCACAATGCACAATATACATAGCTTATAGGAATACCATATATCCTCATCACGGAAATCATAACGAAATTAACGTACAAGAGGGGCAGAACAGCTCACTGTTCTGTCCAGAAGAACTAGACGGCGGTCTCTGGCCGCTGACTCAGAGTCAGCGGCATGATCGATGGACGCCAAGGATGAACTGGACGTCCAGGGACCCTGCCGTTTACTCAGGTCTGTGCAGAAACACAGACCCGAGCTCTAAATCTTGGGTGAATTGGAGGGTCTAGGACTCGAGGAAAATTCCATAAAAATGTCAAAACCACCTAGACTCATACGGGGACACCATAGATAGGTCACTTGCCTCTCTAAAATTCCTCCAAGGGATTTGTGGCTCGAAGAAGACCTCCTTGGGCAGTTCCAAGAAGTTGCAGAAGTGCCTCCAAGATCGCCTTCCTCCGGGTTCCTGGGTGATCTCTACGCCGAGGGGATGATGGGGAAGCCTTCTCCTTTGCTTCAGCCTCCTCCTTGTTGCAGTAGATCTCCAGATCAGCTTCAAAGGGTCGGATTTGAGGGTTCTAGAATGGGGTTTTCTCACAGAATGCTCTAGGGTTTTTCTTTCTTCTCCTCCCTCTTGCAAGGGTGAAAATGAGAAGTGGGGAGAGGCCAATTCGGGTTCAGGATGTAGGAGAGCCCCTCACCCACTCACCATGCCGATTAGACAGCCTTAGATCCGTTGGGGAACATCCCCCAATGGGTGGCCATGCCTTGTTTCAGAAGACAGCAGCTCTGCTGCGCATGCAGGTCAGAGAGGTTGACGTCCACATCGCTGGACGCCTGGGTCAGGATTGGCGTCCAGGTCTGGACGTTGACTCCACCTCGGCGGCCAGAGGTTGACGCCAAGGTGGCCTTTGGCCAGAACCTTAATTTATGCAGAAACTATGCATACCAAGCTTATATACAAGCAATATGTATATGGTATTATACTCATACTATCACCAGGCAATACATACCTTATTTATATTTAATATAAACACATGCACATTAATTATACTAATTAATATGTACATAAATATCTATATACATACACAAGCATACATAAGCATACTAAGATAAAATGTACGTAGACACCTACCTGTACGTACGTGATATTTTACACATGTATGACTCAACACACGGCAAATTAAATGACGAGAATTATGAGGGCTTCGCAAATCATTAGGAGGTGATATGATTTATGCTAGCTAGGAATAATCCATTCGATAAAATAGTCCTCACATACACACACTTGATTTGTCATATATATAGTATACGCACACTGGTGTAACATACTTATGTACATTATGCTTGGAATAGATGGATACAACATGCGCACCGGTAATTAGATTAACTTACACAACTTTACCTAACATTGCTTAAGCACTATATGCATAGGATTCCTTAATATGTACTATATGCATAATTTAGCCAATTGACTACTCTCACCTAAATATCATAAAAATACATGCATGTTATTCATGAGGAGTATAGAATCTCAATATAAACTACTAATTACACCTACCATGCTTGAACTCTTTATGCATATGCAATATACGAAGTACAATATTCATATTAGCTAAACCATGCAAATGAGCAACGCTTACAACTAATCATACACATGCATGCACAAATACACCAAGGTGTTATGCATGTAGAATTTGGGTATACAATTGTCACACGCACAAGATAACATACATACGTACATACACATATGTACTTCCTACACTCCCATACAAAATTCCATGAAATAGGTAGTATAGGATATTCTTCAATATTTAGATAGCACACGCATAGTACTATTCAAGTATCCTAAGTCAAAGATTCTTGGTATTCATAATACACTTCTAATTAGCTAATTGTTCACTTCCACATTAATCATCATATACACCTATGTATACATATATAGATATTTGCACATGCTCATGTTCAAAAGAAGGATAAAACTTATAGTAGGCACAATGAAATACGCATGCTAAGCACACAACAACCGAACACCCAACACACCATTCATATACATACAGATATATAAAGAGAGTAAAAATCCGGGGTCTTACAAGGGTAGTGCCCAGGGCGGCAGAGATGGTGGCGAGATGCTGCCACCTCCAGATAGGCAGGAGGGATCCGGGGAGAGTGGTGGTGGACAGTGAGGAGAAATGTGAGCCACCTCCCCATCTTTTGTACATATTGTTCATATCTTAGTGGAACTTTTGCTTTTGTGCCAATTGCTTATGGAATGAATGGTTTGCTCATTGACACGAGTGTGAAATAAGATTTGAACACGGGAGAGAGAGAGAGGCAGAGAACACTGAGTACGGCGCTGCACGTCTCTTGAAATTACCTGTCCCTGCACACTTAGCAAAACAGGTTAGATCTGCTCTTTGGCTCGGCCCCTTACGCTTAGATAATCAAAATTTAACTTCGCAATTGTCAAGAGGCTGAGCCTTATTAAATAGGGGGAGAAAAAATAAATAATGCATGCTAAAAGAAAGCAGTATGTACACACATTCTTTTCGGATTTTTTTTTGTTGAGATTTTCTGATTTTTTTTTTATTTTTGAGATTTCTAAAAATTTTAGATTGTAGAGATTTCTAATTTTTTTGGATTTTTGATATTTCTATTTTTTTTTATTTTTCAGATTTCAATTTTTTTTGGGTTTTTGTGATTTCTATTTTTTTATTTTTGATATTTTTAATATTTTGGATTTTTTAGATTTTGGAATAACAACACCTCTTGCTTTCGAGTGATTGGCCGCAGACCTTACTCCCTCTTCATGTTTGGCGAACAATGTCTATGTGTAGCGTGCATTTGTCTTTAGCTTACTAAGGCTTCTTGCCCCTTGAATATGGATGTTCTAACACAGACCAGGTGTGGGAGTCCTTTGGCCTTCTAGGGAGAATAGGAAGATTAATAATGAGACAAGACTTGGTTTTGGGGTCGGGTTTACTGGCTTGTAAGATTTGCAATGGGTATGTCCCATGTGGAATTTGTCTGTTGTCCAGGGACTTTTATGGTCATTGCTCTCTTTTTTTTTTTGAATTGGGGGGCATTCGTGCGACCGAGCTCAAGGACGTCCCGCGGGGAAACTGTACTGCCACTCTTTGACATGCCCCTATTTCCTTATCATTCTCTTTTGCTTTTTCATTATTTCTTCTCCTTCCTCTTTCTTTTCTTTTGAACTGACCGTCCCTATTTGAGACTTCATTCACATGGTCTATACCGTTTGTCGATCTATAAGCTAGCTCTCCCTTGTCCCTAGACCTTGTCCGAGTGAGAAGAGAATTGGCCTCTGACTCCCTACACCAAGGCTAAGCAAGAACGACATGAGCAACGGGAAATGACCTTTGGTCGTCGTGTTGTGTGTGTGGCCGAACATAGAGGTTTATCTACCAGAATGAGAATAAAAATGAGACACGTGGCCAAAAACATTGTTTTGCGGAGCGGTGTTGTTATCAAAATTTTGTTAGGGATAGAATCTTTTAAGATACAACCCATTCGATGGGTAAGAGAGCTCCTCACCATCGGCGTTAACTAACCTATACGCGTTCCCGGGATACACTTCCTTGACAACGTACGACCCTTCCCAGTTTGCTGACAATTTGGACCTTGGACCTCCAAGTTTTATGAAAATTCGCTTCAAGACCATGTCTCCTTGTTGAAATTTTCGCTCAATCACTTTCTTTTGGAAGAACCTTGAGAGTCTATTCTGATATGAAATAACATGATCGGCTACAGCTAAACGCCGTTCGTCTAAGAGTTCCAGCTATGTAAGTAGCACCTCGCGATGTTCATCAGGATTAAGTTCCTTATCTAACTGAATTCTTAGCGAAGGAATGAGGATCTCATGTGGACATACCGCCTCCATCCCATAAGCAAGAGAGAAAGGAGTTTGCCCAGTGGGCGTGCAGATAGAGGTACGGTAGGCCCACAGAGCCTCAACTAATTTCCTTGGCCAATCAGCAAATTTATTAGACTCACAGGTTGAATTGATTGGCTGACTCTCCTCACCAAATCCAAGCAACTGTCGCTTGGTGGTGGTTGCTGATGCTGACAAAATTGCTACTTGCGGCACATTTTCTTCACTGAACAAGCGATTGACTGCAGAAACATGGTCTTCTAATTCTGGCTCTTCTGTCCCAACTTCCAGTTCTTCAAACAGCAGACTGATTGATGAGACAACATCATCCTGATCTAGGTCCTCTGTACCTTCTTCAGCTTTCTTCTTCTTATTAGGCCGTTGAGCTTCTAGGGCTTGGTAAGCTGATTTCGGCGCCTCTGTAGTGGTGTTATATCCGGGCTGGATGGGCCCTCTGACAAAGTGCTCATAAAAGGACCAGGTGAGCGGGCCATGGTCCGATTGTGAAGGAAAAGAGAAAGCAACTCATTCTGAGTATCCGAGGCCATGTTTTGTGAATTTCTTAGTACTAGCCACAGTCTTGGTTCGCCCTTGGAGATGGGCACCCAGGCCTTTTCCTGACTGATAACCCAGTCTAAACATGATGTTCCACCCTTTTGCATTTGTGCTCACATCTCTCCTGACTGCCACTACAGGGGGAGATCCAATTGGGCGATTTGAGGAGAATGTATAGGCCCAAGTATAGTTGACATCGAGCACAGAGATAACGGGCTTATTGGATATCCATACTGATGGAAGCACCCTCTCAACTGCCTCTACCGTATGTGTTGTTGCCACACTCTTTATTTTGACTATTCTCCCTTGGAAGGGGAATTTCAGACACTGATGTGCTGTGGACGGGATTGCCCCTAATGATTCAATCCATGGGCGCCCTAAGATGGCCTTATAAGTATGATAGATGTTCAATACATAGAACTCCACTGACATGACTAATGGCCCTAACTTCGCTTGTAATGTGATGATTCTGTGGCAAGCACGTCGTGAATTGTCATAAGCAGCGATGGTGGTGGGGGTAGGCTGCAGTTGACGCTCTGATATGTTGCATGCTCTAAGGGTGCTTAAAGTACACACATTAATGGAAGCTCCCCTATCCACTAGAGCTGCATCGATGGCCACATTGTTTATGGTGAGTGTCACACATAAGGGCATTTTTCTGGCTTCTGGGGCAGCTAACTCACCATCCGAGAAGGTAATAGTGGGTCCTTTGTTTACAATTGAGAGCACTGAGGGCAGATTATCCGGGTTCATGTCTTCACTGACCATGACTCTTTGTAGAAAGGCCCTTAGGGCGTCTTGATGAGTTTGCGATCTTTTGATTAACTCTAGTATGGAAATCTTGGCGGAGGTTTGGTCCAAATGCTTCAGGATATCATATTGAGTCCCCAAAACCAGATCAATTTCTTCCATATCTTGCTGTTGCTGATTGTTGGTTTGCTGGGCCGGTTGACCTGGCATGGACACGGATGCGTTAGGGTACATCCGATGGAACATTCGCCCGCTCCGGAGGGAAAGATTATGGTGGAGTGGAGGGGTTGCAGTGTCAAGGATGGAAGGGTTGGCTAGTAAGGGTGCTGGTGCAGGGGAGAAATGGATGTTTCTGGGTGGAGGGATAATAGGTGACATGACAGGGGGATAGGATGGTGAGGTGATGGTAGCAATGTGGTGTGTGAAGGAAGGAGGTACAGTTGATGCAGGCGCAGGGGTAGTGGGTGTGACGTGGGAAATTACCAGAAGCTGGCCCACTTCATGTTCATCATCAAAGGCCCACTGAGCATCTGGCGGAGGATGGTGGATGACAGGGTTAACATGTGCGGGTGGAGGAGGCGGTGGAGCTGGCTGGGGGTTTGGAGCGGGCTGATGTTGTGGCATGGGGTTGCGGATTAAGCCTAGGTCATTTGCTGGCTGTTGCGGCTGTTGTTGTTGCTGGTATTGCTGCTGGAAGGGTTGGTACTGTTGTTGTTGTTATTGTTGTTGTTGTTGCTGTTGCTATTGCTGTTGTGGATGCTGTCGCCTCTGCTGTTGTTGTTGTTGCCTCTGGCCCTGCTAGTCCCTCAGGGTTTGGATTAGCCTTTTCATCTCTGCCCAGTCAATTTGATTCTGCTCATAGAGGTCATATATCATATCTCGGAATTGAAAACAATCCGACACATTATGGCCTGGATGGCGGTGATAGACACAGTACTTTGTTTGATCGGCTGCCATGTTCCAGTTCGCCTTCTCAGGAGGGAGTCTCAGGGCATTCAGAGACATGAGGGCTGCAAAGACATCTGCTAGAGACTCGGGTATAGGAGGGTATTGGGCTCTTTTGGGTCCATTGGGCTTTCTAAGGGCGTAGACATTTTGCGGTGGAGGGACTTGGGAATACTGGCGTTGATCCTGTGGAGTGTTTTGTCCTTGGGGAGGTGGCTGTCTATTGTTGTTGTTGTTCCATGGCTGTTGGGCTTGCTGGGTGTAGGGAGACCTACCTATCGGGCCTTGGGGATTACTAACTGTACCCACCTATTCATTGGTTTGGATCCCCTCGGTGACTGGGCCCTGCGGCTTCTTGGTGTAGCGGGCTTTTGCGGTTTCAAACATGGAATGTATAGGCGAGTCCTTAATTTGGGTCTGGATCAAACGGGCTCGACTATATAGCTGGTGCATGGTAGAAATATCGTTCATGGCCAAAATAGCTCGGTAGGTTGGAGTGGCGTTGGAAATCAACAATTTCACCTTCTCCTCCTCAAGCATTGGGCAATGGACCTTGGCAGCCAAAGAACTCCACCAGTCAGCATAAGTGGAGAATTCCTCCTCTGGCTTCATTTTCTCAGCTACCAGATCCACAAAAAAATACTCGGGTCCCACCCGATCTTGGAATTGCTGCAGAAATCTCTCTTGAACAATTTGGAAATCTTCGGCTTCCTTCGGGGGCAATGAGTAGAACCATTCCAAAGCCGGACCATCCAGGGATTTTCTGAACAAGTATGCCATGAGGTGGCGGTCATACTTGTGTGGTGCTGACTCGTAAACAAAGTCTTCCAAATGAACATAAGGGTCCCCTACCCTAGTGTACCGTCGATAGACAGGGAGCTCCGACTGGGGTGGCACTCGGAGGTACTGGAAAGATGGGAGGGCAATATCAGCTACCTTCCAAGGATCGATTTGTCTCCGGAGGTCGTGAAGCTCCTTCTTCATGCTCGTCCACTCCGCCAGGAAATCGGAGGGAGACTGGATTTGATGTGCAGAGATAAGGGAGCGAGGTTGCTCGAATGAGTGAGACCTCTCACGGGGAAGGGGAGCTGGTTCGGCCGTATAGTATGTAGTTGGGGGAGATCGAGGCTGGACCTCTCTCGGGGGAAGGTAGCTTGGATCCGAAAAATGAATGGCCCGAGGGCGGAGGGGTGTAGGATCTGCCCTTGATGAAGGAAGGTGGGGTGCTGAAGCGACATGGGCGGAGGAATCCGCTAGTAGGAATGAATTCTGACCCCGGGGGGACAAAGGCTGTTTCCCCTTGGCAGCAGCTATAAATTCTCGGACTTGGTTCGGAGTGAGGTGGGGAAGGAGCTGGCTGAATTGTGAGTGGGGGTCATCACCCCCAGAGGGAGAGGCAGGACGGGATGGAATCCCAGTGACGGAGGGAGGCCGGATATGCCCCGAGAGTGCGGCCATGGAGGGTTGGGCCACCTCCTCGAGCAACCCGAGAGGAAGGGCATCGTCGGCAAGGACCCGGAATTGATCCATGTCGAACAGGGGATTATGATAAGATACAAAGCAAGGAGGGGACTGACTCGATTTCCCTAAACAACGACGCATACACCCCAAAGACTAATAGGGGGTGAGACAGACAAACCTAGACTCAATCACAGCAAGAAAGGCTGAGAGGAGGAGGGATAAACACTCAAGTTGTGATGCTTAAAATGCAAATTTCTTAAGGTTTAAACTTGACCTTTAGACGAATTAATTAAGGGGATGTCGCTCGGCCAAGTGGACCTTAATGGGTATGGACTCAAGTCCTCCAGTGAAGCTAAGGGATGGTATGCTCACACGCAAAAGGGGTGGCCCAGACTAAAGGGTACAACTGGTACAACCAGCCCGGCGAACCGCAACGTGCGTACGGTCACGGTGTCTTACGTAGGTCCTCGGAAGGTGGGCCCGAGTCAACCTACGAGTGCTCGTAGTTGAGAGGACTCACTCATCTAAGGGGGAACCTAAACAAATGGGTCTCAAAAGCATATGCAATGGGCCTATGTGCCCGAAATGTATGCACAAGTGATAGATGAGAAGCAAACAGGGCGACCAAATGGCCCTCGGGCAGAGTCGCGGCGGCCGTGTATAACGCGACCTTATCGCGACAGTGCGACCTACCACAATAGGAATAGAGGCCCGAAACAGCAAGGGGTCTTTAGCTAACTCAAACAGACTACCCTATCAAATGAGAAAAGACATAAAAACAGTGAATCAATACCACATGGACCAAGAAGCACACAGAAACCGATTCATGAGTCAAAACAGTAACATACAAGGCATACATGATCACGCGGCGGCCCTCCACGATGCGACCTTGTCGCGTCCTTGCGATACGCCGTGACTAGAACCAAAAACTTACGAGTAAAAATAAAAGAAAAATCCGGTCCCTAGTAGGATTCTAACATTCAGAACCATGACAACATATGATATAAAGAGACATCACAAGGATACATGATTTGATAGAAACAAGACAAGGCAGATAGAAGAAAGCGGAGGCTGACCTGTTAACACGTCCTCGGAGAACAACGCGACCTGATCGCGTCGTCGCGATAGGTCGCGACAAGAACCGAACACGAAAAACATAGGGAACAAAAGAAAAAGAGACTAACAGGGCACTAACATCAGAAACAAAGAAGAAGTCATGGCAAGCAAGCAGTCAAAATCCACGAGGGTGGCAGTGAAGGTCCCACCGTGATCGCCAAAAGGTGTAATCACAAGGATTGTGCTTCCCTCGACACGCAAACACATACTAAATATAATAGCATGGAAATATGGATGTGATCGCCACCTAGATAGTTGCCTAATGAGAAGAGAAATATCTGGGCTAACTACTCTAGGAAAAGGAGAGAGAACAGGGTTGTACCTTATATCACGGCTGTCATGGTTGCCGCGATAGTGCTGATAATGCGTCGCCCTTTATGGACGCGTCACCCTCCACTGTCGCGTTCTCTTCTGTGCGGGAGATGATGGATGAGACCTTCTTCCCATCCTCCAGCCGGCTAGAGGATGAGAGTTCCATGTGGATATTCACTTAGGTGCCTGCCAAAACAACGAAAACAAGAAACAAAACCCTGTTAGACTATATTAAGTGTAGTAGTTATTCTTAAATGCAAGAAAGAGGTGGAGCATGGAGGGAATGGACCTGGGGGTGGTTTTTTAAACCCCTTTGGGTGTAGGAAAACGTGGGTGTGTGTGTGAATATGCTCTATCTAAGAACAACATGAAAAATGCATGTAAAAGAAGGGAAAATGGGAAAGCAAGAGGGTAAGCCCCATTAGGGCGACTCCTTGGCGTTGTTGCAGCTCGAAGGATCGTCCAAAAGCTTCAGGAGAGTGCTAGAGTTGCCCTTCTCATGTCCCGTGCTCCATAGATGATGAAAATGAGGTGTTTCGGTGAAGAGGGATGTAAGGGAAATAGAGGAAAGGGATGGCTGCGTGGCTAAGTATGGGTGAGGGGAAAATTTGGCAGCCCTTCGGGGTGGTAATGAAGCTCCCGTCGTCCTTGAGGAGGGGCCTTGTTTATATAGAGCTTGGAGTGAGAAAAAATGATATTATCTCCTTTAAATGGCTCAGAAATTATAATGGGAGATAAAGCCTTATTAAAAATGGATGGAGAGTCCTTAGGAATGCAAAGGAGAGTCCCTAGTGCCGGAATCTCACCCCAAGAGGTGGAGATAATCCCTAGGGATTAAGTTAGATTCATAAGAGGATAGATAGGGGGCAGTTATGGTGGCCAGAGGGTTCGGCCATTGTCGCGGCATATCGTAGGACCGCGACTAAGACGCGACGAGGCGGAGCGACGCGACAGCATTGCCCACGTGCATGGATAATGCATGGGCTGTCGCGGCAACCAGAACCGTCGCGACATAGAGACGCGGCGCTACGATGCGTCTCGACAATAAATCAGAAATAATCATGAGTTATCAGCCAATCACATGATACGATAAGAGTTATTATGCCCAAAGGACTCTCTCAAAGTGATAATGTGCGGGATTTCAAGGCATTTCAATGGTTTAATGGGATCAAAACAAGGCTAATGATGGGCTCAAGGTGAGTGACCAATGAGCGGCCCACTAAGATAACAAGAAATATGGCTCAGCCAATTAGCCAGAACCGGGTGTCTACAACTAGGAAGGAAAATCCATATGTGTGGACTGAAGAGTGTGAAGAGAGCTTTAATAGCTTAAAGAAGTATCTAACCTCTGCTCATGTTCTCGCCCTACCCACCGAAGGGGGAGGATTTGAAATATACTATGATGCTTCTGGTGTAAGATTGGGTTGTGTCCTAATGCAACAAGGAATGGTAATAGCATATGCCTCAAGACAGTTACAGATCCACAAGGCGAATTATCCAGTACATGATATGGATTTGGTAGTCATAGTGTTTGCTCTTAAAATATGGAGGCACTACATATATGGTAAACAATTTAAAGTCTATTTTGACAACAAGAGCCTGAAATACCTCTTCAGTAAGGCCCTTAATTTCTGTGCATTTTATAACTATTTTGATGCTTCGTTGTTCTGCCCGAAATTTCTTCTTAACCTCAACATTCATTGATGTTAAAGGCTAGTTGATGGCAACACTTGTGTCGTTTACCTTGTCTCTAGAAGAAATAGACGTCAACATCGATTGACGCCTATCTCTGGTTAACGGAAGCTATGTGGCCGTTTACTTCTTTGGCTGCGTTTGGGATTCCATATCTGAAACTGTCTTGTTTTCTCCAGAGTCTGATTAGGAAACCTCCACCACCAACGGTCAGGACTCTTATGACCTAGGATTCCCACGACTCTATTGCCTATTTAACCAAGACATCTTGGCTACGAGAGGACTTTGGTTCAAGAGAGAGGTTTTTTAGGTTTCGGGGAGAGAAAGAGAGAATTTGTGAGATTTGATCCGACGATTTGGAGGCTTCACCAGTGATCTTCTGCGATTGGGAGACTCTACTTAAGGTGGATGAGCTCTCCTAACGCCGGGGGATCAACTGCACAAGCGTGGAAGTCAGATCAAGGCGAGGAACATCACCTCTTTGGCTTGGTTGAGGAGGGCTTCATCGCAAAAATTCAATGTTTAGAGGTTTTTAGAGTGGCAAGTAACTTAGGGGTTAAGTCCATAGACCTATCACCTAGAGTATAGGTATTTTTTTCGGATTTTTAATTCGTGTCCTGGACCCCCAAATTCATCGTTTTTCTATGTTCGGTCTGCACTTTCTGCAGACAGGAGGTTGACGACAACCTTATTGCCGCCAAGTTCCTGAGTTAACGACAATCAATTATGCCATTAACCCACTCTGACAGCAAGCCCCTTACGTTAAGTTCTTCTGGTTACTTAGGGGTTACTGAACAATGGTTTTAATCTATATGGTGTGATTTTTTGAGGAATTGTGGATGTTTACATATGTTATCAAATTTCTGGTTGGTCAAGTACATTTATTAGGTCAAACCATGAATTCCTGTTAAAATTTTGATCATAATTGTGAATTATAGAATTTCTGTTAAGGGGAATATTGCTTGTTTTGATAGATCTAAAATCAGAATAAATTTATATGATGTATGAAATTGTTACAAAAAATTTTCATGAACATAGGGTTACTGTATACATGTTTTAAAACTATTAGATCTGACTGATCACTATTTATTATTTGTCATTGCTAATTGAATTATCTTATTAAATTGCATGAAACCTCTATTAAATCTTAAAAATAGACATACTATCACAAAAATTCTGAAAAATTAGCCATAGGATACATTCCATGCATAGAGTGGATGGTTAAAATTTGAGTCTATTATGACATGTGTAGGTACTGTTTGCAATTGTAAAGGCATAAAAGGGCATATTAGGTATGATTTCATCTCACTCAACTCCAAAGAAAACTATACTGATACTGACAAAAGGATGATGTCTCAAAACAATAAGGCTAAGAGTATCCTATATTGTACATTGACTAAGAAGGAATTTAATAGGATATCCACATTCAACTCTATGAAAGATATGTGAGACAACTAGAAGCTCACACACGAAGGGATAGACAAGGTTAAAAAAACCACGATCGACATGCTAGTGACACAATACGAGAAGTTCAAAATGTTGTCAGGTGAGACCATCACACAAATGTACAACATATTTACTAACATAACCAAAGGTCTTGCAAGACATGGAAAGAAGTTCAAGACAAGAGACATGGCAAGGAAAATCCTACGATCTCTACCCAATCAATGAACTCCCAAGGTCACTTCTATAGATGAAGCAAATGACCTCTCTGCCTTGTCAATAGAGAAACTCATTGGTGTTTCCTAGAGGGGGGCGGGGGTGAATGGGTCTTTAAAAATTCTTCAGCAAATACCTGTTCACTAAAAACGTTCACACACAAAGACACACTTTGATGGATGTTAGTTATTGTTAGGATAAACAACAATCACACAAAGAAGCAATCACACAACATAGGAGTTTATCCTGGTTCGGATCTCCTCTCCTTAGGAGTCCTACGTCCAGTCCCTGAGCAACAACTTAGGATTTCACTAACTAGGGTACAGTCCCCCTATGGACACTACAACACCCAGCTCACCTAGTCTTCTCTTCTCATCTCAAAGAGGAACAAAACCCTGGATACCCCACCAGGTCTTCATTCACACTAGAAGGGCACACACACACCCTGGATACCACCAGGTCTTCCTTCACACATGAAGGGTACAAGCATAGAAACAAGTAAGCAGGAGATTAAGCCCCTAGATCAAGCTTTGACAAGCCAAGATCTGAAGCAAAGGACTGAGAGCTTAAGGTCTACAAACTAAGCACACTCTCAGATCTAGCCGCCCTCTCAAGATCTACAAACAATGCAGAGAGCAAAAGAGTTAATCTAATGGAATGAGGCTTGGCTCTTTCTTGAGAACTCGCAGAAGACTTGATGATCAGAGTGTTTTTATGACTGTCGTTCTCTATATGTCTCCTCTCTTTTTGGAGCTCCTTTCTTCAATATATATATCTTCAATTTGAAATCTAGTTGTTGAAGTATCCGTTGCCACTAGCTTTTGGTGGACGTTAGACTGAGTGACACTTGGAAGCTTCCAGTCAACAGTCCTTCATCCATTTGTGCAAGCAAAGAGATAGGATCTTCTGAAGTGTCCTTTGGCTTCTACAAGGTCCAACGTTGTATGACGAATGTTGTCAGAGACCTGTATACATTAAATCCTAAAGCAGTAGACAGCTAGGCTGTCTCTTGTTGTCAGTCAACGTTGGTGTGAATATTCATCAAAGTAGTAATGTCATTTTGTTGTTCTAAAAGATGCATAAGGAATAGACACGATAATGAACGATATCGATTGCATGCATGCAGAGATACGTTCAGTCTTCATTAAATGCACAACTGACAGAAGAATATGTGCGAAGACGTTGACTATTCAACCCGTTGAATGATAAGTCATATGTAAAGTTGATTGATATGAAATCGATGCGTTTATAACTTATGAAATCGTTATGCATCCAAACAACAAATCGTTGTGAGATATGAAAGAATCGTTGTGATCATCAAGGAAATCATTAAGATTACTTAAGAAGTCGATGCACAAAGCAAATCGTTATGAGAACCAAAGAAATCGATGTGATTACGTAAGAAGTTGATGCGTAAAGCAAATCGTTATAATATCTGAAGCAATCGTTGCGAGAAGAAAATCGTTATGATAACTAAAGGAATCGTTATGATAGAAAATCGTTTTGATCACTAAAGGAATCGTTACGAAAGCAAGTCGTTATGATGACTAAAGGAATCGTTACGAGAGCAAGTCGTTACGATGACTAAAGGAATCGTTACGAAAGCAAGTCGTTATGATGACTAGAGGAATCGTTACGAAAGCAAGTTGTTACGATGACTAAAGGAATCGTTGCGAGAGCAAGTCATTATGATGACTAAAGGAATCGTTACGAAAACAAGTTGTTACGATGACTAAAGGAATCGTTACGAAAGCAAGTCGTTACGATGACTAAAGGAATCGTTACGAAAGCAAGCCGTTACGATGACTAAAGGAATTGTTACGAAAGCAAGCCGTTACGATGACTAATGGAATCGTTTCGAGAGCAAGTCGTTACGATGACTAAAGGAATCATTACGAGAGCAAGTTGTTACGATGACTAATAGAATCGTTACAAAAGTAAGTCATTATAGGAACAATTTCTTTTGAAATCAGAAGAAGTTTCAATCTATGAAGAAATCGTTAAGGCACTTATGAAACGGTTATGAAGAAATCGTTACAGTTCTACTATAATCGTTATGATCTATAAAAGAAACCGATGTGTACTTAGACAAATATAATGTTGTAGATACAATGTAAAGATGCTTACCTGTTTTGGCTTATTTTCCTTTGGTATTAATTCATGTGCTTAAGACTTGTAGAAAATAGGTTAGTGACCTTTAATTAAGGGTTTGATAACTATCACAATAATATGGTTTTGCTAATCACCAAAATATTAGACTATTCATCAATCTCCCCCTTTTTGGTGATGACAAAACTTTAACAAATTAACAAACTTTAGCAAATAGCATAGATAAATAGATCTCCATATGTATTTCAGAGCTACAATAATTCTCCCCCTTTTTGTCATTAGCAAAAAAGATGCAAGGAAAAGACAAAGAAGAAGAGAAAACAGCTGAATGAGACAAGAAATACTATTTGTATTTATTCATTCTGGGAAGGTACAGGGAGATAAAAGGCAAGAGAGACGAGGGAGGCAAAATGAGAAATGATTTCCCATGCCTATTCTTCCTGCTTTTCAAAAACTTGACGAAATATACCAGGGGCAAGAGATACTTAGGTCCCATGGAGGGAGCCATTCTCTTCAAATGGAGAGCCAACTGCTCATCAAGGAGATTGGCATAGGCTTCATTGCTAAGGGAGATTCTTTTGAAGGATATTGATCCAAAACTAGCTCGAGCAAGAAATTGATCAACTGAAATGGGATAGAAGTTCTGCTTGGCCTTCAGCTCTTGACAAAGGGTTACATAGACTTTATATCGCTCAACCCAAATACGGAAGGGATCCTGGACTAGGTGAATAGAGTTCATGTCTAAAAATGTAGCTTCTGATACTGGAGGGTGACCTTCATTGGCTTGAAATGCATTAATCTCTGACAGCTGTTGAGCAGAGAGAGGGTAAAATCTGGCCCAGTCTGAAGGTGTCAACCTCTCACATTCTAACAGAATAGGAGCTAGAACCTCAGCACTGACATGGCCTTGGTGGTATTCTCTGAAGAGAAATCTATGAAATGCCACTTAGAAGCCCTTCTGTACCTTGATTCTGCCCATTACTCTGGAAAAACGTTCAAAGATGATAGACCCAACAGAAGAGTCCATGACCAGAGAGTGAATAGGTGGAAGCAAGATTTCCTCTAGCACCTGAAGGGTGGCAAAGTCTACTTGGACAGCTTCAGTGTGGGTGTCGACTGAACCAAGTGCATTTATGGCCTGCTTAAATTGGCTGAATTGTACCTCAGGGAGTCGATGGACATATCTATAGTTGTTGAAGAGTTGGAAATGCCTAGCCATCTTGATCTCCTTCTAAATGAATGGGGCCCAACAATTCTTGTGATGAATTTGGAACCATTCTGAGAGAGACAGGGAATGGTCCCTTGGAGGGAATCTAGCAGACTTAGCCAGAAGAAATTTGTTATACAGCTCTCTGTGCCCCTAGCCCATTGCTCTTTAGTCTTGGAATGAGCAATAGAGAAGATGTCACGCCCGGACGCGGAATATCGGAGCGTGAAGGCAGTTTCAAGTGAACGGGTATAGAGCGAGTACTAGACATCAAACCATTGAACAAGAATAAATACTAAAATAATTTCATTCATTTATAATCCTTCAAATGCCTAGTTACAATCACTAATATCAGAGCCAGTCTATGGGGCCCAATTACATTGAAAGAAAGTAAAAGACTGAACTTCAAACCTAACTACTACAACGCTAATATAGCAATAGGATGCTAGGGTACTCAAGACATCACTCCAGGTCGTTCCCATCCTCTTGAGTGTATGGTTCATCCTCGGTCTCACCTGAGAACACAATGACAAATAACGCAGGGTGAGCGATAATGCCCAGTAGGACTTAAATCTCAGGATCAATCATGCTTTAAGTGATTAATGTCTAATAAAGTAGGATAACTAGATAGAATAATGACAATGTATAGAAAGTACTGGTACATGATTACGAGAAACAATAGCACAATGCACGAGAGTATAGCACAACAAGTGTTGATATCGGATTGGCCGTATAACAAGATAACAAGTAAAGTTGCACAATAGTGCACAAGTCACGATAGCAAGTGTTTAGTCGATATTCTTTCAACCACGAGATTCAAGTAAACCAATAATTGACTGTTTGATTAATTGATTGCCATAGATCAAATCTTGTATGTTTGTAGCACCCCAGAAATTTTAAAAATTTCATAAATAAAAAAAATCAAAATATATGGAAATAAATAATTTCCATAAAATCGGAGTATTTAAACATACATGTCATTATCGTATGTGATAAAATATATAGGAAAAATCTGTAAAAATAGGAAATCAACCCCACACATTATTCTTAGGGGTTCCACGAAAGAATTCGTGCAATGAAAAATCGATTAACCAAGTAAACATCACAGGGTGACCAATCATCGAATTAGGAAACAAGTAGGAAAACCGGTAACACGGAATACGACGCAATCATAAATTAAATAAAAATGTTAGAAATGCTTCTAACTATATAATAATGACCCAATCATAAGCTGGCCAATGGACCACATATGGCCCAAAAATCAAATGAAGCAAGAAAATACATAGAAATTCGTAACCATAAATAGCTGAAATTAAAAAGAGGCAATTAGAGTTGAATTGGGATACAAACATGCATTCATGGCAACCCAAATTCGTGCCTACCCATCCATGGAAGTTGCTTGATGGCCAAGACTCTCTAATGGAGGAAGAAAATCATCAAAATAGGAAACCAACATTCCAATCCCCAAACCCTTCTTTCCTAGTTATAATAGGACTCCTAAACACCATTGATGCTTAAATACTCTTCACCCAAACCCTAGGGACGAGTTTAGAACTTGATGGGGTTGTGTGGAGGAGCTCTTAGTGGCTGGAGAGTAGGAGATCAAGCATACCAAGCTCATCTTCTTCCCCCGTTCATCTGCTACGACCTGCACAAACCACCTTCTTGAAGCCAATCAAAGGTAGGCCAAACCGAAATCCCATCGTACAAGGCTTCCTAACCCAAGTGGAATGCCCAAATTCCATGCAGTATCCACGGAGTATTTGGCGTTCTACAAACAGTGGTCTGAACATGGGATTTCTGAAGAACGAGACTTCATCAACCCAAAATGTAGGTTTTCTCAGGCCAAATCTTAATATCTCCTATACCAAATGTGTAGAGCATCAAGTTAGCTTTCATTGCCCTCTAGTTTCATCGAATTTCATTGAGTAGATTTTGAAATATAAGCGTTTTCTCAAAGTTGTGCACTGTCAAGGTTTTTCCTGTTCTTTGTATGTTTCATGTTTTTCAAGACCGAATTAGAGTAAACTCATAACACGAATGTTATTCTACTAGTTATCCTCTTTAGGTTTTGTGTTGGACATTTTGTCTAATTGTCATCAGTTAGAGAGTTATAAGCATGGAAATAGGGTTGCTGCATAAAACTACGTCTTCAGGTTACACTTGGTTTGACTTTGTGTTCCCTGAGATCAAAGCCTATCGAGACCATCCTTATTTACCAATTCCGATTTACTGGAAGTACCCTTGTATGTCTATGTTGTTTTAAAACTGGTTTCGTTATTTTTCATCCACTGTACAATTTGTTCTCTATTTTATAACAACCCTGTGTCAAAAGAAGGAATGACTAGTCCGCAATCCAAAGCTCTGTACTTCCTCTGTCAGAGTCAGACACGGACCCTGTGAACGTGACGGCCCGAGAGGTTGCGTTCAGAGGGTTGATTGCGACATACCCCTTGTCGCTTTTCTCAAGGCGACATGCACTCCGTCGCTATCCGGCTACCTGTTCTGACAACCCCATCGCGATGCTCACACCCCTGTGTCGCCTTCTGGTCCCGACCCGTCGCCTTCCTTATAAGACCCTGTCGCGATCTGACCCCGGTCTGACAACACCTTGTCGCCTTCCTTGTAAGACCCTGTCGCGATCTAACCCCCAGCCTGACACCCATGTCGCCATCCTTATATGCCCATGTCGCGATCTCAGGATTTTTACCTGAAGCGACATGTTTTCTGCAAATTTTACCGCATATACCCGAGGGTCTGTTTAAACGTGATAATTACTGAGTAAGTTGCATGTCTTGGGTCTGATCATTACATGATTGTTAATTAATGGCTTAAAATTGATTAACCCATTTAAAACCTTTAATTACATGAATGCTATTCTAAGTGCTCCTTAAATGTTATGATCCATTCGTGCTACTTATGATTAATCTTCCTACTGATTCTACCATGTTTAAATGATAAGGGTTATCATAAAATCTTGGAAATCCATGATTTGTTAAAGTGCATAGTTTTATTCCATGTTATATTGTCAAGTGCTTCCTGCGAGTTTGAGACCGATGGTTTGTGAATTAAGACACGCGTACTGCACTACACACTAGCACTATTAGGCAGCCTTTTATTGGGAAATTGGAAACTCTCTACTAGTCATTCCGAATCGGTAGACTAGTGGCCTTTTCACCAAGGCTTCCGTAAATCTCCTCTGACCATGGATTCCCACATGGCCGACGAGTTGGTTGTACCATTGAAGTTCCCTGAAGATAGCGTGCACTTCCTTTCCCCTCTTGTTCTCGTGAGTGTGACTTACAAACTCGACTAAAGCCACTAATGTAAAGATTGAATGAAAGTATAAATCGTACCGTTATGGCCGAATCTATCACTGGACCATTATACACATGAAATCATGTTCAATTACTTATTACTTGTTCCCATCATCATCATGAACATGACATTACGAATGCTTACTTTTTTTGAAACTCTCATTGGCCATTATTAATGAATGTGGGTATCTACATTTAAAATTTACATGAGATGCTAACAGGGCACGACGTGTGTCCAAGGGCTTCAATCTAACCCCAATGACGGCGAGTCATAGATATACTGTTAACCATGGGGTATAATGATTACTGGCATTGCATCCGCGCTGGGAGTACTTTCTTGCTTGTTGAATGTTAGATACAACAACCACATACACGTGTCCTAGTGTACATTCTTGATGGATCTTTTCTCGTTGTACATTAGTGTCTATGTGCCTGATTAGTGTTACTTGATCATGCTCGTACATTCTTGCTTGCTTGCTTGCGTGATATGGCCATCCTACATTTAATGCAATTATTGATATCTTGCGTTCTTAACATCAATTGAAATCTTGCGTGCTTGTATGAAGTGATCTATTGCTAGTTCTATCTTGTCATCTTGTCCACCAATCTTGTTCTATCATAATCACTCTCTCTAGCTTGTTTTATATATCATGTTTTAACTAGTATTATTCGTACTTGCATATCATTGATCGTACTTGCCTAGTTCTAAAATGTTAATCACTTATATCATTGCCCGCACATTGAGATATAAATCCTACTAGGCTAGTTTGCTCATTCCTTACTTTTACCCCATCTAGGTGACTATGAACTTCAAGAGGAAGAGCAAGTCGAGGATGGGAATGTGTCCGAGTGAAGAGCGTTCCAACTATGAGTCTATTTATAGTAGTTTACTTTGAGTGTTAGATTCATATAGTAGGAAGTGAGAAATAAATGTACTTTTGTTTTTATTGAGTCTTAGTCCGATACTAGTTTCCATTTGAATACAAAGAGTTGAGATTTGAATACAATTTATAATTGAGTTCACATTTGGGCCCTATTATGATGTTGTGTTGATACACATTTAGTGCGCGCTAGCTAGAGGCATTTACCGACTGTTCACGTCTCGAATTATCAACTCGAATTAATATTAATATCTGCTGCGTAATTCTTGGGATGTGACAGTTTAGTGGTATCAAAGCCTAGGAATACCAAATAGGATATGTCTCAGGAATAGGAGATACCTATGGAACCTAGGTCATGAAATTAAATATAGTACCTGGTGAGAATGGGTAGAGACTGGGAATGTGATAGAAAGAATTAAACACTGACCCATTGACTCTTATAATGTATCTAGAGACATTAATTGGTTTCCATCCTTTTCTCAGGAACCTTCATAACACTTACACTCAACTGCAATGGCTCGTAATCAATGGCAAGCTATGCAAGAAACCATGGCTGGATTGACCCAGGCACTACAAAATGTAGTTCAGGCTGGAAATCAAGCTGGAGCTACAAGGAATGGAGCCGGTGATCTGCACCGCAATTTTAGTAGTTTAAACCCTCCTCGTTTCTCTAGATCCCATGACCCAGACGAGGCAGAAAACTGGCAGGAAGAAATAGAAAGGATCTTCCAAGTAATGCAATGCACTAATAGGGAGAAGGTGGTACTGGCCACTTTTCAATTTACCAAGGATGCTCGAGCATGGTGGAAGGCCACATCGGCCCACCTGCCTAATATAGCTGAACTAGAGTGGGCCAGATTCCTGGAGATATTCCGGGGAAGGTATTTCTCTGAGAGAGTCAAGGAAAAGAAGGCAGCGGAGTTTGCCGCACTAAAAAAGAGAGGAATGTCTGTGGTTGAGTATGAGGCTCAGTTCGCGCGTATTGCTATGTATGCCCCACACCTGGTGGGAACTGAAAGGCTGAAGGCTAACCGTTTCATGGATGGGCTCAAGCCCATGTTCATTGAAAGGCTCGGACCACACAATATTCAAACTTACACTGAAATGGTCCAAAGAGCCCAGCTGGTAGAAGACACCATGGCCAAAGTAGAGGGCATGAGGGGCAAGGACAACTCCAAGCCGGTCTTCGTCAAGAAGGGAGCACCTAATATTGCTCCAACCTTTCGTAACAACAACATCAACAACAACAACAAGAGGCCGAATGCCGGAAGAGATGCCACGGGAGACAAGAGAGTAAAAGTGGAAGGTAGGCAGTTGGCTGAAAACTACAAATTATGTGATAAACCAGGACACCGAGCTGAAGAATGCTGGAAGAAGCTCGGGGCATGCTTGAGATGTGGTGGTCGTGACCACCGTATTGCTGATTGTCCTATGCTGAAGGACCAGCCAGGCAGAGTTCAGAATATACCACGGCGTCAGGGACGCCTTAATGCTGTCATAGAAGCTGACCTACCCGAGGAAGGGGGTATGGTGGAAGGTACCATTTCCATATACTCTCAACCTGCTTTTGTACTTATTGATACTGGAGCTGCATATTCTTTTATTTCCACCACATTTGCTGCAACTCTACCTATCAAACCTGTACCCTGAAATCCAAGATCACTGTAACCTCCACTAGGCTCAGAATCTGAACTCACTCACTACTTGCCAAAATGTGAAACTATAATTGGAGGACACAATCTCCCTGCCGACCTTATCTGTTTAGACATGAAGGGTTATGATGCCATTCTAGGTGTCGATTGGCTAATTGAATATGATGCCGATGTAAACTGTCGCCATAAGAGGGTCACTTTTAAAAGACCAAACCTCCCAACTCTATCACTACTTGGCACCCAATATCACAAACACCCCATCTTGATATCCTCCCTAAAGGCTTCTAAGCTGATCAACCAGGGTTGTGACGCTTTCCTAGTTTCCGTCTTGGCAACTGAAAAGAAGAAACCATCCCTAGAAGACATTCCAATACCCAGGGACTACCCTGATGTATTTCCAGAGGAATTACCTGGTATACCACCGGAGCGAGAGGTAAACTTCACCATTGAATTACTCCCTGGGGCAGCCCCTGTTTCAAAGGATCCGTACCGCATGTCCCTGTGAATTGCAGGAGATGAAGAGGCAGATCCAAGAATTGCTACATCAGGGTTTTATCAGGCCTACCACATCTCCGTGGGGAGCGCTAGTGCTATTTGTCAGAAAGAAGGAAGGGACAATGAGGCTATGCATTGATTATCGTCAGTTAAACTAGTGGACAATAAAGAATAAGTATCCACTGCCCTGCATCGACGAGCTGTTTGACCAGATCTTCGGTGCACAATACTTCTCCAAGATAGATCGTAGATCAAGCTACCATCAACTAAGAATAAAGGAGGAGGATATTCACAAGTCTGCTTTCCAAAGTAGATATGGTCACTATGAGTTCGTAGTTATGCCGTTTGGTTTAACAAATGCTGCAGCGGCTTTCATGCAACTTATGAATAATATTTATAGGCCATACCTGGACCAGTTTATAGTAGTGTTCATTGATGATATCCTTATTTACTCCAAATCCAAAGAAGAACACGAAGAACACTTGAAGGTGGCTCTGCAAGTGCTTAGAGACAATCAACTCTATGCCAAACTTAGTAAGTGTGAATTCTGGATGGAAGAAGTGTTTCCTTGGCCACATCATATCCAAGGAGGGAATATATGTAGATCCATCTAAGGTGGAGGCGGTAAAGAACTGGTCAAGACCGACAACTGTGTCGGAGATTAGAAGCTTTCTGGGTTTAGCCGGTTATTATCGTCGCTTCATTAAGGACTTCTCAAAGATAGCTATACCATTGACCAGACTTACCAGGAAGGAGAATCCATTTGCATGGACTAATGAATGTGAAGAAAGTTTCAGGGCATTGAAAGAATACCTTACTTCAGCACCCGTACTGACCCTGCCAGTTGCTGGGGGCAGTTTTGTAGTATACACCGATGCATCCGGGATCGACCTTGGTTGTGTGCTGATGCAAAATGAGAAAGTTATATGCTACGCGTCCAGACAATTGAAGAAGCACGAGGACAATTATCCTGTACATGATCTGGAGCTAGCTGCTGTAGTCTTTGCCTTGAAGATATGGCGTCATTATCTATATGGTGAGAAATTCATTGTGTTTTCTGACCATAAAAGCTTAAAGTATCTATTTTCTCAGCAGGACTTGAATATGAGACAGCGGAGGTGGTTGGAGTATCTCAAAGACTTTGACTTTACAATCCAATATCATCTCGGAAAAGCAAATGTTGTGGCAGATGCTCTAAGTAGAAAGCCAATGATCACGTTGTCAAGTTTAATGGTAGATGAATGGAAGTTATTAGAAGATTTCGCTAAGTTAAATATTGATGCTGACATCAAAGAGAAGGGATGCTTTGTTGTGAGTGTTAGAGCACAACCCATACTATTGGAGGACAACACAACACTCCAAGACAATGACCCTGTACTTGTGGAGATTAAGGCTAATCTGGACCAGAGGCCAGATTTCTCATTAACTGAAGATGGAAGGTTATTGTTCCTGGATCGAGTCTATGTACCTGACCATGCAGAGACAAAGAAAATGATTATGGAGGAGGCTCACAAGACCAGATATACTATTCATCCTGGAACTACCAAAATGTACCAAGATTTGAAAAGAAGCTTTTGGTGGCCTAATATGAAGAGAGAGGTGGCGGAATATGTCGCCCGATGCTTAACATGCCAAAGGGTCAAGGCGGAACACTTGCGACCCGCAGGTAAACTCAAACCCCTAGAAATCCCAGCATGGAAATGGGAAGGTATAGTGATGGACTTCATTTTCAGACTACCCAAATCTAGAGGTGGGTTCGATGGTATCTGGGTTATTGTCGACCGCTTAACTAATTCGGCTCACTTCTTGCCGGTGAAGAATAAGTGGTCAGTAGATGTTCTGGCTGCATTGTATGTGAAGGAAATAGTCCGATTACATGGGGTACCGGTGTCTATCGTGTCTGATAGAGACCCTAGGTTTACATCCCACTTTTGGAAAGGACTGCATTACTCCTTGGGATCTAAACTAAACTTTAGCACGACTTTCCATCCACAGACAGATGGTCAGACGGAGAGAACCAACCAGGTGATTGAAGATATGCTTAGAGCATGTGTCCTAGATTTTGGAGGTAGCTGGCATGAACACTTACCTCTTGTGGAGTTCGCCTACAATAATAGCTATCAAGCTAGCATTCAGATGGCACCATTTGAAGCACTTTATGGCAGAAGTTGCCGATCTCCAATATGCTGGTATGAAGTTGGCGAAAAACAAATGTTAGGACCAGAGATGATAAGGGAAACAACCGAGAAGGTAAAGCTTATTAAAGAAAGAATGGCAGTGGCGCAACAAAGACAAAAGGCATATGCAGATAATAGAAGAAGAGACCTGGAATTTCAGGTGGGTGAACATGTATTCTTGAAAGTGTCCCCAGGCCGTGGGATCAGGCGATTTGGCATTAAAGGCAAGTTGTCACCAAGGTTTGTCGGGCCTTTCGAAATCCTCGAAAGAGTCAGCGAGGTGGCATATCGTCTCGCTTTACCACCACAAAAGGATGGAATACACAATGTGTTCCACATATCCATGTTGAAAAAGTATGTACGAGATCTATGGCATGTCATAGAATATGAGCTTCTGGAATTCAACAAAGACAGAACATATCAAAAGAAGCCGATTAAGATCGTGGACCGGGAACTGCGCCAACTAAGGACCAAAGTTATTCCACTAGTAATGGTTAGATGGATTCAACGCATGGATGAAGACGACACGTGGGAGACTGAGGAAGCAATGCACAAAAGATACCCGCAGTTATTCACAAGTACACCTCACTTGTACAAAATTTCTATATATGAATTTGGGACCAAATTCTCTTAAGTGGGGGAGGTGTAGCACCCGGAAATTTTTAAATTTACATAAATAAAAAAATCAAAATAAATGGAAATAAATAATTTCCATATAAATCGGAGTATTTAAACATACGTGTCATTATCGTATGTGATAAAATATATAGGAAAAATCCGTAAAAATAGGAAATCAACCCCACACATTATTCTTAGGGGTTCCACGAAAGAATTCGTGCAATGAAAAATCCGATTAACCAAGTAAACATCACAGGGTGACCAATCATCCGAATTAGGAAACAAGTCGGAAAACCGGTAACACGGAACTACGACGCAATCATAAATTAAATAAAAATGTTAGAAATGCTTCTAACTATATATAATAATGACCCAATATCATAAGTGGGCCAATGGACCACATATGGCCCAAAAATCAAATGAAGCAAGAAAATACATAGAAATTCGTAACCATAAATAAGCTGAAATTAAAAAGAGGCAATTAGAGTTGAATTGGGACACAAACATGCATTCATGGCAACCCAAATTCGTGCCTACCCATCCATGGAAGTTGCTTGATGGCCAAGACTCTCTAATGAAGGAAGAAATCATCAAAAATAGGAAACCAACATGCCAATCCTGAAACCCTTCTTTCCTAGTTACAATAGGACTCCTAAACACCATGGATGCTTAAATACTCTTCACCCAAACCCTAGGGATGAGTTTAGAACTTGCTGGGGTCATGTGGAGGAGCTCTTAGTGGCTGGAGAGTAGGAGATCAAGCATACCAAGCTCATCTTCTTCCCCCGTTCATTTGCTATGACCTGCACAAACTACCTTCTTCAAGCCAATCAAAGGTAGGCCAAACCTAAATCCCATCGTACAAGGCTTATACCCCTGGAAAGAGGGTCGATTCTACTTCCTAACCCAAGGGGAATGCCCAATTTCCATGCAGTATCCACAGAGTATTAGGCGTTCTACAAACAGTGGTCTGAACACAGGATTTCTGAAGAATGAGACTTCATCAACCCAAAAGGTAGGTTTTCTCGGGCCAAATCTTAATATCTCCTATACCAAATGTGTAGAGCATCAAGTTAGCTTTCATTGCCCTCTGGTTTCATCGAATTTCATTGAGTGGATTTTGAATTATAAGCGTTTTCTCAAAGTCGTGCACTATCAGGGTTTTTCCTGTTCATCATATGTTTCATGTGATTCAAGACTAAATTAGAGTAAACTCATAACACGAAAGTTATTCTACTAGTTATCCTCTTCAGGTTTTGTGTTGGAAGTTTTGTCTAAATGTCATAAGTTAGAGAGTTATAAGAGTGACAATAGGGTTGCTGCATAAAACTACGTCTTCAGGTTACCCTTGGTTTGACTTTGTGTTCCCCGAGATCAAAGCCTATTGAGACCATCGTTATTTACCAATTCCGATTTACTGGAAGTACCCTTGTATGTCTAGGTTGTTTTAAAATTACTTTCGTTATTTTTCATGCACTGTACAATTTGTTCTCTATTTGAGAACAACCCTGTGTCAAAAGAAGGAAAGACTGGTCCGCAATCCAAAGCTCTGTCCTTGCTCTGTCAGAGTCAGGCACAGACCCTGTGAACGCGACGGCCCGATAGGTCGCGTTCAGAGGGTTGATTGTGACATACCCCTTGTCGCTTTTCTCAAGGCGACATGCGCTCCGTCGCTATCCGGCTACCTGTTCTGACAACCCCGTCGCGATGCTCACACCCCTGTGTCGCCTTCTGGTCCCGACCCGTCGCCTTCCTTGTAAGACCCTGTCGCGATCTGACCCCGGTCTGACAACACGTTGTCGCCTTCCGTGTAAGACCCTGTCACGATCTGACCCCCGGCCTGACACCCATGTCGCCTTCCTTATATATGCCCATGTCGCGATCTCAGGATTTTTACATGAAACCACATGTTTTCTGCAAATTTTACCGCATATACTCGAGGTCTGTTTAAACGTGATAATTACTGAGTAAGTTGCATGTCTTGGGTATGATCATTACATGATAGTTAATTAATGGCTTAAAATTGGTTAACCCATTTAAAAGCTTTAATTACATGAATGCTATTCTAAGTGCTCCGTAAATGTTATGATCCATTCGTGCTACTTATGATTAATCTTCCTACTGATTCTACCATGTTTAAATGATAAGGGTTATCATAAAATCTTGCAAATCCATGATTTGTTAAGTGCATAGTTTATTCCATGTATATTGTCAAGTGCTTCCTGCGAGTTTGAGACCGATGGTTTGTGAATTAAGACACGCGTACCGCACTACACACTAGCACTATTAGGCAGCTTTTCTTGGGAAATGGAAACTCTCTACCGGTCATTCCGAATTGGTAGACTAGCGACCTTTTCACCAAGGCCTCCGTAAATCTCCTCTGACCATGGATTCCCACATGGCCGACGAGTTGGTTGTACCATTGAAGTTCCTGAAGATAGCGTGCACTTCCTTTCCCCTCTTGTTCTCGTGAGTGTGACTTACAAACTGACTAAAGCCACTAATGTAAAGATTGAATGAAAGTATAAATCGTACTGTTATGGCCGAATCTATCACTGGACCATTGTACTCATGAAATCATGTTCAATTACTATTACTTGTTCCCATCATCATCATGAACATGACATTACACATGCTTACTTTTTTTGAAACTCTCATTGGCCATTATTAATGACTGTGGGTATCTACATTTAAAATTTACATGAGATGCTGACAGGGCACGGCGTGTGTCCAAGGGCTCCAATCTAGCCCCAATGAGGGCGAGTCATACATATACTGTTAACCACGAGGTATAATGATTACTGGCGTTGCATCCGCTTGGGAGTACTTTCCTGCTTGTTGAATGTTAGATACAACAACCACATACACGTGTCCTAGTGTACATTCTTGATGGATCTTTTCCGGTGTACGTTAGTGTCTACGTGCCTGATTAGTGTTACTTCATCGTGCTCGTACATTCTTGCTTGCTTGCTTGCGTGATATGGACATCCTGCATTTAATGCAATTATTGATATCTTGTGTTCTTAACATCAATTGAAATCTTGCGTGCTTGTATAAAGTGATCTATTGCTAGTTCTATCTTGTCATCTTGTCCACCAATCATGTTCTATCATAATCACTCTCTCTAGCTTGTTTTATATATCATATTTTAACTAGTATTATTTGTACTTGCATATCATTCATCGTACTTGCCTAGTTCTAAAATGTTAATCACTTATATCATTGCCCGCACATTGAGATATAAATCCTACTCGGCGAGTTTGCTCATTCCTACTTTTACCCCATCTAGGTGACTATGAAGTTCAAGAGGAAGAGCAAGTCGAGGATGGGATTGCGTCCGATTGAAGAGCGTTCCAACTATGAGTCTAGTTATAGTTGTTTACTTTGATTGTTAGATTCATGTAGTAGGAAGTGAGAAATAAATGTACTTTTGTTTTTATTGAGTGTTAGTCCCGTACTAGTTTCCATTTGAATACAAAGAGTTGAGATTTGAATACAATTTATAATTGAGTTCACATTTGGGCCCTATTATGATGTTGTGTTGATACACATTTAGTGCGAGCTAGCTAGAGGCTTATTTGCCGATTGTTCACGTCTCGAATTATTGACTCAAATTAATTATTAATATCCGCTGTGTAATTCTCGGGACGTGACAGTGTTCATGCATTAGGTGTATGCCATCACCCATATCATTAGACCCTCGCGAGTTATAGCCTTTCAGGTGCTCCTCCCAAGGACCAGATCGGGCCCTTATAATGTTGCCTAGCATAGTCATGTTTTTATCGTAGACAATCAATCATTTAATGGCCAAATAAAGAGTACCAAGAAATAGATGAGATCACTAAATGAATAGACGAGATTGTATAGTGAACGTGAATAGATGAGAGCTAGTGGACATTGCACGTAATGCGACGAGTAAACAGGCGATAGTAACAGTTGCACAACACGCACACTTGGTGTTGGCTGTCAGGTGGAACTCACGATCTTCCCGCTGGCCATATTATGCACAAGTCCAAAGGTCCGACCTGATTCAAGGTAAGAGCGAACTTCTAATAGCTGTTTGGATCATATCGATCCCTAAAGGTGTAATGGGTGTTAGGGTACAACCGGCTCGTCGACCATGTGGGAATCCATAATCAGAGGAGACTTACGGAGGCCTTGTACAAGGGTTCACTAGTCCGGCGAAAGGAATATCCGACGGAGAGTTCACCACAAGCCAAGTAAAGTGTGTATATAAAACAGGTGCTCGACGTTCTAGAGGAATTCTAGAACAGTGGAGCGTCGAGATCGGTGATTCAAAACAACGCGAAAAATCGAGGACGAGTTCATTTACAAGTAAGGCAATTTAATTGCATAAATTACCAGATAAATTATGTCACAAGTTCATGCCAATTAAGCCATAATTGGATGGTTCCAAGTGAGTGCATGTGTCATGAAATTGTAGATAGAAAAGATGTCGTGAATATGTATTTTAAAGCATTCAATATAGATCCATGTAAAACCGGTATTTTTACTGCGTGTATGACTGTTAAAAAGTGAGAGAAATAATTTTTATGGATTTTCATGCAAAATCCTGTGAAGGCGACATAGGCCAGTAAGGATTGCGACAGGGGTAGGGCAGGTAGCGACAGGGCTTGCAAAGGGTTGCGACAGGGCTGCCAGGATAGAAGGACAGAACGCGACGTAGGTACTGTCGTATTCAGAAAGCGACAAGGAAGGCGTCACGACGGATTGAGAACGCGACAGGTGGACGGTCACAATCAGACCCAAAAGGCGACATATCGGCCTGTCGCAATCTGGTGGTCTGCGCCTGACTCAGACAAGAATCAGACTAGGCTTTGGATTGCGGGCCAACTTGTATCAAATTGATATAGGGTTGTTCAAAAAATCATTACTATTTGTGTACACAATGAAAAATCATGAAACCAGTTTTGAATTGATCCAGACATGCAAGGGTACTTCCAGTAATTAGGAATTAGAGAGAGAGCATGGTTCATACAAGGTTTGAACATGAACAAGAACGAGTTATTCAGAACATGACACAGAGAGGAAGATCGATTAAATTCGATAAACATGCTCGATGAAATTTAGGGCTTTTCGGGGCAAAAGATGCCTAACATGCATCAGTTCCTACAGTAAAAATCTCGTAGCATGGGGTTGAGTATACAAGGAGATCAAGAGTTAAGAAGAGGGTTCGGGGTCATGTAAGTTGCAGAACATGAAATTGAAGAACTAAAGATATACTCGATGGAAAATTATGAATCTTGAGGGTTTCGTTCCTGATAGATGATACATCCTACAGAAAAAGTTTCATGGTTTATGCTTGTGAGAATGCCTACCTTGACTCGATTTCCTCTTCTAGGGCTAGAACTTGAAGAACGATGTTGAGAGCTTGAAAGGTTCTTCTTCCCATGAAATCTCCTCATCCTTGGCCTCTCCTCCTGGTCCAGGAATCCCTTGGCATGAGCTTGGGTCGGCCAAGAGGGTTTAAGAGGTGTATTTATATAAACACAAGTTCCTATTCCAACTACTACTCAAATTCCTCTTAATTCTGAGATTTCCTAACTCCACCTTTCCTCTCTTGCTTTCCAATCTCTAATTAGGGTAGGATAGTATCTAAATTCGTGCTAGACTATATGGGGTAGGTTTAGGAATCCAATTCCTACTCTAATTGCCACTTTTATTGCTTTAATAACCCCTTTCCAATTATGATATAATTAAACTCCGAATTTAGGGTATTTTCTTATTATTCTCCCCTTGCACCCAATAATTCTAGGGGATCCATTAAGCAAAGCCCATTACTCTTTTCCATGTAATGGGTTTTATTTAATGCTCTTTTCATTTAAATATCCATTTAGCTAGGTTTTAATTCTTTATTTAAATTTTTATTTTTTTTGCAAAAATTCAGGTTGCTACAGAAGATTTTGGATTTTTTTGATTTGGTTAGAGAGGTATAGAGTAGAATAACATTCAAGTGGTCTGAAAGGTTATGAAAAAGAAGGTTGATATTAGTACCAAAAACAACCTTCTGAAGATATTCTCTGTACAAAGGTTTATTTCTGTTGTCTCCTGTGAGAGAAAACTGCAGAGGGGGATAGCGAGGTTCAGATGAAAGAGAGAAGAATTTCCACTTCTTAGGAGCAGAACTAGAAGAGTCTGCCCTATGGATATGATCCCCAACCTTCAGTACAGACCGGAGGATGACTTTCCCAAGATAGGGAGATTCAAGTTGAGAACCCTCAAGAATTATAGTAATGAAAGAGGGTGGAGGAGAAGGATGTAAAAGGGAGTGTGAGGTAGTAGGTTGGATATCTGATGGTCCTGAGGATGGTGGACCAGAAGAAGAGGAGGCTCCAGCTGATGAGGACTCTGGAGGGACCGCAAAGATAGGTGGAGGTGCAGGAATGGTTGTTGAAGAGATAGGAGAAGAGGTGGGTTGAGAAGGGAAAGGTGTAGGTGATGAGATGGTTCTGGGTTGTGGTTTCTTGAAGGTTTGAGGTGCATGTGGACATATGGATGATGAAGGTGGTGATGGTGGTACTGGGGTCTGAGTTGAGGAAGGAGCTGGGGGCTCAGGAGCTACAACTTCTTCTTCTTCAGCTACTTGTTGCACAAACTCTGACTCCAAAACCCCTAATGGCCCTGACACCTTCTCAGCTGGCCCTGAAGGCCCTTGCACTTGCTCAATTGGCCCTGATGGCCCTGAACCACTGACCTCTACTTGTGGACTAGTTGCTGCCGGCCCTGATGGCCCTGCCACTTGTTCATCTGGCCCAGATGGCCTTGGAACATCTTCTTCACTTTTTTCAGCAGTAGGAGGTGGAGGAGGAGCAGGAGCTTGGGCTTCACCTTCCTTCAAAATCTCAGAAAAGCATTATCTTCATGCTTCCTAACTCCTTATTGAACCACCTTATAGCATTCTTTACGTGAGACAACTCCTTGGATGTGGATGCCTGGCTCATGAAAATAAAGTTTACATCAGACTGAACTGAGCACAGGATCTCCCCTTGAGCATCCAATCTTTCTATGACAGGCTTCAAATTGATAATGACTCTTTGCCTTGTCTGTCTCTGATAAGGAGTGTCAGCTAGGATAGGGACATCTGGAACTTCTGCTACTTTCCCTTTCTCCTGGGCCTTGTCCATTGGAGGCTGCTGATCATGGTCATCCTCAAAAGCTGAGGAACTAGCAGTCTCACCTTCTCTGAACTGGTTCTCTGAGGGATTTTCATTTCCCTCCCCCTGAGTCTCACTGCCCTTCTCAACTTTAGCTTCTTCTTCAGCATGAACACTTTCCATGGGAACTTCAGTTTGTGCTGCTGCTGCAGCTTCTTCTTCTTGAACTAGGAGGACTTCTGAATGAATTTCAGTGTGGCCTGATGCCACAACACTGACTCCCTGGATCTCCTCTACCACTGACTGCTCCCCCTCAATGGGAACATCTACCATTACAGCATCCGCTTGAATTTGGACTTGCTCCTGCTGGCTTGGAGCTTCTTCCATAACTACATCTTCTGTGTGGACCTCTGCCACAGATTTTACTATATTTGTCTCATGTGCAATTAGCTCCCCCTGAGAGATGGAGTCCAGTGCATCCCTAAGTAGACTGCCTACTTGGGAAGATGGAAGAGGAACCTCTGAGAATTGCCCAAAGGGCTCAATATGCTCAGGAGGGATGTCCTCAATTCTTCTGTTGCTTGCTTCCTCTGCTACTGTTGGCACTGCTGCTGCTGGCACTTCTTTTGAAACCGATGGAACAATTGGAACAATTTAAGGATCCACTGTTGTTGTTGCTGCCTCAGACACTGGTGCTGCTTCTGCTACTGGTTCTAGGTCATCTTGGGCTTCACCAAGAATGGTTTCACTCTCAACCACACCAGTCTTCGACCACACACCATTCACTTCATGAAATCCACTTTTTCTTAGATTTCTAGACCTAGTAGCTTGGCCCATCTTTTCAGACACATCACCAACTACACTTATGCCGAAATGATGAAAGATTTTGGTCAGAAGATGGGCATATGGTAGTGAGATGTTCAATTTGCTTTTTAAATCCCACACTTGAGATCTTGTAAACTTCATTCTCTCAGTAATGAGTTCTTCAGTATTAATTTCCTGATTCTGGATAGCCCAGTACATCAGGTCTGAATCAGCCTTGGTGCATGAGGAGAAAGTTGCACTCCTAGGCATAATGATCTGACAAATTATGAAATGCAGTAATCTTTTAAAGGTACTAAGCTGGTTAATATCCAGCTTCCCATCCTTCATCTTGAACTCCGGACCTATTATCCCCAAACCCTTGACCTTAGTGTCCACAGAGTGGACTCCACTTCGACCAGAGGTAGAGACTTCAAACAAAGATGCTAACAGATCCGTGGTGATTCTGATTTGGGTTCTCTTTACCATAGAAGTCATGGTCCCATCCTCTTCTATCTTTAGATAGACATAGAACGCCTTGACAAGATATGGATAACATACATCAGAAAGGGTTGCAATCTTCATCCATTTCAGCCTCTATAGAGTTTCAACCAAACTGCCCATTCCGTTCTTCTCCAAGTCTTCTAAATCCACTGCCTTGTGCCCGCAAAGCTTTGCCTTGACAGAAGCGAACCTGGCTTGCTCTTCAGCGGTGAGGAAAGCAGCTTCGTAACCCCCAACACTGCCAGAAATAGTTGAAGAGGCCATGGAATCAAGCAGGAAAGGTTCTGGAGGTTTTGAAGGGTGGTTCAGGGAGAAGCCCTCAAGAAATTTCTGGCGGGAGAGATTGAATGCTTCAAATCTGAGAGAAGTCGATGTCGGGGACGAAGGGTTATCGCCTCAGACAAACAGAAGGATGAAAGTGATAAGAAGGGAGACGAATCGATCCCACACAGATTTTGGGATTTATGAAATGGAGGATAAATGCCCTTTTTTGAAGAGGTGCGCCTTTATTGGCAGAAAACGACAAACCCCGGTTAGAAAGAAATAAATAATTACACAAACGAACCGACGGAAGAATTTACGCAAGAAGGATAAATAAGAAGTAATTTAGATAATTTTTGCTCACTTCAAGGAGAATAATTAATTGGGCTCTGAAATTTAATATTTTAGTATTTAACAGATAAATCTATCATAATTTACACATGCCTAATTCCCTTTTGAGAGAAGTGAACCTCTCTTCGGGTAAGACTTTTGTGAAGATATCTGCCAACTGATTATTTGTATCAATAAAAGATATTTCAATATTACTATTAGCTACATGATCACGAATAAAATGATATCTAACCTCAATGTGTTTGGTTCTTGAGTGTTGTACTGGATTCTTGGTTAAGTTTATGGCACTTGTGTTGTCACATAACAGTGGAATCGGCTTGATGTGCATTCCGTAGTCCTCAAGTTGTTGCTTTATCTATAGGAGTTGTGTACAGCAACTTCCAGCAGCCACGTACTGAGCTTCAGCTGATGAGGGTGCTACTGAATTCTGGTTCATGGAGGACCAGGATATCAAGCATCCTGCAAGAAATTAACAACAGCCACTGGTGCTTTTTCTATCTAGTTTGCATCCAGCATAGTCAGCATCAGAGTAGCCTACTAAATTTAGTTCACATGATTTTAGATACCAGATACCTAGATCATGAGTTCTAGATAAATATCTGAAAATTCTTTTAACACTAATTAAATGAGATTCTCTAGGGTCTGCTTGATATCTAGCACACATACATACACTAAATAGTATATTAAGTCTGCTGGCAGTTAAGTAAAGTATAGAACCTATCATACCTCTATAGATCTTTTGATCTACTTTCTTACCATCTTTGTCACTGTCCATTCTTGTTGAAGTGCTCATTGGTGTTGACAGTGGCTTGGAATTTTCGAATCCAAACTTCTTCAAGAGCTCCTTGGTGTATTTGGCTTGATAGATGTGGTTGCCATTTCCTCCTTGCTTGATTTGTAATCCAAGGAAGTAGCTCAGCTCCCCCATCATACTTATCTCAAATTCTCCCTGCATAAGCTTCTCAAAGTACTAGCAAAGAGATTCATCAGTAGATCCAAAAATTATGTCATCTACATAAATTTGTACAAATAATATGTGCTTGACCTTTGACGTTATAAATAAAGTGCTATCTACTTGTCCTCTAGTGAAACCATGATCTAATAAAAAAGAACTAAGCCTTTCATATCAGGCTCTAGGTGCTTGCTTTAAACCATATAATGCCTTACGAAGTTTAAAAACATGATTTGGAAATTTTGAATCATCAAAACCCGGGGGTTGTTCTACATAAACTTCTTCTTTAATGAATCTATTTAAAAATGCAGATTTGACATCCATTTGAAATAATTTCAAATCTAGAGCAGATGTATATGCATGTAAAATCCTAATAGCCTCAAGTCTAGCTATAGGTGCATAGGTTTCATCAAAATTTATGCCTTCCTCTTGGGAATAGCCTTAAGCTACCAATCTGGCCTTGTTTCTTAAGATCACACCAGCTTCATCCAATTTATTTCTGAACACCCATTTGGTACCAATAACTGGATGATCTGATGGTCTAGGAACAAGTGACCATACATGGTTTCTCTTCAACTGATTCAGTTCATCTGGCATGGCTAGAATCCAAGACTCATCAGTAAGAGCTTCATTGATTGTCCTAGGCTCTATTTGAGAAACAAATGCTAGGTAATCACATGGGATTACATTACCTCTTGTTCTTACCCCTACAGATGGATCACCAATAATATATTTAGGTGGGTGATCATTCTTGTATCTCCACTCCTTTGGAAGATTTTCATGTTCAATGTTTGTTTACTGCAAGTCTTCCAGAGGTGGATTTTCCTTGTCCTCAATTGATGTGTTCTTTAATTTCTTAGACAAGTCATCTGCATCATCAATGTCGCTCTCTGCTTCCTTTCTCAAGGAAGGGTTAGTTTCATCAAAAATAATATATACAGACTGTTCAATCAATGAGGTTCGTTTATTAAACACTCTATAACCTTTAGGTTTAGTAGCATACCCCATGAAGATGCCTTCATCTGATTTGGCATCCAACTTACCAATGTCTCTTTTGCCGTTGTTGTAAATGAAACATGGACATCCAAAGGTTCTGAAGTGACTGATCTTTGGCTTCTTTCCCTTGAACAACTCATATGCAGTCTTCTTCAAGATGGGTCTGATCATTACTTTATTAATGATATAGCTTGCTGTGTTCACTGCTTCAGCCCAGAAATTCCTTGGTAAATCATATTTTGACAGCATTGTTCTTGCCATATCCAATAAGGTTCTATTCTTCCTCTCAGCAACTCCATTTTGCTGTGGTGTCCTTGGTGCTGAGAAGTTATGCTCAATCCCTTGGTCATCACAGAATTTTGCAAATTTCTCATTTTGAAACTCTCCTCCATGATCTGACCCGATTCCAACAATGCAAAACTTCTTGTCTTTCTGTACTCTTCTGCTGAAGATTACAAAACTATCAAATGTATCATCTTTATGCTCCAAGAAGGAAATCCATGTGAATATGGAATAATCATCCACAATAACAAATCCAAAATTCTTTCCTCCAAGATTAGTGGTCCTCATTGGCCCGAATAAATCCATGTGAAGGAGTTCTAAGGGTTTAGAGGTGGTTACCACAGTCTTTGACTTGAAAGAACTCTTAGTGTGCTTCCCTTTTGCACATGGTTTGCAGATACCATCCAATTTATTGCTGACCTTTGGCAGACCTTCCACTAGACTTCTCTTTATGAGCTTATTCATGCCATCCAAACTGCAGTGGCCCAATCTTCTGTGCCACAGCTCAGTTGACTGCTCTTTGTTGGCCGCTAAACAAACGTCTTGATCCTTGAGTTCTTCAAGATAGAGCACATACAGGTTCTTTTCTCTGTTAGCTTCGAAAATTACTACTCCATCCTTCAGGATACTGCACTTGGACTCTTGGAACTTGATCTGATGACCTTTGTCACAAAGCTGGCTGATGCTTATGAGGTTGTGCTTTAGCCCTTTGACACACAGTACATCTTCCATAACTGTTTTCCCTTTGTTGCTCACAGAACCACTGCCTATCACTGTTCCTTTTCCATTATCTCCATAGGTGACTATTCCTTCTTCGGCTTGGAGATGAGTGAACAACTTCCTGTTCCCTGACATGTGCCTTGAGCACCTGCTGTCTAGGTACAACTTTGATGCTCGAAGGCTTCCCTGAAAAGGAGACATTAAGTTTTAGGTACCCAAGTTCTTTTGGGTCTTTGTTGGTTAGTGTCAACAGTTTCCTTTTTAATTATCCATTTGTTATGTCTAGTTGGACATGTTATTTTTATATCCCCTAACTTATTGCAATGGCTACAACAGGACGTTTTTGTTACTTTTTCAATATATTTGAAATTGGCTTTGTATGTTGTATCTTGTTCTGGTGTAAACTTCGGAGTTCGATATATTTCAGGTTGAATTATTGTTTCTTCATTTTCTAGTGGTGTATATCCTAAACCATGTTTCTTCTTTCCTGAACGTCTGGCACCTTTTAATATTAAAGAGTTCTTACCATTTGTAAATTTCTCTGATGTGCTTGACAGTTTGTCATTTTCTTCATTTAAAGTTTTAATTTCTTTTCTCAGTTCATCTGAACTCTCCTATTTTTCTAATCTGATTATTTGTTTATTTTTATCTTTTAGATCTTCACATAATAGTTCATTTCTTCTTTTAAGTTCAGTTATTTGTTTTTCTAATTCTTCATTTTCTGTTTTTAGATTTAAATTAGTGTTTTCTAAACATGTAGTATTTTTCTTACTAACTTTTAACAGTTTTGTTACTTCCCTATATTTATAGTATAATTCGTTGAAAACTTCTTCAAGATTATCAGAATCAGAATCATTGCAAGAATCAAAAGATGAATCAGAAGTTACCTTCTCTTCAGTGTTTGCCATAAAAGCCAAGTTGGCTTCTTCTTCTTCACTGTTTGACCTTGACTCACTATCTGAGTCGCTGCTGTTGCTCCATGCTACTGCCATAGGCTTATTCTTATGCCTTCTGAATTTCTTGGAGCTTTCTCTCTTTCTGAATTCAGGCTTCTTCAGCTTTGGACATTCTGCTTTGATATGTCCTAGCTTTTTGCACTCGTAGCATATGGGCTCGTCCTTTTTCTGATACTTTCCATCTGGTTTCTTGAAGTCCTTATTTTTCTTGAAGTGTCTTCTACCAGATTGGAACTTCTTCTTCTTGGCTAGAATGCACTGCAGTCTTCTTGATAGCATGGCTTCTTCATCTTCGCAATCATTTGAGCTTTCATCTTCGGCTGTTGACGCATCTGATCTGTCTTCTTTTGCTTTAAGAGCATTTGAATGTTTCTTTCTGCTTGAGGACTCTCCTAGTCTCTCCATATTTATCTCTTGGGCCATAAGGGACCCCATGAGCTTTTCCAAAGACATCCTCTTTAGATCATTAGCTTCCTCAATGGCTGTTACCTTGGGAGTCCATGTAGATGGAAGAGATCTAAGGATTTTTCTGACCATATCTCCAATCTCATAGGTCTTCCCAAGTCCTGCTAATCCATTTGTAATGTCTGTGAATCTACTGAACATTTGAGTTATGGACTCTCTTGGCTGCATCCGGAGCCTCTCATATTGAGTTACCAGAATATCTATTCTGGTTTCCTTAACCTTGTCTGTGCCTTCATAAGTGATTCTCAATTTTTCCCACATCTCCATTGCGGATTTCCAAGCTGATACTCTATTAAATTCTTTCTTGCTGAGAGCACAACACAGAATGTTTTTAGCCTTACAGTTTAAAGAAATCTTCTTCCTGTCATCATCTGTCCACTGAGCCTTTTCGTTTGTGACTAGGAGATCGGATTCTTCAACTGTGGACCATATCTGGTAGTCATGACGTTGTAGAAAATACTCCATTCTTGTTTTCCAGTAAGCATAGTCTTCTCCATCGAACAATGGTGGTCGGTTGACAGACTGACCTTCATTGTGACCTTGGGCTGCCATGGATCTTTACTCTTCAGATCGTTGGATCTTCTTCTTTGTCGAAGAGACTAGCTCTGATACCACTTGTTGCCCAGCTAGGTAGCCTAGAGGGGGTGTGTGAATGGGTCTTTAAAAATTCTTCTGCAAATACATGTTCACTAAAAACGGTCACACACAAAGACACACTTTGATGGATGTTAGTTATTGTTAGAATAAACAACAATCACACAAAGAAGCAATAACACAACACATGAGTTTATCCTCGTTCGGATCTCCTGTCCTTAGGAGTGCTACATCTAGTCCTTGAGCAACAACTCAGGATTTCACTAACTAGGGTACAGTCCCCCTAAGGACACTACATCACCCACCTTAGCTGGTCTTCTCTTCTCAGCCCGAAGAGGAACAAAACCCTGGATACCCCACCAGGTCTTCCTTCACACTAGTGAAAGGTTGCGGAATTCCCTATATGGTAATCTAGAAGGGGGGTTGAATAGATTACCGTCAATTAAAAAGTTATTACCACCTTCTTTGCACGAAGACACAAAATGTGAAAACTATAACAGAGTTTAAGCTAAACTTTGATGTGTGTAACTTAACAATAGATAGAAAAACAATCTATCAGACATGTGTAGAGACACCGTACCTACCAAACATCTAACGTAGAAACGTTCAAACCATAGGACACATAGTTTTACGTGGTTCGGAGTACGCAACTTGTGTATCCTACATCCACGGTCCACACACACACGCAGAAGAGACTACTTATGAGCTAGTTCAACGACTACAACTCACACACACGAGTTGTCTGATGTGAAACCACGATCAGAACAACACAAGCCACGTGAATCAAGCACAAGGACTGCTTGAGACACAACCACACACACACGGATATGTAAAAACTAAAACAGGGAAGAGTTCTGAGTTGAAACACAAATCTTGATTAAGAACTCTTCTGATGAACGTCTGGATGGATTTCTGGCCTTGAGGGACAACTTGTTGGAGAGGCTTGAATCCACGATGATCAGGCTTCAATATTGCTGGATCAACAGTTGGTTCAATCTCTGAACAGTAGGGTGAAGCAGAGCAGCAGCAACACCTCTTGTTCTTGGACTTTCTCCAGGGTTTTTGGTGGAGGCTGCTTCTGTACGAGATTACCTTCAAACGATAGCATATATAGTGGTGTCCATATATGGAGAGACGTGGTAGTTGGAACCACCATGTTCGGCAACTTAAAAACCTTCTGTATCTGAAGGTTTTCTTCGTCTGTCGACAGCACTTGGTGCTCCTGTCAACAGGTGCTGATAGGCAGAGGACTGGGAGTTCGGGAGACAGTTTCCTGTCAGTGGCTGTCAACTAGCGACACTGGTGCTGTCGACAGGCACTCTTGTCCTGAGGTATGGCTTTCTGGCCTGTTTGTAGCTGTCGACAGGGACCTTTCTGGCTATCGACAGGTACCTGTTTTTCTTGCTTTTCTTGATCTTTTGATCCTTGTTTTGGTACATGTCTTGCATAGTATCTCACCTACATAAAAGAACTTAGTTATGGTGATATAATGACATATACATGATCAATTAACATGTTTGTTTCATTTGCATTCCAAGAGTCATTATCATCAAGTTTCATTACTTAACATTCATCAATTTTGTCCATGAAATGTTCATGCTCATCATCAAAAATAAAGATGTGATTTGTTGGCTTAGCATTCTCATTAAGCATTCAACATATGAGAACCCAACATTCTCCCCCTTTTTGATGATGACAAAATTTTCAATTTGAGTCACAATTTTTTAACAATTTTAAATTCATTTCTCAATTGATTTCTCCATGTATTGCATGTATTGCTCAATTGATTTCTCCCCTTTTTGACAACATCCAAAAAAAGCATTCCATTGCATAAATCAAAGTAGCAGGAAGGAAATTGTTCTTTCATTAAAGGGTAGACATTACACAATAGCACATTGGACAACATGACAAAATGCAAATCAAGTAAACAACATGACTCTGAAAGCATAGTACAACAGCAAGAGTTGGACCAAAAACATCTAAGACACCTAGTCCCTCTAAGCATCATCAGGACCAGGTGGGGCAGGGGCCTGACGATCCTCTTGAACATGGTTGGAGAGCCTAGTTAACCTGATTTGGAGCTGAACTTAGGAGTTAGCCAGTGCTTCCAGACTTGTGTCTACTATGTCCAACCGTTCATTCAGTGTGGCAAAGCCGGTGGTTATCTGAACTTGCAACTGAGCAATGAGTTCTCTAATGGAGGGCTCAGTAGCAATGTCACCAGCTGCTATGCGATCACCATCTCCCGGAGCATCTAATGGCTCAGACTGGGAGTCTTCAACATCTTGCTCTTCATCTCCATCTTCATCTTCTTCTTCATCTTCACCATCACCCACAGCTACAGCCGGTCCCTTACCCTTGAGGTCACGGGTCACAACGCCATCTACCATCTTGTAGCCCATCCGCTGTGCAGCAGTGAGGTCATAGGAGCTACGAGACGTGAGGGCAGTCATCTATTCTTTTGGAATAGGGATTTTGGGTGGTCAAGAAGTAGGAGTTTAAAAACTAATGAAAGACATAACCCTCAATGACCTAGTAACTAAACACATGACTTTTGAAAAATGATATTTTACAAATTAGTTATTCAAGTGAGTTAATCTAAGCTCATGTGATTTTTTCTGATGTGCTCAAGTTAACGCAACTTAGACTCATAAAGAATAGTACGTTAAAATCATTGTGATTTAGACAATAACTTTGATATCATGTGGATATGATAAGTTATAATGTTGGCATTTCCCATTTTTCTCCTTAAATACTTTCAATAAGTATGCTCATGAAGAATTGTGGACCAAAAAGTGAACTATTTGAAGAAACTGGTCCATCTGTCGATAGCCATTTGGGGCATGTTGACAGCTGTTGACAGAGCTGAAGGATGAAGGCTCTGGAGGGGTGTTCCTGTCGACAAACGATGGAGGGCTGTCGACAGGTACTGACAGACAGACAAAAGGTGATTTTGGGTGGACTAAAGCTGTCAGTGGCTGTCGACAGCAGCTTGGGTGTTGTCGACAGGGACTTCAGAAAAATTGTTTTTGAAGGCAGAAATGAGAGAAATTATTGAATGCTCATTCAAGGGAAGTAAGGCAATGGCCAAGGACATGTTTCCCTCTGGAATTTCACTCACCTACCATAACATAGCTCCCCCATAGTGTGTGCATGTGATGACTCATCATTCAAGCAATTCAAAAACAATTCAAGCAAGAGTTTCACACATTTCAACATCACACCATTCATGTAAGGGGATAACAACAAAAATCTTTTGGTATTTTTGATTTTATAATTTATTTTTTTTTTTTTAGAATGATTGGGCAAATTGTAAAGAAACTAAATACTTTATCTAAAATAGATGTCCCTTTTTCACTTCAACTATGGATACGTGGCGGAGAATGTTTTCTCATGCATAATGAAAGTTTCCAAAAAAACATAACTTGTTTTTCCACAATTCACCATTTGATATACCACATAATTGTTGCACACAAGGAACATGTATTGAAGATTTGGTATGAGTTTCATTGCATTTTGCACAAACCCAATTCTCTTCTATGTGTAGTGAACCTATCCTCAGCCAATGGTTTTGTGAAGATGTCAGCTAGTTGTTTCTCAGTGGGTATGAAGCTCAGCTCTGAGGTGTTGTTGTCTACCTCATCTCTCAGAAAATGGTGTCTAATCCTTATGTGCTTTGTTCTAGAGTGTTGAATTTGGTTCTTTGAGAGATTGATTGCACGAGTGTTGTCACGTAGGATAGGTGTGCATCTAATGTCAATGTTGTAGTCAGATAATTGACTTTTATCCACAACACTTGAGCCGCACAACTCCCTGCAGCAACATATTCTGCCTCTGCAGTGGAGAGTGCAACAGAGTGTTGCTTCTTGGATGCCCACGAAACCATGCAACCACCAAAAATTTGGCAATAGCCACTAGTGCTTTTCCTGTCAATTTTACATCCAGCATTGTCAGCATCAGAATATGAGACCAAGTTGAAGCTACTACCTGCTGGATACTAAAGACCCATATCATGCGTACCTGAGAGATATCAAAATATTCTCTTAACTGCAACCAAATGGCTTTCCTTTGGACTAGATTTGTATCTAGCACAAAGGCAAATGCTGAATTGAATCTCCGGTCTACTTGCAGTAAGATATAAAAGGGAGCCAATCATACCTCGAAATTGCTTTGCATCTACCGGTCTACCTTTGTCATCACTTTCTAGTTTTATGCTTGTGCTCATTGGTGTTGAGGCAGACTTGGCTTGTTCGAACTGAAATCTTTTCAGTAGCTCTTCGACATACTTTTCGTGGTTGATGAAGAATTCATCTTCCAGTTGTTTCACCTGCAGACCAAGAAAAAATTGAAGCTCCCCCATTAAGCTCATCTCAAATTCACTGTGCATGTGTTTTGAAAACTCTTCACATAGTGATGGGTTAGTAGAACCAAATATAATATCGTCCACATAAACTTGAACAACAATTATGTGATTGCGGACTCTCTTAGTGAAAAGAGTTTGGTCTACTTTACCTCGTGAGTAGTTTTTGCTTACCAAAAATGTGCTTAGCCGGTCGTACCAAGCTCGAGGTGCCTGTTTCAAACCATAAAGAGCTTAGTGCAATTTAAACACATGGTTAGGTTTATCACGATCCTCAAAGCCAGGTGGTTGAGAGACATAGACTTCCTCTTTGATGTTGCCATTCAAGAAGGCAGTTTTTACATCTATTTGAAAAAGCTTGAACTCGTTTGAGCTTGCATATGCTAACAAGATTCTAACTGCTTCTAGCCTAGCTACAAGAGTAAAGGATTCTTCCAAGTCAACACCATATTCTTGATTATATCCCTTTGCAACCAGTCTAGTCTTATTTCTCACCACTTTACCCTCTTCATTTAGTTTATTCCTAAAGACCTATCTTGTCCCTATGATAGAAATTTCAGGGTTCTAGGAACGAGACTCCAGAAACTATTTCTCTGAAATTGCCCAAGCTCCTCATGCATAGCATCAATCCATGAGTTTTCCTTTAAAGATTCTTCAACATTTTTAGGTTCCACGTGAGACACAAAAGCTAGATGATCATGTTCAACTATTTCCCTAAGTTGAGACCTAGTTTGAACTTTTTCATTCACATCTCCTATTATTTCTCAAGTGGATGATCTTTAGAGTACCTGACATTTGTGATTGTTGAAGGTCCTAGTTGATCTTGCATTTGAGGAGGTTATTCTGGAGGAGGGTGTGCTTGAGGAGTTTCAGCTCGAGGCTCCTCTTGTTTGGATCTTCTTTAGGTTCATTTTTGATTTCTGAACAAATTGCATCATCCTCATCATCGTATGTGTTCAGGTCTTTGATTGAGATTCATCAAAAACAAGCATGTGAAGTTTCTTCCACCGTTCGAGTTTTAAGATTAAACACCCTGTAAGCTCTAGAGTGTTCTGAATATCCAAGAAGAATACCTTGATCACTTTTGGCCTCAAATTGTCTAAATCAGCTTTATCATTATTATGAATGAAGACTTTTGAGCCAAAAACTCTAAAGTACCCAATGCTGGGTTTCTTACCTTTTAGCAATTCATAGGGAGTTTTCTTGATTACGGGTCTTACCATGGCTCTGCCCAGAAGGTTCTTGCAAGTTGACTTTCGACCAGAAGGGTGCGAGCCATTTCCACCAAGGTTCTGTTCTTTCTCTCCACTACACCATTTTGCTCCGGAGTTCTTGGGGAGGAGAACAGGTGTTCCATTCCTTGGTGCCTGTAAAAATCAGAAAAATAATTGTTGTCAAACACTCCCCCATAATCAATGTGGATGGAGCATATCTTTTGACATTTCCATGCTCAATTTTATTGAAGAATTCCTCAAACAGGCTTATTGCTTCATTTTTGTGTGCGAGGAACTTAACCCATGTCAACCTAGAGAAGTCGTCTACAATGACAAAACCAAAGCGTTTGCCATTGAGACTCAGTGTTCTCGTAGGTCCAAATAGGTCCATGTGCAGCAATTCATAGGGTTTAGTAGTGCTTACCGATGCTTTTGATTTGAAGATTTCCTTGTTTGTTTTCCCTGTGCACATGCATCACAAAAACTTTCATTTTTCTTAAAGGAAATATCATGGCCAAGCCTACGATGCCACAGTGTGAGCTCATCCTGTTTGTTTGCTACAAGACACAAGTTTTCATTTTCTGGATCATCTAAGTCAACCAAATAGATATTATTCACCCTTTTTCCAGAAAACTTTAGACTTCCTATTTCGTTATCAATGATTTGACATGAGTTGGATTCAAAGACAACTTTATGACCCTTATCACATAATTGACTTATGCTAAGCAAATTGTAATGAAGGCCATGTATAAGCAGTACATTGTCTATAGAGTTAGAGGCATACTTACCAATATTACCTAAGCCGATGATCTGGCCTTTGTTGTTACCTCCAAATATGACTTGACCTCCGTCTTTTTCCACCAGCATACAGAATTTATCTTTGTCGCCCGTCATATGCCTCGAGCAGCCGCTATCCAGGTACCATTTGTTTTGATTATTGGTTGCTAGGCATTCTTGCACAGTGGATCAGACACGAGGTTTTGGTACCCAAATTACTTTGGGTCCCAATGTATCATTCATGCCAAACAATAAATGCTTCAGAATCAAAACTTGTTTGAGTTTCTGTTTGTTTGGACTATTCCAGCATTGTTTTTCATTATGCCCGACCTTTTTATAGAAATTGCATGATGAAGGTTTTTCTACAACAATGGGCTTTTTGTTTTGAGGAACATGCATGGGCATTTTACCTTTCTGTTGCGTGGTCAGCTTTCCTTTGGAAGCTGGTTTCCCATCCTATCGACAACCCTTTTGGGGCTGTTGATAGGTTTTGCAGTTTTGTTAGCAACAGATTTGGTTTTCTTGGGTTCCTGTTTCTTGCCTTTGGCTTGAATTTTAGTTTTCATTGATGGGATTTGTTTGCTTGTGCTTGGGTTGGAATCAACAAAAGATGTCAACAGATTTTACCAATTACTTTTGGTTTAACAAGTTGATATCCAATCCCATGTTTTGCAACAAGCACATTAGATCCCAAGATTGCATAAAGATTTTGTTTACCCTTGACAAACCAAGTTAGATCTTCTGATTTTCCCTTAAGTTGCTCTTCAGCCTTTTTCAAGTTTTCTTTAATGTCAACAAGTTCATCTTGAAGAGTTTTAGGGGAATTACTTAGATCATCTTTTTCTTTTTGAACTTCTTGCAATTTCAGTTTCATGCCATCCATTTCCTCACTATGCGCTTGTTCATCAACTTTCATCATTTCAATTTCTTTATTCAAGGAGGTTGGTGTCATGAACAAGGGAATTGATTTTCTTTTTCAATGCTTTATTTTTAGACTTAAACTCACAGAAGTTTTTGAATAAAACAATATAAGCTTATTCCCATTCATACACAGAATAAGTTTCAAAGGAAGAATTTACCTCATTAGAGTCGTCGCTTCTACCCATTAGACACTGAACTTCATCATCTCCAGAGGTAGCTTGACTGTTCTCATCTTCATCTTCATCACTCCAAGTTGCCAACATTGCCTTGGCTTTCTTGAAGGTGAATTTCTCCTTTTTCAGTTTCTTCTTGAGCTCATGGCACTCTCCTCTCATGTGCCCTCGCTTCTTGCACTCATAGCACACAACATCAAACTTTTTGTTAGAATCAAATTTGTTCAAAAAGTCTTTCTTTTGAAAAGGTTTGGAGTTACCTGATCCTCTCCTTTTGAATTTCAGAAATTTTTTGAATTGTCTAGTGAGCATGGCCATTTCATCACTTTCACTGTCACTAGAGGTTTCAGGCTCATCACTTTCCTGTTGAGCATCCTTTTTGGAACTTGAAGAGTTTTTTTTTAGAAGCTTTCAAAGCAATTGATTTTCATGGGTTCTCTTCAGTTTCCTTTCTTTTGACATTAATTTCATATGTCATTAAGGAGCCAATAAGTTCATCCAATTTCATGTTGAGAGATCTTTTGAATCCTCAATGACAGTGGCTTTGGTGTTCCATGAGGATGGAAGAGACCGAAGTATCTTCCTCACCAAATCACTTTCTGAGTATTCCTTTTTAAGACCTTTCAACCCATTTATTATTAGCATGAACCTAGCAAACATGTCAAGATGGTTTCATTGTTGTTCATCTTAAACATGTCATACTCAGAGACCAGCATGCTTACCTTTGATTCCCTTACCTGAGACGTACCTTTGTATATCAATTCGAGCTTGTCCCACATTTCTTTTGTTGAGGTGCACATGGAGACTCTCGAATATTCCTTGGGATGGACGGTGCATTGCATCATGTTCAGGGCACTCCAGTTGAGTGTTCCTTTTGCAATTTGATCCTTCGTCCAGGTATCGTCATCCTCGGGAAGAGTGTATGCTCCTTTGTGGATGATCTTCCACAGCTCAAAGTTCTGTGCTCTCAAGAATACCTGCATGCGGTTTTTCCAATAAGGGTAGTCAGTTCCGTCAATGAAGGGTGGCCTGGTCACAGAGTGTCCTTCGGCCATATACCCCTTGTTAGATTCCATGAGATCAAAGTTCTCCTGATCGTAAGATCAAACACGTATAACAGTAAATCGGAGAAACCTCGCTCTGATACTAATTGAAAGGTTGTCGAATTCCCTATATGGTAATCTAGAAGGGGGGTTGAATAGATTACCGTCAATTAAAAAGTTCTTACCACCTTCTTTTCACGAAGACACAAACTGTGAAAACTGTAACAAAGTTTAAGCTAAACTTTGATGCGTGTAACTTAACAATAGATAGAAAAACAATCTATCAGACGTGTGTAGAGACACCGTACCTACCAAACATCTAACGTAGAAACGTTCAAACTATAGGACACAGATTTTTACGTGGTTTGGAGTACACAACTTGTGTATCCTACGTCCACGGTCCACACACACACGCAGAAGAGATTGCTTATGAGCTAGTTCAACGACTACAACTCACACAAACGAGTTGTCTGATGTGAAACCACGATCAGAACAACACAAGCCATGTGAATCAAGCACAAGGACTGCTTGAGACACAACCACACACACACACGGATAAGTAAAAACTAAAACAGAGAAGAGTTCTTAGTTGAAACACAAATCCTGATTAAGAACTCTTCTGATGAACATGTGGATGGACTTCAATCTTCGTCTTGAGTGACACAACTTGATGGAGAGGCTTGAATCCACGACAATTAGACTTCAATACTGCTGGATCAACAGTTGGTTGAATGTCAGAACAGTAGGGTGAAGCAGAGCAGCAGCAACACCTCTTGTTCTTGGACTTTGTCTAGGGTTTTTGGTGGAGGCTGCTTCTGTACGAGATTACCTACAAAAGATAGCTTATATAGTGGTGTCCATATATGGAGAGACGTGGTAGTTGGAACCACCATGTTCGGAACTTAAAAACTTTTCGTATCTGAAGGTTTTCTTCGTCTATCGACAGCACTGGGTGCTCCTGTCGACAGGTGCTGATAGGCAGAGGACTGGGAGTTCGGGAGACAGTTTCCTATCAGTGGCTGTCGACAGGCGACACTGGTGCTGTCGACAGGCACTCCTGTTCTGAGGTATGGCTTTCTGGCCTGTTTGTAGTTGTCGACAAGGACCTTTCTGGCTATCGACAGGTACCTTTTTTTCTTGCTTTTCTTGATCTTTTGCTCCTTATTTTGGTACATGTCTTGCATAGTATTGTAATCACAGGGATTGTACCCCCCTCAACATAGACATGGATATCAAATATTATAGCATGGAAAATAAGATGTGATCGCCACCTAGAGCATTGCCAAATAAAGATAATAATGCAGGCTAACTACTCTAGGAAAAGGGGGAAGAGAACAAAGGAATACCTGATGTCGCGGTCGTTAAGACGGACGCGGGCAGCCTGATGACGCGTCCGCCATGATGGACGCGTCTCTTGTCGCGTCGTCTACCGCCGTCGCGTTATCTTCTTGTGCGGGAGATAGTGAGTGGGACCTCCTTCCCGTCCTCCGGCCAGCCAGAGGATGAGATCTCCTCATAGAACTTCACTTGAATGCCTTCCAATCAAAGGGAGAAACAACAAAAGCCCTGTTAGAACATGATTTGTGTGGTATTTGCTCTAAAAATGAAAGGAAATGAAAACAACATGAAGGGAACGAACCTAGGGTGGTTTTAAACCCCTAGGATAAGGAAAAAACGTGGGAAGGAAGTGGAGTGCAATCTATCTAGGAAACAAAATAACAATGCATAAGGAAATAAGGAAAAGGAGATAGAGAGGGTGAGCCCATTGGGGCGATTCCTGGCTTGATGGATGTCCCAAATATCGTCCAAAAGCTTCAGGGAGATGTTGGAGTCTCCGTTCGTGCGTTCCTTGCTCCGTTCATAAAGAAACCAATGAATTTCGTAGAACAAGATGTGAAAGGAAGTGGTGATGTGAGGGCTGCGAGTCTAAGCATAGACCAGAGAAAATTTTGGTAGCCCTTGGGGGTGAAAAATGGGGTCCCCCCATCCTTCAATAGAGGCCTTGATTTTATAGAGCCTTTAAGAGATAATATCTCCTTTTAATGAGAATTAATTAAAATGGGAGATAAACCTTACCCAAAATCGTATGGAGAGTCCTTAGGAGCCTCAAGGAGAGTCCCTAGGGCCCAAATCCCGCCTAAGGGGTTGAGATATTCCCTAGGGATAAAGATAGACCCATAGAAGGATAAATAGGAGGTGGTTGCGGAGGCCTGGATGCGCAGCTGCTGTCGCGGCGTATCCTAGGGCCGCGACAGGGCAGAGCGTCGCGACAGAATTGTCCACGTGCATGGATAATGCATGGGCTATCGCGGCAGTCTAGACCGTCGCGACTCAGAGACACGGCACCACGATGCGTCGTGACTATAAAATAGAAATTTACATGAATTATTAGCGAACCGCATGAATGGATAAGAGTTATTGATACTTACGGACTCTCTCAAAGTGATATGGACGGGATTTCAAGGTAAGTTAAATCGATAATGGGCTCAAATCAAGGCTAATGATGGGCTCAAGGTGAGTGACCAATTAGGGGCCCACTGAAGTGACAAGAAATGTTTTTCAACCCATTAGTCGCAATCGGGTGTCTACAGATTGCCCCTACTTGGCTTCCTCTTTGTAAGGAAGCGAAGCGGTAGTGCAGTGGAGGTGTCACAAAGTGATGGCGGAGCGGAAGTGAACTAAAAAGTGGGAGCCAAGATAAAGAGACACCCAATCTGACTAACGAGCAATTGGAATCCACATGAAAGCCCCGAATTAGCTGCTTGAGTAGAATGCAAAGAAAAGCACAAGTCTGGACGAGAAAGGGAGAAGGGACGATCAACCCCTCGATTGAGAGGTACCCTAGCCGATTGGCCTGCAGGTTTCGTTTTGGAGGGACATGTGCGTGGCAGGCAGGTAACTCATGACTCTGTCCTGGGAGCGGTTCGTAGCCAAAACGGATCAAAGAAAAAGGAAAATTTGGATAGGTAATCCAGACAGGGAAAATCTTGTCAAACTGACGGAAACAACTTATTCGGAGGCGAACCTTCCGATTCGGAGTGGAATTGGATTTCTTGTTTGGAAATTGGAGGATGATCTGGCACTCACAAGGCTCATCAAAAGTCAGGAATGAGTCAGGAAAGTTCAAAGTCCTACATGATTCATGCTGGGCAAAAATAAAAGAAATCATCAAAACGAATGCAAAGAAAAGGAGAAAATAGAAAATACATCAAGGATAATGTAAGACCCTCGAATTTTGTTGTATTATTGTGTTGCATGTAATGATTCGTGTCTTGTATGTACGTATGTATGTATCTACGTATGTATTATTGGTATACTTATGTGCGTATGTGTATGGCTTATGTATAAATAATGTATGTAATGCTTGATGGTAGTGTGTACATGATAACGTATACATATAGCATGTATATAGGTGTAAAAGGTGCATGTTTTCTGCATGTTTTAGACTTCTAGACGAAGGCCATATTGGCGTTAATAGCATGACATCGATGAGGTGTCAGCATCCACCCATGGACGCCAACACTAATCCCAGCGTCTAACGATGTGGACGACAACATCTCTGTCCTGCATGCGCAGCAGAGCCGGAAATTCCGGAAGCAAGGCAGCTCACCCATTGGAGAGATGTTCCCCAACGGTCTGAAACACATCTTGTCAACCCATGCGTGGGAGAAGAGCCTCTCCTCTTCAAAAGAGCCCCATTTGTGCAACCCTAGCTCTTCTCTTGGCCTTTGCAAGAGGATAAAAGAGAGGAGAAGAAAACCCTAGAGGAAAGCTAAGAAAAACCCCCACTTTGCACCAAAAAATCTGAGCCTCTGAAGCTGGATCTGGCCATCTTCCACGACAAGAAGCTAGCTGGAGTGAAGGAGGAGACTTCCCCGGCCGTACTTTGGAGCCATCTTCATCCAAGAACCCGGAGGGAGGTGATCTTGGAGGCCATTTTGCAACTTCATGGGACTGCCCAAGGAGAGCTTCTCCAAGCCCTAGGTCCATTGGTGTATTTTCTAAAGGCATGTAACCTAACCATAACGTCCCCGTATGTGTCTAGGTTGATTCTACCATTTTTATGCATTTTCTCTCGAGTCCTAGACCCCCAAATTCACCCTATCTTGAGAGCTCGGGTCTGTGTTTTGCACAGACCTGAATTTAACGGCAACATCTCTTGCCGTTAAGATCATGGTTGGCGACAAGCGATCATGCCGTTAACTCCCTTTGACGGCCAGAGCTTGATGTTGAGTTCTTCGGACAGAACAAAAACCTATTCTCTCTTCTTATATGATTAATTTTGATGCGTTTTTCCGTGATGAGGATATATGGTAGCCCTATACACTATGTATACTAGTAAATGTGGTGTGTGGATGGATGAGTGTGCATGGTGGTGAATGATAGAAGTTATTTTGTTCCATGAAATTACAAGCATGATTAGTTGTTAATCTTGTCAATCTACTGTTGCATGATTTAGGACTAGCCTGTATGCCCAAGTTTGTGAGGATCATGCATGTATGGATCAGCCCTATTATGAAATTTGAGATTTTGCCATGCTTGTGTAAATTATTGAAAGTGTTCTTTGGGAAATAGGAATTGTGCATAAGTCATGATAAATCCTTGGTAAACCAGGCATCGCCCCATAAATTGAGGAATAAATTCTGTAGCTCTATACATGTAGGGTTCAGACAGTAGCTTGCTAAAATTGTGACTTGTGTATAATTCCATATCGACTTGAATTACGAATGTCATGAAAAATGGATGTTTGATTTTCTGTAAATTCATGTTAACTTAGAAAAAAATCTGAAAATTTGCATGAAGGGTCCTAAACCCGAAATTAGTTTGTGATTAAAATTTCAGGTCATTTGGACCAGAGCACGATGCCTTATGAAATTTTCCATGAAAAATGTGAAATTGATGTATGTCATTGTAAAATGAGTTGATTCTTGTTTAATCCAACTTGATTAGTAGAATTACCTGCTTGTTAATGTCTGAAATCTGTAGTGTCATGTTAGGAAAATAGAGGCATGTGCATGTGAGTGAGAAAGTGAATGAAGTGAGAGTGACATGTGTCAAACCATGTGTAAATCGATAAAAATGTGTAAATGTGTAACTGTGCCAAATGTGACACTGCTTCCGTAGAGGGCAGTGGAACCGTATCAGGGAAAAGTCCACCTGAGAAAGTTCAATGTGATGTGACCCTAAGGCATTAGGGGGAAATCCTGGAGGTGGACAAGTACCACTGGTTAGGGTGGAGACTTGTTCTCCCGGTCTGCGCAGTCCAAGAGTCGCCATTGTATTGCCTAGATGGCGTCTATGTGATGTGATGTGTTGTGTCCTTCTTTGGTGGTTTGGACTATGTGTCACGGCACCTAAATTGTGAATGTGTAAATGCGTATGTGTTCATGTGTTAATGTGTAGTGAACAATGTGTAATGTGTATGTGTAAAGCGCAATTTAAGTGAATTGGAAATTTGTGTAAAGAAAATGTGAAATCAAAAATGTGAAGATATGATATTGTAAATCCATGTTGTAACAAATCTGAAACCATGCTAAATCAGTAGCTTCCTTATGTTATGATCATGTTTACATGTACAAGTGTCTAGAACCCATGCTAGGGACAAATAAATGAGTATGTGTACACAATTCCATGTTCGGTTGTTCACATGTTGTGTCTTAAATAACATTGTAGCTCTCATGTGTAGGTTATGGTTACTAAAGCATGTGAAAACCAGCAAGCTTAAGCATTTGAAAATGGTTATGTATATGTATAAGAACATGTAGATTCCATGCTAGTTGTGTTCCCTCTCATGTGCGCGCGGAATTCATGTTAATGGCTTTCATGTTTTGGTTAAAATGCAAAGTAGAATTTCATGAGTAGGAATGATTAGAGAGCATGTGTTAGGAAATTCATTTTTTAAGGAAATCTGAAAGCATGTATCATGTGTTTACTGATAGAACTATCATGATAGATTGTTCATTTCAAGGTTTAAGCATGCTACATGTTGAGTCTTTTGCAATTGTGTGTGTAGAGCCCACTGTGACATGTACGTGTATGGTATGAGTAGTGTTACTTGCTGAGTCTTTTAGACTCACTACTTGGTTCGGCGTACAGGTGTAGTTGGTGACGTGGCACCGTTGGAGGAGACGGTGGAGACGGACTTCGAGCGTGGAGATTAGAGCGTTGCTGAAATTCTTGTGACATTTTGAGATTCTCATAGTATGTAATTGCAACATTGTACTAGCATTATTATGGAAAGGGATTGTATAAGTGTGGACATTGTGTATTAAATTTTCAGCAATTTAAATTATGTGACCTTTTAAGTTCTTTAATATTATTGCAATTTCATGTATGTTAAATGTGGATGATGAATGAATGAAGACATTAGTTCTTTTACTTCCGCTACTCTATTCTTATATTCACGTGTATCTCAGCTAAATGTATCATTGGGTAAATGTCCCACTGTGATGACGCTTGCTATACCGACGTGGGTTGGTATAACCGTACCGGTATAATGAGGGCCGTCACAGATAATATTGCTAAGCCAGATAAGGACGGATCAAGATACTACCCACAACCGCAGTGCAGGCCTGAATCCATCGTTCCCGAACTTAAACAACTCAACGGCCCATCCAACGATTAGCAATGTGCACCTAGATTATCACTATTTTTGGTAAAGGGGAACTCAAATCCTAGAGCACATTGAAAACCAGCCAGTCCTTGAAATGATATAATAAGTAGAATATCATATAATAATGTAGAGAGTAAGAGAAGAAATACTTACCTGACTTACCTGTGGCAACCTCTTTTTTGTGATTTTCTGGTTTTGTGATATTTTTTTTTTTTGACAAGAAACAAACATAGTAAGCACAAACCGACAATATATATTCACAGTTATAAACAAATAAACACACATACAAAGCACAGACATGAAAACAACCCTTCAGGTAGAGAGGCGACGCTCTAAATGACCGCGACATAGTCGCGACACACTACCCTGTCGCGACCTGTTCGCGTCAGATCGCGGCATCGCGACCAGGACCGAACCCAGAAAAACCAGGAAACCGAAGTTTATCTTTATCCCAAGACATCGAGATTAACACTAGGACTCCTAAATGTAACATCGCATGTTACCCTGACCAGTCTCCCTCCATCAAGGGTGGTGACACAGGGTATGTCGCCTTCTGAAGACGACATGTGGCTTGTCGCCTTCCAGTTGGGAAGGCGACTGGCCCTATGTCGCCTTCTCTCTTCGCTACCAGCCGCATGCACCTTTGTCGTGTAGTTGTCTAAAGAGGGATGACAGGTGTCAGCATCTGGAAGTAAGGAGACGACAGGTCCTATGTGGCCTTCTGGTGTCAGGCCTGCATGGCTGACACGTGGTGATGTCGCAGGTCGACTTGACCGTTGAGCAGGGGACGGGGCCTATGTCGCCTTCTCATGTTCAAAGGGTTAAGTGCTCAGGCTGAGAGCACAAGCCTCAGTTCGCCCCTTTTGCTCTTTGCAAGCCTTATCTTTGGCGAACTGAAGCTTGGGAGCTCCGTGGAGGGTTGGGAGGAGGTTGTTTGACCTTCTTGCAAGGTAGGTTGCTCTTGGTTGGGTTGTTCTTGTTTGTTTTTCCTTGTGCTCCCCATTGCTTGATCCCCCTCTCACTGTCTTTCCTCTTCTTGGGATGTTTGGATGATGGTCTCCTAGGGAGAGGAAGTGCCCGGTTCGTGGGGGGAGGCTCGTGGATCGTCGGAGCTCGGAGGTGGAGGGCTGCAAGCCTACGAGAAGGACCCTTGAGGTTGGATCTTCTTATCAAGGTAGGGAACCCAAACCTTCCCCCTAGTTCCACTTGCTAGGATCCTCACCTCTTCCAAGCCGAGAACTTGCATGCTAGGTTGTTTTCATGCTCTGGTTATGGATGTGGTTTGAGTGGTACTTTGCATGCAATGGTTGCTTGGGTTTGAGGGTTCTCCATGTTGAGTGAGATGCATGTGAGTGTAGGTTATTGTGCATGCTTGTTGGGGTTTCTAGAAGGTGGTTTGAGCTCTTTAGAACCATGTTTAATAGCCTACAAGTTTCCCTCCCCATGGTTGTGATTGTAGTGTGGTTGAGGCATTGAAGAAGGGAGCCTCGGTGTGTTGCACCCTATTAAGGGGACACCTTTGGTGTCGCCACCCAGGTGGCGACACATCGATGCGTCGCCTTCAGGAACTCCTGAAGGCGACAGCATCTATGTCGCCACCTTGGTGGCGACATGGGGGCTGTCGGCTTCTGCCTGCTTATCCCGTTCCGGTTCCTGTGTCTATTCCGGAGCACTGACCTGATAGCAACAATGGCGTTGTTGCTATCAAATCAGTAGGGTTGCGCCGCCTTGGTTGTCGCCATCCTGATGGCGACACGGGGCCTGTCGCCTTCTCAGTCAGAGAAGGGACCTTGCCACCTGCTCAGTGTTTTGCTTCCGCTGCAACTCGATTTTCTCGGCACCTGTGCTATTTCCTAGTACAGTGCTACTGCTAGTCTCTCTTCACCCGGTGCTAGGCACTTGAGGGCTTGTCCGCGAGACAGGTTGTTACCGTTAACTGGGACCCCCGGTCCCCACGCGTCTGTGTCAGAGGGTGTTGCTCTAGACAGCGGGGTTTGCTCGAGTCGTTGACTTTGGTAGCAGTACGGGAAAATGGTGGGACAGCAACGTGGTCATTTGTGGAGCTCTCTTAGCTGAGACTGGTACGCCGGTAGTGTGTGACTCGTACGGCGCAGTTCAGCTAGTCCGTTCTCATTGCCTCACTCTACGTGGTTCCGGTACCACCTAGAGGGGCCAGGCGTGGGACCGTAGTCCGGCCAGACTACGACAGTTTGTGGTTACTTGTGGTCCCGCGTCTCACTCCGACGGGAGGTGTTAGACATGGACCGTTGGTCGAGGGTAAGACGTGTGGCGCGCCTGACCAGCTGAATAGAGTAGTGTATTGTGGCTAGTGTACTTGTCCAGGCAGTTCGCTATCTGTGTTTACAGCTGGGTTCTTGTGGTGCCTTGGTTTACATTCCGCTCTCGCCGAGTGGCTTAGACCGACGACTGTGTAGTTCTTTCACGCTTCCGCACTTTACTCTGTTTAGTAGATTAGACCATACTGCTTTATTTAATTATTGCACTAGTCTATATGCTTGTGGAACTAGTGGGAGATTGGTAGTCCCTACTGGCTTCTTCGTGAAGCTCACTCCCTGTTTTGCAGGTGAGACTTCACAGCAGTTCCCTCTGCGGCGTAGCGAGGAGACGGGCCCGCAGTAGTCGGCATCTCTAGTGATAGTGTTTCCCCCAGTTCTGTACTTCACCCTTGGGGTATGCCCCTAAGGGACGTGTTATTCCTTTTCCGTTCTGCACTTGTACTTTTACTACTTTCGGACTTGTACTAGACTTGCACGTTGTGTTAGACTTCTTCTTGCACTAGTTGGTACATCTTTAGTATAGTTGTCATTATTTACTTTCCGTCACATATCTCGTTAGACCGATCCGTTAGCCCTTCCGGGTTTCCGGACCCGTAGGTGGCGGTGCCGATTGTCGGATCCTTGGTGGGAGCCGGGGACCCGGGCGCCGGGGCCGTTACAGTGGTATCAGAGCAAGGGGTCTATCAAGACTTGTGGTGGAAATGTGTAATGACATAATGTCCCTTAGAAAGTATAAGTGAACACTGCTAGCCGCCGGAGTCTTAAGTGTCAATAACTAAATCTGGCTGTTCTGCAGATCATGCCTCCACGCACTCGCAGACAGGCTCATAACTTGGTGGAGCGTCAGGAGACTGAGTCGGACAGTTCGGCTGCTGCTGAGCAGGTGCCGTTCGGTGCTCAGCCCCAGCAGTTCGAGCAGCCTGACGACCCGTTACCGCAGGGAGGACCGCAGCAGCAGCAGTGGTATCCACCTGCGCCCCCACCGGCCGTCATGGAGCAGTGGTGGAGAGCAATGCTTCAGGGTCTGTGCCAGTACCCGCCGCAGCAGTAGTACCAGCTGTACCAGCAGATGCCAGCAGAGGTCAGCAATTTGCAGAGATGGCAGCAGAGGAGCAGCCACCACCGACCCCGCAGGCAACACCGGTTCAGCCAGAGGTACCACCCGTAGTTCGACAGCAGACTCCAGCAACAGCAGCAGCACCTGAGGACCGCACCGTGCTTCTGGAGAGGTTTCTTCGTCTTCGACCTCCGACGTTTGTAGGCGACTGCGATCCAGATAGAGTAGAGAGTTGGGTCCATGAGCTCGAGCGCACCTTCGAGACCATGGACTGTGCAGAGTTGGATCAGGTTCGTTTGGCATTATATCAGCTGAAGGGGTCAGCCCATGAGTGGTGGCGAGTAGTGAGGCTGACCAGGTTTGAGGCCAGGAGGTTGGAGCAGATCTCTTTGCAGCAGTTTCTCGAGGCCTTCCTCGGCGAGTACCTTCCCGACTATGTCTGCCGGGAGAGGAGGGACTTGTTCCACGAGTTAGTTCAGGGAGACTTAACCGTGGGACAGTACCATCAGAGGTTTCTGCAGCTACTTCGACAGGTTCCCCACGTGGCAGCTAGTGAGCAGGCTCGTACAGAGCGGTTCATTAGTGGGCTACGTCCCGACTTGAGGTGGGCCATGGCTGGTCACCTCTGCGACACCTTGTCAGTAGCAGTGGCGAGAGCTACAGCCCTGGAGTGGGAGTGTCGGTTTCAGCCGCAGCAGAGTGGAGGTTCAGCGAGATCATCTCGTGCCAGCGCCCCGCAGGCAGTCGGGGGAGTGTGTCTTCTTCTTCCTCTTTGGGAATAGGCGGTGCTGGCCTGACCACGAAGTTAAAGAAGTTGTTCACTCGTGGAGGCAGGTGTCACTCGCAGCAGCAGAGGCGTCAGACCTTGCCATTTCTAGTGGAGCAGTCCGTCCAGCAGGGAGCAGAGCAGAGCCAGCAGGGTTCGGGTTGTTACCACTGCGGGCAGGAGGGGCACTTCAGGCGAGAGTGTCCATTGAGGCAGCAGCAGGAGCAGCGCCAGCAGGCACCTTAGGTGCAGTACCGTCGACCCCAGCCACCTCAGCGCCAGCAGCAGTACCAGGGTCAGTAGCAGTAGCGTCCGCAGCAACAGCAGCAGCAGCCTCAGCGAGGTCGTGGACGCGGTCGGGTGATGAACATCACCAGAGAGGAGGCGGAGGCCTCTAATATGGTCGTCGGTACGATTTCCATCCTTGGTAGAGCTGGTAGAGTTTTGATTGATCCGGGTGCTACACACTGTTTTGCTTTAGAGGAGTTCTTTGGTACTTTGACCGAGTTTGCTGCGGAGCAGACCTGCGACCTAGCTGTTGAGCTTCCGACGGGTGACTTCGTTCATACCCATGGTTACTTGGAGGGTGTCACCGTCGTGGTGCAGGCCACCAGCTACCAGCAAGACTGTTTGCCTTGCAGCTCCACGACTTCGATGCCATTTTGGGCATGGACTGGTTAGAGGCACACTCTGCATTGGTAGATTGTCAGCAGAAGACCGTGCGGTTCGAGTTACCTGGAGCAACTGTGCTTTGCTTCCGAGGTACCCAGTCTGTTCGTCGACCCTTTATTTCTTTCTGTAGAGCTCGGCGTCTTATCCGAGACGGTTGTGTTGCTTTCCTGACTTCCGTTTGTGCCTCGGATTCAGGTGAGTTGACTATTTCAGACGTGCCGGTTGTTTATGAGTTTGCTGACGTGTTTCCGGAGGATCTACCTGGGTTGCCGCCTGAGCGGGAGGTATATTTCTCCATTGAGTTGCTTCCAGGGACGATGCCTGCATCCAAGGCACCGTACCGGATGGCGCCGATGGAGCTGCGGGAGTTGAAGCGCCAACTAGAGGAGTTTCTTGCATTGGGCTTCATTCGTCCTAGCCGCTCGCCGTGGGGAGCGCCTGTGTTGTTTGTGAGGAAGAAGGATGGTAGCCTGAGAATGTGTATTAATTATCATCAGCTGAATCTGGTTACCGTGAAGAATAAGTATCCTTTGCCTAGGATTGATGACTTGTTTGACCAGTTGCAGACAGCTTCAGTGTTCTCGAAGTTCGACTTGAGGTCGGGTTACTACAGTTGCTGAGGTTCACAGTTTCCTGGGGCTGGCAGGCTACTACAGGAGGTTCGTGCAGGACTTCGCCAGAGTTGTAGAGCCTTTGACCCGTTTGACCAGGCGGGAGACCCGGTTTGTGTGGAAGACAGAGTGCGAGCAGAGTTTCCAGGAGCTGAAGAGTCGGCTGACTTCAGCTCCGATCCTTGTTGTTCCTTCTGGCACTGGCGGCTTTGTTGACTACACAGACGCTTCGGGTACTGGTTTGGGTGCTGTGTTGATGCAGCACGGTCGAGTAGTTGCCTATGCTTCTCGTCAGCTGAAGAAGCATGAGCAGAACTACCCGACGCACGCCCTGGAGCTTGCAACGGTCGTGTTTGCCTTGAGGTTGTGGAGGCACTACTTGTACGGTGAGGTGTTCGAGGTCTTCACCGACCACCGCAGCTTACAGTATCTCTTCACGCAGAGGGATCTTAACCTCAGGCAGCGTAGGTGGCTCGAATACTTGAAGGACTATGACTTTAGTCTTTCCTTTCACCCAGGGAAGGCTAATGTCGTGGCATATGCTTTGAGTTGGAGAGCCCACCTGATTTCTTTGTTGGTTAGACACTGGAGACTCCTTGAGGACGCCGCTCAGAGTGTGTTTGTACCGTCGAGCCTCCGGGAGAGGGCAGTGGCAGCCGTCCTGACCGTTCATCCGTGGATTTTTCAGCAGGTACTTGAGGCTCAGAGTGCAGACGAGGACTTGGCAGACGTGTTACGGTTGCCCAAGGTAGCACTGGACGAGGAAAACAAGGTTCGTTTCCGAGGCAGGCTCTACGTTCCAGAGGACGCCAAGGAGGAGTTACATTCCGAGGCTCACCGGTCGCGATACTCTATTAATCCAAGATCTACTAGGATGTACCATGACTTGAGGGTACTCTTTTGGTGGCCGGGGATGAAGAGAGATATCGCTGAGTTTGTTTCGCGCTGCCTAACCTGCCAGCAGGTGAAGGCAGAGCACCAGCGTCCTGGTGGTGAGTTGCAGTCGCTTCGCATTCCAGTGTGGAAGTGGGAGCATGTCACCACAGACTTTGTTTCTGGCTTACCTCGTACCTCTCAGGGGCACGACAGTGTTTGGGTCATCGTTGACAGGTTGACGAAGACCGCTCGCTTTCTTCCAGTCAGAGCAGCTTGGCTAGTTGACAGACTTGCTCGGTTGTTTATGGACTGAGTGGTACCTTTGCACGGAACCCCGGTCTCTATTGTCTCAGATAGAGATCAGAGGTTCACTTCTCGTTTCTGGCGCAGCTTTGAGCAGGCACTTGGCACTAAGCTGAGGTTGAGTTTAGCGTACCACCCACAGACAGACGGGCAGTCTGAGCGGACCATACAGACCCTCGAGGACTTGTTGAGAGAGTGTTGCCTAGACTGGGGTGGCACGTGGGAGTCGCACCTTCCCATGGTGGAGTTTTCTTATAATAATAGCTTTCACTCCAGCATCGGGATGGCGCCCTACGAGGCTCTGTATGGTCGGCCATGCAGGACACCGTTGCACTGGCACGAGGTTGGTGAGAGGCAGTTGCTGGGTCCGGAGCTAGTTCAGCAGTGTGCAGACACAGTGAGGCTGATCCAGCAGAGGTTGCAGACAGCGCAAAGCAGACAGAAGAGCTACGCCGATGTTCGCAGGAGACCGCTTTAGTTCGAGGTTGGCGACAGAGTGTTCCTTTGGATCTCGCCTACCAAAGGCATTCTCAGGTTTGGGAGGAAGGGCAAGCTCAGCCCGAGGTTTGTTGGCCCTTTTTCCATCCTGGAGCGTGTGGGCGAGGTCGCTTACCAGTTAGCCCTTTTGTTTGAGTTGGTAGGTGTTCACGACGTCTTCCACCTTTCGCAGCTGAGGAAGTACATGCCAGATCCGTCGCATGTGCTCGACTACTCACAGCTTGAGGTTGCCCCCGACTTGTCCGTGCTAGAGTACCTAGTCAGTGTGGTGGACCGCAAAGTACAACAGTTTCGCATGAGGAGTATCCCACTCGTCAAGGTAGTCTGGGAGCACCGCGCTGGTGGCGAGGCCACTTGGGAGCGTGAGGACGAGATGCGGGAGCAGTTTCCTTACTTGTTCGAGTGACAGGTATGCAGTTTTACTTTTGTTCCCCTAGTTTCGCCCTGAATATCGTGGACGAAATTATATTTTTGTTGGTTAGATTTTAACATCCCATGTTACCGTGACCAGTCGCCCTCCATCAAGGGTGGCGACACAGGCTATGTCGCCTTCTTAAGATGACATGTGGCTTGTTGCCTTCCAGTTGGGAAGGCGACTGGCCCTATGTCGCCTTCTCTCTTCGCTGCCAGCCGCATGCACCTTTGTCGTGTAGTTGTCTGAAGAGGGATGACAGGTGTCAACATCTGGCAGTAAGGAGGCGACAGGTCCTATGTCGCCTTCTGGTGTCAGGCCTGCACGGCTGACACGTGGTGATGTCGTAGGTCGACTTGACCATTGAGAAGGGGATAGCGACATGTCCTATGTCGCCTTCAGGTTTACTGAAGGCGACGGGGCCTATGTCGCCTTCTCATGTTCAAAGGGTTAAGTGCTCAGGCCGAGAGCACAAGCCTCAGTTCACCCCTTTTGCTCTATGCAAGCCTTATCTCCGGCGAACTGAAGCTTGGGAGCTCCGTGGAGGCTTGGGAGCAGGTTGTTTGACCTTCTTGCAAGGTAGGTTGCTCTTGGTTGTTGTTGGTTGGGTTGTTCTTATTTGTTTGCCCTTGTGTTCCCCATTGCTTGATCCCCCTCTCACTGTCTTTCCTCTTCTTGGGATGTTTGGATGATGGTCTCCTAGGGAGAGGAAGTGCCCGGTTCGTGGGGGGAGGCTCGTGGATCGTCGGAGCTCGGAGGTGGAGGGTTGCAAGCCTATGAGAAGGACCCTTGAGGTTGGATCTTCTTCTCGAGGTAGGGAACCCAAACCTTCCCCCTAGATCCACTTGCTAGGATCCTCACCTCTTCCAAGCCGAGAACTTGCATGCTAGGTTGTTTTCATGCTCTGGTTATGGATGTGGTTTGTGTGGTACTTTGCATGCAATGGTTGCTTGGGTTTGAGGGTTCTCCATGTTGAGTGAGATGCATGTGAGTGTAGGTTATTGTGCATGCTTGTTGGGGTTTCTAGAAGGTGGTTTGAGCTCTTTAGAACCATGTTTAATAGCCTACATGTTTCCCTCCCCGCGGTTGTGATTGTAGTGTGGTTGAGGCCCTGAAGAAGGGAGCCTCGGTGTGTTGCACCCTGTTAAGGCGACACCTTTGGTGTCGCCACCCAGGTGGCAACACATCGATGCGTCGCCTTCAGGAACTCCTGAAGGCGACAGCATCTATGTCGCCACCTTGGTGGCGACATGGGGGCTGTCGGCTTCTGCCTGCTTTTCCCATTCCGGTTCCTGTGTCTGTTCTGGAGCACTGACCTGATAGCAACAATGGCCTTGTCTCTATCAAATCAGTAGGGTTGTGCCGCCTTGGTTGTCGCCATCCTGATGGCGACACGGGGCCTGTCGCCTTCTCAGTCGGAAAAGGGACCTTGCCACCTGCTCAGTGTTTTGCTTCCGCTGCGACTCGGTTTTCTCGGCACCTGTGCTGTTTCCTAGTACAATTCTATTGCTAGTCTCTCTACGCCCGGTGCTAGGCACTTGAGGGCTTGTCCGCGAGACCGGTTGTTACCGTTACCTGGGACCCCCGGTCCCCGCGCGTCTGTGTCAGAGGGTGTTGCTCCAGACGGCAGGGTTTGCTCGAGTCGTTGACTTTGGTAGCAGTAGGGGAAAATGGTGGGACAACGACGTGGTCATTTTTGGAGCTCTCTTAGCTGAGACTGGTACGCCGGTAGTGTGTGACTCGTACGGCACAGTTCAGCTAGTCCGTTCTCACTGCCTCACTCTACGTGGTTTCGGTACCACCTAGAGGGGCCAGGCGTGGGACCGTAGTCTGGCCAGACTACGGTAGTTTGTGGTTACTTGTGGTCCCGCGTCTCACTCCGACGGGAAGTGTTAGACATGGACCGTTGGTCGAGGGTAAGATGCATGGCGTACCTGACCAGCTGACTAGAGTAGTGTACTTTGGCTAGTGTACTTGTCCAGGCAGTTCGCTGTCTGTGTTTACAGCTAGGTTCTTGTGGTGCCTTGGTTTACACGGGTTTTCTGGTCCCACCGAGTGGCTTAGACCGACGACTGTGTAGTTCTTTCACGCTTCCGCACTTTACTCTGTTTAGTAGATTAGACCTTACTGCTTTATTTAATTATTGTACTAGTCTATATGCTTGTGGAACCAGTGGGAGATTGGTAGTCCCTACTGGGCTTCTTCGTGAAGCTCACTCCCTATTTTACAGGTGAGACTTCACAGCAGTTCCCTCCGCGGCGTAGCGAGGAGATGGGCCCGCAGTAGTCGCATCTCTATTGGCAGTGTTTCCCCCAGTTCTGTACTTCACCCTCGGGGTATGCCCCTAAGGGACGTGTTATTCCTTTTCCGTTCTGCACTTGTACTTTTACTACTTTGGGACTTGTACTAGACTTGTACGTTGTGTTAGACTTCTTCTTGTACTAGTTGGTACATCTTTAGTACAATTGTCGTTATTTACTTTCCGTCACATATCTCGTTAGACCGATCCGTTAGCCCTTCCGGGTCTCCGGACCCGTGGGCGGCGGTGCCGACGGTCGGATCCTTGGTGGGAGCCGGGGACCCGGGCGCCGGGGCCGTTACACTAAACCTCTTCTAATCTCATCCTAACACCTAGTTACGGGATTAGAGTGGGAGTGGACCCCTTTAAGACTCTATAAATAGGAGAGTTTAGGGGCTAATCCCGCAGCTAACCTTTTGCTCCCTTTCTTCTTCAATTTTCTTCAAGTTTCTCCCTCTTTGCCATCATGAAGAGGAACTATTCTGCTTTCCAGGAAGAGATCCCCCCTTACTCTGGTCTAAAGGAAGCAAGAGCGTCCTATGCCAAGCTCCAGCCGCCTTCTTCCATCCCGGGACACATATGCATGCGCCCGGAGCTCCAAGTAAGTGTCTTTCTCCTCAATTTCTGATCTGTTTTCCCCTGTTTCTCTACTATTTTTCCTCTCTATTCTTAGACTCCCTTCTTCTATTCTCTCCTCAGATCTTACCCGGCCATAGGCGGTTCTCCCGGGTGCCATGGCTAGCGCCCATGCTCGAGCTATTGCAGCCCACGTCCCTTAGCCATTTGAAAGAGTGGGGGCTATCCACGGTGCTTGTGCTGGCCAAGAAATATGACAAAATGGTGCATATGTGGGACATCATTACCGCGCTAATGGAGCTATGGCACACCCAGACACATACGTTCATCTTCCCCGGCTTTGAAGCCACGATCCTACTGGAAGAATTAAAGATAATGCTCGGCCTTCCACGATACCAAAGGGGCGAAGAGTACGCCCTCTCCTACACCACAGCGCCCATCAACTCTTGGAGCATCTTGGCGGACATCACTACGAAGAAGAGTGACATATACTCTATGACGAGCGGGATGCAGGTCCATCTTCTTCCAATTGCCCAGTGGATCACCTCACAATGCAAGTGCAAGACCAAGAAGTACACGGCTATCGCCGAAGTAGCAGCTATTTGCATCTGCGGCGTCATACTCTTCCCAGCCGAGGACGGAGCTATCTCTTTAGCCAACTTGAGCATCATTTACTCTATTTCTGAAGGTATGAGCATTGGCCATGCGGTCATGGGATATCTATATGCTAGATTGTCTTCCGCAGCAACCGGGGGACCTTTCTTTGGCTCTGTCATCGTCCTTGAACTATGGATAGGCATGCATATCCAATTCCGAGCAATGGAGAACTTGGCCACGGAGTGTAAGACAATGCTCAATCATCCATTGGCATTCGTGGGCGGGCCTCTCCACATGAGCACCAAGGCGTGGCGCAAAACTGCGCAAGTAAAAGGGCTGAAGGCATGGTGTGCATTCTTCAAGCAGCTGACCGTGACAACATTTGACATGCGCCCTCACTTTCTGCACAACCGGGTGATTCATCTTCCACAGCGCACCGGACTTGCCTTGCGACTGCTGGGCAATGAAGCGTTGGTTCTCTACAACCAGGACCGTTGCTATCTACAATGCGGCGGGGCTCGCACGTTTCTCCCCATCCTATCACATTACCCGCCCATTCAGAAACGTAAGATGGACGACGAGCAGGACAAGCGCGACGTGCATAGCGCCATCGTCCATTGGGAAGGATGTGCGATGAGCATTCTCCAAGCTGAAGTAGTGGAAGACGAAGACGTGATCAAGGAGTACCTCGAAGCATTGAAGAAGATCCAACCGGCAGTGGGGATTATTTGAGCATAATGAGATTGATTGTAGGAAAGATATCAGATGGTAGCTAGCAAAGGAATTTTAGCATTTCTTTAAATGTAGAAAGAATTAGAAAAATGTAGCGACTTGATTTGAAATGAATAAACTGAATTTCCTGCAAGCACAACGGGCTCTGTTGATGACGCGACAAGCAGGGGCGTTGCCTTAGTGTCGCGTCTAAACGGGGCGTCGTGACATGGTCACGACGGCCCAGACAGGCACGACATGAACACGACCGGCCGCTGCGTCGCGTCAAGAACCAACTTGTTGAAAATGCAAACAGCCCTTCTTCTTCCCCCTTCCTTGCTTTTCAAGCATACCAAACTCCGAGCTCGAACCTCTCAAGTCTCCTTGCGATCCTTGCACTCTTCTGCTATCCTCACTCCCTAATCACCTCAGAATCGTCATGGAAGGAGGGAAGGATGCCGGTGTGGTTTCATCCTGGAGGAAACGCCAAGCGGAGCGGAGGAGCTCTCGGCGACTGGCGGAGGCACCTCCGGTCGAGGAGGAGATAGCCAACGTCGAGATGGAAGAGGAGGAGGAGGTGGAGGCCCCGATGATGAACGTGGAAGAAGAGAGGAAGAAGAGGGCCAAAGCGATGAAATCAGTGAGTAAATCGCCCCCCAAATCCTTGAATGAATGTGTAGGAATAGTAAACAGAGCCCCTATAGGGCAGATGTAGGGCGTGATGCCCAAGGGAAAGAAGATCGGAGAAAGAAGGCTCCGGCCGGTCCGGTCCTGAGAACACGTCGGCTCGACCCATCATGACAGGATGTCGCGGTGGTCCTAGGCGACGCGACCATGTCCCGACGATGCTGGTGGATGCGACCTTATCGCGGCCTAGGATGGGGACGCGGTAAGGTCGCGGTGCACCGCACCGTCGTGACAAGGTCGCGGCCTCCATGGTTGTCGCGACTCCAATCTAACACTAAAAAATTGACTGATTTAACAAATTCCATTGCACCTGCAGGGTGAGATGAGGGCCCGAGTGTCGTGGACGGTGGTATTGGCTGTTTTCCTGGCGTTCCCCCTTTTCCAGAGAGAGAGAGTAGAGGAGATGGGTTTCGGGGAAGTGTTTAGAGTGAAGAGGATGAGGGCGGATCCGGCTCTCACTCAGGCTTTGCGGATTAGGTGGGATGCGGAGCCGACGGCCTTCGTATTTCCATGGGGACATATGATCCCCAGCCTCGAGGATGTGAGCCAGATGACAGGGCTCAAGGTTTATGGGAGACCGATGAGCGGATAAACCTACCCCTGCTACCATGACCTAGCCCAGCAACTTCTAGAGCTACCCGTAGAGCGTAGGTCTTCCCTAGTTCCTAGGGTACCCCTCCAGGAGAGCCTAGGGTTGTTTGATGTGGGGAAGGGAGCAGGAGAGAGTGAGGATGAGCACTTGGATAGGTTGGTTCGGGCTAGCCATAGGGAGCTAGCGAGCGAGCCCCAGGCGCAGGCGGACTTGGACCTGCGTCGCTTCCTCGTCCTTTTCCTTGGTAGACTTTTTGTTTGCCACGAGAGGCGACGCAGTCCACTGCCGTGTCCTGCCCCTGCTGGAGGACTTGAGCGAGGTAGGGGGGTACACCTGGGGAGCAGCCTTTCTAGCGCACCAGTTCGACAGCCTGTGCGCCTCCGAGTAGCAGACGTCGACCAACGGATTCTTCTGCTTTCTCCAGGTACTTTTCTTCCCGCTAATCCTTGAAACAAATTGCATTTTCTTTAAAACTTCCACCTAATCCGCTTCTCGTCTTGCAGGTTTGGTCTTACCTACATCTTCCAGCCCTAGGGAGAGGGATCCTTGAGCGGCTGGGTCTTGTGCCCATTGCTCGCCGCTGGGATTCACGCCGGGACACGCGCAACCTTGGCGACCAGTTGGAGCACCTACAAGAGGCGATAGACAGATACCCTCACTTGGATGTAAGTACCCTAACCTTTCCCTTTTGGTTAATTTCTTCGTTTCACTGCTTGATGACTGACTGACTTGTTTTGCAGGTGGTTTGGTAGCCATACCTGGGGGAGAGTGATGAGGGACAGCCCTGGTTGGTGCAGGCCTGCCCCTACTTCGGTAGGTCGGTGTGGGTGCATGCACTCAACCTGGTGCTACCTCTTCACCTATTCCTCAGCCAGCGTTCACTCGGCCTTCGACAGAGTGCCGTGGAGTTCCCCGTCTGAGACCGGTTTCGCAGACCGGATCGGAGTTTCCAGTGTCTTCATGACCTTACCGATTGGCACGAGCGGGCGAAGGAGCAGATCAACAACTGGGAGCACCGAGGAAAGGCCGTGAAGTCAGATGCTACCACCAATGACGCGTACCTCCAGGCATATGCCTTGAAGTACGGAGGGAAAGTGTACAAGAGCACCCGACACCACGTAACGACCCTAAAACCACAACCCTGTGAATTTGATTTTATAGAATTGAGTTAATGATTTGAAATTTGTTACAGGTAGATGTAGCTGGTGAGATTGCATCACTCCGAGCCTTACTCTACTCGGCGATGTAGGATCGGAAGGCGGCGCAGAGGCAGACCGCGGAGCTGGTAAGTGCTTATTCCAACTTCAACACTTAACAATTTTAAAGCTGATTTTTGGAAACTGACATGCGCTTTTGCATGCAGCGGAGGGAGCTGGAGAGAGTGAGGAGCACTGGAGTAGGCGGTGCTTCTTCTTCACGAGGGGCAGGGGGGTCTCCATCGCTTCTGGAGGCTCAGCTGGCAGGAGCGGTGCTGAGGGCCGAGGAGGCTCAGAGGCACCTAGAGGAGCGGGTAAGTACAATAGCACATCTAAATTGAAAGTTGTTTAACAGTTGATACTGACGAGATTGTTCTTTTGCAGGAGAGGGATTTGCGGCTCACCATCGAGCACCCGATGGACCTGCAGGAGCAGAGGGACCAGCTGTGGGGGTAGAGGGACCAGCTCTAGGGCCAGAGAGACGAGCTCCAAAGTCAGAGGGACGAGCTCCAGAGGGAGGTCCAGACCACTAGAGGGGAGCGAGACCAGCTGCGCATCCGGGCGGAGGCCGCTGAGGCGCAGGTCGCGGAGGCGACGAGGGAGCTGGCGGAGCTGCGGGTGCAGAAGTTGCCAGAGGACCAAGAGGAGGTCACCCGACTACACACAGAGCTACTGGCGCAGCAGGCTGTGGCGCGAAGTCTTTAGGAGATTATGACGGCGATAGGCCGTTCACATAGTAGTAGCAGGAGCGGGGCGAGTGCCAGTAGGGCGACGGGCACCTCGGTAGGGTAGTATCTGGCGGGTTCCTCCAGTCGTTGGAGGAATGAGGAAGAGGAGAGGCGTCGCCGGGGCGAGACGAGTGCCCAGAGCGGTAGGGGTGGCGGCGAGATGCCGCCACCACTTGACCAGCAGGAGGGATCCGGGGAGAGTGGTGGTGGTCAGTGAGGAGACTTGTGAGCCACCTCCCCATCTTTTGTACATATTGTTCATATCTTAGTGAAAAATTATACTTTTATGTCAATGAATGAATGAATGAAATTTCAATTGACATGAGTGTGAGATGAGTTTCAAACACGCGGGAGAGAGAGAGAGAGTACCAGGTACAACGTTGCGTGTCCCTTAGAAACACCTGTTCCTATACGCTTAGAAAAAAAAAAAAGGTTAGATCTGTTCTTTGACTCAGCCCCTTGCGCTTAAATAAACATGAATCTGACTTTGTAATTGTCAAGGGGCTTAGCCTTATTAAATAGGCGGAACGGAAAATAAACAATGCATGCTAAAGGAAAGCGGTATGTACACACATTTTTTTGGGATTTTTGGGATTTCTGATTTTTTTTTCGATTTTTGAGATTTCTGATTTTTTTTATTTTTGAGATTTCTGATTTTCTTTTGGATTTTTGAAGTTTTTTATTTTTTTTTTGGATTTTTGAAATTATCTGATTTTTTGGATTTTTTAAAATTTCTGATTTGTTTTTGGATTCTTGAGATTTTCTGATAACAACACCTCTTGTTTTTTGAGTAATTAGTCATGGACCTCATTCCCATCTCTTGTTTGGCGAATAATATCTATGTGCAGCGTGCATTTATCCTTGGCTTACTAAGGCTTCTTGCCCCTTGAACGTTGATGTTCCAACACAGACCAGGTGTGGGGGTCCTTTGGTTTTTTCAGGGAGAATAGGAAGATTAGCATTGAGACAAGACTTGGTCCTGGGGTCGGGGTTTACTGGCTTGTAAGATTTGCAATGGGTATGTTACATGTGCAATCCGACTGTTGTCCAGGGACTTTAAGGTCATTGCTCTTTTCGAATTGGGGGCATGCATACGATTGGGCTGAAGGGCGTCCCGCGGGGAACTGTTCTGCCACTCTTTGACATGCCCCTATTTTCTTATCATTTTTTTTTTCACTTTTTCATCATTTCCATTTGCTTTTCTTTTGAACTGACCGTCCCTCTTTGGGACTTCATACACATGATCTGTACCGCCTGATGGTCTACATACTAGCTTTCCCTTTGCCCCTGGACCTTGTCCGAGTGAGAAGTGAATTGACCTCATGTTCTCTACACGAGGGCTGAGCGAAAACACCGTAAACAAAGGGGAATTGGCCTTAGGTCACCGTGTTGTGTGTGTGTGGCCGGACATAGAGATCATTTACCACAATGAGGGGGGGTGAGTCATACGGCCCACAACATTCTTTCTTTGCAAATTGGTGTTGTTATCAATATTAGGGGTAGAATCTTTTAAGGTACAATCCATTCCATGGGTGAGAGAGGTCCTCACCATCAGCATTAACTAGCCTATACGCATTTCCGGGGTACATTTCCTTAACGACGTACGACCCTTCCCAGTTTGCTGACAATTTGAACCTCGGACCTCCAGATTTTATAAAAATGCACTTCAAAACCATGTCTCCTTCTTGGAATTTACGCTCGATCACTTTCTTTTGAAAAGATCTTGAGAGTCTATTTTCATATGCAAGCACATGATCGGCCGCGGCCAGACGCCGTTCGTCTAAGAGTTCTAGTTGCACAAGTAACGCCTCCCGATGTTCATCAGGATTGAGTTATTTGTCCAGCTGGACCCTTAGCGAAGGAATGAGGATCTCGTGTGGACATACCACCTCCATCTCGTATGTATGTGAGAATGGAGTTTGCCCAGTGTGCGTGTGGACGGAGGTGCGGTAGGCCCACAGAGCCTCAACTAATTTTTCAGGCCTTTCAGCAAATTTATTAGACTCACAAGTTTTCTTTAGAATTTTCAAAAGCGTCTTGTTTGTGGCTTCGGCCTAACCGTTGCCCTGCGGATAATATGGAGATGAATGATGCAAGGAAATGTTGAATTTCTTACATGGGTCCTAAAGCTCTTGAGATAGAACTGTGGCCCATTGTCTGTGACGAGGCTGCTTGGCACTCCGAACCGTGCGATGATGTTCCTCATGATGAATTTGCACACGGCTGAACCTTGATTTCTGCGAATGCTTCAGCTTCGGCCCACTTGGTGAAGTACTCGGTAGCTATTAGAATGAAGGACTTTTGTTTTATCTGAGCATTAGGATCACCCAGAGGCCCGATGATATCAAAGGCCCACATGGAGAAAGGCCAAGGGGAAGATAGAGGATGTATAGAGGAGGACGGAGCATGGATTTTGTCAGCATAGATCTGGCATTTGACACACCTACGAACATAGGTGGCACAGTCTTCTTCTAGGGTCGGCCAGTAGTAGCCCTGCCTAAGAATTTTCTTAGCCAACATTTGGCTATTGACATGCCCTCCGCACTCACTGGAATGGGATCCTTCTACTACCTTCCAGGCTTCATCGTCCGACAAATATCGGAGGAGCATTCCATTTATAGCACATCTGTAGAGCACTTCACCAATAAGGGTATATCTCAACGCCGCTCTATGGATGGCTCGCTTATCCTCCGCTTCTGCTTCTTCTGGGAAGGTACCGTCTCTGCAATATTGCTCGATTTCATGGTACTACGGCCTTTCTTCTTCCATCATTTCTCCTAGCTCTACAAGCAATAACTCCTTCGCTTCTTTTCTTTCTGCCTTCAAAACTAGAGATCTCCTAAGGTTAACGAACCAAGGATCCTGAGTGGAGGGAGCCTCTAACCTTTGAACGGTGATGGTCTCAGCGCTGCGGCTGAGAGGGAAGGAGAGAGAGGAGGCCAGAGATGCGAGGGCATCAGCCAGGATATTTTGAGAGCGAGGAGCATGAATGTATATGAGTTGATGAAATTGCTTGGCTAGTAGTGTGACGAGATCTTGATAGGGCTTGAGTTCAGGGTCACGCGTGCGGTAAGTAGAAAGGACTTGCCGAAGGACGAGTTGAGAGTCTCCTATGATCTTGAGATGACACACGCCTAAGACATAGGCAAGCTTAAGACCACCATGGAGAGCCTCATACTCGGAGATGTTGTTGGTGGCATAGAATTGGAGCTGATATGCTAGAGGAATGGTGATCCCTTCTGGGGTGAGTAGAACAGCACCTATGCCCCGTCCCCTACAATTAAGAGCTCCATCAAAGTGGAGCGACCAGAAGGGATCGCGAGAGACGAGTGATAGGTTTTCATCGGGGAATTCCTCTTGAACCGTGTCACTGTGAGGGAGAGGGAGGTGAGTAAGGTGCGCAGCAATGGCATACCCCTTGATTGCTTTCTGAACTATAAAGGTGATATCGAATTAGGTGAGGAAACTTTGCCAGTGTGCCAATCTGTCGACAAGGACTGGCTTCTCTAGGAGATACCTAATAGGATCCATGCTAGAAATCAAACTCACCTTATGAGCTAGGAAGCAGTGCTTCAATTTCTACACTACCCAAACTAGCGCTGCACAAGTTTTCTCCATTGTGGTGAGTTTGAGCTCGGAAGGGTTGAAGAGCCTAGATAGGTAGTATACTGCCCTTTCTTTGCCAGATTCATCATGTTGAGCTAGGACAACTCCTAGGGAATCCTCGATAGTCGACAGATACAGGATTAGGGGTTTCCCAGGGATAGGAGCCTGAAGCACGGGCAGATTCATGAGATAACTTTGAGTTCATCAAAGGCCTCTTGGCACTTAGAATTCCATTCAAAATTGAGCCCTCCTTTCAACAGTTCATAGAAGGTACGACATCTTTGTGAGTGCTGAGATATAAATCTCCTTATGAACTGGAGCTGACCAATCAAACCTCAAAGTTCAGATATGTTCTTAGGAGGAGGCATCTCATTGATCGCCTTGGCCTTGTGTGGGTCTATTTGAATCCTCCGTTTGCTAACTATAAACCGTAGCAATTTTCCCGAGGATACCCAAACATGCACTTCTTCAGATTCATCTTCAACTGATACTCTTGTGCGCGATGAAATACTTCGGCAAGGACGGAGGAATGTTCTCTTCGAGTCTAAGATTTCACCATAATATCATCCACGTAAACCTCAACATCAATATGTATCATATCGGGGACGATATCTAACATTGCCCTTTGATAAGTGGCGCCAGCATTCGTTAATCCAAACAGCATGACCACATAGCAATATGTTCCCCATGGAGTGGTGAAGGAGGTCTTCTCTTGATCCTCCGGGGCTAGGCGAATCTGATTATAGCCAGAGTACCCATCCATGAATGATAGAGTCTCAAACCCTGCAGTGTTATCGATCAAAATGTCCAAATGATGTAATGGGAAATCATCCTTTGGACATGCCCTATTTAAGTCCCGGAAGTCTATGCAGATGCGCACCCTTCCGTCTTTCTTCATCACCGGGACTATATTTGCCACCCACAATGGATAGAGGACTACACAGATGAACTTGGCCTTGTGTAGTTTATCTATTTCCTCTTTTATTTTTAACGCGATGTGGGGGAGGAATCTCCTTAATTTTTTCTTAACGGCAACTGCCCCTGGCTTTAAAATTAACCTACGTTCTACCAATTCGGGGTCAATGTCGGGCATGTCGTCATAGGACCAGGCAAAGGAATCATTAAACTCCCTCAACATTTCTACGAGCACTTCTTCTTCTTCAGGAGGGAGACTAGAAGCTATGGTTAAAAGCCTGGTATCCTCTTTTGTTCCCACGTTTACCTCTTTAGTGGGTTCGTCGACTGCCGTGGTGGGTTCATCAAATCTCCTCATTCCGCTTGCATACATCTCGGCAGCATCCTCTATCTCATAGTCATTTTCATTCGATGGGGCATCTTCGGCTAAGATCTCATACACTCCGAACCCGTCGTCTAGCCCTTCCTCTTTGCGTAGGTCCTCTAAATTCAGAATTATAGCTTCTTAGACGAACTCTTCGACGGTTAGAGGAGTGCCACACCTTTGCACCAGGTCTTGGAGATACCTACGGGGTATGCCACTACCCTTCTTCTTCCTAGGCGGGGATGGGGAGTTACTAGATTCTACCCCTGAACCTATACTAGATTTGATATTTACACAAGGCTCTGGAGGAGTGTCCAGAGGCTTATTGGAATGGAAAGGAAAAGGTGCGGCAGGGCCGCAAAGATCCTCCGATGGGACTAGAGGAAGAGGTGGGCCACTCGAGCTCAGGGTGCCGGCAGAAGAGTTGGGGTGTAGGGGAACAGAAGATCCCTCACCCAGATTGCCCAGGGCAACCATGTCAGTTGACAGGCGAAAGCACAGCTTGAGTAAAAGGAGGAGAAGGGCGGGGATCGCCGCCCAGGAGAAGAGGGAGTGACGGGGATCGCCGTCAGCAGGAGAGAAAGAGTGCGGGGATGACGGGGATCGCCGTCGAGAGAGAAGGAGTGCAGGGGTGACAGGGATCGCCGTCGAAAGAGAAGGAGTGCAGGGGTGACGGGGATCGCCGTCGAAAGAGAAGGAGAGCAGGGGTGACGGGGATCGCCGTCGAGGGAGAGCAGGGGTGACGGGGATCACCGTCGAGGGAGAGCTAGACAACTGAAGGCAGAAAGCGGGAAGGGTGAGTTAGAAAAGAAAAGGAGGACGGGGATCGTTGTGCGATGAAAAAGAGAAGAGAAGAAGATGGGGATCGCCGTCCGAAGAAAAAAAGAAAGGGGGAAGGAGGAGGCGGGGATCGCCGTTCGAAGGAAAGGGAAAAAAATGAATAGGGAATGCACACACATTTTATAATTTTTTTTGGTTTTCCCCTATTTTTTTGTTTTTTTTATTGATTTTTTTTAAGCTAAGAAAATAACTACATTACATCGGGCAGCTTCGGGAGAAGGACAGAACCGAGCCGTTAAGGAAGATGGTGAAGAGAGGTGAAGAGAGGTGAAGGGTGGATTAACGCCTCAACAGCGTCGGGGGAGAATTGGAGAATGAGGGGTGGAGATAAGGGAATAAAATAAAAATTATAGACAAAGATGGATGAAATGAAATGACTGGGAGGCCGGGAAAACCCTGGCCAGAGCTCCTTTGTTAGTATGGTTGAACTTACTATCTCAATCTCCTCACCAAATCCAAGCAACTGTCGCTTGGTGGTGGCTGATGATGCTGATGGCGGTGCTGCCTGAGACTACGATGTGTCATCTTCGCTGAACAAGCGGTTGACCGCTGAAATGAGATCCTCTAATTCTGGTTCCTCCGTCTCGGCTTCTGGTTCACTGAACAACAAACTATCTTCTGAAATTAAATCTTCAAGATCTGCTGCTTCTGCATCTACCCCGGCCCTCTTCTTCTTGTTGGGTCGCTGAGCTTCCAAAGCTTGATATGTCGACCTTGGCACTGCTTCCGTTGTAATGTTGTACCCAGGCTGTATAGGTCCTCTGACAAAATGGCCGTACAATGTCCAAGTGAGTGGGTTGTGGTCTGACTACGTAGAGGATGAGAACATGGCCCATTCTGAATATCCCAAACCATATTTTGTGAATTTCTTGTGTTAGGCACTGTCTTGGTCCTCCCTTGGAGATGAGCACCCAAACCATTTTCTGTTTGATAGCCTAGTCTGAACATGATATCCCAACCTTTTGCGTTTGCAGGCATATCCTTCCTGGTGGCCGCCACTGATGGGGATCCAATCGGGCGGTTAGAAAAGAAAGTATAACCCAAGGGTACTTCACATCTAGTACTGAGATGATGGGCTTATTTGACGGCCAGACTGATGGCAATACCCTCTCGACAGCTTCCACTGTGTGAGTCGTTGCTACGCTCTTAACTTTGACTATTCGCCCTTGGAAGGGGAACTTCAAACATTGATGTGCCGTAGAAGGTACTGCCCCTAGTGATTCGATCCACGGGCGCCCCAGGATGGCCTAGTATGTGTGATCGATGTTCAACACATAAAATTCAATCGACATGACGAGTGGCCCCAGCTCTACTTTCAATGTGACAATCCCATGACAGGCACGTCATGAATTGTCGTAGGCAGCTATAGTGGTGGGGGTAGGCTGCAATTGGCACTCTGAGATTTTGCAGGCTCTTAGAGTGCTCAACAGGCATACATTAATGGAAGCCCCCGTATCTACTAGCGCTGCATCAATGGCCACCTTGTTTATAGTTAGTGTCACACACAAAGGCATCTTCCTGGCCTCAGGGGCAGCTCATTCACCGTCAGAAAAGGTAATGGTGGGCCCCCTGTTCACAATAGAAAGTATAGATGGTAGATTGTCGGGATTCATGTCCTCACTGACCATGACCCTTTGCAGGAAGGCCCGTAGGGCATCTTGGTGAGTTTGTGACCTTTTGATTAGTTCTAATATGGAGATTTTGGCGGGAGTTTGATCCAAATGTCTCAAAATGTCATATTGGGTTCCCGGGACCGGATCTATCTCTTCCATGTCTTGCTGCTGCTGGGTGTTGGACGGCTGTGTTGGTTGACCTGGCATGGGTACGGACGCATTAGGATACATCCGATGGAACATCCGCCCGCTCCGCAGGGCGAGGTTATCGTGGAGTGGAGGGAGTGAGGTGTCAAGATGGAGGGGTTGGCTAACAATGGCTCTGGTGTAGGGGAGAGAGAGATGTTGCTAGAGGAAGGTATAATGGGTGATATGACTGGGGAGTTATATGACGGTGAGGTGATGGTGGCAATAGAGGGTGCGACGGAGGGAGGCCCAGTGGATGTATGCGTGGTGGCAGGGGGTGTGATATGGGAGATAACCAGAAGCTGGCCCACTTTATGCTCATCGTCGAAGGCCCATTGAGCTTCTGGGGGCAGATGGTGGATGACTAGGTTAACTTGCGCGGGTGGAGGAGGTGGTGGAGTAGGTTGACGGTTTGGAGGGGGCTGGTGTTGTGGCATGGGGTTGCGGATTATGCCAAGGTCGTTCGCCGGCTGCTGCGGCTGCTGTTGTTGTTGCTATTGCTGATACTACGGTTGGAAGGGTTGGAACTGTTGTTGTTGTTGTTATTGTTGCTGTGGTTGTTGTTGTGGCTGCTGTCACCTCTGTTGTTGTTGTTGTTGCCTCTGACCCTGTTGGTCTCTTAATGTCTGAATTAACCTCTTCATTTCTGCCCAATCAATTTGGTTCTGCTCATGAAGGTCATATATCATGTCCCGGAACTGAAAACAATCCGACACATTGTGGCCCAGATGGTGATGGTAGACACAATACTTTGTTTGGTCCGCTGCCATATTCCAATTTGCCTTCTCAGGAGGGAGTCTAAGAGCATTGAGGGACATGAGGGCTGCAAAGACATCGGCTAATGACTCGGGTAGAGGTGGATATTGGGCTCTTTTGGGTCCATTGGGCTTTCTAGGGGCAAAGCCATTTTGAGGTGGAGGGACCTGAGAGTATTGGCGCTGGTCTTGGGGAGGGTTCTGACCTTGAGGAGGTTGTTGTTTGTTGTTGTTCCATGGCTACTGAGGTTGCTGGGTATACGGAGATCTCCCTACCGGGCCTTGGGGGTTACTGACTGCACCGACTTGCTCATTGCTTTGGATCCCCTCGGTAACTGGGCCTTGAGGCTTCTTGGCATAACGGGCTTTTGGGGTCTCAAACATGGAGTGTATAGGTGAGTCTTTAAGCTGAGTCTGAATGAAACGGGCTCGGCTATAAAGCTGGTGCATGGTAGAAATGTCATTCATGGCCAATATGGCCCGGTAGGTCGGGGTAGCATTGGAGATCAACAATTTTACTTTCTCCTCTTCTGGCATTGGGCAATGAAACTTGGCAGCCAATGAACGCCACCGGTCAGCATATGTTGAGAACTCTTCCTCAGGCTTCATTTTTTTGGCGACTAGATCAACAAAGGAATATTCGGGTCCGACTCGATCTTGGAATTGCTGCAAGAACCTCTCTTGGACAATCTGGAAATCTTCGGCTTCTTCAGGTGGTAGGGAATAAAACCATTCTAGAGCTGGACCATCCAAGGATTTTCTGAACAAGTATGCCATGAGATGGCGGTCATACTTGTGCGGTGCTGACTCATAAAAAAAATCCTTTAAATGAACATATGGGTCTCCTACCCCAGAGTATCGCCTGTAAACATGGAGCTCTGACTGGGGTGGTACCCAGAGGTACTGGAATGATGGGAGGGCGATGTTGGCCTCCTTCCGAGGGTCAATCTGTCTTCTGAGATCGTGAAGCTCCTTTTTCATGACAGCCCACTCCGCAAGGAAGTTGGAGGGGGCTTGGGCATGGTGTGTAAAGACAATGGAGCGGGGTTGCTCGAAGGTGTGAGACCTCTCACGGGCATTGGAGGCAGGCTCGGCCGTATAGTATACCGAGGTTGGAGGGGATCGAGGTCGAGCCTCTCGTATCGGAAGGTAGCTCGGTTCCGAGAAATGGATGGCCCGAGGATGGAGGGGTGTGTGGTCTGCCCCTGAAGAAGAGAGGTGGGGTGCTGAGGCAATATGGGTGGAGGATACCGCCAGCTGAGCTGAGTTACGAGCAAACGGAGACTAGGGTTGTTTGCCTTTGGTGGCAGCAATGAACTCTCGGACTTGATCCGGAGTTAGATGAGGAAGCAGCTGACTAAATTGGGAATGGGGGTCATCTTCCCTTGGAGGAGAAGGAGGACGGGAATGACCCCCAATGACAAGAGGAGCCTGAACATGCCCTGGGGGTATGGCCGTTGAGGGTTGGGCCACATCCTCGAGGAGTCCAAGGGGCAAGGCATCGTCAGCAAGGACACGGAACTGTTCCACGTCGAACACAGGGTTATGATAGAGTACAAGAACAGGAGGGGAATGACCCGATCTCCCTAGGCAATGACGCATGCACCCCCCCAACTGGAAAGGGGGGATACTGACAACACCTAGACTTTAACACAAATAACAAAGACTGAGAGGAGAAGAGACGAACCGAAGCACTCAAATTATCATGATTAATGAGCAAATTTGTTAAAGTTCACACTTGACCATTAGAATGAATTGATAAAGGGGGTTATCACTCGGTCAAATGGACCCTAACAGGTGTGAACTCAAGTCCTTCGGTGTAACTAAGGATGGAACACTCAAAAGCGAGGGTGGCTCAGACTAAGGGTGTAATGGGTACAACTAGCCGGGTGAGCCGCAACGTGCGTACGGTCACGAGGTCTTACGGAGGTCCTCGTAAGGTGGGCCCAAGTCAGCCTACGAGTGCTCGTAGGTGAGAGAACTCACTCATCCAAGGGGGAACCTGACCAATGGGATAAATAGCGTATGCAAGGGGCCTAAACGCCGTAATTGTATGCAAGAGTAGTAAGTAAAAGGCAAACAGAATGACAAAACAGCTTTCGGGTCAAGTCGCGGCGGTCGTGTACACCGCGACCTTATCACGACAGCGCGGGCTACCGCGATATGAACATAAACCTGAGGAAATAGTAAGTCACACCCACAGGCTCAAACAAACTACCTGAACAAATGATAAGGGTACAAAATTACCAAAATAGTACAAAATGGATCATGGAGCACTTAGAAACTGAACCAGGAATGAAAATAGTAACATACAAAGCGTACCTATAGACGCGACGCTTAACTCGAACGCGAGCCTGTCGCGTCCCAGCGTACTGCCGCGACTGAACCCGAAAACTTACGAGGAAAATTAAATGTAAAACCCGGATCCTAACAGGATTTTAACAACCAGGAGCACGACAACAGATGGAAGATAAACATGGAACATACGTGCATGGACTCGTAGAAACTAGGCAAAGCAGATAGGGGAAAGATTGCACTAACCTTCTATCGCGTCCCTCTATACTGTCGCGATATATTCGTGTCCCTACGATATGTCGTGACAAGAATAGAATATAGAAAAATAAAGAAAAAAAAAAAAAACTAACAGGGCACTAAGAGGATGAATAAGGAGGAAAACATGGCAAGCAGGCAAGCTAGATCTACGAGGGTAGCAGTAAAGGTCCCACCGTGATCGCCAAAAGGTGTAATCACAGGGATTGTACCCCCCTCAACACATACATGAATATCAAATATGATAGCATGGAAAATAAGATGTGATCGCCACCTAGAACATTGCCAAATAAAGATAATAATGCGGGCTAACTACTCTAGGAAAAGGGGGAAGAGAACAGAGGAATACCTGATATCGCGGTCGTTAAGACGGACGCTGGCAGCCTGATGACGCGTCCGCCATGATGGACGCGTCTCTTGTCGCGTCGTCTACCACCGTCGCGTTCTCTTCTTGTGCGGGAGATAGTGAGTGGGACCTCCTTCCCGTCCTCCGACCGGCCAGAGGATGAGAGCTCCTCGTAGAACTTCACTTGAATGCCTGCCAATCAAAGGGAGAAACAACAAAAGCCCTGTTAGAACATGATTTGTGTGGTATTTGCTCTAAAAATGAAAGAAAATGAAAACAACATGAAGGGAATGAACCTGGGGGTGGTTTTAAACCCCTAGGATAAGGAAAAAACGTGGGAAGGAAGTGGAGTGCAATCTATCTAGGAAACAAAATAACAATGCATGAGGAAATAAGGAAAAGGAGAGAAGAGAGGGTGAGCCGCATTGGGGCGACTCCTGGCTTGATGGATGTCCCAAATATCGTCCAAAAGCTTCAGGGAGATGTTGGAGTCGCCGTTCCTGCGTTCCTTGCTCGGTTCATAAAGAAACCAATGAATTTTGTAGAACAAGATGTGAAAGGAAGTGGTGATGTGAGGGCTGCGAGTCTAAGCATGGAACAGAGAAAAATTTGGCAGCCCTTCGGGGTGAAAAACGGGGTCCCCCCATCCTTCAATAGAGGCCTTGCTTTTATAGAGCCTTTAAGAGATAATATCTCCTTTGAATGAGAATTAATTAAAATGGGAGATAAACCTCACCCAAAATTGGATGGAGAGTCCTTAGGAGCCTCAAGGAGAGTCCCTAGGGCCCAAATCCCGCCTAAGGAGTTGAGATATTCCATAGGGATAAAGATAGACCCATAGGAGGATAAATAGCAGGTGGTTGCGGAGGCCTGCATGCGCAGCTGCTGTCGCGGCGTATCGTAGGGCCGCGACATGGAGACGCGACAGGGCGGAGCGTCACGACAGAATTGTCCATGTGCATGGATAATGCATGGGCTGTCGCTGAAGTCTAGACTGTCTCGACTCAGAGACGCGGCACCACGATGCGTCGCGACTATAAAATCAAAATTTACGTGAATTATTAGCCAACCACATGAATAGATAAGAGTTATTGATGCTTAAGGACTCTCTCAAAGTGATATGGGTGGGATTTCAAGGTAATTTAACTCGATAATGTGCTCAAATCAAGGCTAATGATGGGCTCAAGGTGAGTGACCAATTAGGGGCCCACTGAAGTGACAAGAAATGTGGTTCAACCCATTAGTCGCAATCGGGTGTCTACAAGTATCTCACCTACATAAAAGAACTTAGTTAGGGAGATATAATGACATATACATGATCAATTAACATGTTTGTTTCATTTGCATTCCAAGAGTCATTATCATCAAGTTTCATTACTTAACATTCATCAATTTTGTCCATGAAATGTTCATGCTCATCATTAAAAATAAAGATGTGATTTGTTGGCTTAGCATTCTCATTAAGCATTCAACATATGAGATCTCAACATTCTCCCCCTTTTTGATGATGACAAAATTTTCAAATTGAGCCATAATTTTTCAACAATTTTAAATTCATTTCTCAATTGATTTCTCCATGTATTGCATGTATTGCTCAATTGATTTCTCCCCCTTTTGACAACATCCAAAAAATCATTCCATTGCATAAATCAAAGTAGCATGAAGAGAAATTGTGCTTTCATTAAAGGGTAGGCATTACACAATAGCACATTGGACAACATGACAAAATGCAAATCAAGTAAACAACATGACTCTGAAAGCATAGTACAATAGCAAGAGTTAGACAAAAAACATCTAAGACACCTAGACCCTCTAAGCATCATCAGGACCAGGTGGGGCAGGGGCCTGACGATCCTCTTGAACATGGTTGGAGAGCCTAGATAACCTGATTTGGAGCTGAACTTGGGAGTCAGCCAGTGCTTCCAGACTTGTGTCTACTATGTCCAACCGTTCATTCAGTGTGGCAAAGCCGGTGGTTATCTTAACTTGCAACTGAGCAATGAGTTCTATATTGGAGGGCTCAGTAGCAATATCTGAAGTAATCGTTGCAATAAGAAAATCGTTATGATAACTAAAGGAATCATTATGATAGCAAATCGTTATGATCACTAAAGGAATCGTTACGAAAACAAGTAGTTATGATGACTAAAGGAATCGTTACGAGAGCAAGTCGTTACGATGACTAAAGGAATCGTTACGAAAGCAAGTTGTTACGATGACTAGAGGAATCGTTACGAAAGCAAGTCGTTATGATGACTAAACGAATCATTGCGAGAGCAAGACATTACGATGACTAAAGGAATTGTTACGAAAACAAGTCGTTACGATGACTAAAGGAATCGTTATGAAAGTAAGTCGTTACGATGACTAAAGGAATCATTACGAAAGCAAGTCGTTACAATGACTAAAGGAATCGTTGCGAGAGCAAGTCGTTACGATGACTAAAGGAATCGTTACGAGAGCAAGTCATTATGATGACTAAAGGAATCGTTACGAGAGCAAGTCGTTACGATGACTAAAGGAATCGTTACGAAAGCAAGTCATTATAGGAACGATTTCTTTTGAAATCAGAAGAAGTTTCAATCTATGAAGAAATCGTTAAGGCACTTATAAAACAGTTATGAAGAAATCGTTACAGTTCTACTGTAATCGTTATGATCTATAAACGAAACCGATGTGACTTAGACAAATATGATGTTGTAGATACAATGTAAAGATACATACCTGTTTTGGCTTATTTTCCTTTGGTATTAATTTATTTGCTTAAGACTTGTACAAAATAGGTTAGTGACCTTTAATTAAGGGTTTCATAATTATCACAATAATATGGTTTTGTTAATCACCAAAATAGTAGACTGTTCATCAATTGGGTCAATAATGGCCTATGAGATAAACATGGAGAGGTTAGGAGAAAGCACCTCCAGAAAGAAAATTAGTAATGCATTGAACGTAAAAGAAACAAGCACAAATTAAACTATTGTTGATGAAAGTAGTGACATAGAAAGTGATGAAGATGCACTCCTATTAAGATGGCTACAAAGAATTCTAGCCAAGAAAAAATATCACTCAATAAGAAAATTCTTTAAGAAAATAAAGCCAACAAGAAGCCAGAACCAGTGTGCTATGAGTGCAAGCAGCCGGGTCACCGAAAGGCTGACTATCCAAAGCTTAAAAGGAAGGAGCACAAGAAGAAAGAATCTTAAAAAAAGTATAAGAATTTTTTTTTAAAAGAAAGGCCATGGCAGCAATATGATGCAACGAAGAGGACTCATTAGATGACTCAAGCTCAAATGAACAAGATGGGAAATCACATCATGTCTTAATGGAAAGAATTGATGATAATGTAACCTTAGACACCTCATTTAATTGTTGTTCAAATATAGATGATGATTTAGAAGAAGTGTTTAATGAGTTATATGGAAAATATAAAGATGTGACAAACCATTTAAAGATATTAAAGAATAACTTTGCATGTTTATAAAATGTTGGATCGAGATGGCACAAATGATGTCCTAGAGGGGGGGTGAGTAGGACTTCATGAGCTTTAAAAAGTCTTATCAGAAATTAGACAACACTAAATGGAATTGTTAGTGTTTAGTGTGGTCTGTGAAACAAGTGTAAGTTGGCGGAAACAATCACACAAATGCACAAGAAATTTTATCCTCGTTCGGCCCTTCCCACATGGAAGTTCTACATCCAGTCCTCAAGCAAACCACTAGAGATTTAACTAATTGCCAAAAATTCTTGGCCTTCTCTCACCCTTGAGAGGTATTATATGCCCACTTTCTCCCAAGCAAGTCTTCCCATAAAAGAGGTACACTACCTTCAACAAGATCTTCCCTTCACAAGAGGGGCACTGTAGGAACAAAATTCATGCAGGTTGTATAGACATAATTGAAAAACACTTGTGTGTTTGCTCCGAAGGATGAGCAAACACAAGAAATTTAGAAAGGAATACAAATAAAAATTACAGCTCTGATCCTTTCTGAATCAAGGAGGGTGGACTAGAGAAATGATCTAGTTACACAGATGCCACCCAACACAAACAAGACTTTTGTGAAATGGAGAGTTTGGAAATTTTCAGACTGTGGAAGCTCTCTATCTTGCAGCTCAGTAGAAGGCTTGTCAAGGCTCTAGCTAGCAGAATGTAGGTATGAGATTGAATGTGTTGCTAACTGGTATCACACTCTAAGTGTTGTTCCTTGTTCAAACTTTGGCTTCTATATATGCTTCAGAGGATGTTTCTGTTTGAAACTATCCATTGGAGATCTAGCCGTTCGAGGAGTGACCTTTGATTCTTTGGATGCTGTTGAGATTTTGTTATCCAACAAACCTTCAGCCTTTTAGCTTTCCAACGGCTTCAGACCATGTTTGTAGCTTCATACCTTGGAAAATAGTCTTCAATTAATGTTCTATGAAAGGTCCATGCTGAAAACATGCCTAATAAATGTTTTGCAACAAGGACAAGACAAAAGAAAAGATACCTCCATACTTTCTGAGGTAGGAGGGTCAGAAATATGTGTAAAGTATAGAAACCTTGGATAGACAGAAGTTCAGTGCAATAAAAGACAGACAAACAATTGCATCAGACAGTAAGGTGAGGTTCTAACAGTGGTAGGTGAGCCTCTGTCAGATATCCCATGCACCTGATGGCATTAACTACAAGACAACGGTTGAGAAAATAAGATCTGAACTTTTGACATAAAGCAAGAGACCAATTTGTATTAATAATTTAGAATATAATATAATATATCATACATGTCAGAATACATTAAAAGATGGTAAGAGGACAAAGCATTATTTTGTAAGGTAAACAAGTATTATATGTTCTATATAAGATTCCATTAGGCAAATAAAATATCAAACAATCAAGATCTAATGGAACTTAAGAAATAATATTTTGAACAGAAAGTGTACACAAGTTGTCAGAGAAGTCGGAGTGAGAATGATATGTACGTTGGCTCTCTTGGAGTTAGAGTCAGAAACAAGAGATAGAAACTGAAATTCGACTCCACAGAAGTCGCAGTGAGACTGAACATAAAATTCGACTTCTGGAAAGTCAGAGTGAAAAGCATCAATTAGTCGTACATTGACTTTTGAAGGAGTCGGAGTGAATACATCAACTTCCAGGGAGTTGACATCGAAAATAGAGACTTCGACTTCTCAGGAGTCGAAGTAATGACTTCGACTTTTCTGAAATGTTCATCAATCGATACCTTACTTCAACTTCTAAGGAGTCGGAGTCAAGCCTTCGACTTTCTTGGAGTCGGAGTCCACAGTCGGAGTTAGTATGATACATAGTGTATTATGTGGACTTAGAAAATTTTCAGGATAGTGTTGATATAGTATTATACAAAATATGTTCTCTGTGATATATTCCAGTAGATTTGTTTGTAGAAAGGTCTTTAAATGGTTTTGTCATAGCAAAATCACCATGTTAAAAATAGTTTAAAGTCTTAAACAATTTTCTTAGGGATAGTTGCTCAACAATTCTCTCCCTTTTTGTTAATGTCAAAAACTTTTAAAGAAACATTGAAAAACAAATTTAATTTTGCGAAACTACGTCCTCCTGTTGATTGATTTATTTGTTTCTTACTTTCTTTCTCCCCCTTTGTGGCATTAACAAAAAAGGTAAGATACAAGGAGAGAGATGGCGATACACATACAAATGTAAAACAGAACTGCATATATATATTGATGTGTTTGAGTACAAATGATATTTAAGAAACTGATAACGAACTTGGGAGATACAGAGAAGGAGAAATCTTCTCAATGAAAGGCTTAAGAAGAGCCCAATGTTTCTTCTCATTATAAGGAAAGAAGTTCTCAAACTTAGCCGGATCTATCTGATAGGAAGGTCCTATGGAGGGGATTTTCCTATAAGACTTGACATGTCTATAGTGGAACCCGCTAAGCCTCCTATGGTAATTGGTAGAGCGCAAAAGAGACTTCAGAGGGATAAACATCTTGCTGGCTGCTAGGTGGAGAAACTCATGAACAGTTATGTTCCAATGCAAGCCCTAATTGATTGCAGCTTCCTTGGCTTGATAGTAGACTAGTTACCTCTGCTTCCATTTATGGGCAATAGATTTCCAAAGCTGGTCATAACCTTTGTAAAGATACTCAGGAATAGAAAGCTTCAGTTTCTTGCAATCTGTGTGATCTTCTGGGTATGCGGCTGCCCACTAATCTTCTGTAAATCTCTCAGACTCAGCAAAACAGTTCTAAAAATCCAACATATGTTGAGAGTTCTGTGGAGCTTGCATGAGAGCAAACCTTTAGAAAGACAAACTCATATTGTACTTGATTTTGAACCTTGTAGCTATTCTAATATGCCTATTGAAAACTAGTTGGGCAAAGTCCTTCCTAGCAAAAATGGCTCCAACAAGGTTTGGATGCAGTCCAGAGAACAATCCAACTGTCATAGAAGGGGTGATGATTCTTTGACCACAAATGATCTGCTCCCATTGCCCTTTGTTCACATTAAGCAAGCCCATTCTGAATCTTCCTTCATTCAACTCCTTCATCCTTGTGTACTTGGCCTATGACTCTTTAAGTAGGGTACCGAACAGGTCAAAAAATCTAAGGTTCAGGTGAAGGGAAATATCCATAAATTGGTTTCGAGCCTGAGTTTGTTGGTATTTGGTGGCTTCACCAGGATAGAGTTCTAGGAATTCTTTGGGAAACAAAGTGTGGCTTTTCTGAGTGATGAGATTGAGATCGGCCAACAATACTTGGGATGTTTGAAGCAGAGAGGGAAGCCAGTCCTCAAAGGTGTAACCTAGCATTTCATGAACTTCAAGGAAGGCTTTGATAGACAAAAATTCTTTGAACAGGTTCATATGGTGTTCAGAATGGTAGATAAAGGTATACCAAAATCGGGGAAGTAGTTTGGCGGGATTGTCTTTTAGTTGGCATCCACCTTTGGATGAACGTACCACACTATGTACAATTTCCACAAGGGAAATTGTGGTTTTTCCAGAAGAGGGTGTAGAAGATGTGGGAAGTGAGGAAAATAAATGAGGAGCTGAGGTGCGAAGAATGGGTATGTTTGCCATGGACGGCTTGGAACTGTACTTCAAAGGATAAATTAAAAAGGTAATATTGTTAATAGCAATAGGTTGATCCTCTAGTAGAGAGGTAGAGGGATGAGGATTAGATGAAGTAGAAGGAGGAGGTGTAGGTTGTTGTTCATCAGTGGGAGCTCGAGGTGAACGAGCAGTAGGTTGAGAGGGAGGTGGAGGAGGCTGTTTTGACACAGAAGGTGTAGGAGCAGTGACAGTGGTAATAGCAGCAGGAGTTGGATCAGTGGGAGGAGAGGAAATGGTCAAAGGTTGAGAAGGGAATACAGGCTGACAATCCTTATGGAGTTTCCTTCTAACCTTTCTCTTAATGGTTTTGACCTTGGACCTGGCATCTACCTCCATATCCTAAGACTCTAGAGGTCGCTCAGAACCAGACTCCTTCTCTTGAGAGGGTTGCTGCTGCTGCTATACTGGCTCAATTGTAGACACTTCTATTGACTGCTATTACTGCTGCTCTTTTAGTGGCTGATGTACCTCTAGCTTCTGTTGTTGATGCTCTAGTTCCTTTTGATGTTGTTGCTTTTGTTGTGGTTGCTTCTTGTTGTTGCTGCTGCTCAGGCTGCTGCTCTTTTGGTTGTGCAGTGGATGGAGCATAAGACTTTCCTGTGCCCTGTTGGCACACCAACTAAAGCAGAAGATCCTTCATCTGCTAGACCTCCTCAACCAGGAAATCAAACTTCACATCTACCTATTGGACTTGCATCTGTAGAACAGACAAGCCTTCTTGCTGTTTCATCATCAGATACATCAAAATGTTTCAACTGCTGCTACTCTTCCTCTAAGTCCTTAGCCGGTTCTCAATCTGAGGAGGGGAGACATGATGCACTTGTTCTTTAAATATTTGCTCAAGTGGAGTAGTTCATGGAACTTATTCTTCTTGTACTACTCCCTTGCCCCTCAAACCTCTAAGCACTTGATTGATTGTTTGTTCTAGTGCTTCATGCTCAGGAGATGGGACAGGAGCTTGCTCTTGTTGATGACCATGTTGCTCTAGCACTTGTTGTTCTTGTACATGGGCGTCTTCTCCTTCTTCTCTGTCTTCCTCAGGCTGAAGGTCAGGAATAGATGAGGAACTCTGTGCCTCAGTAGGAAATATCTCATGAGAGCACAATGTCACAGAGTCCTTGGTGCAAAAGTTTTGTGCCTTGCTCTCCAAACTATAGTGGCTTCTTTCTAGAGTAGACAGACCTATCTTTTCCTTTACTGCCACTGAAATCTCTCCACTTAAATCCACAGAAATTTTCTTGAAGATTAGGGTCAGCAGAGGTCCATAGAGAAGGGACTCCTGCAAATTTCTGGATCCCGCCATCCTCTCCAAAATAATTGAGGGCAGGTTGACCCTATGTGTCTGAATAGCCCAAAACAACAGGCTTCCATCTATAGCAGTTATAGATGAGTGGGTACCAACCCTCGGTGTGATGATGTTTCTGATTATTGAGTGGATAAGTCTCTTCTCTGCAGAAAACTCATTTACTAGAAGCCCTTTCTTGCTAACAGACCCCAGACTTCCAATCACACCCATTCTTTGCTTCCCCATGGGTACTATTTCACTGATTCTGTGGCCAGAATTGGGGCAATCTATCATTTCAAAGAAAAGCTCTTCAAAAACTGTGATCGTGGTGCCCTTCACTATCCCTGTGACTGATCCTTCAGGAGTAACTTGAAGGGACACATAAACTGCCTTAAGGGCACCTTCGAAGGTTGGCTCTGCAATCTAACACAGTCTTGACCAACCCATTGTAGCTAGGGTTTCTTCTACCCTAACTCGCCTACCATGTAATTGGCTGAAATCTACAACCTTTCCGGTGCAAATGGAGACTTTAGTAGGAGAGAGATGTTGGAATGGTTCAGGTGTGAACTGAAGGATCGAAATGAATGTGTGGAAAAGATCTAGAAGGGGGGGGATGAATAGATCTTAGCCACTTTTGCGGAAGCTTAAGCAATTTGAAAACTATTTAGAATCAGAGGCAATGTTATCAGTGAAAAACTACAGATCTGATTAGATTTGAGTGAGTTGAAAAACTTAGATGTGAAGCAAGTTGATTAAGTGAATTAAAAACGAATCCTATGCAAGCATCTAGCGGGTGAATCAATCAAACCACAGAAGACTAATGCACAAGGATTTTTTAGGTGGTTCGGAAATCACCCAAGTGATTCCTACATCCACCCCTCACAACCCATGAGGCTTCACTAACACAACTGGGCTACACACCCAAAGGAGCCTAACAACTCCAACACTTTAGAGCATACAACTCACACAACCTCTAGAGCAAGAGTACTCTAGAAACACAGAGCAAAACTGCTCAAACCAACCCTGAGCTTACACCTCAAACTGAGCTCGACGGCTCACAACACCCTGAGCACAATGCTCACACTGAAACTGCTAGACACCAACTTAAGACTAAGCTCCTCTAGCAACAGATCTAGTCGAAGTTTGAGAACTCTAAAGAGAGTTATGCAGAAGCACTTGCATAATCTCAAAAGATATCTCAGAGGAACAGAAGAAAAGGTAAATTGAATTGAAATGCTTCGTTCTTCAGTGTACTCCCTTGTAGAAGCTTGAATTGGGAAGGAACTTGTGAAGCTTGAAGTCCAAGTCGATGCTCTGCAATCTGGGAAGTTGGATCTTCCTCGAATTCTTCACCCAAGAAGTCTTCTACAGGATCTGTCACCTTGGAATGCTTCAGAGAAGTCTTCAGGAATCAAATTCCAATTCCCACACCTTGAATTGGTGGGAATTGGTCTTCTGAAAGCACTTGGAGAGCAGGGGAAGGAGACACGAGCTCTTCTTGGCCGCCAGGAGCTTCTTGGAGGCTCTGAGAGAGTTGGGTCCTTCTCACTTGTGAAGGCTGGCCGAAAAGACACTTTATATCCTTAGGATTCCAAAGATACCCTTTTGGGGTACAAGGGCACGCATTCCTAGGAAGATTCTGATCGCCCTAGAGGGACACGTGGCAGCCATCAACATTTAGAATGAAAAGTTTCCGTAGTGTGTCGACTTGCCCTGGTGGTAGTGTCGACACACTGTCCAGAATATGTAGAAGGCTGTTCTGGGAAGAGGGTCCCGTGTCGACCTGCTCTTGAGTGTGTCGACCTGCTGTCCCAAATCTGCAAACTGGCTATTCTGGGAACTGGGTCTAGTGTCGACCTGCTCTGAGAGTGTGTCGACCTGCTGACCCAATTCTTCAAACTGGCTGTTCTGGAAATGGGATCTAGTGTCGACCTGCTCTGAGAGTCTGTCGACCTGGGTAGGCTTGATTTCTAAAAAACTGCCACTCGTGTCGACACACTCTTGACATGTGTCGACATAGTCTCAACATTTTTACACATTTTGCCTTTGAATCTGTGTTGATGTGTCGACACCATTGATGGGTGTGTCGACTCATCTTTTGCATAAAATGTTTGTACCTGAAAAATGAACACATATATCATTAGTTAAATGATTTGTCATGACCATAAATGATAAGTGTGGTTTGAAAAATACTTTTGAACATGAATTTCAGGTATGATGTTTTTGACATGTTTCAATTAAATTGCTTTAAGAACACTTCTTGTCATCATCAAAATAGGAGGGAAATGATATGAATTTTCATTCAACCCAACATGAACATGGTTCCTTCCAGAGCCCTAGAAGAGGCCATCTAGACAAGAACGACAAGAAGACTGAGAGGAATGTCAAAGGAGTACATAAATGATGTTCAAAAGTCAAGAAACCTACCTTTCTTCAGAGAAGATGAGAGATCTGTAGTTGATCCGAAGACGGTTGCGGTTGGGATAAACACTGCACGCTGGAAGAGGAGGAAGATGATAGGAGAGTCGGGGAGGAAGTTCAAATGGGTGGTTTTGGAAAAGGAGGAAAGGTCCAAATATAGAAATGGGAATAAGTAACAGAGCAAAGATAGGGAGATGAACGGTTGTGATTAAAAGAGTGAACCGTTATTGTAAGAAATTCTTCATTAAATTTAGAAATTATTATATTTTTTTTTTCTAAAATTAACATGAACTTCGACTTCACAGACTCCGACTTTGAGGAGTCGAAATGCCTTCTCCAACTTTACAAAATCCGAATTTGTGAGAGTCGCAGTCTGCACTCCGACTTCAAGACAGTCATAGTACCAGGACTTAGAAAAAATTTGCCATGAGTTTTAACATACAATTCATAAATTTATACATGGATTTATCATACATCACAGTAATTCAATCAGGGTTGTACATACCAATTTTTCTTCTAATTGATGTAAATCTATCTTCAAGAAGAGGTTTAGTAAGTATGTCAGCTAATTGATTATCTGTAGAGACAAAATCCAGTAATATATCACCATTACTTACATGGTCCCTGATGAAATGATGTCTGACCTCAATATACTTTGTTCCTGAATGTTGGATAGGATTTTTGGTCAAGTTGATTGCGCTTGTGTTGTCATACAGCATTGGATTCTCGTGAAGTGTTTGGCCATAGTATGCCAGTTGATGTTTGATCCACAACAGTTGAGTGCAGCAACTTCCAGCTGCAATGTATGCTGCTTCTATTGTGGACAATGCTACTGAATTCTACTTTTTGGAAGACCAGGAAATCAAGCATCTTGCAAGAATTTGACAAGTACCACTAGTGTTTTTTCTATCTATTTTACATCTAGCATAGTCAGTGTTGGAAATCGACTTGGGGAATCATATGCGCAGCGGAAGTAAAACAAAACAAAAATTGATTTCCATCCATGTACATGATCAGACTATGATGTACGGTGCATATAAACATACATACAAATAAGGTGTGAGACAATCTCACCAAGGGGAGATTGTATATCCCCTGAAGCGCAGAACTAGTACTTGTTTGAAAGAGCTCTCATGAGACTTCCTCTAGCAGTATCAACACAGTGGATGATCGGCGATGATGATGGCCCTTCCTACACCGGTCGTGCCACTCCTCCACATCGTGCAATGCCACATAGCGGCCAACAGCAGCAAGTAGCAGCAACAACAAGAGGGCTCAGCCCTCCTAGTTCTCCTCTTGCCTAGGGAGAGCAAAGGAGGGAGAGATGGAAAGGGGAATGAAGAAGGTGGTTTCACCTCTCAAGCACTAGCCCATGAACTTCAAAGAGAACCCCCTTCTATTTATAGAGAGCCTAAAGGACACCTCACCAGGGGCACCTCATCATGTCACGATGATGAGGGACACCTCGCAGGGACACCTTGTCCTTTCTTGATGACAATAAGGACACCTCGTAGGGACACCTCGTTATGTAATCATGACAAGGGACACCTCACAGGGACACGTCGTCATATAATCATGATAAGGGACACCTTACAGGGACACCTCGTCATGTCATGATGACAAGAGAGACACCTCGCAGGGACACCTCGTCATATAATCATGATAAGGGACACCTCATAGGGACACCTCGTCATGTAATCATGACAAGGGACACCTCACAAGGACACTTCGTCATGTAAGCATGACAAGAGACGCCTCACAGGGACATCTCGTCATGTCATGATGGCTAATGATGATGAGGTGTCCTCCTTCTAGAAGGGGTGAGGTGGCATGATCCTGGTCTGCTCCATTAATGAATTATTGTCAAGGCTTATTGGGTCTTACCTAATCGGTCCATAATGGGTTAAATAAGGCTTATTCGATAACTTTTATCCAATCCTCTATTCATCGCGTTATCCACTTTTTGTGTGTGACCCTCTACGCCCAATATCGAGCTAGCCGTGAGTTGCACTCGTCAGAACACCTTCTGACTTAGTGAATTATTATCTCCATAATAATTCACTCAACTCATCAGTTATGAACATACTAGGCCACTATGCCATAATCTCCAGACGATACGAGTGATCAAATCCATTGGACCTATTTGCCCACAGTTACCATGTACTTGTAGTCCCTCATCAATCTATTATCCGAAAGATCGTATATTAGGCATGGTGTTGTCAGGCCTATACGGAATTTGTTAAAGTCAAACTCTTATTGGATTCTCTCGGAGAACTCCTTCTTTCTAAATCCAATTGACCCTAGCCAGTGATTTTCCTAAGTAAGACAATATTGGATATTCCTCTCACGATACCGAGAGTGGATGATCCTCTATTGACACATAATTGCCTTCGTAAAGTTGGCTACCATTCCCAATGACTGGCTATAAAAGACCTGGAACACCCAGACCTATAAACCCAGTATCAAAGAATGGAGTACTCAAACAAGACATCTTTGGTGTCTCAAGTCTAAGGACCAGTTACACAACTGAGACTGCGGAATCTCTATCTGACAATCAGGTATCATTAACCATACAGCATTCTGAGAACGGATCATTCAGTGAACTCATTCTCCAATAAGCACCTGTACCATATCAGCATTCCGAGAACGGATCATCCAGTCAGCTTCCTTTGCTGCTTCTGAAGCAATCAGGTATCAATAACCATACAGCATTCCGAGAATGGATCATCCAGACAGCTTCCTTTGCTGCTTCTGAAGTAGCAATGTACTCCGCCTCGGTAGTCGAGTTAGCAGTAGTCACTTGCTTGGAACTCTTCCAGCTTATTGCTGCTCTATTAAGGGTAAAAACATACCCTGAGTTAGACTTACTATCATCGATATCAGACTAGAAACTTGAGTCCGTGTAGCCTTCAACCTTGAGGCTACCTCCTCCATATACTAGTAAAAGATCCTTAGTCATTCTTAAGTACTTAAGGATACACTTTACTGTCTTCTAGTGTTCCAAACCTGGATATACATGATACTTGCTCGTAACACTTAGAGCATGTGCTATATCAGGTCTAGTACATAACATTGCATACATGATAGATCCTACAGCAGACACATAGGGTTATCTATCCATGTATGCCCTTTCTTCTAGAGTCTTTGGGGACGTACTCTTAGAAAGAGAAACTCCATGTCTCAATGGTATGAGACCACTTTTGGAATTTTCTATGCAAAATCTTTTGACTATGGTGTCTATGTACATGGACTGGGACAAGCCAAGCATCCTCTTAGATATATCTCTATAGATCTGAATCCCCAAAATGTAGGATGCTTCCCCTAAGTCCTTCATGGAGAAGTTCTCTGATAACCAAGTCTTAACTGTGGACAACATTCCAATATCATTTCAAATGATGAGGACGTCATCCACATACAACACAAAAAAAATGATAATACTCCCACTTACCTTCCTATATACACAAGGCTCATCTTAGTTCTTAACGAAGTCATAAGATCTGATTACCTCAGCAAACCTTATGTTTCAACTTCAGGAAGCTAGTTTTAGTCCATAAATGGATTTAAACAACCTGCACACCTTATCTGGACTTTTCTCGAAAACAAATCCATCAAGCTGTATCATATACACCTCTTCCTTGAGGTTGCCATTGAGAAATGCGGTTTTTATATCCATCTGCCAGATCTCATAGTCATGGTATGCTACAATGGCCAATAAAATTCTGATAGATTTTAGTATGGCGACGGGCGAGAAGGTTTCGTCATAGTCAATACCTTGTCTTTGATGATATCCTTTTGCCACAAGCCTTGCCCTAAAGGTCTCTACCTTTCCATCTACTCCAATCTTCTTCTTGAAGATCCATTTGCACCCAATGGGTACAATACCCTCAGATGCATCAACTAGGTTCCAAACCTGGTTGGAGTACATGGAATCCATCTCAGAATTCATGGCCTCTTGCCATTTCCTGAAGTTTGTGCTCATAATAGCCTCCTCGTAGGTTTGAGGATCAATATACTCAGAGTCTTGCCCCTTGATATGTCCCACATATCTTTCAAGAGCGATAGCAGCTCTACTAAACCTACGCAAATTTGGAATTTGTGTGATAGGTACCTGAACAGATTCTTCTTGGAGAATGCTACTTGAGCTAGGTTCCCCAACCTCACTCAATTCTATCACACACCCACTATTTCCACCAAGAATGTGTTCCTTCTCAAGAAACACTGCTCTCTTGGCAACCCTTTTCGTCCTCAGGGTGATAGAAGTAATACCCACAAGTTTCTTTAGGGTATCCCACGAATATGCATCGTTCTGACCTTGATTCCAATTTATCGAGATTGTGTCTCTTAACGTGGGCAGGGCAGCCCCAAATCTTAATAACTTTAAGATCGGGCTTCTTCCCATTCCATATTTCATATGAAGTAGACACTACCGTCTTAGTCGGAACTCTGTTCAGAAGGTAAGCTGCGGTTTGTAGGGAATATCCCCAAAATGATATGGGTAGGTTGGCAAAACTCATCATGGATCGCACCATATCCAACAGTGTGTGATTCCTCCTTTCCGATACACCATTGAGCTGAGGTGTATGAGGAGGAGTCCATTGGGATAGAATCCCATGGTCCTTTAGAAATTGAGTGAACTATGTACTTAAGTACTCTCCTCCTCGATCTGAATGAAGAATCTTGATACTCTTTCCAGTCTGATTTTCTACTTCATTCTTATATTCATTGAATTTTTCAAAAGCCTCAAACTTGTACTTCATTAAGTACACATGTTTGTACCTTGAGAAGTCATCAGTGAATGTAATGAAGTAAGAATATCCTCCTATGGCTTGTATGGACATAGGACCACAGACATCAGTATGTATGAGTTCTAGTAACTCAAAAGCTCTCTCTCCAGTTCCACTAAATGAAGAGTTGGTCAATTTTCCTTGAAGGCAAGATTCATAGGTTCCATATGATTTATAATCAAATGGGTCTAAATATCCATCCTTTAACAACCTTTGAATTCTACCCTCATGGATATGACCTAGCCTACAATGCCATAGGTAAGCCTCGTTCACCTCATCTCTCTTTCTTTTAGACGTACTAACATTTATGACATGTGAAGCAACATCTAATGCAAACAAACCATTGAACAATGTTCCTTTACTAATGATCTCATCATCCAAAATCAGTGAACAACAATTGTTCTCAAAAACAAACTTATATCCATTTTTAGTCAAACATGAAATGGAAATGATGTTTTTGATGATAGTAGAAACAAAGTAACATTTATCCAACACAAGTGTGGCTCCACGAGGTAGTAGCAGATTGACTTCGCCGACAGCAACAACAACAACTTTTGTGCTATTCCCCATTCTTAAGTCAACCTCACCCTTTGCCAGTCTCCTACACTTTGTCAGAACCTGCAATGAATTGCAAATATGTGATGCACATGCGGTATCTAGTATCCATGCATTATCATAATTTTCTGACAAATGGAGATCAATCATGAATATACCTGAATCTTCTCCAAGCTTCTGCTTTGCCTTTTCTGCAAGGTATTCCTTGCAGTTCCTCTTCCAATGCCCATCCTTGCCATAGTGGAAGCATATTCCTTTGTCCTTGGTCGGGTCTTTTTTGGCAACCTTTGCCTTGCCCACTTTGTTGCCTTTGCTTTTTCCCTTCTCAAGGGTCTTCCGTGCCTTCCTTTTCTTGTTGATCTCATCAACATGGAGAACTGGCTTCTCCTTCTTAATGTAACCCTCAGCTTCCCTCAACATATTAAGGAGCTCAGGCAGGGTTGCCACTATCTTGTTCATATTGAAATTCATAATGAAATGTTAAAAGGAATCTGGAAGGGATTGAAATATTAGATCCACGCACAGGTCATCCTTGAGGACAAGTCCTAGACCTGTGAGCTTCTCGATCCACTCAATCATCTTTAGGACATGGTTCTGAACTGATGCCCCTTCTGCCATCCTCATCCTGAACAGACTCTTTGATATCTCGTATCTTTGAGTCCGTCCATGCTCCTCAAACAAGGTGCGGAGATGCAGCATGATGGATTGAGCATCCATCTTTTCATGTTGTCTTTGTAGCTCGGAAGTCATAGAGGCTAACATATAACATTGAGCAAGAACCGCGTCCTCCTTATACTTCTTATAGTGAGAAATAACTTCCTCACTAGTCCCTTCCACTGGCTGGACCACAATTTCATCGAGGACATATGTAATTTTCTCCACTGTAAGAACAATTCTTAAGTTCCGGAGCCAATCAACGTAGTTAGGACCAGTGAGACGATTGGCATCTAATATGCTACGGAGTGGGTTTGCAAGCGACATTTTTCTTAAAAATAAAGATGTAGCGGATATAAACAACATGCAGACTTTTGAATTTTTAGAAAATTAAGACATGGATTTTTACCTTAATTTTATCCCACTATTTTCTTGCAAGACACATGACACCTGTAATCACAGGGATTGGCTTCCCCTCAACACAGACATGGATATCAAATACGATAGCATGAAAAAAAGGAAGTGATCGCCACCTAGATAAGTTGCCTAATGATATGGAAAGACAATGGCTAACTTAAACTAGGAAAAGGAAGAGAACAGGAAACTGACCTGGTGTCGCGGTCGCCATGGCCGCCGCGTTTCTAGTATCGCGTCAGTGAGAGTCGACGCGTCTATGTCGCGTCACCCCAGGCCGTCGCGTTCTCTAAATGTGGGAGAATTGTTGTTGTGACCTTCTTCTAGTCCTCCAGCCGGCCAGAGCACCAGAGCTTCTCGTAGACTTCGCTTGCTTGCCTGTCAATCAAAAGAAAACATAAGGAAAAGACCCTATTAGAACATGTAAAGTGTAATATATATTCTAAGAGATGAAATGAGATGGGAGATCATGGTGGGAACGCACCTGGGGTGGTTTTAAACCCCTGTGGGTGTGGGAAACGTGGGTGGATGGTAGATATGCTCTATTTAAAAAGGACATAAAAATGCATGTAGAAATAGACAAAAGAAAGGGTAGAGAGAATGAGCCCCATCAGGGCGACTTCCTGGCGTGGATGCAGCTCCGATGATATGCAAAGAGATCCAGGAGATTGCTAGAGTCGCCCTCTTCACGTTCCTTGCTCCATTGATGGTGAAATGAGTGAGTTGTGGGGATTGGAATTTGAAGGGAATGAAGGGAATGAGTGGCTGCGTGGCTAAGTCTAGTTCATAGGGAATTTTGGCAGCCCTTCGGGGTAATCATGAGGCTCTCCTCGTTCATGAGGAGGGGCCTTCCTTATATAGAGCTTGGAGTGAGAATATGAGGCATTATCTCCTCAAAAAGGTTTAGAAATTAAAAGTGGGGGGATAAAGCTCTATCAAAATCGGGTGTAGAGTCCTTAGGGGAGCTTAGGAGAGTCCCTAGGGCCAAGGATCCACCCAAGGGGTCGGGATAACCCTCTTAGACCAAGTCAAAGTGCATGAGAGGATAAATAGGGTGTGGTTATGGAGGCCAGAGATCTCGGTCCTTGTCGCGTCAGATCGTAGGGTCGCGACTAGAAACGCGACGGTGCGGGGGGACGCGACAGTATTGCCCACGTGCATGTATAATGCATGGACTCTCGCGGCGGCCCAACCCGTCGCGACTATAGTCGCGGAGCCACGATGCGTCGCAACAAGGAACTCGAATTATCTTAGATTATTCTCTCTAACCACATGATAAAATAGGAGTCATATTCCTCTAGGGACTCTCTCAAATGATTGATTTCGGGATTTCAAGGCATTTTAAAGGATTGATGGGCTCAAATCAAGACAAATGATGGGCTCAAGGTGAGTGACCAATTAGGGGCCCACTAAGGTAGCAAGAAATATGGTTCAACCCATTAGTCATAATCGGGTGTCTACAGATTGCCCCTCCTTGGCTTCTACTTTGCAGGGGAGAGAAGTGGAAGTGGCGTGGAGATGTCATGAAGTGACGGTGGAACGGAGATGATGCGGAGTGGACTGAAAAGTGGAGGCCAAGGTGAAGAGACACCTGATGTTAACTAACAGGCAATTGGAATCCTTGTGAAAACCCCAAGTCGGTTGTTCGAGTAGAATGCAAAGAAGAGCACAAGTCTGGACGAGAGGAAAAGAAGAGGATGATCAACCCCTCGATTGAGAGGTACCCTAGCAGATTGGCCTGCAGGTTTCGTTTTGGAAGGACATGTGCGTGCCAGGCAGGTAACTCATGACTCTGTCCTGGGAGCGGTTCGCAACCAAAATGGATCAAAGGAAAAGGATGAATATTTGGATGGAGAATCCAGACAAGGAAATTCTTGTCAATCTGACGGGAACAACTTGCTCGGAGGCAAACCTTCCGATTCGGAGTGGAATTGGATTTCTTGTTTGGAACATGAAGGATGATTGGGCACTCAACACGAGCTCATCAATGGTCAAGAATGAGTCAGGGAAGCTCAAAGTCCTACATGATGCATGCTGGGCCAAAATAGAAGAAATTATTAAAACAAATGCCAAGGAAAGAAAAAATAGAAAATAGATCAAGGATAATATTGCTAAGTCAAGTAAGAACGGGTCAAGAGACTACCCACAACCGCGGTGTAGGCCTGAATCTATCGTCCCCGTACTTAACTAACTCAACGGCCTATCCAATGATTAACAATGTGTACCTAGATTATCACTGTTTTTGGTAAAGGGGAACTCAAATCCCAGAACATATTGAGAACCAATCGGTCCTTGAAAAGATATAATAAGTAGAATACCATATAGTAATGCGAGGAGTAGGGATAGAGATATAATACCTGACTTACCTGAGACGACATTTCCTCATTTTTTGAATTTTTTTTTTTTGAATCATTCATCAGAAAATAAGCATAATAATCACAAGATGATAAATGAACTTAATTAACATAGTCAAAGAAACACATATACAAAGCACAAGTTAGGGAAATAAACATTTGGGTCTAGACGCGACACACCCATCGACCGCGACCTTGTCGCGTCGCAGCGCCCTGTCACGAAATAGTTGCGTCGGATCGCGGCGTCGCGACTCGGACAGAGTCCTGAAAATGCAGAAAAATGGGACTTAGACTTATCCTAAGACATCTAAACTAACACTAGGACTCCTAAACCTTTCTTAGACTTATCCTAACTTCTAGTTGCGGGATTAAGGTGGGTTTCTAACTCCCTACAGCTTATAAATAAAGGGTTTGGGCTATTAATCCCGCAGCTAAACTCCTGTGCTACAAAACCATCATGTTCTTCATCTTTCTTCATCTTTGCAGTCATGAAGAGGAAGCTTTCGGCGTTTGCAGAGGTCATCCCTCCCTACTCCGGCCCAAAAGCTGCTACGGAGTCTCACGCCGATCTTCAACACCTCTCAGATATCCCAAAGCATATCTACTCTCGCCCAGATCTTCAAGTAAGTGGCTCTATTTCTGCATTTTTGCTCTGTTTTTTTCTTCTCCTCTTCTTCTCCTTTTCATCTTAGATCTCCTCCTTCTTCTTTCTTCAGATCCTCCCTGGTCATAGGCGGTTCTCTAGATTACCATGGCTGCTTCCAATGCTTGACATGTTGCCGTCTGCCTCAATCTCCCTCCTAAAAGAGTGGGGATTGTCTACAGTGCTTGTACTCGCCAAGAAGTACGACAAGATCGTCCACGTGTGGGATAGCATCACCGCACTTACCGAGCTGTGGCATACTCAGACACACTCTTTTATCTTCCCCGATTTTGAAGCTACCATACTCTTGGATGAATTAGAGATCATGCTTGGTCTCTCACGTTACCATCGGGGTGAGGAGATGGTGATATCATATACTGTAGAGCAGATCAACTCGTGGAGTATTCTGGCCCAGTTTACTTCTACAAAGAACGACCTACGCTCCATGACCAGTGGCATGCACGTCCACCTACTCCCCATCGCACAGTGGATCGTCTCGCAATGCAAGCGGAAAACCGGGAGATACAGCGCCATTGCCAAGGCGGCTGCCATCTGCATCTGCGGGATCATACTTTTCCCAGCTGAAGACGGGACCATCTCCTTCGCCAATTTGAGCATCGTCGATTCTATCTCAGAAGGTTTGACTATTGGCCAAGCAGTTTTGAGCTATCTATATGCCGGTCTGTCTTCTGCAGCACTTGGAGGACCCTTCTATGGATCGGTGATTGCCCTCGAACTATGGATGGGGATGCACATCCAATTTCGGGCGGTGGAGGGCTTGACCGTGGAGTGTAAGACGATGCTGAACCACCCGCTGGCGCACATGGGTGGGCCACTCCACATGAGCACCCGAGCTTGATGCAAGACGGCCCAAGTGAAGGGCATTCAAGCATGGCGCAGGTACCTCCGAGGTATGACAATGGCGGACTTCGACATGCGCCCCCGGTTTATGCACGGCAAGATGATCCATCTTTCTCAACGTACCGGGCTTGCCTTGAGGCTGCTGGGCAATGGGGCACTCGTTTCTTACAACCCAGACCGTTGCTACCTCCAGTGCGGTGCGGCCCGGACGGTGGTTCCAATCCTCTCACACTTCCTGCCTATCCAAGAGAGGAAGAGGGGCGACGCGCACGACGAGCGTGACATGCGTAGCGCCGTCGTCCATTGGGAGGGAGGTGCTATGAGTGTGATCCAAGCGGAGGTGGAGGAAGATGATGAAACGGTTAAAGAGTACAACGAAGATTTGAAGAAGCTCCAGCCAGCTGGAGTAAATATTTGATCTGCTTGAATTGATTTGTAGGCCAGATGGTAGTTACGAAAGCATTGCTTGGTGTTTTGTTTTAGAATGAATTAGGGAGTGTAAAGGCTTTACATATCAATGAATAAGAATTAATTTTCTGTGCAACCAAGTGCTCTGTTGATGACGCGACAGTCAGTGGTGTCGCCTTCATGTCGCGGCCAGGCGGCGCGTCGTGACTAAGTCGCGACGACCCTACTCGATGCGACATGAACGCGACCGCACGCTGCGTCGCGTCACGAACCGACCCATTCAAAAATCAGAACAGCTCCCTCTTTCCCTCTTTCTAATTTTTCAAAACACCAAAAGCACCCAAAGCTCCGAATCTCCAAACTTCCTGCAACCCGTGCGAACCCTTGCTTCAAGATCTTCCTTCAATCCCGACCGAGCCCGAGCTGGAGGGAAAGAGGACCGCGGGTGAGGGCTCTTCCCGGAGGAACGCCAAGCGGAACGCCGGCGCCGAGTCGAGGATCCTCCCGTCGAGGAGGAGGTGCCCGAGGTAGAGATGGAGGAGTAGTAGGAGGAAGCGGCCCCGGCGGTGGATGTGACGGAGGAACGGAGGAAAAGGGCCAAAGCCATGAAATCGGTAAGTAACATCGACCCTAAACCTTGTATGAGCATGTGCATGTGATAAACGGATCCTCTAGAGGGCCAAATGTAGGGTGAAAAGCCCAGAGAAAAGGGGTCAAAGAAGGAAGGCTTCGACCGGGTTTGATCCTGATAACGCGTCAGGATGACCCGCCGCGACATGCTATCGCGGTGAGGCGAGGCGTCGCGACATTGTCGCGGCATCCAGGGCTTACGATACCTTATCGCAACCTAGAACGGTGACGCGATAAGGTCGCAGCGGCCTGCTCCGTCGCTACAAGGTCACGACGGATAGCGCTGCCGCGACATAAACCGAAACACAGGAACTGGGGTGTTTAAACTTGATTTGAATGGATCTTGCAGGGTGAGATGAGGGCTCGAGTGTCGTGGACACTGGTGTTGGCTGCCTTCCTGGCCCTTCCCCCTTTTCAGAGAGACCGGGTAGAGGAGATGGGATTTGGGGCGGTCTTTAGGACAAAGAGGATGAGGGTGGATCCGACCCTCACTCAGGCTCTGCGGAGCAGATGGGATACGGAGGCGAATGCCTTCGTATTCTCTTGGGGGCATATGATCCCCAGCCTAGAGGATGTGAGCCGGATCACAGGGCTCAGGGTGTATGGGAAAGCGGTGAGTGACTATACCTACCCTTGCTACCATGACATAGCCGAGCGACTCTTAGACCTCCCCGTGGAGCGTAGGTCTTCCCTAGTGCCCAGAGTAGCCTTGCAGGAGAGTCTAGGTCAGTTTGAGGCGGGGAAGAACGTAGGGGAGAGTGAGGATGAGTACTTGGAGAGGCTGGCTAGAGTCAGTAGGAGGGAGTTAGCAAGTGAGCCTGGGCCGCAGGCGGACTTGGACTTGTGCCGCTTCTCGTCCTCTTTCTTGGTAAACTTTTGTTTGCCACGAGAGGCGACGCAGTCCACTGCCGCTTCCTGCCCTTGTTGGCGGATTTAGGTGAGGTAGGGGGGTATGCTTGGGGGGCAGCCTTCCTATCGCACTAGTTCGACTGTCTGAGCGCCTCAGACCAGCAGACATCCACGAGCGGTTTCTACCCCTTTCTCCAGGTACACGCTCTCCTCTACTCCTTATAAAATTACACTGCACTTTCCTTAAATTGCTCTTTGACTTGTCTTCTATCTTGCAGGTTTGGGCCTATCTACACCTTCCCGCTTTAGGGAGAGGGGAGCTCACGCGGCCGGGCCTAGTGCCCATTGCACGCCGCTGGGAGTCCCGCCGAGACACTCGCCACCTTGTCGACCAGTTGGAGCGCCTCCAGGAGGCGATTGACAGCTACCCCTACCTGGATGTGATTACTAAAAAACCTTCCCTTCTGATATACCCATTGATTTGACTAATAATTGGCTAATTCTGTTTTGCAGGTGGTTTGGCAGCCGTATCTGGGGGAGGGTGATGAGGGACAGCCTTGGTTGGCGCAGGCCCGCCCCTACTTCGGTAGGTCGGTGTGGTTGCATGCGCTATACCTCGTGCTACCTCTGAACCTATTTCTGACCCAGCGCTCCCTGGGCTTCAGGCAGAGTGTTGTGGAGTTCCCCGTCCAGGACCGGTTTCGCCGGCCGGGTCGAAGTTTCCGGGGACTCCACGACACTACTGACTGGCGCGAGCGGGCGCGGGAGCAGATAGAAAACTGGGAGCGCAAGGGCAAGTCGGTGAAGTGCACGGCGACCACAGACGATGCATACCTCCGGGCATATGCCTTGAAGTACGGGGGTAAGGTGTACAAGAGTGCTCGCCATCAGGTAAAGTGTTCTAAACTAGCACTTGTGAATTTTGAAATGGTGAACTGTGCTAATCAAATGACTGCAGGTGGACGTGGCTGGCGAGGTGGCGTCGCTTCGAGCTCTCCTTCTCTCGGCGACGCATGATCGGGAGGCGGCTCGGAGGGAGACTGAGGAGTTGGTGAGTACTTACTCAGACTTCAGTACTAAATCCATGTTTTGATTTGAAAACTAATGTGTGCTTCTGTGTGCAGTGGATAGAGTTGGAGAGTGTGAGGAGAGGAGCAGGCGGTGCTTCCACCTCGAGAGGCGGAGAGAGTGATCGGGTGTCGTTGCAGGCTCAGTTGACCGCAGCGATCTCCATGGCAGAGGAGGCTGAGAGGCATCTGGAGGACCAGGTAAGTACGATCTGAAGACTTGATTAGGTTGACCTTGATTTGATTGATGTTAATTGATTGCTTGTTGTGCAGGAGAGAGATCTACGGCTTTCCACTGAGCACGCCATGGATCTGCAGGCTCAGCGCGACCGATACCAGGGGGAGCTCCAGACTACTCGGGGCGACAGAGACCAGCTGCGTATCCGAGCAGAGGCAGCTGAGACTCGGGCGACGGAGGCGACCGGTGAGCGCGACCGGCGAGCGCGACCAGCTGCGCACCCAGATGGAGGCAGCTGAGACTCGAGTGGCGGCGATGACTACAGAGCTGGCGGCACTGCGAGTGGGGAGGTCACCAGCTGATCAAGAGGAGCTAGAGCGACTGCGAGCAGAGCTACGACTGCAGGAGAGCTTAGCGCAGAGGCTTCAGCAGATCGTGACGGACATAGGCCGTTCACGGAGCAGGAGTAGGAGTGCAGCCAGTGCTAGCAGGGCGACAGGAGGCACAGTGGGGCAGTACTTAGCGAGTTCCTCCAGTCGCCGGAGGAACGAGGCGGAGGAGAGGCGTCGCCAGGATGAGGGGGTTGCTCAGGGCGAGGGAGGTGGTGGTGCGATGTTGCCACCACCTGACAGACAGGGGGGATCCGGGGAGTGTGGCGGTGGAGAGTGAGGAGACTTTGTGAGCCACCTCCCCTTATCTATGTACATATTGTTCAGAGCTAGCACAGACTCTTTTCTTTCATGTCAATATTTATGATAAATGAATGGTTTGTGATTGACACGAGTGAGAGGCATATTTCAAACAAGCGAGAGAAAAAGGGAGTCTTGATTGCGATGTTGTACTCCGCTTTTGAAATCCCTATTCCTGCACACACTTAGAAGAACAAGTTAGATTTGTCCTTAGGTTCGGCCCCTTGCGCTTAAAATGATAAAAATCTAACTCCGTAATTATCAAGGGGCCGAGCCTTATTAAATAGACGAAAAGATCATGAAAACAATGCATGCTAAGGAAAAGCAATATGTACACACCGTTTTATTTTTCTGAAAACTATATATTTTTTATGATTTTGATATTTTTTTGATTTTTTGAATTGTTGATTTTTTGGGTTTTGGGGGGATCTTTTGATTATTTGATTTTTTATTTTTTGAATCTTTTGATTTTTTTGGTTTTTTTGGAATTTTTTATTTTTTTGGGGATCTTTTAATTTTTTTTTGGAATTTTTTTTTTATTTTTTTGTGTTGCGGATCTTTTGATTTTTTTTGGATTTTTGGATTTATTTAGATAACAACACTTCGTAATGTTGAGCGATTAACCGTGAGTCTCCTTCTGTCTCATTTTGGCGAGTAAGATTTATGTGCAACGCATATTCATCTTTGGTCTGCTAAGATTTCTCTCCCTTGTGACAACAATGTTCCGACACAGACCAAGCGTAGGGATTCTTTGGTCATTTTTAGGGAGGATAGGAAGAATATAAATGTGATAAGACTTAATCTCGGGGTCGGGGTTACCGACTTGTAAGACTTGCAACAAGTGAGCTACATGTGTCATCCATCTGTTGTCCAGGGACTTTAGGTCCATAGTATTTTCTCTATTGACTGGGGCATGCACGCGACCGGGCTCAAGGGCGTCCCGCGGGGAACTGTACTGCCACTCTTTAACATGCCTATTCATTTTATCATTTCGCCGCTTTATTTTTGTGCTATATGCTTTTCTTAGAATTTCTCGTCCCTCCTTGAAACTTCAAACACATGGTTTATACTGTTGCAGGTTTACAGGTTAGTTTTCCCTTTGCCCCAAGATTTTGTCCGAATAGGGAGAGTATTGACCTCTTGTTTCCCTGAGCAAGGGCTAAGTGAGAACATTGTATATGAAGGGACAATGACCATAGGCTGCCATATTGAGTACGTGATTGTGCATAAATATTATTTCGTCAATATGAGAGGGAGCGAGACACTTGACAAATGGCTACTTATTAATTGGTGTTATTATCCAAAGACTGTTAATCAGGGGTAGAATCTTTTAAGATATAATCCATTCCATGGGTGAGAGAGTTCATCACCATCGGCATTAACTAACCTATATGCGTTCCCCGGGTACACTTCTTTAATGACGTACGGCCCTTCCCAGTTTGCAGACAATTTTGACCTCGGACCTCCAGGTTTTATGAAAATTCGCTTCAAGACCATGTCTCCTTCTTGAAATTTACTCTCAATTACTTTCTTTTGAAAAGATCTTGAGAGTCTATTTTGATATGAGAGCACGTGATCGGCTGCAGCTAGACGCCGTTCGTCTAAGAGATCTAGTTGTGTAAGTAACACCTCCCGATGTTCATCGGGATTAAGTTCTTTGTCCAACTGAATTCTTAGCGAAGGGATGAGAATCTCATGCGGACATACCGCTTCCATCCCATATGTAAGTGAGAAAGGGGTTTGCCCCGTAGGTGTGCGGATGGAGGTGCGGTAAGCCCACAGAGCCTCAATTAACTTTTCTGGCCAATCAGCAAACTTATTAGACTCACAAGTTTTCTTTAAGATTTTTCAAAAGTGTTTTGTTAGTAGCTTCGGCCTGGCCGTTGCCCTGTGGATAATAAGGAGACGAATGATGCAAAGAAATATTGAACTTCTTACAGAGATCTTGAAGGTCTTGTGATATGAACTGGGGTCCATTGTCGGTGACGAGGCTGCTAGGTACTCCAAACCGCGTGATGATGTTCTTCATGATGAACCTGCACACAGTCGAACCTTTGATTTCTGCAAATGCTTCTGCTTCGGCCCACTTGGTGAAGTACTCAGTAGCAGTGAGGATGAAGGATTTTTGTTTTATCTGAGCATTAAGATCACCAAGAGGCCCAATGATATCAAAGGCCCACATGGAGAAAGGCCAAGGAGAAGATAGTGGATGCAAAGAAGAAGACGGAGCATGAATTTTATCGGCATGGATTTGGCATCTATTACACCTACGAACGTAGGCGGCACAGTCCTCTTCTAAGGTTGGCCAGTAGTAGCCCTGCCTAAGGATCCTTTTGGCTAACATCTGACCATTCACATGCCCTCCGCATTCACCGGAGTGAGATCCTTCCACTATTTTCCAAGCCTCTTCATCGGTCACGCATCTGAGGAGCATTCCATTTAGAGCGCGTCTGTAAAGAACTTCACCCACGAGGGTATACTTTAATGCCGCTCTACGGATAGCTCGCCTATCTTCGGCTTCGGCTTCTTCTAGGAAGGTACCGTCTCTGCAAAATTGTTCAATCTCATGGTACCACGGTCTCTCTTCTTCCATCAATTCTCCTAATTCGACAAGCAACAATTCCTTCGCTTCTTTCTTCTCTGCCTTCAACAATAGGGAGCTCCTAAGGTTTGAGAACCAAGGATCCTGAGTTGAGGGAGCTTCTAACCTCTGAACAGTGATGGTCTCAGCACTACGGCTGAGAGGGAAGGAGAGAGACGAAGCTAACGATGTCAGTGCATTGGCCAGAATGTTTTGACAGCGAGGAGTATGAATGTAGATGAGTTGACAGAATTGCTTGGCTAGGAGGGTGACCAGATCTTGATAAGGCTAGAGTTTGGGGTCACGAGTGCGATAGGTAGAGAGGACTTGCCGAAGAACGAGCTGAGAGTCTCCTATGATCTTAAGGTGACACGTGCCTAAGAGGTAGGCGAGCTTGAGACCGGCTAGGAGAGCCTCATACTCGGAGATATTGTTGGTGGCGTAGAACTGGAGTTGATAAGCCAAAGGAATGGTGACCCCTTCTGGGGTGAGCAAAACTGCACCTATGCCCCGTCCCCTAGAATTGAGAGCTCCATCGAAATGGAGTGACCAGAAGGGATCGTGAGAGACAAGTGATAGGTTTTCATCGGGAAATTCCTCCTGAACCGTATCACTATGTGGAAGAGGGAGGTGAGCAAGGTGCTCAGCAATGGCATACCCTTTTATGGCTTTCTGAACAATAAAGGAGATATCAAACTGAGAGAGGAAACTTTGCCAGCGTGCCAATCTGTCGGCGAGGACTGGCTTGTCAAGGAGATACCTAATAGGATCCATTCTAGAAATCAGACTCACCTTATGAGCTAGGAAGTAGTGCTTCAATTTCTGCACTACTCAAAGTAGCGCTGCACAAGTTTTCTCCATTGTGGTGAGTTTGACCTCGGAAGGATTGAAGAGCCTAGATAGGTAGTAGACTGCCCTTTCTTTGCCGGATTCATCATGCTGAGTAAGGACAGCTCCTAGGGAGTCCTCAATAGTTGACAGATATAGGATTAGGGGTTTCCCAGGGATAGGTGCCTGGAGCACGGACGGATTCATAAGGTAACTCTTGAGCTCGTCAAAGGCCTCTTGGCATTTATCATTCCATCCAAAATTAACTCCTCCTCTCAACAGTTCGTAGAAAGGATGACATCTTTGAGAGTGTTGAGATATGAATCTCCTTATGAACTGCAGCCGACCAATCAAACCTCGAAGTTCAGATATGTTCTTAGGAGGAGGCATCTCATTGATTGGCTTGGCCTTGTGTGGATCTATTTGAATCCCCCGTTTACTAACTATGAAGCCTAATAATTTTCCTGAGGAAACTCCAAATACGCACTTCTTTGGATTCATCTTCAATTGATACTCTTGTGCGCGACGAAAAACTTTGGCAAGTACAGAGGAGTGCTCTCTTCGTGTCCGTGACTTCACCACGATATCATCCACGTAAACCTCAACATCAATATGTATCATGTCGTGGAAGATAGCTAGCATTGCTCTTTGATAAGTGGCGCCGGCATTCTTCAGTCCAAACGGCATAACCACATAGCAATACGTTCCCCATGGGATGGTGAAGGAGGTCTTTTCTTGATCCTCCGGAGCTAGACGAATTTGATTATAGTCGGAGTATCCATCTATAAACGATAGAGTTTCGAACCCTGCTGTATTATCGATCAAAACATCTAAATGAGGTAGCGGGAAATCGTCCTTAGGACATGCCTTATTCAAATCCCGGAAATCTATGCAGATGCGCACTCTTCCGTCTTTCTTCATCACTGGGACGATGTTCGCCACCCACAAAGGATAGAGGACTACACGGATAAACTTGGCTTTGTGTATCTTATCAATCTCCTCTTTCATCTTTAAAGCGATGTGGGGGAGAAACCTCCTTAACTTTTGTTTAACGGCAACTGCCCCTGGCTTCAGAATCAACCTATGTTCCACCAGAGCGGGGTCAATGCCGGGCATGTCATCCTAGGACCAGGCAAAGGAATCCTTGAACTCCTTTAACATTTCTATGAGCTCTTCTTCTTCTTTAGGAGGGAGACCAGAAGCTATGGTTAAGCGCCTGGGATCCTCTTGCGTTCCCACATTTACCTCTTTAGTAGGTTCGTCGACGGCTAAGGTAGGTTCATCGAATCTCCTCATACCACTAGCATACGCCTCAGCAGCTTCCTCCATTTCACAATCTCCTTCATCTGATGGGTCATCCTCGGCCATGATCTCGTATATCCCAAAGCCGTCGTCTAGCCCTTCCTTTATCGGCATCTCTTCTAAGTTCAAAACTACCGCTTCTTTGACGAACTCTTCGACAGCTAGAAGAGCGCCACATCTATGAACTACGTCTAAGAGGTATCTACGGGGTACACCACTACCCTTCTTCTTCCTAGACGGAGACGGGGACTTAGTAGAAACTACGCCTGACTTTAAGCTAGACTCGATATTTATAGGAGACTCTGGAGACGCGTCTAGAGATTTATTGGAAAGAAAAATGAAGGGGGCGGCAGAGCCGCAAAGATCCTCCGATGGAGCTGGAGGAGGAAGCGGGCCACCCGAGCTCAGGGCACCGACAACAGCATCGGGGTGTAGGGGAGCAGAAGGCCCCTCACACGAATCGCCTGGAATGGCCATGTCTGACCACCAGGTGAAGGCACGACTGGAGCGAAAGAATGACGACGATGGCCGCTGGGGAGCAGATGTGACGGGGATCGCCGTCGAGAGTGTGAGCAGGAGAGGGGTGACCGGGATCGTCGTCGAGATCAGGAGTAGGAGGGAGGTGACGGGGATCGCTGTCGGAAGCAGGAGCACGAGGGAGGTGACGGGGATCGCCGTCGGAAGCAGGAGTACGAGGGAGTGACAGGGATCTCCGTCGAAAGCAGGAGCAGGAGGGGGTGACGGGGATCGCCGTCGGAAACAGGAGCACGAGGGAGTGACGGGGATCGTCGTCGGAAGCAGGGGGGACACACATACACATTTGTTTTTGTCATTTGGATTTTTTTTTTGATGAAAAAAAGAACTACATTAGATTAAATGGCTTCGAAAAAAGACAAGACCGAACCGTTGAAGGAAATGGCGAGGCGGGGTGAGGGACGAATGAATGCCTCAATGGCGGCGGGCGAGATTTGGACAATGAAGGGAAGAGGCAAAGGAATGAAATTAATATTAACATCGAGTATGGATGAAACAAAGTGAGTGGGAGGCCGGGAGAACCCTTGCCAGAACTCCTGTATGAGTAGGGGTAAATGATTTGACTGGTTTTCCTCACCAATTCCAGGCAACTGTCACCTGGCGGTGGTTGTTGATGCTGATAATGCTGCTACTTGTGACACATCTTCTTCACTGAACAGTTGATTGACCACAGAAATAAGGTCTTCTAATTCTAGCTTTTCTTCCCCAGCTTCTGATTTTTCAAACAACAGATTAACTGATGAGACAACATCATCTTGATCCGGACCCTCAGTATCTTCCTCAGCTCTCTTCTTCTTGTTGGGTCGCTGCTCCTCTAAAGCTTGATAGGCTGATCTTGGCGTTTCTATGGTGGTGTTATATCCGGGCTGAGTGGGCCCTCTGACAAAATGCTCGTATAAGGACCAAGTGAGCGGTCCATGATCTGATTGTGGAGGAGATGAGAAAGTGGCCCATTCTGAATATCCAAGGCCACGCTTTGTGAATTTCTTAAAGGTGGCGACAGTCTTGGTTTGCCCTTGGAGATGAGCACCCAGGCCTTTTCCTGACTGATAACCCAGCCTGAACATGATGTCCCACCCCTTTGTATTCTTGCTCACATCCTTCCTGATTGCCATTATAGGAGGAGACCCAATTGGGCGGTTAGAAGAGAAAGTATAGGCCCAAGTGTAGTTAACATCAAGCACCAAGATTATGGGCTTATTGGACGGCCATACTGATGGCAGTACTCTCTCAACGGCTTCGACTATATGTGTTGTCGTCATACTCTTTACCTTGACTATCCGCCCTTGGAAAGGGAACTTCAGACACTGATGCGCCGTAGACGGTACTGCCCCTAATGATTCGATCCATGGGTTCGGGGGCAGCCAACTCGCCATCAGAAAAGGTAATGGTGGGTCCCCTGTTCACTATTGAGAGCGCTGAGGGTAGGTTGTCCGGATTCATATCCTTGCTGACCATGACTCTTTGCAAAAAAGTTCTGAGAGCATCTTGGTGAGTCTGTGATCTTTTAATGAGCTCCAATATGGAGATCTTGGCGGGAGTCTGATCGAGGTGCTTTAGGATGTCATATTGAGTTCCCGGCGCCGGATCAATCTCTTATGTATCTTGTTGCTGCTGATTGTTGGTTTGCTGACCTGGCATAGGTATGGATGCGTTAGGATACATCCGATGAAACATTCGCCCGCTCCAGAGGGCAAGATTATGGTGGAGTGGAGGGGTAGGGGTGTTAAGGATAGAAGGGTTGGCTAGTAGTGGCGCTGGCGTAGGGGAGAGAGGGGTGTTATTTGGTGGAGGGATGATGGGTGATATGACGGGAGGATAGGATCGTGAGGTGATGATGGCAATATGGGGTTTAAAGGGAGGGGGTATGGCGGATGCAGGTGCGGGAACAGCGGGCGTGACGTGAGAAATAGCCAGAAGCTGGCCCACCTCATGGTCGTCATCGAAGACCCACTGGGCTTCTGGTGGTGCATGGTGGATAACGGGGTTAACATGCGCAGGCGGAGGAGGTGGTGGAGCTGGTTGAGGGTTCGGAGCAGGTTGATGTTGTGGCATGGGGTTACGGACTATGCTTAGATCGTTCGCCGGCTGCTGCGGCTGCTACTGTTGTTGTTGTTGCTGGTATTGTTGGTATTGCTGTTGGAAAGGCGGGTATTGCTGTTGCTGTTGCTGTTGTTGCTATGGCTGCTGTCACCTCTGTTGTTGCTACTGTTGCCTTTGGCCTTGCTGGTCCCTCAGAGTTTGGATCAACCTCTTCATTTCTGCCCAATCGATCTGATTCTGCTCATGGAGATCGTATATCATGTCCCGGAATTGGAAGCAATCGGACACATTGTGGCCCGGATGACGATGATAGACGCAGTACTTTGTTTTATCGGCCGCCATATTCCAATTTGCCTTCTCAGGAGGGAGTCTTAAGGCATTTAGAGACATGAGGGCTGCAAAGATATCAGCTAGAGATTCGGGTAATGGAGGGTATTGGGCTCTCTTGGGCCCACTGGGTTTCCTGGGGGCATAGCCATTTTGAGGCGGAGGAACCTGGGAGTATTGGCACTGATCTTGAGGGAGATTTTGTCCTTGGGGAGGTGGCTGCCTATTGTTGTTGTTGTTCCAAGGTTGTTGGGTTTGCTGGGTATAGGGGGACCTACCTACTGGGCCTTGGGGATTGCTAACGGCACCTACTTGTTCATTGGTCTGGATCCCCTCGGTGACTGGGCCTTGCGGCTTTTTAGCGTAACGGGCCTTGGGGGTCTCGAACATGGAATGTATAGGCGAGTCCTTGAGTTGGGTTTGAATGAAACGGGCTCGACTATATAATTAGTGCATGGTAGAGATGTCGTTCATGGCCAAAATAGCTCGGTAGGTGGATGTGGCATTGGAGATCAACAGCTTTACTTTCTCCTCCTCAGGCATTGGGCAATGGACCTTGGCGGCCAAAGAGCGCCACCGGTCAGCATAGGTGGAGAAATCCTCTTCTGGTTTCATCTTTTCAGCTACTAAATCCACAAAAGAGTATTCGGGTCCCACCCGATCCTGAAACTGCTGCAGAAACCTTTCTTGGACGATTTGGAAGTCCTCGGCTTCCTCGGGAGGCAAAGAATAGAACCACTCCAAGGCTGGACCATCTAAAGATTTTCTGAACAGATATGCCATGAGATGGCGGTCATATTTGTGTGGTGCTGATTCATAGACAAAATCCTTCAGATGAACATAGGGGTCCCCCACCCCAGAGTATCGACGATATACAGGGAGCTCAGACTGGGGAGGCACCCGAAGGTATTGGAAGGATGGGAGGGCAATGTCAACTACCTTCCGAGGATCAATCTGCCTCCGGAGATCATGAAGCTCTTTCTTCATACTTGTCCATTCTGTCAAGAAATCGGAAGGAGATTGGATCTGATGCGTAGGGACAAGGGAGCATGTCTGCTCAAAGGAATGAGACCTCTCGTGAGGGAGCGGATCTGTTTCAGCCATATAGTATGTAGTGGGAGGGGATCGAGGCTGAAGATCTCGTGGGGGACGGTAGCTTGGCTCTGAGAAATGAATGGCCCGAGGACGGAGAGGGGTAGGGTCTACCCCAGATGAAGAAAGGTGGGGAGCTGAAGCGACATGGGCGGAGGAATCCGCCGGTCGGGCTGAACTTTGACCCTGGGGAGATGAAAGTTATTTCCCCTTGGCAGCCGCTATGAACTCTCGGACTTGGTCCGGAGTGAGGTGAGGAAGGAGCTGGCTGAATTGAGAGTGAGGGTCATCATCCCCAGGAGGAGAAGGAGGACGGGATCGGATCACAGTAATGGAGGGAGGCTGGATATGCCCCGGGAGAGTGGCCATGGAAGGTTGGGCCACTTCCTCGAGCAACCCAAGGGGTAGGGCATCGTCGGAAAGGACCCAAAATTGGTCCATGTCGAAGAGGGGATTATGATAAAGCACGAGGATCAGAGGAGACTGACTCGATCTCCCTAAAGAATGACGCATACACCCTCCAACCAATTTGGGGCGGACACACCTAAACCCTATCACGACAAGAAAGATAGAGAGGAGAAGGGGATCAAAGCACTCAAGTTATCATGCTTACAACGCAAATTTCTTAAGATTCGAACTTGACCTTTTAAATGAATTGATTAAAGAGATGTCACTTGGTCATGCGGTCCCTGATAGGAATGACCTCAAGTGCTCCGGTGTAGCTAAGGGTGGCATACACTCACATGCGAGGGTGGCTCGAACTATGGGTGCAACGGGTATAACCTGCCCGGTGAACCGCAACGTGCGTACGGTCACGAGGACTTACGGAGGTCCGAGTCAGCCTACGAGTGCTCGTAGGTGAGAGGACTCACTCAACCAAGGGGGAACCTGATCAACTGGGATGAGTAGCATATACAAAGGACTAAAAGGTCCAAAATGTATGCAAGAGTGGGGATAGGGAGCAAATAGGGTGAAAAACCAGCCCTTGGGGGAAGTCGCGACGACCGGGTAAGCCGCGACACGATCGCGACAGCGCGACCTGCCGCGATACGGATAGAGACCCGAGAACACAGTGGATCACCAACCGAATACAAGCAGACTACCCTACTAAAATAAGAAACACAAAGAAGGACTAATCAGGTACAACATGGATCGAAAAGCAGACAGAAACCGATTCATGGACGAAAGAAGTAACATACAAAGCAAACCTGTTAACGTGTAGCCTGTCCAAGCCGCGACCTGGTCGCGTCCAATCCTTCGACCGCGATAAGAACCGGAAACTTACAGATGAAACTAAACGGAAAATCCGAACCCTAACAGGATACTATCGGAGAAAAACGCGAGAAACATGATCTAAGCAATATAAGAAAGATGCATGCTCTCATGGGCATTGAACAAAGTGGGCAAAGGGAATAGAAAACACTAACCTTATGACGCGTCACCCTTGTGCGACGCGAACTTGTCGCGACACCGCGATCGGTCGCGACAATGACAGAGCGGAAAAAAATGTAGGGAATAAAGAACAAAACCCTAACAAGACACTATAATGACAAACAACAAGGAAACATGGCAAGCAGACAATCGAAGTCTACGAGGGTGGCAGTGAATGTCCCACCGTGATCGCCAAAAGGTGTAATCACAGGGATTGGCTTCCCCTCAACACAGACATGGATATCAAATACGATAGCATGAAAAAAAGGAAGTGATCGCCACCTAGATAAGTTGCCTAATGATATGGAAAGACAATGGATAACTTAAACTAGGAAAAGGAAGAGAACAGGAAACTGACCTGGTGTCGCGGTCGCCATGGCCGCCGTGTTTCTAGTATCGCGTCAGTGAGAGTCGATGCGTCTATGTCGCATCACCCCAGGCCGTCGCGTTCTCTAAATGCGGGAGAATTGTTGTTGTGACCTTCTTCTAGTCCTCCAGCCGGCCAGAGCACCAGAGCTTCTCGTAGACTTCGCTTGCTTGTCTGTCAATCAAAAGAAAACACAAGGAAAAGACCCTATTAGAACATGTAAAGTGTAATATCTATTCTAAGACACGAAATGAGATGGGAGATCATGGTGGGAACGCACCTGGGGTGGTTTTAAACCCCTGTGGGTGTGGGAAAACGTGGGTGGATGGTAGATATGCTCTATTTAAAAAGGACATAAAAATGCATGTTGAAATAGACAAAAGAAAGGGTAGAGAGAATGAGCCCCATTAGGGCGACTTCCTGGCGTGGATGCAGCTCCGATGATATGCAAAGAGATCCAGGAGATTGCTAGAGTCGCCCTCTTCATGTTCCTTCCTCCATTGATGGTGAAATGAGTGAGTTGTGGGGAGTGGAATGTGAAGGGAATGAAGGGAATGAGTGGCTGCGTGGCTAAGTCTAGTTCAGAGGGAATTTTGGCAGCCCTTCGGGGTAATCATGAGGCTCTCCTCGTTCATGAGGAGGGGCCTTCCTTATATAGAGCTTGGAGTGAGAATATGATGCATTATCTCCTCAATAAGGTTTAGAAATTAAAAGTGGGGGGATAAAGCTCTATCAAAATCGGGTGTAGAGTCCTTAGGGGAGCTTAGGAGAGTCCCTAGGGCCAAGGATCGACCCAAGGGGTCGGGATAACCCTCTTAGACCAAGTCAAAGTGCATGAGAGGATAAATAGGGTGTGGTTATGGAGGCCAGAGATCTCGGTCCTTGTCGCGTCAGATCGCAGGGTCGCGACTAGAAACGCGACGGTGCGGGGGGACGCGACATTATTGCCCACGTGCATGTATAATGTATGGACTGTCGCGGCGGCCCAACCCGTCGCGACTATAGTCGCAGCGCCACGATGCGTCGCGACAAGGAACCCGAATTATCTTGGATTATTCTCTCTAACCACATGATAAAATAGGAGTCATATTCCTCTAGGGACTCTCTCAAATGATTGATTTCAGGATTTCAAGGTATTTTAATGGATTGATGGGCTCAAATCAAGGCAAATGATGGGCTCAAGGTGAGTGACCAATTAGGGGCCCACTAAGGTAGCAAGAAATGTGGTTCAACCCATTAATCATAATCGGGTGTCTACAACACCCTCTAAAATGTGAATTGAAAGTTTCCAGCAAACTCCTAGTGGAGATCGGGATCCAATTTGGCATCTTGGCATGACCTCGAGGGACTCGACCAATCATACCAAGCCCAAATGGTAGGCAACTCCAGTTAATCACAACTCTTGTGATTCCCATCGTCATTTGGCCTCCAAATCACCATGGCCCAGAGGTACCCAGCCAACCATGATGTTTGGTTAAGTCAACACCATCATTACTAGATGAGTTTGATTCGGTGATATGCTCCCGAGAGACTCGACCAACCATACCCTGTCCTCGCGTCACCAGTAACATCTCCATGTCATAGGCCAAATATCAAATCCCAATATAGGTGAGCCCGGAGTGACTTTGCCAACCCATTCTACATCAAGAAAAGGCATTTTCCCTATAATGATTGAAGGCCACTTGAGTCAATCTTATTGACATACACTTGCCGACTTAATATATTAGTAACAGAGGGAGTTTTCATTTCAGTGGTCACATAGCTAAATAATGTCCCACACATATATTTAGCATATACTTTCATCGCATGCAAATATGCACCTAGTAGGTGCGGAAATCAATATAAATCATATATATAAATAGCCACACCAAATGATCATGGACCAAATTCTAGCTTGATCAAGCCTGAGCCAAAAGACTTGATCACTAAACCCCGTGTGTACCCAACGCATCCCATGCATAGTGTTCATCCTCCTCTTCGTCATTAGCTCTGTCGGTAATTCCACTCTTTCGCCGTGCCTCCGAGAGTGATTTCAAATAATTACAATAATTACAAATGACTATAGGCCCGCAAGGCCAAAAATGTACATTTAATCAATTAAGAAACCTTGATCATATCAAGGGGAATTACACCATTGGGAGAGGTAGAAATACACAACGATTTTAATGAGAAAGAGAAGGGGACTCGCAAACCCCAATGAATCACCATCCACACATAGGTCCATGATCATCTGCCCACAATATACACATCACATGCATATATATAAGCTACTAGAAATTATTTAAACACATTAACTAATAAAATTATTACATTAACTCTTAATCTAATACATGGATTAACTCTTAATCGATTTGAATTGATCAAAATATCAAAACCCGAACATCATAGCCTAATCTTGGCTCTGATACCACTGTTGGAAATCGACTTGGGGCATCACATGCGCAGCAGAAGTAAAAAAAACAAAAATCAATTTCCATCCATGTACTTGATCGGACTATGATGTACGGTGCATATAAACATACATACAAATAACGCGTGAGACAATCTCACCTAAAGGAGATCGTATATCCCCTGAAGCGCAAAACTAGTCCTTGTTTGAAGGAGCTCTCGCGAGACTCCATCTAGCGGTATCCACACAGTGGATTATCGGCGATGACATTGACCCCTCCTAGACCGGTGGTGCCACTCCTCCACGTCGTGCAATGCCACACATCGGCCAACAGTAGCAAGTAACAGCAACAACAAGAGGGCTCGGCCCTCCTAGTTCACCTCTTGCCAATGGAGAGCACAGGAGCGAGAGATGGGAAGGGGAATGAAGAAGGTGGTTTCTCCTCTCATGCTCTAGTCCATGAACTTCAAAGAGAACCCCCTTCTATTTATAGAGATCCTTAAGGACACCTCATCAGGGACACCTCATCATGTCATGATGACAAGGGACACCTCGCAGGGACACCTCGTCCTATCATGATGACAAGAGGAACACCTCGTAGGGACACCTCTTCATGTAATCATGACAAAGAACACCTCACAGGGACACCTCGTCATATAATCATGACAAGGGACACCTCGTAATGTCATGATGACAAGAGAGACACCTCGCAAGGACATCTCGTCATGTAATCATAACAAGGGACACCTTGTAATGTAATCATGACAAGGGACACCTCACAGGGACACCTTGTCATGTAATCAAGACAAGGGACACCTCACAGGGACACCTCGTCATGTCATGATGGCTAATGATGATGAGGTATCCTCCTTCTAGAAGGGGTGAGGTGGCATGATCCTGGTATGCTCCCTTAATGGATCCTTGTCAAGGCTTATTGAGTCTTACCCAATCGGTCCATAATGGGTTAAATAAAGCTTATACGGTAATTTTTATCCAATCCTCTATTCATCGCGTTATCCACTTTTTGTGTGTGACCCTCTAGGCGCAATATCGAGCTAGCCGTGAGTTGCACTCGTCAAAACTCCTTCTGACTTAGTGAATTATCATCTCCATAATAATTCACTTAACTCATCGATTATGATCATGCTAGGCCACTATGGCATGATCCCCAGACGATACGAGTGATCAAATCCATTGGACCTATTGCCTACAGTTACCATGTACATGTAGTCCCTCATCCATCTATTATCTGAAAGATCGTATATTAGGCATGGTGTTGTCAGGCCTATATGGAATTTGTTAAAGTCAAACTCTTATCGGATTCTCGCAGAGAACTCCTTCTCTCTAAATCCGATTGACCCTGGCCAGGGATTTGCCTGAGTAAGACAATATGGGATATTCCTCTCACGATACCGAGAGTGGATGATCCTCTATTGACACATAATTGCCTTCATAAGGTTGGCTACCGTTCCCAATGACTGGCTATACTAGACCTGGAACATCCAGTCCTATAAATCCAATATCAAAGAATGGAGTACTCAAACAAGATATCTTTGGTTTCTCAAGTCTAAGGACCAGTTACACAACTGAGACTACGGAATCTCTATCTAACAATCAGGTATCATTAACCATACAACATTCCAAGAACGGATCATTCAGTAAACTCATTCTCCAATAAGCACCTGTGCCATATCCCTAGTGTCTCCACACAAGCAGCTATGAGACCAGCTGCTTCCATCACATGGACAGGTATATTGCACACTTGTCTTTCCAGTCATCTCAATGCCCTTCTTGAGTAACCTATGAATAGGAATATTTAGGATGAGTGTTTAAAGAGGATCGGCCTCATTATCATGATCTCATCATGATCTGATTCCCATTGTACAGACCCATGGACATCACAGTATACATACGCATGGAATATACACTGAGAAAATAACATTATAATATTACCAAAAATATTGTACATAATTACAAGTTCCATCACTCATGTGAATTGGCTTGCAGGGCACCTATAACTAGCAGTCAACATCACTATATCCAATCAACTTAAAATCAGAACATCTGGGATACCATAAACCCAATTTACTTGTGTTTATAAGATATCTAAAAATTCTATTAACAACATTAACATGTGATTCTTTAGGATCATCTTGAAATATACCACACAAACATACACTGAACATTATGTCTGGTCTACTAGCAGTAAGATAGAGTAATAATCCAATCATGCCTCCATAGATCTTTTGATCTACTTTCTTGCCAAGTGAATCACTATCTAACTTAATTCCTGAGCTCGTGGGTGTTCGTAAGGGCTTACACTTGTCAAAACCATATTTAGAGAGTAAATCTGAAATATATTTGGTTTGACAAATGTGAGTGCCTTCCTTGGTGTGTTTGATTTGCGACACAAGAAAGTAATTAAGCTCACCCATCATACTCATCTCAAACTCACCTTGCATAAGGTTTTCAAAGAATTTGCAAAGTGATTCATTAGTAGAACCAAAAATAATATCATCAACATATATTTGTACTATCAAGATTCCTTCTGAAAGTTTCTTAACAAATAAAGTGCTATCCACTTTACCTCTTATGAAATCATGTGAGATAAGATAAGCACTTAGTCTTTCATACCAAGCTCTTGGAGCATGTTTTAGACCATACAATACTTTCTTTAAACAGAAAACATGATTTGGATATTTAGTATCTTCAAAACTAGGTGGTTGCTCAACCTAAACTTCTTCTTTTATGAACAATTCAGAAAAGCACTTTTAACATCCATTTGAAAGAAATTGATGTTGAGAGAGCATGCATATGCAAAAAGAATTCTAATTGCTTCTAATCTTGCTACTGGGGCATAAGTTCCATCAAAGTCAATGCCTTTCTCTTGGGAATACCCTTGTGCTACCAGTCTGGCCTTGTTCATGGTGATTACTCCTGATTCATCCATTTTGTTTCTGAAGACCTATCTGGTCCCAATAACTGGATAGTCAGAAGGTCTAGGGACAAGAGTGCAAACCTGGCTGCATTGGAACTGGTTAAGTTCCTCTTGCATAGCAAGGATCCAAGATTCATCAGCCAGTGCATCATTGATTGTCCTAGGCTCAATTTGAGAGACAAATGCAAAAAAAAACACAAGGAATGTTTATACCTCTTTTTCATACCCTATCTTGAGGATCACCTATAATATTTTCTCTTGGATGATCTCTATGATACATCAATTCTTTAGGCAATCCTTCTTATGGTTCTTCTAGTTGTTAAAGTTCCTCAAGTGGTAGATCTTCCTTTTCTTCTTCTTTATCTCCTTCTTCAAGAGATGTCTGATCTAGATCTCTGCACAGATCATCAACACAATCTTCTTCTTCTTCTATTATCTCAATATAAGGGTTAGTCTCATCAAATAAAATATGTACTGTTTGCTCTACAGTTAAGGTTCTTCTATTAAACACTTTATATCCTCTAGGTTTAGAAATATATCATAACAGAAAACCTTCATCACTTTTAGCATCTATCTTTGCTAAGTTATCTTTACCATTATTCAAAATAAAACAGTTACAACCAAAAGGTCGAAGATGACTGATGTTTGGATTTTTCTCCTTGTACAACTCATAAGGTGTCTTCTTTAGGATTGGTCTGATCATGCACCTGTTGATTATGTAGCGGGCTGTATTGATTGCTTCTGCCCAAAAATATCTTGGTAAATTATACTCTGTAACCATAGTTCTGGCTATGTCGAGAAGTGTTCTGTTCTTCCTTTCTGCTACTTCATTCTGTTGAGGTGTTCTTGGTGCAGAGAAGTTGTGTTCTATTCCATTTTCTATACAGAACATTACAAAATCTTCATTCTTGAATTCTCCACTATGATCAGATCTGACGCTGATTATCTGAAATTTTTGGTTCTTCTGTACTAGTTTGTTAAACATCAAAAAAGTTGAAAATGTTTCTAATTTGGCTTCCAAAAAGGACACCCAAGTGTACCTTGAGTAGTCATCTACAATCACATCGCCATACACTTTTCCTCCAAGACTTACTATTCTTATAGGTCTAAATAAGTCCATGTGAATAAGCTCCAAAGGCTTGGAAGTTGTAACCACTGTTTTGGACTAAAATGATATCTTGGTTCGCTCTCCCTTTGCACAGGCTGTATAGATTCCAGACTTCTTTAGTTTCATCTTAGGAAGACCATCAACTAGATGATGCTTGATTAATTTCATGATTACTGAAGTGCGTACATGTCCCAGTCTTCTGTGCCATAAATTAGTTTTTTCACTCTTGGTGGTTGCAAGACATAAGTTTACTTCTTTTAATTCTGCTAACTATAAGGTGTACATATTTTTTACTCTTTGAGCTTCAAATACTGTTTTTTCATCCTTTTGAATAATGCGCTTGTCATTCTGAAATTTTACCAGGTGACCCTTGTCACACAGTTGACTAATGCTAATGAGGTTGTGCTTTAATCCTTCTACATGCATAACATCTTCTATTAGATCCTTTTCTTTTGTTCGTACTATTCCACATTCTAAGACCTTCCCTTTTCCATTATCTTCATAGGTGATCTGACCAATCTCATCTTTGAAGCTTGTAAATAACTTCCTATCACCTATCATGTGCCTTGAGCACCCACTATCCAAATACCATTTGGATGCTCTCAGGCGACCCTGCAAACAAACTTAAGTTTTAACTTTTGGTACCCAAATTTTCTTGGGTCCTTGATGGTTATTCTTAGGAATCCACCGCAGATGTCTAGTTGTGCATGTGCTGACAGTGTGTCCTACTTGGTTACAGTGACTACAACATAGATCAAAAGCCATTTTCATGTGTGTAGTATTGTTATAATTATGTTTTTGTTTGTAACATATTGTAGGATTTTTAATTTCTTTTTCTTTTACAAATTTTGGTGTTGGATAATTTTAGGATACACATATCTTCTTCATTTTGTGGAGGTGTATATCCTACTCCATATTTTTTTTTACCTGTCCTAGAACCTTTTACTCTTACGAACAGAGATGTTTTACAATTAAAGATTTTCTCTATGGTAGCTCTTAAATAGTTATTTTCTTCTCTTAATTTTTCCTCATCCTTTAATTATTTTATATTTGATTTTATTTCCATGATTTTATTGTTTTATTTTTTAAATCTTCGCACAGTAGTTTCATTTTCTCAATTAGTTTCATTTAGGTTTTGTCCTATCTTTCTATTTCATTTTTTAGGAATGTATTAGATTTTTTTTGAGTAAGCAAATTTAATTTAACTATTTTCATTTTCTTGACTACTGTTTTATATTTTTCATATAATTCATTAAAGGTATCTTCAAGACTATCAGAATTTGAATCAGAACATGATGTAAAGAGGTTTCAGAATTTACCTGATCTAGTCCTGCCATGAGGGCTTGAAGAGTCTGAACTGGTAGCTTATTCATTATCCCATGCTGCTGCCATTGCCTTTTTCTTGTACCTTCTAAATTTCTTTTCTTTGCCTTTCTTCTTCTCATATCATTCTTCTTGTTCCTTCTTCTTTAGCTTAGGACATTCAGATTTGTAATGTACTAGTTGATTGCAATTGTAGTAGGTTGGTTCCCTCTTCTTGTCCTTCTTGAACAATCTCTTTGAACCAAACTTCTTATTCTTGGCCACGATCCTTTGCAGTTTCCTTGGCAGCATAGCTTCATCATCACTGTCATCTGATTTCTCCTTTGAGTCATCAAAGGAAGAATAATCTACAACTTTCAAAGCATTTGGCATTTTCTTTTTCGATGAATTTTCAGAAAACCTTTCCATGTTAATTTCATGAGGCATTAAGGATCCAATTAATTTGTCAATGGAATGTTGAGTTAGATCATGTGCTTCCTCAATGACAGTGACCTTGGTGGTCCAAACATTTGTTAATGACCTTAAAATTTTTCTAACAGTTTCTTTATTTGTACGAATTTTTCCTAGTTAACTCAATCCTACTATTATATTTGAAAAACGGTTGTACATTTGAGTTATGTTTTCATTAGGAAGCATTTTAAATTGTTCATACTGAGAGACAAGAATATCTATCCTAGTTTGTTTTACTCTATCAGTTCCTTTATATGTAACTTGATGTTTATACCATATTTCTTTAGCAGTTCTACAAGAAGATAGTCTATTGAATTGCCTTTTGGATAGAGAACAACATAGATAATTTTTAGCTTTGTAGTTTAGAGACATGTTTCTCTTATCAACTATGGAGAGAGCAGAGGTAGTTTCACAGAGTATAGTAAAATCACCTTGTTATATTACTTGCCACAAATCAAAATTTGTGCCTCTGATGAAGCATTCCATCCGCATCTTACAATACTGATAGTCCTCACCATCAAAGAATGGTGGCCTTGTAACAGACTGACCATCATAGTTATGTCCTTTAGCTACCAACTCTTCTCAAATCTTTCGATTCTTCTGAGAAGACCTCGCTCTGATACCACTTGTTGGATCGAGATGGCACAAATGATGTCCTAGAGGGGGGGGTGAATAGGACATCTTGCGCTTTAAAAATTTTTGTATGAAATTAGACAACACTAAATGGAATTGTTAGTGTTTAGTGTAGTGTGTGAAAAAAGTGTAAGTTGGGGGAAACAGTTATACAAATGCACAAGAAATTTTATCCTGGTTCAGCCCTTCCCATATGGAAGACCTACATCTAGTCCTCAAGCAAACCACTTGAGATTTCACTAACTGCTAATAATACTTGGCCTTCTCTCACCCTTGAGAGGTATTACACGCCCACTTGCTCCCAAGCAAGTCTTCCCTTAACAGGGGTACAAAGACTACCTTCAATAAGGTCTTCCCTTCACAAGAGGGGCACTGCAGGAACAAACCTCCTGCGGGTTGTACAGACATAATTGAAAAACATGTGTGCTTGCTCTAATGGATGAGCAAACACAGGAAATTCAGAAAGGAATACAAATAAAAATTACAGCTCTGATCCTTTCTGAATCAAGGAGGGTGGACTAGAGAAATGATCTAGTTACACAGATGACACCCTACACAAACAAGACTTCTGTGAAATGGAGAGCTTGGAAATTTTCGGACTGTGGAAGCTCTCTATCTTGCAGCTCAATAGAAGGCTTGTGAAGGCTCTTGCTAGTAGAATGTAGGTGTGAGATTGAATGTGTTGCTAACTGGTTTCACACACTAAGTGTTGTTCCTTGTTCAAACTTCGGCTTCTATATATGCTTTAGAGGATGTTTCCATTTGAAACTATCCATTGGAGATCTTGCCACTTGAGGAGTAACTTTTTATCCTTTGGATGTTGTTGAGATTTTGTTATCCAACAGTCTCTCAACTTTTTAGCTCTCCAATGGCTTCAGACCATGTTTGTAGCTTCACAGCTTGGAAGACAGTCTTCAATTAATGTTCTGCAACAAGGACAAGACAAAAGAAAAGATACCTCCATACATTCTGAGGTAGGAGGGTCAGAAATATGTCTAACGTATAGAAATCTCGGATAGATAGAAGTTGAGTGTAATAAAAGATAGATAGACAGTTACATCAGACAGTAAGGTGAGGTTCTGACAATGGTAGGTGAGCCTTTGTCAGATATCACATGCGCCTGATGGCATTAACTGCAAGACAACTCCTGAGAAAATAAGATCTGAACTTTCGACATAAAGATAGAGACCAATTTGTATAAATAATTTAGATCTTTTTAAAGATATTTTTTTGTCTGGTTATTTTGAATATATTATATCTTGCCTGTCAGAATACATTAAAAGATGGTAAGAGGACAAAGCATTATTCTGTAAGGTAAACAAGTATTATATGTTCTATAACAGATCTCATTAGGCAAATAAAATATCAAACAATCAAGATCTCATGGAACTTATGAAATAATGTTTTACACAGAAAGTGTACACAAGTTGTTAGAGAAGTCGGAGTGAGAATGATATGTACTTCGACTCTCTTGGAGTTGGAGTCAAAAACAAGAGATACAAACTGAAATTCGACTTTACAGAAGTCGCAGTGAGACTGAACATAAAATTCGACTTCTTGAAAGTCGGAGTGAAAAGTATCAATCAGTTGTACTTCGATTTTTGAAGCAGTCGGAGTGAATACTTCGACTTCTAGCGAGTTGACATCGAAAACGAGACTTTTACTTCTCAGGAGCCGGAGTGATGACTTCGACTTTTCTGAAATGTTCATCAATCGATACTTACTTCGACTTCTAAGGAGTCGGGTCAAGGCTTCGACTTTCCTGGAGTCGGAGTCCACAGTCGGAGTTAGTATGAACATAGTGTATTCTGTGGACTTCGAAAAATTTCAAGATAGCGTGATATAGTAGTATACAAGACTGTTTATCTGTGATATATTCCAGTAGATTGTTTGTAGAAAGGTCTTTAAAAGGTTTGTCATAGCAAAATCACCATGTTACAAATAGTTTAATGTCATAAAAATTTTCTTAGGGATAGTTGATCAACAGAAACACCACCTCAGATTTAAATCTGAAATTAAACAATTTGAAAAATAATTTGAAGAATTACAACATAAAAACAATATGTTATGTGAAGATTTAAAGGAAAAGAACAACAAAATTGAATGTTTGGAAAATAGTAATACTGAAGAACTTAACGAAGAATTAAAGACTCTAACAAAAAAAAATGACTACATAAAAAACACTTTAGACAAACTGACTTATGGTAAATCATCCCTTATACTGAAAGGAGTAAGGAGCAGCGGTAAAATAGGAGCAGCAGCGGTAAAATAAAGTATGTGTAGGCTACACACCACCTGAAAATGAGGAAGAAATAGTATATCTTGAGCAATGTCTTGTACCAAAATTTGTACCTAATGGTAACTATATTAATAGGTGCATAAGAAAACAAAATATTAAGGATACAAATGTAAATCACATCCTCTGGTGCACCCACTCTAATAATTAGGTCACATTGTGAAAACATGTACAACCAAGAACATATAATGGACTCCTAAACACACTTGTTTTGGAACTAACCTTGAAGGACCCAGGAAGATTTAGGTACATAAATATTACTGACTTTTCTAGAAAAGAAACTTCAAGCATCCATGTGGTACTTGGTGTAGACATCTGTTTTTAGCCACAAATTGAGCCACATTTCATGTTCTAATAAATAAGCCCTAAGTTGGTCATCATATTGAGCCCATTATCAGTCCATTGATGTGCCCATTGTGCTTAAGTTCCACCTTATCTCTTCTTGTTTTTTCCCCAAAAGCCCTCACTCTCATTGATAAGTAGGTTTTCGGATCCCAAGCCTTAACACATCATGTCGTGGGGACATATTAATGCTAACGTGTCGTACCATCTCAATGAGTTAACCCATGAATATCTTCGTAACGGCCAACGTTGACGCGTCGGGTCCTTTGGACATGTTAACCTTTGTCGTGACCTCCAGATATGATGTGTTAAGAGTTTGCATGGTAAAGGTCACATATGGATTCTCTCTCTTATCCTATTAGACTTGTCTTTATCCCAACAACCTTAGGATGATCTACAGCCATGGGGATCGACCCTAAAACCCCCCTAGGACTCTTCCATTAAGGATTTACTTGGCATTTATCCCATTTTTGTGGCCATTATCCCCTATGGACGAGATAAACTTTCCTATCCCTTTCAAACCATACCAAGTCCTTCAAGCTCAGGGAGAGCTCCTTTTCACATCCAGATGCTGTTGAAATCTCCAGAGGATCTCGTCTACAGCCAGGCAGCCGCCCTTTTGGGGCATTTCTTCTCCTACCTCTCCTTTTCTCACATGCATTAGATAAGTTGTTTCTCTTATTGCTTAGATAATTGCACGTCCACATGCCCATTTTTAACCTTAGGGTTTTCTCAATACCCCCAGGTTCGCGCCTCCCATGTTATCTTCCTTTTCCTTCCAGTTGAATAGATACTCCACTCAATAACGTATCTAATCGAGTATTTCTTTCTTGTTTCCTTATTTTTACAGATATTTTTCGAAGAGTAGATGAGGAGCTCTCCTCCTGTGGTCGGCCAGAGGAAGGGTAGGAGGTCCACTATCCAACTCCCACTCCCTGTTAGGAAGGCGTCGTGGGTTTTGGACGCGATAGAAATATCGCATGATATCATGCATCCATGATAGAAACACCATAACATTGGAAATATATAACGCGACAAAGGTAAGTGGCCTTCTCACCCCCTTTCCACATGGATTAACTCAATTTCGTTTCATTTACTTAAAGGCAATCTATTTGGTGGCGATCACACATCCATTTTTTTCATGTTTAGCATACTTTGTTTTCTGTTTTAGAGAGGCACACATCTCCGTGATTACACCTTTTGGCCATCACGGTGGGACCTCCATTGTCAAACCTTGTTTGCTCTGCCATTTACCTAATGTATTGGTTTCCTTTTTTAGTGGGAAGATCTTCTTAGTATTAAGTTCTCTATTTTACTTCTTATCTTGTTTCCTGGCCTTGTCACGGCAGACCAAGGAGGCGCAACATAATAGTGTCCATACGGATGGACGCGAGATAAGGTGTGCACTGTTTATGTTATTTTCTGTCTTGAGTTCCTGTTTGACTCTTCCTGATGACCTCTACATGCTGCATTGCCATGTATGTCTGTGATCTTTATTGCTAGAATCTTGTTAGGGCTCTGGTTTTCCATTTAGTTTCATTGTTGTTTCCTAGCATTGTCGTGACACATCTAGCAGACATGACAATGTCACACAAGACTTGGAGGACGCGATATCACGTACACCTTGGTTGGTTCTACTTTCGGCTTTATGGTTTTGTTTGCATTTGTTTATGAGTTTTTGCTTTTTGATTAGGTGTTTTTCATGTTTTACAGTGTTGAGGATAGTTTGTTTGCACATTTTTTTGAGTTGTCTAGGGTTTCTATGATCAACACAGGCACGACCGACTTGTCAGTCGCAACATTGTCACATTGGATATGGTCAACATGACATTCACAAGGATCCTTAGACTAATGTTTGTTAGTTTAGGCTAGTATTTGCATGCATCCCGGTGCATTTGGCACATGCATACACTTTTCATGTAGGTAGGATTCGTCCTTGGTAGCGTATACCCTCTCACCTGTGAGCACTTGTGGGCTGACCAGGGCTTGCAATCGCGGGCCTCTATAAGTCTGTGTTGTCATACACACGTTTCTGCCGCCGGGCGAGTTGTACCTGGTGTCCCTTATTGCAGGCCGTTTTCTGTGAGAGATTTGTGTGTGTCACCATTGGTCACCCCATAGTACTCAAGTACACTCCTATTAGTTTTCCTTTTAGCTGAGTGCATTTCCATTAAATCAATCCATTAAAAGGCCAAGTGGTAACCCTCGAATTATAATGCATATCATGGTAACTTGGATGATTTGCTTGAGAAACGTCCCCTCTTCCTTACCATGGTTCCTTTCTACTTCACCTATCCTCCTACCTTCCCCTCTCATGCGGACTCCTCGTCTCATGAGATTCCTCATGTTTCGGCCCAACCTAGGGCCCAGTGGGCCAAGGAGGGCACCCTTTCTCGCCCTGCTTTGTTGGCCTTCTCTTCATATCAGGACGTCCAATTAGTACCCCTCCCCTCTAGAATGGGCCACAACCAGACCCAGAAGCTACCATTTGTCTGTGATCCACAGTCATCTCCTAGGTGGAGCCCAACGGGCCCACATCACTCTACTCGATCTATCCCCTTTTGTGCCATCACTCCTGGGTCGAGCTATCCTTCTGTTTAGCTCACCTCATTGCAGCTGGCTCATTACCCTCAATCTGAGCCGAACCTTGATCCTCGACTCCACTCTCTTGCTCAAGCCAGTCCTTGCCCTCTCCATTATATCTTGACTCAAGACTTTCAGTCTGAGTTTGAGTCCAGGAGGCGAGAGCTCAATCGTATACAGAGGTAGTTAAATTCTAAAACCTCCTTGGATGATTCTATTCCTAATTCCATAGTCTTCGGATCCCGCCACTCTCTCAACTTCCAATTTATCTTTAATACGATGGAACCGGAGATCCATATATCCATCTGAAGGAGTTCCTCTATGAGTCGGTGTCTTATCAGCATGATCACCATTTATTAGCATACCTCTTTAGGAGGTCATTAGATGGGACCGCTCTAGAGTGGTTTTATGCGCTGCCTACCAATGAAGTCGAGGACTTTGAAGTTGTCAAGGTCAGATTCATTAAAAACTACCAAGATTAGCTCGGGCATTAGAGTTCCATTGTCGATCTGATAGCTGAACAAATGAAGCCTAATGAAGATTTTGGACCTATGCCGACCAATGGCATATATGTTCACACATGTTCGGACACATATCCCAGAAGCGGAGAGAATCAAGCTCATTGTTTCTAATGCATCCCCTATGTATCGTGACATCTTGCTATGAATGACATCACTTTCATGCAATAACTGTATAGTGGGGCTTCTTTTGTCAAAGCCCATGTAACGACCCTCTTTTTACTGGTACCATTATACCAATCCACATCAACATAATGTGTGTCTTTGTAGTGGGACATGTACCAAACACAACAAAAAGTAGTAGAGATGTACACAAATAATGAAGGAAAGTATAGTAGAAACAAAGGCAATTCTTATTCCATCATCACCACACACATTCCACAATCTATTTATCAACAAAATAAATATAACAAAGTCCACAAATAACAAAGTCCAATAGTCTATAATATAATAATGCCTCATGTACTAAGTAAAGAGAGAAGCACAAGCTATAGCAATAGCTCGCTAAGTCGTGACTACTCCACATGCTCAGAGTTGCTCCTTGCTATCTCCTCCTCAAGCTCTGGAATACATGTTTCACCTGTCTGTTTAAGCAAGAATGAGCCTATGCAATAGACTCAGCAAGCAACCCATCGACCATATCCATACACTTATTACATACACTCTACACAAGTATAACACATTAAGTGAACTATCACATGATTCTCATGGCTAATAGCAAGTACTATGTAAACATGCTTTAATATACTAACTATGCAGAGACTTCCTATGGCACATGATGGTTAACATAACTTACTATTATTACATACTTCCACATATTCACATAATCAAAATAGAGCACATACCTTCCTCATCTAATGCATTCATATACCACAAATACTTACTCTTTCCTTGTTGTTCTATCCCAAACATTACACATTCACTTGGTTCCCCATTCTATCACATTGGATCATTAACACATCACTTTCTCATAATCACATTGCACATTCACGCTTATCTTCACATTTGTTTCACATATTTTTACCATGACACATAACCCAAACCGCCATAAAGAAGAACACTATCACACACATATCACATACCCTTCACCTAGGCAACACAATGACAAATCTTCGTAAACTGCGTGCAACCGGGAGAAGCACTCTCCACCATAGCCAGTGGTACTTGTCCACCAACAAGATTTCATCCTAATGCCCACAGGATATCACATACACATTGAGCCTTCCCATAGGGACTTTTCTACAGTACGGCTGTCACGTCCCAAAGCACGGTAGCGGAGGAATTTGATTGAAGCATTGAGACGTGAATAGTCAGCAAATAAGCCTCCAGCGAGCAATCACACATAACACAACTAAATGTGCTCACAATAACACTCAAACTCTTTATTTCATTTTAAAATGGGAACTAGTACATATTCCAACTCAAATCAAACTATAGGACTAAGACTCAAATAAAGAAAAAATTACATACTATCCTCACTCCTACTACAAATCTCTAGTACTCTCATTCTCAGACTATAACACTAAGACACTAAGATATTAAGACTTCAATACTAAGGCTAGAGAGAACTCTTCACTCTTGTTCATCCCCGGTATAGTCTTGGTTCTCTACATCTTCCATATCTTGTTCACCTGAATGGTTGGAAAGTAGGTAATGAGCGCACTCTCCTAGTAGGATTTACATCTTCCAGCAATGATATAAGTATTTAATAGTTTAAAAGCTAGAGGGTATGAACATGATAAGTACAATGCAATTAAAATGGCGGTAGTAACACGTGTGCAGTGTATCATGCAATATAGTATGATAAAGAGATTGTAATGATCAATCTAGAAATAAGGTTGGATTCAAGAGTTCAAGATATTGTCAACGATGATCTAGAAAGATGGTAACTTCATGAACAAGAGCAAGATAGCATGTAACAAGATGGCCATTTCACTAGCAAGAATTTTGACTAACCCACTCAGAGTACTCCACAAGAATATCACGCAGGATCTACTGGTGCCTCATGCAAGTATGTCCTTCAGCCACTCAGGTTAAGGACCAGTACACAGTAGCAGGTAACAAGCAAGTAAGTTTATCATGTGTAACAAGTACGTGCCATGCCAAGCACCAATCATGATTCCGCACCATGCTAGGCACACGACTTTATTAGAGGATCAACCTAACAATCAACTCTTGGGGTAATGAACATCTTTGGAAAAACTGGGCAATCAACAACTTGGGGTAAACAAGACATTGTCGGGGGTGAATATGACAATCACACCCATAGGTAACAGGACTTTGCTAGAATCTCTAGGACCAGATACAGGCCCTCAGTCAGGTTCGTATTGCGCAACACTAGCATGTGTCACAATGAGTCCGTCGACTCATGGGTGACAAGAATGAGTTTTGAGTCCATGACTCCAATATCATTACTGTAGTTCAAGAATGTATCACAAGAAGGCAATGTGTGTCAATAAGGATAGGCAGGTCGAGAAAGTTAGGTCTATCATGTCAATAATAATGATTATCAAGAATGTCAAGTCAATAATGATATAGAGTTCAAGAGTACGTTGGGAATATCGAGTCAAGAGTTCAATCTGAAAGCATAACGACACATTTACACATATTCTATCTTTAGTAACTTGGTTTCATGTGTTATACTTGATCACTCTGAGAAAGTCAAGATGAGGAGAGAAAGATCTCGTCAAGAATGCCGAGAGAGAAGAGATATGAGCACACTAACTTCTGGGTACTTCATTAGTACAACTTGCTCGTCGGCCATGTGGGAATCCATGGTCAGAGGAGACTTACGGAGGCCTTGGTCAAGGGTCAATAGTCCGGCAGAAGGAATATCTGCGGAGAGTTCACTACAAGCTAGAAGGGGCTTTCCTATCGTGCTAGAGTGTATGCGCATGCCGCGTGTGAGAAACGCTCCAGTGCGTGTGTGAATCCGATTATTGAAACTCCAGTTATAAAAACTCCGTTTATGAAAACATAATTTTTGAAAACTCTATATATGAAAATTATCATGAGTACTAAAACATGTATGACCAATTTTAGCAAAGCAACTATGCATTTTTAGCAAAGTTTGATAACAAGGCAAGAAGTAGATAATCGACAAGTAGAGAATATGATCATGAACTTAAGATCAATTAAAATTCATGAAAACATGTTTTAAATCTTTATATGGGTTGATATATGCATGATATCAGTAACTAACTTTGTACAGGAGAAGACGGGGCATGAAAATGACGTCAAAGGGCTAACAGGGCTGATCTGCCCAGGGGTGCTTTATAGGGGTTTTTCCTAGTTTGATTCAAACTAGGTTTGACACTTGTGGGTTTGAAAAAAAAAAAAATGCTAGGGTGATCTAAATCTGGTGAAACCAACTCTGTTAGTTAGAGTACTTCCAATACTTTCTACAGTGAGAAATAATCGTGAAACAAAGGTTGTTTGCTTAGGTAATTAGACATATTTTAACTATCTATGTGAATCTGACACATTGCTCATGTTCTAGGTAATACTCTCAGTACAATCAACAAAAATTTGGGAAACTAGTGCCAAATGAAAGTAAACTCATACGGTAACACGTTTTATGTTGAACACTTGGTCTAAAAACGACTCCACAGAGATGTATGGAACTAGTAAGACAAGTCAAGGTTAAATCATGACAGTACAGTGTCAGATCATACAAGATTTAATTCGTGATACTCTAAAGAAAAATTTGGGGAAAATAGTAAGAACATAATCTATACATATGGATTCAAGCATGGACAAGTTTAATTAGAGTTTGGCATAGAGATGACCTACCTTTGGAGTTGAATAAGATTTGCTCTCCAGAAAGCCCTAGTTCTAACCGCCTGGAGAAAAATGCCTATTACTCACGACTTACTGGATAACAATTGGGAAAACAGGGTAAATGAAAGTATACTTGAAGAACTTTCCGATGGTAGATTCCATGTTATGTTTGAGCACGATATCACATACCTTTCATCGATGTTAAGAAGAGTCTTCTGCAGGTCAATGCAGAGAAGTAGCTGGGGAAGAGAGCTCTGGTTGGGGCCGATCTCCACCTCCTATGGTGTCCAAGATCTGCTCCACACGACCCCAGCCCAGGTAAACTCATCCCCAATGGTTTTAAGAAGTTTATTTAAGTGGTTATGGTTGTTTAGTAGTCCTATTGTGTCTGGGAAAGGGAAATTCCGAGTTGTGGTTAGACCCTTCCTAAGTTTGAGGACTCCCATCCCAATTAGAGTGTAATGGCCATTAGGAAACCTCCTAGAATGGTTAGGCACGAATTTGGGTTGCTAGGTATGACTAATTGCCTTTGGATTTGCCCTAATTATCCCTTTCTATTTTCTGCTCAATTTGGGTTACGAATTTCCATGGTATTTTATTACTTGATTTTATTCATGGGCTAGAAGTTGCACATTAGTCCAAATCCAATAATGGGCTATCAATCCATGTTGTTTAAACTCTACACATCATTTTTACTTTAGTTTATGATCACATTTTATACACATGATAATGGATTTCCGACTTATTCCCTAATTACGATAATTAGTCACAATAACTTTTAAACATAGCCCAAATGATTTTTTATTGACCCAAATTTCTTGATAAGTCATTAGAGGATATTATTTCAAGTCGATATATGATTTTTATTTAATTTTTTGACTCATCGAAGTACGTGTAATAATGATTTTTTGACTTATTTATGAATTACGACAATAAGTCGCAAAACACTTTAAACTCGGTTAATCAGATCTTTCTTTGTACGAACTCTTTCGTAGGTCATTAGGGAATTGTGTTTAGAGTTGAACTATGGTTTTTATGAATTTTTCCCATGTGATTTCGTCTCCGTTATGTTGGTACATATATTTTTACTAATTTGAGAATATTAAATTATTTTTTCAAATTATTTCTGATTTTTCAATTAATGAAAATTTTGAGGTGCTATAATGGATCCATAGCCTTCTATGGTAGTAGTGTCATAATTGGCACATTAATCACTTGATCACAATAGCCACTTATTTAACACATAATTCTCATGCACTTATGACATATTCACATGCTTATGACATAAAAACATATTTCAGGTTACAAAATAATCTTTAGTATGTAACAGTGCTGAAACATATTTAACAGAGCCTAATCATGGTACTAATCACTAAGAAATCATCACTTTTAATTAATCATACTTAACATGGTCATTATGGTCTCATAACTATAAATAGTAGTTTAGAATGTCAGAACATGCTCAATGTTTACCACAGGTCATATATGTGTACCAAATCATACATCTAATTTTTAAGAAATTTGGAATAGTATAACTAATTTTAGAAATTAAAACAGATTTAAGGTAATTAACATGATGGTACTTTAAAAATACCTCATACAAGAATCTGTTGGTTAAGTAAACAAAATCTAGAGGGGGGGTGAATAGATTTACCCCTTAGTAAGTTTTAGAAATTTGAAAATTCTACTACTTAAATCAAGGAGACACGAAATCGCAGCAAACAACAAGTGACATAAAGATTTTAAGGTAGTTCGGCTCCCAGATGGAGATCTACGTCCACCCCTCACTACAATCTAGTGAGGCTTCACTCAACAATCCAAAAGTGAGAGAAACTTACACAACAGTTGATTCACAGCTTCATACAACCGCTGATACATAGCTTAAACTATGTTGCCACATAGCTTCAAGATTTTAGCAATCTCACAATCCTTACACTCCGAAGTGTAGGATCTATCATCCTTACTACAATCGGAGCACATAGACTGAACAATTCAAAGTTTGAAGGAAAAAAACAGTTGCACAAGTGAAATCAATGATAGAGATAGATTTCATCAAACACTCTAGTAGAAGGTTGGAGTAGAATCTCTTCATCTGCACAATTTATCACATGAGGCTTGTGTTGCTTCTTCTTCAGACTTGAATTCATCATCCTTTGCATTTGTTGACTGCGTAAAGGTTGAATGCCTTAGACCAGACTAAATTTTCGATGCTATGTATTCTCTTTATCAGATATGTCAGCAACAAGGCTTCATCTGGCTTGGCATGGTCGCAACAGTCTTCCTCTCCAGTAAAAAATTCTCTTCGAGGACCTCTTCTTCGCAGCTCTGTTGCTCTGCTACTTTTCTTTTCTCTCTATCTATCTACTTGTCTCAGAAAATGGACATCCAATACCTTTTTTATCGGTGTCTTGGAATCTCCAGGTGGACCCCCAAAAACCCACAATTCGTTAGGGGAACATTGCCGCCAAAAAGTTATATTTCAAAACCTTGTAAAGTGTGTCAAAGAATCTCAAATGATTGGGCCTCGGATCATGTGCTCAAAGTGGACACGCTAGCACATTCCTTTTATCGTTGAAAGAAAAATATAAAGTGTGTCGATGCACCTTGTAAACTGGATCAACCAACATTGTTTTTAATTAATTCCTAATATAATTCTTTAGCTGTGTCGACCTCATGACAATCATGCGTCGACCTTCTTCGTTGGTTTTCAGAATGAGCTCACTTGAGATACTCTTTGTGTCGATCTGATTTCTGTCTTATGTCGACCTCTTCAGTAAATTGTGTTGACCTGAACTTCAACTTGCGTCAACCTCTTGTGCTCTTTTCCATCTAGCGCTTACTGGAAGAAAAGCATGTGTCAACTTGATCTTCAGCTTGTGTTGACCTCCTGTGTTCTTTTCCATTTTGCATATACTCGAAAAGCCACTTGCGTCCACCTGATCTTCAACTTGTGTTGACACATTTTCTTTGTCACTTACACATAGTTCACTGCATGAGCTACATGTGTCCACCTCTTGAGTAAACTATGTCAACACACATGTAACCTTTTGACTTTTTTATGATGTTTGACATGAGTATAAGTGTGTTATGGCATACTTAAGTATTCATGTTAATTATCTATCATAGTTAGACATGGTCTATGACATCATCAAAATAAGGGACGTAACAATCTCTCCCTTTTTGATGATGGCAACTTTGATTCATAGATACTTTGACTTTACCTCTACATCATCACAATTCTTCACTACAAAAAGCATTACACATACACAATGGGAGTTTAAATTGCATTTCATTTCATATGAGAATTTTGTACAAGAGAATGCATGTATGATAAACAAAAATACAGGAAAAAGAACTTCTATTCTATGTTGTCTCCCCCTTCAACATTATCAAAAACAATGTACGTTTGAGCTGGAACTGGAGGCTGTGATGTGTTTGCAATGAGCCGATGCTCAATTCTTGCAAGTCTAGCTTCCAACTCATCATAATTATCTTTCAAGTAAATGTAAACAACATTGAGTCTGGTAGTCAAGATGTTGGTCATGTCCCTTAAACTGTCATTCACATGAACTAACATTTGATCCACCTCATGGGGCATGGGTGGTGCTACTGTAGAAGAAGTAGGATGAGTACTCTCAGCTATATCTGTCTCACATTGAATCTTCCAGACTTGGTCCAGCCATTGCAATATGAAAATCTCTTAGCATATTCAAATGCAGCCATTTAACAGTATGGAAATTTTATTACAGGAATATCATTCAGTTTTTTACCACCTTGAGACAACATTTCTTCAACTGATCGTAATTTGTCAAAAATGTGTGCTTGAGTAAACGTAGCATGATTGAAAACTTCACCTATTTTTTCAATAAGCTTTTTTTATCTGATTGTTGCAAAACCAACAATTTGCATTTGTTTCTCAATATTGGCACGTAGAGTTTTCCAAATGGCCTCCATTCATTCCTCAAACTTAGTTGATTGCTCTTCAACATTGGTAGTCAATTTGACAACAAAATCATGAACTTTGTCAAATTGATCATGGAGAATTTGAAGTAACCGTGAAGGAATGACAAAATTAGTTGAAGAGTTGAAGGCTTGTGTTGGCCCGACACATTATTCTGAATGATATGGCAGCAAGCTCTAGCTATCTAGAGGGGGGGGGGCGAATAGAGTAGCTACAAAAATTATAAATCTAAAACATAGAAATCACAATTTGAAAACTTTGGGCCGTGTGGATCGATTTTCCCGCGCTGCCAGTCAATCTTTATCAAAAAAAAATTTTAACGTCTCTTGCGGGTAACGTTGGGCCAGTCCTCCAAATCGCACATGCAACGGAGCTTCTTATCAACACCAAGGCAGCTAGGGTTTGCGTTGAACTTGATCTTCTTAAACCTCGTCCAGATAGAATTTGGGTGGGCATGGGAGATCTTGGTGGCTACTGGAAAGAGGTATCATACCTTAACCTTCCTGACTATTGTTGTGCTTGTCGACGCCTAGGTCATCTCACGGAGAAGTGTCGTTCTACCAAAGTTTTGGATGTTGCTCAAATTCGTGCTCCTACGGCTAAAAGGCACCACAAAATCCAACACAAGCCTGGGTTCCTGTGGATACGGGGGTGTCAAAGGATCCTCAAACTTAGCCGGAGGGCGACATCATGCAGGAGACGTCTTTGCATGTTAGGCAGGGGAGCTCTCCCTGTGTGGTTCTCAGTCCTCATCAGGTCGGTATAGCTAAAGATGGGTGCAAGGAATCAGGTCAAGAAGGTATTCCTTTGGTGGAGGGTAGCTCATCGCTGGCGTTGCATGGAAACCACCCTGACTCGTCGACGTCTACGGCTCCAGGCAGCCGGGACAAGGTGCAGATCCCCACTTGATTCGTGATACGCCATCAGGCCTTGTTGGTAGTGGGTGCAATGTTCATAACTCTGCTAGTAAGGTTTCTAATGATCTTCGGGACAACATAGAAGGGCTGGCGTTTTGTGGTGACCGTGGAGCTAATTGTGGACTTGATACTGTTTCCCTTGCTGTTATGGATAACAACCTCATGCATTTGAATTCTATTGTTTTGGTGGATAAACAAAGAAGAGAACCGGTTATTACTCGAGCTCGGGCTCGGTCGGAGGATAGGGGTAAGGATCCTGTGTTATAATGAATTCAGCAATATTTTGGAATATCTGAGGTATTGGGAACGGAGCATCTAAATGGAGTCTTAAATATGTTCTCTCGTTTACATCCTTCTATGGTGGCAGTTATTGAGCCCAAACAGTCTCTTCGTCTGGCTCCTAGGGTCTCGGCTTCTATTAAACTTGATAATTTTGCTGGTAATATGGGTCAAGAATCCAAGATCTGGGTGTTCTGGGAGTCTTCCATACCTCTCGAGGTGGTAGATTCTTTCGACCAATTTATTACTTTAGGCCTCCGCTCTAATTCAACTTATTCGGCTTTCTTTACATGTGTTTATGCTTCATGTGACAGCGCTCGTAGGCGGGTTTTATTTGATGATCTTTTGCACTTTGGCTCCTTGGTTGACGTCCTGTGGTTGCTTGGTGTGGACTTTAATTGTATTGCACATCCTTCTGAGAAACTGGGTGGTTCGATGGGTAACACTTCCGCTATGATAGATTTTAATGCCTTCATTGCTGCTGCTGGTTTATTTGATGCTGGCTTCTTGGGGACTACTTTCACTTGGAATAATAACCGTGCTGGTCATGCAAATATTCGAGCCAGACTGGACTGTGTTATGATTAATAACCAGCTGCAAGATCTTTGGCCTCACCTTCTGGTTAATCATATGAAGAGAGGACCCTCAGATCACTGTCCTCTTGCTGTTTCTTATGCTGTCGCTCCTCGTGGTCCGAGTCACTTTGTTTTTCAAAACATGCGGATCACTCATGAGTCATTCATGCAGGGAGTTTCTAATGTCTGGAATGGATCTAATGTTACTCATGTTAATCCTTTAGTCTGTCTTCAGGTGAAACTAAAGGCTTTAAAGCAATACCTAAAGGTATGGAATAAGGAGATATTTGGCCATGTTTCTTAGATGGTCATTCATGCAGAAGAGGAGGTGGAAAGGATGCAGCAGGCATTTGACGCCTCTCCCTCAGAAGGTAATCGGTTTGCCTTGTCCGCTGCCAATGCACATCTTAACAGTGCATTAAACAGAGAGGAAATTTTTTTGAAACAAAAAGCTAGAGTGGATTGGTTGAATAATGGGGACAGGAATACTTCCTTCTATCATGCTACTGTTAAGTGCAATAGAAGGAAAAGTTTTATTCACAAACTTAAAGTTCATCCCTCAGCTGACTGGTGTATGGAGCAGGACGTCCTTAAAACAGAAGTCGTCAAGTATTTTCAACATCTGCTGCCTTCTGAGCCGCATGAGGTTAATTCTGATCTCCTCTCCTGTATCCCTTCACTTATTACCACGGACCAGAATAATGTCTTGTGCAGGATTCCAACGCATGAAGAAATCAAGGAGACTATATTTTCTATGAATGGTCAAAGTGCTCCTGGTCCAAATGGATTTACGGGGCTTTTCTTTACTCAATGTTGGGACATTATTGGTGTTGATTTGATCCGGGCTGTCCAAGGCTTTTTCGTGGGTTTTGCCATGCCGCGGGGGCTTTCGTCTTCCTTCATTGTTCTCATTCCGAAGGTGGAGGTACCTAGAACCTTTAGTGACTTTCGGCCCATTACACTTTGTAACTTTGTTTTTAAAGTTATCTCCAGGATCTTGTGTGGCCGCTTAACTCCCATTTTGCCACTCATTATTTCTGAAAATCAAAGTGCTTTTGTAAAGTGTAGGTTTATTTTAGATAATGTCTCCCTTTCCCAGCACCTTTTGCGGGACATCCATCGTAAAGTGAGGGGTCATAACATCATGTTTAAACTTGACATGGCCAAAGCATACGATCGTATGGAGTGGGATTTTCTTCTTCAGGTTATGCGGAAGTTTGGCTTCTCATCTCGTTTTACCTCTCTGGTTGGTTTGCTTTTGGCTAACTGCTGGACTTCCATTATGTTTAATGGTTCCATTGCTGGATTTTTAAGTCTTCTCGAGGTATTCGGCAGGGAGATTCTTTGGCACCAATTCTCTTCATTATTGCCTCTGAAGTGCTTAGTAGAGGGTTGTCTGATTTATTTGCTTATGGCCGGATTAAGCATTTTAGTGGTCCTCAAGGTTGCTTGCAGGTGTCTCATCTACTTTATGCTGATGATACTCTTATCTTTATGAATGCTGGGATTCAAGGCGTTATGATCCTGCTCAGATTTCTCCAGTCCTATGAATCTAGCTCTGGCCAAAAGGTTAATGCGGAAAAAAACTGCTTTCGTATTTCGCACAAGGTGCCCCCGAGAGTGGTGGCTCGCCTATCTTCTGTAACAGGTTATCGGTTTCAAAATGGTGCTATGAAGTACTTGGGTATTCCTCTGATGGCGAGCAGGCTTAAGGATCAGGACTTTAAATTTTTGCTGGATAATGTTACCCGAAAATTGGCTGGATGTCGAGCCAAAATACTCTTCCAAGCTGGACGCGCGGTTCTTATCCGTTCAGTGCTCTTGAGTATTCCAGTCTTTCTTGCTAGTTCTCTATCTATTCCTAAGTCCATATGCACCCAGGTGAATCGTATCTGTGCCAACTTCTTTTGGCAAGGGGCTGATGGTCAACATCGTCGTCATTGGGTGGCCTGGTCGACTTTGCAAAGGCCTTGTGTGGAGGGTGGCTTAAATTTTAGAGACTTGGACTCTCTTCAGTCTTCCATGGCTGCCAAGCAATTATGGAACACTATTCATGATGATTCCCTCTGGTCGATGTATGCTAGGCAAAGGTTTATTAAGTCGTCTCACCTGAGTGACATTCTTCTCCCTTTTCCACTTGGCATCTATAAGAAGAACTTTAATAAAGCGAAGGAGCTGGTTTTGGCTAATTATCGGTGGCTGGATGGTAATGGTTCTTCTGTGAATTTTTTACGGACACCTGGATCGGTTCAGACCCTCTTGTGCGTGTTCTCCCTGCTTCGGCCCAGGTACCCGCTAATGTTATGCTTGATCAGATGGTGAATGATGTGTCTAATCCTGTCTGGCAGAGCTTGAATGTATCTCCTGGCTATGTTCGTGGTATGCTTTCTAATCGCTCGGATGAGTTCATCTGGGCCGCAAATGGCCATGGCAACTTTACGGTAAAGTTTGCATATGATATTGCTTTTAATCATGGTGTTCCGCGTAGGGCATGGCAAAAACTTTGGTTGCATGCAATTCCACCACGTGCTACTCTTTTTGCATGGCGGCTTCTTAACCGGGCAGTTCCTGTGGATTCTATAATTGTAGAGTGCGGCATTCCGTTGGTCTCTAAGTGTGTTTGCTGTTCAGCGCCTGATCAAGAATCCCTGGATCATCTTTTTATTTCTAGTGATATTGCCAAGGAATTGTGGACGTGGATTGCTCCTCTTTTGAGCAATCGTGTTAATTGGAGTTTGCATGTTACTACCAGGCTCTGGAGTGTTTTATCTTCTTCTAGTTTGCACTCGCCAGTTAATCTGGCTGGCATGGCTGCATGCATTATTATGTTATGGGAGATTTGGAAGCTGAGGTGTTCGGCTAGGATGGAGGGTATAAGGCGTTTGTTGGCGATGATAAAGCATTCAACTATGGCTGCTGTGAGTAAGGTGCTGGACGCAAGAAAATTTAATGGTCTCTTTCACTCAACCATTCTTTGATCCTGCGTTCTTTTAATCTGCATGTGGCGATGGGTTTCATAAGTGCAATTCCTGTCAAGTGGTTGCCCCCTCCATCCAACTGCTCGCTTAATGTTGATGGTGCTTCTAAGGGGAATCCGGGCATATGTGGTGGTGGTGGATGCATTAGAGACTCCCGGGGGAATTTTATCTGTGGCTTTTCTTTCTACTATGGTACAAGGAGCAGCATTGTTGCAGAAGCCCGTGCTCTACATGATGGACTGAGATTAGCGATGGACCGGAATATAAATATTTCAGTACTATTTTCTGATTCAGCCACCTTAATTCGTGCCATAACAGCTGGACGCTGTCCTCATTGGGCTGTGTACCCTTGGTGGAGGGCTATCTGTCATATGCTCTCCTTGCTGAAGCCGGACCTCGTGCATACCTTTCGGGAGGGCAATCAAGTTGCTGACTCATTGGCCAACTTTGCATGTTTAAATGAGGCTAGCGTGGTTTTCTCTGACTTCCGATCGCTGCCAGCACTGTCTAGGGGCACTCTATTGGTGGATAAGGCGAGTCTTCCTTCATTTAGACATATGTCATAGTTCATATTTTTGTTATTTGGCCTTTTTGGAAGTTGGGTGTCAAGGAGTTGGGTGTATCTTTTTGTGTGGGTTTGCTTCTCATGGAGTTGGGTGTATGGACTCAAGTTTTATATCAATAAAATTTACCCCTTTGGTGCTCGCCGGGTGGGGTGAGAACATCCTCTCCTGTTGGGAGGGGGTGCACTCTGCCTGTTGCTGACCCTTTGGTGGCTTTTTGATTAAAAATAAAAATAAAACAATTTGAAAACTTTGGTTAGTGAATGTGATAGTGTGTGATAGAGAGTAGCAGTGCGGAAGCAAATTTAAACAATCACACAAATCAATACAGAGAATTTTATCCTAGTTCGATACTTCACATAAGGAAGACCTACGTCTAGTCCCCAAGCAAATCTTGGGATTTCACTAACCAAGGTACAATCCTCCCAAGGATATACAAATTCCCAGCTCCTTCTGGTCCTCTTCCTTTTCGAATAGGAAGGAAACTCACTTCTATTACATGTCAAGAAGCTACCCTATTGGAACAAACCCCAGTGCGGTTCTGCTGACACCAACCCCAGCTAGGTTCTTCCCTTAACCAAAAGGAAGGGCTAAGAATAGTCCCTTAGCTAGACAAAAACCGCCAGCAACCCCATTGGCCTTCTCTTCACACAGAAAGAGGGACACTGTACACCGTCCTACAGTTGGATAGAAATCTTTCTTAGAAAAGAAAGAACAAACTGAGAGTTGTACAATATGGACACAAACTCAAAAAAACTCTCAGCTGAAGGACTCTCCCCCAGATTTACAATGATGCACAAAGAGAGTAAAGAGAGGAAAAGGAGCTTGAAGCTTGAAGACTTCAGATGGCTGCGTGCACACTTCTTCTTGGGCTTGAGCTCTTTCTCTCTTACTTTTGAGTGTATGTGGCGTTGAGGCTTCTCACTGGATGTACACTCTTTGAATGATCTTCAGGAAAGCTCTCTTGTTGTTCTTCAGCTTTGCTTCATCTTTTTATAGATAAACTTTGAACAGATCCGTTGAGGAGATCCGTTGGAACTCTTCTAGCCATTGCTCATCTTCTTCATCTATTCTTTTTCTTCTTCTGTCTAACCGACACTTGGTGTAGAGAGAAGTCTTATCTATAGGTACATAAGATAGAGTCAGACTAGAAAGGTCTTCTGTCAAAAGCCCATAGCTTTGCCTTATTTCCTTGTTTTTTGCTGACAACATCTCACCTACCATGAATGATAAACAACAAAAAGATCTCCAGTCAGACAGAGAAATGATAAGATAATATGTGAAGTACATATGAATTTTCATTTGCCACCACAAACATTTTGAAACATTTGAAATATAGAGGCAATCGATGTTTAATTAAAGAAACTTTGACTATAAAGAAGTTGGAGTATGTATCACATTTCAACATTCCAGAAGTTGGAGTTGGTCAACTTCACAGAGTTGAACCAGGAGTCGGAGTTTAACCAGAAGTTAGAGTTTGGTCAACTTAAACTTTTCAGATGTCGGAGTTGGTCAACTTCAACTCCTTAGAAGTCAGAGTTTGTCAACTTTAACTTTCTAGGAGTCGGAGTTGAACCACTTCAACTCTCCAAGAGTCAGAGTTGAACCAGAGTCAGAGTTGAACCACTTTCACTTTCCAGAAGTCGGAGTTAGTATGATATCAGTATATATTGTGAACTTAGAAAAAATATGAGCAGTTAGAAAATGCGTCATTCAAACGTAGTGTTTATAACATATGTTTTTATGTGATATTACTATACTGCATTTGAGGATTATTTATGCAGATAGTTATGCACTCGTTGAATGTTCAAACTTATACATGAAATGCATGAGTTTTCAGATTAATATCAGAATGTCATATGACAACAACATAAGATTTATTTAGTCATGAGTTTTAGTTATCTCCAAAACATGAGATAAACAAAACAGTGGTTCAACAATCTCCCCCTTTTTGGTGATGACAAAACTCATGTGAATTTTCTTGAAATGAGAAGTTTGAAATAGAAAATTCATAAATAAAATACTCTCCCCTTTTTTGTCAAAACCCAAAAAGGAAGGATCTTACAATTTCCATATTCCCTCTTGTAAAGACTTCTTACCAATAGCACCTGTGAGTTTGAATAAGAAGGGTTCAATAATATTTGTCATGAATTTATTGCTCCCCTTATTACTTACTCCCCCTTAGAGTACGGCTCCACCCTAATATGAGTCTCCTCCTTTATGTGAGGCTTGATGAGTCTTGACTTATCTGTCAACAGTTGTTTCATGGTGTGTCGACCTGATCTTCTATGTGTGTCGACCTGTTCTTTTATGTGTGTCGACCTGATGTATGATCTTAATGTTTCTTGACATATCCACTTGTTGTTTGTCAAGTCTTCAAGACTTTTATCTACATTGAAGAAAGGGACTTGCAAAACTTTATTAGTTGTGCTATTATAGGATCGAGTGATTAGGGGAAACACATCTAGAAGGGGGGGTTGAATAGATCTGTAGCCAATTCTTGCGGAAGCTTAATGAGACTTAAAAATACTTTAACTCAGAGATCTAATCACCACAATAATTTCCAAATCTGATGTGCGAGTGTGTAAAAGGGGGTGTGGGACAATTGAGCAACTGGTGTGAAACCGCAATCCTATGCAATCATCTAGCGCAAATCAACAAGTCAAACCATTGCACATAGGATTTTTAGGTGGTTCGGAAATCACCCCTGTGATCCCTACGTCCACCCCTCACATAGTGAGGACACACTACTGAAAAATTCGAGTACAACTCACACTGGAGCACGACGACTCCAACACACTTGAGTTCAATGACTCAAACACAAATTCTGGAGTACAACCACTCTAGAAACTAAGCACACTTGCTCAAACACACACTGAGTATTCAACTCAACACAACCGAGCACAATAGCTCACAAACCACAAGCTAGATCAAGATCAACATAAATCAGATCCTCTAGCAATGATCTGATGCAAGAGAGAATCATTCATAGAAACATGTGCAACACTTTATGCACAATTCCCATGAATAAACCAGAAGAACACTTTCAGAGTTGAGAGGAATAGATACAGTATTTGTTCTTCAATTGAGATCCTTTGCAAAAGGTTGGATTGAAGAGATTCTTGATGCTTTGAATCACTGGGCGATGCTCTGCTTCAATTGCTTCCGAGTCACCCTCAGATTCTCCTCAATTGATAGCTTCTACTGGATCTGCTCCCTTGAGAAGTGTTTCAACTTCTTCTGCAGAGATCTTCTTCACTTCCTTGTGCTTTCTAGGGATGTAGACAGATCACCATAGCAACAACAGGAGCAGGAACGGGAGATTCCTCTTTTTGCCGCCAAAGGCTCTTGCTGGAATATTCTGGAGGTCTCTCACGGCTTGGGGGACAATTAGTGGGGCAGGTCCAATGGTACCCTTGGAGTGCGTCGACACATGATCCAAGATGTATTCCATTGAACCCTAGGCAGCCACGTGTCCAGATAATTCATAAGTAGAGATTTCAGCCGGAGTATGTCGACACTACCACTGAGTGTGTCGACATAGTGTCCCAATTGTGCAAAAAGGGTCTTCTGGATGCTGGGTCTAGTGTCGACACGACCACTGAGTATGTCGACACACTGTCCTAGTCAGACAAATGGATCTCTTGGAAGCTGGGTCTAGTGTCGACACGACCATGGACTGTGTCGACACACTTGACCCTGTCTTCATGAAAAAGCTTCAGAGACTATGACTCAGTGTCGACACCATCAATGGGTGTGTCGACACTACCATGATAAAACCTATATATCCCTGAGAATTTAACATATAAGACATTAGTACAAGGTATTATCATCAAAGTATGAGGTGTAAAGTATTTGAAACATGCTTTTTTAGCATTGTTATTACATAAATGATGTATGTAACATGTTCCACCCATTAAGCATTAAAAACACAACATGTCATCATTAAAACTATGAGGAGAAATACATCAAAACCACACTCAACCCAACATTCTTCCCCTTTTTGATGATGGCAACATTAAGTCAACATGAAATTTTGCTTTTCTTAAGGATGTGATTTTAAGCCATTCTTTCACAGAATCCATGCACATACACTGAATGACAATGAACAATGAATTTCAACAATTTCATTAACTTCATCAAATGTCATTGAAAAAGATTTAACAACATATGACAAATATCACAACCAGAACAAAATGTTACTAACAACCATGTCTTTCCAAAATGAACCATACAAGATATGACATTTACATCCAAAAAGTATTAGGAGACAAGCTTCCCCTCACAATATGAACAAACCCTTCTCCCCCTTTAACATCATCAAAACAAGACATCCATCAAGAAGATGGAGGTGGAGGAGGGATAGGAAGTAAAAGATACTCTATAGACTTCATCATGGTCTCCATAGCAGACAAGTTTGATCTCAGCTGAGTTTGCATGGTTGCCAAATGAGTATGCAGTAGTTCTTCCATTCGTTGAGAGTTGTCATACATGTTGGCTTGAAAGGAACTGAAATCAGGTTAGGAAGCTGAAGAAGAGCTTGAAACAGTGCCATGTCTATTGAAAGTGTGAAGCACACTCTTGAGAGTTGTCATTTCTTGATCATCATGGGCTAATAGGTTCTTCATACCTTCCATATCATCAACCAAGTAAGGAAATGAAATTCTAGTCTTTGACACTTGAGAAATAGTTTCCTGACTATTGAATAGACCTTTCTGAGTATTAGCTAAAATCCCTTGAAGAACTATTTCAAGCCTGTCTTGTAGATCTTTCAGTTGGCCACAATTGTAAGGTCTCGGGTCTTAGCGGATCCTTATTGGGTCTTGTAGAGGTTCGAGTGTGGTTGACGACAAGGTCCATTGTCGATGACTTGGGGTTGACGGCCAGGGGTTAGCCGTTGACTAGGAGTTAGCGTCTAGAGTTGTGGACGTTTGTCGTTGAACTCGGCGGAAAGTGATCCAGACGTCAAGTCATTGGCGGTTCAGTAGGCGGCTAGGGATGTGGACATCTATTGCTCGCGCCTGTAGAAATAGGGCAACCCGAGAGCAGAAGCTTTTTCTCTTCCTTTCCTCTCTTTCCCTCCACTTCTGCCTTTGTCTATTTCCACTGCTTCTGATGGTTGATGGGAGTTCGTGGGAAGGCCCTGGTACGTGTGGCGATGTTAGATCGAGCGGGAAATGCGAAGATTTGGTGTGATTCGCGCGGAGACTTCGAGGAGTTCCGGCGTGATTGGTGATTGTTTAGGAGTTTTTTGGGCGTTCTGAGGTAGGGACTTAACCCCTTAAACCTTCCTTAACAGATTATCATGCTTATTTGTGTAGATTAGTATGTTAATTGCATTTTAGGGTTGGGTTATGGCATGCCGGGATTTTGGGTGTTTTGGGCGATCCAAGTGTTGGATCGTTCATTTCCGAAGTTCTGGTAGTGTTAGAAGTTGTGAGGAAGTATTTCCCTCCATCAGCAGGCGTTCTGGTTGGGTGATTTTACCCAATTGAACAGACCCGACGCTGTTCTGGGTCTAGGGGACTGAAGAACATAACGTCCACATCTGTTGACGCTGAGATCTTCAGAGTTGATATAAACGACAAGGTCGATTGCCGTTGATTAAGTGTTAACGGCATTTTGAGTGCCGTCTACATTAATATTGGCGACAATCGATGTTGCCGGTAATATCTTGTGTCCCAGCAGGCTTTGGTCTAGTTTTGTGTTTCAAGGTGTTGACGTGTGATGTCCACCCTGTTAACACATTCTGCCAGGCTTAGAGTGTGACTCTGCCTGTGCATATGCATAATTAACTGTGTCGTGACGTGACATGAGGTGTCCGTCCATTGTACGGTGTTTCAGACGTTGAGAGTGTTACCGTCTGTACTCGCGTTGAGTTACCGTGGTTCTGTTTCTGTTTGTCACCTGGACAGAGAGCGTTGCTCTGTCTAGATGACCGGTGTGTGGGAGTCCTCCGTTGGTGAGCCAGGACGTTGAGAGCATCTTTGTCTTGTGCGTACTCCTTGTGGTGGTTTTGAGCCGGTCTCCGTGGAGCCCCTTCTCTACCGCTAGGGTTAGACGTAGGGGGAAAACCGGTCGTGGACCAGACACGAGAGAGAGCGTCTGTAGTGTGCACATGTGGCTGGGGTTGAGAGCCTCTGTGGTGACGGGACACCGAGCCACAGACCCTAGCTGAGTCCAACTTACTGTGTGTGTGTGAGTGTGTGTTACTGAGCCGCAAGGTTTACAGTTTTGGGTTGTGATGCGACGTGTATTTACTTTCTGTTCTTACTTTCCGCACTTTAGTACTGTTGCCGGTGGGGTTACTTTTCCCTACTGGGTCTCTTTTCTTGAGACTCACTCCCCTCCCTTTCAGGTGGGTCGTCGTCGACTCCCGTTCCAGGCGAGTCTAGCCACTCCGGTCTTGGTGCGCCCTAGATGCAGTGAGTAGTACTTTTTGTTGTACTTCTGTACTCTGTACTTAGCTCGGACTCTGAGTTGTACATGTTATGTTCATGTATAGTGAAATTTTACAGCTTTACATGGTGTGTATCTTCTTATATATAGTCTACTCGGACGTTCACTTTTTACCCTTTCGAGCTTGTCTCGTGGGTTAGCGGGTCAGAATTCGGGTTACTAGTTACTTACTGGTAATGCATATTCTTGGTCGTTACAGTTTGGTATCAGAGCCTGGTCTGATGAGATATATATATAACCATCATGTAGACTCAGAGTACAAAGAGTACAGTTGCAGCTATTTAGCGCGGAGTTAGTTAGTGTATTTATGTGTGTATTTTTGCTCTGTGTATAGTACTATGGCACCTAGGTGACGTCCTAGAGAGGGAGTGGCTGAGCAGGTGACTCGTTAGGAGGCTGGAGACGGTCCGCCACCTCAGCAGATGCAGCCTTTTCCACAGGACGCACACAGTGGTATTGTTCCGCCACCACTGCCACCTCCTCCTCAGGTAGCTCAGGGATTAGACTTGACTCGATTTCTTGAGGGGATGGCTCAGTTTGTAGCTCAGCACCGTGATGCGCCGGTACCCCAGGGTGGTACTGGGAAGGTGTTGAGGGAGTTCCTACAGTTTTAGCCTCCCCAGTTTTTGGGCCAGCCTGATCCAAACATTGCACGGGCATGGTTGGATGTTGTGGAGCGAACTTTCCGTTCCATGGAGTGTGTTCCCGAGGAGCGAGTGCTGCTAGCTAGTTACCAGTTGCAGGCGCAGGCATTGACTTGGTGGTCCTCTGAGTGGGAGACTACTTTTCAGTCTCGCCCGCTTAGACAGATTTCGTGGCAGGAGTTTGTCGTTTCTTTTGAGAGAGCCTTATGTCCTACTTACGTCCGGACGGAGAGGTTGTACCAGTTTTTGGACTTGCAGCAGAGGGACATTACTGTAGTGCAGTACAAGGCCAGATTTGAAGAGCTAGGGTGTTATGCTCCGCAGATTATGGCAGATGAGAGTCTGAGGCCTCAGCAGTTTGTGAGGGGCCTGAGGCCAGAGCTCAGGCAGGCGCTGATGGTTGCGCACGTCACAGACTTGGACGCGGCCTATCAGACAGTGGCAGTGTTGGAGGCAGATACTTTACGGACTCGTGCTCGGAGCGCAGAGGTTCAGACGCAGGTAGTTCCGACTCAGCCTCGACAACAGCAGGGTAGACGACTCCGAGGACTACGACTTCTTACGCGTCCACTTCTGCTAGGACGACGACGAAGTCAGGATCTCGGAGGAAGTTTCGGCGTGATAGGAAGCAGGCAGAGCAGAGACAGCAGTCTGTTGGGAGTGTTCAGCAGCCTGTAGGGCAACCTTCACGGCAGGTACCGCGTTCTTTTGCAGGTCAGTGTTACCGGTGTGACCAAATAGGTCACATGGCGCGAGATTGTCCTTTGTTGTAAGGCCCTCTAATTTCCGTCGCATTAATTGTATTTGTGTGTGTATGTTTGTACTTGTGTATGTATATACATAACTACGTACGCATTAATTAGTATAATTACGTGTGCGTGTGTTTATATTAAGTATAAATAATGTATGTATTGCATGATGATAGTATGGATACAATACCATATGTATATTGCATGTATAGGTGCATGGTATGCATGGTTTTCTGCATAATTTAAAGTTCTGGCCGAAGGTCACCTTGGCGTCAACCCTAGGCCGTTTAGCAGGCGTCAGTGTCCAGACATGGACGCCAATGCTCATTCCGGCGTCCAGCGATATGAACGCCAATTTCTCTGACCTGCATGTGTTGCAGAGCCAGAAAATCCGGGAGCAAGGTATGGCCACCCATTGGGGGATGTCCCCCAATGGCTCTGAGGGTGTCCCATCACCCTAGTGAGTGGGAGAGAGACCCTCCTAAATCCTGAACCAGAATTGGACTCTCCCACTCTTCCCTTCACCCTTGCAAGAGGAGAAAGGAGAAAGAAAAACCCTAGGAGCAAGTCTGAGAGAAAACCCATTTTGCCACCCAAAAAAAAAAAATCCACATCCCTGGACCTTGATCCGGCGTCCCCCTACTGCAAGGAGGCTGTTGGACCAACGAGGAAGGCTTCCCTGACATTCCCTCGGCGTGGAGATCATCCAGGAGCCCGGAGGAGAGATCATTTGGAGAGGGTTCTGCAACTTTCCTGGAACTGCCCAAGGAGGTCTTCATCGAGCCATAAATCCCTTGGAGAAATTTTAGAAAGGCAAGTGACCTATCCCTGATGTTCCCTTATGAGTCTAGGTTGGTTTTGTGATTTTTATGGAATTTTCCTCGAGTCCTAGACCCTCCTATTCACCCATGATTCAGAGCTCGGGTCTGTGTTTCTGCACAGACCTGGTTCGACGGCAAGGTCCCTGGACGCCTGTGATGAGCTTGGCGTCCATCGACAATGCCGCTGACCCTGAGTCAGCGGCCAGAGACCGCCGCCGAGTTCTTCTGGACAGAACAGTGAGCTGTTCTGTCCCTCTTATACATTAATTTCGGTATGTTTTACGTGATGAGGATATATGGTAAACCTTATACTCTATGTATATTGTGCATTGTGGTGTGTGGATGAATGTGGTGTGATGGTGAATGTGGAAATGGTATTCCTTAAACTTGTGAGCATGAATTGTTGATTCTTGCAAAAATTAGTTTTCGTGATTAGAATTGTAAGAAGGCCTTGGTTTTGGTCTTATCATGAAAGTCAAGTGGGTCAATATATGTGCTTTGCAAATTTGGTAAATTATCCATGCTAGTGTAACGTGCTAATAAATCCGATTCGGTAGAATAAAATGAAAACTTGTAAGAATGATTTGTAGTGTTCAATCCATAGATGTATGAATTAGGGAAATTTTGTATTCTCAATTCATGCATATGTTAATAGCTTATGTTTAAATAGCAAGTGGCTAATTTGCAAAATGTGTTAGACCCATGTTAACTTAAGTTGTTAATAGCATGCTAATTAGGTGTTTCATTTTCAGTAAATTCTAGTTAGCTCAGAAAAATCTGAAAATTTGCGGGTATGACCTTGAACCCGAAAACAGTATGTGGTTAAAATTTCATGTCATTTGGATCAGTAAATAAAAAGTTATGTGTTTTTCATGTGAAATGTGATAATTCGTGCATATGATGGTAATGTGATTGGATTTTGTTTAAACCCAGCATGATCAGTGTGTTTACTGTGTGTTAAACTCTTGAAATTCTTTAGTACCATGTTAGGAAAAATAGAGGTATTCATGTGAGTGAGAAAGTGAATGAGATGAAATGTTATGTGTAAAACCAAGTGTAAAACGGTAAATGTGTAAATGTGTAACTGTGCCAATGTGACACTGCCTCCGTAGAGGGCAGTGGAGTTGTATCAGGGAAAAGTCCCCCTGAGAAAGTTCAATGTGTTAAGTGACCCTAAGGGCATTAGGGGGAAATCCTGGAGGTGGACAAGTACCACTGGTTAGGGTGGAGACTTGTTCTCCCGGTCTGCGCAGTCCAATAGTCGCCATTGGAATGCCTAGATGGCGTCTATGTCTAATGTGATGTGTATATGTCCTTCTTTGGTGGTTTGGACTATGTGTCACGGCACCTAAAAATGCGTAAAGTGTAATGTGAAATGTGTATGTGACCATGTGTAAATGTGTAAGGGACATGTGAATGTGTATGTGTAAAGTGAACCATGTGAAAGAGAAAACTTGTGCAAATAAAAATGTGAAACTAAGGATGTGGAAATGTGTTATTGAAACCTATGTGATACAAATCTGAAACCATGTGAATTCAGTAAATTCATGTTATTATCATTATGTTTAATGTGCAAAGATGCTTAGAATCCATGTTAGGGATAATTAGTGAACATGGGCACAAGACTGCATGAATGGTTGTTGATGTGATATGTTTTATGCATTGTTGTAGCTCTCATGCATAGGTTTTCAGCCATGAAACCATATGAAATCAGCAACCTAAAGCATGTGAAAAGGTTCATGTACGTGTTTAAAAATGTGTGAAATCCATGCTAGTTGTGTTTCCCGTCCATGTATGTAAAAGTTCATGTTGATAGCTCTCATGTTGTGATTCTTTAAAGATTAAAGTTTCATGAGTAAATTGAATAGAGACCATGTGATAGGTGAAGTTTATTTTAGAAATCTGAAAGCATGAGTTATGTATAAAATTGTAGAACTTTCATGATAGGTCGACAACTTGAAATGACTAACATGCTATGTGTGGCTAATTGTAATGTGCATGTAGAAACCACTAGGACTTATAAGTGTATATCATGAGTAGTGTTGCTTGCTGAGTCCTTGGACTCACTCCTTGCTTCGGTGTACAGGTATGGTTGGTGACACGACACCGCTTGAGGAGACGGTGGAGACGGACTCCGAGCGCGGAGACTAGCTAGTTGTTGGAGTTCTTTGAGATTGTGTATTTCATGGTATGTAAATTTGGAACATTGTACTAGAAGTATCATGAAAAGGATGTATAAGTGTGGACATTTGTATTTAATTTCAGCAATTTAAATCATGTGGATTTTTAGTTCTTTTATGTTAAACGCGAACTGCATGTATGATTAATGTGGATGATGAATGAATGAAGACATTGGTCTTTTACTTCCGCTACTCTGTTGTATATTCGCGTGTATCTCAGCTGTATGTATCGTTTGGGTAAATGTCCCACTGTGGCAGCACTCGCTATACCGACGTGGGTCTGTATGACGGTACCGGTGTATCGAGGGCCGTCACATTTGTTACCTCGTGTGCCGCAGCAGCAGACTCAGTCACAGCCCCGAGTGCAGCAACAGCAGCGTCAGCAGGCCGGAGGTTCTGGTGAGTCGAGAGGTAGAGGTCGTGTTACTCACATGACCCGTGCAGACACGAAGGCAGCTCAGCTAGTGGAAGGTACTGTTAAAGTTTTTGGTTATACAGCTAGAGTTTTGTTTGATTCCGGTGCCTCTCACTCTTTTGTGTCTGAGGAGTTTCTAGACTCCCTTGGAGAGTTGAGTACGGGAGAGTCTGTTGAGCTAGCAGTAGAGCTGCCGACAGGGGACTTTGTCCTTACGTCCTACTGTCTCGAGGAGGTACCTGTGCAGTTGCAGGATCAGTGGTTGTCAGCTCGCTTGTTTGCTTTGCAGTTGCAGGACTATGATGTGATTTTAGGTATGGACTGGTTAGAGCAGTATGGTGCAGTCATGGATTGCCAGAAGAAGAGTGTGCACTTGCAGATACCTGGAGAAGCGGCGTTCTACTTCCAGGGTATCGTACCTCTTACTTCTCGCTTTTTAGTTTCTGCTTTGAGGGTAGGGAGGTTGCTTGCCTCTGGTTGTCAGGGTTTTCTAGTTTCTACTATCACCCTTGACCAGGTTACTTCAGGAGTAGGGGACATTCCCGTAGTGTGTGAGTTTCCGAATATTTTTCTGGAAGAGTTACCTAGTTTACCGCTAGAGAGAGAGATTGAGTTTACTGTTGAGTTGGTTCCTGGCATTGTACCATTTGCACAGGCGCCGTACCATATGGGACCAACAGAGGGAGCTGAAGAGGCATCTTGAGGAGTTGTTGGAGAAGGGCTATATTCGTCCTAGCTTTTCTCCATGGGGGTAACCTGTTCTGTTTGTTAGGAAGAAGGATGTTAGCCTGAGATTGTGTATTGATTATAGGAAGCTGAACCAAGTGACCATCAAGAATAGGTATCTATTGCCTATGATTGACGATCTCTTTGATCAGCTTCAGTCTGCTCATGTCTTTTCGAAGAACGACCTGAGGTCGGGCTACTATCAATTACGGATTAGAGATTCTGACATTGAGAGGACTGCTTTTCGGACCAGATATAGACATTTTGTGTTTTTGGTGATGCCGTTTGGGCTCACCAATGCGCCAGCGGCCTTCATGGATTTGATGCACCGGGTGTTCCACTAGTTCTTGGACCAGTTTGTCGTAGTGTTTGTTGACGACATTCTGGTGTACTCCGCTTCGGAGGAGGAGCACGCCGAGCACCTGAGGATCGTGTTGCAGACCTTTCGAGAGCACCAGTTGTATGCCAAACTTAGTAAGTGTGAGTTTTGGCTACCACAGGTTCACTTTTTGGGGCATGTGATATGTTTTATGCATTGTTGTAGCCCTCATGCATAGGTTTTCAGCCATGAAACCATATGAAATCAGCAACCTAAAGCTTGTGAAAAGGTTCATGTACGTGTTTAAAAATGTGTGAAATCCATGCTAGTTGTGTTTCCCATCCATGTATGTAAAAGTTCATGTTGATAGTTCTCATGTTGTGATTCTTTAAAGATTAAAGTTTCATGAGTAAATTGAATAGAGACCATGTGATAGGTGAAGTTTATTTTAGAAATCTGAAAGCATGAGTTATGTATAAAATTGTAGAACTTTCATGGTAGGTCGAGAACTTGAAATGACTAACATGCTATGTGTGGCTAATTGTAATGTGCATGTAGAAACCACTAGGACTTATAAGTGTATAGCATGAGTAGTGTTGCTTGCTGAGTCCTTGGACTCACTTCTTGCTTCGGCATACAGGTATAGTTGGTGACACGACACCGCTTGAGGAGACGGTGGAGACGGACTCCGAGTGCAGAGACTAGCTAGTTGTTTGAGTTCTTTGAGATTGTGTATTTCATAGTATGTAAATTTGGAACATTGTACTAGAAGTATCATGAAAAGGATGTATAAGTGTGGACATTTGTATTTAATTTCAGTAATTTAAATCATGTGGATTTTTAGTTCTTTTATGTTAAACGCGAACTGCATGTATGATTAATGTGGATGATGAATGAATGAAGACATTGGTCTTTTACTTCCGCTACTCTATTGTATATTCGCGTGTATCTCAGCTGTATGTATCGTTTGGGTAAATATCCCACTGTGGCAGCACTCGCTATACCGACGTGGGTCTGTATGACGGTACCGGTGTATCGAGGGCCGTCACATTTGTTACCTCGTGTGCCGTAGCAGCAGACTCAGTCACAACCCCGAGTGCAGCAACAGCAGTGTCAGCAGGCCGGAGGTTCTGGTGGGTCGAGAGATAGAGGTCGTGTTACTCACATGACCCGTGCAGACATGAAGGCAGCTCAGCTAGTGGAAGGTATTGTTAAAGTTTTTGGTTATACAGCTAGAGTTTTGTTTGATTCCGGTGCCTCTCACTCTTTTGTGTCTGAGGAGTTTTTAGACTCCCTTGGAGAGTTGAGTACGAGAGAGTCTGTTGAGATAGCAGTAGAGTTGCCGACAGGGGACTTTGTCCTTACGTCCTACTGTCTCGAGGAGGTACCTGTGCAGTTGCAGGATCACTGGTTGTCAGCTCGCTTGTTTGCTTTGCAGTTGCAGGACTATGATGTGATTTTAGGTATGGGCTGGTTAGAGCGGTATGGTGCAGTCATGGATTGCCAGAAGAAGAGGGTGCACTTGCAGATACCTGGAGAAGCGGCGTTCTACTTCCAGGGTATCGTACCTCTTACTTCTCGCTTTTTAGTTTCTTCTTTGAGGGTAGGGAGGTTGCTTGCCTCTGGTTGTCAGGGTTTTCTAGTTTCTACTATCACCCTTGACCAGGTTACTTTGGGAGTAGGGGACATTCCCGTAGTGTGTGAGTTTCCGGATGTTTTTCTGGATGAGTTACCTAGTTTACCGCTAGAGAGAGAGATTGAGTTTACTATTGAGTTGGTTCTTGGCATTGTACCATTTGCACAGGCGTCGTACCATATGGCACCAACAGAGGGAGCTGAAGAGGTAGCTTGAGGAGTTGTTGGAGAAGCGCTATATTCGTCCTAGCTTTTCTCCATGGGGGTAACCTGTTCTGTTTGTCAGGAAGAAGGATGGTAGCCTGAGATTGTGTATTGATTATAGGAAGCTGAACCAAGTGACCAACAAGAATAGGTATCTATTGCCTAGGATTGACGATCTCTTTGATCAGCTTCAGTCTGCTCATGTCTTTTCGAAGATCGACATGAGGTCGGGCTACTATCAGTTACGGATTAGAGATTCTGACATTGAGAGGACTGCTTTTCGGACCAGATATAGACATTTTGAGTTTTTGGTGATGTCGTTTGGGCTCACCAATGCACCAGCGGCCTTCATGGATCTGATGCACCGGGTGTTCCACCAGTTCTTGGACCAGTTTATCGTAGTGTTTGTTGACGACATTCTGGTGTACTCCGCTTCGGAGGAGGAGCACGCCGAGCACCTGAGGATCATGTTGCAGACCATGCGAGAGCACCAGTTGTATGCCAAACTTAGTAAGTGTTAGTTTTGGCTACCACAGGTTCACTTTTTGGGGCATGTGATATGTTTTATGCATTGTTGTAGCTCTCATGCATAGGTTTTCAGCCATGAAATCATATGAAATCAGCAACCTAAAGCATGTGAAAAGGTTCATGTACGTGTTTAAAAATGTGTGAAATCCATGCTAGTTGTGTTTCCCGTCCATGTATGTAAAAGTTCATGTTGATAGCTCTCATGTTGTGATTCTTTAAAGATTAAAGTTTCATGAGTAAATTGAATAGAGACCATGTGATAGGTGAAGTTTATTTTAGAAATCTAAAAGCATGAGTTATGTATAAAATTGTAGAACTTTCATGATAGGTCGACAACTTGAAATGACTAACATGCTATGTGTGGCTAATTGTAATGTGCATGTAGAAACCACTAGGACTTATAAGTGTATATCATGAGTAGTGTTTCTTGCTGAGTCCTTGGACTCACTCCTTGCTTCGGCGTACAGGTATAGTTGGTTACACGACACCGCTTGAGGAGACGGTGGAGACGGACTCCGAGCGCGGAGACTCGCTAGTTGTTGGAGTTCTTTGAGATTGTGTATTTCATAGTATGTAAATTTGGAACATTGTACTAGAATTATCATGAAAAGGATGTATAAGTGTGGACATTTGTATTTAATTTCAGCAATTTAAATCATGTGGATTTTTAGTTCTTTTATGCTAAACGCGAACTGCATGTATGATTAATGTGGATGATGAATGAATGAAGACATTGGTCTTTTACTTCTGCTACTCTGTTGTATATTCGCGTGTATCTCAGATGTATGTATCGTTTGGGTAAATGTCCCACTGTGGCAGCACTCGCTATACCGACGTGGGTCGGTATGACCGTACCGGTGTATCGAGGGCCGTCACAGAGATTGGTATCAGAGAGACCGGTTGAGATTGCACATGAATATACCTAAGTCATCATCCCCATTGTATGCTAAGTATGTCCACATGTGTAGAAAACACTAATAGGAAATGAAAGATAGATAAGAAAATGGTTAGAGAACTTAGTAACCTAGCTCTAATTGGTGGCTGAAATTTTATTACAGCCATGGCTTCCCGTGGACGACGTGGAGGTGTGCCAGCTCGCGACGACGAGCAGAGGCGTGAGGAGCGGGCGGAGCAGCAGGCCCCGGCCCCACAGGGTCTTGTGCTTCCCCCACTACTGCCAGTGGACTATGGAGTATTTATGCAAGGTCTGGTGCAAGCCATGCAGACGCAGGCTCACACCCAGGCAGCACTCCAGGCCCAGTTGGAGGCCCAGGTAGAATAATAAAACAACCTAGTAGTTTGCTATTTAAATTGCATGATATTGTGTTTATTGTATATTATTATTGCTTAATGTAGCAGGCTCAGGCCCCAGCTCAGGACCATGGTGGATCTTCCATCATGGAGTGATTCAAGAGGATGGCCCCACCCTCTTTTAAGGGGGAGAGTGATCCGTTAATGGCAGAAAGCTGGATGAGGGAGATAGAGAAAATCTTCCGAGCTATCAGGTGTCCTGATGAGGACAAGGTGACCTTAGCCACCTACATGCGACAGGTATGCTTTAGTTTATGCTTGAATGTTGGTTGTTAAAGTTAGAATTGTTAGTTGGTGCTTATGAAGGTGTATTGCAGGAGAGAGCTGATGTATGGTGGTCCTCCCTACTGTGTACACGCTTTGAGGACGGAGCAGTAGATGTGGCGTGGGACGCGTTCGTGAGGCTCTTCCGAGCCAAGTTCGTCCCAGAGCATATCCAGGACAAGATGGAGCAAGAATTCCTTTCCCTGACGCAAGGATCAATGACCGTCCTGGAATACGAGGCAAGGTTTTCTGAACATTCTAAATATGCATCGCATATAGTAGAGGACGAGCGCAGGAAGACCAAGAAATTTGTGATGGGTCTCAAACCATCACTGAGGACGAGGCTCGTGGCGTTCGACCACCGCACGCTAGACGAGGCCCTCAGCGTAGCCTGCAGACAGGAGGGAGAAGTGGAACAATATCTGGAGGAGAAGAAGGCTTCGCAGAAGAGGCCGGCAGCACCATTCCAGCGGCAAGATAAGAGGAAAACGGTGTACCAGACACCGCAGAAACCAACGACAGCCAGCAACTCTCAGGTACCCTCTGTACGTTCCCCCGGTGCGAAGAGAGAGTGTCCCCATTGTGGGAAGACCCATGGAGGTTCCGAGTGCTGGTTAGTAGCGGGTAGATGCTTAAAGTGTGGGAGCAGTGACCACAAGATCAAGGATTGCCCAAGACTTCAGCAGGGAGCTCAGCGAGGAGCACCAGTACCAGTAGTAGCGGCAGCCGCGCCAGCTACAGGACGACCAAGAAGTCCTCGAGCCCCAGCTCGAGTGTTTGCGTTAGCTCGTGAGGACGCCGAGCAGGCGAAGCATGTCACTGAAGGTACAGTTTTACTTTTCGGTGTGCACGCTCGGGTTTTGTTTGATACGGGTGCTACTCACTCGTTCATTTCCAAGCGGTTCGCTAGGCAGTTAGCCCTAGAGTCAGGCATAGAGTCTGAGGAGTTAGAGGTGCCTTTGTCTGTGCACACCCTTGCGGGTACGGTATCGACTAGGAAGTGCATTCCGTTGTTACCTGTGTGCATTGAGGATAGATTCCTAGATGGGTGTTTCTTCTTGCTAAAGATGAAGGATTATGATTGTATCCTTGGTCTAGATTGGCTAGAGGAGCACTATGCGTTAGTGGATTGTCGTAGGAAGAAGATTGTTTTCCGCATTCCTGGTGAGGATGAGTTCTCTCATCCCTTGCCAAAGAACTTAGCGGGAAAGTTAGTTATCTCTGCCATGAAGGCGATGCACATGGTGAACAAGGGTTGTAACGCATTTCTTGCCAGCATTATGCTAGTACCCGATGCTGGTTCGTCACTGACTCTTGCAGAGATCGATGTGGTGCAGGACTTTCCAGATGTCTTTCCCGATGACTTGTCTGGATTGCTACCGGATAGGGAGATAGAGTTCACTATAGAGTTGCTTCCAGGCACCTCTCCTATCTCGAAGGCCCCATATCGGATGGCCCCTGCAGAATTAGCCGAGTTGAGGAAGCAATTGCAAGAATTGCTCGATAAGGGATTTATTCGCCCTAGTGTTTCCCCTTGGGGCGCACCTGTATTATTCGTCAAGAAGAAAGACAGGTCACTTCGGTTGTGCATTGATTATAGGAAGCTAAACCAGGTGACTGTGAAGAACAGGTATCCCTTACCTCGGATTGATGATCCGTTTGACCAGTTGCGAGAGGTGTCAGTCTTTTCCAAGATTGACTTGCGATCTGGTTATCATCAGTTGAGGATTAGGAGTGAGGATGTGTCCAAGACGGCATTTAGAACCCGTTATGGACATTATGAGTTTTTGGTTCTTCCTTTCGGATTGACCAACGCCCCTGCAGCGTTCATGGATCTCATGAACCAGGTGTTTAGTCCGTATCTAGATAGCTCTGTTGTTGTGTTTATTGATGACGTGTTGGTCTATTCTCCGGATGAGGCCACACATCGTCAGCATTTGAGGTTAGTCTTAGAGGTTCTCCGTGAGCATAAGTTGTATGCGAAGTTCAGCAAGTGCGAGTTCTGGTTGCGCGAGGTTCATTTTCTCGGGCATGTTATCTCCGGCGCTGGTGTTGCAGTTGATCCAGCAAAAGTCCAGGCAGTTATGGATTGGGAGATTCCCAGGACCCCTTCGGAGATTTGTAGTTTCCTTGGGTTAGCTGGTTATTATCGGCGATTCATTGAGGGTTTCTCATCCATCGCCGCCCCTTTGACAAAGCTGACCAGAAAGGGTGAGAAGTTCGTATGGTCTGAGGCATGTGAGCGCAGCTTTCAGCTATTGAAGGCTAAGCTTACTTCTGCTCCAGTATTGGCATTGCCCAGTGGTCTAGAAGGTTTTGCCATTTATACGGATGCATCTCAAATTGGTTTAGGCTGTGTGCTCATGCAGCAAGAGAGGGTAGTGGCTTATGCTTCTCGTCAGTTGAAGGAGCATGAGAGGAACTATCTGACTGATGATTTGGAGCTCGCAACTGTGGTTCATGCACTAAAGATCTAGAGGCACTATCTTTATGGTGTCAGGTTTGAGGTGTTTACCGACCACAAGAGCTTGATGTATCTTTTCTCCCAAAAGAAATTAAACCTGAGGCAGAGAAGATGGATTGAGTTCTTGAAGGACTATGACTTCGACCTTCAGTATCATCCTGGAAAGGCGAACGTCGTAGCAGATGCTCTTAGTAGAAAGAGGTTTTCACTCCTGCAGGATTGGAAGATGTTGGAGGATGCAGCGTGCACTATGACCGAGTTAGAGCCATCGTTGTGTCAGGCTTTTGTAGCTCAGCTATCCCTTAGATCCTCAGTGTTGGATGAGGTGATTGAGCAGCAAAAAGCCGATCCTAGATTGTTAGAGTTAGTGGGTAAGGCGGGCATTGCTCGTGATGAGGACGGTGTGATTAGATTTCAGCACCGTGTTTGTGTCCCTGATGTGGTAGATGTCCGTGAGCATGTGTTAGCGGAGGCTCATAGGTCACGATTCTCTATTCATCCGGGTAACACTAAGATGTATCAAGACCTGAAGAGATCATTTTGGTGGTCCGGCATGAAGAAGGATGTTGCGGATTATGTGTCTACATGTCTAGTATGTCAGCAGGTGAAAGCCGAGCGGCAGCGACCATCCGGCCTTATGCAGAGGATGGATATCCCCGTATGGAAGTGGGAAGCTGTCACTATGGATTTCGTATCGGGTTTGCCTCGATCTAGAAGTGGCAATGACTCAATTTGGGTAGTTGTAGATAGGTTCTCGAAGACTACTCATTTCTTGCCTATGAGAAGAAGCAGTCAGTAGAGAGATTAGGTAGATTGTATGTTAGCGGTATCATTAGATTGCATGGTGTGCCGAAGTCGATCATTTCGGATCGAGATCCGAGATTTACTTCGAGATTGTGGAAGGGTCTTCAGGATGCGTTAGGTTCGGAGCTTAAGCTCAGTTCGGCGTTTCATCCCCAGACCGATGGACAGTCTGAGAGGACTATCCAGACGCTCGAGGATATGTTGAGAGCGTGTGTTCTGGATTGGAAGGATGATTGGGAGCGTCATTTACCTCTTGTGGATTTCGCATACAACAACAGCTTTCATGCTAGTATTGGTATGGCTCCATTCGAGGCGTTGTATGGTAGGCCCTGCAGATCTCCTTTATGTTGGGAGGAGACTGGTGATAGGCAGTTGATCGGACCGGAGTTAGTTAAGGAAACTTCGGATAAGATTCAGCTTCTCAGAAAAAGGCTTGTTGCGGCACAGGATAGGCAGAAGAGTTATGCCGACAACAGGAGAAAGGATTTGAAGTTTGAGGTTGGCGATCATGTCTTCTTGAAGATATCGCCTACTCGAGGTGTTGTCAGATTTGGCAGGCATAGCAAGCTAAGCCCTAGGTTCATTGGCCCATATGAGGTTCTCAGACGTTTGGGCAACGTGGCGTACGAGCTAGCTTTACCCCCAGCTTTGGCTAGCGTTCACCCTGTATTCCACGTATCTATGCTCAGGAAGTATGTCCGAGATCCGTCTCATGTGATTAGTCATGAGCCAGTGGAGATCCAGCCAGATCATTCGTATGTCAAGCAACCAGTAGCCATTCTTGACCGGAAGGTTCAACATCTCCGGAACAAGAGTATCGCGTCGGTGAAAGTTCTATGGCGGAACTTCTCACGTGAGGAGGCTACGTGGGAGCTTGAGGATGCGATGAAGAAGAAGTATCCCCTTTTGTTTGAGTAGTGTCATTCTAACTTCGAGGACGAAGTTTCTTTAAGGGGGAGAGGGTGTAAGGCCCTCTAATTTCAAATCGCATTATTGTATTTGTGTGTGTATGTTTGTACTTGTGTATGTATATACATAACTACGTACGCATTAATTAGTATAATTACGTGTGCGTGTGTTTATATTAAGTATAAATAATGTATGTATTGCATGATGATAGTATGGATACAATACCATATGTATATTGCATGTATAGGTGCATGGTATGCATGGTTTTCTGCATAATTTAAAGTTCTGGCCGAAGGTCACCTTGGCGTCAACCCTAGACCGTTTAGCAGGCGTCAGCGTCCAGACATGGACGCCAATGCTCATTCCGGCGTCCAGCGATATGGACGCCAATTTCTCTGACCTGCATGCGTTGCAGAGCTAGAAAATCTGGGAGCAAGGTATGGCCACCCATTGGGGGATGTCCCCCAACGGCTCTGAGGGTGTCCCATCACCCTAGTGAGTGGGAGAGAGACCCTCCTAAATCCTGAACCCGAATTGGACTCTCCCACTCTTCCCTTCACCCTTGCAAGAGGAGAAAGGAGAAAGAAAAACCCTAGGAGCAAGTCTGAGAGAAAACCCATTTTGCCACCCAAAAAACAAAATCCACATCCCTGGACCTTGATCCGACGTCCCCCTGCTACAAGGAGGTTGCTGGACCAACGAGGAAGGCTTCCCCGACATTCCCTCGGCGTGGAGATCATCCAGGAGCCCGGAGGAGAGATCGTTTGGAGAGGGTTCTGCAACTTTCTTGGAACTGCCATGGAGGTCTTCACCGAGCCATAAATCCCTTGGAGAAATTTTAGAAAGGCAAGTGACCTATCCCTGATGTTCCATTATGAGTCTAGGTTGGTTTTGTGATTTTTATGGAATTTTCCTCGAGTCCTAGACCCTCCTATTCACCCAAGATTCAGAGCCCGGGTCTGTGTTTCTGCACAGACCTGGTTCGACGGCAAGGTCCTTGGACGCCTGTGATGAGCTTGGCGTCCATCGACCATGCCGCTGACCCTGAGTCAGCGGCCAGAGACCGCCACCGAGTTCTTCTGGACAGAACAGTGAGCTGTTCTGTCCCTCTTATACATTAATTTCGGTATGTTTTACGTGATGAGGATATATGGTAAACCTTATACTCTACGTATATTGTGCATTGTGGTGTGTGGATGAATGTGGTGTGATGGTGAATGTGGAAATGGTATTCCTTAAACTTGTGAGCATGAATTGTTAATTCTTGCAAAAATTAGTTTTCATGATTAGAATTGTAAGAAGGCCTTGGTTTTGGTCTGATCATGAAAGTCAAGTGGGTCAATATATGTGTCTTGCAAATTTGGTAAATTATCCATGCTAGTGTAACGTGCTAATAAATCCGATTCGGTAGAATAAAATGAAAGTATATAAGAATGATTTGTAGTGTTCAATCCTTAGATGTATGAATTAGGGAAATTTTGTATTCTCAATTCATGCATATGTTAATAGCTTATGTTTAACCAGCAAGTGGCTAATTTGCAAAATGTGTTAGACCAATGTTAACTTAAGTTGTTAATAGCATGCTAATTAGGCGTTTCATTTTCTGTAAATTCTAATTAGCTCAGAAAAATCTGAAAATTTGAGGGTAACACCTTGCACCCGAAAACAGCATGTGGTTAAAATTTCAGGTCATTTGGATCAGTAAATAAAACGTTATGTGTTTTTCATATGAAATGTGATAATTCGTGCATATGATCATAATGTGATTGGATTTTGTTTAAACCCAGCATGATCAGTGTATTTACTGTGTGTTAAACTCTTGAAATTCTGTAGTACCATGTTAGGAAAAACAGAGGTATTCATATGAGTGAGAAAGTGAATGAGATGAAGTGTTATGTGTAAAACCAAGTGTAAAACGATAAGGGAGTTGGAGTTGGATATGGTAAACTGCTTCCGTAGAGGGCAGTGGAGTTGTATCAGGGAAAAGTCTCCCTGAGAAAGTTCAATGTGTTAAGTGACCCTAAGGGCATTAGGGGGAAATCCTGGAGGTGGACAAGTACCACTGGTTAGGGTGGAGACTTGTTCTCCCGGTCTGCGCAGTCCAAGAGTCGCCATTGGAATGCCTAGATGGCGTCTATGTGTAATGTGATGTGTATATGTCCTTCTTTGGTGGTTTGGACTATGTGTCACGACACCTAAAAATGTGTAAAGTGTAATGTGAAATGTGTATGTGACCATGTGTAAATGTGTAAGTGACATGTGAATGTGTATGTGTAAAGTGAACCATGTGAAAGAGAAAACTTGTGCAAATAAAAATGTGAAACTAAGGATGTGGAAATGTGTTATTGAAACCTATGTGATACAAATCTGAAACCATGTGAATTCAGTAAATTCATGTTATTATCATTATGTTTAATGTGCAAAGATGCTTAGAATCCATGTTAGGGATAATTAGTGAATACGGGCACAAGACTGCATGAATGGTTGTTGATGTGATATATTTTATGCATTGTTGTAGCTCTCATGCATAGGTTTTTAGCCATGAAACCATATGAAATCAGCAACCTAAAGCATTTGAAAAGGTTCATGTACGTGTTTAAAAATGTGTGAAATCCATGCTAGTTGTGTTTCCCGTCCATGTATGTAAAAGTTCATGTTGATAGCTCTCATGTTGTGATTCTTTAAAGATTAAAGTTTCATGAGTAAATTGAATAGAGACCATGTGATAGGTGAAGTTTATTTTAGAAATCTAAAAGCATAAGTTATGTATAAAATTGTAGAACTTTCATGATAGGTCGACAACTTGAAATGACTAACATGCTATGTGTGGCTAATTGTAATGTGCATGTAGAAACCACTAGGACTTATAAGTGTATATCATGAGTAGTGTTGCTTGCTGAGTCCTTGGACTCACTTCTTGCTTCGGCGTACAGGTATAGTTGGTGACACGACACCGCTTGAGGAGACGGTGGCGATGGACTCCGAGCGCGGAGACTAGCTAGTTGTTGGAGTTCTTTGAGATTGTGTATTTCATAGTATGTAAATTTTGAACATTGTACTAGAAGTATCATGAAAAGGATGTATAAGTGTGGACATTTGTATTTAATTTCAGCAAATTAAATCATGTGGATTTTTAGTTCTTTTATGTTAAACGCGAACTGCATGTATGATTAATGTGGATGATGAATGAATGAAGACATTGGTCTTTTACTTCCGCTACTCTATTGTATATTCGCGTGTATCTCAGCTGTATGTATAGTTTGGGTAAATGTCCCACTGTGGCAGCACTCGCTATACCGACGTGGGTCGGTATGACCGTACCAGTGTATCGAGGGCCGTCACATTTGTTACCTCGTGTGCCGCAGCAGCAGACTCAGTCACAGCCCCGAGTGCAGCAACAACAGTGTCAGCAGGCCGGAGGTTCTGGTGGGTCGAGAGCTAGAGGTCGTGTTACTCACATGACCCGTGCAGACACGAAGACAGCTCAGCTAGTGGAAGGTACTATTAAAGTTTTTAGTTATACAACTAGAGTTTTGTTTGATTCCGGTGCCTCTCACTCTTTTGTGTCTGAGGAGTTTTTAGACTCCCTTGGAGAGTTGAGTTCGGGAGAGTCTGTTGAGCTAGCAGTAGCGTTGCCGACAGGGGACTTTGTCCAAACGTCCTACTGTCTCGAGGAGGTACCTGTGCAGTTGCAGGATCAGTGGTTGTCAGCTCGCTTGTTTGCTTTGCAGTTGCAGGACTATGATGTGATTTTAGGTATGGACTAGTTAGATCGGTATGGTGCAGTCATGGATTGCCAGAAGAAGAGGGTGCACTTGCAGATAACTGGAGAAGCGGCGTTATACTTCCAAGGTATCGTACCTCTTACGTCTCGCTTTTTAGTTTCTGCTTTGAGGGTAGGGAGGTTGCTTGCCTCTGGTTGTCAGGGTTTTCTAGTTTCTACTATCACCTTGACAAGGTTACTTCGGGAGTAGGGGACATTCCCGTAGTGTGTGAGTTTCCGGATGTTTTTCTGGAAGAGTTACCTAGTTTACCGCTAGAGAGAGAGATTGAGTTTACTGTTGAGTTGGTTCCTGGCAATGTACCATTTGCACAAGCGCCGTACCATATGGAACCAGCAGAGGGAGCTGAAGAGGCAGCTTGAGGAGTTGTTGGAGAAGGGCTATATTCGTCCTAGCTTTTCTCCGTGTGGGTAACCTGTTCTGTTTGTCAGGAAGAAGGATGGTAGCCTGAGATTGTGTATTGATTATAGGAAGCTGAACCAAGTGACCATCAAGAATAGGTATCTATTGCCTAGGATTGACGATCTCTTTGATCAGCTTCAGTCTGCTCATGTCTTTTCGAAGATCGAACTGAGGTCGGGCTACTATCAGTTACGGATTAGAGATTCTGACATTGAGAGGACTGCTTTTCGGACCAGATATGGACATTTTAAGTTGTTGGTGATGCCGTTTGGGCTCACCAATGCACCAGCGGCCTTCATGGATCTGATGCACCGGGTGTTCCACCAGTTCTTGGACCAATTTGTCGTAGTGTTTGTTGACGACATTCTGGTGTACTCCGCTTCGGAGGAGGAGCACGCCGAGCACCTGAGGATCGCGTTGCAGACCTTGCAAGAGCACCAGTTGTATGCCAAACTTAGTAAGTGTGAGTTTTGGCTACCACAGGTTCACTTTTTGGGGCATGTGATCTCAGGTGAGGGAGTTTCTGTAGATCCAGCGAAGGTCGAGGCAGTTTTGCAGTGGGAGAGTCCCAGATATGTGTCTGAGATTTGTAGCTTTTTGGGCTTGGCAGGTTACTACCGCAGGTTTGTTCGGGACTTTTCTCAGGTTGCTGCACCCTTGACTCGGTTGACGAGAAAGGGAGTTCCGTTTGTGTGGTCGGAGCAGTGTGAGCAGAGCTTCATGGAGTTGAAGCGACTGCTTATGTCAGTGCCAGTCCTTGCCTTACCTTCAGGTGAGGAGGGTTTTGAGGTTTGCACAGACGCTTCAGGTGTTGGTCTGGGTGCGGTTTTGATGCAGCAAGGCCGGGTGGTGGCTTATGCGTCTCGCCAGCTTAAGCCCTACGAGGAGAGTTACCCGACCCATGACCTAGAGCTTGCAGTTATGGTGTTTGCTTTGAGGATTTGGCATCTTTACCAGTATGGAGTGAGTTTTGTAGTCCGTACCGACCACCAGAGCTTGAGGTATGTGTTTTCTCAGAGGGATCTGAATATGAGGCAGCGTCGATGGATGGAATATCTGAAAGACTATGATTTTAGCATTGAGTATAAGCCTGGAAAGGAGAATGTAGTTGCAGATGCTTTGAGTAGGAAAGCACAGATGAGTCATCCGATGCTTAGAGAGTGGCAGTTGTGGCAGTCTGCGGTAGAAGGGTCTTTCAGAGTTTCGTCCAGTCGTCGACTGTGTGTATTGGGCAGTTTGTTGGCGGCTCCCGCCATTGTGAGACAGGTTGTTGAGGCTCAGTAGGCAGATCCTGAGTTACACAGTGTGTTACTTCTCCCAGAGGTTGAGCTTTGCGAGGACGGGACTATTAGGTTCCGAGATAGACTCTATGTTCCTGTTGAGGAGTCTGTCAGGAGAGTTGTGTTGTAGGAGGTACATGGTTCCAGGTACTCGATTCATACAAGGTCGACCAAGATGTATCAAAGGTTGAAACGTCAGTTTTGGTGGCCTGGGATGAAGAGAGACATAGCGACTTTTGTTGCTAGGTGTTTGGTCTGTCAGCAGGTGAAGGCCGAACATCAGCGTCCAGGAGGACTTATGCAGCCGTTAGAGATTCCGATGTGGAAGTGGGACCATGTGACAACTGATTTTGTTTGTGGTTTGCTGAAGACAGCTGGAGGTTTTGACAGCATTTGGGTTCTTGTGGACAGATTGACGAAGACTGCTAGATTCTTGCCTGTCAGGACTAGTTGGGGTGTGAGTAGGTTGGCCGCGTTGTACGTAGAGCGGATTGTTCCTTTGCACGGAGTGCCGATCTCTATTGTGTCAGATAGGGATCCTCGCTTCACTTCTGGGTTCTGGCGCAGTTTCTGGAGAGCTTTGGGGACAGAGTTGGCTTTTAGTTTCGCCTACCACCCTCAGTCAGATGGTCAGTCAGGGCGGACTATCCAGACTTTGGAGGACATGCTTAGAGCTTGTTTTCTGGAGTGGCAGGGATCGTGGACAACTCACTTGCCGTTGGTCGAGTTCGCATATAATAATAGCTATCACTCCAGTATCGGTTTGGCACCATATGAGGCTTTGTATGGATGACCGTGTCGCACTCCTCTAGACTAGTTCGAGATTGGCGAACGGATTGTCACAGGACCAGAGATAGTTCAGTAGGCAGTTGAGGTAGTTCAGCTTGTGAGACAGAGGCTTCAGTCAGCTCAGAGTCAGCAGAAGAGTTATGCAGATCAGCGTAGACGACCGCTCGAGTTTCAGATAGGGGACCAGGTGTTTGTCCGTGTGTCTCCTATGAAGGGAGTGGTGAGGTTTGGTAAGCGTGGAAAGTTGAGTCCTCGCTTTATTGGACCTTTCACCATTACTGAGCGTGTCGGAGGTTTAGCGTACAGACTTGAGCTTTCGTTAGAGTTGGCAGCAGTCCACGATGTGTTCCACGTGTCGATGCTTCGGAGGTACCTTTCTGACGAGTCTCACGTTCTCCCGAGTATAGAGTGGTCTGAGGTGACTCCAGTGTTGACTGTACCAGAGTTTCCATTGCATATTGAGGATCGCCGAGTTCAGAGGTTGAGGAACAAGGCTATCCCCTTAGTTCGTGTTGCGTGGCAGCGACATTCAGGTGGTGAGTCGACATGGGAGCGAGAGGATGAAATGCGCGAGCAGTTTCCGTACCTCTTTGGTGAGTCTTCCTTCTTTATGTTGTTTGAATTTTGAGGGCAAAATTCCTTAAGGGGGGAGGGCTGTAAGGTCTCGGCTCTTAGCGGATCCTTATTGGGTCTTGTAGAGGTTCGGGTGTGGTTGACAACAAGGTCCATTGTCGTTGACTTGGGGTTGACGGCCAGGGGTTATCCGTTGACTAGGAGTTAGCGTCCAGAGATGTGGACGTTTGTCGTTGAACTCGGCAGCAAGCGATCCGGACGTCAAGTCATTGGCGGTTCAGTAGGCGGCTAGGGATGTGGACGTCTATTAGTCGCGCCTGTAGAAATAGGGCAACCCGAGAGCAGAAGCTTTTTCTCTTCCTTCCTCTCTTTCCCTCCACTTCTGCCTTTGTCTGTTTCCACCGCTTCTGATGGTTGATGGGAGTTCATGGGATGGACCTGGTACGTGTGGCATTGTTAGATCGAGCGGGAAACGCGAAGATTTTGTGTGATTCGCGCGGAGACTTTGAGGAGTTCAGACGCGATTGGTGATTGTTTAGGAGTTTTTGGGGCGTTCTGAGGTAGGGACATAACCCCTTAAACCTTCCTTAACAGATTAGCATGCTTATTTGTGTAGATTAGTATGTTAATTACATTTTAGGGTTGGGTTATGGCATGCCGAGATTTTTGGTGTTTTGGGCGATCCAAGTGTTGGATCGTTCATTTCCGAAGTTTTGGTAGTGTTAGAAGATGTGAGGAAGTATTTCCCTCCATCAGTAGGCATTCTGGTTGGGTGTTTTTACCCAATTGAACTGACCCGGCGCTGTTCTGGGTCTAGGGGACTGAAGAACTTAACGTCCACATCTGTTGACACTGAGATCTTCAGAGTTGATATAAATGACAAGGTCGATTGCCGTTGATTAAGTGTTAACGGTATTGTGAGTGTCTTCTACATTAATATTGGCGACAATCGATGTTGTCGTTATTATCTTGTGTCCCAGCAGGCTTTGGTCTTGTTTTGTGTTTCAAGGTGTTGACGTGTGATGTCCACCCTGTTAACACATTCTGCCAGGCTTAGAGTGTGACTCCGCCTGTGCATATGCATAATTAAATGTGTCGTGACGTGACATGAGGTGTCCGTCCATTGTACGGTGTTTCAGACGTTGAGAGTGTTACCGTCTGTACTCGCGTTGAGTTACCGTGCTTCTATTTCTGTTTGTCACCTGGACATAGTGCGACGCTCTGTCTAGATGACCGGCGTGTGCGGGTCCTCCGTTGGTGAGCCAAGACGTTGAGAGCGTCTCTGTCCTGTGCGTACTCCTTGTGGTGGTTTCGAGCCGGTCTCCGTGGAGCCCCTTCTCTACTGCTAGGGTCAGGCGTAGGGGGAAAACCGGTCGTGGACCAGACGCGAGAGAGAGCGTCTGTAGTGTGCACACATGGCTGGGGTTGAGAGCCTCTGTGGTGACGGGACGCCGAGCCACAGACCCTAGCTGAGTCCTACTTACCGTGTGTGTGTGAGTGTGTGTTACTGAGCCGCAAGGTTTATAGTTTTGGGTTGTGATGCGACGTGTATTTACATTATGTTCTTACTTTCTGCACTTTAGTACTGTTGCCGGTGGGGTTACTTTTCCCTATTGGGTCTCTTTTCTTGAGACTCACTCCCCTCCCTTTCAGGTGGGTCGTCGTCGACTCCCGTTCCAGGCGAGTCTAGCCACTCTGGTGTTGGTGCGCCCTAGCTGCAGTGAGTAGTACTTTTTGTTGTACTTTTGTACTCTGTACTTAGCTCGGTCTCTGAGTTGTACATGTTATGTTCATGTATAGTGAAATTTTACAGCTTTACATGGTATGTATCTTCTTATATATAGTCTCCTCGGACGTTCACTTTTTACCCTTCCGAGCTTGTCTCATGGGTTAGCAGGTCAGAATTCAGGTTACTTGTTACTTACTGGTAATGCGGATTCTGGGTCGTTACAACAACTATCTCCCAAGGTGCCAATGAGCATGTTGAATCTATGTGTGGCATGTTCTGCTAACTCTTTCTGCTTGATGAATTGACCATTGACTATATTTTCCAACCGTTGAATACGAAGCTCAAAATTGTCTGGCATTTGTTGTATAGAAGAAGTGATAGTGCCAAACTTGTCTTCAAGAAATGTGTACAAGTCTTGTGGAACAGAAGGTCAACCAGTTGAAGTAGAGGCTGAACCAATAAATGGAGGAAAGGAGGATGGAGGATCCACATCAGGAGGTAGAGGAGAAGAACCATGTAGTGTGGGTAAGTGAGGTGTATCCTAAGGAACTGGGACTTCAACCTCAGATGAGGGCTGAACCTCTTGATCAGGCTGTGGAGACTGAGCAGCAGATGGGAGATCCTCTCCTTCAGGTGCAGCAGGTGGAAGATCCTCTCCTTCAGGTGCAGTAGGTGGAAGATCCTCTCCTTCAGGTGCAGCATGTGGAAGATCCTCTCCTTCAGGTGCAGCAGGTGGAAGATCCTCTCCTTCAGGTGCAGCATGTGGAAGATCCTTTCCTTCAGGTGCAGCAGGTGCCTCAATAACTGGTCCCCTACTAACTTGATCACCCTCAATCCGAAAACCCATAAATTTTTACAAGTGTTTCAAACAGTAAATATTGGAATTTGGAATGGACTGAACTCGCTCATTTTCAAAAGACACACCAAAGTGTTCAAATACAGCAGTCAGGTGAGCAGCATAGGGCAGTGATCTATGAAGATCCTTCTGAGTTGTTTCTGACAAAATTTGGTACATGATCACATGCAAATTAACTTTGATATCCTTTTTCATGCAGTAGATGACAAACCTCTGAATATCTGTGAGTCTGCCCCTTCCACCACCCTGTGGGGTGATAATTGTGGTGAGAATGTGATGAATCAACCTAAGAACAGGTCGGAAGGTGTTTGTGTTGAACCTAGTGACACAGGTGTCACGCCCCGATATTTAGCAGTGGAATAAATACCGAGAGGCGTGAACGATACAAACCGACGTATCATAATTGAATAGAGCAGAGTCACGATTGAAGAGAAGAACACATTTGAGACTATAAGATGGTCATCCAAAAATATACTTTATTCTATTTCAGTCAACTAATTACAACATTACATAAGCAAGAACCAACTAAAGGTCCATTATTCAAATAAAACTTCCAGAAAAGTTAACTATTACATAGGCTACTCAATTGTCTATTTCTAAACTATCATCGACTCATATGGCGGGTGCTCATCACTCTTGCCCTGCCCCATCGGACTCCACTGGTTCTTCATCACTTCCTGAAAAAGGGTAGGATGATAGGGTGAGCGAACTAGCTCAGTAGGATTTACATCTCAATATGGTGCGGGCACAAATATACGTGATTAGCATTTTAATCAGGCAAGATATGAACATGTATATGATGACAATGCATGCAATACTAACGGATCGAATAGCAGAGTAGAACGGATATCATTTCTGATCAAAAGTCGAGATGCATATATACAGTGGACAGATATTTCAAGAACAGAATCGTATCAAAAGAGATTGGCCATATTTAGACAGATATCATGCGTTCACATGATCAGACGTATCATATCAAATCATATCATATCAGATCAAATCAGACTTATCATATCAAACAAAGGCACATTCACACTAATCTTGCTTATTTGTTTGTGCTATGCCAAGCACCAGAAGTCCATACTCTGTAGCAACATGAATTTTTACGAAAAATAAAAATTTAAATAAAGAATTTAAAACCTAGCTAAATGGATATTTAAATAGAGCATTAAATAAAACCCATTAGATGGAAAAGAGTAATGGGCTTTGCTTAATGGATCTTCTAGGAATTTTGGGTCAAAAATAAGAATTTATAAAAGAGAATAATAGGAAAATACCCTAAATTCGTAACTAAATTATTACCTAAATAGAAAAGAGGTGTTTAATGCATTAAATAGGAAGTTTGAGTAGGAGTTGGATTCCTAAACCTACCCCATATGGATTAGCACGAATTTGGATCTCTTCCAAGTCTAAATTGGGATTGGAAAGCTTGGAAGGAGGTTAGGAAAGAGGAAATTCGGAATTTTATAGGAGTTAGAGTCCTATTAGGAAATAGAAAGAGGAGAAGCTTAAATACTCTCCTAAAACCCTCATGGCCGACCCAAGCTCGTGCCAAAGGATTCCTGGACCAGGAGGAGAGGCCAAGGAGGAGGAGATTTCGTGGGAAGAAGAAGGTTTCAAGCTCTCAACCTCGTTCTTCAAGTTCTAGCCCTAGAAGATAAATCGAGTCAAGGTAGGCATTCTCACAAGCATAAACCGTGAAACTTTTTCTGTAGGATCTTTCTACCCTCTGGAACAAAACCCTCAAATTTCATAATTTTCTAGCGATCAAATCTTTTCTTATGAATTTTCAAAATTCTGCAGTTCTTATGACCCGAACCTTCATGCTTAATTCATATCTCCTTGAATACTTTATCTCATGCCTCCAAATTTTAATGGGAGATATTGATGCATGATAGGCATCTTTTGCCCCTAAAAGGCCTAAATTTCGTTGAGCATGTTGCCGAATTAAATCGATCTTGCTCCCTGTATCATGTTCTATGTTACTTGTTCTTGTTCATTCTCAAACCGTGTTCAAACCATGCTCTCTCTCAGATTCCGGTTTACTGGAAGTACCCTTACATGTCTAGTTTAATTCGCAACTGTTTTCATGATTTTTCGTTGACTGTACAATTAGTTATGATTTTCTGAACTACCCTATGTTAAAAAGGCAAGTTTCTGGACCGCAATCCAAGACAGAGCAGAACTCTGTCAGACCCAGGCCACGGACCTGAGAAAGCGACTACCCGACACGTCGCCTTCTCAAGCCCTTCGCGACGCCCTTCTTGTCGCGTTCTCAACGCGACAGGACACCCGTCGCGTTCTGGCCGCCTGAGCAAGACAGCTCTGTCGCCTTCTGTGTAACCCCCTGTCGCGATCTGCTCTGCTCCTGTCGCCTTCTATACAGGCCTATGTCGCCTTCTTACCGTTATACCCCCAGTAAAAACCCTACTTAAAAATGGTGCTATATTGAATGATTTAAAATACATGTTCACGACTTATTTCTATCTATGATTTCTCTTGCACTTGCACACACTTGAACCATCCATTTATGGCTGAAATCTTGCAGAAAATATCTCATAATGTATCTGGTAAATTACCGAAATAAAGTATAGTAATTGCCCTATTTTAAAGGACCTGTATTCGTTTCTTGCGTTGTTTATATACCGATATCGACGCTCCACTGTTCTAGAATTTCTCTAGAACGTCGAGCACATGTTTTATATACACACTTTACTTGGCTTGTGGTGAACTCTTCGTCGGATATTCCTTTCGCTGGACTAGTGAACTCTTGCCCAAGGCCTCTGTAAGTCTCCTCTGATCATGGATTCCCACATGGTCGACGAGCCGGTTGTACCCTAATACCTGCGATACACTTTAGGGATCTATATGATCCAAACGGCTATTAGAGATTCACTCTCGTCTTAAATCACGCCGGAGCTCTGAACCTGTGCATAACAAGGCCAGTGGTAGGGTCGTGAGTTCCACCTGACTGCCAACACTAAGTGCGCGTGTTGTGCAACTGTTACTATCGCCTGATTACTCGACGTATTACGTGCAATGTCCATTAGCTCTCATCTATACTCTACTCGCTCACCTATTCACGTTCACTCCACTATCTCGTCTATGCATCTAGTGCTCTTACCTATTTCTTGGTACTATATACTGGCCATTGACTGATTGTCTAAAGATAAACAATATAACCAATGCGTGGCAATATATAAAGGGCCCGATCTGGTCCTGGGATGTGCGCCCGAAAGTGCTAGTGCCCATGGGAGTTAAATGATCAGAGTGTTTGGCATTACACTCAAGTGCTATCTATCTCGACTATCTATATGACAATCAAAAACACAAAACGTGCTATACTCTCTCGATGTCTAGAATGACAAACAAGTGCTATACTCGTCGTGCTATTACTATACTTGTGCTAGTTGTGCTATGGCCATTCTGCTATTCGTGCTATACTCGATACTTGTGCTATTTTGGAAACTATACGCGATCTCGTGCTATTGTGCTATCTTGTTACCTGTTGTGCTATCTCTTACTATATTTGACTCTCTTGTACCTGCTATCTCTAGACACTCTGCCATTAAATGCGTTAATTATTTTAAGCCTGCTTGAGCCTGAGATTTAAGTCCTACTGGGCGTTATCGCTCACCCTACGTTATTTGATGTTGTGTTCTCAGGTGAGACCGAGGATGACACATACACTCACGAGGAAGGGAATGACCAAGAGTGAAGCCAGGAGTACCCTTGAGTCATTATGTTATCTTAGAGTTCTAGTTAGTTATTTTTTTATTGCAATGTAATTGGGCCCTGTAGAATGGCTCTGATATTAGTGGTTGTAACTAGACACAGAAAAGTTATTCATGAGAAAGATTTACTTTAGCATTATTCAATGTGCAATGGTTTGATGTCTAGTACTTGCTCTATACCTTTTCTTGCAACTGCCTTCGCGCTCCGATATTCCGCGTTGGGGCGTGACAGTTTTATGGTATCAGAGCCTAGGTTATCTTAAGTATGGGTGATCTAGGTTGACCAGCCTCGACTAAGAGTCAGTAATCCTACCTAAGTGAGATGTGGGTAGAACCACGGGTAATCAGCTAAAATAAACTCACACACACGCCCAAATTAAACTTTTAATCAGCGTTATAACCATTAAATTATTTTGTAGGAACTAAACAGCTACAATGACTGCGGAACGTGCCAAGATGAGAGGCATGCAACAATCCCTCCAGGAACTGACTCGTACCATACTACAAGCCACCCAGCAAGGCGGTGGTAACCGTGGAGGAAACCAACCAGGTGCAGGCGAGCTGCATCACAATTTCAGGGGTCTGAACCCGCCTAGGTTCAGTGGGTCTACGGATCCAGATGAAGCAGAGCACTGGCTAAAGGAAACGGAAAGGATTTTCCGTGTAATGCAATGTGCGGACGGAGACAAGCTTCTATTAGCAACATTCCAACTGGAGAAGGATGCCCGCGCATGGTGGGAATCGGTGGAAGCCACAAGGGATAACGGCCAATTTACTTGGACCGAATTTAAGGAAGCTTATAATGCTAAGTACTTCTCTGAACGAGTACAATAAAAGAAAGCTGCTGAATTCGCTGCTCTTAAACAGCGGAGTTTGACAGTAGCCGAATACGAAGCCCAGTTTTCTAGACTGGCAAAATATGCTGCACATCTGACCAACACTGAGAGAATGAAGGCTAAGCGCTTTCTAAATGGCCTTAAGCCTCAGTACATTACCCAACTGGCGCCACTCGAGATACAAACTTATGCTGAGATGGTTAGGAAGGCCCAGGTACTAGAAGATGCTACGGACTTCACCGACCGTATCAAGGGGAAGTTCGTAAAGAAAGAAATGACATCGGGACCAGCATCTGCCAAGCCGACCATCGGCAAAAAGCGTCCCTTCAACATCACGGAGGGATCTAGCCAAGAACGGAAACCCAAGGTTTTCGTACCCAACACTCCAACAAAGAGCCACTGCAAACACTGTGACAAGCCTGGTCACACCATTGATGAGTGCTGGAGAAAAGTCGGAGCGTGTCTGCGCTGCGGAAGTCATGAGCATCGCATACCCGAGTGCCCGATGCTGAAAGAAAATGAGAAGCGCACCGCTATGCCTAAGAAACAGGGCAGGCTGCAAGCCCTACACAATGAAGAAACCATCGAGGAAGGTGGCGTGGTGGAAGGTACCCTGCAAGTCTTTTCCTTGCCAGCATTTGTGTTATTTGATACTGGTGCTACTCATTCATTTATATCTCAACACTTTGCTGATACCCTGACTGCAAAACCTACAACCATGGGTGGTGAATTCTCTGTCACGACACCCTTGGGGGAGAAGGAGAAATTAAGCCAATATTTTCCATCTTCCGATGTAATGATCGGAGACCATAACCTAAAGGCCGACCTGGTATGTATGTCCATGGAAGGGTATGATGTCATATTAGGAGCCGACTGGCTATCCACATATGGGGCAAGCGTTGATTGTAAGAAAGGAAGGGTAACGTTTAGTGACTTTCCTAAATTAGCATTTACTGGGATTAGACATAAGAAGCGGATGTCTCTAGTCTCCGCCTTAAAAGCCCATAACATGATAAGGAAAGGATGTTTTGCTTTCCTTGCTTCCGTCATAGTCGAAAAGAAGGGTTCAAAAATAGAAGACATCCACATAGTCCAGGACTACCCAGATGTATTCCCTGAAGACTTACCCGGAGTTCCCCCTGAACGTGACGTCAACTTCGCCATCGAGTTGACTCCTGGAGCTGCCCCGGTGTCGCGTCAACCGTACCGGATGTCGCCTGCCGAATTGAAAGAACTAAAAGCACAACTGATGGAGCTGCTAGAAAAGGGGTTCATCAGACTAAGTACCTCCCCTTGGGGAGCACCTGTGCTATTCGTCAAGAAGAAAGATGGATCGATGAGGCTGTGCATCGACTATCGACAACTCAATCAGCTTACCATCAAGAACAAATATCCATTGCCTAGGATCGACGAACTATTCGACCAAATTTCTGGAGCGCAATATTTCTCCAAGATCGATCTTCGATCTGGCTATCACCAAATGAGGATCAAGGATGACGATATCTTCAAAACAGCTTTCAGGAGCAGGTATGGACATTACGAATTTGTTGTTATGCCTTTTGGTCTAACCAATGCTCCTGCAGCCTTTATGCAACTCATGAACAGCATATATCGGCCATACCTTGACAAATTTGTGGTCGTCTTCATCGACGATATCCTCATATATTCCAAGACCAAGGAAGATCATGAAGAACACTTGAGGACTGCACTGCAAGTCTTACGAGACAACAAACTATATGCAAAATTAAGCAAGTGCGAGTTCTAGCTCGAAGAAGTGTCCTTCTTGGGCCATGTCATAACAAAGGACGGCATCTCCGTTGATCCCTCCAAAGTCGAAGCTGTACTCAACTGGGAGAGACCAACCAACGTCACCGAGATAAGAAGCTTTCTAGGATTGGCTGGTTATTACAGGCGGTTCATCAAGGACTTCTCTAAGATCGCCATACCACTCACGCGTCTGACACGAAAGGAGAATCCCTACTCCTGGAGTAAAGAGTGTGAGAAGAGTTTTCAAACTCTCAAAGACTGCCTTACCTCAGCACCCGTTCTCGCTCTACCAGTAGAGGGAGAAAGTTTCTCTGTCTACACTGATGCCTCAGGAATTGGGCTAGGCTGTGTACTAATTCAAAAGGAGAAGGTCATTGCTTATTCCTCAAGGCAATTGAAGACGCATGAAGTCAACTACCCTGTGCATGACTTGGAGTTGGCTGCCGTGGTCTTCGCATTAAAAATTTGGAGACACTATCTATATGGTGAGCAATTCACTGTATACTCAGACCATAAAAGTCTGAAGTACTTATTCTCTCAGAAAGAACTCAACATGAGGCAGAGAAGATGGTTAGAATATCTAAAGGACTTCGATTTCAACATCCAGTACCATCCAGGTAAGGGAAACGCCGTGGCTGATACTCTTAGTAGGAAGCCAATGGCATCTATCTCAAGTTTGGTCCTTGGCGAGATGCAATTACTTGAACAATTCGCGAGGCTAGACTTAAATATTGAACATAGGGATGATCACGTTTTGATTGCCAATCTAAAGATCCAATCCGATATGCTGGAGGAAATCGAGATGCAACAGGACAACGATCCATTCTTAGTTCGTGTCAAGGAAACCTTAGCAGACAGACTGGATTTTGCCATGACTGAAGATGGAAGGTTAGTATTCCAAGGGAGAACTTGTGTCCCAGACAACGAAGCCCTAAAAAGGAAACTAATGGATGAAGCTCATCAAACAAAGTACACTATTCATCCAGGAGGTACCAAAATGTATCAAGACATGAAAAGAACATTTTGGTGGCCGAATATGAAGAGGGAAGTAGTCGAGCATGTAGCTCATTGCCTCACATGTCAGCAAGTAAAAGCGGAACACCTGCGCCCTGCCGGAGTACTCAGACCACTAGATATTCCAGAGTGGAAATGGGAAAGCATTGGCATGGACTTCATCATGGGTTTACCTAAGACTCATGGTGGGCTCGACGCCATATGGGTCATTGTTGACCGGTTGACCAAATCGGCGCACTTCTTACCCATAAAGAGTACATGGTCTGTGGAGGTGCTAGCTGCATTATATGTCAAGGAGATCGTGCGGTTGCACGGTATTCCGTCATCTATTATCTCAGATCGAGATCCAAGGTTCACCTCTCATTTTTGGAAAGGCCTGCAAACTGCCCTTGGTACGAAGCTTAATTTTAGTACTGCCTTTCACCCGCAGACTGATGGGCAAACTGAGAGGACAAATCAAATTGTAGAAGACATGTTAAGAGCCTGCATTATAGATTTCAAGGGTCATTGGAATGAACACATACCCTTGATTGAGTTCGCTTATAACAACAGTTACCAGGCGAGTATTAAAATGGCACCATTCGAAGCACTTTATGGCAGAAATTGTAGATCTCCTGTGTGCTGGAATGAAGTGGGAGAACAACAATGGTTAGGACCTGACATGGTACAAGGTACAACCCGAGATATACAGATGATACGAGATCGACTCAAGATTGCTCAGTCTAGACAGAAGAGCTATGCTGATAAGAGAAGACGAGATCTGGAATTTCAAATAGGAGATCATGTGCTATTGAAGGTATCTCCTACCCGTGGTATTCAAAGATTCGGAGTGAAAGGAAAACTTAGTCCAAGATTCATTGGTCCTTTCGAAGTACTTGAAAGGATTGGTGAAGTTGCTTACAGACTGGCCTTGCCGCCAAATTTGGCAAGTGTGCACAATGTCTTCCATGTCTCCATGCTTAGAAAGTATGTGTATGATCCTACGCACATCATTCGCTATGATGATCTGGTGTTAAACAAGGACATGACGTATGAAGAGAAACCGATCAAGATATTGGACCGGAAGGTGCAACAACTCAGGAATCGTCCCATTCACGTGGTGAAGGTCTTATGGAATAACCGCAGAGTGGAAGAAGCTACGTGGGAACCGGAAGGAATTATCAAACGAAACTACCCTAACCTATTCGGTAAGTCATTCTCTCCTGTAAGGTCATATGAATTTGGGGACCAAATTCTTTTAAGAGGGGGAGGATGTAGCAACATGAATTTTTACGAAAAATAAAAATTTAAATAAAGAATTTAAAACCTAGCTAAATGGATATTTAAATAGAGCATTAAATAAAACCCATTAGATGGAAAAGAGTAATGGGCTTTGCTTAATGGATCTTCTAGAATTTTTGGGTCAAAAATAAGAATTTATAAAAGAGAATAATAGGAAAATACCCTAAATTCGTAACTAAATTATTACCTAAATAGAAAAGAGGTGTTTAATGCATTAAATAGGAAGTTTGAGTAGGAGTTGGATTCCTAAACCTACCCCATATGGATTAGCACGAATTTGGATCTCTTCCAAGTCTAAATTGGGATTGGAAAGCTTGGAAGGAGGTTAGGAAAGAGGAAATTCAGAATTTTATAGGAGTTAGAGTCCTATTAGGAAATAGAAAGAGGAGAAGCTTAAATACTCTCCTAAAACCCTCATGGCCGACCCAAGCTCGTGCCAAAGGATTCCTGGACCAGGAGGAGAGGCCAAGGAGGAGGAGATTTCGTGGGAAGAAGAAGGTTTCAAGCTCTCAACCCAGTTCTTCAAGTTCTAGCCCTAGAAGATACATCGAGTCAAGGTAGGCATTCTCACGAGCATAAACCGTGAAACTTTTTCTGTAGGATCTTTCTACCCTCTGGAACAAAACCCTCAAATTTCATAATTTTCTAGCGATCAAATATTTTCTTATGAATTTTCAAAATTCTGCAGTTCTTATGACCCCGAACCTTCATGCTTAATTCATATCTCCTTGAATACTCTATCTCATGCCTCCAAATTTTAATGGGAGATACTGATGCATGATAGGCATCTTTTGCCCCTAAAAGGCCTAAATTTCGTTGAGCATGTTGCCCGAATTAAATCGATCTTGCTCCCTGTATCATGTTCTATGTTACTTGTTCTTGTTCATTCTCAAACCGTGTTCAAACCATGCTCTCTCTCAGATTCCGATTTACTGGAAGTACCCTTACATGTCTAGTTTAATTCGCAACTGTTTTCATGATTTTTCGTTGACTGTACAATTAGTTATGATTTTCTGAACTACCCTATGTCAAAAAGGCAAGTTTTTGGACCGCAATCCAAGACAGAGAGGAACTCTGTCAGACCCAGGCCACGGACCTGAGAAAGCGACTGCCCGACACATCGCCTTCTCAAGCCCTTCGCGATGCCCTTCTTGTCGCGTTCTCAACGCGACAGGACACCCGTCGCGTTCTGGCCGCCTGAGCAAGACAGCTCTGTCGCCTTCTGTGTAACCCCCTGTCGCGATCTGCTCTGCTCCTATCGCCTTCTATACAGGCCTATGTCGCCTTCTTACCGTTATACCCCAGTAAAACCCTACTTAAAAATGGTGCTATATTGAATGATTTAAAATACATGTTCACGACTTATCTCTATCTATGATTTCTCTTGCACTTGTACACACTTGAACCATCCATTTATGGCTGAAATCTTGCAGAAAATATCTCATAATGTATCTGGTAAATTACCGAAATAAAGTATAGTAATTGCCCTATTTTAAAGGACTTGTATTCGTTTCTTGCGTTGTTTATATACCGATATCGACGCTCCACTGTTCTAGAATTCCTCTAGAACGTCGAGCATATGTTTTATATACACACTTTACTTGGGTTGTGGTGAACTCTCCGTCGGATATTCCTTTCGCCGGACTAGTGAACTCTTGCACAAGGCCTCCGTAAGTCTCCTCTGATCATGGATTCCCACATGGTCGACGAGCCGGTTGTACCCTAATACCTGCGATACGCTTTAGGGATCTATATGATCCAAACGGCTATTAGAGATTCACTCTCGTCTTAAATCACGCCGGACCTCTGGACCTGTGCATAACAAGGCCAGTGGTAGGGTCGTGAGTTCCACCTGACTGCCAACACTAAGTGCGCGTGTTGTGCAACTGTTACTATCGCCTGATTACTCGACGTATTACGTGCAATGTCCATTAGCTCTCATCTATACTCTACTCGCTCACCTATTCACGTTCACTCCACTATCTCGTCTATTCATCTAGTGCTCTTATCTATTTCTTGGTACTCTATATTGGCCATTGACTGATTGTCTAAAGATAAACAATATAACCAATGCGTGGCAATATATAAAGGGCCCAATCTGGTCCTGGGATGTGCGCCCGAAAGTGCTAGTGCCCATGGGAGTTAAATGATCAGAGTGTTTGGCATTACACTCAAGTGCTATCTATCTCGACTATCTATATGACAATCAAAAACACAAAACGTGCTATACTCTCTCGATGTCTAGAATGACAAACAAGTGCTATACTCGTCGTGCTATTACTATACTTGTGCTAGTTGTGCTATGGCCATTCTGCTATTCGTGCTATACTCGATACTTGTGCTATTTTGGAAACTATACGCGATCTCGTGCTATTGTGCTATCTTGTTACCTGTTGTGCTATCTCTTACTATATTTGACTCTCTTGTACCTGCTATCTCTAGACACTCTGCCATTAAATGCGTTAATTATTTAAAGCCTGCTTGAGCCTGAGATTTAAGTCCTACTGGGCGTTATCGCTCACCCTACGTTATTTGATGTTGTGTTCTCAGGTGAGACCGAGGATGACACATACACTCACGAGGAAGGGAATGACCAAGAGTGAAGCCAGGAGTACCCTTGAGTCATTATGTTATCTTAGAGTTCTAGTTAGTTATTTTCTTTTATTGCAATGTAATTGGGCCCTGTAGAATGGCTCTGATATTAGTGGTTGTAACTAGACACAGAAAAGTTATTAATGAGAAAGATTTACTTTAGCATTATTCAATGTGCAATGGTTTGATATCTAGTACTTGCTCTATACCTTTTCTTGCAACTGCCTTCGCGCTCCGATATTCCGCGTTGGGGCGTGACATACTCCCTCGGTTAATAAGTACGTTGGGGTGCTCCTCCCCAGGACAAGACCAGACCCTTTTTTTTGCACAGGCATTGGATCAAATTTGGACCAGAGTCCCACGTTGTGCCGAACAAACAGATTGATATTATGGCCACAGAGTTTCAATAACAAGCTCGCATTAAAAGAAACATGATCATTCATAGAGTCAAGGTATGACAAATAGCTCAAGAGAACAAGGCAGGATAACGACGTATCTTATGTTTCATAATTCATTAATGTCTTGACATGAGGATGTTTCAAAAGACAGATCATATGCAGAACATGTGCTCACAATTTCCCAAGAAGGGTGTGCCTATTCGTGCAAATATGTAAGTGACGAGTTACGGATCTTTCCTATCATGTATGCAATTGACAAATGATTATTTGAACATCGAAAAACATAAAACTATTGAAACTCATATGCAAATTATGACATTAACTCCACTAGCAAGTCCATACCAACATGTATTCATCCCCACATTCATATCATATTCTTATCTTATCAATTGACAATAAGCAAGAACACAAGATAATTCAATGGACATAAGATCAATCACAATTACACATTAGAATCATATTCATATCATTGCTATTTTTCAATGGGTTGATTTATTTTAGGTCCATGCATACCATATAACATCATGCACATGCTAGTAGACACCATGAAATGATCAGACCCAAAATATGCAATTTTTGTTAGGTAAGTGTCGACACACCCCTTACTGGTGTCGACACAATGCTTCAAACACAAGACAAAATAATGCAAAACTGGTCAAGTAGTGTCGACACTAGATCAGGTAGTGTCGACACAGTGCTTCAAATACAAGGCAAAAAGGTCAAGTAGTGTCGACACTAGTTCAGGTAGTGTCGACACTAGAGACAGCTCCCAGAAAACCTTCTGGCCAATCTGGGACAGTGTGTCAACACTAGCTCAAGTAGTGCCAACACTAGAGGAGGACAACCCAGAACATCTTTTGGGCTGTCTTGGGACAGTGTGTCGACACTAGCTCAGGTAGTGTCGACACTAGTGCCCTTCCAGAACAAAACCTATAGGTCATATGGAACCCGAAAACACATCTCATGTAGTAGTTTACTTACCCCACTTATAACTCTCTAACGAATGACATTTAGACAAAATGTTCAACACAAAAGATGACGAGGTCAACTGGTGGAAGAACTTTGATGTTGGGGGCTTGATATAATTCAGTCTCGAATCCTATGAAAACATATGAAGAACAAAACGTCAAGTGTAGCCTGAAATCGTAGTATCATGCAGAGATTCTCTTACCATGCTCATAACTCTCTAAAGAAATACTTTCAAACAAAACATCCAACATAAAAGATGATCGTGACTTCAAGTAGAAGAACTTTCATGAAGGAAGTTTAGTCAAATTCGGTCTCAAATCATGTGCATAATAGGATGAACGGGAAAAGCCCTAATTGTGCGAGACTTCGGGAAAACTACGAATACACAATGTATACTCCATGAAAACTAGTCAAACCAAGTGCAAATGAGCCTGTTCTCAAAGACCTACATGATGGTGTTGGTTTCTTTAATCTTGGCCTGAGAACACCTACCTTTGAATGCTAAGAACTCTCTACAGATTTCTGGGTTGCTGCAGAGCGAGGTTGAGGAAGACCACGATTTTCCCCAGTCGTTCTCCACTTTCCCAGCGCTCTAAACTTCCTACTCTCGACCCCAACCTGTTGCTAAACCTTCCCCAAGAGTTTAGGGATGAGTTCTTATAGTTTTAGGGTGTAGTTAAGAGTCCTAACGAGACTAGGAAAGGGGCTGCGAATTCTATTTCCCCACTTTCCATCAAATCTGGGATTCTCTTACCCAAAAGAGGTAGCAAAGGTTTAGGAAACCACCTCTTAGAGTTGGGTCCAATTTTGGCTTACCTTACATGACTAATTACCTTAATTTTATTCCCTAACTTGCCCTCTCTAATTATGGCATAATTACATAGACGAATTTCTGGGTAAATTCCTGTCTTAGTTTATTTATATCCTTGGGCCAAATGTGCTCCATTGGCCCAATCTTGTTAATGGGTCATTAATGCATGGTGTTAGAAGTCTCTCTAATATGTTTATTTATTTTATCGCCATTTATTTCCAAAATTTTTAAATTACTAAATTTTGGGGGTGTTACATCCTCCCCCACTTAAAAAAAAATGGTCCTCAAATTTACACATAATGGCGTAGTTCGTACCTGAGAATAGTTCTGGGTGGTTTTTCTTCATTCTTTCCTCTATTTCCCAGGTAGCATTAGTAACTCCGTCTCGACTCCATTGGACCATCACCATAGGTATGCTACGATTCCTGAGTCGTTGAATCTTCCGATCTAACAGTTTGATCGGCTTCTCTTCATAAGTCAGGTCCTCCTGAATCTCCAAGTCCTCATGGTTGATCACATGGTCGGCATTGAATAAATACTTCCTCAGCATGGATATGTGGAACACATTATGCACGTTCGCCAGTTGCGGAGGTAGTGCAAGTCTATACGCCACCTGACCAATCCTTTCCAGAATTTCAAATGGCCTTATGAATCTGGGACTTAGTTTTCCTTTGATCCCAAATCTTTGTATTCCCCTCGAAGGTGAGACCTTCAAGAAAACATGTTCGTCAACCTGAAATTCTAGCTCACTCCTTCTCTTGTCTGCTTAACTCTTCTGCCTGGATTGTGCTATCTTCAGACGTTCCCTGACAATCAGAACCTTCCTGACAGTCGCCTCAATTAAGTCGGGTCCAACCCATTGGTTCTCCCCAACCTCTTCCCAACAAAGGGGTGATCTGCAACTCCTGCCTTATAAGGCTTCAAACGGTGCCATCTTGATACTTGCCTGATAGCTATTGTTATATGCAAACTCCATCAGGTACATCTGATCATCCCATCGACCTCTAAAATCTAGCACCAGAGCACGAAGCATATCTTCCACAATTTGATTGGTCCTTTCAGTTTGTCCATCAGTCTAAGGATGAAAGGCAGTACTAAAGTTTAGTTTAGTACCCATTGCTGCTTGTAAACCCTTCTAGAAATGTGAAGTAAATCTAGGGTCCTGATCTGATATTATGCTAGATGGAACCCCATGCAGTCTAACTACTTCCTTAACATATAGTGCAGCCAATACATCCACTGACCATGTACTCTTAATCGGCAAGAAGTGAGATGATTTAGTTAATCGGTCAACTATTACCCAAATTGCATCCATACCACCTCTAGTCTTGGGCAATCCTATGATAAAGTCCATACCGATGCTATCCCACTTCCACTCTGGGATTTCTAGTGGTAGCAGTCCACCAGCTGTACGGAAATGCTCGGCCTTGACTTTCAGGCATGTTAAACAGTATGACACATGATCGGCCACATCCCTCTTCATGTTTGGCCACCAGTACGACCTTTTCAAGTCTTGGTACATCTTTGTTGCTCTAGGATGAATCGTGTACTTGGACTGGTGAGCTTCATTTAATAACCTCTTCTTGAGCTCTCCATGATCAGGGACACATGTTCTACCTCGGAATACCCTCAGCTGATAGTGTGAAGTCAGGTCTTTGTTCTAGCTTCTCCCTGATCTCAACTAAGAATGGATCCTCTCCCTGTTTCTCCTTGATTTTGGTCAGTAGATCGGATTGTATCTGGAGATTGGAGATCATTACTTGTTTTTCCTTCTTTCCCATGTCTAAGTTCAAGCTTGCAAATTGCTCCGGTAACTTCCATTCGCCCAACATCATACTAGCTAGCATAGCTCCTAGTTGTCTACTTAGAGCGTCTACCACTACATTGGCTTTACCAGGGTGATACTAAATGGAAAAGTCAAAGTCCTTAAGATATTCTAACCACCTTCTTTGTCTCATGTTAAGCTCCTTCTGTGAGAATAAGTATTTCAAACTCTTGTGGTCAGAAAAGACTTTAAATTGCTCACCATAGATATAATGCCTCCAAATCTTCAAGGCGAATACTACAGCTGCTAACTCCAGGTCGTGAACCGGGTAGTTCACTTCGTGGATCTTCAACTGTCTTGAGGCATATGCTATTACTTTCCCTTGGTGCATTAAGACGCATCCCAGACCTGTTCCAGAAGCATCGGAATAAATTTCAAATCCTCCCTCTTCAGTGGGTAAGGCAAGGATAGGAGCAGTAGTCAGACACTTCTTCAAGTTGTTAAAGCTTTCTTCACATTCATTGGTCCACACAAACGGATTTTCCGTCCGGGTCAGCTTGGTTAATGGCACTGCAATCTTTGAGAAATCCTTTATAAACCTTCGATAATATCCTGCTAATCTGAGAAAACTCCTAATCTTCGTGATGCTTCTCGGTCTTTCCCATTTCAGGACGGCCTCAACCTTTGATGGATCAACAGTGATACCATCCTTTGTTACCACATGCCCTAAAAAGGATACCTCCTCAAGCCAGAATTCACATTTACGTAGCTTGGCATATAATTCGTTCTCCCTTAAAATCTGTAATGAGATCCTCAAATGCTCCTCATGCTCTTCCCTTGTCTTGGAATAGATCAATATATCATCGATGAATACCACCACAAATTTATCAAGATATGGGCGTTAAATGCTATTCATCAACTGCATGAAAACTGCAGGGGCATTTGTTAGTCCGAAAGGCATAACAATAAATTCATAATGCCCATACCTGCTTCCGAAGGCTGTCTTGTGAATGTCTTCTCCTTTGATCCTCAATTGATGATAACCGGATCTGAGATCTATTTTAGAGAAGTATCTAGCTCCAGATAATTGGTCATACAACTCATCAATCCTTGGCAGAGGGTATTTGTTCTTGATGGTTAACTGATTTAGTTGTCTGTAATCTATACATAGCCTCATCGACCCATCTTTCTTCTTAACGAAGAGGACAGGTGCACCCCATGGCGACGTACTCGGTCGGATGAAACCCTTCTCTAAAAGTTCCATCAGTTGCTCTTTTAATTCCTTCAGTTCTGCGGGCGACATTCTATATGGTGCCCTAGATACTGGTTCTGCTCCAGGGACCAACTCGATGGTAAAATCGACCTCTCTCTCAGGAGGAATTCTTGGCAAGTATTCGGGAAAAACATCAGCATATTCGCTGACAACATGGATGTCCTCTACTTTGACTACCTTCTTTGTGATGACAACAGTAGCAAGAAAGGCCATACAACCTTTCCTCATCATCCTTTTGGCTTGTAGTGCAGAGATAAGTGACAATCTCCTGCGGTTTCTATCCCCTGTGAACACTAGCTTTGGGTAATGGCTAAAGGTTACCCGACTTCTCCTATAGTCGATACTAGCCCCATGTTCAAACAACCAGTCTGGTCCCAGTATCACATCATACCCCTGCATGTCTATACATATTAAATTTGCTAGTAGGTTTTGGGTTTCAATCAACACTTCACTAGATGGCATATGATTTGTAAGATTGGTGCCAGGACCAATCGGGGTTGACACAACTATCCCAGATTTCATTGGGACAGGTTTCACAGGTAGGGTATCAACAAATGTTTGAGATATAAAGGAATGCGTTGCTCCCGTATCAAAGAGAACATATGCGGGTCGGGAAAGAATAGTGAGTGTACCTTCCACGATACCTCCTTCTTCAGTAGCTTCCGGTTCCTGGATAGCTTGCAATCGGCCTTGCCTCTTTTGTCCATTCGGACGCTTGTCCTGAGGGGTTTGTTCTTTCAAAATTGGGCAGTCCGAGATCCTATGGTCATGACTACCACAGCGCAGACATCTCCCTTGTGCTCTCCAGCATTGTTCAGACTGGTGATTAGCTTTATCACAGTGTTTACACATTTCTCCTATCGTCACCACTATCTGTTTACCTATCTCCTTTGGCTTTTTATCAACTGGTTCATTCACCCCGCCACTGGGCCTTTTCATCCCAATGGTCGGCTGATACCTTCCTGTAGAAGACACTTGCTCCCTTTTTGTAGGTCTTCCCATAATTCTTTCAGCAGTCTCCATGGCATCTTCCAGTAACTGAGCATTCTTTACCATGTCAGCATATGTTTGAATGTCCATCGGTGCCAGTTGAGTGATGAACTGGGGCCTCAAGCCATTCAGAAAGCATTTTGCCATCATCCTTTCTGTCCCAATTAGGTGAACAGCATATCGGGACAGACGAGAGAATTGGGCCTCATACTCAGCCACATTGAGTCCTCTCTGCTTCAAAGCTGCAAATTCGGTTGCTTTCCGTTCCTGGACCCTCTCAGAAAAATACTTGGTGTTGAATTGCTCAATGAACTGAGCCCATGTTAGTTGCTGGCCATTCAATCTTGCTTCTATCGACTCCCACCATGCCCTGGCATCCTTTTCCAATTGGAAAGTCGCCAGTAGTACTTTGTTCCAGTCTGTGCATTGCATGACCCTGAATATCCTTTCAATTTCCTTAACCCAGTGTTCAGCAACATCTGGGTCAGTACTCCCTTCAAACCTAGGCGGATCCATATTTCAAAAATTCCGATGGAGATCACCGACTCCGCAGTTACCTCCACCCTGGGTGGCTTGTAGGATAGCCTGAGTCAAGTTCTGTATTGTTCGTTGTATGTCCCTAGCCTGGGAACGTTCAACGGCCATTAAGGTAATAAGTACCTTCAAGATAATAATATGAGTCAGTCATCTAAATATATATCACATGTGACTTCTATTCCCATGGTTCTACCCAAGCTCACATTAGGTACGATAGATTTTTGATTCGTGTGATCTAGTTTCATTCTACGTTCCTATTCCCTTGAACCCTAAGTTTAGGGCTCTGATACCAACTGTCACGCCCCGATATTTAGCAGCAGAATAAATACCCGGGGACGTGAACGATACAAATAGTTGTATCACAGTTGAATAGCGCAGAGTCACGATTGAACAAAAGAACACATTTGAGACTATAAGATGGTCATCCAAAAATATACTTTATTCTATTTCAGTCAACTAATTACAACATTACATAAGAAAGAACCAACTAAAGGTCCATTATTCAAATAAAACTTCCAGAAAAGTTAACTATTACATAGGCTACTCAATTGTCTATTTCTAAACTATCATCGACTCATATGGCGGGTGCTCATCACTCTTGCCCTGCCCCATCGGACTCCACTGGTTCTTCATCACTTCCTGAAAAATGGTAGGATGATAGGGTGAGCGAACTAGCTCAGTAGGGTTTACATCTCAATATGGTGCGGGCACTAATATACGTGATCAGCATTTTAATCAGGCAAGATATGAACATGTATACGATGACAATGCATGCAATACTAACAGATCGAATAGCAGAGTAGAACGGATATCATTTCAGATCAAAAGTCGAGATGCATATATACAGTGGACAGATATTTCAAGAACAGAATCGTATCAAAAGAGATTGGCCATATTTAGACAGATATCATGCGTTCACATGATCAGACGTATCATATCAAATCATATCATATCAGATCAAATCAGACTTATCATATCAAACAAAGGCACATTCACACTAATCTTGCTTATTTGTTTGTGCTATGCCAAGCAGCAGAAGTCCATACTCCCTCGGTTAATAAGTACGTTGGGGTGCTCCTCCCCAGGACCAGACCAGGCCCTTTTTTTGCATAGGCATTGGATCAAATTTGGACCAGAGTCCCACGTTGTGCCGAACAAACAGATTCATATTATGGCCATAGAGTTTCAATAACAAGCTCGCAGTAAAAGAAACATGATCATTCATAGAGTCAAGGTATGACAAATAGCTCAAGAGAACAAGGCATGATAACGACGTATCTTATGTTTCATAATTCATTAATGTCTTGACATGAGGATGTTTCAAAAGACAGATCATATGCAGAACATGTGCTCTCAATTTCCCAAGAAGGGTGTGCCTATTCGTGCAAATATGTAAGTGACGAGTTATAGATCTTTCCTATCATGTATGCAATTGACAAATGATTATTTGAACACCGGAAAACATAAAACTATTGAAACTCATATGCAAATTATGACATTAACTCCACTAGAAAGTCCATACCAAAATGTATTCATCCCTACATTCATATCATATTCTTATCTTATCAATTGACAATAAGCAAGAACACAAGATAATCCAATGGACATAAGATCAATCACAATTACACATTAGAATCATATTCATATCATTACTATTTTTCAATGGGTTGATTTATTTTAGGTCTATGCATACCATATAACATCATGCACATGCTAGTAGGCATCATGAAATGATCAGACCCAAAATATGCAAATTTTGTCAGGATAGTGTCGACACACCCCTTACTGGTGTCGACATAATGCTTCAAACACAAGACAAAATAATGCAAAACTGGTCAAGTAGTGTCGACACTATATCAGGTAGTGTCAACACAGTGCTTCAAATACTAGGCAAAAAGGTCAAGTAGTGTCAACACTAGTTTAGGTAGTGTCGACACTAGAGAAAGCTCCCAGAAAACCTTCTGGCCAATCTGCGACAGTGTGTCGACACTAGCTCAAGTAGTGTCGACACTAGAGGCCTTCCCAAAACTCCTTTTGGGATGTTTTGGGACAGTGTGTCGACACTAGCTCAGGTAGTGTCGACACTAGTGCCCTTCCAGAACAAAACCTATAGGTCATGTGGAACCCGAAAACACATCTCATGTAGTAGTTTAATTTCCCCACTTATAACTCTCTAACGAATGACATTTAGACAAAATGTTCAACATGAAAGATAACGATCTCAACTAGTAGAAGAACGTTGATGTTGGGGGTTTTATCTAATTCAGTCTTGAATCCTGAGAAAATATATGAAGAACAGAAAGTCAAGTGTAGCCCAAAATCACAGTATCATGCAGAGACTCCCTTACCATGCTCATAACTCTCTAAAAAAAGACTTTTGGATAAAACGTCCAACATAAACAATGATCGTGACTTCAAGTAGAAGACCATTCATGAAGGAAGTTTAGTCAAATTCTGTCTCTAATCATGTGCATAATACGAAGAACGGGAAAAGCCCTAACTGTGCGAGACTTCGGGAAAACTACGAATACACAATGTATACTCCATGAAAACTAGTCAAACCAAGTGCAAATGAACTTAGACTCAAATCCCTACATGATGGTGTTGGTGTATTTAATCTTGGCCCGAGAACACCTAACTTTGAACGCTAAGAACTCTCTGCAGATTTCTAGGTTGATGTAGAGCGAGGTTGAGGAAGACCACGATTTTCCCCAACCGTTCTCCACTTCCCCAGCGCTCCAAACTTGCTACTCTCGACCCCAAGTTGTTTCTAAACCTTCCCCAAGAGTTTAGGGATGAGTTCTTATAGTTTTAGGGTGTAGTTAAGAGTCCTAACGAGACTAGGAAAGGGGTTGTGAATTCTGTTTCCCACATTCCATAAAATCTGGGATTCTCTTACCCAAAAGAGGTAGCAAAGGTTTAGGAAACAACCTGTTAGAGTTGGGTCCGGTTTTGGCTTACCTTACATGACTAATTACCTTAATTTTAATCCCTAACTTGCCCTCTCTAATTATGGCATAATTACATACACGAATTTCTGGGTAAATTTATGTCTTAGTTTATTTATATCCTTGGGCCAAATGTGCTCCATTGGCCCAATCTTGTTAATGGGTCATTAATACATGGTGTTGGAAGTCTCTCTAATATGTTTATTTATTTTATCCCCCTTTATTTCCAAAATTTTTAAATATCTAAATTTTTGGGGTGTTACAATAGGTTTGCCTGGAGTCTGATGCATCATGAGGGAGACAAGTGAGTAAAGTATATGCTTCATGCAAATCAAATTCAAACGCATGATAGTCTTCTCCCTCATCAGGAACTTTAAACAATGTAGAAGCTAGCTCAGTGGATAAGAAAATGGAGACACCTTTCACTTCAGACTGATAACCCTCTGGCAGAACAGTCAAGTAGTTCATATAAAACTCTTGCACCAGTCTCGGATAAAAGGTGCGAAAGTTAGAGATAAAAGGCAGCCAGCCATGAAACTTGAAGAAATTAAAGACATCAGGGAATGCACTGGCAAAATTGTCATCATCCAAATCAACAACGCATGGCTTGAGAATAGGTTTTCCTCCAGTGAACAGTTTGGAAGGTGTAGCCTCAGACGAATTAGAAGACCCAGATGAGGTGAAGGAGGATTCCTCCGAAGTATCGACAAGAATTTCCTTCGAGGATGATGAGCCACTCTAACAGATTTGCCACGACTAGAAGAAGACAACCTACCTCGCTTGGAGAGAGTAGGAGAGGGTGAAGACAGACCCTGTTGCCGAGCCGGATCATGGCGGCGCTTACTCCTTCTTTCCGTGGGGGGTACGTCAATGACAACCCCAGGGGCAGTAGCCCTAGATCTTGCGCCCCACTTTGGAGTCTGCTCGGGAGGCATCGTAGCAAGTAGAGATGAGATGTAACGACCCTCTTCATACCGGTACGATTATACCAATCCCCATCGGTATAAAGGGCGTCGTCACAGTGGGACATGTACCCAACACTAGTCGATATGTTGATATGTACTTGGATAGAAATAGAGAACAGCGGAACAAAATAAATAACTCAACTTTTAATCCACCACCAACACACATTCCACAATCTAAATAGCGAAATTGAAAGACAATGTCCACCTTAATACAAGATAAAAAAACTACATTGTCCAAATATTGTCCATACAAAATTCTTTTCATACTATGAGAAAAAGAAAAGTACAACTAGTAGCAGCTCCACAAAATAGTCTTCTAAATGGCGATCCTCACTAAGCTTCCTTCTAATACATGATACCTGTCAACCTGTACGCCGAAGCAAGAGTGAGTCCAAAGACTCAGCAAGCAAACCAAAGACTTAAACTTAAACATGTCGCACTCACAATAAGGCATTAACATTAAGGGGATGCACACTATCATCAAATCACAAGGGTACACATTGTCCTTCCTTTTGAAAAGCAACATATTTTATTCACATGAGCATGCTTTAGTCTATCATATTTCTATTCTAAATCATAAGCATTACATTATGCACATGTACACATTTCATAGACCAACATGTAGCATGATTCGTCCACACATTATTTCATTCCATAGATATCTCTACCACTAAATCATAAATTGAGCATAAGGGAAAAGAACAAGCTAGCATGATGACTACTTTCTTTTCACATGCACTTTTCGTATTTAATTGTACAATTTACTTGCTGTTTTAACATAATAAATCACATGCACATAGCTTCACATTTTATAGCATGAATTGAAGGTTAAACATAGTAAACCATTTAGCAACAATAAGCACTTAAGTATGAAACTTTATACTAATTGAGCATTTCAACTAGCATGGAATCCAAATATTATTCATGCATTTACCATGTTCATAATCACACTTTATTTGCTGTTCCTACATGCATTACATTCAATTAAATGGATCTATAGTTATTCATATATTATCTTATCCCTTCAACAAGTCTACATGTTCATATTTTGTGTTGCATAAATAATATGGTTGTCTAAGTTTACTCACATACACCATTACATGACGAATTGTAAACTACATGACATGATACTAAGCATGACATTTCAATTGAGATATTAACATATGGAAAACATAAACATAGCATGCTAACAAATTAGTTTTCACATGCAAGCACACTCTCATTTGCATTAACTCTCCCTCAAATCTCATTTCACATAATTATCACATTATTTACTCTTGTTTTCGCTTATCACATGCATATCATATCATTTGCACTCACCATGTGCCACATTCACATATCATTTCACACTTTATTCATATTTCATTGCTTAAACAAATTGCCATGACACATAGTCCTAACTACCAATAGAGGACACTAACAAATGTCTCATTCTCATAACTCATTGCATATCACAACTCATCACGTCTCAAAACACATAACATATAACACAACTCATAATTACATACCCACCACCTCGGCAATATAGCGGTGAATCTTGGTAACTGTGCAGACCGGGAGAAGCCCTCTCCACCCTATCCAGTGGTACTTGTCCACCTACGGGATTTCCCTAATGCCTTTAGGACGAACTTTTCACACATAGAGCTTTCTATAGGGACTTTTCTATGCACAGCTCTCGATGCCTCTAGGGTAGCCGTGTCATTTTCGGCCCAATTATTACACATTACATTCACTTTATCGCATTTTCACACATTGTTCACATGTTTTACTTATTCTGTTGAATCATTTTATATGTTACATCCATAAATTCCACATGTCTCAGTTAACCTAACATGATACTACTGTTAACAGGATTTAAACACTCAGAAAATTTATCCCAATCATACTGAGATCAATCAATAAGTAAATTATCTCAATGGACACACTTAAATTTCTATTTTCATGTGAAATTTACATGAATATTACTTTCTGTTCCCCAAATAACATGAGAATTTAACCATAGACTTATTGCAGTTTCAGATCATACATGCAAATTTACATATTTTTCTGAGCTATATTAAATATTCAGAAAATAAAACACTTAATTACATGTCGTTCATAAATCAGTTATCATGGAAACGCAACATAAATATCGGATTGGACAGTTCACGGACCTGCATCTAACATTCATATCATCATAGAAAATTTCCCCAAATTTATCTCACATTATACAATTTACTATAATTTTTACAAGAACCTACACATGCTTTCTATTTTCAATACAGAAATTGTAATAAATCACATGATCATGGGAAAAATTTCCAATTCGCAGGGCACGGACTGACATACATACACATGATCTATAAAAACTTATGAATCAAGTAACAGTAGGCTATCATATCAGGTCTTTATCTAACATGTATGTCAATGTAGCCATTCATACTTTTTACATAAATTCACAAAATCTCACAACACCTTCCACCATTCATATTACATAGCATATAATGTTTACAATATATCCTCATGCGAAGGGAAATCCGAAAATTAATCATATATAAGGAAGAACAACTCACTGTTCTGTCCTGATGAACTAAACAGCAAGGTCTGGCCGTTCAAAGGGATTAACGGCATCATCGTCTGCCACTAACTATAGATCTTAATGGCAAGGGGCCTTGCCATTAAGTTCCTGTCTGTGCAGAAACACAGACCGAACTCCAGGGATTTGGGGAATGTGGGGTTCCAGGACTCGAGGAAAAATCCGTAAAAATACTAAGACTCAAGGGGATATGTATAGGATCAAGATCTAGGTTTACTTGCCTTTCTAAAAACCTCCAAAGGGACGAAAATAGGTGATGAAGCTCTCCTTGGGCAGTCCCAAGAAGCCTCCAAAACACCTTCACTCCGTCTTCTGAGGTGTTGTAGCTTCCTGTCTGAGGTTGGGGAAGCCTCCTCCTAAGTCCAAGCTAGCTTCTAGTTGCTGTAGATCGCCGGATGAAGCCCCAAACCGCCGGATCAAAGCATGCAAAGTCCAGCTCTCCACCAGTTCAAGCTAGGGTTTTCTCTCCTCTTGAAAAAGGCCAAGAGAAGTCCTTGCATGTTGCAAAGGGTTTAGTTTATAGGAGAAAGACCTCTCAACTCACGCAGGGGTTGATGTGAAGGTTTGAGAGCCGTTGGGGACGTCTCCCCAATGGTTGAGATAGCTTGCCCCCGGAATTTCGGGGTCTGCTGCGCACTGAGTTTCAGAGAGATAATCGTCCACATCCATGGCCGCCTACTTAAGGATTGGCGTGCATCGATATGGATGCTGAATTCCCATGGACGTCCATCCATGTTGACACCAATTTACTCTTCGGCCAGAACTTAAAAACATGCAGAAAACCATGCTTACACTATGCATATATGTACATGAAACCTATGTAGTATAATGTATACACTACTACACCATGCAAACATCCAATATTTACAACTAATATACATATGCATACGTAAGTACACCTAGCTAATATGTACGTAGATATCTACCTATGCGCACATGATGATTTACATAAGCGTGACTCAACACGCGGCAAAATAAAATGACAAGAATTGCGAGGGTTTCACAATCATTAGGAGGCAATATGAATTAAGTTAGCTAGGAATAATCTATTCAACAAAATAGTTCTTGCATGCACACACTTGATTTGACATATATATAGTATACACACACGGATGTAACATACTTATGTACATTATGCATGAAATAGATAGATACAACATGCGCACCAGTAATTAGATTAAATTTACACAACATTACTTAAGTACTATATGCATGGGATTCTTAATATACACAATATGCACAATTTAGCTAATTGCCTATTCTCACCTAAATATCATAAAAATACATGCATGTTATTCATGAGGAATATAGGATTACAATATACACTACTAAACACACCTACCATACTTGCAACAATCAAATGCACATGCACAAATTATAAGTGAATAAAAATTCAGGGTATCACACTCTCCCCCTCTTGAAAAAGATCTTCGTCCTCGAAGATCGCATCGAGTACCTGTGGTGACGTCGCGGAGGTCATCACCAGCTACTCCTTGCTCCTTTATTGCCATCAATGAAGCACCTCGTGGAGCGAACTTTGTCTTAAGATTCGGACACTCCTTAAGCCGATGCTCCTTGTTGCCGCATTTAAGACACCTTCCTTCCTTTCTCCAACATGCGTTCCTGCCATGATGCTTCCCACACTGGATGCACTCGGGTTTCTCGCTGTTTGAGGTCACAGTTGATTGCTGACTTTCCACGAGTTTCTCCTTCTTCTTATCTTGACTTTGGAATGGCTTGGTCACATTGTAAGGCCCTCGAATTTGTTTGTTATTTTATTCTATTTTATGTGAATTCATGTTTTTGTGTAACTTGTATATGCATATGTAGATATTTATGTACAATATTAGCTAGTGATACTCATGTGTGCATATGTGTAAATAGGTTATAAATATTGTATGTTTGCATGTGTGATGGTGTGTATACTATACCACATATACTGCATGTATATGTATATATATATATATATATATAAACATCGTACGCATGGTTTCTGCATGTTTTTAAGTTCTGACCGAAGGGCCAATTGGTGTCAACAGGGTGGATGTCCATGGTGGTAAATGTCCATATCGTTGGATGCTAATACTTAACTAAACGGCCATGGATGTGGAAGTTAATATCTTTGACCTGCATGCATTGCACACCCCGAAATTCCGCGGGCAAGCAAGCCCAACCATTGGGGAGAAGTCCCCAACGGCTATCAGACATCCCATCACATCCTCCGGGATATCCCAAACCCTTCTCCTATAAACTAAACCCTTTCTGCACCAGAAAGAGCCTCTCTTGACTCTTTTCAAGGAGGAGAGAAACCCTAGCTCAACAATGGGAGGAAAACTGAACTTGGCAAGCTTGAATCCGACAATTGAAGGCTTCTCCGGGTGATCCACTGCTACTAGGAGGGAGTCTGACATTGGGGAAGGCTTCCCAACACTGGACTGAAGCTTGCATCGACTTAGAACCCGGAGGAGAGCTCTTTTGGAGGCTTCTTGGGACTGCTCAAGGAGAGCTTCAACAACATCTTTGATCCCTTTGGAGACTTATTAAGAGGCAAGTAACCCATCACCGTGGTGCATGTGTATATCCAGTAGGTCCTAGGCATTTTTATGGATTTTTATCGTGTCCTGGATCCTCACATTCCTCTGTTATCTGGAGCTCGGTCTGTGTTTTTGCACAGACAGGAACTTGACGTCAAGCCCTCTTGCCATCATGATCTCCAGTCAGCGGCCAGCGATCTTGCCGTCAATCTCCTTGAATGGCCAGACACTACCGTTAAGTTCTTCAGTGTAGAACAGTAAATTGTTCTGCCTTATATAATTATTTTCCGGACTTTGACGCATGAGGATATAGTGTAATTTTTATATGTTATGTAAAATAGATAAGGTGATGTGTGTGGAATTTTCTGTACTTTTCTGTGGATGGCATAAAATGTTAGATTTATTGAAACACATGTTGGGAAAATGGATTATGCATGTTCCCCTACTGTCTACATGATTTCTGAGGAATTAAATGCCCTAGATTTTTCTATAACATGTGTATATGTGTCAGTCCATACCCTGTAAATTTGAGAATTTGTTCATGTTCGTGTGATTTACTATAATTTCTGCAATGGAAATAGAAAGCATGTATAGGATTTTAAAAAATCCACAGTAAATTGTATGTTGTGCGATAAATTCGGAGAAAATTTCTATAACAATGTGTATGATAGATTCAGATCTGTGAAATGTCAAATCTGAGATTCATGTTATGTTCCATGATAATTTGAATTATGAATGGCATGAGATTGAATGTTTTAATTTTTGTAAATGTAAATATAACTCAGAAAAATGTGAAAATTTGTATGTGGGGTCACAAAACTGCAAACAGTGTGTGGTTAAATTTTCATGTGATTTGGATAATAGAAAATGGCATTATGAGATTTCCATGTGAAAATTAGCGATTAATGCATGTTATCATGAATGTGGTTTGATTATGCATTGATCAGCCTGATTAGTGTAAAGTATTGAATGTTTAAAGTATGTCAACAGTAGTATCATGTTAGGTAAAAACAGAGCCATGTGTATGAATGAGAAATGTGAGCCATGTGTAAATCATGTGAAAAGTGTGTGTTAAAAATCGGATAATGTGTGAAATGTGCCATGTGTGACACTGCTTCCATAGAGGGCCATGGAACCGTACCATGGAAAAGTCCCCATGGGAAGGTTCAATGTGTTAAAATCCTAAGGGCATTAGGATAAATCTTGGAGGTGGACAAGTACCACTGGTTAGGGTGGAGACTTGTTCTCCCGGTCTGCGCAGTCCAAGAGTCGTCACTAATAGCCTAGGTGGCGTCTATGTGTATATGTTATGTGATGTGTCCTTCTAATGGTGGTTTAGACTATGTGTCGCGGCAATAATTTGTGAAATGTGAATGTGAACATGTGCAAATTGTGTAGTGTGAATATGTGAAAATGTGCAATGTGTAAAAAGTGAGCAATGTGAATGTGTAATTGTGTAAACATGAGGAACTAATATGGTAAATCATGAAATTGTGATCCATGATGTGTAAGTGTTAGATTTATGTCAAAACAGCAACCTAAATGCGTGTAAAATGCCATTTCCACATGTGCAAAATTTGTAGAATCCATGTTAAGGATGTTTCTTATTTATGTGTGAATAGTTCCATGTTTAATCGTTATCATATTGAAGCTGAAATTGTGAATGTAGCTCTCATGTGAATAGACAAGTAGAAAGCATGTGGTAGGGACTTTAATTTGGAATGACATAAATCATGTACATGTGTGTAAATTTTATAGAAGTATCATGATCGGTTGTTTTTCCTACCATGCTATATGTTTGACTATTGAAAGTGATTGTAGGTCTTATTGTGATATATGCATGTATGACGTGTATGGTGTTATTTGCTGAGTCTTTTAGACTCATTCCTTGCTTCGGCGTACAGGTTTAGTAGGTGATACACCTTTGGAGGAGACCGTAGAGAGCAACTCCGAGCGCGGGGAGTAGCTTGGCGGAGTTGTAGTTGTGACATTTTGACTTCCATCGTATGTAAATTGAGGCATTGTAATAGAAACACAATGTAATTGTGGACAACTATGTATTTGAATTTAGTACTTCATTATGTGAACTTTAATTCTTTTAAATTGTCATTGGATCATGTATGTTAAATGTGGATGATGAAATGAAATGAAATGAAAGACCTTGTTCTTTTACTTCCGCTACTCTATATCTATGTTTGTGTATATCTCAATCATGTGATAGCGTTTGGGTAAATGTCCCACTGTGATAATGTTCACTATACTGACGTGGGTTGGTATAACCGTACCGGTATAATGAGGGTCGTCACAGGGATTGGTATCAGAGCAACCGATTGAGATTATACATAAATATAAATGAATCATCATCTTCAGTACATGCTAAATCTTCATAGATTGTCCACATGTGTAGAATTGATTAATAATGAATGAAAAATAGATAAGAAAGTGGGTAGGAAATAAATTAACGTAGATCTAATGGTGGCTGAAATTTATTGCAGCCTTGGCTTCGAGGGGAAGACGTGGTGGTGTGCCGGCCCGTGAGGACGAGCCGAGACGTGAGGAGCGGGCGGAGCAGCAGGCCCCGGCACCGCATGGTCCTGTACTTCCCCCACCGCCGCCTGTGGATTATGGAGTGTTCATGCAAGGTTTGGTGCAGGCCATGCAGACGTAGGCCCACACCTAGGCTGCACTCCAGGCTCAGTTGGAGGCTCAAGTTAGCATAATCAATCAAAGTGTAGTCTATTTTATTTAATTGTATGATGTTATGTTGAATGTGTATTATTTGTTGTTTGATGTAGCAGGCTCAAGTTCCAGCTTAGGACCACGGTGGACCTTCCATCATGGAAAGATTGAAGAGGATGCTACCACCCTCTTTTAAGGGGGATAGCGATCCGTTACTAGCAGAAAGCTGGATGAGGGAGATCGAGAAGATTTTCCGGGCTATTAGGTGTGCGGACGATGATAATGTTACTTTAGCCACCTATATGCTACAGGTACGTGTTAGTTTTATATGCTTGCTTATCCTGTTAAATTAGAGTTGTTAGTTGGTGCTTATGAAGGTCGTGTTGCAGGGGAGAGCTGATGTGTGGTGGGCTTCATGACTGCGTACCCGGTTCGAGGATGGAGCTATTGAGGTTGCTTGGGATGAGTTCATGAGGCTCTTTCGGGCCAAATTCATCCCCGAGCATATCCAGGACAGGATGGAGCAGGAGTTCCTCTCCTTGACTCAAGGCTCCATGACCGTGCTCGAGTGTGAGGCCAGGTTTGCAGAATTATGTAAATATGCACCACATATCGTGACACATGAGCGCAGGAAAGAAAAGAAGTTCGTGATGGGCCTGAAACCATCACTGAGGATGAGGCTAGTGGTGTTTGACCATCGTACCTTGGACGAGGCACTTAGTGCTGCTTGTAGACAGGAGGGCGAGATGTAGCAGTATCTCGAGGAGAAGAAGGCTTCGCAGAAGAGGCCTGCAGCTACGTTCCAACGGCAGGACAAGAAGAAAGCAGTGTACCATGCACCGCAGCGTCCGATAACAACCAGAAGTGCACAGGTACCTTCTCAACGTTCCCCTAGTGTGAAGAAGGAGTGTCCCCATTGTGGGAAGACACATGGTGGTACATAATGTTGGATGGTAGTGGGAAAGTGCTTGAAGTGCAGAAGCAGCGACCACAAGATGAAAGATTGTCCGAGACTTCAGCAGGGAGCCCAGCGCGGAGCGCCAGCCCCAGCAGCGGTAGCAGCAGCAGCGCCAACTACAGGAAGACCAGGAAGGCCTCGAGCCCCAGCTCTAGTGTTTGCTCTAGAACGAGAGGATGCCGAGTAGGCGGAGCATGTCACCGAAGGTACGATTTTACGCACGCTCAAGTTTTGTTTGATACGGGTGCCACTCACTTGTTCATTTCCGAGCGGTTCGCTAGGCAGTTAGCTCTAGAGTCAGCCATAGAGTCTGAGGAGTTAGAGGTCCCTTTGTCTGTGCACACACCTGCGGGTACGGTATCAACTAGGAAGTGCATTCCATCGTTACCTATGTGCATTGAGGATAGAGTACTAGAAGGGTGTTTCTTCTTGCTAAAGATGAAGGACTTTGATGCTATTCTTGGTTTGGATTGGCTAGAGGAGCACTATGCGTTAGTAGATTGTCTTGGAAGGAGGATTGTTTTCCGCATTCCTGGTGAGGATGAGTTCTCTCATCCCTTGCCAAGGAACTTGGCAGGAAAGTTAGTCATCTCTGCCATGAAGGCGATGCGCATGGTAAACAAGGGTTGTGACGCTTTTCTTGCCAGCGTGGTGTTAGTACCTGAGGCTAATGAGTCACCTACTCTTGCAAAGATTGAGGTAGTACAGGATTTTCCAGACGTCTTTCCCGATGATTTATCTGGATGGCCACCAGATAGAGAGATAGAGTTCACCATGGAGTTGCTTCCGGGCACCTCTCCTATCTCGAAGGCTCCATATCGGATGGCACCTGCAGAGTTAGCCGAGTTAAGGAGGCAGTTGCAAGAGTTGCTAGATAAGGGATTTATTCACCCTAGTGTATCCCCTTGGGGGGCACCTGTCTTATTTGTAAAGAATAAGGATGGATCACTTAGGTTATGCATCGATTACAGGAAGCTAAACCAAGTGACAGTGAAGAACAGGTATCCCTTACCTCTTATTGATGATTTGTTTGACCAGTTGCAAGATGCATCAGTCTTTTCTAAGATTGATTTACGATCCGGTTATCATCAGTTGAGGATTCAGAGTGAGGATGTGTCCAAGACGACATTTAGATCCCGTTATGGACATTATGAGTTTTTGGTTCTTCCTTTCGGATTGACCAACGCCCCTGCAGCATTCATGGATCTCATGAACAGGGTGTTTAGGCCTTATTTAGATAGCTTTGTTGTAGTGTTTATTGATGATGTGCTGGTCTACTCTCCGGATGAGGCCACACACCGTCAGCATTTGAGGGTAGTGTTCGAGGTTCTTCGTGAGCATAAGCTGTATGCTAAATTCAGCAAGTGTGATTTCTGGTTGCGCGAGGTTCATTTCCTCGGGCATGTTATCTTCGGTGCTGGTGTAGCAGTTGATCCAGCAAAGGTCCAGGCAGTTATGGATTGGGAGACCCCAAAGACCCCTTCGGAGATTCGTAGTTTTCTGGGTTTGGCTGGTTATTATCGGCGATTCATTGTGGGATTTTCATCCATCGCCGCCCCATTGACACAGCTCACCAGAAAGGGAGTGAAGTTTGTCTGGTCCGAGAAGTGTGAGAGTAGTTTTCAATTGTTGAAGACTAAGCTCACGTCAGCTCCGGTGTTACTCTTGCCGAGTGGTGTAGAGGGTTTTGCTATATACACGGATGCATCTCGGATTGGCTTAGGTTGTGCGCTAATACAGCAAGGAAGGGTAGTGGCTTATGCTTCTCGTCAATTGAAGGAGCATGAGAAGAACTATCCGACTCATGATTTGGAGCTTGCAGCAGTGGTTCATGCACTAAAGATCTGGAGGCACTATCTTTATGGTGTCAGATTTGAGGTGTTTACCTACCACAAGAGCTTGAAGTATCTTTTCTCCCAAAAGGAATTAAACCTGAGGCAGAGAAGATGGATTGAGTTCTTGAAGGACTATGACTTCGACCTTCAGTATCACCCTGGAAAGGCGAACATCGTAGCGGATGCTCTGAGCAGGAAGAGACCATCTCTCCAGTAGGACTAGAAGATGTTGAAGGATGCGGCTTGTGCATTGACTGAGTTAGAGCCATCGTTGTGTCAGGCTTTCATAGCTCAGCTATCCCTTAGATCCTCAGTATTGGATGAGGTGATCGAGCAGCAAAAAGCCGACCCTAGACTCCTAGAGTTAGTGGGCAAGGCAGGCATTGCTCGTGATGAGGACGGTGTGATTAGGTTTCATCACCGAGTGTGTGTCTTTGATTTGGTAGATGTCCGTGAGCATGTGTTAGCGGAGGCTCATAGATCGCGATTCTCTATTCATCCGGGTAACACTAAGATGTACCAGGATTTGAAGAGGTCCTTTTGGTGGTCTGGCATGAAGAGGGATGTGGCAGATTTTGTATCCCGGTGTTTAGTATGCCAGCAGGGGAAGGCCGAGCGGCAGCGACCATCTGGTCTTATGCAGAAGATGGACATCCCAGTGTGGAAGTGGGAAGCTGTTACTATGGACTTTGTTTCGGGTTTGCCTCGATCTAGAAGGGGCAATGACTCGATTTGGGTAGTTGTAGATAGATTTTCGAAGACTGCGCATTTCTTACCTATGAAGAAGAAGCAGTCGGTTGAGTGTTTAGCTAGATTGTATGTTAGTAGTGTGGTTAGATTGCATGGTGTGCCGAAGTCGATCATTTCAGATCTAGATCCAAGATTTACTTCGAGATTGTGGAAGGGTCTTCAGGATGCGTTAGGTTCGGAGCTAAAGCTCAGTTCGGCATTTCATCCCCAGATAGATGGACAGTCCGAGAGGACTATCCAGATGCTCGAGGATATGTTGAGAGCATGTGTGCTGGATTGGAAGGATGATTGGGAGCGTCATTTACCTCTTGTGGAGTTCGCATACAACAACAGCTTTCATGCGAGTATTGGTATGGCTCCGTTTGAGGCATTGTATGGTAGGCCATGTAGATCTCCTTTATGTTGGGAGGAGACAGGCGATAGGCAGTTGATCGGTCTGGAGTTAGTTCAGGAGACTTCGGATAAGATTCAGTTGATTAGGAAGAGGCTTGTTGCGGCGCAGGATAGGTAGAAGAGCTACGCTGACAACAAGAGGAAGGATTTGGAGTTCGAGGTGGGTGAGCATGTCTTTTTGAAGATTTCACCTACTCGAGGTGTTGTCAGGTTTGGCAGGCATAGCAAGTTAAGCCCTAGATTCATTGGCCCGTATGAGATTCTCAGACGATTAGGCAACGTGGCATATGAGCTAGCTTTACCCCCAGCTTTAGCTAGTGTTCATCCTGTTTTCCACGTTTCTATGCTCAGGAAGTATGTCCGAGATCCATCTCATGTGATTAGTCATGAGCCAGTGGAGACTCAGCCAGATCTGTCGTATGAGGAGCAACCAGTAGCTATTCTTGACCGGAAGGTTCAGCATCTCTGGAACAAGAGTATTGCGTCGATGAAAGTTCTATGGTGGAACTTCTCGCAAGAGGAGGCTACTTGGGAGCTTGAGGATGCGATGAAGAAGAAGTATCCCCGTTTGTTTGAGTAGTTTTGTTTAAACTTCGAGAACGAAGTTTACTTAAGGGGGAGAGGGTGTAAGGCCATCGAATTTGTTTGTCATTTTATTCTATTTTACGTGAATTCATGTTTGTGTGTAACTTGTATGTGCATATGTAGATATTTATGTACAATATTAGCTAGTGATACTCATGTGTGCATGTGTGTAAATAGGTTATAAATATTGTATGTTTGCATGTGTGATGGTGTGTATACTATACCACATATACTGCATGTATATGTATATATATATATATACATCGTACGCATGGTTTCTGCATGTTTTTAAGTTCTGACCGAAGGGCCAATTGGCGTCAACAGGGTGGACGTCCATGGTGGTAAACGTCCATATCGTTGGACGCTAATACTTAACTAAACGGCCATGGATGTGGACGTTAATATCTCTGACCTGCATGCATTGCGCACCCCGAAATTCCGGGGGCAAGCAAGCCCAACCATTGGGGAGAAGTCCCCAACGGCTATCAGACATCCCATCACATCCTCTGGGATATCCCAAACCCTTCTCCTATAAACTAAACCCTTTCTTCACCAGAAAGAGCCTCTCTTGACTCTTTTCAAGGAGGAGAGAAACCCTAGCTCAAAAACTGGAGGAAAACTGAACTTGGCAAGCTTGAATCCGGCGACTGAAGGCTTCTCCGGGCGATCCACTGCTACTAGGAGGGAGTCTAGACATTGGGGAAGGCTTTCTCAACACTGGACTGAAGCTTACATCAACTTAGAACCCGGAGGAGAGCTCTTTTGGAGGCTTCTTGGGACTGCCCAAGGAGAGCTTCAACAACACCTTTGATCCCTTTGGAGACTTATTAAGAGGCATGTAACCCATCCTCGTGGTGCATGTGTATATCCAGTAGGTCCTAGGCATTTTTATGGATTTTTATCGTGTCCTGGATCCTCACATTCCTCTGTTATCTGGAGCTCGGTCTGTGTTTTTGCACAGACAGGAACTTGACGTCAAGCCCTATTGCCTTCAAGATCTCCAGTCAGCGGCCAGCGATCTTGCCGTCAATCTCCTTGAACGGCCAGACATTGTCGTTAAGTTCTACAGTGCAGAACAGTAAATTATTCTGCCTTATATAATTATTTTCCAGATTTTAACGCATGAGGATATAGTATAATTTTTATATGTTATGTAAAATAGATAAGGTGATGTGTGTGGAATTTTCTGTACTTTTCTGTGGATGACATAAATTGTTAGATTTATTGAAACACATGTTGGGAAAATGGATTATGCATGTTCCCCTACTGTCTACATGATTTCTGAGGAATTAAATGCCCTAGATTTTTCTATACTATGTGTATATGTGTCAGTCCATACCTTGTAAATTTGAGAATTTGTTCATGTTCGTGTGATTTACTGTAATTTCTGTAATGGAAATAGAAGGCATGTGTAGGATTTTCAAAAATCCACAGTAAATTGTATGTTGTGCGATAAATTCAGAGAAAATTTCTGTAACAATGTGTATGATAGATTCAGATCTGTGAAATGTCAAATCTGAAATTCATGTTATGTTCCATGATAATTTTAATTATGAATGGCATGAGATTGAATGTTTTAATTTATGTAAATGTAAATATGACTTATAAAAATGTGAAAATTTGCATGTGGAGTCATAAATCTACAAAAAGTGTGTGGTTAAATTTTCATATGATTTTGATAACATAAAATGGCATTATGAGATTTCCATGTGAAAACTAGCGATTAATGCATGTTATCATGAATGTGGTTTGATTATGTATTGATCAGCCTGATTAGTGTAAACTATTGAATGTTTAAAGTCTGTCAACAATAGTATCATGTTAGGTAAAAATAGATCCATATGTATGAATGTGAAATGTGAGCCATGTGTAAATCATGTGAAAAGTGTGTGTTAAAAATCAGATAATGTGTGAAATGTGCCATGTGTGACACTGCTTCCATAGAGGGCCGTGGAACCGTACCATGGAAAAGTCCCCATGGGAAGGTTCAATGTGTTAAAATCCTAAGGGTATTAGGATGAAATCTTGGAGGTGGACAAGTACCACTGGTTAGGGTGGAGACTTGTTCTCCCGGTCTGCGCAGTCCAAGAGTCGTCACTATATTGCCTAGGTGGCGTCTATGTGTATGTGTTATGTGATGTGTCCTTCTAATGGTGGTTTGGACTATGTGTCACGGCACTAATTTGTGAAATGTGAATGTGAACATGTGCAAATTGTGTAGTGTGAAAATGTGAAAATGTGCAATGTGTAAAAAGTGAGTAATGTGAATGTGTAATTGTGTAAACATGAGGAACTAATATGGTAAATCATGAAATTGTGATCCACGATGTGTAAGTGTTAGATTTATGTCAAAACAGCAACCTAAATGCGTGTAAAATGCCATTTCCACATATGCAAAATTTGTAGAATCCATGTTAAGGATGTTTCTTATTTATGTGTGAATAGTTCCATGTTTAATCGTTATCATGTTGATGCTGAAAATGTGAATGTAGCTCTCATGTGAATAGACAAGTAGAAAGCATGTGGTAGGGACTTTAATTTGGAATGACATAAATCATGTACATGTGTTTAAATTTTATAGAAGTATCATGATAGGTTGTTTTTCCTACCATGCTATATGTTTGGCTATTGAAAGTGATTGTAGGTCTTATTGTGATATATGCATGTATGACATATATGGTGTTATTTGCTGAGTCTTTTAGACTCATTCCTTGCTTCGGCGTACATGTTTAGTAGGTGATACACCTTTGGAGGAGATCGTAGAGAGCGACTCCGAGCGCGGGGAGTAGCTTGGCGGAGTTGTAGTTGTGACATTTTGACTTCCATCGTATGTAAATTGAGGCATTGTAATAGAAACACTATGTAATTGTGGACAACTATGTATTTGAATTTAGTACTTCATTATGTGAACTTTAATTCTTTTAAATTGTCATTAGATCATGTATGTTAAATGTGGATGATGAAATGAAATGAAACACCTTGTTCTTTTACTTCCGCTACTCTGTTTCTATGTTTGTGTATATCTCAATCATGTGATAGCGTTTGGGTAAATGTCCCACTGTGATAACGTTCACTATACCGACGTGGGTTGGTATAACCGTACCGGTATAATGAGGGTCGTCACACACATCGTCCCTTGAAGTCCGCTCTACTTTCTTGCTTGGTTGCCACACCTAGAATTTTTCCAAGGTATGAGAATGAAGCTCCAGAAGCTTAGCTCTCACTGAGGGTTTAAGCCCTTTCACAAAATTCTTCAACTTGCGGTTCTGCTCATACCTTGTAGACAGAGCACTACGTCTACCACGTCCAGTCATGGTATGCAAAATAAGTAACTCAGTTAGAACCTAGGTTACTATATTCTAACTATTCTCCTTACTATCTTCCATGTATTATTAGTAAATTCTACATATATGGACAATTCTCTATGAAGACTTTGCAATGTTGTGACGGTGATGGTCTATCCATGTACAGTCTCAACCTTGGGCTCTGATACCAATCTCTGTAACGACCCTCTTCATACCGGTACGATTATACCAATCCCCATCGGTATAAAGGACATCGTCACAGTGGGACATGTACCCAACACTAGTCGATAGGTTGATATGTACCTGGATAGCAATAGAGTACAGCAAAACAAAATAAATAACTCAACTTTTAATCCACCACCAACACACATTCCACAATCTAAATAGCGAAATAGAATGACAATGTCCACCTTAATACAAGATAAAAGAACTACATTGTCCAAATATTGTCCATACAAAATTCTTTTCATACTATGAGAAAAAGAAAAGTACAACTAGTAGCAGCTCCACAAAATAGTCTTCTAAATGGCGATCCTCACTAAGCTTCCTTCTAGTACACGATACCTATCAACCTATACGCCGAAGCAAGAGTGAGTGCAAAGACTCAGCAAGCAAACCAAAGACTTAAACTTAAACATGTCACACTCACACTAAGGCATTAACATTAAGGGGATGCACACTATCATCAAAGCACAAGGGTACATATGGTCCTTACTTTTGAAAAGCAACACATATTTTATTCACATGAGCATGCTTTAGTTTATCATATTTCTATTCTAAATCATGCGCATTACATTATGTACATGTACAGATTTCATACACCTAACATGTAGCATGATTCATCCACACATTATTTTATAAGGGAAAAGAACAAGCTAGCATGATGACTACTTTCTTTTCACATGCACTTTTTGTATTTAATTGTACAATTTACTTGCTGTTTTAACATAATAAAATCACATGCACATACCTTCACATTTTATAGCATGAATTGAAGGTTAAACATGGTAAACCATTTAGCAACAATAAGCACTTAAGTATGAAACTTTATACTAATTGAGCATTTCAACTAGCATGGAATCCAAATATTATTCATGCATTTACCATGTTGATAATCACACTTTACTTGTTGTTCTTACATGCATTACATTCAATTAAATGGATCTATAATTATTCACATATTATCTTATCCTTTCAACAAGTCTCCATCACTACAAAAAAATGACCTATAGCTTCGCGTAAAAACTATAGGTATATGCCAAAAATTCGAAGGTAAAACCCTTTACCTACGCAAAGTGCTACGGTTTGCATCCGCCACGCATGCGCGTGTGACTAAATCCTATACCCACGGAAAAATAATCATAGATATATATTGGGTTATTCATACAAATACTAACCGTAGGTAAAGATTTATAAAAAGCATAGGTAAAATTCTTAAAAACTATAGGTATTGTGGTCTATACTTATAGTTTCATAACCGTAGTAATACCTTTTTGAGATGATGATAAATGAATGTAAGTGTAGAGGTCATCTATACTGATTGTTTATAACCGTAGTAATACATTTTTTTGAGATGTCGCAATATATATACTTATGGCTCTACAGTATTGTAAGTAATGATATTTAGTCATGAATATTAAAACACGTAGGTGTAGTGCTTTTTTGTTTTTTTTTAAATATAAAATAAATACTGTCCATATCTGATGTTAACATGTAATACAGATACAGATACATCCACATAACTAAAACAAAATTCAACTCCATATCCACTCATGTACATCACATAAGCAAAAAAATATTCAAATCCATAATATTCACATTCACATCCATAACATTCACATGTTCACTCAAATATCCACATAAACAAAGACATGGCATGATCAAGTAAATTTTGGAAGTTCATGATCTGGTCCAAATATGAAACAAATGTGCACATGACATTTGATAAAATTCAACGTTACTCCAGTGCCAGGAGGTCCCCTTGACATGCTTTATACCCAATCTGCAGCATAGAGAAAAGGAAAATAAATTATGCATTGTACAAAATTTTGAATTGAAATCCACATCATAAAGGTCAGAAAGCAAGACAATAATTAAATTACTTATTTGTAACATGGACATTATTTTGAGGATCTGGGTGTGAAGGTGGAGAGAACGGCAGAAGATGTTCCTGCGGAAGAAACAAAGGTCGTTGGATAATAGAAAGGGGTTGTCATGGCCTTTTAGCCAGGAGATGCCCCATGTTTTATTACTTGCAATTTTGGCATTTGCCTGTAACCTGAAAGCCACACTTTTGTCGACCAATCCTTCTTTTACCGAGTTGTTAAGAGTAGTAATATAATGATGATTCCATTTGTTTTAAAGTTTATTTTTCCTATGCATCTTTTTGATGCCCCTCAATTTTTTTTAGCCTTGATGGTTTTTGCCTAGACAGGAAGTAGTAGTGTTCATCTGGGGCCAGTTGCTGGGCTTCAGGTGCTGCTCATGTTGGCCTCACTGGGACACCTGATTAGCTCTATTCCTCTTGACGTGCTTTGGTTAGTCGCTTAATAGGGTGGTGTTTGCAACCGATCACTGGAATTTTTTGAAGGAGTGGCCCGGTTGGTTGAGAGCTCTCTCCTACACTGGAGGGAGGGGGTTCAATACCCATGTTCTGCAGGTTTAAAAGGGGAGTTTCAAAAAAATCACCAGGCAAGTCATACTCACATTGATGTTACTGTGGTACTTTGAAGAAAGTAACTTGATTTATCTGATGGCTAAACAATCTTCACTTTTTTATGGGTCACCCTATTTATTGTCCTCTGAAAATTTTACACAGTCTAATTTCCAATTGAGTAGAAGAAGTTAAACTTTTTCTGGGTCACCCTATTTATTCCCAACTTCTGAAGATTAAACTCCTTTTGTCTGAAGTTGACTTCCCCAACCAGGATTTCCATGTGCAAGCGCTACCCAGAACATATTCATGTTTGCATTTCCCTGCTGAGGGGGACACTAGCCATTAGTAGTTCCCTGAACTCCATGGTTGATGTGCCCACTTTCTTTTCCTGGCTCCACACCCCTGTTCATGTTTTGTTAGGATATTCCTACACCATGGTGCCTGAATTCATTGTTTCCAGTGCCTTGCATTTGCATGCTAGAATTCCACTGAGTAGAAGAGGTGCTAACTCCAAGAGCAGAGTCAGTACCACTGTGAGACACAGAAGGTTCGATCATTGGAGTGGGGGATGGCATTGACCAATCAGTTCTGACTGCAAGGAGAACCAAATGACCAGATTTTGCAGGATCAAGTATCTAGACATTTTGGGTGTAAGATACAGAAGCAATGTAAATTTGGAGCAAGAGGATTGTTTAGAGTTTGATTATCCCTTTAGTGAGATACTTAGACAAGGATGCAATCTAAAACATAATCGTGTTTTCTTTAAATCATAAGAACAATGGGTGTAAGTTTCTCCTCCCCTTGCCATTCTTACGGAAGGCAGAATCGGTCGATCTGGATCTGGAATGGGAATGAACCAATTTCTGTTGGGATTACCCATGGCGATCCAATTCTAAGGGGGTAGAAGCTGGGATCGAACAAATTCCTGCCAGAACAAGCGGGATTGGTTGGAATCAGCTAGGATCAGCCAGACTGGCCAATCAAAATTTGAAGTTTAATTTTTAAGGCTGGAATATCAAACTGGAATCAGTCAAGATTGGCCGGGATGAGGCAGAATTGGCCAGGATCAACAAGTTCAGCCTATCCAATCCAGATCGGTTCGGACTTGGATCTCACCAATCCTTCAGCCAATCCAAGTCTGCCTTCCATGGCCATTCTTCTATAATCGTCATTCCATTGGAAAATTAATTTTTTGCTGAATATGTATTCTTTGCATGCTAACTTAAGTTTATGCATATCATTAAAAAAAATGCTACTTTGTGACTCAGTCCCTACACCATGCATGAAGATCCAATGGACAGGGTTTCACAAATTCAGAAGGAAGAAGGAAAATCTCATTCTTGAACAAGTAAATAGGTCACGTCCACCAAAGCATGAAGAGTTAAAGCCAAGTCTAGATCCCTGTGGGGCAAAGGCCTATCATGCTTCTGATAACAGGGTAAGACAACGGAGAAAAACAGAAACCACTAGCAGATGGTTCTCTACAGATACTCAAAAAGGGAGAGAAAGCTAATCTCAGTATCAACCTCATAAAACCGAGTATGACATTTACTTTGTCCTCCAAAATCTAAATCAGAAATGTAAATGTACTAGGAACATCACCAGAGAATGGAATCTTAAATCCACAATCAAGTAAAAATAATTGCAAGGATGATAAGACTCTTAGACTTCAACTGAAAAGGATAGCAGTTAAATGTACTTGCCTTTTACCTTCAGTCCTGCACAACCCACTATTCCTGTAACGACAGTGATGGCATCTGGATGGCGCGCAACTTGATCACCTGCTGTGGATCATTCACAGGTATGGAAAATGTGTTGTTTAAAGAAATCTGATACTTCTCCGACTCTGGAAACACAAAAAAACATATACAATTTCATCTAACTACAGTTGACCCTGCAGTTCACACTTTTCATATTTTCTTGAAACAATATAAGATCTAGCATCCATAGCAAGAAAGAACAAAACATATTAGCATCCATACACACATGGCCTCCATATACAAAATAAAAAGTCTGCTTCAAAAAAAAAAAGGCCAGTGTATTTCAAAAAAAAGTTTGTCTCAACAAAAAGGGCCAGTGTATCTCTAAATAAAAAGTATGTCCAACAAAAAGGGCCAGTGTATCTCAACAAAAAGGGCCAGTGTATCTCAAAAAAAAAAGTATGTCTCAATAAAAAGGGCCAGTGTATCTCAACAAAAAGGGCCAGTGTATCTCAAAATAAAAAGTCTGTCCAACAAAAAGGGCCAGTGTATCTCAACAAAAAGGGCTAGTGTATCTCAAAAACAAATGTCTGTACAGCAATGTTCATGCATATAGTCAATGTTCTTTAGTCCAGTAATGTTAGTCAACATGACGTCGAAACCAAGCAGCATCATGGATGGACCATAACCTGAAAAAATAGATCATACAAGGCTAAAAGTTACCAAATTGAAGACATAGGAAGACATGTTAAATTAGAAGAAATAGTTAAGTACTTACATAGTCCTTTAACCATAAGATGTGACTTTCGTGAGCATCACTCAACCTTTTCCTAAACTGATCCTTAACAAATAGTGATGTGTTTGGCCTTTGAGCATGGGTAATCGATACCTCTCAGTACTCAGTCCCTATTTTGCGGCCCATGACTATCTTTTCAATTTCTGTGCTGACGAGGATTCCATCAGCTACATGTTGCATCTCAATGTCAACTAAAAGGACACGTTTTCCAATTAATTGTAACATGTATGAAAAATCCAAACATTAAAAAAAAAAATTGAGCATGTATAAACATAACTAGATTATATACAATTTTTTGAAATAGAACTACAAGTTTACTATACCTTGCTTACATCTCCACAATCTATAATGCACTTTACATCTTGACTAATATTTTGTCCCTCAACTGCACTGGTCGTATGCACAACCACGTGTGGAGATGGACCACAGTTACCATCATTCTTGGCCTAGAACAAAGTTGAACCCCAAATTGTCATAAACATATTTATGTTGGAACATACCCAAAAGTAAATGATGGTAGCAGGTCTTTGTAAAAATGTTTGCCATAAAAATCATAAAGAAGGATGCAACAAGCTTGAGTGTATTCTACTTGTCAGTCAACATGTATGGAACATTCTATTTTGTGCCAGTGGTAAGTAGAAAGATGCTTCACTTTGGATGCCCCCTTCAATGGACAGATTCGAACTTGCTCTTCAGTTTGGTATATCAGTCATGGTCATTGCCTGTCCATGTGCACTTGGGCTGGCCACTCCAACCGCAGTCAGAGTTGATATGAATCTCCTGTCCATGTGCACTTGCATTAAATAAATGAACAATGTTGCAGGTGAAATTTCATTCCAAAGGGTAAAGAGAAACTGAAAATGCCTCTTTATGATTGCCAGCTTTTGCTAAAGTCCCGAGTTGACAGGAGCCATTTGAAGGACTTGGTTGCGAAAGTGGGCAGGCATGTGTACACAAGGAATGGAGTTCTCACAGATATCAAGTCCTTCGGAACAGGTCAGTTGGGTTACGCCATTAAGAAATTGGATGGCAGGCATTATCAGGAGTACCGCCTGTTAAATGAGACTTGCCTCCTTTAAATGGTTATTCTGCCTTTTTTTCTCCACACATAATACTTACGAAAGATTTCTATGTGGGAATCTCCATTTGGACAAAGCTGGTGCTGTGTTTTCCCCTTTTTAAGAGGAAATACGACTTTAATCCCATAAATCTTCCAAACCCACTCCTCTGTGAAAAGAGTCAGTCTCATTGTAAAGAATTCAGTCAATCTAAACAGTGAGTATGAATTTTGGTTGGAACATTATGTCCTTAAACCGTCCTAAGCTAGCTGATAAAAAATAACATTGTCAACTTGAAAATTAAAAAGAATCGACATTTAACAACTAGCTCGGATACTAACTTTAAACACATGGAAACATGCAGAATAGAAGGAAATTATTTCCCCAAGTTAGTGCAAATATCTCTCTCAAGCATGTCTAGTCTTTGTCGCTTGGCACATCAAGCAAGTTTTCAACAGTCAACATAGAATTGGATGTGTCCTTTTACTCTGGAAAAAAACTGTTCTCTAACTGAGAGGACACCTCATAGATGGAAAAAGCAAGAATGCACAGCCATCTAGCTTCATATTTCGTCATCTCTTCCAGTGGTAGTCAGATTCTAGTCATCTTCTGCTTCCTTAGTATTATTGTATCCATTGAGAATATGATATGATATGATGATGTCACAGGGTAATGCAGGATTCAGTTTTCTCAATAAATAAAAAAAGGTTGGACAATATAATCGTGGAAATATGTGAAATTTGGATGTCATGGATAACTGAGATCAGTAAGAGTTAAAGTTATATGTGTTGGCAGGATTTTAGCTTTTGGATTTGGTTCAGATTAATCATCTTATCTGTCTACAATTCTATTTTTAATTTTTGCTTTAACATAGGACTGAAGCAGTTTTAATATCAAAGTATGAGGAGAAATTGCATAATGCAAATTAACCTAGTAGTACTCATTTCAGCATTTGATGGGAAATGGGAAATGTGTCAAAGGCAGATTGTTAAGATTGTTGAAACTCAGGTCTTTGATGAACCAGCAGCTCAGGGAATATATACCTGGGATCCGCTAATCATACTCTCCATCTTTGCAAATTTCTCAGTCATGGTTGTCTCCAACTCCTCCATCCTTTGCATCAAGAGTCTGTCCTCTGTCCTTAAAGCATCTTTGGACTCATTCCCCTACATAGAAGTTGGAGTGGGACCTGTGCCCACACCACTAACACGGCCAGGTCTGTCCGGGCCTAAGACCTGGGTATACGTATCATTCCTTGCAGCCACATGATGCGGTGTACAGTCATCGCTCGGTGGTTGCGCACTTTTCAAAGATTTCAGCTTTTCCTATAAACAAAGACATAGAACATGTTAATTTTCAGAATACATATCAATCATTCATCAGTTTCATAAGCTTACAATGACATGTCTTGCAGCTTCATTGGTAGGCTTCCCATCCTTTCATGTATGTCTCTTTATGAACAAATCAGTACGGTCTAGCTCCAAGTGCCCTTTCACACGTTGTGAACAAATAATTTTAGTTAGTTTGTAAAAATTCAACAATTAGAAGATTGAACAATGAGTAAAAGTTATAAACCTCCTCTTCATGTATGTCTGCCACAGACCGAGTCCCAGCACAATGGAACCTCTTTTGTTGACTCTTATTCTTCCGATTTGTTTCACTCGACCGCTGCCAGAAGTCCAAAATATAATAAAAAAAAATGAGATCCAAAATACAATGGACATTGTTCTCTTAAAATACCTTCCACTCCAAGCTTGTCCATTGTTGAGCGGCTTCTTTCCACTGATCCAAATCAAGCCGTGGTGCGTTTGGTCGAATTTGCTGCTTTGCTTTCCCGTTGTACTTGAAGTATAGCTTGTGGTTGACATATTTCCAAGAGCGCCATTTATTATTCAAATCCTGAAACACCCATTTCTTCCTTCCATCTGAGATATCATATTTTCTCTGATCATAACATGAAAACATAATATTTAGAGCCCAAGGAACATGAGTGTAAGAGTATCAAAATTAGCACATCAAGTAGAAAGTAATCACATATGCAAAGAAAAAAATTCATTGATTTTATGCAGATTTTAGAGAAAGACTTTACACTTCCTAGAACATATACGAATCCAGCTAAAACAAATGAACCATGATGGTCCCTTAGAACAGCAGCACCAGCAGATTCCCCTGGATTACCTCTAGAACAACAATCAATATTTAATTTCCAAGTGCCTAGATAAGGCTTCTGCCATTTGACAATCCTGGGTAATTTAGATAAAGTGATTCTCTGAAGGAGAGTGGAGGGACTTTTAGGAAAGATCATTCGGTAGACATCCAGGCTATACTTAGTGCCAACAACCAAAAAGTACATTTCAGTATTGAGAAATAGTTAATTCCCTTAGAACAAGGACCTACCTAATGTTTTCTGATTTCAAGGACAGTTAAGTCCTTCTATATTCTTGAGTCACTCTAATTGATCAATCTTCCTCATAATTTAGCTTGCGTTTTGCTCAAAGTTATGTGAAGTAAAATGTTGGCATGATGCAAAGGCTGCTCTGCTGTTGTAAGAGTGGATTACAGAGACACTGTATCATGCTGATAAGAGTGAGCTAGATAGAACCATGTCATTCTTTCAGAAGTTCAGTCATAAATATTGTTCAGTACAAATACATCATTGATTTTATGCATGTTTTTATCATAACAGACTGTTGAAAAATTAGAGCAAAAAAATTAAATTGAATCACATATGCGAAGGACCAAAGTAGAGAAGAAGAGTTTCTTTTAAGCAATTACCTGAACATATGCAAACACGTCATCCTTACATGTTTTGGGCACCTTTCTCCAGTCTTGAAAATTGATGGGCATTTTCTGTGGATCTCTTGCAATAGTCCCCAAAAATGATCTAAGTGATCGCCCACTAAGTCCGACTGGCTGGCCAATGTCATTCCATGCCACACAAATACGACGACCTTCCTCCATTGCATACACATCATGACAGGTGGTGTAACCACGCTTTCTAGAGGAAGTAGTTTTCGCAAGCTTTTGTTCTTCCTCCATTTCCTCTTCTTTCATATCGGGCAACTCAACTTCAGAAGTAACATTATCTTTGTTCTAAGCTAGAAATAATCGAACTTTCTCATCAAACTTGTCCACCTCTTCTCTATTGAACCATGCTCCAGTAAGCTTAAAAATTGAGAATCGCTATTAGCAAAAGTATTATTAAATAAACATCAATGGTGCACAAGTTTGAAAAGAACATACAGAATCTGGATATCCTTCAGAACATTCAAAATCTGCCACATCCCGCATGAACAAATGGATAAAATATAGGACGAAGATGCCACATTCCTGACCATTCTTTTGTTGTGGCACCTATAAAATGAATAATCATAATTGAGCAAATTATTTATAAAACTTTGTCAATGAAGCAATTGCTATGAACAAATTATGTATAAAACTTACTTTTGGAACATGCAAAGGAATTTGAGCAATGATATCTTTATCCACTTCTCGTCCTACTGCTTTGTAATAATAACATAATTATTCATAATAGTGCTTACCTTCTAATGTGAACTTCAAGACTTCTTGCACCAATAGATAAGAGTGAATCAAGAAGTAACATACATGGTTTGTCAATGTTGGAATCAAAACTTGCTCCAAAGTTGCATAAGATTAGAAGATTCTAGTGCCCCCTATTTCACATGAGATTAGAAAGGTGTAAAGGTGTTTGATTGTCTTGCAATAGAAAGAAGTTATACATTCCACTAAAAGACAAATGCCATGAGAATGTGTATGCTTACCAGCAGACTATTGGCATAAATGTATATCTCTTTGACAAAATATCTGAAGCCTTGGTCCATGAGCTCATCTTGGTTGTTGGCGCATTCATGTATGCATTGAAGCACAAGCTATCTAGGTATGTGAATGCGTCTCTCACATCCATTGGTGTACTTTCCCACATATGGCTATAAAAGATGAAATATGTCAGACAATATATTAAAAAGTTAAGTGATATGGACTATAAAATGACACTAACTCAAAATATAATTGGAAGGCCTTAGAATCCAATTTTCCTCCTTCCCTTATCTTCGACATTATCATAGCCTTGCTGCGAGTTCGGGGACCTTCCAATTTACAATCTGCAAATGTCAACATTCTAGCAATCTTCTTCCCCCTGAGATATTCAATGATTCAAGTTAGGAAGTAAACGTTAACATAAACAATATACTCAATTTCAATGAGATAAAAGTATTAGACATACATTACAAATTGTATGTAGTACGCCTCAACAAATACGATTCTATTCAAAAATCTTGATCCTCACAGCAGTACCTACAAAATTTGTTATTTTAATAAAATTAGATCAGAAAATTAAATTCAGTAAATAAATGAAATAAATGAGACAAAGTACAATTTCAGGCATTCAGAAAACAACACAACCTGCTCATTTTTTGATAGTTTTTAAAGTAACTTCGAGCCAATCAACATCATTTCTCTCCCATTGCATGTTTGCCTCATCATCAACAACATAATGTTCTTTAGCATTGCCATGTGTTGGGGCAATATCTATGATTGCCTCTTTATCCACGGTTTTCCCATCTTGGACATCAAATAGATCTCTAGGTCGGGTCTTCCTAACAACAAACCACCCACTATTTTTAGGATCTTCAACATACCAAACTTGCTCCACTTGTGATGCTAAGACAAAGGGCTCGTTTGTCCTCAAAAATGACTTGGATTAATTAATGTAAACCCTTTATCTTCTTTCACCCCCTTCCGCACATCTATCCAATCACATTTAAAAAATAATATCTTCATTTCCCCGTAGTAATCTAATTGAATTATTTCATTAAGCATCCCATAGTAAGTTATATGTCCATGAATGAGACTCCCATCACTATTTTGAGTCATAGCAGATAACAGTACACCACTATTTTGAGTTTTCCGATGTTCTTCAACATTTCGGGTGTGAAAACGAAACCCGTTTATCAAGCAAGCCTTGAATTTTTTCACTGAACTCAAAGGACCGTCTTTCAACTAACGTAATTTTGGTGATAACAATTCGCCCAACTCATCTTGCAACTGTTGCACCTAATAATTATGTCAAAAATCAATCAGTATTAAGAAAAATAATAACATTTTCATAAAATTTTCCCAAGATATGCAAGGTTCAGTAACCACTTACTTTTTGTTTAAACCAATGTGGAAATTCTACATTTTGGAGAAGTGTTACTCCTTTAGAAAAATATGGTTGTTTACTCTTGACATGTGAAAGTTGTTCCCTACATATTAATAAAGGTGAAAGGTGGAGTAAGGTAAAACATACATCAAGGTTAACAATGCCATCAAAATTACTTGACACAACACTTACTCTATGTAGGGGGCCACTACATCACAATTGAATAGAACATATTGGTGTGCTTGACTACGCTCTCGTTCATCAAGGCTTACATTAACTCCTACACCAAGTGGATGGCCTATTTTTGAAAAATGTCCCAATCACCCTCCAAGGCAATGCCATTGTTATCTTCATTTCGGGCTGGCCTATTAAACCATGTATCTACATCATCAGAAAAATACCGTGATGCAAAAGTAATAGTTTCTTCAGCAAAATAACCCTCAGCAATACTCCCTCCGGGCGTGCCCTGTTACGTACATATGACTTCAATCGTGCCAAATATCTAGATATAAAGTTCTCATTATAAAAAAATCATATAAGTAAAAACCAATAGTCAAACATATAAGAGATATAATTAAATACCTCTCAATTGGATACATCCATCGGTAATGTACAGGCCCACCAAGTCTAGCTTCTTCAGGAAAATGAATAAGTAGGTGCACCATAATGTCAAAAAAACTAGGAAGGAAGATCATCTCAAGTCTACATAAAATTATAGCAATGCGTTCCCCAAGGTGATAAAAATCGTCTCCTGATGAATTCTTGGAGCACAACTCTACAAAGAAATTACATATATCAATGATCGTAGTACTCACTGCTTTTTGCGTCATTCCTCGAGCGGCCACGGGAAGTAGTTGTTGCAAAATCACATGACAATCATGACTCTTTAACCCCCATATTTTTGCATTATTCACATCCCATGTCTTGAGATATTTGAAGCATAGCCATCTGGAACCTTTACAGTCTTAAGAGTATGACAAATTACCTGTTTCTCTGCCTTGCTCAATGTAAAGCATGCATGTGGAAGAAGTGTCTTTGTAGGTCCAACAGATTGTGGATGAAGTGATGACCTAATACCAAGACTTTTTATGTCTTGTTGAGCCTTAAGTCCATCTTTGCTTTTACCATCATGTCCTAAAAGTGTACCAAGGATGCTATCACAAAGATTTTTCTCAATATGCATAACATCAAGGTTATGACGCAAGAGTAATGACCTCCAATACGGCAATGTAAAAAAAATGCTTTGCTTCTTCGAATTTAAAGATGTGTTAAACTCAGTGTCATTGGACTGCAACACAACCTTATCCTTTTTCTTTCTTTGTTTTTTTGTCTTCTTGAAGAACTTTCTCTTATTTTTCAATGTTGCTCCTAATGTCTTTCCCAAAGTGAAGGTGAGATTGTCTACTTGTTTCAGCACTTCATCTCCAGATAGTCTCCTTGGACTTTCTCCCCACTCTTGTTTTCCATCAAACATACGTGACATTGATCGAAACTTATGATTGTTTGGTAACCACCTACGATGTCCATGGTAAAAATGTTTTCCACTAGCAAATAACCAAGTAGAACATGTGTCCTTATTACATATAGGACAAGCCAATCGACCCTTCGTACTCCATCCAGAAAGACAAGCATATGCTGGAAAATCATTAATGGTCCATAAAATGGCAGCACGCATCTGAAACATTGACCCAGTGACAGCATCAAAAGTTTCAACTCCATGCCATAACATCTGCAACTCCTCTATTAAAGGTTGTAGATATACATCTATATCATTGCCAGGTGCCTTTGGACCAGAGATTAGTAAAGATAAAAATATGTTTGGACTTTTCATGCATTCCCATGGTGGCAAATTATATGGTATCAAGAGCACAGGCCAAGTGCTGTGACTAATTGACATAGTGCTAAAAGGGTTGAAGCAATCACTAGCAAGACCAAGCCGTACATTTCTGTCCTCCAAACCAAGACCATCCACAGCATCTAATGTTTTCCAACAAGCAGAGTTTGCAGGGTGACGTAGAATGCCATCTTCACAACGTTGGTCAGAATGCCATCTCATGTTAGATGCAGATTTTGAGCACATATACAACCTTTGCAACCTTGGAATGATTGGAAAATGTCGAAGAACCTTTTTGGGTACTTTCCGTCTCTTGTTATCATCATTGCCAATCTTTTCATCAAATTCCCATCTACTTTCTCCGCATCTTGGACAGGACTGAAGTTTCTCATTATCTTTCCAATAAAGCATGCAATCATTGGGACATGAATCAATCTTGTCATACGACATTCCCAAATCATTAATAACTTTTTTCACCTCAAAAAATGAATCTGGCAATACGTCTCCATCTGGAAGAACCTCTTTTACCAACTTCAACATCAAGTCAAAAGATTTATTACTCCACTTCCCCATGCACTTAATGTTGAACATCCTGACAATGAAAGAAAGCTTGGTGTGTTTAGTACACCCAGGATATAATGGCTGTTCAGCATCTTTGACAAACATATAAAACCTTTTAGTGTTGTCATCTTCATCCTTAACACCTATGCCTGAATCCTGAGCCTCAACATCTTTTGCCATCCCAAATGCATCACATAGCATCTCATGTAAGCCAATATTTGTAATCTCCTCCTCTACTTGTAAATTTGATGGTTCACCATGAAATTTCCAAAACCCTTTGTCTTTAATGATTCCATTGAAGTATAAGTGCTCTCTTACTGTCATCTTATCCAATCTTCTTGTGCAAGCACAATGGAGGCATGGACATTTAATCATGTGATTGTTGGATCTGCCGTCAAATGCAAAGGAAATGAACTCATCTACACCATCATAATACTCTTTTGTGTCCCTACACAAATAGACAGATACATCAAAGTTACTTATTCATTCATCCCCAAGTACTTATGAACAAAAGGATATACATCTCAATAAATACCATGACATGTCCATCCAACTCCAATCCATAGCCCTCTTCTATAAATATAAGTGAAACAACTACAAAAAATAAAAACCATTAAATAATGTGCTATGTAAACACTAGAGTGTACTATGTAGACTTCAGAGCCCCTCCCATTCAACAAAGCAAATGGGCGCCACTAAGTATGAAGATTAGCAAAGTGTGTAAGAAAATATAGATAAAGTTGGCTAAAACATTGGAAAGATAATGAGAACACCATGGGATTACTCCAAAAGTAATGTTTGTATAAGCTGATGCTGACCATCTGCAGCCTTCAGGTTGGATTGCCAGCAGAATGAGCACATTTTTTTCCTGTATCAATCTGGGAAGGATCCTTCTGCTTCAGGTATTATAAAGGACATATGTGTTGTTTATTATGTCAATGTGATGTTTCTGTCCCCTTGCTTATCAGCCCATGGTCCTTGGGAGTTCCTAAGACGAAATAAATGTTACCAAAAGGAGAGTTGCATGAGGATGTTTAAATGATTTATCACACAACAAGATGATGAAGTGAAGAACACACATGATTGTGCCACCATGATAATTTAGCTAAACAGATGGAAATAAAGATTGATGTCACTCAGAGCGGTTTCAGAGGTAAGGATACGTATTGGAAGCAGGACGAGATGAATTCTTAACCTGACTCAATTGTAGAAAGATTAGCAGGTGCACAATTCTATATGACAAAATGGTGTTTGGAGTTGAGTTCTGCATTTGGTGTCCTCTAAAGATGGATCAAGGTTCTCTATCTTCTGTTAGGAAAACTCAAATTGCCATCTAAATCAACTTCAAGTAAATTAGACGAGGATCCTAATAATGAAGCCTCTCCCGCTCATAGGCGGGATGGACGTTGTGGAGCGTCTATATGGAGGTCTAGCAACGGTGCTTGTTCCCAAATTACTTCTTCCATCACCCATCTTTGCCCGACTGTTATCGCCCCTGCTACTGGACACAAAAAGCCTTGATAAAGGGCCCAGCATTAATTTCTGGCTAAAAAAAACCAGAGGTTGTCAGAAATGCCTGGCGGAAGAAGCTAGAGGAACAGCTGAAAAACTGAAAAGAACAAAAAAAAAATGATGTTCTAAGGAGATGGAATAGAGCATGTACATGTGGGCAACTTGCAAATACAGATTGAGAAATCCTTAATTACGTCCAAAGGGAAAGGATTAATGAGTTGCAGAAAAAATAGGTATAAGCCAACAAAATGAAAAGAAGAGAAGAAGAAATGGATCTGAAAACTGAAGAAAGGAAGCGCCATGAATTGTTAGAAATGGAAGAGATTTTGTGGAAACAAAAACCAAGAGTGCAATGGCTGAGAGATGGAGACCTGAACATTCGTTTGTTCCATCTTTCCACAGTTATCAGACGTACGTAGATGTAACAGACTGGACAACCAAAGGATTACTGAGAAATTTCTCAACAACTTGACATTGAGAAATTAATGATGCTACTTGTCGATCTATGTTTAGAATCCTCAAATCACTTAAACATCCTCATGCAACTCTCCTTTTGGTAACATTTATTTCATCTTAGGAACTCCCAAGGACCATGGGCTGGTGAGCAAGGGGACAGAAACTTCACATTGACATAATAAACAACACAGATGTCCTTTATAATACCTAAAGCGGAAGGATCCTTCCCAGATTGATACAGGAAAAGAAATATGCTCATTCTGCTGGCAATCCAACCTGAAGGCTGCAGATGGTCAACATCAGCTTATACAAACTTTAGTTTTGGAGTAATCCCATGGTGTTCAAATCAATGTTGACTTCTATTTGCTTTGTCATCATCTTCACAATGTATAGTTTATTTGTGAACAAATCCTTAGGGAATCCAGAACCTTGCATAGGGAGATAAAGGGATTCTGAGGATACCATTCTTAAGAAGACAGAGAACCCATTAACGCATCATCTTATTACTCCTTGCAAAACTCAGGAATCATGTGTTCCCCCATAATGAAGCATTAAAAATGATAAGAAAAAGAGGAACCACATACAAAAATACAGTGATATTCTTTCTGGTAATCAAACTGCTTTCTTGATTCCGAGCTATAATTAAAAGAATGCACAAGATAAAATTAACCACCGGTAGAATAAGACTAGTGTTCACGCTGCAATGTCCCCTTGTCGTCTTGTATATGTTAATGTACTTGTTTTCTTTTTCCAAATGCACCTGTGTGATCGACACACAGCTTTACCAGGACATACCTGAGTTTTTGAGGGCTGATGACAGCTTTAATTACCTAAATGTGAGCTAAAAATTAATCATGGTTTAACTTGGTGGCATTTATAAGATTATTGGGTTGCTTCCCATTTCCAAATGAAAAATGAGTTTGGACTTTTTTTTCTTTTTTTTTTTGAAATGAAGAACCCCCATCCCGTGGAATTTATATACGGACTCAAGAATTAGTGTTCATGAGTCATAAGATCAGAACATCATAGTTCTTAATTTCTGTGTACTTATATTATCCTATCCTCCAGAAAAAAAACTCCAAATTTATACATCTCAAGGTGGGATGGACACTAAGGTAAGGTGGGATTAGAGTACTCCGAGTTCTTCAAGGGACTATGCCCTTCTTCTTGATCGATGGGCACCATGCATGCCACCGGGCACATACAGTGATGGGTCTCCTTCTCCCCACCTTGAGTTCTTTAGTATGTTGCGCGTCTGACACTATCAAGGGATTAGTTTGACGAACTCCTCCTCACTTCCCCTTCTTCTTCCTCCCTCTCCACCACCGTCCCCCCTCTCGGTGACTGTGCAAGGACTCAGAAGCATACAAAGTTGGGTCATACCTTGGATGGAGTAGCAAAGGCAGTGATGACGACCCACCCTTCTCCTCAAGCTTGGAAGCAGGGGCTAGAAAGGGAACAGAAGACAGCATCGAGCGTGGATGCGAAGGCGACACTGGAGGGTTGAGAGGATGATTGCCGCGGTCGAGCAGGCCGCCAGGTCGTGCACGACAATAACAGATGACGACGGCAGCATCCTAGGGCGTGGATGATCACGACCGCATCTGGCCGGGACAACGATGGTGGCCGAGTGCTTGGATGGCGACGATGGCATGGTCGGCGTCCGGGACGGCGACGATGGTGACCGAGGGCATGGTCGGTGTCCGGGATGGCGACGATGGCGACCGAGGGCGTGGTCGGCGTCCGGGACGGCGACGATGGCGGCCGAGGGCGTGGATGATGACGGCCGCGTTCGGCTGAGACAACAATGGTGGCCGTGTCCGGGACGGAGACGATGGCGGCCGAGGGCGTGGTCGGCGTCCGGCTTGGACCGGCGACGATGGCGGCCGAGGGCGTCCGGCGTGGTCACTTGGTCAACCGCAGAAGGAGGGCCGGCAAGGGAGTAACCAGAAGGTGCTCTTCCGGCGAATGCGATCCCTAGCCAACATGCAGAACACCGCCCAAGGAAGAACCCCACCCTTTTTATTTCCCGCCCAATGGACATGTATTGGCGCCAAGATTATACCCACGGTTCCAACTTTGCTGGGATGTCATAAGTACATCAATACCTATATTTAATAGCTATCTATAGGTGTATACATCTTTTTGTTACATTTACTAACAAACCATGGCAAAAATAAAATTATTCTCTCAAACTTTATAAAAACCATAACTATATATTTGTATCTACATATGACTAAAAAAAGCGTGTGTATAACCTTACAACAGACGGATTTAACATATATAAGTGGGGTATATACCTACGTATTACCCTACTGTAGGTAAATTCTGTAGGTATAGCCTCAATTTGTTGTAGTGCATGTTCATATTTTGTGTTGCATAAATAATATGGTTGTCTATGTTTACTCACATACACCATTACATGATGAATTGTAAACTACATGACATGATACTAAGCATGGCATTTCAATTGAGATATTAACATATGGAAAACATAAACATAGCATGCTAACAAATTAGTTTTCACATGCAAGCACACTCTCATTTGCATTTACCCTCCCTCACATCTCATTTCACATAATTATCACATTATTTACTATTGTTTTCGCTTATCAGATATCATATCATTTGCACTCACCATGTGCCACATTCACATATCATTTCACACTTTATTCATATTTCATTGCTTAAACAAATTGCCATGACACATAGTCCTAACTACCAGTAGAGGACACTAACAATTGTCTCATTCTCATAACTCATCGCATATCACAAATCATCACGTCTCATAACGCATAACACATAACACAACTCATAATCACATACCCACCACCTAGGCAATACAGCGGTGAATCTTGGTAACTGCGCAGACCGGGAGAAGCCCTCTCCACCCTATCCAGTGGTACTTGTCCACCTCCGGGATTTCCCTAATGCCTTTAGGACGAACTTTTCACACATAGAGCTTTCCATAGGGACTTTGTATGCACAGCTCTCGATGCCTCTTGGGTAGCCGTGTCATTTTCGGCCCAATTATTACATATTACATTCACTTTATCGCATTTTCACACATTGTTCACATGTTTTACTTATTCTGTTGAATCATTTTATATGTTACATCCATAAATTCCACATGTCTCAGTTAACATAACATGATACTACTATTAACAGGATTTAAACACTCAGAAAAATTATCCCAATTATACTGAGATCAATCAGCAAGTAAATTATCTCAATGGACACACTTAAATTTCTATTTTCATGTGAAATTTACATGAATATTACTTTCTCTTCCCCAAATAACATGATAATTTAACCACAGACTTATTGCAGGATTCAGATCATACATGCAAATTTACATATTTTTCTGAGCTATATTAAATTTACAGAAAATAAAAAAACTTAATTACATGTCGTTCATAAATCAGTTATCATGGAAATGCAACATAAATATCGGATTGGACAGTTCACAGACCTGTCTAACATTCATATCATCAAAGAAATTTTCCCCAAATTTATCTCACATTATACAATTTACTATAATTTTTACAAGAACCTACACATGCTTTCTATTTTCAATACAGAAATTGTAATAAATCACATGATCATGGGAAAATTTTCCAATTCGCAGGGCACGAACTGACATACATACACATGATCTATAAAAATTATGGCACTCAAATTCCTCACGAATCAAGTGAACAGTAGGCTATCATATCCAAGGTCTTTATCTAACATGTATGTCAAATAAATGTAGCCATTCATACTTTTTATAGAAATTCACAAAATCTCACAACACCTTCCACCATTCATATTACATAGCATATAACGTTTACAATATATCCTCATGCGAAGGGAAATCTAAAAATTAATCATATATAAGGAAGAACAACTCACTGTTCTGTCCTGATGAACTAAACGGCAAGGTCTGGCCATTCAAAGGGATTAACGGCATCATCGTCTGCCGCTAACTGTAGATCTTAACGGCAAGGGGCCTTGCCGTTAAGTTCCTGTCTGTGCAGAAACACAGACCGAACTCCAGAGATTTGGGGAATGTAGGGTTCCAGGACTCGAGGAAAAATCCGTAAAAATACTAAGACTCAAGGGGACATGTATAGCATCAAGATATAGGTTTACTTGCCTTTCTAAAAACCTACAAAGGGACGAAAATAGGTGATGAAGCTCTCCATGGGTAGTCCCAAGAAGCCTCCAAAACACCTTCACTCCGTCTTCTGAGGTGTTGTAGCTTCCAGTCTGAGGTCGGGGAAGCCTCCTCCTAAGTCCAAGCTAGCTTCTAGTTGTTGTAGATCGCCGGATGAAGCTCCAAACCGCCGGATCAAAGCATGCAAAGTCCAGCTCTCCACCAGTTCGAGCTAGGGTTTTCTCTCCTCTTGAAAAAGGCCAAGAGAAGTCGTTGCAGGTTGCAAAGGGTTTAGTTTATAGGAGAAAGACCTCTAAACTCACGTAGGGGTTGATGTGAAGGTTTGAGAGCCGTTGGGGACGTCTCCCCAATGGTTGAGATAGCTTGCCCCCAGAATTTCGGGGTCTGCTGCGCACTGAGTTTCAGAGAGATAAATGTCCACATCCATGGCCGCCTACATAAGGATTGGCGTCCATCAATATGGACGCTGAATTCCCATGGACGTCCGTCCATGTTGACGCCAATTTACTCTTCGGCCAGAACTTAAAAACATCCAGAAAACCATGCTTACACTATGCATATATGTACATGAAACCTATGTAGTATAATGTATACACTACTACACCATGCAAACATCCAATATTTACAACTAATATACACATGCATACCTAAGTACACCTAGCTAATATGTACGTAGATATCTACCTATGCGTACATGATGTTTTACATAAGCTTGACTCAACACGCGGCAAAATAAAATGACAAGAATTGTGAGGGTTTCACAATCATTAGGAGGCAATGTGAATTAAGTTAGCTAGGAATAATCTATTCAACAAAATAGTTCTTACATGCACACACTTGATTTGACATGTATATATTATACATACACGGATGTAACATACTTATGTACATTATGCATGAAATAGATAGATACAACATGCGCACCGGTAATTAGATTAAATTTGCACAACATTACTTAAGTACTATATGCATGGGATTCTTAATATACACAATATGCACAATTTAGCTAATTGCCTATTCTCACCTAAATATCATAAAAATACATGCATGTTATTCATGAGGAATATAGGATTACAATATACACTACTAAATACACCTACCATACTTGCAACAATCAAATGCACATGCACAAATTATAAGTGAATAAAAATTCAGGGCATCACATGAGAGGTAGAGGAAGGGAAGGAGGAAGAGATGGCAGGAACAAGAGAAATCGCCTGGCCATGTGGGTATGAAATGGGGCCTGCATTGACCTATGCAAAAGGGCATATAAAAAGGTCCTACGCAAGAGATGAAGAGGTGAGGTGTGCCACTGGAACATTTTACGCTAAACAGGGGGTAATGAAGAAAACTGCCTTGAGAAGCAATAGTGTCGGCACAGGAGGTGACTGTGTCGACCTGACCAGAGATTGTGTCGACACATGAATAGGACTGTGTCGACCTGATTAGTCAAAAACTAACAATAGGTACAGGAAATTTTGGAGTGAAAAGCTTTATAATGATGAAAGATATATAGAATCAACTTGTCAAGGATTTTTAATTTGTCAAGGAATTAATCTGTCATTTCTTAACAAAAACCCATTATTAATTCAAGTGTTAAACAACAACCTACAAGATATGTTCATTGATTGTAAAGAAATACTGAAATGACATTTTGAATGATATAGGACATTCACTACAGTCAATGGAAATCTTTCATATTCTTCAAAACCAAAGTAATGAGAATTTCTTTTAGATTGAAGTCAGTTGTGATGAACCAAAACAGTCTTAAACAATCTGAGTTAGGGCAAGGTTGTTTGTTTTGATGGATTTTCCTTGAATTTTTTTTTTTAATCAAACTATCAAATGTAGTAAATCTTGTTCACACAAGAACTAATGCTTTTTACACACCATAGTCCCTGGGTACTAATGATTTGCTCATTATCCAGTTCCAAGGAGAAAATGATAACCTTTTGACATGAAAATATATGTTTATCAGATGCCAATATTTCCAGTTACTCGGTTATCATCAATATTGTCAGAAAATTTGTTTTTATTATTTTTTATTTTGTTTAACCCCTTTGAACAGAGATAGTAAAAACACTTCATGACATACATGACACTTCATTCTTGGTGAAGGTTTGTAGTTTCTCAGTATTAGTGTCATTGCTCTGTTGAAGAAACATTGAAGGAGAATATGGTAAAACTAAATACAACCTTTTCCCTCATGAGTTGAAAAAGAGATGTCTAAATTCAATGCACGTATGATCTTCATGTCTTGAAGGAAATTAGATTACTGTCGGAGTTCAGAATATGATTGAAGATTGACTGGAGAGATGTAGTAGATCAGTCAAAAAGTCATTCTGTGGTTTCTTTTCAAGGAATTAATGAACATCTCATGAATAGGAGTTGTGACAACTCAAAGAATTAATTCTGAGTTTATGTAAGAAAAGAATTATGAATTCTTTAACTCCCCCTGAATTGTTGATCCTAGAAATCTTTCAGCAAGATAAAGAGAATCAAAAATTTTAAAAGAAAATTGAAATGATCTTTTTGACGAACAAGGACTTCCCCACAACAATTGCATATATGACTCTCGATACTTGGCGGAGACATATACTCTCGCATAGTGACAGTGTCCAGACAAGCCTAACTTGTCCTTCTTCAAATCACCATTTGATACACCAAGAATTATATTGCAATGTGAGAGTGATGAACTTATTTGCAAAAAGAAATGGAAAGTGTTTTATTTGAAATGTAGATAGAAAGAAGAATTGAAAAGAAGGGAATATTTACATCATGAAGCAATGACTCCCCCTTTGAATGTGCCTGAACAAAGACACACACAACACTCAACCCAAAGGTAGAGAGGTCAAGATGAATGAGGGCATTTGCATAACCCAAGCTCTCTCCTTAAGGATGAAAATTTGTTTTCTGGAAGAGGCTTAGTGAAGATATCAGCAATTTTTTTTTCAGTTTCAATGAAAAGAAGTTCAAAAGATTTCTTAGCCACCTCATCCCTTAAGAAGTGATGTCTTATCTCAATGTGTTTTATGTGGGAATGCTGAATTGGGTTTTTAGACAAATTGATAGCACTAGTGTTATCACATAAAATGGGAATGCATCCTAACTCATGATTATAGTCTAGGAGTTGGTGTTTCACCCAAAGGATTTGGGTGCCACAACAACCAGCTGCAACATACTCAGCCTCCGTAGTGGATAGAGCAACTGAGTGTTGCTTTTTGGAAGCCCAAGAAATCAGGCATCCACCTAGATATAAGCACAAGCCACTAGTACTTTTTCTATCAAGCTTACAACCCGCATAATCAGCATCACAATAAGCAATTAAATCTAATTTACAACCAACAAGATACCAAATGCCAAGTTCACATGTTCCAACAAGATATTTAAAGATTTATTTGACAGCTAACATGTGACTTTCCTTAGGATTAGCTTGAAACCTTGCACACAAGCATACACTGAATTGAATATCAGGTATACAAGTAGTAAGATAAAGTAGAGATCCATTCATACCTCTGTATGTCTTTGGGTGTCACGCCCCGACGCGGAATATCGGAGCGCGAAGGTAGTTGCAAGAAAAAGGTATAGAGTGAATACTAGACATCAAACCATTGCACATTGAATAATACTAAAGCAAATCTTTCTCATTAATAACTTTTCAAATGTCTAGTTACAACCACTAATATCAGAGCCATTCTCTAGGGCCCAATTACATTGCAATAAAAGGAAATAACTAACTACAACTCTAAGATAACATAATGACTCGAGGGTACTCCTGGCTTCACTCTTGGTCATTCCCTTCCTCGTGAGTGTACGTGTCATCCTCGGTCTCACCTGAGAACACAACATCAAATAACGTAGGGTGAGCGATAACGCCCAATAGGACTTAAATCTCAGGCTCAAGCAGGCTTTAAATAATTAACGCATTTAATGACAAAGTATCTAAAGATAGCAGGTACAAGAGAGTCAAAATATAGCAAGAGATAGCACAACATGTAACAGGATAGCACAATAGCACGAGATCAAGTATAGTTTCCAAAAATAGCACAAGTATCGAGTATAGCACGAATAGCAGGATAGCCATAGCACAACTAGCACAAGTATAATAATAGCACGACGAGTATAGCACTTGTTTGTCATTATAGACATCGAGAGAGTATAGCACGTTTTGTGTTTTGATTGTCATATAGATAGTCGAGATAGATAGCACTTGAGTGTAATGCCAAACACTCTGATCATTTAACTCCCATGGGAACTAGCACTTTTGAGCGCACATCCCAGGACCAGATCGGGCCCTTTATATATTGCCAGACATTGGTTATATTGTATATTTAGACAATCAGTCAATGGCCAATATAGAGTACCAAGAATAGTTAATAGCACTAGATGAATAGACAAGATAGTAGAGAGAACGTAAATAGACGAGCGAGTAGAGTATAGATGAGAGCTAAGGGTACATCACGTAAAACTACGAGTAAACAGGCGATAGTAATAGTTGCACAACATGCGCACGTCGTATTGGCAGTCAGGTGGAATTCACGATCATCCCGATGGCCATGTTATGTACAAGTCTAGAGGTCCGACATGATTCTGAAGGATCGAAATAAATGTGTGGAAAAGATCTATAAGGGGGGGATGAATAGATCTTAGCCACTTTTGCGGAAGCTTAAATAATTTTTAAAACTATTTAGAATCAGAGGCAATGTTATCAGTGAAAAGCTACTGAACTGATTAGATTGGAGTGGGTTGAAAAACTTAGATGTGAATCAAGTTGATTAAGTGAATTAAAAACGAATCCTATGCAAGCATCTAGCGGATGAATCAGTCAAACCACAGAAAACAAATGCACAAGGATTTTTAGGTGGTTCGGAAATCACCCATGTGATTCCTACATCCACCCCTCACAACCCGTGAGGATTCACTAACACAACTGGGTAACACACCCACTGGAGCCTGACAACTCCAACACTGAAGAGCTTACAACTCACACCACTTCTAGAGCAAGACTACTCTAGAACAACTGAGCAAGACTGCTCAACCACACTTGAGTTTGACAACTCAACACTGAGCACAACGGCTCACAACAACCTGAGCACAAGGCTCACACATAGACTTGCTAGACACCAACTTAAGACAAGATCTCCTAGCAACAGATCTAGTCGAAATTTGAGAACACTAATGAGAGTTATGCAGAAGCACTTGCATAATCTCAAGAGATATCTCAGAAGAACAGAAGTAAAGTAAAATGTATTGAATGGCTTCGTTCTTCAAGTGTACTCCCTTGTAGAAGCTTGGATTGGGAAGAAGCTTGTAAACATGAAGTCCAAGACGATGCTCTGCAATCTGGGAGGTTGGACCTTCCTTGAATTCTTCTCCAACGATGGCTTCTACTTGATCTGCTTCCTTGAGATGCTTCAGAGGCTTCTTTAAAGATCAAACCACAATTCTCACACCTTGAATTGGTGAGAAGAGGTCTTCAGGAGACTCCAGGAAGGCAGAGGAGGGAGACACGAACTCTTATGGCCGCCAGGAATTTTTCAGGAGGCTCTAAGAGGTTGGTTGGGTCTCACTTTTTGAAGGCAGGCCAAAAAGGACCTTTTATACCCTTAGGATTCCAAAGATACCCTTTTGGGGTACAAGGGCACGCTTTCCAAGAAAGATTCTGATCGCCCTAGAAGGACACGTGGCAGCCATCAGCTCTTAGGATGAAAAGTTTCCGTAGTGTGTCGACCTGCCCTGGTGGTTGTGTCGACACACTGTCCCAAAGATAGAAAAACCTGTTCTGGGAGAAAGGTCCCGTGTCGACCTGCTCTTGAGTGTGTCGACCTGCTGTCCCAATTCCTCAAACTGGCTGTTCTGGGAACTGGGTCTAGTGTCGACCTGCCCTGGGAGTGTGTCGACCTGGGTACCCTTGATCTCTGGAAAACTGCCACTCGTGTCGACACACTCTTGACATGTGTCGACACACTCTTGACATTTTTACACAATTTCTCTTTGAATCTGTGTTGATGTGTCGACACCATTGATGGGTGTGTCGACACATCTTTTGCATAAAAATGTTTGTACCTGAAAAATAAACACATATATCATTAGTTAAATGATTTATCATGACTATAAATTATAAATGTGATTTGCAAAATACTTTTGAACATGAATTTCAGGTATGATGTTTTTGACATGCTTCAATTAAATTGCTTTAAGAACACTTCTTGTCATCATCAAAATAGGAGGGAAATGATATGAATTTGCATTCAACCCAACAATCTCCCCCTTTTTGATGATGGCAACATTAAATCCATATTTGAATGTGGTTTTGATGAAGTGTGATTTTTTAAGCAATTTTAATTGTTTGAGTTTTTGTTTTCCTTTTTGTTCATACTTGTCAATGTCCTTTTGATATTGTTCAGTAACAATTGATGATATTTTTGTGAGATACAATGTTACTTGAAATTAGAAGTTTTGTGCACACAAGTCAACAATTGAACAAGTATTCACACACAAAGACAAAAAATTTGTATTGAAGCCAAACAACCATTTCATTTCATTCATTTGATTCAAAAGATCATTACATTTCATTCATTCTTCTCCCCCTTTGACATTATAAAAAAAAATGTTCATTAGGTAGAAGATGGAGGAGGAGGAGGAATTGGAGCTAGAAGCATCTCAATATCTGACAATCTTTTATCCATTGACTTCATGCTTGACTTTATCTGTTCATGGATAGTTGTCAGCCGAGTGTGAAGATAATGCTCCATTTTATCAGAATGCTCTATCAAGGTGCTCTGAGTTCTTTTCAGTTCATCTGAAACAGGTTGAGAACTTGATGAGCCAGCTGACCAACCAGGTCTTTGCATTATCTTGAATTCCTTGGTCAATGCTGTAAGCTGCTTGTCTATGTGCTCATTGAAATTCCTCATACTTTCCAAATCATCCACAAAATGAGCAAATGACAATCTGGTGCTGGAAATCTCATGCAATGTTTGGTTGGTGTTGAAGACATTGCTTGGGAATTTGCCAATATTCCCTTCATAACTATCTCCAACTTGTCTTGATGCTCTTTTAGCTGTAGAGAGGCATCTGCCAATGTGCCAATCAACCTATTGAACCTTTGAGCTGCATAATCTGAAGCTGCCTTCTGCTCAATAAATTGGCAGATACTGTGTTTTCCAGTCTTTGAATCCGTAGCTCAAAAGATGTGGACATGGATTGAAGTGAGGAGTTGAAGGATTCAAATTTGTCATTGAGGAATGATATCAATTCTGGTGGAACAGGAGGCCCACCAGAAGATGTGGATGGTTGGAATGAGGGTTGTGGAGAAAAATGAGGAAGCTGAGGTGAGAGAGGAGCATGGAAAGGACTATCACCTTCATTAGCAACTTGAGGTTGATCCTCATGCATAGGAGGCTGATCCTCTTGACTTAGGGGCTAGTCCCCTTCAGCTGGAGGCTGTTCCTCTTGTACTTGGGGCTGATCCCCTTGAGCTTGAGGCTGTTCCTCTTGAACTGGAGGAGCCTCAACCACAACTGGTCCTCTTCTAATTTGATTTCCCTCCAATCTGAATCCCATAAACATCTGGATATTCATGAAAGTGTAGATGTTTGACTTGGGAATGGATTGGAATTTTTCATTTTCCAATGGCACACCAAAGTGCTTGAACACTGAGGTCAGATGTGCTCCATAAGGTAGAGATCTCTTGAGGTCTGCTCTTGTAGTTTCAGAAATGATTTGATAAAGAATCACATGAAGGTTGACCTTGATATCTTTGACCATGCAATAGAGTATGAATCTCTGGATATCTGTCAATCTATCCCTCCCACCACCTTGAGGGGTAACTATGGTTGTCAAGATGTGGTGAATTACCCTTAATACAGGTGGAAATGAGTTGGCATTAAACCTTGTCACATAGGTTTGTTTGGGATCTGATGGATCTGCAGGATGGCCTGTCAAGATTGAGTAGGCTTCATGTAAGTCAAATTCAAATTCATGGTAGTCAGCCCCCTCATCTGGCACTTTGAAAATGGAGGCTGCTACTTCAGTTGGCATGTCTATCTCTATCCCCTTGACTTTGGATTTAAAACCTTCTTCTGTGCAGGTGAGGTTTTTGTAGAACTCTCTAACTAACCTTGGATAGCAGACTTGAAATTCAGAAATAAAAGGTATCCAAGATTGAAAGGAGAAATAGGTTTGAATTTCAGGGAGAGAGTCTGCTAATTGGGTGTCAGAAAGGTCAAGAATTCTAGGCTTCAAAATCAGTTTGGCAGCACTGACGGATTCTGAGGGTATATCCTCTTGAGACTCAGTAGAGGAAGATGAAGATGATTCCTCAGGATGGTCAGAGGAATCGCCCGAAATATCTGATCTAGGGTTTGAAACTTGTCTACCTCTGCCAGTATTGGAGGTCCTACCTCTCTTTGAAGCTCTGAGAGGTGCAGAAGAGGATCCTGGAAGCTCTGCAGGATCATTTCTTCGCTTGGTTCTTCTTTCCATCTGTTCAACTGGAACCTGTGCCGGAACCTGCCTTGAAGAAGCCTGAGACCTTGCGCCACGGCGGGGACCCAACTTGCGGACCATGGTGCAAGGAAGGAGTGGAATTTCAGAGAGGAGATGGAAGATTGGAGAGGTGATTGAAGATTAGAGAGAGATGGTGAAAATTTCTTGCCGGAAAGGTGAGAGTTTGGCCGTCGGGTCGACCTGATGCCCAAAAAGGGATGCAGTGGTACACTGCCCCGCAGGAACAACAAGGGTTTAAGGTGAACCCGAAAGGTTTGAAAAGGTTCTGGCAAGAAGGCAGTGTCGACACATGAGGAAGGGTGTGTCGACCTGACTGGGGTTGTGTGTCGACACGAGAGAGGATTGTGTCGACACAGCCTTTGAGAGAAATTTGAATTTTTGAGAGGAAATTTTTGAGAAATTTGGGGACATCTTTATAATGATAAATAATGAGAGGAATTATCATTTCAAGGATTTTTAAGAGGCCTAAAAATTCATTTGTTGTATTTTGCAAAAATTCATTACAGTTCAAGTATTTCACACAATTTCCAACAGGATATTAGCATTCCAAGACTTGAATCAACAAAATGATAAATTGAGGGATATAATGTATCTAACAATCAACCAAAATCTACCATGTTTCTCAATTTTCAAGAATTAAAGATATCATCTAGACTAAACACAGTTGTGTTGAAAGTAAAACACAAACTTAAAGAACAACTTGATGAAGGAGGAAGATGATTCTTTCTAAACAAATCTCCAATAATTTTCATATTTTTGTTCTTTTAACAAACTATCAAATGATGTAAATCTCTTTCACTCAAGTACTAGTGCTTTTTACACACCATAGTCCCTGGATACTCAAGATTTAGTCATTGTCAAGTCTCAAAGGGGTAAATGATGACCTTTTGACATGAAAATATACGTTTTTTAGACGCCAATATTTCCAGTTACTCAGTCATCATCAAAAAGCATAGCACATAATTGCTTGAATTTTGAGGTTATTTTCAATTTGGATCCCCTTTGAACAGAGTTAGCAATAATGCCTCATGACATACATAGCACTTCATTCATTGTGAAGGTGTGCAGTTTCTCAGCACAAATGCCATTGCTCTGTTGGATTTTATAAGATTTTGGAGAGTTTGTGAGATAGAATTCAAATACATCCAGTCATCAGTTGCAAACAAGGAAATGTTTTAAGTTCAATACACAAATTGTTATTTAGTTTAGGAAGAGATCTGAATTTCTGTGGATTGAGAGACATAGTGGAAAGTTGATTAGTAAAAATATAATAGATCACTCAAGGTTCATTTTGAGACTCTAGACTTTAGAATGAGGACATCATGCAAGGAATTGATGAAATGCAAGAAGGGTTTTGAAATTTGCAAAAAGGTGACTTGTGAATTTTCTAGCTCCCCCTGAGATGATGATTTCAACCATTTGTCATCATAATAAAGATATGCAGTTTTGAAATCAGAAGGAAATTTTCTTCTTGGTCAACAAAGACTCCCCCTCAACAACTGTATATCCATTTCTTGGTACTTGGCGGAGACACATACTCTCGCATAGTGAAAGTGTCCAGACAAGCATAACTTGTCCTTCTCCAAGTCACCATTTGATATACCAAGAGATTTCAATACAATAAGAGTTGAAGAATTCATTAGCAAAAAGAAGTGGAAGTTAAAACTGTGCAAGTTTTGAAATCAGAAAAGAATTTCTTTTGAACAATAAAAGCTCCCCCTCAATTATTGCATATTAACTTCTTAGTACTTGGCGGAGATATGTTCTCACGCATAGTGAAAGTGTCCAGACAAGCATAACTTGTCCTTCTCCAAATCACTATTTGATATACCAAGAAGTTTCAACACAATCAGAAGTGGAGAATTTATTGTAAAAAAGGGAAATAGAATTGAAAATGAGAGAGATATGAACAATGTATCTTGAGGAAGCAAGGAAATATGAAATGCAAAGAACTCCCCCTTAGGTAATGCATAGCACTCAACCCAAACCTTAAGAGAGATCAAGAAGGTGGACATTTACAAAGACCAAGTTCTCTCCTTAAAGATGAGAATCTATTTTCAGGAAGGGGTTTTGTGAATATGTCTGCAATTTGTTTTTCAGTTTCAATAAAATGGAGTTCAAAAGATTTCTTTGCAACCTCATCTCTCAAGAAATGATGCCTAATTTCAATGTGTTTTGTTCTGGAGTGCTGAATGGGGTTTTTAGAAAGGTTGATTGCACTTGTGTTATCACATAGGATGGGTACACACCCTAAATCTTGGTTGTAATCAAGAAGTTGATGTTTCACCCAGAGAATCTGAGTTCCACATCTACCTGCAGCAACATACTCAGCCTCTGCTGTTGACAGAGCAACTGAATGTTGCTTCTTAGAAGCCCAAGAAATAAGGCACCCACCTAGAAATACACACAAGCCACTTGTGCTTTTTCTATCTAACTTACACCCAGCATAATCAGCATCACAATAGGCAAACAATTCTAACTTGCAACCAGCAGGATACCAAATTCCTAAGTCACATGTTCCAACAAGATATTTAAAAATTCTTTTCACAGCAAGCATATGACTTTCTTTAGGATTTGATTGGAATCTAGCACATAAGCACACACAAAACTGAATGTCAGGTCTAGAAGTAGTAAGGTAGAGCAGAGAGCCAATCATACCTCTGTAGGTTTTTGGATCTACTGACTTACCAGATGGGTCTTCTTCTAGCTTAGCATTTATTGCAATGGGTGTGCTTGAATGTTTAAGGTTCTGATAGTCAAACCTTTTCAGTAGCTCCTTGACATATTTGGTTTGACTGATGAAGATTCCTTCATTCGTTTGGTTAACCTGCAATCCCAAAAAGAATGTTAAATCTCCCATTAAGCTCATTTCAAATTCATTCTGCATTTGATTTGAAAATTCAGTGCAAAGGCCTTTATTGGTGGAGCCAAAAATTATGTCATCAACATAAATTTGGACCACAATTATTTGATTTTTTACTGTTTTTGTGAACAATGTTTGATCAACATTACCTCTAGAATATCCTTTTTCAAGTAAAAAGGAACTCAAACGATCATACCAAGCTCTTGGAGCTTGTTTAAGACCATAGAGTGCCTTATTAAGCTTGAAAACATGGTTAGGATATTTTTCATTATCAAATCCAGGAGGTTGTTCAACAAACACATTTTCCTTTATATATCCATTTAGAAATGCACTTTTAACATCCATTTGAAAGACTTTGAATTTCATGGAGGATGCAAAAGCAAGGAAAATTCTCACAGCTTCTAGTCTAGCTACAGGGGCATAAGATTCTTCAAAGTCAATTCCAAATTCTTGGTTATACCCCTTTGCAACTAGCCTAGCTTTGTTTCTTATTACTTGACCAGCTTCATTCAATTTATTTCTGAAAACCCATCTAGTGCCAATCACTGTTTGGTCACTAGGTCTAGGCACTAATTCCCACACTTGATTTCTTTCAAATTGATGAAGTTCATCATGCATAGCATTAATCCAATCAGAACTGGATAAGGCTTCATCAATTGACTTGGGTTCAATTTGGGAAATTAGAGCTAGTGAGTCTTCTTCAATGTTTTGCAAAAAGGATGATCTGGTCCTAACTCTATCATTTAGATTGCCAACCACACTGTCTAATGGGTGATCTCTTAGAAAACGAGGTTCAGAAATTACCTGTTGAGAAGTGCCCACTTCTGGAACAAGATTACCTGAACCATTTGGAGATGGTGAGTTGTTGTTCAGGTTTTCTTCAATGTTATTAATCTCCTCAACGGTTGGTGAAGAATCCACAATGAGGTCATCCTCTTCATTGTCTTGTTTTTTTCCCTGCAAGATTTAGAATCATTAGTGGAAAAGGAATTTTCATCAAAAATACATGTGGAGATTCTTCAACAGATTTGGTTTTCATTATGTACACTTTGAAGGCCCTTGACACTTCAGAATAGCCAAGGAAGATAGCTTCCTGACTCTTAGCATCAAACTTGTCAAGGTTTTCTTTGTTATTATTGTGTACATAGCATTTGCACCCAAAGACTTTAAAATAGGAAACAGTTGGCTTTTTGTTTTTCAATAATTCATAGGGGGTTTTCTTGATTTTTGGTCTGACCAATGCTCTATTGAGTATGTGGTTTGCTGTGTTCACAGCTTCAGCCCAGAAGGATTTGGGCAAGTTACTCTCAAGAAGCATGGTTCTAGCCATTTCCACAAGAGTTCTGTTCTTTCTTTCCACAACTCCATTTTGTTCTGGAGTTCTTGGTGAAGAAAACTTGTGGAATATCTGAAATTCAGCACAAAAATCAGAAAAGGATGTGTTCTCAAATTCACCCCCATGATCAGTTAAGATATTTTTGATTTTATATGGATAAGTGGTTAAGACAGTGGTACAAAAGTTCCTGAATTCAAGGCATGCATCACTTTTGTGAGATAGAAAAATAACCCAGGTAAATCTAGTAAAGTCATCAATGATTACAAATCCATATCTTTTGCCACTCAAGCTTAGAACTCTTGTTGGCCCAAAGAGGTCCATGTGAAGAAGTTCTAGTGGCTTAGATGTGAGTACTTCATTGAAGACTTTAAAGGATTTCCTAGTTTGTTTTCCTTTAGCACAGATCCCACAAATTTGATTTTCAACTTTAGAGAGTGATTCAGGAAGACCTTTAACCAGATTCAATCTTAACAACTTATCCATTGTTCTGAAGCTTGCATGGCCAAGTCTTTTGTGCCAAGTCCATGCAATTTCATCTTTATTTGCAACAAAACAAAGATTTTCAGAAAAGTTTTTATTAAGGTTGATCATGTAAACATTGTTTTCTCTTTTTCCACAGAATTTAATCTTGTCAGTTGATGAATCAATTATTTTGCAAAAATCAGATTCAAACACAACTTTGTGACCTTTGTCACATAGTTGGCTAATACTGAGCAAATTATAGTCAAGTCCATCAACTAACAAAACATTATCTACTGAGTTTAAAGAAGTTTGACCAACCTTACCAGATCCAATGATCTTTCCTTTATTTTTACCTCCAAAGGTGACTGACCCTCCCTCCTTTTCAAGCAGGAATGAGAATTTGGCTCTATCTCCAGTCATATGTCGTGAACACCCACTGTCAAGAAACCATACATTTGTGTTGGGTGCACGACTTCCCTGCAACAAGATCAGTGGAGAGAAGATTTTGGTACCCAAACAGAGTTGGGACCATCAGAATGATTTAGCAAAGACATCAAATCCTTTCTCACCCAAATTTGATTTGTTTTAGATTTTTGTTTTGTTACTTTGGTGTTTTCAGCATTTTTCTGTTTGTTCTTTCTTTTAGGAATGAAAGCACCAAGATCTTTGTTTTTGGTAGGAGGGGAGTTTTTCATTTGAAAATTTGAGTTCATAGAAGGAGGTGGAATCCATGGATTGTGTTGGTACATCCAGAAATTTGGATAAGGGTATTGAGGATAATACCAACAGGGATTTTCATACCATTGGTTCCAAGGATTAGTCCAATTTTCTTGAGGAGCTGTCTTGGAGGTCCAAGGTTTTTCATGGATTATTTCTTTTCCCTTTTTCTTATTTCTCAGATTTTTATTTGAATTTTTAGTTGAGTTGATTATGGTTTTTGGTGTTGAACAGGTCGACCTGTCAGGGGACTGTGTCGACCTGACAGTCTTCTTTTGTTTTTGGATTTTTGATTTGTTTTGAGTTTTGTTTGGGTTTTTGTTTGGGGTTTTGTTTGCTGTTTGTTGGATTTCAGTGTTTTCCAGATTGGGACCTTTAACAAATTTGATTAATGGTGCTTTTCCCTTTTTCTCACCAGATTTATCTTTTGTTGATTTCTTTTTGTTGAATCCCAATCCATGAGATGTGGTTGTCATGTTGGATCCTAGCAATGCCTCTAGGTTATCTTGGCCTTTTGTGAAGGTTTGGATAACCTCCTCCTTTTCCTTTAGCTGGTTTTTAAGAATTTCAATTTCTTCAATTTTCTGTTGTTTTTCTTGTTTTTCAATTTCCAGCTTTTCATTTAAATTTCTGAAGTCTTGGGAGGCCTTCTGAGAGGCAAGTTTTAAATCATCAATTAGGTTCAGTAAATTTTCTTTTTCTTCAAGCAATTCTGTTACTTCAGATTCCAGTTCACAGGTTCTATTGTTTGAAGATTGGTTATGGTAAAGATTTTCAATTTTTTTTTGATGTGTTTGTTTTCTTTTCTCATTTCAGAGTATCTTTCTACCAATTCAGCATACACATCCTGCCAATCTTCAACACTATAATCTTCAAAGGAAGTATTTACCTTTCCATCTGTGCTGTTGGCCATGAAGCAAACTTCCTCACTCTCTGAGCTTGAGGACTTCTTCTCTTCTTCTTCCTCACTTGTGTCTTCATCAGACCAAGTGGCTACCATGGCCTTGGGCTTCTTGTATTTCTGGAATCTTTTGTGCTTTTCCTTTTTGTTCTCAGGACACTCTCCCTTCATGTGTCCTGGCTTGTTGCACCTGTAACAGATAACATTCTCATCAGGTTTATGATTCTTATTGAAATTGGAAGAGGAAATATTCTTCTTACCTGGGGAAAATTTCTTTTTCCCAGTCATTTTCCCTTTCCTATATTTCAAGAATTTCCTGAATTGTCTGGTCATGAGGGCAATCTCATCCTCATTTGACTCAGATTCTTCAGAACTTGTTTTATCCTGATTTTTATCTTTGTTGCTTGAAGAGGCTTTGAGTGCCATAGGCTTGGTCTTAATGATAAGTTCTTCATTTCTTCTTAAGTTTATTTCATATGTCATTAAAGATCCAATCAATTCATCCAAAGACATTTTGGATAAATCTTTTGAATCTTCAATAACAGTGGCCTTGGTATGCCAAATTGAAGAAAGTGAACGCAAAATTTTTCTTACCAAGTCTGCATCAGTATACTCCTTACCCAAAGCCTTGAGTCCATTGACAATCACCATAAATCTGGCAAACATTTCAGAAATAGATTCATTAGATTTCATCATGAAAAGTTCATATTCTGAAACTAAATATTTGCCTTGGTCTCCTTGACCTGAGATGTTCCCTCATAGAGTAGTTCGAGTTTATCCCACATCTCTTTGGCAGATTTACACATAGAGATTCTCGAATACTCCTTGGGATGGACAGCACATTGAATCATGTTCATGGCACTGTAATTCAATGTAGCTCTCCTTATTTGTTCCCTCGTCCAGGTTTCTTCCTCACCCTGGTTTTCATAGGGACCAGCCTCAACTACTTTCCAGATCTCATAGTTCTGGGCCCTTAAGAATACTTGCATTCTGTTCTTCCAATAAGAATAGTCCAAACCATTAAAGAATGGTGGCCTATTTATGGAATGGCCCTCAGCTATGAAACCCTTTGAGTCCATGACACTTAAGTAAATGCACAGAGAAGTAGTTAAGCAAGCAAGCAAACAAACAAACAGACAAACAAACAAACAAACACTCAATACTCAGAAACAAAAGCTGCTCAGTTCAAATCAGATCGATGTAAACCCGCTCTGATACCAATTGAAGGATCGAAATAAATGTGTGGAAAAGATCTAGAAGGGGGGGATGAATAGATCTTAGCCACTTTTGCGGAAGCTTAAATAATTTTTAAAACTATTTAGAATCAGAGGCAATGTTATCAGTGAAAAGCTACTGATCTGATTAGATTGGAGTGGGTTGAAAAACTTAGATGTGAATCAAGTTGATTAAGTGAATTAAAAACGAATCCTATGCAAGCATCTAGCGGATGAATCAGTCAAACCACAGAAAACAAATGCACAAGGATTTTTAGGTGGTTCGGAAATCACCCATGTGATTCCTACATCCACCCCTCACAACCCGTGAGGATTCACTAACACAACTGGGTAACACACCCACTGGAGCCTGACAACTCCAACACTGAAGAGCTTACAACTCACACCACTTCTAGAGCAAGACTACTCTAGAACAACTGAGCAAGACTGCTCAACCACACTTGAGTTTGACAACTCAACACTGAGCACAACGGCTCACAACAACCTGAGCACAAGGCTCACACATAGACTTGCTAGACACCAACTTAAGACAAGATCTCCTAGCAACAGATCTAGTCGAAATTTGAGAACACTAATGAGAGTTATGCAGAAGCACTTGCATAATCTCAAGAGATATCTCAGAAGAACAGAAGTAAAGTAAAATGTATTGAATGGCTTCGTTCTTCAAGTGTACTCCCTTGTAGAAGCTTGGATTGGGAAGAAGCTTGTAAACATGAAGTCCAAGACGATGCTCTGCAATCTGGGAGGTTGGACCTTCCTTGAATTCTTCTCCAACGATGGCTTCTACTTGATCTGCTTCCTTGAGATGCTTCAGAGGCTTCTTTAAAGATCAAACCACAATTCTCACACCTTGAATTGGTGAGAAGAGGTCTTCAGGAGACTCCAGGAAGGCAGAGGAGGGAGACACGAACTCTTATGGCCGCCAGGAATTTTTCAGGAGGCTCTAAGAGGTTGGTTGGGTCTCTCTTTTTGAAGGCAGGCCAAAAAGGACCTTTTATACCCTTAGGATTCCAAAGATACCCTTTTGGGGTACAAGGGCACGCTTTCCAAGAAAGATTCTGATCGCCCTAGAAGGACACGTGGCAGCCATCAGCTCTTAGGATGAAAAGTTTCCGTAGTGTGTCGACCTGCCCTGGTGGTTGTGTCGACACACTGTCCCAAAGATAGAAAAACCTGTTCTGGGAGAAAGGTCCCGTGTCGACCTGCTCTTGAGTGTGTCGACCTGCTGTCCCAATTCCTCAAACTGGCTGTTCTGGGAACTGGGTCTAGTGTTGACCTGCCCTGGGAGTGTGTCGACCTGGGTACCCTTGATCTCTGGAAAACTGCCACTCGTGTCGACACACTCTTGACATGTGTCGACACACTCTTGACATTTTTACACAATTTCTCTTTGAATCTGTGTTGATGTGTCGACACCATTGATGGGTGTGTCGTCACATCTTTTGCATAAAAATGTTTGTACCTGAAAAATAAACCCATATATCATTAGTTAAATGATTTATCATGACTATAAATTATAAATGTGATTTGCAAAATACTTTTTGAACATGAATTTCAGGTATGATGTTTTTGACATGCTTCAATTAAATTGCTTTAAGAACACTTCTTGTCATCATCAAAATAGGAGGGAAATGATATGAATTTGCATTCAACCCAACAGATTCAAGGTAAGAGCGAACTTCTAATAGCCATTTGTATCATATCGATCCCTAAAGGTGTAATGGGTGTTAGGGTACAACCGGCTCGTCGACCATGTGGGTATCCATGATCAGAGGAGACTTACGGAGGCCTTGTGCAAGGGTTCACTAGTCCGGCGAAAGGAATATCCGACGGAGAGTTCACCACAAGCCAAGTAAAGTGTGTATATAAAAACAGGTGCTCGACGTTCTAGAGGAATTCTAGAACAGTGGAGTGTCGATATCAGTATATAAACAACGCAAGAAACGAATACAAGTCCTTTAATATACGGCAATTAATATACTTTATTGTAATAAATTACCAAATACATTATGAGATATTTTATGCCAGATTTCAGCCATATATGGATGGTTCATGTGAGTGCACGTGTAAGAGAAATCATAGATAGAAAGAAGTCGTGAATATGTATTTTAAAGTATTTAATATAGCTCCATTTTAAAACAAGTGTTTTTACTGTGTGTATGACTGTTAATGCGAGAGCAATAAATTTTATGGGTTTTCATCAAAAATCATGTGAACGTAACGTAGGACAGTAAGGGTCGTGACGGGGTCACGGCAGATCGCGACAGGGCTGCCAGGACAGAAGGCCAGAACGCGACGTAGGGTACTGTCGCGTTCAGAACGTGACATGAAAAGCGTCGCGACGGGCTTGAGAATGCGACCTATCGGGCAGTCACGTTCTCAGGTCCATGGCCTGAGTCTGACAGAGTTCTGCTCTATCTTGGATTGCGGTCAAGAAATATCAGATTTTGATACAGGGTCGTTCAGAAAATCATATCTAATTGTACACATGATGAAAAATCATGAAACCAGTGGCAAATGAAACTAGACATGTGAGAGTACTTCCTGTAAATAGGAATTAGAGAAAGAGCATGGTTTGAACATGGTTTGAGCATAAACAATAACGAGTAACACAGAACATGATACAGAGAGCAAGATTGATTTAATTCGAGCAACATGCTCAACAAAAATTAGGGCTTTCAGTGGCAAAAGATCCCTAACAACATGAACTATATACAATAAAAATTTCGTAGCATGGGATCAAGTGTACATGGAGATATGATTCAAACATGATGACTCGGAGTTATCATGTTTGCAGAACTTCTAAAATCAAGAACAAAAGATTGGCTCGATGAAAAATTATGAAACAAGAGGACTTTTGTTTTTGGTGATTGGAACTACCTATAGATGGATTTGATTTAGTTTTGCTTGTGAGAATGCCTACCTTTGTCTCGATTTGTCTTCTAGGGTTAAAATCTCAAAGAACGAGGAAGAAGCTCCAAGAACTCCTTCTCCCCACGAGATCCTCTCCTCCTTGGCCTCTTCTCCACGTCCAACAACCTTTGGCAATGAGCTATGGTCGACCAAGAGGGTTTAAGAGATGCATTTATGCATGTATGGGTTACTATTCTTACTTCTATTATGAGATTTCCTAACTTCAACCTTCCTTTCTTGCTTTCCAACCTCTATTTAGGTTAGGATGGGATCTAAATTCGTGCTAAATCATAATGGGTAGGCTTAGGAATCCAATTCCAATTCTTATTGCCTCTTTTAATGCTTAAAGAGTCCTTTTCTATTTAGGAGATATTAAGATTCCGAATTTAGGGTATTTTCTTTTTATTTATTATTTATAAATTCATATTTTAACCCAATAAGTTCTAGAGGATCCATTAAGCAAAGCCCATTACTATTTTCCATTTAATGGGTTTTATTTATTGCTCTTTTCATTGAATATCCCTTTAGCTGAGTTTTTAATTTATTATTTAAATTTTGTTTTTCTCAAAAATTCAGGTTGCTACATCCTCCCCTTCTTAAAAGAATTTGGTCCCCAAATTCAAATGACCTTACAGGAGAGAATGGCTTACCGAATAGATCAGGGTAGTTTCGTCTGATAGTTCCTTCCAGTTCCCACGTGGCTTCTTCCACTCCACGATTATTCCAGAGGACTTTTACCACATGGATAGAACGGTTCCAGAGTTGTTGCACCTTCCGGTCAAACATCTTGATCGGCTTCTCTTCATACGTCATGTCCTTGTTTAACACCTGATCATCATGGTGAATGACATGTGTAGGATCGTACACATACTTTCTAAGAATGGAGACATGGAAGACATTGTGCACACTTGCCAAATTTTTCGGCAAGGCCAGTCTGTAAGCAACTTCACCAATCCTTTCAATTACTTCGAAAGGACCAATGAATCTTGGACTAAGTTTTCCTTTCACTCCGAATCTTTGAATACCACGGGTAGGAGATACCTTCAATAGCAAATGATCTCCTATTTTAAATTCCAGATCTCGTCTTCTCTTATCAACATAGCTCTTCTGTCTAGACTGAGCAATCTTGAGTCGATCTCGTATCATCTGTATATGCCGGGTTGTACTTTGTACCATGTCAGGTCCTAACCATTGTTGTTCTCCCACTTCATTCCAGCACACAGGAGATCTACAATTCTTGCCATAAAGTGCTTCAAATGGTGCCATTTTAATACTCGCCTGGTAACTGTTGTTATAGGCAAACTCAATCAAGGGTAAGTGTTCATTCCAACGACCATTGAAATCTATAATGCAGGCTCTTAACATGTCTTCTACAATTTGATTTGTCCTCTCAGTTTGCCAATCAGTCTGTGGGTGAAAGGCAGTACTAAAATTAAGCTTCGTACCAAGGGCAGTTTGTAGACCTTTCCAAAAATGAGAGGTGAACCTTGGATCTCGATTTGAGATAATAGATGACGGAATACCGTGCAACCGCACGATCTCCTTGACATATAATGCAGCTAGCACCTCCACAGTCCATGTACTCTTTATGGGTAAGAAGTGGGCAGATTTGGTCAACCAGTCAATGATTACCCATATGGCGTCAAGTCCACCACGAGTTCTAGGTAAACCCATTATGAAGTCCATGCCAATGTTTTCCCACTTCCATTTTGGGATATCTAGTGGTCTGAGTACACCGGCAGGGCGCATATGTTCTACCTTCACTTGTTGACATGTAAGGCAATGAGCTACATGCTCGGCTACTTCCCTCTTCATATTCGACCACCAAAATGTTCTCTTCACGTCTTGATACATTTTGGTACCTCCTGGATGAATAGTATACTTAGTTTGATGAGCTTCATCCATTAGTTTCCTTTTTAGGTCTTTGTTGTCTGGGACACAAGTTCTCCCTTGGAATACTAACCTTCCATCTTCAGTCATGAAAAAATCCGATCTGTCCGCTAAGGTTTCCTTGACACGAACCAAGAATGGATCGTTGTCCTGTTGCATCTTGATTTCCTCCAGCAGATCGGATTGGATCTTGAGATTGGCAATCAAAACATGATCATCCCTATGTTCAATATTTAAGTCTAGCCTCGCGAATTGTTCAAGTAATTGCATCTCGCCAGGGACTAGACTTGAGATAGATGCCATTGGCTTTCTATTAAGAGCATCAGCCATAGCGTTTCCCTTACCTGGATGGTACTAGATGTTGAAATCGAAGTCCTTTAGATATTCTAACCATCTTCTCTGCCTCATGTTGAGTTCTTTCTGGGAGAATAGGTACTTTAGACTTTTATGATCTTAATAGACAGTGAATTACTCACCATAGAGATAGTGCCTCCAGATTTTTAATGCAAAGACCACGACAACCAACTCTAAGTCATGCACAGGGTAGTTGACTTCATGCGTCTTCAATTGCCTTGAGGAATAGGCAATGACCTTCTCCTTTTGCATTAGTACACAGCCTAGCCCAATTCCTGAGGCATCAGTATAGACAGAGAAACTTTCTCCCTCTACTGGTAGAGCGAGAACGAGTGCTGAGGTAAGGCAGTCTTTGAGAGTTTGGAAACTCTTCTCACACTCTTTACTCCAGGAGTAGGGATTCTCCTTCCGTGTCAGATGCGTGAGTGGTACGGCGATCTTAGAGAAGTCCTTTATGAACCGCCTATAGTATCCAGCCAGTCCTAAGAAGCTTCTGATTTCTGTGACATTGGTTGGTCTCTCCCAGTTGAGTACAGCTTCGACTTTGGAAGGATCAATAGAGATGCCGTCCTTTGATATGACATAGCCCAAGAAAGACACTTCTTCGATCCAGAACTCGCACTTGCTTAATTTTGCATATAGTTTGTTGTCTCGTAAGACTTGTAGTGCGGTCCTCAAGTGTTCTTCATGATCTTCCTTGGTCTTTGAATATATGAGGATATCGTCGATGAAGACGACCACAAATTTGTCAAGGTATGGCCTACATATGTTGTTCATGAGTTGCATAAATGCTGCAGGAGCATTGGTTAGACCAAAAGGCATAACAACAATTTCGTAATGTCCATACCTGCTCCTGAAAGCCGTTTTGAAGATATCATCATCCTTGATCCTCATTTGATGATAACCAGATCGAAGGTCGATCTTGGAGAATTATTGGGCTCCAGATATCTGGTCGAATAGTTCATCGACCCTAGGCAATGGGTACTTGTTCTTGATGGTCAATTGGTTGAGTTGACGATAGTCGATGCATAGTCTCATCGACCCATCCTTCTTCTTGACGAATAGCACAGGTGCTCCACAAGGGGAGGTACTTAGTCTGATGAACCCCTTCTCTAGCAGCTCCATCACTTGTGCTTTTAGTTCTTTCAATTCGGCAGGCGACATTCGGTACAGTTGACGCGATATTGGGGCAGCTCCAGAAGTCAACTCAATGGTGAAGTTGACGTCACGTTCAGGGGGAACTCCGTGTAAGTCTTCAGGGAATACATCTGGGTAGTCCTGGACTATGTGGATGTCTTCTATTTTTGAACCCTTCTTTTCGACTATGACGGCCGCAAGGAAAGCAAAACATCCTTTCCTTATCATGTTATGGGCTTTTAAGGCGGAGACTAGAGACATCTACTTCTTATGTCTAATCCCAGTGAATGCTAATTTAGGAAAGTCACTAAACATCACCCTTCCTTTCTTACAATCGACGCTTGCCCCATATGTGGACAACCAGTCGGCTCCCAATATGACATCATACCCTTCCATGGACATACATTCCAGGTCGGCCTTTAGGTTATGGTCTCTGATCATTACATCGGCAGATGGAAAGTATTGGTTTAGTTTCTCCTTCTCCCCCAAGGGTGTTGTGACAGAGAATTCACAACCCATGCTTGTAGGTTTTGCAGTCAGGGTATCAACAAAGTGTTGAGATATAAATGAATGAGTAGCTCCAGTATCAAATAACACAAATGCTGGCAAGGAAAAGACTTGCAGGGTACCTTCTACCACGCCACCTTCCTCGATGGTTTCTTCATTGTGCAGGGCTTGCAGCCTGCCCTGTTTCTTAGGCAGAGCAGTGCGCTTCTCATTTTCTTTCAGCATTGGGCACTCGGGTATGCGATGCTCACGACTTCCGCAGCGCAGACATGCTCCGGCTTTTCTCCAGCACTCATCAATGGTGTGTCCAGGTTTATCACAGTGCTTGCAGTTACCTTTTGCTGGAGTGTTGGGGATGAAGACCTTGGGTTTCCTATCTTGGCTGGATCCCTCAGTTGGGTGGAAAGGACACTTTTTGCCGTTGGTCGGCTTGGAAGTTGCTGGTCCCGATGTCATTTCTTTCTTTATGAACTTCCCCTTGATACGGTCAGTGAAGTCTGTAGCATCTTGTAGTAGCTGGGCCTTCTTAACCATATTGGCATAAGTTTGTATGTCGAGTGGCGCCAGTTGAGTAATGTACTGAGGCTTAAGGCCATTTAGAAATCGCTTAGCCTTCATTCTCTCAGTGTTGATCAGATGCTCAGCATATTTTGCCAGTCTAGAAAACTGGGCTTCGTATTCTGCTACTGTCAGGCTTCGCTGTTTAAGAGCAGCGAATTCATTAGCTTTCTTTTCCTGTACTCGTTCAGAGAAGTAATTAGCATTATAAGCTTCCTTAAATTTGGCCCAAGTAAATTGGCCATTACCTTTTGTGGCTTCCACGGACTCCCACCATGCGCGGGCATCCTTCTTCAGTTGGAATGTCGCTAATAGGAGTTTGTCTCCGTCCGCACATTGCATTACATGGAAGATCCTTTCCGTTTCCTTTAGCCAGTGCTCTGCTTCATCTGGATCCGTAGACCCACTGAACCTAGGTGGGTTCAAACCCCTAAAATTATGATGCAGCTTGGCTGCACCCGGTTGGTTCCCTCCGCGGTTACCAACGCCTTGCTGGGTGGCTTGTATAGTTTGGCACGAGTCAGTTCCTGGAGGGACTGTTGCATGCCTCTCATCTGGGCACGTTCTGCAGTCATTGTAGTTGTTTAGTTCCTACAAAATAGTTTGATAGTTATAATGCTGATTAAAAGTTTAATTTGTGCGTGTGTGAGTTTATTTTAGCTGATTACCAATGGTTCTACCCACATCTCTCATAGGTAGGATTACTTACTCTTAGTCGAGGCTGGTCAACCTAGATCACCCTATACTTAAGGATAACCTAAGCTCTGATGCCACAAAACAGTCACGCCCCGACGCGGAATATCGGAGCGCGAAGGCAGTTGCAAGAAAAAGTTATAGAGTGAATACGAGAAATCAAACCATTGCACATTGAATAATACTAAAGCAAATTTTTCTCATTAATAACTTTTCAAATGTCTAGTTACAACCACTAATATCATAGCCATTCTATAGGGCCCAATTACATTGTAATAAAAGGAAATAACTAACTACAACTCTAAAATAACATAATGACTCGAGGGTACTCCTGGATTCACTCTTGGTCATTCCCTTCCTCGTGAGTGTATGTGTCATCCTCGGTCTCACCGGAGAACACAACATCAAATAACGTAGGGTGAGCGATAACGCCCAGTAGGACTTAAATCTCAGGCTCAAGCAGGCTTTAAATAATTAACGCATTTAATGGCAGAGTATCTAAAGATAGAAGGTACAAGAGAGTCAAAATATAGCAAGGGATAGCACAACAGATAACAGGATAGCACAATAGCACGAGATCGAGTATAGTTTCCAAAAATAGCACAAGTATCGAGTATAGAACGAATAGCAGGATGGGCATATCACAACTAGCACAAGTATAATAATAGCACGACGAGTATTGCACTTGTTTGTCATTCTAGACATCGAGAGAGTAGGCTAGTAAAGGTAGCGACGAGGGTCAGGGCAGATCGCGACAGGGCCTGAAAAGGGTCGCGACAGGGCTGCCAGGACAGAAGGCCAGAACGCCGACGTAGGGTACTGTCACATTCAGAACGCGACAAGGAATGTGTCGCGACGGGCTTGAGAATGCGACCTATCAGGCCGTCGCATTCTCAGGTCCATGGCCTGAGTCTGACAGAGTTTTGCTCTGTCTTGGATTGCGGTCTAGAAATATCAGATTTTGATACAGGGTCATTCAGAAAATCATAACTAATTGTATACACAATGAAAAATCATGAAACTAGACATGCGAGAGTACTTCCAGTAAATAGGAATTATAGAGAGAGCATGGTTTGAACATGGTTTGAGCATGAACAATAACGAGTAACATAGAACATGATACAGAGAGCAAGATTGATTTAATTCGAGCAACATGCTCAACAAAAATTAGGGCTTTTAGGGGAAAAAGATCCCTAACAACATGAAGTGTCTACAGTAAAAATTTCGTAGCATGGGATCAAGTGTACATGGAGATATGATTTAAACATGATGACTCGGAGTTATCATGTTTGCAGAACTTCTAAAATCAAGAACAAAAGATTGGCTCGATGAAAAATTATGAAACAAGAGGGCTTTTGTTCATAGTGATTGGAACTACCTATAGATGGATTTGATTTAGTTTTGCTTCTGAGAATACCTACCTTTGACTCGATTTGTCTTCTAGGGTTAAAATCTCCAAGAACGAGGAAGAAGCTCCAAGCACTTCTTCTCCCCACAAGATCCTCTCCTCCTTGGCCTCTTCTCCATGTCCAACAACCTTTGGCAACGAGTTAGGGTCGGCCAAGAGGGTTTAAGAGATGTATTTATGCATGTATGGGTTCCTATTCCAACTTCTATTCTAATTGCTCTTTAATTACAAGATTTCCTAACTCCAACCTTCCTTTCTTGCTTTCCAACCTCTATTTAGGTTAGGATGGGATCTAAATTCGTGCTAATTCATAAGGGGTAGGCTTAGGAATCCAATTCCAACTCTTATTGTCTCTTTTAATGCTTAAAGAGTCCTTTTCTATTTAGGAGATATTACGATTCCGAATTTAGGGTATTTTCTTTTTATTTACTATTTGTAAATTCATATTTTGACCCAATAAGTTCTAGAGGATCCATTAAGCAAAGTCCATTACTCTTTTACATTTAATAGGTTTTATTTAATGCTCTTTTCATTGAATATCCCTTTAGCTGAGTTTTTAATTTATTATTTAAATTTTTATTTTTCTCAAAAATTCAGGTTGCCACATTGGGTCTACTGACTTACCAAGTGAATCTTCTTCTAGTTTTACATTTACTGCAATTGGTGTGCTTGAGTGCTTGAGGTTCTGAAATTTAAACCTTTTCAGAAGTTCTTTGACATACTTTGTTTGACTTGTGAAGATCTCTTCACTGGTTTGCTTAACCTGCAGTCCCAAAAAGAATTGTAAGTCACCCATTAAACTCATTTAAAATTCAGTTTTCATTTGGTCAGCAAATTCAGTGCACAACCCTTTATTTGTGGATCCAAAAATTATGTCATCAACATAAATTTGGACAGCAATTATTTGTTTATTTACTGATTTTGTAAACAAGGTTTGATCAACATTACCTCGAATATATCCTTTACCCAATAAAAAAGAACTCAAACGATCATACCAGGCTCTTGGAGCTTGCTTGAGACCATAAAGAGCCTTGTGATGTTTGAAAACATGATCAAGAAATTTTTCATTTTCAAAACCTGGAGGTTGTTCTAAAAAAACATTTTCATTGATGTAACCATTTAAAATGGCACTTTTGACATCCATTTGGTAATCTTTAAATTTCAGAGATGATGCAAAAGCAAGGAATATCCACACAGCTTCTAGCCTAGCTACAGGGACATATGACTCTTCAAAATCAATACCAAACTCTTGATTGTACCTCTTGGCAACTAGTCTAGCTTTATTCCTTACAACATGACCATTTTCATTCAGTTTATTTTTAAATACCCATCTAGTGCCAATAACAAATTGGTCACTATGTCTAGGTACTAATTCCCACACTTGATTTCTATCAAATTGATGAAGTTCATCATGCATGGCATTGATCCAATCTTCACTCATTAGAGCTTCATCAATTGACTTGGTTTCAATTTGGGAAATTAGTGCTAGTGGGTCTTCATGAATTGTATTCAAAAAGGATGATCTAGTTCTAACTCTATTATGCACATTACCAACTACATTCTCAATTGGATGATCTCTCAAGAATCTATTTTCAGGAATTACCTCTTGAGGTGCATTCAAGTCTGGAACAATATTACCTGATCCACTTGTGGTAGGTGAATGGTTGTCCAGAGTTTCAAGAAAGTCTTTATTTTCCTTAATAGTTGGTGAAGGATCAACAATTAAATCATATTCTTCCTTGTTTTGAGGAACCCTGCAAGATGTAGAATCATCAGTTGAGAAAGAGTTTTCATCAAAAACTACATGCGGGGATTCTTCTACAGTTTTGTTTTTAAGAATGTACACTCTAAAAGCTCTAGAAATTTCTGAATAGCCAAGAAAAATGGCTTCATGACTTTTGGCATCAAATTTATCAAGATTTTCTTTATTGTTGTTATGTGCAGAGCATTTGCAACCAAAGACTTTAAAATAATACAATGTTGGCTTTTTGTTTTTCAACTGTTCATAGGGGGTTTTTCTGATTTTTGGTCTGACCAATGCTCTATTTAGAATATGATTTGCTGTGTTTACAACTTCAGCCCAGAAGGATTTGGGCAATTTGCTTTCCAAGAGCATGGATCTAGCTATTTCCACAAGTGTTCTATTTTTCCTCTCCACAATTCCATTTTGTTCTGGAGTTCTTGGAGAAGAGAATCTGTGGAAGATGTTTAGTTCAGCACACAAATCAGAAAAGGTTTTGTTTTCAAATTGTCCCCCATGATCAGTCAAAATGGATTTTATTTTATGTGAAAAACCTGTTAAGGCAGAGGTACAGAAGTTCCTGAATTCTAGACAAGCATCACTCTTGTGGGATAGGAAAATAACCCATGTATATCTAGTAAAATCATCAATGATGACAAAGATATATCTTTTGCCACTAAGACTAAGGATCCTTGTTGGTCCAAAAAGGTCCATATGAAGTAATTCTAGTGGCTTAGATGTGAGTACATCATTAAAGGTTTTAAAAGATTTTCTGGTTTGTTTTCTTTGAGCACATATCTCACAAAGTTGATTTTCAATGTTTTGAAAAGATTCAGGAAGTCCTTTAACCAGATTTAGCCTTAAAAGTTTGTTTATTATGTTGAAACTTGCATGACCAAGTATTTTATGCCATGTCCATGCAATTTCATTTTTATTTGCAACTAAATAGATGTTTTCAGCAAAATTTTTATCAAGATTGATCATGTAGACATTATTTTCTCTCTTCCCAAAAAATTTTATTTTTTCAGTTGAGGAATCAATTATTTTGCAAAAATCTGATTCAAACACAACCATGTGACCTTTGTCACACAGTTGGCTAATATTCAACAAATTATAGTTCAAGCCATCAACTAACAGCACATTTTCAATTGTGTTTGAGGAGGATTTACCAACCTTTCCAGATCCAATGATTTTCCCTTTATTTTTACCTCCAAATGTGACAGATCCTCCCTCCTTTTCAATTAGAAATGAGAACTTTGTTCTGTCTCCAGTCATGTGTCGTGAACACCCACTATTAAGAAACCAGGTGTTGAAGTTGGGTGCACGACCTTCCTGCAAAAATCAGATCACAGGAGAAAACATTTTGGTACCCAAACATTGTTGGGACCATCAGTTTGTTTGAGTAAAGGTAATAGATCTTTTCTAATCCATATTTGAGTTGTTTTTTGCATTTCCTTGGTTTCAGAAGTGATTTTTCTTTTTGTCAACCTAGCATTTCTTTTTGGAATGAAAACACCAGTGTTCTTTCTTTCATGAGCATGGAGATTATGAAATTGGGCATGATCATTCATGTATGGAAATTCAAACCAAGGATTCTGTTGGTATCTTGGAAATTTTGGATAAAAGAATTGTTACTGGTACCAATAAGGATTGTGATACCAATGATTCCAAGAGTTGATCCAATGAGATTGATGTGTTGTCTTGGATGTCCAAGAATTATCATGAAATTTTGTTTTTGTGCTTTGATGATTTTTCAAATTTTTGTTTGATTTTTTGTTTAGCTGATTGTTGATTTTCAGAGTTGAACAGGTCGACACGTTTTGGACTAGTGTCGACTCAGCAACAGCTTTCATATTGTGGTTGGTTGGTGTTGACCTGTTTTGCTTCCTTTGGTTATAAACATTCTTTTTGTTCTATTTTTTGAGAGTTTTATGTGTATTAATTGACACTTGTTTATTGTTGTTTTCTGGACTGGCACTTTTAACGAATTTTATCAAGGGAGTTTTTGAATATTTTTCTCCCTGTTCACCAGATTTATTTTTCAAATGATTTTTGTGTTGTGAACCCTAGTCCATGTTTCTCAGATCTCATTCTTCCTCGTAACAAAGCATCGAGATTGTCTTTTCCTTTTGTGAAGTTTTCAATTACCTATTCCTTTTCTTCCAACAAATTCTTAAGTTTCTGGATTTCATCAATTTCTTGTTTCTTTTCCTTTTGATGCACTTCTATTTTTTCAGAGAGTTTTTCAAAGTTATTATTGGCCTTTTGAGATGCAATTTTAAGTTCATCGATTTGGTTCAAAAGTTCTTCCTTTTCTTCATTGAGTTAATATACCTCATTTTCAAGTTTAGTGATTCTTCTATGCAGTGAGGTATCATGCATTGCATTTTCAAATTTTCTTTTCAAATACTTGTTTTCCTTTCTTATTTCAGAAAACTTTTCAACCAATTCGGCATATGCATCTTGCCAATCTTTAATAGAGTATTGTTCAAAGGAAGTGCTTACCTTTACATCACAGCTGTTAACCATGAAGCATAGCTCCTCATTCCCTGAACTTGAGGACTTTTCTTCTTCATCTTCACTTTGGTCATCATCTGTAATACCCCAAAATTTCTATTACTATTTATTTATTCCAAAACAAGGATAATTAAGTTATAATACCTTAACGTTGTCAATAAATTGAAATAATTGACATGTAAGTACGACTAGTAGTAACGAACATTACCCCAGTGACGCGCATCGAAATGCGTGCCTCCACAGGGCGATTCTGGAAACGACGTCAAAATAAAAATCCGAGAACATCATAAATTCCAAAAAAATGTGGAGAAATTTAATATGTAATTATCTGAATTTTTCGACGTACGGATTTCAAGGTACAGTCGACCCGACCATTTTTCGGGTGATTTTTCACCTACTGTAAAATAAAATCTAAAAATTAATTAAAAATCACCAAATTAGTAAAACAACCATATTAGTCTATGGTTAAAATTTCAAAGCAGTCAGACATGATTTGGATAAGTTTCTTTAAGAAACAAGTGACCAATTGAATTACTTGGGAATTACGTAATGGGTTTTCTGGGTAATTTGTAATGGGTTACGTGGAGGCTTAGAGTGAGGCCAGCACCCAAGGGAGACATGGTAACACCTCAGTTACCATGTGTAACTCTCTAAGCTTGCATGTGCTAGGTGTTTGAAGGAGGTAAAAGGTGAATTTACCTCAAACACATGTCCCCCTACGTGTCCTTATGCATGAAATTAGCTTAGGTCTATAAAAACCCCTTCCCAACCATCATAGCTAGTTTCTTTCACTTGTTCTACTGTTATGCTGCTTCTACTTCGGGGGTAACTTCTTGTTGAGAGGTTTCTGAGTGTTTAGCTTGGTGAGGAAGCCATTACGAAGGGGAAACTACTTTCTCTCTCTCCCTCCCTCTCATTCTTGCTGGTGTGCGTGTGTGTGTGTGTCTTGCTACTGAGATCACTACACCTCACTGCTACTGAGTTGAGCTATCAACTCTTCTTGGAGAAGTTGTATCAGCTATTTTGGATGTTACCTGTGCATTGGTGCAATTGTTGAAGCTCATCTTCATTCAAGTGTGCAATTGCCTTTCTTATATTTCTGAGGATTTCTGAAGTTAAGGATCTCACCTCACTTCAACAAGGTAGGATTCTTTTCTTGTATCCATCTTTCACATGTTCTGGACATCTTCTTTAGTTTAGGAAGTTTTGATCACTTGTTAATTGCCTTAAGTGTGTGAGTTATCTTGTGAGAATCATGTATCTCTTCTTTACAAGGTTTATCTTAGTATGAGGTTTTAGAGATCCATTCTTATTCTTGTTCTTTTCCTTCTACAACTCAGTGTAGTATAGTTAGTTGGAGTGATCAATTCTCCTGAGTTATTGACCTTCAGATTCATAGATTTCCTCCATGATAAGGTTCAAGTATTCATCACCTATGACTTGGTAATTGACCATGAAAGATAATGGCATTCTTCCTTACCATTCTATCATTTTGTGCTATCCTGAAATCACGTAGATTGCAAATTTCAGATCTTGTTGATCAGTTATGTAGATCACATTACATGACTTATTCTTTCATTTTCTTGTCATGATTAGCTTCATGTTTGAGACTAAAATCATACCTTGTAAGGTCCTAATCATGTTAGGTATGATAGGTAGGTTTATTAGTATCATTTCTGGTTGACCTTAAGCCATTTTTGAAAGTTTGCACTGCACTTGTCGACAACCAAGCCTTGCCTTGTCGACAGGGGCCTCTGTCCAGAGCCCAGAAATTGAAATATGACAGGGGCTGTCGACAGAAACCTCCTTGCTGTCGACAGCAACTGACAGGCCTGAGAAATCAGACTTCTGGAAAGCCTCCCTGTCGACAGGAAGACCCTGCCTGTCGACAGGCACCTTCAGCCCAGCAAATTTTGCACCTGTTTTGACTTGTTTTGTGATTGAAATCACACCCAATTGATCCAACCAAATGTTCACTCATTCATAGATGTTTTTATCACTCAAAACACCTACTAAATCAGTCAAGCTTATCCCTTTATACCTGAACTTTCACTCCAAAGTTCCGAGCATATTGACTTCGTGAAATTGGCGTTACTTGAATTCCATGAAGGGATTTAGTTCCCAAACTCTTGTGTATAAACTATAAATCTTGTATCCTTGATCTATTGCATGAATGAGTGTGTGAAGATGACCATATTTGAGTCTCGGACTCGTTTGATAATTATGCCAGGCAAATAAGGGCTGGTTCAGTCCTGGGGGGAGCGCCCGAATTCGTCACTGGCCGCGCGGGGACGTTGAGAATTTCTGGATGTTGGCATGCATCAATTATGTTTGATTAGTCATCATATCATGCTTGTGTGTATGAGAATATCTATTTTTGAATTTAAGTATTCTCTTACGAGAATACTCTTGCTTCTGAAAGCACTCATGAGAATTTGTGTATCTTGATTATGTCATACTTGTTCGTTATCTTGAACTTCATGTCAGTGATCCACACTTGTTTCTATCCTTGATTATAATCATGTAAATCCTCTTGATTTAAAAGAATTGAGTTCTACTGGGCTAGTTAGCTCATTAAATTTAACATTTTCAGGTGATCAAGATGGAGTTGATGCTTAAGGGGAATTTGTGTGCTGAGCGGATAATCCGATGCTGAGCAAAGCTATTAGTTTTTGCTTTCTTTGTAAATAAAAGGAGAATGTAATAAAGATACAATCTACTTTTGTTTAATCCTCATTTAGACTGTAATGAGGAGTATCGTGTAATAAGTTCCGCGAACCGAGTTGGTTATAATTATACCTTTCGTTATTTACATGTTTATAATCTGTCATTTCCGATAAATGCAATTTTATTAGGACGTGACAGATTAAATTGGTATCAGAGCCTTAGTTCGATAAACCTAGGGATAACCTGTGAGGATGGGTAGAAAGCCTGAGGTTAAGCTAGATAAGTATAGTTGGATATAGATTGTATTGAGTATGAAATGAAAATTTAGAGGATTCCTTCTTTCTTTTATTCTTGCTTCTTATTCCTACACAAGAACTTCATAATTAAAGTGTTTACCATGTATACACACTTGAAACAACCATAGATGTGTTGTTCTATTTCTTGTAACCATGCTTTAGTTAAAGTTTATATTATGACTCAAGCATACTATGAAACTCATCCTATTAGAAGTAAGAAAATGTTGTCAATCATGTAAAGATTCATAGGAACACTTGGTAGAATTTCCTATGGTAGTTTTTCAAGATTCCTGGAAGTTTAGATCACACCTGTCGACAGCCAGCATTTACCTGTCGACAGGTAACATGCTTCCAGAACCCAGAAATACAAAACTGTCAGTAACTGTCGACAGATAGCCTTGATCTGTCGACAGATGTCCTTCACCTGTCGACAGCCGACTCTGGTCTGTCGACAGATACCCTCAGAACCAGAAAAACCTTGCTCTGTCTGTTGCTATCTGTCGACAGCCACTTCCAAGCTGTCGACAGACACCAGTTTGTGTTGAACTGATCCTTCTTCAGTTAGATGTGTCAACAGGTTCAGTCAGAAGTGTCAGCAGGACCCTTGTAAGACTGAACTCATACCTTATTTACATTCCATATCATTTAAGTAAATGTTATAATTTGATGTTTCATTTACTTAAGATATTACATGTAAATAAGGAAGTACCCCCTATTTGAATCCAATAAAAATATCAGAAAAATCATATCCCTTACTAATAAAAAGTCAACTCTCCCACCGAAGAAGAAAAACGCGATTTTGGCGATTCCATCAAAATAGCGTCTTTCTAATTTCTCACAATTTGGCCTACCTAAAAATTTCATAATTCGAATAAACCTACTAGAATGATAAAAATTCAAGGTCCGGTGAAAAATGGTTAACACACATATGACTTCTCCAAGGGAGCCCTCTCCTACTGAAGGAAAAGTCAAACCTGTTCATCCCTTAATTTACGTCACAATGACTTTTGCATTGATATGTTATTATATCCAACTCTAAACAAGAATTAGTAAATGAATGATTTAATCGATCATATAGATTTCATGACTATCCACGTGATATATTCTTCCGTTAACTTTCCAATTTTCTTGGATTCTAAATTATTATACCACTGAGATAGATTATATAATCTACATCCATTCCTTACTAAACCAAGTAAGACTCTTTAATAACTTACATGTGTTTAACACTCACATAATTGATGAATCAAAATTTCAAGATTGTTTTAAATCTCACGAAGCTTATGGACAAGTAGTGATGTAAAATGTTATATATCTTCTGACTGGTTAATGGAACTAGGGTGTTGTGAATCTAAAGCCTGTGCATGATGAAATTTACATGGTTTGATTATAGAAATTTAGGATTAGTTAGTATGCTTTCATAATTCTATACATGTTAAACCTCATATTTGTTTCAGTATGGACTTGAATGCCCAAGAGAGGCTGGTGACAGCCATGGAAATGCTTCGTCAGGATATTGAGTTGTATGCTCAAGCACAAAAGGAAGCCCATGTACTACTTAAGGAAGAAATCCTTAATCTAACTGCGGGTGCTTTCTTTGCCGGAAATCCTAGTGCCGCATTAGATGTAATGACTCAAGTCATGTGTAGGCTTGACAATCTCAAGCTGGGGCAGGATATGCTGCAGCACCAGTTTGAGGAATATTGGGAAGCCATTACGGATGCGGCAAGGGAGCTATACCACGGAGCCGACGAAGTTCAGCAGCCGCAACCTGCTGAAGTTGTTATAGATCTGACCCAGAATTAGGAAGACTTAGGCAACTTGTCTTTCTTTTGTAACCTCTCCTTTTGTGTAAATGACTGTTGTGAGTATGTAATTCCCATGTGTGGGAAATGAGAGGTTAGAGAAGGATGTTTTTGTAAAATGGAATAGCTGGAAGTAGAAGATGGCGGCAAGTTAGTTGTTATCTATGGATGTAACTTTTGATGTAAATATCTGACTGATGAATGAAATGACGTGTTATGTGGATTTGAAATATGTATATGTGTGATGAATGTTAGTGGGTGGACTGTGAAATTAATGTATGCCCTATTGATGTTTCAGATCATTACCTAATTATTGTTATGGACGGAGGTGATGCTAATTGGAGGAAAATGGAGAGTTCAATGCATGACTTGACCCGAGTAATGAGGACTGTAGCCCGGAACAACAGCCATAACGGGACAAGTTTATTCAGGGATTTCCGAAGCTTAGATCCTCCGAGATTTGCGGGAAGTACAGACCCGGATGAAGCTGAAAACTGGTTAAGGGATATTGAAAGGATATTTGGAGTAATCAAATGTACTGAGGAGGAAAAGATCCGGTTGGTGGTTTTTCAGTTAGAACGGGATGCTAGAGCGTGGTGGGATACTATAACATCCACATTAGAAGAGCCAACTCAAATCACTTGGGATGAATTTGTGGAGTTGTTTAATGATCAATATTTTTCTGAAGTTGTACAGGAGAAGAAAGCAAATGAATTTGCTAATCTGAAACAACTTAGGATGACAGTATCCGAATATGAGGCTCAATTTGCTCGACTATCCAAGTATGCACCACATCTTATAGTCACGGATAAGCTAAAAGCTAAGAGGTTCATGAATGGACTACGTCCTACCTATATTGTACAGTTAACTTCACATTTGATTACTACATATTCAGAGATGGTCAAAAGAGCTTTGGCTTTGGAAGCTGCCAATGAAATGGTGGATAAAATTAAAGGAAGGTTAGGAGAAGGATCTTCGAATCGGAAGAGAAAGTTTGAACCAGGAAATACTCCGAAAGTTCAACAATCTGGAAACAAGACAGGAAAAGCTCAGAATGGAAATAAAGAGGTGTGTAAACACTGTCATGTTAGAGGACACAAGATGGAAAATTGTTGGCGTAGGCTGGGAGCATGCCTCAGATGTGGGAATACTCAGCATCGAATTTCAGAATGTCCAATGGTTAAGAAGGTATCAACCAACCCAAATTCTCAAGGAAAGCAGCCAAGACAAGGGAGAATACAAGCTGTTCAAGAAATAGAGCCTGAAACTCCGCAGGAAGGCAAACTGATTGAAGGTACACTCACCATAAACTCAAAGCTTGCTCACGTGTTATTTGATTCAGGAGCTACGCACTCCTTTATTAGTTATAATTTTGCTAAAACTTTGGAAATACGACCAGTCCTATTGTCTACACAATTGGAAGTAGCAACTCCATTAAGTGAGGGTAAGAAACTTAGAGAGTATTACCCTGATAGTCAGATTTTGTGTGACGAACACAACTTATGTGGTGATTTAATATGCTTGGAAATGTGGGATTATGACGTGATCCTTGGAATGGATTGGTTATCTAAATACCATGCTAATTTAGATTGCCAATTAAGGAGAGTCTCATTTTCAGGAAAGGAAAATTGTTCTCTGACTTTTGACAAACCTCATGTTAGAAGAATACCGATAATCTCAGCAGTCAAGGCTTGTAAGCTAGTACAAAAAGGTTGTCAAGGGTACTTGGCTTCTGTAACAATACTAAATCAAGATATCACGGGATTGGGTGTTATTCCGGTGGTAAGGGAATTTCTTGATGTTTTTCCTGAAGAATTACCTGGTATACCACCTAATAGAGAGGTGAATTTCTCGATTGAATTGGTACCGGGAGCTACACCAGTATCAAGAACACCATATAGAATGTCGGTAGAAGAATTAAAAGAATTGAAAAGACAGTTGTTAGAATTGATAGAGAAAGGATTTATCAGACCTAGTACCTCGCCGTGGGGTGCTCCAGTGTTATTCGTGAAGAAAAAAGGATTGGAGAAGTAACCTATCAATGGGCACTTCCGCCACAATTGTCCAATGTACATGATATTTACCACGTATCGATGCTAAGAAAATATGTTTATGATCCAGACCATATCATTGGATATCAAGATTTGGAAATACAAGAAAATTTAGCATATGAAGAAAGACATGTACAAGTTCTTGATAGAAAAATCAAGCAACTTCGGAACAAGGAAGTTCCCTTATTAAAAGTTCAATGGAATAAACGCGGACAAGAAGAGGCAACATGGGAACTTGAAGATGCCATCAGAACCAAATATCTGGAATTGTTTACAGGTCAGTAACCACACTCTTATGTAATTAAATTTGGAGGACCAAATTTCTTTTAGTGGGGGAGAGTTGTAATACCCCAAAATTTCTATTACTATTTATTTATTCCAAAACAAGGATAATTAAGTTATAATACCTTAACGTTGTCAATAAATTGAAATAATTGACATGTAAGTACGACTAGTAGTAACGAACATTACCCCAGTGACGCGCATCGAAATGCGTGCCTCCACAGGGCGATTCTGGAAACGACGTCAAAATAAAAATCCGAGAACATCATAAATTCCAAAAAAATGTGGAGAAATTTAATATGTAATTATCTGAATTTTTCGACGTACGGATTTCAAGGTACAGTCGACCCGACCATTTTTCGGGTGATTTTTCACCTACTGTAAAATAAAATCTAAAAATTAATTAAAAATCACCACAATTAGTAAAACAACCATATTAGTCTATGGTTAAAATTTCAAAGCAGTCAGACATGATTTGGATAAGTTTCTTTAAGAAACAAGTGACCAATTGAATTACTTGGGAATTACGTAATGGGTTTTCTGGGTAATTTGTAATGGGTTACGTGGAGGCTTAGAGTGAGGCCAGCACCCAAGGGAGACATGGTAACACCTCAGTTACCATGTGTAACTCTCTAAGCTTGCATGTGCTAGGTGTTTGAAGGAGGTAAAAGGTGAATTTACCTCAAACACATGTCCCCCTACGTGTCCTTATGCATGAAATTAGCTTAGGTCTATAAAAACCCCTTCCCAACCATCATAGCTAGTTTCTTTCACTTGTTCTACTGTTATGCTGCTTCTACTTCGGGGGTAACTTCTTGTTGAGAGGTTTCTGAGTGTTTAGCTTGGTGAGGAAGCCATTACGAAGGGGAAACTACTTTCTCTCTCTCCCTCCCTCTCATTCTTGCTGGTGTGCGTGTGTGTGTGTGTCTTGCTACTGAGATCACTACACCTCACTGCTACTGAGTTGAGCTATCAACTCTTCTTGGAGAAGTTGTATCAGCTATTTTGGATGTTACCTGTGCATTGGTGCAATTGTTGAAGCTCATCTTCATTCAAGTGTGCAATTGCCTTTCTTATATTTCTGAGGATTTCTGAAGTTAAGGATCTCACCTCACTTCAACAAGGTAGGATTCTTTTCTTGTATCCATCTTTCACATGTTCTGGACATCTTCTTTAGTTTAGGAAGTTTTGATCACTTGTTAATTGCCTTAAGTGTGTGAGTTATCTTGTGAGAATCATGTATCTCTTCTTTACAAGGTTTATCTTAGTATGAGGTTTTAGAGATCCATTCTTATTCTTGTTCTTTTCCTTCTACAACTCAGTGTAGTATAGTTAGTTGGAGTGATCAATTCTCCTGAGTTATTGACCTTCAGATTCATAGATTTCCTCCATGATAAGGTTCAAGTATTCATCACCTATGACTTGGTAATTGACCATGAAAGATAATGGCATTCTTCCTTACCATTCTATCATTTTGTGCTATCCTGAAATCACGTAGATTGCAAATTTCAGATCTTGTTGATCAGTTATGTAGATCACATTACATGACTTATTCTTTCATTTTCTTGTCATGATTAGCTTCATGTTTGAGACTAAAATCATACCTTGTAAGGTCCTAATCATGTTAGGTATGATAGGTAGGTTTATTAGTATCATTTCTGGTTGACCTTAAGCCATTTTTGAAAGTTTGCACTGCACTTGTCGACAACCAAGCCTTGCCTTGTCGACAGGGGCCTCTGTCCAGAGCCCAGAAATTGAAATATGACAGGGGCTGTCGACAGAAACCTCCTTGCTGTCGACAGCAACTGACAGGCCTGAGAAATCAGACTTCTGGAAAGCCTCCCTGTCGACAGGAAGACCCTGCCTGTCGACAGGCACCTTCAGCCCAGCAAATTTTGCACCTGTTTTGACTTGTTTTGTGATTGAAATCACACCCAATTGATCCAACCAAATGTTCACTCATTCATAGATGTTTTTATCACTCAAAACACCTACTAAATCAGTCAAGCTTATCCCTTTATACCTGAACTTTCACTCCAAAGTTCCGAGCATATTGACTTCGTGAAATTGGCGTTACTTGAATTCCATGAAGGGATTTAGTTCCCAAACTCTTGTGTATAAACTATAAATCTTGTATCCTTGATCTATTGCATGAATGAGTGTGTGAAGATGACCATATTTGAGTCTCGGACTCGTTTGATAATTATGCCAGGCAAATAAGGGCTGGTTCAGTCCTGGGGGGAGCGCCCGAATTCGTCACTGGCCGCGCGGGGACGTTGAGAATTTCTGGATGTTGGCATGCATCAATTATGTTTGATTAGTCATCATATCATGCTTGTGTGTATGAGAATATCTATTTTTGAATTTAAGTATTCTCTTACGAGAATACTCTTGCTTCTGAAAGCACTCATGAGAATTTGTGTATCTTGATTATGTCATACTTGTTCGTTATCTTGAACTTCATGTCAGTGATCCACACTTGTTTCTATCCTTGATTATAATCATGTAAATCCTCTTGATTTAAAAGAATTGAGTTCTACTGGGCTAGTTAGCTCATTAAATTTAACATTTTCAGGTGATCAAGATGGAGTTGATGCTTAAGGGGAATTTGTGTGCTGAGCGGATAATCCGATGCTGAGCAAAGCTATTAGTTTTTGCTTTCTTTGTAAATAAAAGGAGAATGTAATAAAGATACAATCTACTTTTGTTTAATCCTCATTTAGACTGTAATGAGGAGTATCGTGTAATAAGTTCCGCGAACCGAGTTGGTTATAATTATACCTTTCGTTATTTACATGTTTATAATCTGTCATTTCCGATAAATGCAATTTTATTAGGACGTGACATCATCTGACCAAGTAGCTACCATAGCTTTAGGCTTCTTCATTTTGTTGCTCTTTTTGTACTTGTCCTTCTTGTTCTCAGGACATTCTCCTTTCATATGTCTTGCTTTGTTACACCTGTAGCAAATAATAATCTCATCAGTTTTTTTATTTCTATTAGAATTAGCATTTGAAAAAGAAATGTTCCTTTTGCCAGAAGAAATTTCTTCTATCCAGTGAATATTCCTTTTCTTGATTTTAGAAATTTTCTGAATTGCCTAGTCATGAGTGCAATTTCATCCTCATTGGACTCAGACTCTTCAGAGCTTGATTTCTCTTGACTTTTATCTTTGTTACGTGATGAGGCTTTAAGTGCAACTGGTTTTGTCTTAAGCATATACTCCTCATTTCTATTCAAATTTATTTCATATGTCATTAAAGATCCTATGAGTTCATCCAAAGAGATTTTGGATAAATCCTTAGAATCATCAATCACAGTGACCTTAGTATGCCAGATAGATGAGAGAGAGCGTAAAATCTTTCTTACCAAATCAGCATCAGTGTACTCTTTACCTAGTACATTTAGTCCATTGACAATTGTCATAAACCTAGCAAACATTTCAGAAATTGATTCAATAGATTTCATCATGAACAATTCATATTCAGAAACAAGTATGTTTGCTTTAGTTTCCCTAACTTGAGATGTTCCCTCATACATTAATTCAAGTTTATCCCACATCTCTTTAGCAGATTTACACATGGATATTCTTGAATATTCTTTAGGATGGACTGCACACTGAAGCATATTCATGGCACTATAGTTAAGAGTGGCCCTCCTAATCTGTTCTCTAGTCCAATTCTCCTCATCTCCTTGATTTTCATAAGGACCCACTTCAACTACCTTCTAGATTTCATAGTTTTGAGCCCTAAGAAAAACTTGCATACGATTTTTTCAATAAGAGTAATTAGACCCATTGAAGAAAGGTGGCCTATTAATGGAATGACCTTCAGCAATAAAACCTCGAGAATCCATTAAGTAGGAAGCAAAACAGAAACAAGACAATCAACCAATTCAATCAAGTGACACATAAAAAGCAGACAAAAACACTTAAATCAGATCAAAACAATTGTGAACCTGCTCTGATACCAATTGTAGGATCGAGTGATTAGGGGAAACAGATCTAGAAGGGGGGGTTGAATAGATCTGTAGCCAATTCTTGCGGAAGCTTAATGAGACTTAAAAATACATTAACTAAGAGATCTAATCACCACAATAATTTCCAGATCTGATGTGCGAGTGTGTAAAAGGAGGTGTGATACAATTGAGCAACTGGTGTGAAACCACAATCCTATGCAATCATCTAGCGCAAATCAACAAGTCAAACCATTGCACATAGGATTTTTAGGTGGTTTGGAAATCACCCCTGTGATCCCTACGTCCATCCCTCACACAGTGAGGACACACTACTGAAAAATTCGAGTACAACTCACAATGGAGCACGACGACTCCAACACACTTAAGTTCAACGACTCACACACAAATTCTGGAGTACAACCACTCCAGAAACTGAGCACACTTGCTCAAACACACACTGAGTATTCAACTCAACACAACCTAGCACAATAGCTCACAAACCACAAGCTAGATCAAGATCAACATAAATCAGATCCTCTAGCAATGATCTGATTGAAGAGAGATTCATTCATAGAAACTTGTGCAACACTTTATGCACAATTCCCATGAATAAACCAGAAGAACACTTTCAGAGTTGAGAGGAATAGATACAGTATTTGTTCTTCAATGGAGATCCCTTGCAGAAGGTTGGATTGAAGAGATTCTTGATGCTTTGAATCACTGGGCGATGCTCTGCTTCAATTGCTTCCGAGTCACCCACAGATTCTCCTCAATTGATAGCTTCTGCTGGATCTTCTCCCTTGAGAAGTGTTTCAACTTCTTCTGCAGAGACCTTCTTCACTTCATTGTGCTTTCCAAGGATGTAGACAGATCACCACAGCAACAACAGGAGCAGGAATGGGAGATTCCTCTTTTTACCGCCAAAGGCTCTTGCTGGAATATTCTGGAGGTCTCTCACGGCTTGTGGGCCAATTAGTGGGGTATTTATAGCCCTACATGTCCAATGGTACCCTTGGAGTGCGTGGGCACATGATCCAAGATGGATTCCATTGAACCTTAGGCAGCCACATGTCCAGATAATTCATAAGTTGAGATTTCAGACAGAGTGTGTCGACACTACCACTGAGTGTGTCGACACACTGTCCCAATTGCACAAAAAGGGTCTTCTGGATGCTGGGTCTAGTGTCGACACGACCACTGACTGTGTCGACACACTGTCCCAGCCAGACAAATGGATCTCCTGGAAGTTGGGTCTAGTGTCGACACGACCATGGACTGTGTCGACACACTTGACCATGTCTTCATGAAAAAGCTTTAGGGACTATGACTCATTATCGACACCATCAATGGGTGTGTCAACAATACCATGATAAAACCTGTATATCTCTGAGAATTTAACACATAAGACATTAGTAGAAGGGACTATCATCAAAGTATGAGGTGTAATGTATTTGAAACATACTTTTTGAGTATTGTTATTACATAAATGATGTATCTAACATGTTCCACCCATTAAGCATTAAAAAGACAACATGTCATCATCAAAACTATGAGGAGAAATACATCAAAACCACACTCAACCCAACACTATAATCAAATACAAATTTGTGACTACTTTCTCTTCAGATATGAGTTGGATGAAGAGCTGGGGTCAGCAATGCCTTGAGCATCCTTTGTTCCTAATGCTCCAAGGTTATCCTGCAAATAAACTACTCAGAAGTAGGTACCTAAATCTTTTTGGGTCCTTGATGGTTAGATGCATAAAAATAACCTTTAGGAATCCATACTAAGTTCCAAGTTGTGCAAGTGTTTACTGTGTGGCCTAATTTGTTACAATGAGAACAACAATGAATATAATTTTGTTTACATGCCTTATTGTCTTTGCAATGTTTGTTTAAAACATGATTTATAGAAACATTTTTCTATTAAGAGAATTTGTTCATTACAGGGGCCTTTTTTTGAGGCATCTTAGTTTCTTTCACAAATTTTGACAATGGATATTTTTCTGGATACTTAATTTGTTTTCCTTTTTCAGGAGGTTTGTATCCAATACCTTGTTTATTATTGCCAGATTTTGATCCTTTTAAGCATAGAGCTAGAGATGTTTTATCTTTTGTTAATTTTCTAACTGATTCTTTTAAATAAAGATTTTCTTCAGTTAGTGTTTTCAATTTTTCTTATAACTCTAATTTTTCATTGTTCTTGTTTTTTAAATCTTCATTCAAAAGATATTTATTGTCTTTACTTTCCTTTAATTACGTTTCCAATTGTTACATTTTGGATTTAAGATCCGAATTGATGTTTTCTAAGCAAGTAATGTTATTTTTCAAATTCTTTAATACTTTTACAACACCTTTATGTTTTTCATAATGTTCATTAAAGACATCTTATAAGACTTCAGACTCTGACCATGAATCAGTGCAAGTATTAAAAGATCGGTCAAAATGTATCTCATCTAGTCCTGCCATGAGGGCTAGACTTACCTGCTCTTTTTCTGAGTCTGAGCTTGATGAATCTAAAGTGGAGACTTTTTCATTGTCCCAAGCAGCAGCCATGGCTTTTCTTTTGAATTTCTTGTGCTTCTTCTTGGACTTTTCTAGCTGACCAGTCTTCTTGAGTTTTGGACAATCTGGTCTTAGATGTCTAGGTTTTCTGCATTCATAGCAGATTGGGTCTTTCTCCTTTTTCTCCTTCTTTCGGATCCTTCTTAATCCATTCTTTTTATTCTTAAGAATTTTCTGAACCTTGGATAGTACATCATCTACATCACTATCTTCAAAACCTGCATTTTTTGAACTAGAAGGGGAAGAGGTGGAAGGAGTAGCTATAACTTTGAAAGCATTAGTAAATTTCATTTTGTATGAGCTTTCAGATAGTTGCTCCATGTTGATCTCATGTGCCATCAATGATCCTATAAGCTTTTCTAATGACATAGTTGTAAGATCATTAGCTTCTACGATGGGTTTGACTTTTGGAGTCCACTGGCTTGATAGAGATCTGAGAATCTTTCTTACAATATCTCCAGTGTTGTACATCCTTCTAAGCCCTGCAAGACCATTAGTTATGTCAGTAAATCTGCTATACATTTGTGTAATGGTCTCACCTGTCAGCATTTGGAACTTCTTATATTGAGTGACCAAGATGTCAATCCTGGTTTCTTTGACTTTGTCAGTCCCTTCGTATTTGAGCTTCAACTTGTCCCACATTTGTTTTGTTGATATGCATGCTGAGATCCTGTTGAATTTGCTTCTTGTGAGGGCACAACAAATGAGATTCTTGCCTTTACTATTCAATGAGAGAGATTTTCTGTCATTGTCTATCCACTCCTCTCTTGGGTTGAGGACTATCCGATCTCCTTCTTCAATGATAGTCCATAATTGATAGTCATAACCTTGAAGGAAGAACTCCATCCTTGTCTTACAGTAGTCATACTCTTCACCATCGAACAAGGGTGGTCTGTGGATAGATTGGCCTGCAGTAAATCTTTGACCTGCCATTTGATCTTTGCTCTTTAGATCGTGAGATCTACTTGCTTGAAGAGAGTTGTCTCTGATACCACTTATTGGTATCAGATGAATGAAAGAGCTTGGCTCTAATACCACTTGTTGGTCCTAATGATTATTGCGGATGATATGGCAACAAGCTCAAGCTATCTAGAGGGGGGGGGGGGGGGAATAGAGTAGCTGCAGAAATTCTGAAACTAAAACAAAGAAATCACAACTTGAAAACTTTGGTTAGTGAATGTGATAGTGTGTGATAGAGAGTAGCAGTGCAGAAGCAAATTTAAACAATCACACAAATGAACAAACAAAATTTTATCCTGGTTCGGTACTTCACATAAGGAATACCTACGTCCATTCCCCAAGCAAATCTTGGGATTTCACTAACCAGGGTACAATCTCCCCAAGGATATACAATCCCCTAGCTCCCTGCTGGTCCTCTTCCTTTCCGAGTAGGAAGAAAACTCACTTCTATTACAGGTCAAGAGGCTACCCTCCTAGAACAAACCCCAGTGCGGTTCTTCTGACACCAACCCCAGCTAGGTTCTTCCCTTAACCAAAAAGAAGTGCTTAAAACAGTCCCTTAGCTGGACAAAAACCGCCAGCAACCTCACTAGCCTTCTCTTCACACAAGAAGAGGGACACTATACACCATCCTACAGATACACAGAAATCTTTCATAGAAAAGAAAGAATAGACTAAGAGTTGCGCAAGATGGACACAAACTCAAAAAAACTCTCTGCCGAAGGACTCTCCCCCAGATTTACAATGATGCACAGAGAGAGTGAAGAGAGGAGAAGGACCTGTTCTTTCTTTTCTAAGAAAGATTTCTGTCCAACTGTAGGACTGTATACAGTGTAGAACCTAGCTGGGGGTTTAAGTCTAGCAGAACTGCACTGGGGTTTGTACCAGAGGGTTGGCTTCTTGACCTGTAAAAGAAGTGGGCTGCCTTCTTGCCCGAGAAAGAGAAGAAGACCAACTGGGGTGCTGGGTGTTGTATTGTCCTTAAGGGGACTGTACCCTTGGTTAGTAAAATCCCAAGAGGTTCCTTGGAGACTGTACGTAGGACTTCCATATGGGAAGGGCCGAACCAGGATAAATGTCTTGTGTTATTTGTGTGATTGTTTATTTACTTCCGCACTGCTACTCTTTATCACACTAAACTAACCAAACTCTTTAGTTTCTGTTTCAGATTTCAGAAAATCCTATTCACCTCCCCTCTAGGTTAGCTTGCTGTCGTACCGAAAGGGCCAACAAATAGGGTGTTAGCTCATTGTATAGTGTTGGTGAACGCTGGCCCTCTGGCGATTGAGTCATTGTTTTTCATTTACTTCTCCTTGTTTCTCTGCATGTGGCTGATCCACATGCAATTCTTCAAGTAGTGGATCTTGAGAGGGGCTGGTCCTCTCACTAACTTGTCTCCTTCCAGCTTAAATTTCATGATGTTTACCAAATAATAAATTTATGTATTTTTGAATAGTTTAAGACCTTACATTTGCAAGAGGAATCTTGGCTTTGATGAAAATGCCAGTTAATTGGGAGGCATATGGTAGACATCTTCTAAGCTCTTTTCTGGTGCTCTCATGAATGATCTGACAAAATATTTCAGCCAAATTTGCTTTCTCCTTTTTAAGTAGACAGTAGAGTAGAAATCGTTGAACTTCTATGACTCTACTTCTGCCTCCTCCTTGAGGTATCAATATAGTGGTGCATATATGATGTAGCATTCGATTTAGAGGAGGGAATCTATTTGCATTTAAGCAAGAACCCCTATTTTGTACAGCATTCTGCTTCATGCTCAAGTCCAGTCATCAAAGAGTAAGCTTCATATTGGCAAAATTTGTACACATAAGCATCTCTTCTATCACTTGGAATTCCCAATGCTTCTCCCACAAATTTGGTTGTCAGATTGATGTGAATTCCTTGGAATATGGTTTTTAAAGCTCGTTTGTGACTTATCAGATTGGTATAGAATTCCTGACTAGGTTTGGATAAATGACCTTGTGTTCGCTGATGAAACTAGCCTAGCTTTAAAATTCGAATAATTCAAAAAGCTCTGGAAATGCAGCTTTCATATCATCATCATGAATATCCACTACTATGGGTTTCAAAATTTGTTTGTTCTCATTTGTGCTATTTCCCTCTTATGCTTCCTTAAAACTCTCTATCGCTTCATTTTCTGCATCTTCTTTAGACTCAGAAGCCTATTCATTGCTGCCACCATCAACATTTGTTCCATCTACCCTGCTAGAATCATTTTATCAGCTTCTTCATTGTCATTTCTGACTCTACATCATCAGATCTAGGGCTTTGATCTTCTGAATCATGTTGATCATCAGAGTCGTTGTTTTCTGATTCCTCAGAAGTTGTTTCTTCATGATCGAATGAACCCTTGATTTTTAGATGTGTTAGTGGAGCCTTTAGCTCTAGGGTTGGCTTCTTCTGTGTTCGCTTCTATAGACGGTTGATCTTCTGCTTCATCTGAACTACTGAGATCAGTGAATTCACTTTTCTTCTTTCCCTTCGACAGAGCCTTTTCCTTAGCTGTTTGAGGATGTCTGAATCTGCGGCTTGAGAAGGTTGACGTCATGTCCTTTCCCTTTTGTGGTGTGGCTCTCTGCTCACTATAATTTCGAGCCTTACTTCTACGCTTAGTGGATGCGAGATCTACATCCTTTCTTTTTCCACCCCGTCGCGTTATGATCTTGGGTTCTATGATGATGGAGAAGAAAGGAAATTCTTCCTACAAGAGAGTGTGAGCTTTCGGAGGCAAGAGCGTGAGAGAGAGAGAGAGAGTGAAATCTATAGAGAACAATTGTGAATGGATATGTGTGTTGAGACTATTTAGGGAATTGCAAGATACACATGTTGACCATTAATTTCACACAAAACAATTGAGTTTAACTGATTCCACAGTAAAAGATCAAAAGTTGCATCGACACAGAGACCAAGTGTGTCGACCTTATTAAGAGAAGAATTAGTTCAAAATTCTAGATGAATTAAGGGAAGAGCATTTGACCATGAGGAATATGACCTTATTAGGTTCTTCAAAAATTTTGAAGAAATTACTCTCTTTTCTCATTATTTACCCTTTTTGTGAAATTAATGGTTTGAAAGTTATAAGATTTAATTTCACCATTAAAATAATTGAAGAACCAAGAGGCATACTTAATAGAGTTAAAACACTTCTTCAAGATGAATTTGCATTCTCCTTGATTCTTGCTCATCAGTTGTATAAAGGAAACTCTAGAAAAAAATAACTCAAATAGTATTTAGATTAAACTATTTAGAGAATTTTTCATAGGCATGAGATTGAATTCTCCAATTGTAAATTTTTATATTTTGCTTCTTGACACTTTTGAAGAACATTCAGATAAACCACAACTTTTTCATACAAGAGCTCATACTTTTCACACATTAGAGTTCCTGATTACTGAAGTTGGGTAATCATCTTGCCACAAAGCAACTTTTTTACACGAGGACACGTTGTTTAGACGCTGGAATCCCTAGTTACTGAGTATAGCACAAAAATGTCATAATATTTTATCAACCCTTCAATGAATAGAATTAACTAGCTCATCATGGCATCTAATAGCTTCTTCATTTTTTATGAAGATATGTAGTTTCTCATAGACTAGTCATTGTTCTGCCAAAAGAAAATTTCACAAACTTAAATGCTTGGCTTACTTCAAAATCGAAGAAAGTTTAACAACAATACTTATTTTGGTAGTTTTTATTTTTCAACTATAGAGGCATAAATACTCATGAATTTCAGAATTGAGAGAGATACAATTTTTCATACTATTTTAAAGCTATTACTTAACCTCACTTAGGTATTTTTTAGAGATTTCAAGGTCAAACTTAGTAGTTTATAATTGACAAACCATTTATTTTTACTTTCAGGGTGGATGAAGATAAGAGAATAAAGCATTAACTCCCCGAGAAAATTGTCCTATGTCAAGATTCATCATTGGTAAATGCTCCCCCTCAAAAGGTGAACCTTTTTTAGGAATGAAGGTGGATAACCAAGGATCAAGAACTGATTGGTATCAAAGCTCGCAAGAGATTGTGTCGACACAATCACCATTAGAATCAACCTTACTCAGACCATTTCTCATTTTTTCTGAACTTTTCTGCCTCCTCAGATATTAATCTCTGTGAAACCTCAACTTACTCAAATTGTCCAGCACTTTTGCCAACATTTGAACCAGTTTGACACTCTTTACAGAAAATTTTATTTCTCCTAGCATGAATTCATGACACTTTGAGCATTTGAAAGGGAATCTCCACCTTACAATAAAACAGTGATGTGAAGTGAACAAAAATAGAACAATTCATACAAATTATATTATAAATCATTTGATTCTTGGTACTTGGCGGAGATACATTCTCACACATAGTGAATGCTACCAGACAAGCCTAACTTTTCCTTTCACAAGTCACCATTTGATATACCAATGATTCAAGATATACAATACATCATGGATTCAATCAGATAAGTAATTACAGTCAATTAAACAATCAGATTATCAATCATTCAATCATACAAAGACCAAGTTCTCTTCTTAAGGATGAAAATCTTTCATTACAAAGTTGTTTTGTGAAAATGTCAACAATTTACTTTGATGTTTCAATGAAATATAATTTGAAAGAAATTTTCTTGACTTCGTCTCGTAGAAAATGGTGTCTAATTTTAATGTGTATAGTCCTAGAATGTTGAATTGGATTTTTTCCAAATTTATTACACTAGTGTTATCACTTGGTAGTCTTGGAGCTGATATTTAATCCATATCACTTGAGTAGCATAGCTCCCTACAGCTACATATTCTGCCTCTGTAATGGAGAGGGAAACCGAGTGTTGTTTCTTGGAGGCCCAAGAGACCAAACACCCTCCCAAAATTTGACAATCGCCACTAGTATTTTTTCTATCCAATTTACACCCAGCATAATCCACATCGGAATAAGAAATTAACTTATATTCACAAGATGAAGGATACCATAATCTCAGGTCATGAGTTCCAACAAGATATCTTAAGATTCTTTTTTCAACACTCATGTGAGATTCTCTATGATTAGTTTAAAATCTAGCACACATACACACTAAGAATTGAATATCAGGTCTAGAGGCAGTGAGATAGAGCAATGATCCTCATACCTCTGTAGATTTTTGCATGTACCATATTACCTTTCAGGTCAGCATCTAGACTTGATGTGGTGCTCATTAGAGTTGCCATAGCTTTAGTTTTTTCCATTTTGTATTTCTTCTGCAGCTCTAGGATGTATTTTGATTGATTGATAAATGTTCCGTCTTTTGCTTGAACCATCTGTAATCTAAGAAAGAACTTTAGTTCTACCATTAGACTCATCTCAAATTCACTGGTCATTAGATCAGCAAACTCTTTACACAAAGAAGATTTTGTTAATCCAAATATAATGTCATCGACATGAATTTGGACAATCAAATTATTATTTTGTTGCACTTTAGTAAAAAGAGTTTGATCAACTTTACCTCTTGAATATCCCTTATTTGGGAGGAATGAGCTCAATCTATCATACCATTCCTATTGAGCCTGTTGGAGACCACAGAGAGCTTTGTCCAATTTAAACACATGGTTAGGAAATTCAGAGTTTACAAAATTAGCGGATTCTTCAACAAACACTTCTTCTTTTATCAAGCCATTCAGAAAAGCACCTTTGACATCTATTTGTTGATGTTTAATGTTATGAGAACATGCAAATGAAAGCATAATTCTGATGACCTCTAATCTAGCTACTGGAGCAAAAGATTCTTCGAAATCAACACTGAATTCATGATTATAACATTTTGTAACCAGCCTTGCTTTATTTCTTATTATTTTCCCTTCTACACTTGTTTTATTCCGAAAAATCCATTTTGTTCCAATTACTAATTGTGATGAAGGTCTAGGAACTAAATGCCACACATTATTTCTTTGAAATTGATTTAGTTCCTCATGCATTGCATTGATTCCAAATTCATCTTCTAAAGTATCTTCAACATTTTTGGGTTCTGATTGAGAAACAAGAGCCATTTTGTCCATTTCTTCAATAAACTTAAAATGAGATCTAGTTTTTGTAGAGTCATGCAAACTACCAATGATGCTATCTAGAGGATGATCTCTAAGCATTGTTATATTTATTGGCATCTTACCTTCATTGGTAGCTGATGATTCTGGTTCACCAAATTCATTTAGATTCTCATTCGAAGTTGAACTTTTCTTATGAAGATCATGTTCTTTATTGCTTTCCAAAATTCTCCATCATCTTTTTTCCTGCAAATATTGTCATGAAATTCATCAAATGTTATGTGAGGAGATTCTTCAACACATTGATCTTTAACATTAAACACTCTATAAGCTTTATAGTAACTTGAATAACCAAGAAAATTGCCCAATTCACTCAGGTTCAAATTTGTCCAAATATTTTTTATTATTGTTTAAAATAAAACATTTTGCTCCAAAGACTTTGAAATGTATAATGAAGGGCTTCTTACCTTTCAACAATTCATAAGGGGTTTCTTGCTACATGGCTTTACCAGTGCACGATTTATTATATAGCAAGAAGTATTTACTACCTCTACCCAAAACCTTCTTGGCAGTCCACTTTCAACCAACATTGTCCTTGACATTTCAACCAGAGTTCTGTTCCTTCTTTTAACAACTCCATTCTGCTCTGGGGTTCTTGGAGATGAGAACTTGTGAGCTATTCGTTCACTCATGCAGAAATTTTCAAAGTCAGAATTCTCAAATTCCCCACCATGATTAGACTTTATAGAGACAATTTTAAATTTTTCTTCTTACATAATTCTCTTAAAGAATTCCAGAAATTCCATGAAAGCATCACTTTTGTGAGCAAGAAAGAACACCAATGTAAATCTTGAAAAATCATCAACAAGTACATAGCCAAACCTTTTCCCATTAAGACTATTAGCCCTAGTGGGGCTGAATAAATCCATGTGAGTAAGTTTTACAGGTTTGGTAGACTAATTTTCAGATCTACTTTTGAAGGATTTTCTTGTTTGCTTACCCTAAGTACATGCTTCACAAATTTTGTCATTTTTCTTGAAAGATATATTTGGTAGCCCTTTAACCATGTTGAATTTTACCAGTTTGTGCAACATACTGTAGCTAGCATGGCCTAGTCTATGATGCCAAAGATATGCAGAAAGATCATTTCTATTGCTTGCAATACATAGATTATCATTCTTATGATCATTTAAGTCAACTATGTACACATTGTTAACTCTCTTACGAATGAATTTAAATGAGTCTGAATTAGGTTCAAAAATTGTGCAAACAAGAGACTCAAATGTTACCTTATGTCATTTGTCACAAAGTTGACTTATGCTCAAGAGATTGTATTTCAATCCTTCCACCAAAAGAACATCATCGATAGAATTGGAAAGATTCTTACCAACTTTTCTTGATCCAACTATCTTGCCTTTGTTGTTGCCACCAAATGTCACATGACCATCTTGCTTTTTAACCAATAAGCAAAATTTACTTTTGTCCTCTGTCATATGTCTTGAACAGCCACTGTCAAGGTACCACTTGTTGTGTATGACTATAATACATTTCTCATCTCCCTCTTCTTCTCCACCCTTTGCCATCAAGCAAATTTTATTATCTTGTTCATCATCTTCTGACCTTTCTTCTTCTTCATCTTCTTCCTCCTCACTCCAAGTTCCAATCATTGCTTTGGACTTGTTTTTTTGCCACTTGGTGTGAGTTTTCTTCTGAGCATCAGGACATTTTGATTTGACATGTCCTGATTTCCTGCAATTATAATGGACAATTCTATCAGATCTCTTATTCATGAGTTCTTTAAATTTAGAAGAACTACTTACCTGAGATCTTCCCCTAAGATAACCTTTTCCTTCTTTTCTTAAGAATTTTCTGAACTTTCTGGTTAGGAGAGAAAACTCATCTGAGTCCTCTCCTGAGCTGGATGAGTCATTTTCATTCGAGATTTCCATGACACTAGGACTGATTTAGAGTTAGTGGCTTTTTTTTCTTCACATCTTCATCTGTCCTTTTATGAGTTAATTCATAGGTCATCAATGATCCAATTAATTGATCAACTATAGCAGTAGATATATTCCTAGATTCTTCTACAACAATTGTCTTAGTGTGCCATATAGGTGTCAAGGACCTAAGAATTTTTCTCACAAGCTCATATTTTGTATAGGTTTTACTCAAGCTCTTAAGACCATTTGATAAAACTCTTAATCTAGCATACATCTCAGAAATTGTTTCATCAGATTTCTTTCTAGAAGCTTCATATTCACAAATGAGCATGTTAGTTTTGGTTTCTTTCACCTCCGTTGTGCCTTCATAGATTATCTCAAGATGTGTCTACATCTCTTTGGCCGTGACACACGAAGCGACCCTTGAAAACTCAGTTGGATGAAGTGAGCACTGCATTATGTTCATAGTGTTCCAATTGATGCTGGATTTTTTGATTTGTTCATCTATCCACTTGTCCTCATCTTAGAAGTTTGAATGTTCCTTTATTAACAATTTTCCAGATTTCTTGATTTTGAGCTCTTAGAAACACTTACATGCGATTTTTCTAATAAGTATAGTTAGTTCCATAAAAATAGGGAGGTCTGTTCACATAATGACCTTCAACCATGTATCCTCTTGAATCCATTTTACTCAAATTCTCTTGGTGGTTAAACTAATAGACTGGATAACCTAGCTCTGATACCATGTGTTGGTTGAGTAAAAAAAATATGGAGGGGGGGGGGGGGGTTAATAGATTTTCCCCTTAACAAGTTTTAGAAATTTCAATTCTACCTACATAAATAAAGGAGACAAGAAATCACAGCAAACCACAAGTGACATAGAGATTTGAAGGTGGTCTATCTCATAGATGGAGACCTACGTCCACCCCTTACGACAATCTAGTGAGGCTTCACTCAACACTCCAAAAGTGAGAGACTCTTACACAACAACTGATTCACAGCTTCATACAACAGCTGATACACAGCTTAAACTCTGTTGCCTCATAGCTTGAATGTTGATTCACAACTTCAAGATTTTAGAAATCTCACAACCTTTACACTCAAAAGTGTAGGATCTATCCTCCTTACTTCAACAGAAGCACATAGACAGACCAATTTGAAGTTTGAAAGACAAAAATTGTTGCATAAGTGAAATCAATGACAGAGAGAGATTTCATCAAACACTCTAGTAGCAGGTTGGAGTAGAATCTCTTGATCTACTCAATTTATCACTTGAGGATTGGGTTGCTTCTTCTTCAGACATGAATTCATCATCCTTTGTATTTGTTGACTGTGTGAAGGTTGAATGCGTCAGATCAGACTGAACTTCTGATGCTCTATCTTCTCTTGATCAGATATGACATCAATGTGGCTTCATCAGGCTTGGCATGGTCACAGCAGTCTTCCTCTCCAGCAACAAATTCTCTTTGAGGACCTCTTCTTCGCAACTCTATTACTCTACTACTTTTCTTCTCTCTCTATCTATCTACTTGTCTCAAAAAATAGTTTTTTGATCGGTGTCTTGGAATCTCCAAGTGGATCCCCAAAATCCCCAATCCGTTAGGGGAACATTGCCGCCAAAAAGTTCTCTTCCAAAACCTTGTAAAGTGTTCCAAAGAATCCCCAATGATTGGGCCTCATATCATGTGCCCAAAGTGGACACGTTGGCACTTTTTTTTTATCGCAGGAAGAAATTTATAAAGTTTGTCGATGCACCTTGTGCACTGTGTCAACCTACATTGTTGTTAGTTAATTCCCAACTGAATTGTTCAGTTGTGTCGACCTCATGATAGTCTTCCATCGACCTTCTTCGTTGGTTTTCAAATGAGCTCACTTGACATGCTCTTTGTGTTCACCTGAATTTTATCTTATGTCGACCTCTTGAGTAAACTGTGTTTACCTGAACTTCAACTTGCGTCGACCTCTTGTGCTCTTCTCCATCTAGTGCTTACTAGAGGAATAGCTTGTGTCGACCTAATCTTCAGATTGTGTAAACCTCCTGTGTTCTTTTCCATTTAGCACCTACTGGAAGAGCCACTTGCATCGACCTAATCTTTAACTTGTGTCGACACAATTTGTTTGCCTCTCACATATAGTTCACTAGATGAGCTACATGGGTCAACCTTTTGAGTAAATTGTGTCGACATACATGAAACCTTTTGACTTTGTTATGATGCCTGTCAGGAGTATAAGTGTGTTATGACATACTTAAGTATTCATGTGAATTATCTATCATAGTGATAGATGGTCTATGACATCATCAAAACAAGGGACACAAGAGAATCTAATAAATATTTCTCCTTCAAAACACCTTGACAGTGACCCTAAATCCAAGGAAATTTATTGAACCACAAAGTCATGATATAACTATATTTCCCAAATTAAATCTATCATGGCTTACTTTTTTAACCATTAACAGAAATTACAGAAATTAATAGAGTAGACAGAAAAATATCATAGCTTGAATGCTTAGAGTAGATCGCTTGGAGAAATGACTATTGTTTTCAAACTTGCATGTCTCTCTTTTTTGTATCTGTATATTTGTATCCTTTTTTTCTCTCTAGTTTTGAATGCTTTTATATAGCCTTTAAAGTCTTCAGCTATCTATTTGTATTTAGCTGTTTGAAATGTGAACGTTGTGACTAAAGGAAACAGCTTGAGAGAAACATCTTTAAGTCTTCTATCTGCTGAATGTCTTGGTTGCTATTTTGGATATTTGCATTCATCAATAACCTACAACATTGAATGCCTGCACATAACAAACTTGTACAAAGGACTTTCTCTAGTCTAATGATGGAGTAAGGTAAATAGCACACTAGAACGAAGGAATAAAAAGTAAGATTTAGTGTACTCTATCTGTTACAGAGAAAGTACTTTTCGTAAATCATGCAAAAAGTAGATACGCATTTAAGTTGGCGTATAGAGTTGCTTGTTGCGCAAAGAGTCTGTAGACAACTAAAAAGCAATGTCAGAGTAAAGAATACGTTTTACAAGTTTTGTTCAAATCAAATAGATAGGATTTTGACTGGCAAGGATTATTCTAAACATAGCAAGATAGAATCTGTTCCCATTAGAATATAATAAATTGAAGATTATAGAGAACATGAATATAGATAAGAAATATTTAAACTACAAATCATATTGAAAATTTCTACTGCAGATATGGTGTTATTTGACTGAATGAAAGTCCAAGAGGAATAATAAAGCTAATCAGAATAATGCGAGTCATTTGTTCTATAGTTGAAGTGTAAACTTAATCTATTATTACTAATTAGATTAATTATATTAGAAATCAACATGTTATTCATTAATTGGAAGAAGACATAACAACAATTAAAACTTTGTTCATCATTGGAACACAAACTACAACAATTGATACGAAACTCAAAGTAATTAATATAATACTTTGATGGACTTCGTTTGGTGTGACTTGGCTACCAATTGGTCTCACTTTAACTGTCCAGGAGTCGAAGTTGGAGTTCAACTATTGTGGCTTGTTCACCAGTTAATGACGCACTTCGACTTTGTAGGAGTTGGTGTTGGACTTCGAGTGTTGTGACTTATTCACCAGATGTCGCACTTTGACTGCCCATGATACATACATTGTAGTCGATGAAGACCTACAGAAAAATTAGCTTCTTGAAATAAAGAAAGTGTCGACAAATAAAATACATGTGTCGACAGATATAATTCATCTATTAACATAGGGTTGTCACAAGTTGACACACTTTCAGAAGGAAGAAAACATTTATTCATGAAGTGTCGACATGTGGACATCATGTGTCGACACATATCTTCTCAGGGAATATTTAGATAGAGTTGTAAGTCAACATATATACACAGACGTAATATGCATTTGATACAAATATGAATTTGTTTGATTACATGCAATCCTTTTAATGCTTAATAATGAATTTGGTAGATGAATGGAAAATTGATTTTGTCATGTTCAAAATAATAAGTGATGCTTTTTCATTAACAAATGCACAACCCTAAGTACTTCACTTTTAGAAATAATAAGTTTAAGATTGAAGACATCATTAGTGCGAATCAAAAATTTAATAATGAAATATTTAACTTTGACTTTTAGAAGCTGATAGCAGTCGGAGTAAGACTTCAACTAATGTAGAAGTCTATTATCAGTCAAAGTTGGATATCAACTGCTGATGTACCACCTCGAAAATTTTATTAATTGAAAAATTAGAATAAATTAAAAATAATAATTTAATATTCCCGAATTAGAAAACACATACGTACCATTATATCAGATGCAGAAACACATGAGAAAATTGCATAAATATCATAGTTCAACTCTAAACAATACTCCCTAATGACCCACGAAGGAATTCATGTGAAGTAAAATCAGATTAGCCGAGTTCAAAGTATTTTGCAACTTATTATCGTAATTAGGGAATAAGTCGGATAATTACTATTACCGGTATTTAAGTGAGTCCAAAAATAAAATAAAAATCAGGAATGGAGTTCAAATAATGGGTATTGACAACCCAATGAAATAATTGGACCAAAAGAAATCTTTTGGGCCACAAAAGAACTCTTTCTAAGAAAATTACCCGAAATTCGGAAATATTCACTAATGGACCATGTTAGGGTAAATTCTCACCCAATAGACCACCATTGGACTTCAAATCAAGCCCACATTTGTGGTTATCTCCTAAGGGAGGTTTCCATAAGCTTCCCATCATGAATTGGGGAGAGAAATCCTCAATTGAGGGAAGGATACACCAAATTCGTACCCAATAGTTTCATAATTTAAATTAGGCAGATATAGACCCATACTCCTTTAAATACGTCTCCTCTCTCCCATGGGACAAACCCTAGGGCTGCTGAGGTGGTGCTTGGAGTTCTTGGAGGCTGGGAATCGCAAGAAGGAGTCTTAGCAAGAAGCAAGTTCGTGCTCTTCCTCATCTGCAACCTGCACACGAGGTCTCCCAAGATCATCACCAAAGGTGAGTCAAACCTCGACCAAACCATGCAAGGCATATACCCCTGAAAAGAGGGTTGAGTCTAGTTTCTAATGGAACCATTGTACCAAATTTCTATCAAGTAGATTGTGAGTATTAGGCATTTTTCTCTAGGCGGTCTGAACTAGGGCTTTTTGGAAAGCGAATCTTATTCAACTCAAAAGGTAGGTCATCTCCATGAAAAAATCTAATTAAAGTCGTTCATGCTTGCATACATATGTATAGATCTTGTTCTTACTAATTTCCCCAATTTTTATCTAGAGAATTTCTCGAATTAAATCTTCCATGATCTTACTATAGTACTTTCCTGATTTAACCCTGACTTGTCTTACAATTTTCTTACCTCTCTGTGGGGTCTTTTTTAGACCAAGTGTTCAACAAACAACTTGTTAGTTTATGAGTCTACATTCATTTGGCACTAGTTTCTCCAAATTTCATTAACCGTACTGAGAGTATTAGCAAGAACATGAGCACTATGTCAGATTCATGTGGACAGTCACAATACATCTCATTACCTAGTCAAACAACCTTTAATTCTCGATTATTTATTACTGTACAAAGTATGGGAAGTACTCTAACGAACAGAGGTGGCTTCATCCGATTTGGATCACCCTAGAAATTGTTTTGATTTTTCAAACCCACAAGTGTCAAACGTAGTTTGAATCAGACTAGGAAAACCATATATAAAGCACTCTTGCACAGGAATCAGAAAGACGACGAGTCGACTGTCACCTTCAGAAGGCAACAGGAAAACCCCATATAAAGCTCCCCTGCATAGCTTTCTGGACGCCTTCTTGAAGGCGACAGTGTGCTTGTCGCCTTCTTAACACAGAGGGCAGATCAGCCCTATTTACCCTGTTTGACGTCATTTTCGTCTCTCGTTTTCTCTTGTGCAAAGATAATTACTTTTTACATACATTTATCAACACATATAAGTTTAAAACATGTTCACATGATGTTTAATTGCTCTTAGATTATTGACCATAATCTCTACCTATCAATTATTCACAGCTTGTTACCAAACTTGCTAGACATACAATGATACCTGGTAAAATTGGTCATGCATGATTAGTGTTTCCTAATTTAGCACTCATAATACTTGCCAAGCATGAAGTTTCCATAAATGGAGTTTCCATAACTTGAGTTTCCATAATCGGATTCACACAAGGACTGGAGTGATTATCACGCGCAGCATGCGCATACACTCTAGCACGATAGGAAAGTCCCTTCTTGGCTTGTGGTGAACTCTCTCTCGAATATTCCTTCTAACGGACTAGTGACCCCTTGACCAAGGCCTCCGTAAGTGTCCTCTGACCATGGATTCCCACATGGTCGATGAGCAGGTTGTACCATTGAAGTACCCGGAAGTTAGCGTGCATGTATACCTCTTCTCTTGACATTCTTAACGAGATCTTTCTCTTCTCATGTAGACTATGGAGTACACCTCTATTGAACATAAGAACAAAATACTATTAAGTGTTTGGACTAAATTGAAAATACATCGTTATGCTACCAGATTGAACTCTTGAACTATGACCTCAAATATCGTAACATTATTGAACTCTTGTTATTGGCCATGAATGACTGTGGGTATCTACATTTGAAATTAAGTGAGATGTGGATCGGGCACGGTGAGTGTTCAAGGGCTCCAGTCTAGCCCCAATGATAGAGAGTCATAAATATACTGTTAATCATGGGGTATAATGATTACTAGCGTTGCATTTGCACTAGGAGTACTTGCATGTTGAATGCTATATACATAAACCACATACACGTGTCCTAGTGTGCATTCCAAGGTTGCATAGATCCTTAGTGCACATGAGTGGCTTCGTGCCTGATTAATGTTACATGTTAAAAGTTCTTGCTCGTGCGTGCTTGCTTGCTAGTGAAATGGCCAGTCTTGTTACATGCCATCTTGTTATTGGTCGTAACCATCTTGCTAGATCATTGTGTACTCTATCTTGAATTCTTGGTTACAACCTTCTTACTAGACTGATCTTTACATCTCTTGATCATACTATCTTGCACGATACACTGTTCACGTGTTACTACCGTCCTTTTAATTGCATACCACATATCATGCTCATACCTTCTAGCTTTTAAACTAGTAATTACTTATATCATTGCTGGAAGATGTAAATCTTATTGGGAGAGTGCGCTCATTACCTACTTTCCAACCTTTTAGGTGAATATGATATGGAAGACGTAGAGAACGAAGACTACACTGGGGATGAACAGGAGTGAAGAGCGTTCCCATCGAAGTCTTGATATCCTAGTGTCTTAGTGATATAGTCTAAGTATGAGAGTACTAGAATAATGTAGTAGGAGTAAGAATAGTGTGTAATTTTCCCTTTTATTTGAGTCTTAGTTTTGTAGCTTGATTTGAGCTGAAATATGTACTAGTTTTCATTTTGAAATGAAATAAAGAGTTTGAGTGTATTATGAGCACAAATAGTTGTGTTATATGTGATTGCTTTCTAGAGGCTTGTTTTCCGACTGTTCACATCTCAACGCTCAAATGAAATTCTTCCGCTGCCATGCTTTGGGACGTGACAGTTTTGTGGTATCAGAGCCTAGGAAAACAAAATAGGATATATGTCTTAGGATTAGGAGATACCTATGAAACCTAGGTCATGGAAATTACGTATAGTACCTGGTGAGAATGGGTAGAGACTGGGAATATATTAGTTGAATGAACTAAGCACTCCTACCCATTAACCCTTATGATGTATCTAGAGACATTAATTGGTTTCTATCCTTTTCTCAGGAACCTCTTAACTCCTTCATTCAATTTCAATGGCACGCACACAATGGCAGGCTATGTAAGACACTGTGGCAGGACTTACACAAGCCTTACGAAGTGTAGTTCAAGTTGGGGCTCAAGCTAGAGCCCGGAATGGAGCTGGCAATTTACATCGAAACTTTAGGAGTCTGAATCCTCCTCGCTTCTTTGGATCCCCCGATGCAGACGAGGCAGATACTTGGGAAGAGGAGATAGAACAGGTTTTCCAAGTCATGTAGTACACAAATCAGGAGAAAGTATTACTAGCTACCTTTCAATTTAGCAAAGATACTAGGGCATGGTGGAAGGCCACGTCGGCTCACCTGCTTAATGTGGCAGAACTGGAGTGGGCAGGTTTCTTGGAGATACTCTGGGGGAAGTACATTGCTGTGAGGGTCAAGGAAAAGAATGTGGTAGAATTTGCATGTAAGGCCCTCGAATTTTATTGCATTATTGTATTGCATGTAAATAATTCATGTTGTGTATGTACGTATGTAAATATCTACGTAAGTACTAGTTGGTATAATTATGTATGCATGTGTATAATTAGAGTAAATAATGTATGAATGGTATGATGGTAGTGTGTACTTGATAGCGTATACATATGGCATATATATAGGTGTAAGATATGCATGGTCTTTGCATGTTTTGGAGGTCTGGCCGAAGGCCAGATTGGCGTCAATATCAATGGACGCTTGAGTTGAGTAGGCGTCAACCCCATGGACGCCAACACTAATTCCAGCGTCCAGCGATGTGGACGCCAACTTCTCTGACCTGCATGCGTTGTAGAGCCCAGAATTCTGGAAGCAAGCCACCCCAACCATTGGGGAGCTGTCCCCAATGGTCTAAAAAGCCATCTTGTCACCCCTGCGTGATAAGAGAACCCCCTCTCCTATATACAAACCCATTTCTACAACCCTAAGCCTTCTCTTGTCCTTTTGCAAGAGAGGAAGAAGAGGAAAAGAAGAGAAAACCCTATTTTTGGACTGTGAGAAACCCCCACTTTTGCAATCCCAAATCTGAAGTTCTGAAGCTTGATCCGGCCACCTGCTGCATCAAGGAGCTTGCTGGATCATCGAGGAAGGCATCCCCGACCTCGGACTTCACTGGAGCTTGCTCAAGAACCCGGAGTGAAGCTTTTCTAGGAGATTCTTGGGACAGCCCAAGGAGAGCTTCACCGAGCCCTAGATCCGTTTGGTGTATTTTCTAGAGGCAAGTACCCTACCCATAACGTCCTTGTATGTGTCTAGGTTGGTTTTATAAATTTTATGTATTTTTCCTCGTGTCCTGGATCCCCTTTTTCACCTTTTCATTTGAGTTCGGTCTGTGTTTCTGCACAGACAAGAACTTGGCGTCAATGCCTTGACGCCATGATCCAAGTGTGCGTCCAACGATCTTGTCGTCCACTCTTGGAACGGCCAGAGACCGCCGCCAAGTTTATCTGAGCAGAACAGCAAGCTATTCTGCCCTTCTAAATGATTAATTTCGATATGTTTCACGATGAGGATATAATGTAATCTCCTATATGTTATGTATACTAGTGAATGTGGTGTGTGGATGAATTTTGTGCAAGGTGGTAAATGATAAAGTTTATTTATTTCATGGAAATACATGTATGATGAGTTGCTAATCTTGTCAACTCTTGTTTGTATGATTTAGGACGAGTCAGAATGTCCTACATTTTATGGGTCATGCATGTATTAGTCAGTCTCTGTTCTGAAATTCTGAGATTTTTCCCATGCTTGTGTGATTTAGTGGAAATATTGTTTGGGAAATAGAAATGATGCATAGGTCATGATAAATCTTCGGTAAATCATGTATTGCCCAAAAAGTTCAGGAATAAATTCTGTAGCTCCATGTATGTTAGGGTTCAGGCAGTGAATTGTTAAAAATTGTGATTGGTATTCAACTCCATGTTAAATCGAATTGCGGATAGCATGTGAAATTAATGTTAGATTTTCTGTAATTTCGTTCTAGCTTCGAAAAATATGAAATTTTGCATGTGGGATCCTAAACCCGAAATTAGCCTATGGTTAAAATTTCAGGTCATTTGGACCAGTATATGATGCAATATGAATTTTCCATGTAAAAATGTGAAATTAACGCATGCCTTTGTAAAATGATTTGATTTTGTATATAGAAACCTGATTAGTGAAATTTCCTGAATGATAAATTTCTGTAATTGTAGTGCCAAGTTAGGAAAAACAGAGAAGTGTGCATGTGAGTGAGAAAGTGAATGAATTGAGAGTGACATGTGTAAACCTATGTGTTAAAATCGGTAAAAATGTGTAATGTGTAACTTGTGCCAAATGTGACACGGCTTCCACAGAGGGCAGTGGAACCGTATCAGGGAAAAGTCCCCCTGAGAAGGTTCAATGTGTAGTGACCCTAAGGGCATTAGTGGGAAATCCTGGAGGTGGACAAGTACCACTGGTTAGGGTGGAGACTTGTTCTCCCAGTCTGCGCAGTCCAAGAGTCGCCATTGTATTGCCTAGATGGCATCTATGTGATGTGATGTGTTGTGTCCTTCTTTGGTGGTTTGGACTATGTGTCACGGCACTAAATGTGAATGTGTAAATGTGTATGTGTTATGTGAAAAATGTGAATGTGAACAATGTGTAAAAGTGCATGTGTAAAGTGTGAAATATGCGAGTTTGAAATTGTGTAAAAATGTGAAACCAAAATGTGAGGATGTGAGTTTGTAATCCATGTTATGATAATCTGAAATCATGCATAAACAGTAGCTTTACTATGTTATGATCATATTTATGTATGCAAAGTGCCTAAAATCCATGCTAGGGATAATTGTTAAGCATATATAAACAACTTCCATACTTGGTTGTTCACATGTTGTGATTTAATCGTTGTTGTAGCTCTCATGTGTTAGATTATGGTTGCTAAAGTATGTAAAACCAGCAAGCTTAAAGCATGTAAAATGGTTACGTATATGCGTAGGAATGTGTAGATTCCATGTTAGGTATGTTTCCTTTCATGCATGCTCGGGAATTCATGTTAATGGCTTTCATGTCTTAGTTGGTTGAAGGTAGATGTTTATGTGAGGAATGAATAGAAAGCATGTGATAGATGATTTTGATTTAGGAAATCTGAAAGCATAGTCCATGTGTTTAAATTGTAGATTCACCATGTTAGGTTGTAAAATTAAATGTCAAGCATGCTGCATGTTGTGTCTTGTGAATGTGTATGTAGAACCTACTATGATATGTGCATGTACGGTATGTGTAGAATTACTTGCGGAGTCTTTTAGATTCACTACTTGCTTCGGCGTACTGGTGTAGTTGCTGACGAGACACTCGTGGCGGAGACGTTGGAGACCGACTCCGAGCGTGGAGATTAGAGTGTTGGAGTACTTGTGACTTTTTGTGATTTTCATAGTATGTAAATTGAACATTGTACTAGCATTATCATGGAAGAATGTATAAGTATGGACATCTATGTATTTGATTTTCAGTAATTTAATTATGTGGACTTTTAGTTCTCTAAATGTTATCGATTCTTGTATGTTGAATGTGGATGATGAATGAAATGAAGACAGTGGTTCTTTTACTTCCGCTACTCTGTTCTTATATTCACGTGTATCTCAGCTGAATGTTATTGTTGGGTAAATGTCCCAGTGCGATGACGCTCGCTATACCGACGTGGGTTGGTATAACCGTACCGGTATAATGAGGGTCGCCACAGAGATTGGTATCAGAGACACCGGTTGAGATTGTACATGAATATACATAAGTCATCATCTTCATTGCATGCTAAGTATGTCCACATGTGTAGAACTGGTTAATAATGAATGAAAAGTAGATACGAAAATGGTTAGAAAACTTAGTAACCTAGCTCTAATGGTGGCTGAAATTTATTACAGCCATGGCTTCGAGAGGTAGGCGTGGCGGAGCGTCGGCCCGTGAGGACGAGCCGAGACGTGACGAGCGGGCAGAGCAGCAGGCCCTGGCACCGCAAGGTCCTATACTTCCCCCACCGCCACCTGTGGATTATGGAGTATTCATGCAAGGTCTGGTGCAAGCCATGCAGACGCAGGCTCATACCCAGGCAGCACTCCAGGCACAGTTGGAGGCTCAGGTTAGACTAATAAAATGATTAATAGTCTACTTTATTTAATTATGTGATATTGTGTTGATTGTGTATTGTTTGCTGTGTACTGTAGCAGGCTCAAGTACCAGCTCAAGACCATGGTGGACCTTCTGCCATGGAGACATTCAAGAGGATGCTGCCACCCTCTTTTAAGGGGGAGAGCAACCCATTGTTGGCTGAAAGCTGGATGAGGGAGATAGAAAAGATCTTCCGAGCTATCAGGTGTGCAGATGAGGATAAGGTTACATTAGCCACCTACATGCTACAGGTATGCTTTAGTTTATATGCTTGTATGTTGGTTAAGCTAGATTTGTTTAGATGGTGCTTATGAACGGTGTACTGCAGGAAAGAGCTGATGTATGGTGGGCTTCATTGCTGCATACCCGGTTTGAGGATGGAGCTGTTGATGTTGCGTAGGACGAGTTCGTGAGGCTCTTTCGGGCCAAGTTCGTCCCCGAGCACGTGCAAGATCGGATGGAGCAAGAATTCCTATCTTTGACTTAAGGCTCCATGACCGTGCTAGAATATGAGGCAAGATTTTCTGAACTCTCTAAATATGCACCTCACATAGTGGCAGACGAGCGCAGGAAGACAAAGAAGTTCGTGATGGGACTCAAGCCATCACTGTGGACGAGACTCATGGCATTTGACCACCGCACCTTGGACGAGGCCCTCAGTGCTGCTTGTAGGCAGGAGGGAGAGATGGAGCAATACCTAGAAGAAAAGAAACCTTCGCAGAAGAGACCTGCAGCGACATTCCAGCGGCAGGACAAGAAGAAAGCGGTGTACCCGACACAGCAGCGACCAGTAGCAGTCGGCTGTTCTCAGGTACCTTTAGTACGTTCCCCTGGTGTGAAGAAAGAGTGTCCCCACTGTGGGAAGACACATGGTGGTACCGAATGTTGGATGATTACGGGAAAGTGCTTGAAGTGTGGGAGCAGCGACCACAAGATCAGAGATTGCCCAAGACTTCAGCAGGGAGCTCAGTGTGGAGCGCCAGCCCCAGCGGTAGTGGCAGCCGCGCCAGCTACAGGATGACCAGGAAGGCCTCGAGCCCCAGCTCGAGTGTTTGCTTTAGCTCGTGAGGACGCCGAGCAGGCGGAGCATGTCACCGAAGGTACGGTTTTACTTTTAGGTGTGCACGCTCGGGTTTTGTTTGATACGAGTGCTACTCACTCGTTCATTTCCGAGCGGTTTGCTAGGCAGTTAGCCCTAGAGTCAAGCATAGAGTCTGAGGATTTAGAGGTCCCTCTATCTGTGCACACCCCTGCGGGTACGATATCGACTAGGAAGTGCATTCTGTCGTTACCTGTGTGCATTGAGGATAGAATCCTAGATGGGTGTTTCTTCTTGTTAAAGATGAAGGACTATGATGCTATTCTTGGTCTAGATTGGCTAGAGGAACACTATGCGTTAGTAGATTGTCGTCAGAAGAGGATTGTTTTCCGCATTCCTGGTGAGGACGAGTTTTCTCATCCCTTGCCAAGGAACTTGGCAGGAAAGATGGTCATCTCTGCCATGAAGGCGATGCGCATAGTGAACAAGGGTTGTGACGCTTTTCTTGCCAGCGTGGTGTTAGTGCCAGAGGCTGATGAGTCACCTACTCTTGCGGAGATTGAGGTAGTGCAGGATTTTCGAGATGTCTTTCCTGATGACTTGACTGGATTGCCACCGAATAGAGAGATAGAGTTTACCATAGAGTTGCTTCCGGGCACCTCTCCTATCTCGAAGGCTCCATATCGGATGGCACCTGCGGAGTTAGCCGAGTTGAGGAGGCAGTTGCAAGAGTTGCTTGATAAGGGATTTATTCGCCCTAGTGTTTCCCCTTGGGGCGCACCTGTATTGTTCGTCAAGAAGAACGACGGGTCACTTAGGTTATGCATTGACTATAGGATGTTGAACCAAGTGACTGTGAAGAACAGGTATCCCTTACCTCGTATTGATGATTTGTTTTGACCAGTTGCGGGATGCATCAGTCTTTTCTAAGATTGATTTGCGATCTGGTTATCATCAGTTAAGGATTCGGAGTGTGGATGTGTCCTAGACGGCGTTTAGAACCCGTTATGCACATTATGAGTTTTTGGTCCTTCCTTTCGGATTGACCAATGCCCCTGCAGCGTTCATGGATCTCATGAACAGGGTGTTTAGGCCTTATCTAGATAGCTTTCTCGTAGTGTTTATTGATGATGTGCTGGTTTACTCTCTGGACGAGGCCACACACCGTCAGCATTTGAGGTTAGTGTTAGAGGTTCTTCATGAGCACAAGTTGTACACTAAGTTCAGCAAGTGCAAATTTTGGTTGCGCGAGGTTCATTTCCTCGGGCATGTTATCTCCGGTGCTGGTGTTGCAGTGGATCCAGCAAAGGTCCAGGCAGTTATGGATTGGGAGGTTCCCAAGACCCCTTCGGATATTCGTAGTTTTATTGGTTGAGCTGGTTACTATCGGCGATTTATTGAGGGATTTTCATCCATCGCCGCCCCTTTGACTCAACTTACCAGAAAGGGAGTGAAGTTTGTTTGGTCCAAGAAGTGTGAGAGTAGTTTTCAATTATTGAAGACTAAGCTCACGACAGCCCCGGTGTTAGTCTTACCGAGTGGTGTAGAGGGTTTTGATATCTACACGGATGCGTCTCGGATTGGTTTAGGCTGTGTGCACATGCAGCAGGAAAGGGTAGTGGCTTATGCTTCTTGTCAATTAAAGGAGCATGAGAAGAACTATCCGACCCATGACTTGGAGCTCGCAGTAGTGGTTCATGCACTAAAGATCTGGAGGCACTATCTTTATGGTGTCAGATTTGAGGTGTTTACCGACCACAAGTGCTTGAAGTATCTTTTCTCCCAAAAGGAATTAAACCTGAGGCAGAGGAGGTGGATCGAGTTCTTGAAGGACTATGACTTCGACCTTCAGTATCACCCTGGGAAGGCGAATGTCGTAGCGGATGCCCTGAGTAGAAAGAGGCCATCTCTCCAGCAGGATTGGAAGATGTTGGAAGATGCGGCTTACGCGTTGACTGTGTTAGAGCCATCGCTTTGCCAGGCTTTTGTAGCTCAGTTATCCCTTAGGTCCTCGGTTTTAGATGAGGTGATCGAGCAACAGGAAGCCGACCCTAGACTCTTAGAGTTAGTGGGCAAGGCAGGCATTGCTCGTGATGAGGACGGTGTGATTAGATTTTAGCACCGTGTTTGTGTCCATGATTTAGTAGATGTCCGTGAGCATGTGTTAGCGGAGGCTCATAGGTCGTGATTCTCTATTCATCTGGGTAACACGAAGATGTATCAGGATCTGAAGAGATCATTTTGGTGGTCCGGCATGAAGAAGGATGTGGTGGATTATGTGTCTAGGTGTTTAGTGTGTCAGCAAGTGAAGGCCGAGCGACAGCGACCATCCGGCCTCATGCAAAGGATGGACATCCCAGTGTGGAAGTGGGAAGCTGTCACTATGGACTTTGTTTCGGGTTTTCCTCGATCTAGAAGGGGCAATGACTCGATTTTGGTAGTTGTAGATAGATTCTCGAAGACTGCTCATTTCTTGCCTATGAAGAAGAAGCAGTCAGTAGAGAGTTTAGCTAGATTGTATGTTAGTAGTATTATTAGATTGCATGGTGTGCCGAAGCCGATCATTTCGGATCGAGATCCGAGATTTACTTCACGGTTGTGGAAGGGTCTTTAGGATGCTTTAGGTTCGGAGCTGAAGCTCAGTTCGGCGTTTCATCCCCAGACCGATGGACAGTCCGAGAGGACTATCCAGACGCTCGAGGATATGTTGAGGACGTGTGTTCTGGATTGGAAGGATGATTGGGAGCATCATTTACCTCTAATGGAGTTCGCATACAACAACAGCTTTCATGCGAGTATTGGTATGGCTCCATTCGAGGCGTTGTATGGTAGGCCCTGCAGATCTCCGTTATGTTGGGAGGAGATTGGTGATAGGCAGTTGATCGGACCGGAGTTAGTTCAGGAGACTTCGGATAAGGTCCAGCTTATCAGGAAGAGGCTTGTTGCGGCACAGGATAGGCAGAAGAGCTATGCCGACAACAGGAGAAAGGATCTTGAGTTCGAGATTGGCGATCATGTCTTCTTGAAGATATCGCCTACTCGAGGTGTTGTCAGATTTGGCAGGCATAGTAAGTTGAGCCCTAGGTTTATCGGCCCATATGAGATTCTCAGACGTTTGGACAGCGTGGCATATGAGCTAGCCTTACCCCAAGCTTTGGCTAGTGTTCATCCTGTGTTCTACGTTTCGATGCTCAAGAAGTATGTCCGAGATCCGTCTCATGTGATTTGTCATGAGCCAGTGGAGATTCAGCCAGATCTGTCGTATGTCGAGCAACCAGTAGCTATTCTTGACAGGAAGGTTCAGCATTTCCGGAACAAGAGTATTGCGTCGGTGAAAGTTCTCTGGCGGAACTTCTCATGAGAGGAGGCTACTTGGGAGCTTGAGGATGCGATGAAGAAGAAGTATCCCCTTTTATTTGAGTAGCGTCGTTCTAACATCGAGGACGAAGTTTCTTTTAAGGGGGAGAGGGTGTAAGGCCCTCGAATTTTATTGCATTATTGTATTGCATGTAAATAATTCATGTTGTGTATGTACGTATGTAAATATCTACGTAAGTACTAGTTAGTATACTTATGTATGCATGTGTATAATTAGAGTAAATAATGTATGAATGGTATGATGGTAGTGTGTACTTCATAGCGTATACATATGGCATATATATAGGTATAAGATGTGCATGGTCTTTGCATGTTTTGGAGTTTTGGCCGAAGGCCAGATTGGCGTCAATATCAATGGACGCTTGAGTTGAGTAGGCGTCAACCACATGGACGCCAACACTAATTCCAGCGTCCAGCGATGTGGACGCCAACTTCTCTGACCTGCATGCGTTGCAGAGCCCAGAATTCCGGAAGCAAGCCACCCCAACCATTGGGGAGCTATCCCCAATAGTCTGAAAAGCCATCTTGTCACCCCTGCGTGATAAGAGAACCTCCTCTCCTATATACAAACCCATTTCTACAACCCTAAGCCTTCTCTTGTCCCTTTGCAAGAGAGGAAGAAGAGGAAAAGAAGAGAAAACCATATTTTCGGACTGTGAGAAACCCCCACTTTTGCAATCCCAAATCTGAAGTTCTGAAGCTTGATCCGGCCACCTGCTGCATCAAGGAGCTTGCTGGATCATCGAGGAAGGCATCCCCGAACTCGGACTGCACTAGAGCTTGCTCAAGAACTCGTAGTGAAGCTTTTCTAGGAGTTTCTTGGGACAGCCCAAGGAGAGTTTCACCGAGCCCTAGATCCGTTTGGTGTATTTTCTAGAGGCAAGTACCCTACCCATAACGTCCCTATATGTGTCTAGGTTGGTTTTATAAATTTTATTTATTTTTCCTCGTGTCCTGGATCCCCTTTTTCACGTTTTCATTTGAGTTTGGTCTGTGTTTCTGCACAGACAGGAACTTGGCGTCAATGCCTTGATGCCAAGATCTAGGTGTGCGTCCAGCGATCTTGCTGTCCACTCCTGGAACGGCCAGAGACCGCCGCCAAGTTCATCTGAGCAGAACAACAAGCTGTTCTTCCCTTCTATATGATTAATTTTGATATGTTTCACGATGAGGATATAATGTAATCTCCTATATGTTATGTATACTAGTGAATGTGGTGTGTGGATGAATTTTGTGCAAGGTGGTAAATGATAAAGTTTATTTATTTCATGGAAATACATGTATGATGAGTTGCTAATCTTGTCAACCCTTGTTTGTATGATTTCAGATGAGTCAGAATGTCCTACATTTTATGGGTCATGCATGTATTAGTCAGTCTCTGTTCTGAAATTCTGAGATTTTTCCCATGCTTGTGTGAATTAGTGGAAATATTGTTTGGGAAATAGAAATCATGCATAGGTCATGATAAATCTTCGGTAAATCATGTATTGCCCAAAAAGTTCAGGAATAAATTTTGTAGCTCCATGTATGTTAGGGTTCATGCAGTGAACTGTTAAAAATTGTGATTGGTATTCAACTCCATGATAAATCGAATTACGGATAGCATGTGGAATTAATGTTAGATTTTCTGTAATTTCGTTTTAGCTTAGAAAAATCTGAAATTTTGCATGTGGGATCCTAAACCCGAAATTAGCCTGTGGTTAAAATTTTAGGTCATTTGGACCAGTATATGATACAATATGAATTTTCTATGTAAAAATGTGAAACTAACGCATGCCTTTGTAAAATGATTTGATTTTGTATATAGCAACCTGATTAGTGAAATTTTATTAATGCTAAATTTCTGTAATTGTAGTGCCATGTTAGGAAAAACAGAGAAGTGTGCATGTGAGTGAGAAAGTGAATGAATTGAGAGTGACATGTGTAAACCTATGTGTTAAAATCGGTAAAAATGTGTAATGTGTAACTTGTGCCAAATGTGACACGGCTTCCGCAGAGGGCAGTGGAACCATATCAGGGAAAAGTCCCCCTGAGAAGGTTCAATGTGTAGTGACCCTAAGGGCATTAGGGGGAAATCCTGGAGGTGGACAAGTACCACTGGTTAGGGTGGAGACTTGTTCTCCCGGTCTGCGCAGTCCAAGAGTCGCCATTGTATTGCCTAGATGGCGTCTATGTGATGTGATGTGTTGTGTCCTTGTTTGGTGGTTTGGACTATGTGTCACGGCACTAAATGTGAATGTGTAAACGTGTGTGTGTTATGTGAAAAATGTGAATGTGAACAATGTGTAAAAGTGCATGTGTAAAGTGTGAAATATGCGAGTTTGAAATTGTGTAAAAATGTGAAACCAAAATGTGAGGATGTGAGTTTGTAATCCATGTTATGATAATCTGAAATCATGCTTAAATAGTAGCTTTACTATTTTATGAACATGTTTATGTATGCAAAGTGCCTAAAATCCATGCTAGGGATAATTGTTAAGCATATATAAACAACTTCCATACTTGGTTGTTCACATGTTGTGATTTAATTGTTGTTGTAGCTCTCATGTGTTAGATTATGGTTGCTAAAGTATGTAAAACCAGCAAGCTTAAAGCATGTAAAATGGTTACGTATATGCGTAGGAATGTGTAGATTCCATGTTAGGTATGTTTCCTTTCATGCATGCTCGGGAATTCATGTTAATGGCTTTCATGTCTTAGTTGGTTGAAGGTAGATGTTTATGTGAGGAATGAATAGAAAGCATGTGATAGATGATTTTGATTTAGGAAATCTGAAAGCATAGTCCATGTGTTTAAATTGTAGATTCACCATGTTAGGTTGTAAAATTAAATGTCAAGCTTGCTGCATGTTGTGTCTTGTGAATGTGTATGTAGAACCTACTATGATATGTGCATGTACGGTATGTGTAGAATTACTTGCAGAGTCTTTTAGACTCACTACTTGCTTCGGCCTACAGGTGTAGTTGGTGACGAGACACTCGTGGAGGAGACGTTGGAGACCGACTCCGAGCGTGGAGATTAGAGTGTTGGAGTACTTGTGACTTTTTGTGATTTTCATAGTATGTAAATTGAACATTGTACTAGCATTATCATGGAAGAATGTATAAGTATGCACATCTATGTATTTGATTTTCAGCAATTTAATTATGTGGACTTTTAGTTCTCTAAATGTTATCGATTCATGTATGTTGAATGTGAATGATGAATGAAATGAAGACAGTGGTTCTTTTACTTCCGCTACTCTGTTCTTATATTCACGTGTATCTCAGCTGAATGTTATTGTTGGGTAAATGTCCCACTGCGATGACGCTCGCTATACCGACGTGGGTTGGTATAACCGTACCGGTATAATGAGGGTCGCCACATTGCCGCACTGAAACAAAGAGGTATGTCCATGGCTGAGTATGAAGCTCAGTTTGCTCGTTTGGCCGTGTATGCCCCACATCTGGTGGGAACTGAGAGATTGAAGGCCAATCGTTTTATGGATGGGCTTAGGTCCATGTTCATCAAAAGGATGGGACCACATAACATCGGAATTTACACAGAGATTGTCCAGAGAGCCCAACTAGTGGAGGATACCCTGGTGAAGCTAGAAGGGTTCAAAGGGAAAGAATAGCAAAGCCAGTCTATATAAAGAAGGAAGCACCCCACACTGTTAGAAATTCTTACTCCAACAATAATAATGGTACCAAAAGACCAATCGATGAGAACATTACTAGTAATGGTAAGAAGATCAAAGTAGAAGAAACATTGATTGTGGAGTACTACAAATTTTGCAATAAGCCTGGCCATCAAGCGGACAAGTACTGGAAGAAGGCCGGAGTCTGCCTACGATGTGGAAGTAATGATCATCATATACCCAACTGCCCTATGCTAAAAGACCTAGCTGGAAGAAACCAAGGAGTAGTAAAACATCAAGGGTGTGTGAATGGGTTGACTCGAGCGGAACTCCCAAAAGAAGGTATGATGAAAGATGTTAGTTTTTCTAATCCCTTAGATCTGTCTTATAATATCTAGTCTATTCCTAAGTGGGGGAGATGATTAGAGAACAATCAAAATTATACCTGCTACCTTACCATAGCTCATCATATGAAGGACGACGGAATTCGAATGACCACAAGATAGCAAAAGGAAAGAGTTGGAGAAAATTAAATAGAAGGTATGTATAACCTTTAAGTAGAAATAGTGGACAACTACGACAACAAGGTGATACAAGCAAGAGTTTATTAAAAATCAGATCTTGAACCAAATCGAGAACTCAGGTGCTAAGTTCACCTAACAAGTTGTATGAATTTGGGGAATAAATTCTCCTAAGTGGGGGAGGATGTAGCATCCCAAAAAGTTTATTAATTGAAAAATTATAATAAATTAAAAATAATAATCTAATATCCCCGAATTAGAAAACACATACGTACCATTATATCAGATGCGGAAACACATAGGAAAATTCCATAAAAATCATAGTTCAACCTTGAACAATACACCCTAATGACCCATGAAAGAATTCATGTGAAGAAAAATCGAATTAGCCGAGTTTAAAGCATTTTGTGACTTATTATTGTAATTAGGGAATAAGTTGGATAATTACTATTATCGGTACTTAAGTGAATCCAAAAATAAAATAAAAATTGGTGATGGACTTCAAACAATGGGTATTGACAACCCAATGAAATAATTGGACCAAAAGAAGTCTTTTGGGCCACAAAAGAACTCATCCTAAGAAAATAACTCAAAATTCAGAAATATTCACTAATGGACCATGTTAGGGTAAATTCTCACCCAATAGACCACCATTGGACTTCAAATCAAGCCCCAATTCATGGTTACCACCTAAGGGAGGTTTCCATAAGCTTCGCATCATGAACTGCAGAGAGAAATCCTCCATTAAGAGAAGGATACACCAAATTCGTATCAAATAGTTTCCTAATTTAAATTAGGCAGGTGTAGACCCATACTCCTTTAAATAAGCCCCCTCTCTCCCATGGGACAAATCCTAGGGTTGCTAAGGTCGTGCTTGGAGTTCTTGGAGTCTGGGAATAGCAAGGAGGAGGCTTAGCAAGAAGCAAGTCTGTGCTCTTCCTCATCTGCGACTAGCATACGACGTCTCCCAAGATCATCACGAATGGTGAGTCAAACCTCGACCAAACCATGCAGGGCATATACCCCTAGAAAGAGGGTTGCGTCTAGTTTCCAATGGCACCATTTTTCACAATTTCTATCTAGTAGATCATGAGTATTAGGCGTTTTTCTCCCGGCGGTCAGAACTAGGACTTTTTGGAAAGTGAATATTATTCAACTCAAAAGGTAGGTCATCTTCATGCCAAACTCTAATTAAACTTGTTCATTCTTGCATACATTTGTACAGATCATGTTCTTATTGTTTTCCCCAATTTTTATCTTGAGAATTTCACGAATTAAATCTTGCATGATCTTACTGCTGTACTGTCCCGATTTAACCCTGACTTGTCTTACGAGTTTCATACCTCTCTGTGGCGTCATTTTTAGACCAAGTATTCAACAAAGAACTTGTTACTTTATGAGTCTACTTTCATTTTCTATTGGTTTCCCCAAATTTTGTTGACCATACTCAGAGTATTATCTAAAACATTAGCATTGTGTCAGATTCACGTAGACAGTCACAATACGTCTTATTACCTGGCCAATGACCTTTGTCTCTTGATTATTTGTTATTGTACAAAGTATTGGAAGTACTCTAACTAACAGAGGTGGTTTCATCCGATTTGGATCACCTTACCAATTGTTTTGATTTTTCCAACCCACAAGTGTCAAACCTAGTTTGAATCAGACAAGGAAAACCCCATATAAAGCACACCTGCACAAGAATCAGAAAGACGACGAGTCGACCTGTCGCCTTCAGAAGGTGACAGGAAGGCTGTTGCCTTCAGGGATCAGAAGGCGAGAGCCTTCTGGTCACCTTCTTGAAGGTGACAGTGTGCTTGTCGCCTTCTTAACACAGAGGGCAGATCAGCCGTATTTAGCCCATTTGACGTCGTTTTCGTGTCTTGTTTTCTCCTGTGTGAAGATAATTACTATTTACATACATTTATCAACACATATAAGTTTAACACATGTTCACATGATGTCTAATTGATCTTATGTTATTGACCATGTTCTCTACCTGCCGATTATTCGCATCTTGCCTTGTTACCAAACTTGCTAAACATACAATGATACTTGCTAAAATTGGACATGCATGATTAGTGTTTCCTGATTTAGCACTCATGATACTTGCCAAGCATGAAGTTTCCATAAACAGAGTTTCTATAACTAGAGTTTCCATAATCGGATTCACATAAGGACTGGACAGATTCTAACGCGCGGCATGTGCATACACTCTAGCATGATAGGAAAGCCCAATCTTGGCATGTGCTGAACTCTCCGTTGGATATTCCTTCTGACGGACTAGTGACCCCTTGACCAAGGCCTCCGTAAGTGTCCTCTAACCATGGATTCCCACATGGCCGACGAGCAGGTTGTACCATTGAAGTACCTGGAAGTTAGCGTGCACGTATATCTCTTCTCTTGACATTCTTGACGAGATCTTTCTCTGCTCATCTCGACTATGGAGTACACCTCTATTGAACATAAGACCAAAATACTATTAAGTGTTTGGACTAAATTGAAAATATGTTGTTATACTACCGGATTGAACTCTTGAACTATCACCTCTAATATCGTAACATTATTGAGCTCTTGTTACTGGCCATGAATGACTGTGGGTATCTACATTTGAAATTAAGTGAGATGCGGATCGGGCACGGTGAGTGTTCAAGGGCTCCAGTCTAGCCCCAATGATAAAGAGTCATAAATATACTGTTAATCATGGGGTATAATGATTACTGGCGTTGCATCTGCACTGGGAGTACTTGCGTGTTGAATGCTAGATACATAAACCACATACACGTGTCCTAGTGTGCATTCCAAGGTGGCATAGATCCTTAGTGCACATTACTGTGTCAGATTACTGTTACATGTTAAAAGTTCTTACTCGTGCGTGCTTGCTTGCTAGTGAAATGGCCAATCTTGTTACATGCTATCCTGTTCTTGCTCGTAACCATCTTGCTACATCATTGTATACTCTATCTTGAATTCTTGGATACAACCTTCTTGCTGGACTGATCTTTACATCTCTTGATCATACTATCTTGCACGATATATTGTTCACTTGTTACTACCGTCGTTTTAATTGCATAGCACATATCATGCTCATAACTTATAGCTTTTAAACTGTTAATTACTTATATCATTGTTGGAATATGTAAATCTTATTGGGCGAGTGCACTCATTACCTACTTTCCAACCTTTCAGGTGAACATGATATGGAAGACATAGAGAACCAAGACTACACTGCAGATGAATAGGAGTGAAGAGCGTTCCCATCGAAGTCTTGATATCCTATTGTCTTAGTGATATAGTCTGAGTATGAGAGTACTAGAATAATGTAGTAGGAGTGAGAATAGAGTGTAATTTTCCCTTTTATTTGAGTCCTAGTCTTGTAGCTTGACTTGAGCTGAAATATGTACTAGTTTTCATTTTGAAATGAAATAAAGAGTTTGAGTTTATTATAAGCACAAATAGTTGTGTTATATGTGATTGCTCACTAGAGGCTTATTTGCCGACTGTTCACGTCTCAACACTCAAATGAAATTCTTCCGCTACCATGTTTTGGACGTGACAGCTTAGACCTTTATACATCAATCGATGTTACACTTCGATTGGCCATAGGGTGAAGTAGGACTTCAACTTAGGTATAAGTATTCCATCAGTCGGAGTTGGACTTCGACTATTGAGAGCCTTATAAAGTAATCGATGTTATACTTTGATTGGTCATAAGTCAAAGTAGGACTTCGACTTAATTATAAGTCTTCTGTCCGTCGGAGTTGGACTTCAACTGCTAAGAGCCTTATATAATAATCAGTTATACTTCGACTGGCCATGACTCGAAGTAGGACTTCGACTTATGTATAAGTCTTCTGTCAGTCGGAGTTGGATTTTGACTATTGAGAGCCTTATACAACAATCGATGTTATACTTCGACCTCCTAGTGAGAGTCAATTTTTATATTTGGCGAATTATGCACACTTCCTAAGACTTTTATAGAGAAGAATATGATGCATTTAATATAGAAAGTAAATACTGATTGCATGTAATTCTAATAACACATAATCAAATGGATTTGTTAATTTAATAAGATTTTTATCATAATGAAAACATTCTATAATTGCTTGCATGATTGAATATGTGCTCAACATATACGACTATCATTGGGTTCTTCTCCCCTATAGTGACTTGTTCTTGTCCGACGTGGGTTGGCATAACAATACCATGTGGGAGTGGGTCATTACTAGATATGTGACAGAGATCGTGTGGTTTAATTTTAGAATGATATGTGTGCAATTATGAAAGATAATCAAGCAATATTTGAAGTAAATAGAGTGAAGAATTTATATACTTTACAATAAGCATACCTTAAAGAAGTAGATTTATGCCTTACAACCAATCAAGAAGAAGAAACTGATCTACGATACAGGAGATTGGGTCATATAAGTACTTTAGTAATCAAGAAATTAATAAAGCATAATCTAGTAGAATATCTTCAGAAGCTGAAATTGAAGAACTTTGGAATCTATCTAGCTTGTGTAAAAGGAAAGTAGACAAAGACATCATTTCAGTCCAAAAATATTGTAACAACTTCGAAGCCATTGGAGTTAATCTACATGGATCTTTTTGGGCCTATGAGAATTGCAAGTCTTTGATTAAAATTGTATGGATTTGTAATTGTAGATGAATATTTAAGAGACACATAGGCGCCACTCTTGGAGGCTAAGTCAAAAACATTCCTTGCATTCATGAAGTTCAAGAAAGTTGTTTAAAGAAGCGAGATGTATACAATTATCACTATAATAATAGATCATGGTGAATAATTCAAGAATTAAATGTTCATTCAATTCTGTGAAGAAATGGGATTAAGAATAATTTTCAGTACCAAGAACTCCTCAACAAAATCTTGTGGCAGAAAGGAAGAATAAAACACTGCTAGATATCGCCAGAATAATGCTATCTGATTACAATTTGCCAATATATTTTTGGGCCAAAGCAGTCAGCATAATTTGCTGCATCATTAATATAGCCATGATCAAACCAATTCTAAAGAAGACTCCATACGAGCTCTATAAAGAAAAGAATCTAAGTATATGTCATATTTGACCGTTTAGATGTTAAGTGTTTTATTTTAAATAATAGGAAAGATAATTTAGGTAAATTACATACTAAAAGTAATGAAGGCAATTTTTTAGGCTATGTATCAAAACCAAAAGGACATAGAGTTTTTAATAGGAACTTCATTAGTAAAAAAAATTGTTCATGTCTTATTTGATGAGACTAACCCTTCTATAAAAAGAAAGGAAGAAGATTTTTGTGATGGTCTTATTAGGGAAATAAAACAAATCTCTTTGGATAAGAAGGATGAAGATCCTCCTTTGGAGAGTCTACAAGAAAAGGTTGAATCACATGCAGACCTACCTCAAGAGTGGAAGTTTCATAAAAATCATTCTAAAAAAAATATCATAGGTAATCCACAAGACAAGATAAGAACTAGAGGTATGACTATCCCTTGCGATCTCAAATTTAGTCAAGGATAGTCAATGTGGCATTAGCACATGAGGCTTGTAACTTAGCCATGCAAGAGGAAGTTAACTAGCTACAATGCAATCAACTTTGGACCCTTGTGCCTAGACTATCTGATCATCTAATTATTGGAACCAAATGGGCTTCTGGAAATAAGATAGATAAATCAGGGGTGGTCACTTGAAACAAGGCCAGATTGGCGGCTCAAGGATATTCCCAAGCAGAGAATTGATTTTAATGAGACTTATGCTCAAGTTGCTAGATTATAGGCTATCAAACTTTTATTAGCTTATACTTCTTCAATGAACATTAATTTATATCAAATGATTGTAAATAGTATTTTTCAAAATGCTTTAAAACATGAAAAGTTTATGTTAAGCAACCACCTGATTTTGAAGATATTAATTATCTAATAATGTTTAGAAGGCACAATATGGTCTAAAATAGGCTCCCAGATCTTGTTATGAAAGACACGGTGCTTATCTTCTATCACATGATTTTACAAGAGGTAAGGTAATAGCACCTTATTTATTAAAAGCTTTTTAGATGGGGTATTAATTATACAAAAATATATAGATGACATTATATTTAGGGCCACTAATGAATCACTTTATAAGTTATTTGAAGATTTGATGCAAAGTGAATTTTAAATAAGCATGATATGTGAACTTATTTATTTTCTTGAGATACAAATTAAACAAACCAAGGAAGAGACTCACATTTGTCAAACTAAGTACACTTTTGAGTTATTTAAGAAATTTGATTTTGACAAATGTAAGTCATTAGAAACTCCCATGAGCTCAAGCATAATGTTAGACAGTGATCCATAAGGCAAAAAAGTATATCAAAAGGTCTATAGAGGTATGATTAGGTCAATGCACTGTTTTATTGCTAGTAGACCATATATCATATTCAGTGTATGCTTATGTTTTTGTAATGACCATCTTTATACCAATCCACATCGATACAAAGGGCGTCATTTCAGATCTGTAATCCCAAACACAGCTGGAGAAGTAAACGACCACTTTGATGTCGTCAACTGGAAATAGGCGTCAATCGATGTTGACGTCTAGATCCTCTGGCCATGCAGTCAACGGCACATAAGTTACCGTCAACCTGCCCTTAACATCAAGGGATGTTGACGTTAAACAAGGATTTCGGGCAGAACTTAAAAACATCAAACATACATACATCCACAGAAATAAATAAATATAATATGTATAAAATTTGAGGGCCTTACGCCCTCTCTCCCAAAAAGAAAACTTCGTCCTCGAAGTTAGAACATAAATACTAACCAAACAATTGGGGATATTGCTTCTTCATGGCATCCTCAAGCTCCCATGTAGCATCCTCCTAAGAGAAATTCCTCCATAACACCATCACGGATGCAATAGCCTTATTCCTGAGGTACTGAACCTTCTGATCTAGGATAGCTACTGGTCGCTCTACATGAGACACCTCTGGCTGAATCTCCACTGGCTCGTGACTGATCACATGTGACGGATCTCACACATATCTATTGAGCATAGACACGTGGAAAACTGGGTGCACACTAGCTAGCGCTGGCGATAAAGCTAGCTCATATGCCACGTTGTCCATCCGCCAGAGAATCTCAAACGGGCCAATGAATCTCAAGTTCAACTTGCTATGTAAGGCCCTTGATTTTTCATCTTTGGGTGATTTCTTATGTATGTATAAATGTATGCCATCGATGTATAAACTTTATTGTGCATAGTACTTACTTGTTTACATTGTGTGAATAGGTATTATTTTAATGTGTGCATTGTAGATTATATATATATATATATATACTTGTGTGGTGTACATAAAGTTTCTGCAGTTTTAAGTTCAGTTCTAGCGGCCGGTAGACGTCAATATGGATGGATGCCAATCCCAAGTAAGCGGCCACATCGATGGACGCCAACTCAGAATTGACGGCCTGTGATATTGACGTCAATGTCCAAGATCTGTTGCGATTTTAGATCCAGAAATGCCTCCATAAATGTTGCCCTTGGTTTAGGAAACCGTCCCCCAACGGTAACCTAGACCCTAAACGCGTTCCTAAAAACCTCAACCCTATAAAAGAGGCGGATTAGGGCTTAGTTAGGTCCTTTTGACTCTTTGTCAAAAACCCTAGCATTTTATGTGCAAACCCTGACTTTGGAACTCCTTGATCCGGCGATTTGAGGCATCATCTGACGTTCTACAATGACTAGAGAAGGCTCTGGACATCCGGGAACGGCATCCCCACACTGGTGTGCAGCAGAAATCAACAGAGAACTCGGATCGAGGGAGTTTTGAGGACTCTTTGGCTCTAGCCGAGGAGGGCTTCTCTATCTTAAATCATTGCTTGTGGATTTTCCAAGAGGCAAGTAACCCTTTCACATCACTCTTACATACGTCTAGTAGGTCCTAGGTATTTTTTCGGAATTTTATTCGTGTCCTAGAACCCCAATTTCACCAAGTTTCTTGCGTTCAGTCTGTCTTTTGCACAGACAGGAACTTAACGGCAGGAACCCTTTCTGTTATGATCCTGAGTTGGTGGCACCCTATGTTGCCGTTAACATGAGTAAACGGCCATACCCTTGCCGTTGAGTTCTTCAGGTAAGAACAGTGGATTGTCTGCCTTTATAAGCTATTTTTCGGATTTTTGCGCATGAGGATATATGGTAAATTTTATATGTTATGTAATATGTGTAGTGGAGCATGTTATGTAATTTCTGCGAAATTTCGTTAAGTGTATTATTTATTAAAATTTTTGAAATACATGTTAAACAGGTTCTGAATATTGTAAATTATTGTTTATTTTATCCTTGTGGAATTTAAGTGAAAATTTTTTTTTGTGGTGCTTAAATTGATGTCAGGACATGTTGTTAAAATGTGGAAATTTTCTAATGACTGTGCAAATTTTTAGATTTCCTGAACTGAAAAACAGTGAGCATAGTTAATTAGTGAAGAAATTCTCTTAAATGATATGGAAATAGTTAAATCTCTAGGATTTGGCACATGATTAGAACTGTCAGTATACATGTATATAATGAATTATGAATCCGAACAATGAAAATCCATGTTAGTTTGGTTATTTTAGTCTTATGTGATTCCACTGTTAGAATTTTCATAATTAGTGTGTAATTCAAAAAAATGTGAAAAGTTATATGCATGATGGTTAACCTATAATAGGTTTTTGGTTAAAATTTTGTATTGAAATGATGACAGTAGCTATACATTTCAATTTCATGTGTGATATTGATAAATTAAAGTATGTTAATGTGTTGGTATTAAAATCGGCAAAATTCTGCATGATTAGACTTATTTTGAATGTGTAAATTCTGAGAATAGTAGTACCATGCTAGGTAATACTAAAGTGTGTAAATGTGTGATCATGAAATGGAGGTGTTAAAAAATTATGCCTTAAGTGTGTGTTAGAAATTAAGAAAAATGTGTAAATGTGACAATGGGTGACACTGCTACCTTAGAGGGTTGTGGAACGGTACTGTGGTAAAGTCCCCATGGGAAGGTTCATAGTGTGTGATGTCCCACGGGCATTGGGATTAAATCCTGGAGGCGAACAAGTATCGCTGGTTAGGGTGGAGAGTGCTTCTCCCGGTTCTGCGCAGTAACTAAGATTTATCACTGTAATGCCTAGGTGATAGATATGTGATGTGATTTGTGTGTGTCCTTCTAAAAGGTGGTTTGGGCTATGTGTCACGGCATTTAATAAATGTGAACTTGTGTTTAAGTGAAAGTGAATGTGTAAATTGTGAAATTTTGTAAGTGATCATGTGTTAATATGAATTCTTGTGACAACATGTAAATTGATAATTTCTTAAATGATTACAATATGTACATAGCAAAACAGCAAACTTTTCATGAGTATAAATGTGTTATCCATGTGAAAATGATTATAGAATCCATGATAGAATTGTCTCTTATTTATATGTACAAACTCCATGTTTAAAATGACTAATGTTTAGCTTGTAAGTGTGCGTGAATGTGGTTAAATAAGCTTAGTTTAATATATTGAAAAGTGTGTAGAAAGCATGTGATAGGCTTTAAGTTATTGAAAATTTTGTATAAGACAATTTCCATGTGTAACGTGTGTAGACATCATGTTTAGAATTTTTACTTGAATTAATTGTTAAATCCATGTTTGTATGTTATTGTGTAGAATGAAAATGTGAAAGTTATGTGATGCATGTATGTTTAGTATGTTTGGTGTTACTTGTTGAGTTCATTTGAACTCACTTTTGCTTCGGCGTATAGGTGTAGAGATTTCTACTTCTTCCGAGGAGATCGTTAGGAGTGACTCGGAGCGGGAGTAGGAGACCTTGTTTTGGACTTGGCGTTGTACTTTTATTTTTCCTAAGTATGTAATAAGAGTAGACTTGCTCTACCTTTGAGATTTGTGTACTTATTTAGTGGAAAGTTGTGGACAATGTCTTTATTTCACTTCTCAGTTATGAAAAGTTTAGATTTCTTTTCTTATATGGACTGTGAATAGAATGTGGATGATGGAATAAGAAGTTACATTTGGCTATTTCTTTTCCGCTGTTATGTGAATGTATTTATGTATATTTCAGCCTATCATATAACTACTGGTTAAATGTCCCACTATAGCAGCATTCATTATATCGATGTGGGTTGGTATAACTGTACCGATATAAGGAGGGTCGTTACAGAGATTGGTATCAGAGCATCAGGTTGAAATTGTACATAAATATGCACATACCATTATCTTCATTGTATGCTAAGTCTGTGTAGATTGTCCACATAGATAAGTAAATAGTTAGAAATTAGATAGTCTAGTTCTAAATTGTGATTAAATCGTTTGGCACGGTATGGCTTCGTGTGGTAGGCGTGGTGTTCCTGCTCGTGAAGGTGAGCAGAGGAGAGATGAGCCTCGGCGTGAGGATCATGGTGAGCAGCAGGCCCCAGCACCCCAGGGTCCTATGCTTCCCCCACCGCCACTAGTAGACTATGGAGTGTTCATGCAGGGTTTAGTGCAGGCCATGCAGATGCAGGCCCACAACCAGGCTGCACTCCAGGCTCAGTTAGAGGCTTAGCAGGCTCAGGTTAGAATGATAGGCAGGGTAGTCTGTTTTACTTGATGATATGTTTACTATGTTTCTATGCTATATATGTTGCTTATGATGTTTGATGTGGTAGGCTTAGGCGCCAGTTCCCCAGGCTCAGGATCATGGTGGACCCTCCATCATGGAAAGGTTCAAGAGGATGTCGCCACCCTCTTTTAAGGGGGAGAGCGACCCGTTATTAGTTGAGAGTTGGATGAGGGAGATCGAGAAGATCTTCCGGGCTATTAGGTGCGCTGAGGATGACAAGGTCACTTTAGCCACCTATATGCTACAGTTATGTGTAAATTAATCCCGTGGTTGTTTCTTTAATTATAGATTACGTTGGTTAGTCCTTATGGATGGTTTTGGCAGAAGCGAGCCGACGTGTGGTGGTCCTCGTTGTTACGTACTCATTTCGAGGATGGTGCTATGGAGGTTGGTTGGGATGAGTTCGTGAGGCTTTTCCGAGCCAAGTTTGTTCCGGAGCACATCCAGGACAAAATGGAGTAGGAGTTCCTCTCGTTGACTCAGGGCTCCATGACCGTGCTAGAGTACGAAGCCAGGTTTTCCGAGCTCTCAAAGTATGCCCCTCATATTGTAGCTGATGAGCGCAGGAAGGCGAATAAATTCGTGATGGGTCTGAGGCCATCGCTGAGGACGAGGTTGGTGGCTTTCGACCAGCGTACCCTCGAGCAGGCGCTCAGCGCGGCGTGTCTTCAGGAGGGAGAGATGGAGCAGTACTTGGAGGAGAAGAAGGCTTCTCAAAAGAGGCCTGTAGCTCCTTTCCTGAGGCAGGAGAGGAAGAAGGTGACTTTAAAGTCACCGCAGCATCCCGTGGCATCGGGAAGCAGTCAGGTACCTTCTCAGCATTCCCCTAGTGGCCAGAAGGAGTGTCCTCATTGTGTGAGGGCACATGGTGGTACGAAATGTTGGAAGTTGGCGGGGAAGTGCTTGAAGTGCGGGAGCAGTGAGCATAGGATCAAGGATTGCCCCAGACTGTAGCAGGGAGGTCAGCGTGGAGCGGCACCAGCCCTAGTAGCAGTAGTAGCAACGCTAGCGACAGGACGACCAGGGAGACCTCGAGCCCCAGCTCGAGTGTTTGCGTTAGCTCGTGAGGACGCCGAACAGGCAGATCATGTTACCGAAGGTACGGTTTTGTTCTTAGGTGTTCACGCTCGAGTTCTATTTGATACGGGTGCCACTCACTCATTCATTTCCGAGCGTTTTACTAGGCAGTTAGCCTTAGAGTCAGGAATAGAGTCTGAGGATTTAGAAGTCCCTTTGTCTATGCACACACCTGCAGGTACGGTATCGACTAAGAAGTGTATTCCGTCTTTACTAGTGTACATCGAGGATAGAGTACTAGAATGGTGTTTCTTCTTGCTAAAGATGAAGGACTACGATGCTATTCTTGGTCTGGATTGGCTAGAGGAGCACTATGCGTTAGTAGATTGTCGTGGGAAGAAGATCATTTTCTGCATTCCTGGTGAAGATGAATTTTCTCATCCTTTGCCAAGGAACTTGGACAGGAAGTTTGTCATCTCTGCCATGAGGGAGATGAGAATGGTGAACAAGGGTTGTGACGCTTTTCTTGCCAGCGTGGTATTAGTACCCAAGGCTGATGAGTCACCTACTCTTGTGGAAATAGATGTAGTGCGAGAGTTTCTAGATCTCTTTCCTGATAACCTATCTGGTTTGCCACCGGCTAGAGAGATAGAGTTCACTCTATAGTTGCTTCCAGGCAGCTCTCCTATCTCGAAGGCACCTTATCGGATGGCACCTGTGGAATTAGCTGAGTTAAGGACAGTTGCAGGATTTGTTAAATAAGGGATTTATTTACCCTAGCGTTTCCCCTTAGGGCGCACCTATCTTATTCATGAAGAAGAAGGATGGATCACTTAGGTTATGCATTGATTATAGAAAGCTAAATTAAGTGACGGTGAAGAACAGGTATCCCTTACCTTGGATTGATGATTTGTTTGACCAGCTGCAAGATGCATTAGTCTTTTCTAAGAATGATTTGCGGTCTGGTTATCATCAGTTGAGGATTAGGATTGAGGATGTGTCCAAGATGGCATTTAGAAGCCGTTATGGACATTATGAGTTTTTGGTTCTTCCGTTTGGTCTGACCAACGCCCCGACAATGTTCATGGATCTCATGAACAGGGTGTTTAGATCATACCTAGATAGTTTCATCATAGTTTTTATTGATGACGTGTTGGTCTACTCTCCGGATGAGACCACACATCGTCAGCATTTGAGGGTAGTATTAGAAGTTCTCCGTAAGCAAAAGTTGTATGCAAAATTCAGCAAGTGCGATTTTTGGTTGGGCGAGGTTCATTTCCTTGGGCATGTTATCTCTGGTGCTGGTGTAGCAGTGGATCTAGCAAAAGTTCAGGCTGTTATGGATTGGGAGATTCCCAAGACTCCTTCGGAGATTCGGAGTTTTCTTGGTTTGGCGGGTTATTATCGGCGATTTATTGAGGGATTTTCATCCATCGCCGCCCCATTGACTCAGCTGACCAGGAAGGAAGTGAAGTTTGTTTGGTCTGAGGAGTGTGAGAGTAGTTTTCAGTTATTGAAGACTAAGCTCACTTCGGCTCCTGTGTTAGTTTTGTCGAGCGGTGTAGAGGGTTTTGCTATCTACACAGATGCATCTCGGATTGGCCTTGGCTGTATATTGATGCAGCAAGGAAGGGTAGTAGAGTATGCTTCTCGTCAGTTGAAGGAGCATGAACGAAACTATCCGACTCATGATCTTGAGCTTGCGGCAGTGGTTCATGCACTAAAGATCTTGAGACACTATCTTTATGGTGTCAGATTTGAGGTGTTCACTGACCACAAGAGTCTAAAGTACCTTTTCTCCCAAAAGGAATTATACCTTAGGCAGAGAAGATGGATTGAGTTCCTGAAGGACTATGACTTCGACCTCCAATATCATCCTGGAAAGGCGAATGTCGTAGCAGATGCCCTTAGCAGGAAGAGGTCGTCTCTCTAGCAGGATTGGAAGATATTGGAGGATGCGGCGTGTGCGATGACTGAGTTAGAGCCATCATTGTGCCAGGCTTTTGTAGCTCAGTTGTCCATTAGGTCTTCGGTGTTGGATGAGGTGATCGAGCAACAGAAAGCCGACCCTAGACTCCAAGAGTTAGTGGGCAAGGCAGGCATTGCTCGTGATGAGGATGGCGTGATTAGATTCCATCACCGTGTTTGTGTTCCAGACATCGTGGATGTCCGTGAGCATGTTTTAGCAGATGCTCATAGGTCAAGATTCTCTATTCATCCGGGTAACACTAAGATGTACCAGGATTTGAAGAGATCTTTTTGGTGGTCTGGCATGAAGAAGGATGTAGCAGAGTATGTGTCTAGATGTCTAGTATGCCAGCAAGTGAAGGCCGAGCGGCAGCGACCATCTGGTCTTATGCAGAATATGGAGATCCCAGTATGGAAGTGGGAGGCTGTCACTATGGATTTTGTTAGGGGTATGCCTCGATCCAGATGGGGTAACAACTTGATTTGGGTAGTGGTAGATAGATTCTCGAAGACTGCGCATTTCTTGCCCATGAAGAAGAAGCAGTTATTAGAGAGTTTAGCTAGATTGTATATTAGTAGCATTATTAGATTGCATGGTGTCCCAAAGTCGATCATTTCGGATCGAGATCCGAGATTTACTTCGAGGCTGTGGAACGGTCTTCCGGATGCGTTAGGTTCGGAGCTGAAGCTCAGTTTGGCGTTTCATCCCCAAACAGATGGACAGTCTGAGAGGACTATCCAGACGCTCGAGGATATGTTGAGGGCATGTGTTCTGGATTGGAAAGATGATTGGGAGCACCATTTACCTCTAGTGGAGTTCACATATAACAACAGTTTCCATACGAGTATTGGTATGGCTCCATTTGAGGCATTGTATGGTAGGCCTTGCAGATCTCCTTTATGTTGGGAGGAGACATGCGATGGGTAGTTGATCGGTCCGAAGTTAGTTCAGGAGACTTCAGATAAGGTCCAGTTGATTAGGAAGAGGCTTGTTGCGGCACAGGATAGGCAGAAGAGTTATGCCGACAACAGGAGGAAGGATTTGGAGTTTGAGGTAGGTGAGCATGTCTTTTTAAAGATTTCGCCTACTCGTGGTGTAGTTAGATTTGGCAGGCATGGTAAGTTAAGTCCTAGATTCATTGGCCCATAGGAGATTCTCAGACGTTTGGGCAATGTGGCATATGAGCTAGCTTTACCCCCAGCGTTAGCTAGTGTCCATCCCGTTTTCCACGTATCTATGCTCAGGAGGTATGTCAGAGATCCATCTCACGTTAATAGCCATGAGCCAGTGGAGATCCAGCCAGATCTTTCTTACGTGGAGCAACCAGTAGCTATTCTTGACCGGAAGGTTCAACATCTTCGGAACAAGAGTATTGCATCGGTGAAAGTCTTATGACGTAACTTCTCATGAGAGGAGGCTACTTGGGAGCTTGAGGATGTAATGAAGAAGAAATATCCTCAAATGTTTGAATAGTGTCAGTCCAACTTCGAGGACGAAGTTTCATTAAGGGGGAGAGGGTGTAAGGCCCTTGATTTTTCATCTTTGGGTGATTTCTTATGTATGTATAAATGTATGCCATCGATGTATAAACTTTGTTGTGCATAGTACTTACTTGTTTACATTGCGTGAATAGGTATTATTTTAATGTGTTCATTGTAGATTATATATATATATATATATATATATATATGTGTGGTGTACATAAAGTTTCTGCAGTTTTAAGTTAAGTTCTGGCGGCCGGTAGACGTCAATATGGATGGACGCCAATCCCAAGTAAGCGGCCACTTCGATAGACGCCGACTCAGAATTGACGGCCTGTGATGTTGACATCAATGTCCCAAATCTGTTGCGATTTCATATCCGGAAACGCCTCCGGAAATGTCACCCTTGGTTTAGGAAACCATCCCCCAACGGTAACCTAGACCCTAAATGCGTTCCTGAAAAGCTCAACCCTATAAAATAGGCAGATTAGGGCTCAATTAGGTCCTTTTGACTCTTTCTCAAAAACCCTGGCATTTTATATGCGAACCCTAACTTTGGAACTCCTTGATCCAGTGATTTGAGGCTTCATCCGACGTTCTACAACGACTGGAGAAGGCTCTAGACAATTGGGAACGACTTCCCCACACTAGTGTGCAGCAGAAATCAACACAGAACTCGAATCATGGGATTTTTAAGGACTCTTTGGCTCTAGCCGAGGAGGGCTTCTCCAGCTTAAATCGTTGCTTGTGGATTTTCCAAGAGGCAAGTAACCCTTTTCACATCACTCTTACATATGTCTAGTAGGTCCTAGGTATTTTTTTGGAATTTTATTCGTGTCCTGGAACCCCAATTTCACCAAGTTTCTTGCCGTTAAGATCACATCACATATTACTTAGCACAGACAGGAACTTAACGGCAGGATCCCTTGCTGTTAAGATCCTGAGTTGGCGGCACCCTATGTTGCTGTTAACATGAGTAAACGACCATACCCTTGCCGTTGAGTTCTTCAGGTAAGAACAGTGGACTGTCTGCCTTTATAAGCTATTTTCGGATTTTTGCGCATGAGGATATATGGTAAATTTTATATGTTATGTAATATGTGTAGTGGAGCATGTTATGTAATTTTTGCGAAATTTCGTTAAGTGTATTATTTATTAAAATTTTTGAAATACATGTTAAACAGGTTCTAAATATTGTAAATTACTGTTTATGTTATCCTTGTGGAATTTAAGTGACAGAAATTTTCTGTGGTGCTTAAATCGATGTCAAGACATGTTGTTAAAATTTGGAAATTTTCTGGTGACTGTGCAAATTTTTAGATTTCCTGAACTGAAAAACAGTGAGCATGCTTAATTAGTGAAGAAATTCTATTAAATGATATTGAAACAGTTAAATCTCTAGGATTTGGCACATGATTAGAACTATCAGTATACATGTATATAATGAATTATGAATCCGAACAATGAAAATCCATGTTAGTTTGGTTATTTTAGTCTTATGTGATTCCACTATTAGAATTTTCATAATTAGTGTGTAATTCAAAAAAATGCAAAAAATTATTTGCAAGATGGGTAACCTGTAATAGGTTTTTGGTTAAAATTTTGTATTGAAATGATGACAGTAGCTATACATTTCAATTTCATGTGTGATGTTGATAAATTAAAGTATGTTAATGTGTTGGTATTAAAATCGGCAAAATTCTGCATCATTAGACTTATTTTGAATGTGTAGATTCTGAGAACAGTAGTACCATGCTAGGTAATACTGAAGTGTGTAAATGTGTGAGCATGAAATGGAGGTGTTAAAAAATTATGCCTTAAGTGTGTGTTAGAAATTAAGAAAAATATGTAAATGTGCCAATGGGTGACACTGCTACCTTAGAGGGCTGTGGAACCGTACTATGGTAAAGTCCCCACGGGAAGGTTCATAGTGTGTGATGTCCCACGAGCTTTGAGATTAAATCCTGGAGGCGAACAAGTATCGCTGGTTAAGGTGGAGAGTGCTTCTCCTGGTTCTGCGTCGTAACTAAGATTTATCACTGTAATGCCTAGGTGATAGATATGTGATGTGATTAGTGTGTGTCCTTCTAAAAGGTGGTTTGGGCTATGTGTCATGGCATTTAATAAATGTGAACTTGTGTTTAAGTGAAAGTGAATGTGTAAATTGTGAAATTGTGTAAGTGATCATGTGTTAATATGAATTCTTGTGACAGCATGTAAATTGATAATTTCTTAAATGATTACAATATATACATAGCAAAACAGCGAACTTTTCATGAGTATAAATGTGTTATCCATGTGAAAATGATTATAGAATCCATGCTAGAATTGTCTCTTATTTATATGTGCAAACTCCATGTTTAAAATGACTAATGTTTAGCTTGTAAGTGTCCGTGAATGTCGTTAAATGAGCTTAGTTTAATATATTGAAAAGTGTGCAGAAAGCATGTGATAGGCTTTAAGTTATTGAAAATTTTGTATAAGACAATTTCAATGTGTAACGTGTGTAGACATCATGTTTAGGATTTTTACATGAATTAATTGTTAAATCCATGTTTATATGTTATTGTGTAGAATGAAAATGTGAAAGTTATGTGATGCATGTAAGTTTATTGTGTTTGGTGTTATTTGTTGAGTTCATTTGAACTCACTTTTGCTTCGGCGTATAGGTGCAGAGATTTCTACTTCTTCCGAGGAGATCGTTAGGAGTGACTCGGAGCGGGAGTAGGAGACCTTGTTTTGGACTTGGCGTGTACTTTTATTTTTCCTAAGTATGTAATAAGAGTAGACTTGCTCTACCATTGAGATTTGTGTACTTATTTAGTGGAAAGTTGTGGACAATGTATTTATTTAACTTCTCAGTTATGAAAAGTTTAGATTTCTTTTTTTATATAGACTGTGAATAGAATGTGGATGATGGAATAAGAAGTTACATTTGGCTATTTCTTTTCCACTGTTATGTGAATGTATTTATGTATATTTCAGCCTATCATATAACTGTTGGTTAAATGTCCCACTGTAGTGGCGTTCATTATATCGTTGTGGGTTGGTATAACCGTACCGGTATAAGGAGGGTCGTTACATGCTGTGCCTGCCAAACCTGACCACGCCTTGGGTAGGCGAAACCTTGAGAAATACATGCTCACGAACCTCGAACTCTAAGTCCTTTCTTCTATTGTTGGCGTAGCTCTTCTGCCTATCCTGTGCTGCAACTAACCTCTGCCTGATAAGCTGAATCTTATCTGAAGTCTCCTGCACCAACTCTGGACCAACCAACTGCCTATCACCTGTCTCCTCCCAGCACAAAGGAGATCTACAAGATCGCTCCTACAAAGCTTCAAATGGAGCCATACCGATGCTCGCATGAAAACTGTAGGCAAACTCCACAAGAGGTAGGTGACGCTCCCAATCACCCTTCCAATCAAGCACGCATGCTCTCAACATATCCTCGAGCGTCTGAGTCGTCCTCTTGAACTAGCCATCTGTCTGAGGGTGAAACGCCAAACTAAGCTTCAACTGAGAACCCAAAGCCTCCTGAAGACCCTGCCACAACCTCGATGTAAACCCCGAGTCTCTGTTGAAGTGCAGCATTGTTGATTGTGCACTTCCGTTGTCGAGAGTTCCGTGCACAAATCAATATGCTCACTTTCTCTAAACTGTCTCACAAATTTAAATCACAAAGATGAACTAATACAGTGGTGACAATAGGTCATATCCATGGAGAGGCTGAATAGAATTTGAATTGAACTACTTTGACTTGAAATCATAAAGATCTAACAGTAAGTAACGATTTAAATCCACTCAGCCCACGAAAACTCCAATGCAATTAGAACTCTACAACATCACATTCAATATGAACACTAACAAGACTTAAATTCGAAATGCATTAAAACTAAACTGCTCTTAATGAAAGATGAAATGAAGAATTCTTCCGCGAAACAATCATTCCTACTTCTAATCTCAAGACTGTTACTATTCCAGAATTGATCACATCTTCATGACTCGAAGGGAAGCAACATAAGATAAAGGAAATTAAAAGATGAATGCTTCAGTTACACAAGAAGAAATAACTAGAACAATTGGCAGTAAAGAAATAAAAGAGCTCAGTCAAAAGTTTGCACTGAGAACAATATGAGATATAAAAATTTCAGATCATTGTACCCTTACAACACATCTTGAGGGATGACGAACAAACGAGAAATGAAATACACTAAGCTTCGGGACAACAATAAGAAACACGACAGAATTCTGTACCCTCTCAACTTGAGGGATGAAGAGCAAATCCAATTGAGAAATATAACTTGCAAATCAAACTTCTGATCTGTGCAAAGAGAGGACGAACATCAATCGAAATAGAAATCTACAAGAAATAAAAACAAAAGGGGAGCCCAGCTCCCTGATCTCTGGTTGCTCTCTGGACGTCGTCGCCTTCCTCTACAGCTTACAGAAGAGTGGAAGAAGTCATCAACCTCCGTATCATCCCCTTGTGCAGTCGCCCTCGCAGTTTGCAATGCACAAAAGCAAGAAGATAATAACAATCTCCACTAGAACGGATCCACACAGCACCGAAGAGCAGAAGAAATCGCCTCCAATTCCTGTCGAAGAAGATCTCACAGCAGTCGAACTCCCTCACGGATGCTAAAGGAAAACAAGAAGAAAGAACATGGCATAGAAAACCAAAAATCTGAACTCCCAACATCAAGAACAGAAGAAATTTCCAGAAATCGAACCAAACAACTCCCTACCTACTCTGCTGAAAGAAAGAGTATAGAAAAAGAAATGGCAGAAGAACTAAAAACTGAACTAAGAACAGCTGCTGAAGATAATACAAAAAGAAATGCCAACTAAACTCCCAAAAATTTCGAACTAATGCTTCCCCCTCCCAACAACAAAACGAATCCCCTTACATAAGGAAGAAGGAAACCCAAAATTCTGAATCCTAAAAACCCCAAAAGCTCTGATCTCCGGAAGAACAGGAACTAAAATTAAAATTCCTAAAAATTGAACTAGCCAACCCTCCAAACCCTCACAGCTCTGCAGCTTTGCGGAAAGAAAAAAAATACAGAAAAGATAGCAAGAACTAAAATCCTAAAAACTTCTACTTGTCAACCCCTGGGAAGAGGACCTTGGAGTCCTTTTATAAGCACCCGGTGTAGCAACCTGAATTTTTAAGAAAAATAAAAATTTAAATAAAGAATTAAAACCTAGCTAAATGGATATTTAAATGAAAAGAGCATTAAATAAAACCCATTAAATGAAAAAGAGTAATGGGCTTTGCTTAATGGACCCTCTAGAATTTATTGGGTCAAAATATGAATTTACAAAGGGAGAATAATAAGAAAATACCCTAAATTCGGAGTTTAATTATCTGATAATTGGAAAGGGGTTATTAAAGCAATAAAAGTGGCAATTAGAGTTGGAATTGGATTCTTAAACCTACCGCATATAGTCTAGCACGAATTTATATACTATCCTAACCCAATTAGACATTGGAAAGCAAGAGAGGAAAGGTGGAGTTAGGAAATCTCAGAATTAAGAGGAATTTGAGTAGTAGTAGGAATAGGAACTTGTGTTTACATAAATACATCTCTTAAACCCCCTTGGCCGACCCTAGCTCGTTGCCAAAGGTTGTTGGATGTGGAGAAGAGGCCAAGGAGGAGAGGATCTCATGGGGAGAAGGAGTTCTTGGAGCTTCTTCCTCGTTCTTGGAGTTCTAAGCCCTAGAAGATAAATCGAGTCAAAGGTAGGCATTCTCACAAGCTAAAATTCTGAAATCTCGTCTGTAGGTTCTTCCTACCCTCTTTAACGAAATCTCCAAGTTTCATATTTTTCCATAGATCAAATCTTTTCTTATGAATTTTCAAAGTTCTGTACACTTCATGACCCCGAGCCCTTTTCTTTAATGCATATCATTGAATCCACTCGTCCTCTTGTCATGAAACTTTTTTAGTAAACACTGAGGGTTGATAGGCATCTTTTGCCCCCGAAAGCCCTAATTTCTGTTGAGCATGTTACTCGAATTAAATCCATCTTGCTCCCTGTGTCATGTTCTATGTTACTCGTTCTTGTTCATTCTCAAACCATGTTCAAACCATGCTCTCTCTCGAATTCCTAATTACTGGAAGTACTCTCGCATGTCTAGTTCCATTTGCCACTGATTTCGTGATTTTTCATCATGTATATAATTAGTTATGATTTTCTAAATGACCCTGTCTCAAAATTTGAATGTTTTGGCCCGCAAGCCAAAGTCTGGTCTGATTCCTGTCAGACCCAGGCGCAGACCACCAGATTGTGACGGGTCGATATGTCGCCTTCTGAGGTCCGATTACGACAGCCTACCTGTCGCGTTCAGAAAGCGACAGGTAAATCGTCGCTATCCCTGTGTGTGTCCTATGGCGACCCTTTTCCCGCCTCTGTCGCGTTCACAAGACCGTCGCGACAGTACCCATGTCGCGATCTGCCTACCCCTGTCGCAATCCTCATTGGCCTATGTCGCCTTCACAGATTTCTGATGAAAACCCATAAAAAAATTATTTCTGTCTCCGTCTAAATAATATTTGTAACGCCTTTTTACAGTTATACCCCCAGTAAAAACTTGTTTTAAAAATGGAGTTTTATTGAATGTTTTAAAATACATATTCACGACTTCTTTCTATCCATGATCTCTCTTACACATGCACACACTTGAACCATCCATATATGGCTAAAATTTAGCATAAAATATCTCATAATGTATCTGGTAATTTATTGCAATAAAGCATATTAATTGCCCTATTTTAAAGGACTTGTATTCGTTTCTTGCGTTGTTTATATACCGATATTGACGCTCCAATGTTCAAGAATTCCTCTAGAATGTCAAGTACCTGTTTCATATACACACTATACATGGCTTGTGGTGAACTCTCCGTCGGATATTCCTTTCGCCGGACTAGTGAACCCTTGTACAAGACCTTCGTAAGTCTCCTCTGATCATGGATTCCCACATGGTCGATGAGCCGGTTGTACCCTAACACCCATTACACCTTTAGGGATCGATATGATCCAAACGGCTATTAGAAGATCGCTCTTACCTTGAATCATGTCGGACCTCTGGACTTGTGCACAACATGCCCAGCGGGAAGATCGTGAGTTCCACCTGACTGCCAACACCAAGTGCGCGTGTTGTGCAACTGTTACTATCGCCTGTTTACTCGTCGCATTACGTGCAATGTCCACTAGCTCTCGTCTGTACTCTACTCTCTCGTCTACTCACATTCACTCTATAATCTCGTCTACTCATCTAGTGCTCTCATCTACTTATTGGTACTTTATATTGGCCATTGACTGATTGTCTAAAGATAAACAATATAACCAATGCCTGGCAATATATAAAGGGCCCGATCTGGTCCTGGGATGTGCGCCCGAAAGTGCTAGTGCCCATGGGAGTTAAATAATCAGAGTGTTTGGCGTTACACTCAAGTGCTATCTATCTCGACTATCTATATGACAATCAAAACACAAAACGTGTTATACTCTCTCGATGTCTAGAATGACAAAAAGTGCTATACTCTCTCGATGTCTAGAATGACAAAAAGTGCTATACTCGTCGTGCTATTATTATACTTGTGCTAGTTGTGCTATGGTCATCCTGCTATTCGTGCTATACTCGATACTTGTGCCATTTTTGGAAACTATACTCGATCTCGTGCTATTGTGCTATTATGATACATGTGTGCTATCTCTTGCTATATTTTGACTCTCTTGTACCTGCTATCTTAGATACTCTGTCATTAAATGTGTTAATTATTTAAAGCCTGCTTGAGCCTGAGATTTAAGTCCTACTGGGCGTTATCGCTCACCCTATGTTATTTGATGTTGTGTTCTCAGGTGAGACCGAGGATGACACATACACTCACGAGGAAGGGAATAACCAAGAGTGAAGCCAGGAGTACCCTTGAGTCATTATGTTATCTTAGAGTTGTAGTTAGTTATTTTCCATTTATTGCAATGTAATTGGGCCCTATAGAATGGCTCTGATATTAGTGGTTGTAACTAGACATTTGGAAAATTATTAATGAGAAAGACTTGCTTTAGTATTATTCAATGTGCAATGGTTTGATGTCTAGTATATGCTCTATACCTTTTCTTGCAACTGCCTTCGCGCTCCGATATTCCGCGTTGGGGCACGACACCCGGGCCTCCTGCTTCCTCTCCACTTTGCACCAGGATCGCCAGCTCAGCTCCCGCCATCTTCACACGGCTGCCTTGCACAAGAGCTTCGCACGGCGCTCCTCCTCCCCAGCCGCCTAGCACACACACTTGCGCCCAACTCAGATCTCCAGTGTACTAGATCCGGCCCACCCCTGCATCGCCCATCACCCAACAGCTCCGCACGGGTCGCACCTGCGCAGCCATCGTTGCGCCATCTCAGCTGCATCGCACCCAGGACCCCAGCCGCATAAGCCTCAGCCTCCTTCCAGCCCAGATCTGGCCGTGCTAGCACGCCTGGCCGCCTCCTGCATGCTCCATCGCACCGCACACATGACCCAGCTCCGGCCTTGTCGTACACCACCAGTGCTCCATCGTGCCTGCAGGTCCTCCCAGCATCGCACCAGAGCTGCCTCCAGCTTCTTCGTGAAGCTTCCAGTGGGTTCCTGGTGGAAAATATAAGAAAGGGAAAGGAATAGGTTAAGTGGGGTATTTAAAAAATGATTTTTTGTTTATTTAATGGGATTGGGTTGGGTATATTTAAAATTTGATTTATTAATGTTTGTAAGAATTAAAAGATGCTTATAAGAATATAAAATCAAAGATTTATGTACAATGTATTTGTAAAAGGAAAATACTTTTTATTAATCAAATTATTCACAAAAATTTTTGATTTTATTAAATGAAAAAAATCTAATTATGTATTCTACCAAAACTAATAAGCTCTAAAACCTATTTAGGGATGTAATGAAAATTAAACTCGAAATGTACGTTATTTATAGACAACAGATGTCTAAACTCAACTACATGTATGAAATTTAACGCTAAAAATTTTGCAATCATCATCTGTCAGAGATAATAGACTTCGACACACCATGCAGTCTCACAATACTGCCAACATATAGCCTAGCCAAACTCTCCACAGACTGTTTCTTCTTCATGGGCGAGAAATGAGCAGTCTTGGAGAATCGATCTACAATCACCCAAATTGAGTCATTGCCCTTAGCTGATCTGGGCAAACAAGTCACAAAATCTATGGTCATTGCCTCCCACTTACATACCGGTATCTCCATCTTCTACCCGACAATCTCTGACGCTTGGCCTTGACGTGCTGGCACACAAAACATCTCGACACGAATTCTGCCACATTCTTCTTCATGCCAGACCACCAAAAGGATCTCTTCAAGTCCTAGTACATCTTGGCGTTTCCTGGATGAATGGAGACCCTCGACCTATGAGCTTCTGCAAGTACTCGCTCTCAGACATCCACAACATCAGGGACACACACTCAGTGCTGAAATCTGATAACACCATCCTCATCACAAGCAATGCCTCCCTTGCCCACCATCTCCTAAAGCCTAAGATCATCTCTCTGCTGCTCAGTCACCTCATCCAGAACTTTGGGCCGGACAGACAACTGAGCCACAAAAGCCTGACACAACTGTGGCTCTAGCTTAGTCATAGCACATGCTGCATCCTCAAGCATATTCCAATCCTACCGAAGTAAGGACCTCTTCCTGCTAACCGCATCTGCCACGACATTCACCTTCCCTAGATGGTACTGAAGCTCAAAGTCATAGTCCTTAAGGAACTCTATCCATCTTCTCTGACGTAGGTTCAACCCCTTCTGAGAGAAAAGATACCTCAGACTCCTGTGGTCAGCGAACACCTCGAACTTGACACCATAAAGATAGTGTCTCGAGATCTTTAGTGTATGAACCACATCCGCTAACTCCAAATCATGGGTTGGATAGTTACACTCATGCTCCTTTAACATGTAAGAAGCATAGGCAACTACCTTACCATGCTGCATCAACACACAACCAAGGCCTATCTGGGAAGCATCAGAATAGATAGCAAAACCTTCTGCACCACTAGGCAAGATCAACACAGGTGCAGATGTAAGCCTCATCTTCAGCAACTGGAAACTGCTTTCACATTCCTCAGACCAAACATACTTCACCCCTTTCCTGGTTAGCTTAGTCAAAGGTGCTGCGATAGAGGCAAAGCCTTCAATGAATCGCCTGTAATAGCCTGCTAACCCAAGAAAATTTCTGATCTCGGATGGTGTCCTTGGAGTCTCCCACTCTAACACCACCTAAACCTTCGCCGGATCAACAGCAACTCCAGCGCCTGAGATAACATGCCCAAGGAAATGAACCTCGCGCATCTAGAAGTCACACTTGCTGAACTTAGCATACAGCTTGTGCTCTCGGAGAACCTCCAGAACAATCCTCAGATGCACACAGTGTGTAGCCTCATCAGGAGAATTGACTAACACATAGTCTATGAACACCACAACAAAAGTATCCAAATATGGCCTAAACACCCTATTCATGAGATCCATGAACGATGTAGGGGCATTAGTCAGACCAAATGGAAGTACAAGGAACTCATAATGTCCATAACGGGTCCTGAATGCAGTCTTGGACACATCTTCACCCTTGATCCTCAACTGATGGTAGCCAGACCACAGATCAATCTTGAAAAACACAGATACCTTCTGCAGCTGATCAAACAAATCATCAATCCATGGCAAGGGGTCCCTATTCTTGATTACCACCTGGTTGAGTTTCCTATAGTCGATGCACAGCCTGAGGGAACCATCCTTCTTCTTTACGAACAGCACAGGTGCGCCCCATGGTGACACACTAGGGCAAATGAACCCCTTATCCAGCAAATCCTGCAACTGCTTCCTCAGCTCAGCTAACTCCGTAGGTGCCATCCGATATGGAGCTGTAGAGGTAGGAGAGGTGCCTGAAAGCAACTCTATAGTGAACTCTATCTCCCTTGCAGGTGGCAATCAACACAAATCATCAGGGAACATGTCTGAAAACTCCTGCACTACCTCAATCTTGTCAAGGGTAGGTGCTTGATTGGCCTTTGGGACTAACACCACACTGGCAAGAAAAACGTCACAACCCTTGTTCACCATCCTCATTGCCATTTTGGCGGAGATCACAAACCTTCCCGCTAAATTCCTTGGCAAAGGATGTGAGAACTAATCCTCTCTAGGAATACGGAAAGTAATCTTGTTCCCCTTACAATCTATCCAGACCGAGTATGACATCATAGTCCTTCATCTTGAGTAAGTAGAAGCACTCGAACAATCCTCGGTCTTCAATGCACATAGGTATGGATTGTTGGCCCTTTTGGTATGGCAACAAGCTAACCTAGAGGGGGGGTGAATAGGTTTCCTGAAATCAGAAATAGAAACTTAAACACAGAAAATTATCACTTCAAAGTTTGGTTAGTTTAGTGTGATAAAGAGTAACAGTGCGGAAGCAATTAAACAATCACACAAATAACACAAGGGATTTATTCTGGTTCGGCCCTTCCCACATGGAAGTCATACATCCAGTCCCCAAGCAACCTCTTGGGATTTTACTAACCAAGGGTATAGTCCCCCTTAAGGACAATACAACACCCAGCACCTCAGTTGGTCTTCTTCCCTTTCCCGGGCAAGTAGGTAGCCCACTTCTCTTACAGGTAAAGAAGCCAACCTCCTAGTACAAACCCCAGTGCGGTTTTGCTAGACACAAACCCCTAGCTAGGTTCTACACTGTATACAGTCCTACAGCTAGACAAAGATCTTTCTTAGAAAAGAAAGAACATGGCTAAGAATTGGAACAGATGAAAACCAACTAAAAGAAACTCTCAACTAAAGGACTCTCTCCCCCAGATTACAAGATGCACACAGAGAGAGTGAAGAGAGGAGAAGGAGCTTGAATGCTTGAGTGCTTCAGTTGCTTGAACACTTCTTGTTGGCTTAGGTTCTTTCTCTCTTTTCCTTTGAGTGTATGTAGCGTTGAGGTTCCTCACTAGTTGTACACTCCTTCAAAGATCTTCAAGAAAAGCTCATTACTTGTTCTTCAGCCATGCTTCATCTTTTATATGAGCAATTTGAATAAATCTGTTGGAGTTCTAGCCATTGCTCATCTTCTCTTTCTTTTGATAATTTGTGGTCTACGAGGTCTGCAAGCATAGAAGAAAGTGTTTAGATAAAAGAGTGTTTCTATCAAAAAGGTTCATACCTCTATGTTTCCTATTGCCACCCAGAAGTAGTAAGTGACCACCTTTTTGTTGGCAGGAAAGAAGAGATCTAGAAAGATAAGCAAAAAGATTTCTTGTCAGAAAGATAGAAGATTACGCAAATCAATAATATATGACTTTTTCACTAGATGCCAAAAGACACTTTGAAATATAAAGGAAATCTATCTTTAAATGATGGAATCCATGTTTTTACAAGCGAATCCATGTTTGACAAGCGAATCCATGTTTCACTTATCAAATCCTTATGAGAGTCACTTATCAAATCCTTATGAGAGCTAATCGATATGAGAGTCACTTATCGAATCCTTATGAGAGTGAATCGATATGAGAGTCACTTATCGAATCCTTATGAGAGCGAATCCTTTTGAGAGCGAATAGATACGAGAGTCACTTATCGAATCCTTATGAGAGCGAATTCTTATGAGAGTGAATCGATGTGAGAGCGAATCGATATGAGAGTCACTTATCGAATCCTTATGAGAGCGAATCCTTATGAGAGCGAATCGATACGAGAGTCACTTATCTAATCATTATGAGAGTGAATCGATGTGAGAGCGAATCCTTATGAGAGCGAATCCTTATGAGAGTGAATCCTTATAAGAGCGAATCCTTATGAGAGGAAATCGTTATGGCACTTTGTGAACTGAAATCGATGTATATTGAATGGACATCAATTTATCTTTTTAGTGAAAATCATATGGCAATAATGCCATAAATTTATATTTATTAGAAAAACATGATATTTAATTTATTATTTAAAAACATGGTATTAAATATATTTAATTAATCATAAATTTTGTTATCACCAAAATATAAGGGTTAAATATAGAGTGGTTCAACAATCTCTCCCTTTTTGGTGATGACAAAATTTATGAAAATTTTCTGACACAAATACTAGGTATAGAAAATACAGAAAATTCATAGAACATACATACTCTCCCCCTTTTTGTCACTAAGCAAAAAGGAAGGATCTTACCATGCATTCTCTCCCTTTTTTGTGAAAACTTCTTACCATTGAGGGGTTCAACAATGATTCATATTAGTAAATAACTCCCCCTTAGTCTGAGCTCCCCCTGAATGAGAGACTCTACTAGTGCCTTGAGCATCCTTGATTCGGATGCTCCAAGGCTATCCTGCAAATAAACTACTTAGAAGTAGGTGCCCAAATCATTTTGGGTCCATGATGGTTAGATACATGAAAATAATTTTTAAGAATCCAAACTAAGTGCCATGTTGTGCAGGTATTTACTGTGTGTCCTAGTTTATTGCAATGAGAACAACAATGAATATAAATTGTTTTTCCGTTTTTATTATCTTTGTACTATCTGTTTAGAATATAATTTTTGGAAACATTTTCTTTTACAGGGGCCTTTTTCTCAGGCATCTTGGTTTCTTTTACAAATTTTGGTAATGGATATTTTCCTGGAATTAAGGCTTGTTTTCCCTTATCAGGAGGTATGTATCCAAGCCCTTGTTTATTATTTCCAGATTTTGATCTTTTTAAGCATAGGGCTAAAGATGTTTTTCCTTTAGTTAACTTCCCAACTGATTCTTTTAAATAAAGATTTTCTTCAGTTAGAATTTTTAATTTTTATTTTAACTCTAATTTTTCATTCTCCATATTTTTTAAATCTTCATTCAAAAGATAAATGTTATCTTTACTGTCCTTTAATTGTTTTTCTAGTTGCTCCAATTCAGATTTAAGATCAGAATTGGTGTTTTCTAAGCAAATAGTGTTGTTTTTTAGATTCTTTAATTATTTTACAACATTTTTATGTTTTTCATATAGTTCATTAAATACTTCTTCTAAGTCTTTAGACTCTGACCCTGAATCAATGCATGAATCAAAAAATGGGTCAGAATTTACCTCATCTAGTCCTACCATGCGGGGTAGACTTACCTGCTCTTTTTCAGAGTCTGAGATTGATGATTCTGAAGTTGTGGCCTCATCATTTTCCCAAGCAGCCGCCATAGCTTTTCTTTTGAATTTCTTGTGCTGCTTCTTGGATTTTTCTAGTTGACCATTCTTCTTGAGTTTAGGACAATCTGGTCTTAGATGTCCTGGTTTTCTGCATTCATAGCATGCTGGTTCTTTCTCCTTTTTCTCTTTCTTTTGGATCCTTCTTGATCCATTCTTCTTTTTCTTAAGAATTTTCTGAAGCTTGGACAGTACTTCATCTACATCACTATCCTCAGATCCTGCATTTTTTAAACTAGAAGAAGAGGAAGAGGTGGAAGGCGTAGCTGCAACTTTAAAAGCATTAGTGAGCTTTTTCTTGGAAGAGCTTTCAGATAGCCGTTCCTTATTGATTTCATGTGCCATGAGAGAGCCAATTAATTTATCAATAGAAAACTTGGTTAGATCATGGGCTTCTTCGATAGCTGTGACCTTAGGGGTCCATGAAATAGTTAAAGACCTAAGTATCTTTCTAACATTTTCCTCATCAGATAGATTTTTACCAAGAGAGCTTAAACCAACTACTGTGCTCGAAAATTTATTATACATCTGAGTGATATTTTCATGTGGAAGTATTTTAAATTGCTCATATTGAGAGACAAGAATATCTATCCTAGTTTGTTTTACTTTATATGTTCCTTCATAAGTTACCTGCAGTTTATCCCACATTTCTTTTGTAGATTTACATGCAGATACTCTACTAAATTCTCTTTTGGATAATGCACAACATAAGTAGTTGTTAGCTTTCAAGTTTAAAGATAATTTACTTTTATCTACTGCTGTAATGGCAGTAGTGCCTGGAACAGGAACAATAACATAATCACCTACCTCGATTACCTACCACAGATCAAAGTCTGTGCCTTGAATGAAGCATTCCATTCTCATCTTCCAATATTGGTAGTCCTCTCCATCAAAGAATGGAGGTCTGGTGACTGATTGAGCTTCATCATATCCATGACACCATGGATCTTCTCTAAGATCATTGGATCTTCTTGACTAATCAGAGAACCTTGCTCTGATACCACTTATTGGCCCTTTTGGTACGGCATCATGCTAAACCTAGAGGGGGGGGGGGGGGGGGTGAATAGGTTTTCTGAAATCTGAAACATAAACTTAAACACAGAAAATTATCACATCAAAGTTTGGTTAGTTTAGTGTGATAAAGAGTAGCAGTGCGGAAGCAAGTAAATAATCACACAAATAACACAAGGGATTTATCCTGGTTCGGCCCTTTCCACATGGAAGTCCTACATCCAGTCCCCAAGCAACCTCATGGGATTTTACTAACCAAGGGTACAGTCCCCCTCAAGGACAATACAACACCCAGCACACCAGCTGGTCTTCTTCTCTTTCTCGGGCAAGAAAGCAGCCCACTTCTCTTACAGGTAAAGAAGCCAACCACCTGCTACAAACCCCAGTGCGGTTTTGCTAGACACAAACCCCTAGCTAGGTTCTACACTGTATACAGTCCTACAGCTGGACAAAGATCTTTCTTAGAAAAGAAAGAACATGGTTGAGTGTTGGAACAGATGAAAACCAACTAAAAGAAACACTCAGCTAAAAGACTCTCTCCCCCAGATTACAAGATGCACACAGAGAGAGTGAAGAGAGGAGAAGGAGCTTGAATGCTTGAGTGCTTCAGTTGTTTGAACACTTCTTTTTGGCTCAGGCTCTTTCTCTCTTTTCCTTTGAGTGTATGTGGCGTTGAGGTTCCTCACTGGTTGTACACTCCTTCAAAGATCTTCAAGAAAAGCTCATTACTTGTTCTTCAGCCATGCTTCATCTTTTATATGAGCGATTTGAATAAATCTGTTGGAGTTCTAGTCATTGCTCATCTTCTCTTTCTTCTGATAATTTGTGGTCTATGAGGTCTGGAAGCATAGAAGAAAGTGTTTAGATAAAAGAGTGTTTCTATCAAAAAGGTTCATACCTCTATATTTCCTGTTGCCACCCAGAACTAGTAAGTGACCACCTTTTTGTTGGCAGGAAAGAAGAGATCGAGAAAGATAAGCAAAAAGATCTCCTGTCAGGAAGATAGAAGATTACGCAAATCAATAATATATGACTTTTTCACTAGATGCCAAAAGACACTTTGAAATATAAAGGAAATCTATGTTTAAATGATCGAATCCATGTTTTTACAAGCGAATCCATGTTTGACAAACGAATCCATGTTTCACTTATGAAATCCTTATGAGAGCAAAACCATGTGAGAGCAAATCCTTATGAGAGAAAATCCTTATGAGAGCAAATCCATGTGAGAGCAAATCCATGTGAGAGTCACTTATCAAATCCTTATGAGAGCGAATCAATATGAGTGTCACTTATCGAATCCTTATGAGAGTGAATCGATATGAGAGTCACTTATCGAATCCTTATGAGAGCGAATCCTTATGAGAGCGAATCGATATAAGAGTCACTTATCGAATCCTTATGAGAGCGAATCCTTATGAGAGTGAATCGATGTGAGAGCGAATCCTTATGCAAGCGAATCGATATGAGAGTCACTTATCGAATCCTTATGAGAGTGAATCCTTATGAGAGCGAATCGATATGAGAGTCACTTATCGAATCCTTATGAGATCGAATCCTTATGAGAGCGAATCCTTATGAGAGTGAATCCTTATAAGAGCGAATCCTTATGAGAGAAAATCATTATGGCACTTTGTGAACTGAAATCGATGTATATTGAATGGGCATCGATTTATCTTTTTAGTGCAAATCATACGACAATAATGCCATAAATTTATATTTATTAGAAAAACATGATATTTAATTTATTATTATAAATACATGGTATTAAATATATTTAATTAATCTAAAATTTTGTTATCACCAAAATATAAGGGTTAAATATAGAGTGGTTCAACATGGATGGAATGCACTTCCTGGTCGCTACCATACTTGCTGGTGTGTGCATAGTGTCACGCCCAAGAATTAAGCAGCGGATAATTAATTTGGATAATTCGAGTCGATATCCCGAGATGTGGACAGTCGGCAAATAAGCCTCTAGCTAGCACACACTAAATGTATAACAACATACATCATAATAGGGCCCAAATATTAAACTCAAAGGAAATTGTATTCAAATCTCATCTCATTGTATCACAGTGAACTAATACAACCCTTAAACATTGTATAAGAGGACTAAGACTCAATAAAAGGAAAAGTACATATGTTCCTCAATTCCTACTACATGTTCTAACACTCAAAATATGAACTAACAATAGACTCACATATTGGGACGCTCATCACTTGGACGCATTCCCATCCTCGACTTGCTCCTCTTCTTGTATTTCATAATCACCTAGAATGGTTAAAGATAGGGAATGAGCAAACTAGCCCGGATTTATATCTCAATGTGCGGGCAATGATATAAGTGATTAGAAATTTAGAACTAGGTAAGCACGATTGAACAAGATATGCATGTACGAATAAAACTCATTAAAATATGATACATGAACAAGCTAGATAGAGTGATCATGATAGAGCAAGATCTAGAATGATGTAACGATCAAGAGTATTCAATAGAATCTCATGTAACAAGCATACAAGATATCACTTAATTTGCAATAATTGCAGGATGGCCATATCATGCAAGCAAGCAAGCACGAACTTTTAACACGATTCACTTAATCAGGCACGAAGACACTAATGTACACCAAGGAAAGATCCACCTTGAATTGCACACTAGGACACATGTATGTGGATTTTGTATCTAGCATTCAACATGACACACACGACTCCCAGTGCAGATGCAATGTCAGTTATCATTATACCCTATGGTTAACAATATATTTATGACTCTCCATCATTGGGGCTAGACTGGAGCCCTTGGACACTCATCGTGCCCAGTCAGCATCTCACTTTAATTTTAAATGTAGATACCCACAGTCATTTAATGGCCAATGAGAGTTTCAAGATGTAAGCATGTGTAATGTCATGTTCATGATGATGATGAGAATAAGTAAATAGTAATGTGAACATGATTGCATGATAACAATATCCAAGAGATAAGTTCGGCAGCATAATGGCGTAATTTAAGCTTTAGTTATCTATTTACATTAATGGCTTAAGTCTAGATTTATGAATCACACTCACAAGAACAATATAAGAGAGGAATAACACGCTATCTCTAGGGAACTTCAATGGTACAACCAACTTGGTCTCCATGAGTGAATCCACGAAGTACGGAGAATTACGGAGGTCTTAGCGGAAGGGTCGCTAGTCTGCCAATACGGAATGACCGACAGAGAGCTTCCAATCCCCCAAGAAAGGGCTACCTATGAGTGCAAGTGTGTTGCCTTGTACGTATCTCAATCCACATTCCATCGGTTTCAAACTTGCAGAAAACAATTAACATAATAGCATGAGATGGAATTATGCAATTAACTAAACATGGTTTGTAATATTTCAAAATAGAAATTAATCACTTTAACAAGCTAGAACAATGGATGATTCAATCAATAGTTTGCAAGAATAGATCATGGCATTAATGAGCAATTAGAATAGTCGTTAAATTATTATATTTATCATGGGTTGCTAGTTTTTAGGCCATTAGACGGACTATACCATGCATATTAAGTACATATCATGCAAGACTAACATGAACACTGTAAAAACAGGTCTCGGGTAGGCCAAGAAATCATGTCCTACACAGTAGACGCTTTTCATAACACAGAGTACGGTCAAACACGTCGAACTGTGAAGAATATAAATCGCGTCCACCTATGTGGCAGCCTTTAATTGTAAATCACGACGGGGTATCCCGTCGCGTTCATGAAATTCTTTTAATAAAACAATATAAAAATTCACCAAAATACTTAGGCAGGAAAAACATCTTAATCGGGTCGGGATTACCAGTCGCGTTTCAGACAGGCACTGAAGTCCACGCAGCGCGAAGTCCCACGCAGACCGTTGACTAGTCAGACACTGAATCGTGTCAAACTTTATAGCCGCATTTTACAGAATTGCGTCCACCAAGGCCGACGCAATACAATTTGCTGGAATCGCGTCGCCTAGACCGGCCGCGATTGAAACTTCAGACCGAAACCCATGAAACAGGAACCGATCATCATGTAATGCTTATAACTCTCTATATACTAACATTTAGACAAAACATTCAACATGAGACATGCGTAGGACAATTAGTAGAAGAACTTGCATGTTGTGGTTAGGATCTAATTTGGTCTCGAATAGCGTGCAACATATTAAGAACGTAAAAAGCCCTAACAGTGTGCGACTCTTGGAAAACGCTTATAACTCAAGTTGTACTAAATGAAATTCGATGAAACCACTTGGACATGAAAGTAGACTCAATGCTCTACACATTTTTATATGATTTAGTAATATTTGGCCTGATAACAACTACCTTTTGGGTTGAAGAAGTCACATTTTTCCAGAAAACATGCGTTCCGAGCACTTGCAGGAGAACGCTTATTGCGCCCGTTCTACTGAATGAAAAATAGTCAAACCAGTGGGATTAGGAACTAGACGTGACCCTCTTTCCGGGGTTATAAGTCCTGCACAATTTGGTTTAGGTTTCGCCTACCTTTGGTCAACTCCAAGGAGGGCTATCTGCACAGGTTGATGCAGAACGCAGCAGAGAAGAAGCTCCGAGTTAGGGCAGTTTCCTCCTCCCTTGGGTGCTCATGAACAGCCTCCCACGACCCCAACAATGTGTATTTTCATCCCCTAGGGTTTCATAGCATGTATATATGCATCTAGTGTGTTTTGGAAGTCCCTTTGGGTGAAGGAAAGGCATGGTGCGGTTCTAGCATTCCACCTTCCTTATTTTGAGGATTTCTCACCCCAATAGAGTGTGTGAGGCTTTAGGTAACCTCCCACCATGGTTAAGCATGAATGTGGGTTGCCAAGAAAGTCTAATTGCCTTGGGGTTTGCCCTAATTACCCCCTTCTATTTTCAGCTTAATTAGGGTTGCGAATTTCTGGTATTTTTCTTGCTCCATTTTGTTCTTGAGCCAAAAGTGATCGATTGGCCCAATTTAGATAATGGGTCATCAATATATGATGTTGGAAGACTCTCCAACATGTTCATTCAATTTATGATCGGGTTAAATTTCTGTGTTAACGGATTTCCAACTTAGTTTCCTAATCTAGATAATCGGTCGCATTGCGACGTACACTTGGTCAATCAGATTTTTCGTTGTACAAATTTCTTCATGGAACACTTAGGGATAATGTTTGGGGTTTATTTATAATTTTTACGGAGTTTTCCGATGAGTTCTCTTATGTGCGATAGTGGTACATAAGTTCTACCATTTCGATAATATGGAAATTATTTATTTCCATTTATTTAAAATTTTAACTTACTAAAATTTTCGGGGTGCTACACCCTCCCCCACTTAAGAGAATTTGGTCCCCAAATTCATAGATCATTAATTGGCTCTTGATAATTGTGGTCCTTGAGGTCGTTTCAGGTTTAACTCCTCCTACTTGTTTCAACATTCTAGCTCGTAGATGCTAGTCCAACATCTACACCTATGGCCACCAGTACTATTTTTTTCATTCCTTCTACTCCAATCTTCTTCCATGGCTGTTATACTTCCTCTCAATCCACCAGATGCACTATGGTATAGGTACTAGATGATTCTTTTCCAATTTCTCCTTCATCATCTCCCCCACTTAGAAATGTACTAATAAGAAAAACATCTTAAGATCAGTATTGAGGTTTAACAATCATACCTCCTTCCGAGAGCTCCACTTGCGTTATTTCATTCACGCGTCCTTGACGCTTTACCACTCCTTGGTTCCTTCCAGCTTGGTCTTCTAGCTTGGGACAGTTCGGTATACGATGTTCATGACTCCCACATCGTAGGCAAGCCCCGGCCTTCTTCCAGCACTTGTCCGCTTGGTGCCCAGGCTTGTCGCAAAATTTACAATATTCCACCGTCATTGTTTCTTCTACTTTGACTATTTTCTCCGTGCCATAGTCCTTCCGAGTGGTTGGCCTTTGGTTGTTGTTGTAGTTGTGGAAAGTTCCAGTTGTATCGACTGCTCTTCTTTTTATAAAGGTCGGCTTTGAGATGTCTTTCCCCCTAATGCTTTCCACTTTAGCCATGGTGTCTTCTACCGGCTGAGCTCTTTGGACCATCTCGGTGTAGGTTTGGATATTGTGAGGTCCGAGCTTCTCGATAAACATGGGCCAGAGCCCATCCATGAACCTATTGGCCTTCAATCTTTTTGTGCCCACCAGATGTGGGGTATACACAGCCAAATGCGTGAACTGAGCCTCATACTCAGCCACAAACATGCTTTTTTGTTTTAGTGCAGCAAATTCCGCCACCTTCTTTTCCTTGACCCTCTCGGGGAAATACTTTCCCTGGAATATTTCAAGGAATCCAGCCCACTCCAATTTAGCTACATTTGGCAGATGAGCCAATGTGGCCTTCCACCATGCTCGGGCATCCTTAGTAAATTAAAAAGTGGCCATTACCATCTTCTCCCTATTGGTGCATTGCATAACTTAGAAAATTCTTTCTATTTGCTATTTCCAATTCTCTGCTTCGTCCGGATCAGGGGATCCAGAAAAACGAGGACGGGTCAAACTCACAAAGTTGCAATGAAGATCGACAACTCCTTTCCTAACGGCTGCTTGAATCCCAACATGTACTACATTTTATAGTGCCTGAGTAAATTATGTTACGGTCTCTTGCATGGCTTGCCATTGGTTGCGTGCCATTACTACTTTTTACAGAAGTCCACGTAGTGCGAAGTCCCACGCAGACCGTTGACTTGTCAGATACTAAATCACATCAGACCTTACAGCCACGTTTTACATAATTGCGTCGGCCAAGGCCAACATGGTACAAGTCGCTGGAATCGCGTCGCCTGGACTGGCCACGATTCAAACTTCAGACCGAAACGCATGAAACAGGAATTGATCATCATGTAATGCTTATAACTCTCTATCTACTGACATTTAGACAAAACTTTCAACATGAAACATGACTAGGACAACTAGTAGAAGAATGTTTATGTTGTGGGTAGGATCTAATTCGGTCTCAAATAGCGTGTAAGATAGTAAGAACGTAAAAAGCCCTAACAGTGCGCGACTCTTGGAAAATGCTTATAACTCAACATGTACTGAATGAAATTTAATGAAACCACTTGAACATGAAAGTAGACTTGATGATCTACGCATTGGTATATGATTTATTAAGATTTGGCATCAGAACCCCTACCTTTTGGGTTGAAGAAGTCACATTTTTCCAGAAAACCCACGTTCAGACCACTTGGAGGAGAACACTTACTGGACCCATTCTACTAAATGAAAAATAGTCAAACTAGTGGCATTAGGAACTAGACTCGACCCTCTTTCAAGGGGTATTTGTCTTGCACAATTTGGTTTAGGTTTGGCCTACCTTTGTTCGACTCCAAGGAGAGCAATCTGCACAGGTTGATGTAGAACGCAACAGAGAAGAAGCTCTGAGTTGGGGCGGTTTCCTCCTCCTTTGGGTGCTCAAGAACAGCCTCCCATGACCCCAACAATGTGTATTTATGTCCCCTAGGGTTTCATAGCATGTATATATGCATCTAGTGTGTTTTGGAAGTTCCTTTGGGTGAAGGAAAGGCAAGGTGCGGTTCTAGTATTCCACCTTCCTCATTTTCAGGGTTTCTCACCCCAACAGAGTGTGTGAGGCTTTAGGAAACCTCCCACCATGGTTAAGCACGAATTTGGGTTGCCAAGAAAGGCTAATTACCTTGGGGTTTGCCCTAATTACCCCCTTCTATTTTCAGCTTAATTAGGGTTGTGAATTTCTGGTATTTTTCATGCTCCATTTTGTTCATGGGCCAAAAGTGATCCATTGGCCCAATTTCGATAATGGGTCATCAATATATGATGTTGAAAGACTCTCCAACATGTTTATTCAATTTATGATTGTGTTAAATTTTTGTGTTAACTATTTTCCGACTTAGTTTCCTAATATGGATAATCAGTCGCATTGCGACGTACACTTGGTCAATTGGATTTTTTGTTGCATGGATTTCTTCATGGAACACTTAGGGATAATGTTTGGGGTTGATTTACAATTTTTACGGCATTTTCCGATGAGTTATTCAGGTTCTCAAATCAGTTATAAACAATAATTCACTAAAACTTAATCATGATGCCATTCCCACTTTTAAACTTGTTTGAGACTTAATTCAATTTATGGTACAGAAACCTTGTGAAATTCATAATTCATTCTACCGTGATTAAAACAAACTTAAAATTTAACCACATGGTAAATATGTATCACAAAACACATCACTAATGTTTCATAAATTTTGAAGCAGTAAAACTATTTTTAATATTAAACATACATTTCAGGCAATTTACAAGATATTTCAATTTGAACATGGTGGATAGTGAACCATACAGTGTAATAGATATAAAACATGAACACAGTGGTTCTAACTTCTTTAAAAAATTTTGAAACAATAACATTCAACATATACAATCATTCTGTACTTAAATCTATCATATCATGATGTAGAAAGATCCAGAAACTAATAACACTCTGCACAATACTTAGAATCCTACCAAATTTTAACCATAGTTCACATACAGTACGGAGAATATATCTGAAATTTTTCACAAATTTCGGATCGGTATCCTAATTATGATAACTTAAACAAGTTTTTAGCATAATTATTATCAAAATCACTTTAATAAGTTTCATATTATTATATCTACACCCAGCCGTGGTGACACATGAATACAGTCATTATATAGCCACAGGAAAACTCCGAAACCCTAATTCAACAAGGATCTAATTAAATAGAATTTATCAATGCTAAATCATGCTCAATACTTCATTACAAAATTTCTTATAAATAGGACAATTTACGAAAATTCAACCTAACCGCATGGTATGTTCTACTGAATGTACTTGGCCATTCACAAAATTTACAACATGTACACATGTTTAGAAATCTGGAAAATATATCACAAGATCAAAACATGCATTCTGTCAAACCTGTTGAACTTGGCGGCACAGAGCCTGCCGCCAACATGAGTTAACGGCACCATAGGTTGCCGCCAACCTTGGATCTTAACGGCACCAGATGTTGCCATTAAGTTTCTATGTGTGCAAACACAGACTCGATGCAGAAACAATGGTGAATGGGGGGTTCCAGGCATGGAATAAAATCCGAGAAAATGATAAAAACCTAAAGGATAGGTCTATGGCTTGAACCATCAAGCTGCTTGCCTGGAAATAAATCAGTAGAGAGATGTTTTGGTCGGAGAAGCCCTCCTCGGCCAGTGCCAAGAAGGTGGTTTAAATCCATTGAGATCTGATCCTCCTGTTAATGTACATCGCACTCCAGCATCGAGGATGATACCTCTATCCAAGGTCCAACTCTTAGTCGAAGAAGATTACCGGAAGGCTCACCACAGCACCAGATCCAAGCCTCAAAACTTCAGTTTTTCGCACAGGTTTTCTAGGGTTTTGTCTAGAGTCAAAAAGGAACCTAATCCGGCCAAAAGGGGTGTTTTTATAGAGTCTAAGGGGTCGGACACGCATTAGGGGTAGGTTACCCTGTCGTTGGGAAGGTTTCCTAAATTGGAACAGGAAGAAATGCTGGTGTTACCCACTCTGAAACAGTCACATAGCTGGGAACTAGGCGTCCACATCAGGTGCTGCCAATACGGGGTTGGCGTCCATCGATCTGGATGCCAACTGCCCATCTCCATGTAGTCAGCGACAGGCATGTTGCCGCCAACCTGCAGTTCGGCCAGAAAACAAATGTACATCTAAATAGATGTACTAATACATCATAAACAGTTTAATGGGCACAGAATTAAGTATATATCATATGCATATGGTTAAACACACACACATATATTTATATATATATATATAGGTACACAATATAATTACATACCACATGCATACATTTAAATAACTATACCATGTACTTCAACAATTTGATAACGAATGCATACTTAAATATATTACATGTACAAAATAACTTCATGTGTACTTATAAGATATACAATAACAATTACATACCATATGCACTACATTATTTACATACTCTATGCACAGAATGAATAAATATAATATGCACACACAAGAATAACATATATTATACACATGTACACAAGTGAGTAATATTTATAATTTGCACCAAATAAATAGTATCAATTGCACAAAATTCGGGGGCCTCACATGGGGGTTCAAAATTAGAAATGCTAATCTGATCGGCGATGATTGTGACTTATGGAAACTGATGGAGTTCAATTCGAACTCCCGATTTGAGCTCGACGCTCAAATTCACCTTAAGCAAGTTAGTTTAATTTTGTTTTGTTTAAAAATGAATAACTTAGCTAGTTTTGAGGGTCAAAAAATTGAAATACTAATCCGATCGGCCACCGATTCGTTCTAGCACGGTCAGGGCGATGAGTGTGACTTGTGAAAATTGATGGAGTTCAATACAGGCTCCCGGTTTGAGCTCGACGCTCAAATTCACATTAAGCAAGTTAGTTTCGTTTAAAAATAAAGAACTTAGGTTTGGGGGTAAAAAATTAAAAATACTAATCCGATTGGGCTCTAATTTTGTCTAGTACGCCCAGGGCAATGATTGTGACTTTTGGAAACTAACGGAGTTCAATTCAGACTCTCGGTTTGAGCTCGGCACTCAAATTCACATTAAGCAAGTTAGTTTACTTTAAAAATGAAGAACTTACGTTTGGTGGTCTAAAATTAGAAATACTAATCCGATTAGCCTCCAGTTTTTTCCAGCAAAGCTAGGGTGATGATTGTGACTTGTGGAACCTGACAGAGTTCAATTCGAAATCCCAGTTTGAGATTTGCGATCAAATTCACCTTAAACAAGTTAGTTTTATTTTGTTTTATTTAAAAAGGAAGAACTTAGCTAGGTTTGGGGGTCCAAAATTTGAAATACTAATCCGATCAGCCTCCGGTTTGTTCTAGGACGGTCGGGTGATGAGTGTGACTTGTGGAAACTGATGGAGTTCAATTCGGACTCTCGGTTTGAGCTTGACGCTTAAATTCACATTAAGAAAGTTAGTTTAGTTTTAAAATGATGAACTTAGGTTTGGGGGTCTGAAATTATAAATACTAATCCGATTGGCCTCCGGTTTTTTCCAACATGGCCAGAGTGATGATTGTGACTTGTGGACATTGACGAAGTTCAATTCAGACTCCCAATTTGAGCTCGACGCTCAAATTCAACTTAAGCAAGTTAGTTTTGTTTTGTTTAAAAAGAAAGAACTTAGCTAGGTTTGAGGGTCTAATATTTGAAATACTAATTTGATCAGCCTCTGGTTTGTTCCCTCACGGTCAGGGTGATGATTGTGACTTGTAGAAACTGACGGAGTTCAATTTGGACTCCCGAATTGAGTTAAGCACTCAAATTCACATTAAGCAAGTTACTTTAGTTTAAAAATGAAGAACCTAGGTTTGTGGGTCCAAAATTAGAAATACTAATCTGATTGGCCTCCGGTTTTTTTTCAGCACGGCCAGGGCGATGATTGTGACTTGTCGAAACTGACGAAGTTCAATTCAGACTCCCGGTTTAAGCTCGGTGAAGAAATTCACCTTAAACAAGTTACTTTAGTTTTGTTTTAATTAAAAAGGAAGAACTTAGCTAGGTTTGGGGGTCCAAAATTTGAAATACTAATCTGATCGGCCTCCGGTTTGTTCCCGCACGGTTAGGGCGATGAGTGTGACTTGTAGAAACTGATGGAGTTCAATTCAGACTCCCGGTTTGAGCTTGACGCTCAAATTTACATTAAGCAAGTTAGTTTAGTTTAAAAATGAAGAACATAGGTTTGGGGGTCCGAAATTAGAAATACTAATTCGATTGGCCTTTGGTTTTTGCAGCATGGCCTGGGCAATGATTGTGACTTGTGGAAACTGAGACTCCTTGTTTGAGCTCGGCGCTCAAATTCACCTTAAGTAAGTTAGTTTAGTTTAAAAATGAAGAACTTACGTTTGGGGGTCAAAAATTAGAAATATTAATCCGATTGGACTATGGTTTTTTCTAGCACGACCAGAGTGATGATTGTGTCTTGTGGAAATTGAAGGAGTTTAATTCAGACTCCGGGTTTGAGCTCAGCGCTCAAATTTACCTTAACCAAGTTAGTTTACTTTAAAAATGAAGAACTTATGTTTGAGGATTTAAAAATAGAAATACTAATCTGATTAGCCTCTGGTTTTTTCCAGCACGGCCAGGGCGATGATTGTGATTTTTGAAAACTAACAGAGTTCAATTCGGACTCCCGGTTTGAGCTCGGCGCTCAAATTCACCTTAAGCAAGTTTGTTTACTTTAAAAATGAAGAGCTTACGTTTGGGGGTCCAAAATTAGAAATACTAATCCGATTGGCCTCCAATTTTTTCCAGTACAGCCAAGGCCATGATTGTGACTTGTGAAAACTGACGGAGTTCATTTCAGACACTTGGTTTGAGCTCGGCGATCAAATTCACCTTAAGAATGTTAGTTTTGTTTTGTTTTATTTAAAAGGAAGAACATAGCTTGGTTTGGGGGTCTAAAATTTGAAATACTAATCCGATCGGTGTCCGATTTATTCCAGCACTGTCGAGGCGATGAGTGTGCCTTGCGGAAATTGATGGAGTTCATTTCAGACTCTCGATTTGAGCTCAAAGCTTAAATTCACATTAAGCAAGTTAGTTTCATTTAAAAATGAAGAACATACATTTGGGGGTACAAAATTATAAATACTAATCTAATTGGCCTCCAGTTTTTTCGAACACGGCTAGGGTAATGATTGTGACTTGTGAAAACTGACGGAGTTCAATTCAGACTCCCGGTTTGAGCTCGGCTCTCAAATTCACCTTAAGCAAGTTAGTTTAATTTAAAAATGAAGAACTTACGTAAGGGGGTCGAAAATTAGAAATACTAATCCGATTATCCTTCGGTTTTCTCCAGTAAAGCTAGGGTGATGATTGTGAGTTTTGGAAACTGACGAAGTTCAATTCGGACTCCCTGTTTGAGCTCGACACTCAAATTCAGCTTAAGCAAGTTTGTTTTGTTTTGTTTTAAAAGAAAGAACTTAGCTGGTTTGGGGGTCTAATATTTGAAATACTAATTTGATCAGCCTCTGGTTTGCTCCAACACGGTGAGGGCGATGATTGTGACTTGTAAAAACTGACAGAGTTCAATTTGGACTCCCGATTTGAGCTCGACACTCAAATTTACATTAAGCAAGATAGTTTAGTTTCAAAATGAAGAATTTAGGTTTGGGGTCCAAAATTAGAAATACTAATCTGATTGGCCTCCGGTTTTTTTTAGCACGGCCAGGGCGATGATTGTGACATGTCGAAACATACGGAGTTCAATTTGGACTCCTGGTTTGAGCTCGGCGGTCAAATTCACCTTAAGCAACTTAGTTTTATTTTGTTTTATTTTTTTTAAAAAGGAAGAACTTAGCTAGGTTTGGGGGTCAAAAATTTGAAATACTAATCTGATCGGCCTTCAGTTTGTTCCAGCACGGTCAGGACGATGAGTGTGACTTGTGGAAACTGATGGAGTTCAATTCGGACTCCCAGTTTGAGCTTGATGCTCAAATTTACATTAAGCAAATTAGTTTAGTTTAAAAATGAAGAACTTAGGTTTGGGGGTCCGAAATTAGAAATACTAACTCATTGGCCTTCGATTTTTTCCAGCACGTCCAGGGTAATGATTGTGACTTGTGGAAACTGACAGAGTTCAATTCGGACTCCCTGTTTGAGCTCGGTGCTTAAATTCACCTTAGGTAAGTTAGTTTACTAATCCGATTGGACTCTGGTTTTTTCCAACACGGCCAGAGTGATGATTGTGACTTGTGGAAATTGAAGGAGTTCAATTCGGACTCCGGGTTTGAGCTCGGCCATCAAATTCACCTTAACCAAGTTAGTTTACTTTAAAAATGAAGAACTTACATTTGGGGGTTCAAAATTAGAAATACTAATCTGATTGGCCTCCAGTTTATTCCAGCACAGCTAGGGCGATGATTGTGATTTATGGAAACTGACGGAGTTCAATTCGGACTCCCGGTTTGAGCTCGGCGCTTAATTCACCTTTAGCAAGTTTGTTTACATTAAAAATGAAGAATTTACGTTTGGGGGTCCATAATTAGAAATACTAATCCAATTGGCCTCCGATTTTTTTCAGCACAGCCAGGGCAATGATAGTGACTTGTGAAAACCGACGGAGTTCAATTTGAACTCCCAGTTTGAGCTCGGCTGTCACGTCCCGAGAATTACATAGCGGATATTAATAATGCGAAATAATTCGAGTCGATATCCCGAGATATGAACAGTCGGCAAATAAGCCTCTAGCTAGCACACACTAAGTGTTTAACAACACATCATCATCATAGGGCCCAAATGTTGAACTCAATATAAATTACATTCAAATCTCAACTTATTGTATTCAAAATGGAAACTAATACAAGACTAACACTCAATAAAAGGGAAATTACACTTATTCCTCACTTCCTACTACATGGTTCTACACTCAGAGCAAACTACTATAACTAGACCTATATTTGGAACACTCTTCACTCGGACGCATTCCCATCCTCGACTTGCTCCTCTTCTTGTATTTCATAGTCACCTAGATTGGATAAAAGTAGGGGATGAGCAAACTAGCCCAGTAGGATTTATATCTCAATGTGTGGGCAATGATATAAGTGATTAGCAATTTAGAACTAGGTAAGCACGACGAATGTCATGATATGCATGTACGAATAAAACTCATTAAAACATAATGCATGAAATAGGCTAGATAGAGAGATCATGATAGAACTAGATCTAGAACGATATAACGAGAAGAAGCAGCAATAGATCACTTTGTACGAGCACGCAAGATTTCACTTGATCTCAATAGCTTTCAAGAACGCAAGATATCACTAATTGCAATAAATGCAGGATGGTCATATCACGCAAGCAAGCAAGCATGCATGAGCACGATCATGTAACACTAATCAGGCATGTAGACACTAATGTACACCAAGAAAAGTTCCATCAAGAATGTACACCAGGACACGTGTGTGTGGTTATTGTATCTATCATTCAACACGCACGCACGACTCCCAGCGCAGATGCAATGCCAGTAATCATTATACCCCATGGTTAATAGTATATTTATGACTCTCCGTCATTGGGGCTAGACTGGAGCCCTTGGACACTCGCCGTACCGGTCAGCATCTCAATTAAATTTTAAATGTAGATACCCACAGTCATTAACAATGGCCAATGAGAGTTTCAATAAGTAAGCAAGTGTAATGTCATGTTCACGATGATGACGAGAACAAGTAAAAGTAATTGAACAGTATTTCATGATAACAATGGTCAAGGAAATTTGGCAGCATAATGGTACGATTAATACTTTAATTCAATCTTTACATTAATGGCCTTAGTCTAGATTGTAACTCACACTCACGAGAACAAGATGAAAAGGAAGTGCACGCTATCTCCAGGGAACTTCAATGGTACAACCAACTCGTCGCCATGCGGGAATCCATGGTCAGAGATTTACGGAGGCCTTGGAGAAAATGTCACTAGTCTACCGATTCGGAATGACCGGTAGAGAGCTTCCAAATTTCCAAGAAAAGGCTGCCTAGACGTGTAGTGTGTAGTGATGTATGTGTCTCAATTCACAAACCACTGATTTTAAACTCGCGGAAAAACATAACATGATGCATGACATGAAACTATGAACTTTTACTAATCGTGTTGCAAGATTTATATAACAATTATTATTTTAAAATATATAAATAATAGGAAGATTAAATCACGATTGCATGAATGGATCATATCATTTAAGGAACATTTAGAATACATTCATGTAATTAAACTTTTAAATGGGTTAACCACTTTTAAGCCATTAAAAAACCATCATGCAATGATCGACCTAAAACGTGTGAATTACATGCTAATATCATATTTAAACTAACCTCAGGTATAGTGGTAAGATTTGAAAGAAAAATAAGTGGGTTTCATGCAAAACTCTGAGATCGCGACGGACCCCAGTAAGGTTCGCGACAGGGTCAGATCATAACGCGACAGTGCCTTGTAAGGATCGCGACGCTTGTCTGATCAGGCAGGCAGTTCGCGACGGGTCATATAAAGAAGGCGACAGGTTGTCAGACCCGGAGGTCAGGTCGCGACGGCAATCTGTCGCGATCAGATCGCGATGGAATTCTTGTCGCAATCTGCCAAAGAACGCGGCCTATCGAGCTATCGCGTTCACAGGGCCTGTGCCTGAATCCGACAGAGAAAAGACATGTTCTTGGATTGCGGACCAGAACTATCTTATATTGACACAGGGTGCTTCAAAAATAGAGAACAAATTGTACAGTGCATGAAAAATCATGAAACTAGTTTTAAACCAACCTAGACATGTAAGGGTGTTTCCAGTAAATCGGAATTAGAAAACAATGATGGTTTCAATAGGCTTTAATCAAGTCAAACACCAACGTAAAATCCAAGTGCAAACCGAAAACATAGTATCATGCAGCGACCCTCTTGCCACACTTATAACTCTCTAACTAATGACATTTAGACAAATGTTTCAACACAAGACATGACGAGCACAACTAGTAAAAACTTTCATGTTGTGGTTTTCTCTAATTCGGTGTCAAATCTCATGCAACATATAAAGAATGAGAAAATCGCTAACAGTGAGCGACTTGGGGAAAACGCTTATAATTCAAAATCTACTCATTGAAATTCGATGAAACCAGTGGGAAACGAAAGTTAACTTGATGGTATAGACATTGGTATAGGATATGTTAAGGTTTGGCCTGAGAAAACCTACCTTCTGGGTTGAAGAAGTTTCATTTTTCTAGAAACCCCGTGTTCATACCACTGTTTGAAGAACGCTTAATACTCCGTGTATACTGCATGGAATTTGGGCATTCCACTTGGGTTAGAACGTAGACATGACCCTCTTTCCAGGCGTATAGGTTTTGCACAATGGGATTTAGGTTTGGCCTACCTTAGCTCGACTCCAAGGGGACAGTTTGCACAGGTCATAGCAGACAACGGGGGAAGAAGATGAGCTAGGTATGCTTGATCTCCTACTCTCCAGCCACTAAGAGCTCCTCCACATGACCCCAGCAAGTTGTAAAACTCATCCCTAGGGTTTGGTGAAGAGTATTTAAGTGACCATGGTGTTTAGGAGTCCTAATAGAACAAGGAAAAGAAGAGTTGCGGGATTGGCTTTTGTCTTTCCATAATTTGAAGATCTCTCCCTCCATTAGAGTGTCTTGGCCATCAAGCAACCTCCATGGGTGGGTAGGCACGAATTTGGGTTACCCAAATGTGCATGATTGCATCCCAATTCAACTCTAATTGCCTTTTTTCTAATTTCAGCTTATTTAAGCTACGAATTTCCATCACCATAAGAATTTGCGGGATTACCAACGGATATTTCCGACGGATTGTTTTTCGTCGTCGGTAATTCCGACGTATATCCGAGTAAACATATACGTCGGAACATCCGTCGGAAATATCCATCGTTAACCGACGATATGAACTGTCTTCAGTAAAACATCTTTACTTTCCTCCCACGAAACCCCCACCCCCTTTTCCTCTCTCTCTCTCTCTCTCCCTCTCTCTCTCTCTCTCTCTCGCCGCCGTCGCCGACGCCGCTGCGCCCCTCGCTGCCGCCACTCGCCGCTGCCCACCGCCACTGCCCCGCCTTCCGCCGCTCGCCGTGGCCGCCCCTCTCCCGTGAGTTCCACCTCCCCCTCTCTCCCCCACCCCTGCCACCTTCCTCCGGCCCCCTCCCCCCCTCCCCCCCCCCACCCAGCCCCTGCACATGGCCCCCGTCCCCTTCCCACCCTTCCCACCCGGCCCCCGTCCCCTTCCCACCCAGCCCCCGTCCCCCCTGCACGATGCCCCCCTCACCCACGACCCCCTCCCCTTCCCACGCCCCCACCTGCACACGGCCCCCCTCCCCTTTCCACCCCCCCCCCTGCACCCGACCCCCCTCCCCTTCCCACCCGGCCCCCCTCCCCTCTGCACGATGCCCCCCCTCCCCCCCCCCACCCAGCCCCTGCACATGGCCCCCGTCCCCTTCCCACCCTTCCCACCCGGCCCCCGTCCCCTTCCCACCCAGCCCCCGTCCCCCCTGCACGATGCCCCCCTCACCCACGACCCCCTCCCCTTCCCACGCCCCCACCTGCACACGGCCCCCCTCCCCTTTCCACCCCCCCCACCTGCACCCGACCCCCCTCCCCTTCCCACCGGCCCCCCTCCCCTCTGCACGATGCCCCCCCCCCCCCCCCCACCCCGCCCCCCTCCCCTTCCCACCCCCCACCTGCACTCGGCCCCCCTCCCCTTTCCACCCCCCCCACCTGCACCCGGCCCCCCTCCCCTTCCCACCCGGCGCCCTCCCCCCTGCACACGATGCCCCCCTCCCCCCCCACCCGAACCCCCCTCCCCTTCCCACTCTGCCACCTGCACGCGGCCCCCCTCCCCTTTCCACCCCCCCCCCCCCCCCCCCACCTGCACCTGGCCCCCCTCCCCTTCCCACCCGACCCCCCTCCCCCTTGCACAATGCCCCCCTCCCCCCCCCACCCCGCCCCCCCTCCCCCCTGCACGATGCCCCCCTCCCCCCTGCAGGATCATCACCATATGAACATGAAAATTATTTAATACATTTAAGTCTATAATATAACAAAGTATTTAAATATAAAAATAGGGTTTAATGACATAATTTTGCAAAATTCTAAAGCTATGCAAAATTTTATTGTAAAATTTACACATGATTTCTAACCATTTGCACATAATTGCGAAGCACATCACTTAAATCTAACATCTCTGCATCATTAGAATGTTTCTAAGATTATAAAATAAAATAAAATTTATTTTAAAAATTCAGATTTCTTTGAACCTAACCCCACATCTACCTTAAATTACTCTAGATCTATACAAAAATTAGCTGCAAATAGTTTCTAACCACTTATAATAAGTGTTTTAAATTAATACCATGGCAAAAACTAATGGAAACAAACAAAAACTTAGATTTAAGGTTCATATATAATCGACCCTAAAATCAACCACAAATGAACCTCAATTGCTTCCTCAAAAAAAAATACCAAAAAAACAAAATTAATGGAAAAAGGAAACGTAAAAACAGAGTGTGGTTGTTAATGGGTAGAATCGATTTAACAGACATATACAATGCCTGGTTCGATTTTGGGCAGAGATGTAAGACAATTTTTTATTTAGTCGGTTCTAAAAATTAAGCCCTAGTACGATACTTACTCACAAGATAGGAACACACCATATTGAGATATAATTGATTTTTAGGACACATATCAATTGTGTGCACATTGGTACTTAGCCATAAAATCGAAACAAAACATTAATATAGATTGTTTTTAATTACTTACTTTCAGTTTAGTTATTAGTATTGTATTTCTTACTTTAATGCAATTCATCTACATGTATGAATTTGTTTTATTATTGCACTTGTTCACATGTATGATTTTGTTTCCATATTCCTTTCATATTTAATTGGGTTTTAAATTTGATCAATGGATGTATAGTATTTTTTCACTGTACACACCTCACGAGAGCGTGTTAAGCCCGTGTCAATGAACATTCCCGTTCAAGACTTTTAGATTGATGTGCACGAGTCTTATTTTCAATAATGAGAACGTGTATATCTAACTCAAAGTCTTGAATTGTCCCGTTTTGGACAGTCTGTGAATGTTTGATCGCAGTTAGGTGGTCATTTATTATGTGTTTGTATTATTTGTTGAAAATTTCGGGTGCGTCTACTCACTCCTCTCTGATATACCTTTATTGATTTAGAATATTTTCTTAACCACTTATTAGTAAGTGTTTAAGAAAATATCTCAATCAATAAATATTTTTGGTATATCGGAGAGGTGTGGGGAGATGCTACCAAAATTTTCAGCAAATAATACAAACACATTGTAAATGGTCATCTGAGTGCGATCAAATATTCACAGATGGGTAAAAAGTGATAATCTTATTAATATATCCTACCTATTCATTTTGACTACTCGAATGATGTGAGGGTGTGTTGGATTTTAACTCGTGACATGACATTTAATCTGTGTAGGAAAAATGTCTTATGAGAATCGGTCATGGATGTACCGTGGAATAGTGAATGGAGTTGTGACCGAGGAGTTTAAAGACGGAGTTGACAGTTTTATTCAGTTTGCATTGAGTAATTCATCAGTAGCAGTTGATCCGATGGGTAACATCCGATGTCCGTGTTCGGCTTGTAAGAACAGAAAGTGGATATCGACATGGGATGTGCATCATCATTTGTATACGAGAGGATTTGTTGCCCATTATGAGTTATGGTTGTCTCATGGCGAGTTGAATATTCAGTCGTCTGCACTAGCTAATTACTTTGCCTCCACAAGTACGTACGTAGACATGGTTGTCGATGCTGTTGGTCCGGAGTTCAATATTCATAAAGATCAAACAAATGAAGAAGTGCCGAATGATACAGCTCAGAGATTTTATCAGTTACTTCGAGATGCTGATGAGCCATTATGGGATGGTTGTGAGAAGCATACACGGTTGCTTGCAGTGTCGCAGCTACTGAATTTGAAATCTGAATTTCATATGAGCGAGAGTTGTTTTGACCGGCTTCTCTTACTCGTCAAGAGCATGCTTCCTCAATCAGAGAGGTTACCTGCTGACTTTTGCCATGCGAAGAAGATGGTGAATGATCTGGGGCTTGGTTTTATGAAAATTGATGCATGTCCGAATCACTGTATGTTGTACTACAAAGATGATGCAGATAAGACATCATGATGTATTTGTAAGCATGCTAGATTCAAGCCCAAGAGAGGGGACAAGTCAAAGCAGAAGGATGTTTCGTATAAGTCATTACGGTACTTTCTGATCACACCCAGATTGCAGCGGTTGTTCATGTCCCTAAAGACAGCTGGACATATGACTTGGCATGCGGAAAGAGTCTGTCGTGATGAAGGTGAAATGAGTCATCCTGCCGATGGTGAAGCTTGGGCTCATTTTATTCGTACTCATCCTTACTTCTCAAGGGATCCACGCAACGTGCGGCTGGGTTTATGCACAGACGGTTTCAATCCATTCGGAGGCTCAGTGGCATCTTACTCATGTTGGCCAGTATTCCTAACACCGTATAACCTTCCGCCAGGCATGTGCATGAAGCGTGAGAATCTGTTCCTTTCATTGCTGATTTCGGGTCCAAAAAGTCCAGGAAAAAGTATAGACATATATCTCAGACTGTTGATTGATGAGCTGAAATTGTTATGGTCAGATGGGGTTCTCTCTTATGATGCATCCAGAAAATAGAATTTCAATTTGAAGGCTACATTAATGTGGACAATAAGTGACTTTCTAGCATACGACATGTTATCTGGCTAGAGCACACATGGGAGGTTGACATGTCCTTATTGCATGGAGGATTCTAAATCATTTGTGTTGAAATATGGGGGAAAATCATGTTGGTTCGATTGTCATCATCGTTTTCTACCGAGTGACCATCCTTTCCGAAAGCGAAAGGATTCTTTTATGAAAAATACAATTGTGATGGAGGAGGTAGATATGGAACGGGTGTCTGGTGGAAACATGGCGAGGTGGGTCAAGAACTTACCGACTGTAACACAACTAGCTGGTAGTACCCGACAAATCTCTGGCTTTGGGAAGGATCACAATTGGGTGAAGCAAAGCATCTTTTGGGAATTGCCTTATTGAGCGGAGGGTGGAGTCTGATGTGGAGGAACACTCCCGGGATGATGAGGATGAATTCGAGGATGATGACGAAGATGATGCTAAATTAAACATGTCTTCAGCATCTGATGATGAATATAGATAATATACCCTATATTTTGTAAGAACTTCCTATTGTTGCTAATTATATGTTCATATTAAATTGCTACTTCAAATTTGAGTGTTGATGACATGTTATATCTTTATTTATCTCAATAGAGATATGGTACGTGGAGGACGGAGTCGGACGGTTTCCACGTCCATTGGCCGAGGGTCCGCGACCCCGTTCACGACAGGTATATGTATATGTAAACACAAAACTCTATATATTATTGTTTATATTAAATTCATGAGATCTAACATATATATAATTTCTCAGGGTCTGCCTCCCTGTCCGCGCCGGTCGTCCGAGCGACAGGTATATACATATGTACACAAAGAACCAGATGGATATCATTGTTCATATTAAATTCATGAGATCTAACGTACATACAATTTTGCAGGGACTGCCTCCCCATCCACGCCGGTCGTCCATGCGACAAGTATACGTATATATTGTTGTTCAATTTAAATTCATATTTTCTAATGTGTATATAATTTTGTAGGGACCGCCTCTCCGCCGAGCACGCGAGCAGTGCCACCTTACCCTTCTTCCTCACCACCAGGTATATGTATGTTTCCATAGATTAGTATGTTTGTTTTCTGGTAATTTATACAATAATAGTGTACTAAATTGTTTTCAACTGTGGTGGAGAGCCAGCATCAAGTAGTTGAGGAGGGGCCTCAGCTACTGGGATGGCAGCCATGCTGGATCTCAGGGTAAAGTTGATCACTTCAAAGTTACTGTATTTGTTATTTATGTTATACATTTCATGTACACAATTAATGTGCAATTGCAGGGGGAAGATAGATCCCGGTTCTGCTTCCCGTTATATTACGACGCTGGTCCACGCACATATTCCAGGACCAATGGATGCATGGAGAGAGTTCCCGGTGCCCGTCCGGGATTTGTTATTTGACATGTTCAAGGTATTTTTAATGTTTAGATGAGTTGAAATCATTTATTTAATTACTATCTCTGTTAGTGCAGAAAGTTGAGTATTTTTATTTCTTTACAGCGGAGGTTCGCGTTCACGAGACCCGAGGATCTCCCTCGAGCTCGCGTCGTCTGGGAGTCTACTGCCCAGACTAATTTAAGAAAGTCGATGTGGGAGACCTAGGACAAGGCAATGAAGACCACAGGCAACCGGGGCCAAAATCCCAAATAGGGATCGGATCGACGTGCCGTTTTCTCTGACACGACCGGGTGGGTTAAAGTGACGTGTGGGAACTATCGGAATCCAATTTGGATCTCCGGATTGGGTTGGGCATTGAAATGACGGATCTAAAAAACAACCAAGTTTATATAAAGGGCTAAAACCTACAACCCGGGGGTCCAAAATCCCAAATAGGGATCAGATCGGTGTGTCGTTTTCTTCGACACGACCGGGTGGGTTAAAGTGACGTGTGGAAACTGACGGAATCCAATTTGGATCTCCGGATTGGGTTGGGCATTGAAATGATGGATCTAAAAAATAGCCAAGTATATATAAAGGGTCAAAATACACAACCCGGGGGTCCAAATTCCCAAATAGGGATCGGATCGGTGCGCCGTTTTCTCCGACACGACCAGGTGGGTTAAAGTGACCTGTGGGAACTGACAGAATCTAATTTGGATCTCCGGATTGGGTTGGGCATTGAAATGACGGATCTAAAAACCAGCCAAGTATATATAAAGGGTCAAAACACACAACCTGGGGGTCGAAAATCCCAAATAGGGATCGGATCGGCGTGCCGTTTTCTATGACACGATTGGGTGGGTTAAAGTGACGTATGGGAACTGACGGAATCCAATTTGGATCTCCGGATTGGGTTGGACATTGAAATGACGGATTTAAAAAACATCCAAGTATATATAAAGGGCTAAAACCTACAACCCGGGGGTCCAAAATCCCAAATAGGGATCGGATCGGCGTGCCGTTTTCTCCGACACGACCGGGTGGGTTAAAGTGATGTGTGGAACTGACGGAATCCAATTTGGATTCCCGGATTGTGTTCGGCGTTCAAATGACAGATCTAAAAAACACCCAAGAAACGATGGATCTAAAAATAGTATCTAATTAAACTTGAGAAATAATCACATATTTTAAATTTAATTTTTGAAAATAATGTATGTCTTTTAATTATTATTAATGTTTCTCATATTAGTTTTTTTTAATATAGGATTCACCTCCGGCACCTGACGATGACGAGGCAGGGACAGCAGACGATCCAACAGATCTGTCTTGATTTTTTGTATTTATTATTTTGTATGATTTTTTATTTATTGTATTTTATGATTTTATGTTGATCGTGAGTATTTGTGAAATTTATGAATATTCTAGCAGGTTTGAAAAATCTTTTTTATTTGTCAATTTAAAAAAAAATATACTGCACATTCAGTGGATTTTTCGACGGATATGTATTCGTCGGAAATTCTAAATTACTGACAGAAATAATCGGTCGGTAATCCCGTCTATAGTTCTGACGGCCTTTTCCGATGGGTTTACTGATTTACCGACGGAATGTCTGTCGGAGTATGCCGACCGATTTCTGACGTTATTTCCGACGGATTTGTCCGTCGGAGTATGCCGACCGATTTCCGACGGAATTCTCTTCCGTCGGTAATTTCTGACCAACAATTTCCGACGGAACATTTCCGACGAGCTTCGGACGGAAATCTGTCGGAAGGATCATGGTCCGACGGATTTCCGACGAATTCTTTCCGTCAGAAAAGCCGCATTTTCTTGTAGTGCATGCATTTCCTTGCTTCATTTGATTTTTGTGTCATATGTGGTCCATTGGCCCAATTAAGCTATTGGGTCATTAATATATAATTTTGGGAGTCTCTCCAACAATTTTATTTAATTTTTGGTTGCGTCGTATTTCCATGTTAACGGTTTTCTCACTTGTTTCCTAATTTGGATAATCGGTCAACATGTGATGTACACCTGGTTAAATTGAATTTTTGTCACACGAATATCTTCATGGAACACTTAGGAATAATGTTTGGGGTTGATTTATAATTTTTACAGATTTTTCCGATGTGTTTTAGCAAATACGATAATGATTTGTATGTTTTAAATAATTTGATATTATGGAAAATATTTATTTCCATTTATTTGAATTTTTATATAGTTAAAATTTCCGGGGTGCTAGATTGGCGCTCAAATTCACCTTAAGCAAGTTACTTTTGTTTTGTTTTGTTTAAAAAGGAAAAACTTAGCTAGGTTTAGGGGTCCAAAATTTGAAATACTAATCCGATCGGCCTCTGATTTGTTCCAGCACGGTCAGGGTGATGAGTGTGACTTGTGGAAACTGACGGAATTCAATTCGGACTACCAGTTTGAGCTCGGCACTCAAATTCAAATTAAGTAAGTTAGTTTAGTTTAAAAATGAAGAACATACGTTTGGGGGTCCAAAATTAGAAATACTAATCTGATTGGCCTCTGGTTTTTTCCAGCACAGGTAGGGCGATGATTGTGACTTGTGGAAAGTGACAGAGTTCAATTCTGACTCACAGTTTGAGCTCATCGCTCAAATTCACTTTAAGCAAGTTAGTTTACTTTAAAAATAAAGAATTTACGTTTGGGGGTCCAAAATTAGAAATACTAATCCGATTGGCCTCTAGTTTTTTCCAGCACAGCCAGGGCGATGATTGTGACTTGTGAAAACTTATAGATTTCAATTCGGCCTCCCGGTTTGAGCTCGGCGCTTAAATTCACCTTAAGAAAGTTAGTTTTGTTTTGTTTTATTTAAAAAGGAAGAACCTAGCTTGGTTTGGGGGTCTAAAATTTGAAATACTAATCCGATCGACATCCGGTTTGTTCCAACACAGTCGGGCTGATGAGTGTGACTTGCAGAAACTGATGGGGTTCAATTCGGACTCCCGATTTAAGCTCGATGCTCAAATTCACATTAAGGAAGTTAGTTTCGTTTAAAAATGAAGAACTTAGGTTTGCGGGTCCAAAATTAGAAATATTAATTTGATTGGCCTCTGGTTTTTTTCAGCACGGCCAGGGCAATGATTGTGACTTGTGGAAACTGACGGAGTTCAATTCGGACTCTTGGTTTGAGCTCGGCTCTCAAATTTACCTTAAGCAAGTTAGTTTACTTTAAAAATGATGAACTTACGTTTGGGGGTCCAAAATTAGAAGAGAAATGCTTTGTGCACGTATGGACGTGCAAAAATGCCACGCTGGAATCACTAGGGAGCATTCGATTGGGCCGCGTGTAAAGTGCTCACGTCAGCAGCCCAGCACACATCTCTGCTTGGGTACGCGTCTTCCCAAGGACCGCCATCATGAAAACCACCCAGCACAGTGGAAAGTACTCATGTCAGCAGCCCAGCACAGTGAGAGATATATTTAATTAATTCAAAATGTACTTTTTGGATCGGAAATCAAAATTTCCCATGGAGTCACGAAGTAGGTTTCTTCCGGTGACAAATAAATTTCTTATGATAATAAATATGTTGATTCTAGTGACAAATAGATTTCTTCTAGTGATAAATAAGTTGATTCTGGTGACAAATAGCAGATTTCATGTCTTAAGTGATTCACATGGAGTCACGAATTAGAATGACAAATAAATTAATTCCGGGGACAAATAGGTTGATTCAGTGACAAATAGATTGATTCCAGTGACAAATAGGCCACTCTCGGTGACAAATAGCTGACTTCATGTCTTAAGTGATTCAGTGGCAAATAGATTGAATCCAGTGACAAATAGGTTGATTCCAGTAACAAATAGGTCACTCCTGGTGACAAATAGTTGACTTCGTGTCTTAAGTGATTCAGTGACAAATACGTTGATTTCAGTGACAAATAGATTGATTCCAGTGATAAATAGGTTGATTCCAGTGACAAATAGGTCACTCCTAATGACAAATAGTTGACTTCGTGTCTTAAGTGATTCAATGACAAATATGTTGATTCTAGTGACAAATAAGTTGATTTCAATGACAAATATATTGATTCCAGTGACAAATAGGTTGATTCCAGTGACAAATAGGTTACTCCTGATGACAAATAGTTGACTTCATGTCTTAAGTGATTCAGTGACAAATATGTTGATTCTAGTGACAAATAGGTCACTCCTGGTGACAAATAAGTTGATTCCGGTGACAAATAACTTAAGTAAGTCACAAATTGGAGAGATAAATAAGTTGATTTCAGTGAGAAATAGGTGACCAAGGATGACAAATAAGTTGATTCCAGTGATAAATAGGTCACTCCTGGTGACAAATAAATTGATTTCGGTGACAACTAGGTCCAATCGATCATCATATTTGTCCTGTAGTGAATTTAATGATGGCAGGCGGTTTCATGATGGCGGCCCTCGAGAACACGCGGGTGCAGGTGGTGTGTGATGGGCTGCTGACGGGAGCGCTTTCCATGCGACCCAATAAAATGCTCCCATACATGCATTTTTCAAATACGTGCACAAGGCATTTCTCAAATTAGAAATACTAATCTGATTGGCCTCTAGTTTTTTCCAGCACAGCCAGGGCGATGATTGTGACTTGTGGAAACTGACGGAGTTCAATTCGAACTCCTAGTTTGAGCTCGGCGCTCAAATTCACCTTAAGCAAGTTACTTTTGTTTTGTTTTGTTTAAAAAGGAAAAAACTTAGCTAGGTTTAGGGGTCCAAAATTTGAAATACTAATCCGATCGGCCTCTGATTTGTTCCAGCACGGTCAGGGTGATGAGTGTGACTTGTGGAAACTGACGGAATTCAATTCAGACTACCAGTTTTAGCTCGGCACTCAAATTCAAATTAAGTAAGTTAGTTTAGTTTAAAAATGAAGAACTTACGTTTGGGGGTCCAAAATTAGAAATACTAATCTGATTGGCCTCTGGTTTTTTCCAGCACAACTAGGGCGATGATTGTGACTTGTGGAAAGTGACAGAGTTCAATTCTGACTCCCAGTATGAGCTCGTCGCTCAAATTCACCTTAAGCAAGTTAGTTTACTTTAAAAATGAAGAATTTACATTTGGGGGTCCAAAATTAGAAATACTAATCCGATTGGGCTCTAGTTTTTTCTAGCACAGCCAGGTAGATGATTGTGACTTGTGAAAACTTACAGAGTTTAGTTCAGACTCCCAGTTTGAGCTTGGCGCTTAAATTCACCTTAAGAAAGTTAGTTTAGTTTTGTTTTATTTAAAAAGGCAGAACCGTGCTTGGTTTGGGGGTCTAAAATTTGAAATACTAATCCAATCGGCATCCGGTCTGTTCCAAAATGGTCGGGTCGTTGAGTGTGACTTGCGAAAACTAATGGAGTTCAATTCGGACTCCCGATTTGAGCTCGATGCTCAAATTCACATTAAGCAAGTTAGTTTCGTTTAAAAATGAAGAACTTAGGTTTGGGGGTCAAAAATTAGAAATATTAATCTGATTGGCCTCCGATTTTTTTCGACACGACCAGGGTAACGATTATGACTTGTGGAAACTGACAGAGTTCAATTCGGACTCCAAGTTTGAGCTCGGCTCTCAAATTTACCTTAAGCAAGTTAGTTTACTATAAAAATGATGAACTTACGTTTGGGGGTACAAAATTAAAAATACTAATCCGATTGGCCTCTAGTTTTTTCCAGCACATCCAGGGCGATGATTGTGATTTGTGGAAACTGATGGAGTTCAATTCGGACTGCCGGCTTGAGCTCGGTGCTCAAATTCACCTTAAGCAAGTTAGTTTAGTTTTGTTTTATTTAAAGTGAAAGAACATAGCTTGGTTTGGGGGTCTAAAATTTGAAATAGTAACGCGATCGGTGTCTGGTTTATTCCAACACGGCTGGGGCGATGAGTGTGACTTGCAGAAATTGATGGTGTTCAATTCGAACTCCCGATTTGAGCTCGATGCTCACATTCACATTAAGCAAGTTAGTTTCGTTTAAAAATGAAGAACTTAGGTTTGAGGGTCTGAAATTATAAATATTAATCTGATTGGCCTCCAGTTTTTTCTAGCACGGCCAGGGCAATGATTGTGACTTGTGGAAACTAACGGAGTTCAATTCAGACTCCCAGTTTGAGCTCGGCTCTCAAATTAACCTTAAGCAAGTTAGTTTACTTTTAAAATGAAGAACTTATGTATGGGGGTCAAAAATTAGAAATACTAATCCGGTTAGCATTCAGTTTTTTCCAATAAAGTCAGGGCGATGATTGTGACTTGTGGAAACTGATGGAGTTCAATTCGGACTCCCTGTTTGAGCTCGACGCTCAAATTCACCTTAAGCAAGTTAGTTTTGTTTTGTTTTGTTTAAAAAGAAAGTACTTAGCTAGGTTTGGGGTCTAATATTTGAAATACTAATTTGATCAGCCTCCAGTTTGTTCTAGCATGTTCAGGGCGATGATTGTGACTTGTGGAAACTTACAGAGTTCAAATTGGACTCCCAATTTGAGCTTGGCAATCAAATTCACATTATGCAAGTTAGTTTAGTTTAAAAATGAAGAACTTAGGTTTGGGTCCAAAACTAGAAATACTAATTTGATTGGCCTCCCATTTTTCCAGCACGGCCAGGGCGATGATTGTGACTTGTGGAAACTGACGGAGTTCAATTCGGACTCCCGGCTTGAGCTCCAAGATAGTTATATTTTGTTTTGTTTAAAAAGGAAGAACTTAGCTAGCTTTGGGGGTCCAAAATTTGAAATACTAATCTGATCGGCCTCCGGTTTTTTCCAGCACGGTCGGGGCGATGAGTGTGACTTGTGCAAACTGATGGAGTTCAATTCGGACTCCCGGTTTGAGCTTGACGCACAAATTTACATTAAGCAAGTTAGTTTAGTTTTAAAATGAAGAACTTAGGTTTGAGGGTCCGAAATTAGAAATATTGATTTGATTGGCCTCCGGTTTTTTCTAGCACGGCCAGGGCAATGATTGTGACTTGTGGAAACTGACGGAGTTCAATTCGGACTCCCGGTTTGAGCTCGGCTCTCGAATTCACGTTAAGCAAGTTAGTTTACTTTAAAAATGAAGGACTTACTTATGACGGTAAAAAATTAGAAATACTAAACCAATTAGAATTCGGTTTTTTCCAGTAAAGCCAGGGCGATGATTGTGACTTGTGGAAACTGACGGAGGTCAATTTGGACTCCCTATTTGAGCTCGGCACTCAAATTCACCTTAAGTAAGTTTTTTTTGTTTTGTTTTGTTTAAAAAGTAATAACTTAGCAAGGCTTGGGGTCTAATATTTGAAATACTAATTTGATCAGCCTTCGATTTATTCCAGCATGTTCAAAGCCATGATTGTGACTTGTGGAAATTGACAGAGTTCAATTTGAACTCCCAATTTGAGCTCGGCACTCAAATTCACATTAACCAAGTTAGATTAGTTTAAAAATAAAGAACTTAGGTTTGGGTCTAAAATTTGAAATACTAATCTGATTGGTCCCCGACTTTTTTCAGCACAGCCAGGGCGATGATTGTGACTTGTGAAAACTGACAGAGTTCAATTCGGACTCACGGTTTGAGCTCGCAGATCAAATTCACCTTAAGCAAGTTAGTTTTGTTTTGTTTTGTTTAAAAAGGAAGAACTTAGCTAGGTTTACGGGTCCAAAATTTGAAATACTAATCTGATCGCCCTTCGATTTGTTCCAACATGCTCAGGGCGATAAGTGTGACTTGTGGAAACTGATGGAGTTCAATTCGGATTCCCGGTTTGAGCTTGATGATCAAATTCATATTAAGCAAGTTAGTTTAGTTTAAAAATGAAGAACTTAGCTTTGAGGGTCTGAAATTAGAAATACTAATTTGATTGGCCTTCGGTTTTTTCCAGCACGGCCAAGGCGATGATTGTGATTTGTGGAAACTGATGGAGTTCAATTCGGACTCCCAGTTTGAGCTCAGTGCCCAAATTCACCTTAAGCATGTTTGTCTACTTTAAAACTGAAGAACTTACGTTTGGGGGTCCAAAATTAGAATTACTAATCCGATTGGCCTTCGATTTTTTCCAGCATGGCCAAGGCGATGATTGTGACTTGTGGAAACTAATGGTATTCAATTCGAACTCCCAGTTTGAGCTCGGTGCCCAAATTGACATTAAGCAAGTTTGTTTTGTTTAGTTTAAAAAGGAAGAACTTAGCTAGGTTTGGGGGTCCAAAATTTGAAATACTAATCTGATCGGCCTCCAATTTATTCCAGCACAGTCGGGGCGAGTAGTGTGACTCGTGGAAACAGACGGAGTTCAATTCGGACTCCCAGTTTGAGCTCGGCGCTCAAATTCAAGTTAAGTGAGTTAGTTTAGTTTAAAAATCAAGAACTTATGTTTGGGGGTCCAAAATTAGAAATACTAATCTGATTGGCCTCCAATTTTTTCCAGCACGGCCAGGGCGATGATTGTGACTTGTGGAATCTGACAGAGTTCAATTCGGACTCCCAGTTTGAGCTCAGCGATCAAATTCACCTTAAGCAAGTTAGTTTTGTTTTGTTTTCTTTAAAAAGGAAGAACATAGCTTCGTTTGGGGGTCTAATATTTCAAATACTAATCCGATCGATCTCGGTTTGTTCCAGCATGGTCGGAGAGATGAGTGTGACTTGTGGAAATTGATGGAGTTCAATTCGAACTCCCGGTTTGAGCACGATGCTCAAATTCACATCAAGCAAGTTAGTTTCGTTTAAAAATGAAAAAATTAGGTTTGGGGGTCCAAATATAGAAATACTACTCTGATTGGCCTCTAGTTTTTTCTAGCACGGCCAGGGCGATGATTGTGACTTGTGAAAACTGACAGAGTTCAATTCGGACTCCCGGTTTGAGCTCGGCTCTCAAATTCACCTTAAGCAAGTTAGTTAACTTTAAAAATTAAGAACTTACGTATGAGGGTCAAAAATTAGAAATACTAAACCGATTAGCATTCGATTTTTTCCAGTAAAGCGGGGGCGATGATTGTGACTTGTGGAAACTGACGGAGTTCAATTCGAACTCCCTGTTTGAGCTCGGCGCTCAAATTCACCTTAAGCAAGTTAGTTTTGTTTTGTTTTCTTTAGAAAGTATGAACTTAGCTAGGTTTGGGGTCTAATATTTGAAATACTAATTTGATCAGCCTTCTGTTCGTTCCACCATGTTCAAGGCGATGATTGTGACTTGTGAAAACTGACAGAGTTCAATTTGGACTCCCAATTTGAGCTCGGCACTCAAATTCACATGAACCAAGTTAGTTTAGTTTAAAAATGGAGAACTTAGGTTTGGGTACTAAATTAGAAATACAAATCCTATTGGGCTCCGATTTTTTCCAGCACGGCCAGGGCGATTATTGTTACTTGTGAAAACTGACGGAGTTCAATTCGAACTCCCGGATAGATCTCGGCGATCAAATTCACCTTAAGCAAGTTAGTTTTATTTTGTTTTGTTTAAAAAGAAAGAACTTGGCTTGGTTTAGGGGTGCAAAATTTGAAATACTAATCTGATCGGCCTGCGATTTGTTCCAGCATGGTCAGGGCGATAAGTGTGACTTGTGGAAACTGATGGAGTTCAATTCGGACTCCCAGTTTGAGCTTGACGCTCAAATTTACATTAAGCAAGTTAGTTTAGTTTTAAAATGAAGAACATAGGTTTGGGGGTCCGAAATTAGAAATACTAATTCGATTGGCCTTTGATTTGTTCCAATACGGCCAGGGCGATGATTGTGACTTGTGGAAACTGACGCAGTTCAATTCGGACTACCTATTTGAGCTCGGCGCTTAAATTCACCTTAAGTAAGTTAGTTTAGTTTAAAAATGAAGAACTTACGTTTGGGGGTCCAAAATTAGAAAAACTAATCTGATTGGACTCTAGTTTTTTCCAGCACGGCCAGAGCAATGATTGTGACTTGTGGAAATTGAAGTAGTTCAATTCGGACTCCCAGTTTGAGCTCGACGCTCAAATTCACCTTAACCAAGTTAGTTTACTTTAAAAATGAAGAACATACGTTTGGGGGTTCAAAATTAGAAATACTAATCTGATTGGCCTCCAGTTTTTTCCAACACGGCCAAGGCGATGATTGTGACTTGTGGAAACTGACAAAATTCAATTCGGACTCCCGATTTGAGCTTAGCAATCAAATTCACGTTAAGAAAGTTAGTTTTGTTTTGTTTTCTTTAAAATGGAAGAACTTAGCTTGGTTTGGGGGTCTAATATTTCAAATACTAATCCGATCGGCCTCCGGTTTGTTCCAGCACGGTCGGAGAGATGAGTGTGACCTGCACAAACTGATGGAGTTCAATTCGGACTCCCGGTTTGAGTGCGATGCTGAAATTCACATTATGCAGGTTAGTTTCGTTTAAAAAAGAAGAATTTAGGTTTGGGGGTCCAAATATAGAAATACTAATCTGATTGGCCTCCAATGTTTTCTAGCACGGCCAGGGCGATGATTGTGACTTGTGAAAACTGACAGAGTTCAAATCAGACTCCCGGTTTGAGCTCGGCTCTCAAATTCACCTTAAGCAAGTTAGTTTACTTTAAAAATTAAGAACTTACGTATGGGGGCCAAAAAATAGAAATACTAAACCGATTAGCATTCATTTTATTCCAGTAAAGCCAGGGCGAAGATTCTGACTTGTGGAAAATGACAGAGTTCAATTCGGACTCCCTGTTTGAGCTCGACGCTCAAATTCACCTTAAGCAAGTTTGTTTTGTTTTATTTTGTTTAAAAAGTAAGAAGTTAACTAGGTTTGGGGTCTAATATTTGGAATACTAATTTGATCAGCCTTCGGTTCATTCCAACATGTTCAGGGCGATGATTGTGACTTGTGGAAACTGACGGAGTTCAATTTGGACTCCGAATTTGAGCTAGGCACTCCAATTCACATTAACCAAGTTAGTTTAGTTTAAAAATGAAGAACTTAGGTTTGGGACCAAAATTAGAAATACTAATCTGATAGGCCTCTGGTTTTTTCCAGCACGGCCAGGGCGATTATTGTGACTTGTGAAAACTGACGGAGTTCAATTCGGACTTTTGGATTGAGCTCGGCGATCAAATTCACCTTAAGCAAGTTAGTTTTCTTTTGTTTTGTTTAAAAAGGAAGAACATAGCTAGGTTTAGGGGTCCAAAATTTGAAATCCTAATCTGATCGACCTCCGATTTGTTCCAGCATGGTCAGGGCGATAAGTGTGACTTGTGGAAATGGATGGAGTTCAATTCGGACTCCCGGTTTGAGCTTGACGCTCAAATTTACATTAAGTAAGTTAGTTTAGTTTAAAAATGAAGAACTTAGGTTTGGGGGTCCGAAATGAGAAATACTAATTTGATTGGCCTTCGATTTTTTCTAGGATGGCCAGAACGATGATTGTGACTTGTGGAAACTGACGGAGTTCAATTCGGACTACCTGTTTGAGCTCGGCGGTCAAATTCACCTTAAGTAAGTTAGTTAAGCTTAAAAATGAAGAACTTACGTTTGGGGGTCGAAAATTAGAAATACTAATCCGATTGGACTCTAATTTTTTCCAGCACGGCCAGAGCGATGATTATGACTTGTGGAAATTGAAGGAGTTCTATTAGGACTCCCAGTTTGAGCTCGACGCTCAAATTCACCTTAACTAAGTTAGTTTACTTTAAAAATAAAGAACTTACATTTGGGGGTTCAAAATTAGAAATACTAATCCGATTGGCCTCCGATTTTTTCTAGCACGGCCAGGGCGATGATTGTGACTTGTGGAAACTAACAGATTTCAATTCGTACTCCCGGTTTGAGCTCGGCGCTCAAATTCACATTAAGCAATTTTGTTTTGCTTTAAAAGGAAGAACTTAGCTTGGTTTGGGGGTCCAAAATTTGAAATACTAATCCGATCGGGCACCGATTTATTCTAGCACGGTCAGGGCGATGAGTGTGCCTCGTGGAAACTGACGGAGTTAAATTCAGACTCACAGTTTGAGCTCGGCGCTCAAATTCAAATTAAGTAAGTTAATTTAGTTTAAAAATGAAGAACTTACGTTTGGGGGCCAAAAATTAGAAATACTAATATGATTGGCCTCAGATTTTTTCCAGCACGGCCAAGGCGATGATTGTGACTTGTAGAAACTGACGGAGTTCAATTCGGACTCCCCGTTTGAGGTCAGTGATCAATTTCACCTTAAGAAAGATTGTTTTGTTTTGTTTTATTTAAAAATGAAGAACTTAGCTTGGTTTGGGGGTCTAATATTTCAAATACTATTCCAATCGGCCTCCGATTTGTTCTAGCACGGTCGAAGAGATGAGTGTGACTTGTGGAAACTGACGGAGTTCAATTTGGACTACCTGTTTGAGCTCGGCGCACAAATTCATCTTAAGTAAGTTAGTTTAGTTCAAAAATGAAGAACATACGTTTGGGGGTCCAAAATTAGAAATACTAATCTGATTGGACTCTAGTTTTTTCCAGCATGACCAGAGTGATGATTGTGACTTGTGGAAATTGAAGGAGTTCAATTCGGACTCCCAGTTTGAGCTCGACGCTTAAATTCACCTTAACTAAGTTAGTTTACTTCAAAAATGAAGAACTTACGTTTGGGGGTTCAAAATTAGAAATACTAATCTAATTGGCCTCCGATTTTTTCCACCACGGCCAGGGCGATAATTGTGATTTGTGGAAACCGACGGAGTTCAATTCGGACTCCCAATTTGAGATCGATGCTCAAATTCACCTTAAGTAAGTTTGTTTACTTTAAAACTAAAGAACTTATGTTTGGGGGTCCAAATTTAGGAATACTAATCCGATTGGCCTTCGGTTTTTTCCAGCACGGCCAGGGCAATGATTGTGACTTGTGGAAACTAACGGAGTTCAATTCGAACTCCCAGTTTGAGCTCGGCGCTCAAATTCACCTTAAGCAAGTTAGTCTTGTTTTGTTTTGCTTAAAAAGGAAGAACTTATCTAGGTTTAGGGGTCTAAATTTTTAAATACTAACTCGATCGGCCTTCGATTTATTCCAGCACAGTCAGAGCGATGAGTGTGACTTGTGGAAACTGACGGAGTTCAATTCGGACTCCTAGTTTGAGCTCGGCACTCAAATTCTAAATTAAGTAAGTTAGTTTAGTTTAAAAATCATGAACTTACGTTTGGGGGTCCAAAATTAGAAATACTAATCTGATTGACCTCTGATTTTTTCCAGCACAATCAGGGTGATGATTGTGACTTGTGGAAACTGACGGAGTTCAATTCGGACAGCCAGTTTGACCTCAGCGATCAAATTCACCTTAAGCAAGTTAGTTTTGTTTTGTTTCCATTAAAAAGGAAGAACATAGCTTGGTTTGGGGGTCTAATATTTCAAATACTAATCCGATCAACCTCCAATTTGTTCCAGCACGGTCGGTGAGATGAGTGTTACTTACGAAAAATGTTGGAGTTCAATTCAGACTCCCAGTTTGAGCACGATGCTCAAATTCACATTAAGTAAGGTAGTTTCGTTTAAAAATGAAGAACTTAGATTTAGGGGTCCAAAATTAGGAATAATAATCTGATTGGCCTCTGGTTTTTTCTAACACAGCCAAGGTGATGATTGTGCCTTGTGTAAACTGACGGAGTTCAATTCGGACTCCCGATTTGAGCTCGGCTCTCAAATTCATCATAAGCAAGTTAGTTTACTTTAAAACGAAGAACTTACGTTTGGGGGTCAAAAATTAGAAAAACTAATCCGATTAGTGTTCAATTTTTTCCAGTAAAGCAAGGGCGATGATTGTGACTTGTGGAAGCTCACGGAGTTCAATTCGGACTCTAGGTTTGAGCTCGGTGATCAAATTCACCTTAAGCAAGCTAGTTTACATTAAAAATGAAGAACGTACGTTTGGGGTTCCAAAATTAGAAATACTAATTCGATTATCCTTCGGTTGTTTCTAGTAAAGCCAGGGTGATGATTGTGACTTTGTGGAAACTAAAGGAGTTCAATTCGGACTCCCGGTTTGAGCTCGACGATCAAATTCACCTTAAGCAAGTTAGTTTAGTTTTGTTTTGTTTAAAAAGGAAGAACTTATCTAGGTTTGGAGGTCCAAAATTTGAAATACTAATCCGATCGGCCTCCAGTTTGTTCCAACATGGTCGAAAAAGTGATGGAGTTCAATTTAGACTCCCAGTTTGAGCTTGATGCTCAAATTTAGATTAAGCAAGTTAGTTTAGTTAAAAAAATGAACAACTTAGGTTTGGAGGTCCGAAATTAGAAATACTAATCTGATTGGCCTCCGGTTTGGAAGACCAAAATTTAAAATACTAATCTAATCGGCCTCCGATTTGTTCCAATACGGTCGGGGCGATTAGTCTGACTTGTGGAAACTGATGGAGTTTAATTCGGACTCCCGGTTTGAGCTTGACGCTCAAATTTACATTAAGCAAGTTAGTTTAGTTAAAAAATGAACAACTTAGGTTTGGAGGTCTGAAATTAGAAATACTAATCTGATTGGCCTCCGGTCTTTTCCAGCACGGCCAGGGCGATGGTTGTGACTTGTGAAAACTGACGGACTTCAATTCGAACTCCCTGTTAGAGCTCGGCGCTCAAATTCACCTTAAGCAAGTTAGTTTTGTTTTGTTTTGCTTAAAAAGGAAGAACTTATCTAGGTTTAGGGGTCTAAATTTTGAAATACTAACTCGATCAGCCTTCGATTTATTCCAGCACAGTCAGAGCGATGAGTGTGACTTGTGGAAACTGACGGAGTTCAATTCGGACTCCTAGTTTGAGCTCAGCGCTCAAATTCTAAATTAAGTAAGTTAGTTTAGTTTAAAAATCAAGAACTTACGTTTGGGGGTCCAAAATTAGAAATACTAATCTGATTGACCTCTGATTTTTTCCAACACAGCCAGGGCGATGATTGTGACTTGTGGAAACTGACGGAGTTCAATTCGGACTACCGGTTTGAGCTCAGCGATCAAATTCACCTTAAGAAAGTTAGTTTTGTTTTGTTTTCTTTAAAAAGGAAGAACTTATCTTGGTTTTGGGGTCTAATATTTCAAATACTAATCCGATCGGCCTCCGGTTTGTTCCAGCACGGTCGGTGAGATGAGTGTGACTTACGAAAAATGATGGAGTTCAATTCGGACTCCTAGTTTGAGCACGATGCTCAAATTCACATTAAGTAAGTTAGTTTCGTTTAAAAATGAAGAACTTAGATTTAGGGGTCCAAAATTAGGAATAATAATCTGATTGGCCTCTGGTTTTTTCTAACACAGCCAAGGTGATGATTGTGCCTTGTGAAAACTGACGGAGTTCAATTCGGACTCCCGATTTGAGCTCGGCTCTCAAATTCACCTTAAGCAAGTTAGTTTACTTTAAAAATGAAGAACTTATGTTTGGGGGTCAAAAATTAGAAAACTAATCCAATTAGTGTCCAATTTTTTCCAGTAAAGCAAGGGCGATGATTGTGACTTGTGGAAGCTGACGGAGTTCAATTCGGACTCTAGGTTTGAGCTCGGCGATCAAATTCACCTTAAGCAAGCTATTTTGCTTTAAAAATGAAGAACCTACGTTTGGGGTTCCAAAATTAGAAATACTAATTCGATTATCCTTCGGTTGTTTCTAGTAAAGCCAGGGTGATGATTGTGACTTGTGGAAACTAAAGGAGTTCAATTCGGACTCCCGGTTTGAGCTCGACGATCAAATTCACCTTAAGCAATTTAGTTTTGTTTTGTTTTGTTTAAAAAGGAAGAACTTATTTAGGTTTGGGGGTCCAAAATTTGAAATAGTAATCCGATTGGGCTCCGGTTTGTTCCAACATGGTCAGAAAAATGATAGAGTTCAATTCAGACTCCCAGTTTGAGCTTGATGCTCAAATTTACATTAAGTAAGTTAGTTTAGTTTAAAAAAGAAGAACTTCGGTTTGGAGGTTTGAAATTAGAAATACTAATCCAATTAGCATCCGATTTTTTCTAGCACGGCCATGGCGATGATTGTGACTTGTGAAAACTGACGGAGTTCAATTAGGCCTCCCGGTTTGAGCTCGACTCTCAAATTTACCTTAAGCAAGTTAGTTTACTTTAAAAATGAAGAACTTACGTTTAGGGGTCCAAAATTAGAAATACTAATTCTATTAGCCTGCAGTTTCTTCCAGTAAAGCAAGGGCGATGATTGTCACTTGTGGAAACTGACGGAGTTCAATTGGGACTCCCAGTTTGAGCTCGGCGATCAAATTCGCCTTAAGTAAGTTAGTTTACTTTAAAAATGATGAACTTACGTTTGGGGTTCCAAAATTAGAAATACTAATTTGATTAGCCTTCGGTTGTTTCTAGAAAAGCCAGGGCGATGATTGTGACTTGTGGAAACTAACGGAGTTCAATTCGAACTCCCAGTTTGAGCTCGACAATGAAATTCACGTTATGCAAGTTAGTTTTGTTTTGTTTTGTTTAAAAAGGAAGAACTTAGCTAGTTTTGGGAGTCCAAAATTTGAAATACTAATCCGATCGGCCTCCGATTTGTTCCAACACAGTCGGGGAAACTGATGGAGTTCAATTCGGACTCCCAGTTTGAGCTCGGCGCTCAAATTCACCTTAAGCAAGTTAGTTTACTTTAAAAATGAGGAACTAACATTTGGGGGTCCAAAATTATAAATACTAATCCGATTGACCTTCGGCTATTTCTAACACAGCCAAGGCGATGAATGTGACTTGTGGAAATTAACGGAGTTCAATTCAGACTCCCGGTTTGAGCTCACCGCTCAAATTCACCTTAAGCAAGTTAGTTTAGTTTTGTTTTATTTAAAAAGGAATAACATAGCTTGGTTTGGGAGTCTAAATTTTGAAATACTAATCCGATTGGCGTCCGGTTTGTTCCAGCACGGTCGAGGCGATGAGTGTGATTTGCATAAACTGATGGAGTTCAATTCGAACTCCCGATATGAGCTCGATGCTCAAATTCACATTCAGCAAGTTAGTTTCATTTAAAAATTAAGAACTTAGGTTTGGGGGTCCAAAATTATAAATACTAATCTGATTGGCCTCCGATTTTTTCCAGCACGGCCAGGGCAATGATTGCGACTTGTGGAAACTGACGGAGTTTAATTCGGACTCCCGGTTTGAGCTCGGCTCTCAAATTCACCTTAAGCAGATTAGTTTACTTTAAAAATGAAGAACTTACGTATGGGAGTCAAAAAATAGAAATACTAATCCGATTAGCCTTCGATTTTTTTCTAGTAAAGCCAGGGCGATGATTGTGACTTGTGGAAACTGATAGAGTTCAATTAGGACTCCCGGTTTGAGCTCGGCGATCAAATTCACCTTAAGTAAGTTAGTTTAATTTTGTTTTGTTTAAAAAGGAATAACATAGCTAGGTTTGGGGGTCCAAAATTTGAAATACTAATCGAATCGGCATCCGGTTTCTTTCAACACGGTCGGGGCGATGAGTGTGACTTGTGAAAACTGATGGAGTTCAATTCGGACTCCTGGTTTGACCTTGACGCTCTTGTTTACATTAAGCAAGTTAGTTTAGTTTAAAAATGAAGAACTTAGGTTTGGGGATCCAAAATTAGAAATACTAATCCGATTGGCGTCCAGTTTTTTCTAGCTCGGCTTGGGCGATGATTGTGACTTGTGAAAACTGACAGAGTTCAATTCCAACTCCTGGTTTGAGATCGGCTCTCAAATTCACTTTAAGTAAGTTAGTTTAGTTTAAAAATGATGAACAGAGTGATGATTGTGACTTGAGGAAATTGATGGAGTTCAATTCGGACTCCGAGTTTGAGCAAGGCGCTCAAATTCACCTTAACCAAGTTAGTTTACTTTAAAAATGATGAACTTACATTTGGGGCTTTAAAATTTGAAATACTAATCTGATTGGCCTCAGGTTTTTTCCAACAGGGCCAAGGAAATGCTTGTGACTTGTGAAAACGGACGGAGTTCAGTTCGGACTCCCGATTTGAGCCCGGTGCTCAAATTGACCTTAAGCAATTTTGTTTACTTTAAAAATGAAGAACATACATTTGGGGGTCCAAAATTAGAAATACTAATCCAATTGGCCTCTGGTTTTTTCCAACACCGCCATGGCGATGAATGTGACTTGTGGAAACTGACAGAGTTCAATTCGAACTCGCGGTTTGAGATCGATGCTCAAATTCACCTTAAGCAAGTTTGTTTTGTTTAAAAAGGAAGAACTTAGCTAGGTCTGGGGGCACAAAATTTTAAATACTAATTCGATCAGCCTCCAATTTGTTCTAGTACGGTCAGGACGATGAGTGTGACTTGTGGAAACTGACGGAGTTCAATTCGGACTCCCGGTTTGAGTTCAGCGCTCAAATTAACATTAAGCAAGTTAGTTTAGTTTAAAAATGGAGAACTTAGGTTTGGGGGTCCAAAATTAGAAATACTAATCTGATTGGCCTCCATGTTTTTCCAGCATGGCTTAGGCGATGATTATGACTTGTGGAAACTGACAGAGTTCAATTCGAACTTCTGGTTTAAGCTCGGCGGTCAAATTCACGTTAAGCAAGTTAGTTTTGTTTTGTTTTCTTTAAAAAAGGAAGAACTTAGCTTGGTTTGGGGGTCTAATATTTGAAATACTAATCCGATCGACCTTCGATTTGTTCCAGCATGGTCGGAGAGATGAGCTTGACTTACGGAAACTTATGGAGTTCAATTCGGACTCCCGGTTTGAGCCCGATGCTCAAATTCACATTAAGCAAGTTAGTTTCGTTTAAAAATGAAGAACTTAAGTTTTGTGGTCCAAAATTAGAAATACTAATCTGATTGGCCTCCATTTTGTTCTAGCACAGCCATGGCGATGATTGTGACTTGTGAAAACTGACGGAGTTCAATTCGGACTCCCGGTTTGAGCTCGGCTCTCAAATTTACCTTAAGCAAGTTAGTTTACTTTAAAAATGAAGAACTTACATTTGGGGGTCTAAAATTAGAAATACTAATTCTATTAGCCTGTGGTTTTTTCTAGTAAAGCAAGGGCGATGATTGTGACTTATGGAAACTGACGGAGTTCAATTCAGACTCCCGGTTTGAGCTCGGCGATCAAATTCACCTTAAGCAACTTAGTTACTTTAAAAATGAAGAACTTACATTTAGGGTTTCAAAATTAGAAATACTAATTCGAATAGCCTTCGGTTATTTCTAGTAAAGCCAAGGTGATGATAGTGACTTGTGGCAACTAACGGAGTTCAATTCGGACTCCCGGTTTGAGCTCGACGATGAAATTCACCTTAAGCAAGTTAGTTTAGTTTTGTTTTGTTTTGTTTAAAATGGAAGAACTTAGCTAGGTTTGGAAGACCAAAATTTAAAATACTAATCTGATCGGCCTCCGATTTGTTCCAATACGGTCGGGGCGATTAGTGTGACTTGTGGAAACTGATGGAGTTTAATTCGGACTCCCGGTTTGAGCTTGACGCTCAAATTTACATTAAGCAAGTTAGTTTAGTTAAAAAATGAACAACTTAGGTTTGGAGGTCCGAAATTAGAAATACTAATCTGATTGGCCTCCGGTCTTTTCCAGCACGGCCAGGGCGATGGTTGTGACTTGTGAAAACTAACGGACTTCAATTCGGACTCCCTGTTAGAGCTCGGCGCTCAAATTCACTTTAAGTAAGTTAGTTTAGTTCAAAAATGAAGAACATACATTTGGGGCCCCAAAATTAGAAATACTAATCCCATTAGACTCTGGCTTTTTTCAGCATGGCCAGAGCGATGATTGTGACTTGTGGAAATTGAAGGAGTTCAATTCGGACTTCGGGTTTAAGCTTGACGCTCAAATTCACCTTAAGCAAGCAAGTTAGTTTACTTTAAAAATGAAGAACTTACGTTTGGGGGTTCAAAATTGGAAATACTAATCTGATTGGCCTTCGATTTTTTCCAGTACGGCTAGAGCGATGATTGTGACTTGTGAAAACTAGCGGAGTTCAATTCGGACTCCCAGTTTGAGCTCGGCGCTCAAATTCACCTTAAGCAAGTTTGTTTACCTTAAAAATGAAGAACTTACGTTTGGGTGTCCAAAATTAGAAATACTAATCCGATTGGCCTCTGGTTTTTTCCAACACGGCCATGGCAATGATTTTGACTTGTGGAAACTGGCGGAGTTCAATTCGTACTCCCGGTTTGAGCTCGGCGCTGAAATTCACCTTCAGCATGTTAGTTTTGTTTTGTTTTATTTTAAAAGGAAGAACTTAGCTAGGTTTTGGGGTCTAAAATTTGAAATACTAATCCAATCGGCCTTCGATTTGTTCTAGCACGGTCAGGGCGATGAGTGTGACTTGTGGAAACTGACGTAGTTCAATTCGGACTTCCGGTTTGAGCTCGGTGCTCAAATTCACATTAAGCAAGTTAGTTTAGTTTAAAATTGAAGAACTTCGGTTTGGGGGTCCCAAATAGGAAATACTAATCTAATTGGCCTCTGGGTTTTTCCAGCATAGCTAGGGCGATGATTGTGACTTGTGGAAACTGACGGAGATCAATTCGGACTCCCGGTTTGAGCTCGGCGCTCAAATTCACCTTAAGTAAGTTAGTTTAGTTTAGTTTAGTTTTATTTAAAAAAGAAGAACTTAGCTTGGTTTGGGGGTCTAAAATTTTAAATACTAATCCGATCGGCCTCCGGTTTGTTCCAGCACGGTCGGGGCCATGAGTGTGACTTGTGAAAACTGATGGAGTTCAATTCGGACTCCCAGTTTGAGCTTGACGCTAAATATTACATTAAGCAACTTAGTGTAGTTTAAAAATGAAGAACTTAGGATTGAGGGTCTTAAATTAGAAATTCCTAAATTAGAAATACTTATCTGATTGGCCTCCAATTTTTTTCAACACGGCCAGGGCAATGATTGTGACTTCTGAAAACTGACGGAGTTCAATTCGGACTCCCTGTTTGAGCACAGTGCTCAAATTCACCTTAAGTAAGTTAGTTTAGTTTAAAAATGACGAACTTAGGTTTGGGGGTCCAAAATTAGAATTTTTAATCCGATTGGACTCTGGTTTTTTCCAACATGGACAATGCGATGACTGTGTGTAACGGACCGGGGTATTTATGCCCATTAAGGCTCCATATCTAGATCCGCCTCCCGCGAACGCACCGAAGTGTCACAAGGGATCTCTCACACACATGTCCAGTAAGAGTACAAAAAGACAAACCACAATAATATAAGACACAAGAAAGTACATGTGCTCATATCTGTTCACAAATTTTTACAGCTGTCCCATTCCATTAATACATGTCCAATTAAAAGAGTACAACTACCTGGGGCATACCCCGAGGGAGCACAGGCTCACAGAGACGCTAACTACTACTCAACTGCTGGTGGTACAAGTCTGTCACAACACCGCTGCAAGCCAAACATACGGCAAGCCCTGAAAAGAACTGTAGGGGAGTGAGCCTCAACAAGTCACTGGCTCAGTAGGGGCTACCCAAAACAACACTGTAACCACAGACACCTCGACCCCAATGGGTCTCACTGGCAACAACAATAGCCAAACCATTTCATGCTCACATTATTACAATAAATAACAATTAAACATGCTTATGATAATAAATATAACGTCCTCAGAAGAAAAGTAGGACTACAGGACTAACATAATATCATTAGTCAGCCCAAAAACCAAAGTGTCTAAACCACAGTCTCACTAGCACACTGCTACAACAACGGGTTGCCTAAACTATAAGCCACACAGGCAAGTCACTGCCCAGGCTACAAGCTTCACTGGCGAACCTCAAACACTTGAGTAATAGGACTGCTAACAAAGAGTTGGTCCTTTATACTCCAAACCACACTACAGCGGAAACTACAAACAAGGTAACGGAACTGGCTACTACGAAGCCAATCCATAACACACTAAAATTATAATTGGAATCATACCCAAGATGAGTAAAACTCAAATTGTGGAAGGTCTCACACGGCCTCCACGGAACATAGCTTAACTAAACCACAATATGCCTAGGCCATAAGCCTCATCGGCAAATTACCCACAAAGGTAACATAATTAATAATTACAAACTAATCCACAATAAAATATAAACAAAGATCTACTTAAAACAGTTAGGATACAACAAGTGGCAGGTCAAACCACAAGACCTCCACAACACACAAGTACACGGAAAGGTTGGTACACAATGTACCACCACAAAACTATAAAGTAACCCACGAAAGGAACAAGTACCTGCTACTCTGAGGCACCACAACACAAACACCCGAACAAGGGTACCAATAGGTGATAAACACCACATTGAACCATAATTATATTATACTTTTAATTAGGCACAATATTACAAGTGAAACCTTAATCGACGAGTCACACAAACCACAACTGAGTCACAACTGTGCCAACACCACGGCACATCTCGAACAAGTCAAACCTCGACCACGAGTCACAAACTCACAAACCACAGTCACTGGCAAAGCACGAGTCAGAAAGAACGACGCCACCATACGGGAACAGACTACTGGCTGATCAGGCCAATATCCAACCCGGACAACACAACACAAGAACTACCTCTCAGTCTCGCAGTCACGGACGAAAGGTCCAACTGCCGCTCCACTAGGAAGAAGTCAAACAACTGTGGAGACCAACCAACACCACACCTGCAGACACACAACTGCAGGCCCATGCCTGGCACCTCTAGAGTATCTGGCCGGAGCACTCTAAAGTGAGGCACTGGAAAACAGAACTAGCTGGGGACCAGTGTCGACTACTGGTGTCCGTACCCCCAACTACGAGCGCGCTACAAGCGACAAAAGAACAAACTCTGGGAAGTCGCTGCCCCACTGCCGTCTTTCCCTCAGCCGGACGTACAACTCAAACTCAGGAGTGAGGTTGTCCAGGAAGACGACACAGACCTCGACAGTACAACACAAGTACCGGGACAAAACCCCGAGCACAACAAACACACGTGCCTGGCTCACAAAGAACCTGGGGTACCCGACTAGAGAGGCATTTCGGAATAGGCGCCGGACCACCACACTCGGCTAGCACAAACCACGATACTTACACATATAGCCTTTACTTATAATTCACAATATACAAGTGTTAGGATTAGCTTAACATCGGTCACCGTGTGACCCCAAAGCTATCACACACCAACACATACCTGAACCACTAACTTGCCTATCATTGGTCATCTTCTAACCTCCAAGCTAACTCACACTAACACATATATAAATCACGATAGCCAATCATATTTGGCCTATCATCGGTCATGAGATGACCTTCGTGGCAACACACCACTGACATAGATCAATATAATGTTATTCGAAAGACAACAACGAACCAGGGCTAGGTCGATATAGACCTTCACTGCCCAAACACCACATAGTCATGGCTAGGCTCACACACGAACCTCACTGCCCAGTTACTATCATAAATCATAAGAATTACATTACAACAAAGTGTGTAGTAAACACACACTCAAACCACGTAGACAATACGTGTATATTACACCCTGGATGATGTACCACACGTCTTCCACGTAAACCACATGTCCAACACATGGACAACGCACTCCAAGAGTGCCACGGGTGCCAACTCCCCACACATACCACGTAAAGTGATTACGTACATCACACATCATTCATGTAAAACTTGCCTATTACATGAGCAGTATAGTGTATACCAAGTGCACTAGCTCACACCGGTCATCGCGATGCACACGCAATCACACATTATTCATAACCAGGAAAGCTACGTAAACAACACTGCATGGATACATGCACAGGTTGGCGGCAACATCGACTGCCGCTTGAAGGAAGTAAACGGCAAGCGATCTAGCCGTCTATATCCCGGCTGGTGAGCTTGGCGACAAGAGATCTTGACGCCACGTTCTCTGGCCTAAAACCCTGCAGAAACCCTAATCCAGCTCTACAGGTTTTTCAACCGTTAAAATTACAAGAAAATGTACTGAAACGGTTCTTTAAACATGCTTGAACCCAAAACAACCCAACACAGCATGCTTCGTTCACTAAATTACTCAAACCACCCATTAACCCCACATGGTGCAACTTAATCCGAAAATTCGATAAAAATGCTGGTTCAAGTGATTAAGTCATGTTCTAATGTTTCTAACAAGCTAATAGGGCTCGACCCCTACCTCAGAAACGCAATTAAACTCCCGAAGATCCTCGAATCATGCCGAAACCTGAGAAACGTCCCACGAACACCGCGCTCCAATCCATCATTCCCCGCCCGATCTGCCGCTACCACGCGCACCACAGCCTTCCCACGAGCTCCCGCCGACCGTCAGAACTCGCGAAGAAGCTCAAGGGTGAAGGTGGGGGAAGAGGAAGGGAGAAGGAGGAGAAAGAACAGAGCTCGGGTCTGCCATAAAAACACAGGCATGTCAAGTTAACGTCAACCCTTTGGCCGTTTAACCAGGCCGCCACAACTAGACGCCCACAAAGCTTGACGCCAAGTTCAACAGTCGACGTCCTCATCGATGGACGCCAACACACTGCTGGTGTCCAGCAAGCTGAACACCAACACGGATCCAAACCAAACCCGGTAAGGATCTAGCAAGAAACACACAACACTAATGGGCCTCACATTGGCCAGCAAACCCGCTAAACCTGGATCCACGGGGATCCGGAAAACGCGCGACGTTACATTATTATCACCTAAAAACAAATGTCGTCCTCGACATTCAAAGCAAACTACGATAAACCAATTATCACCTAAAAACAATTAAAGTCAAACACAGAACAAGGAGGATACTCTTTCTCTGCTTCAGCCTTTCAATTCATCTCACAATTACTCTGTTCTGTCAATTCCATTGCCTTTCTTTAGCTTCTAACCGTAGGCGATTCTGCCTTGCCAATAGTGCTTTATCTCCTTGGACCGAACCTACTTCCACAATTTTCCAGCTGTGTTTGCAATATTTCTTTCGAGACCGCTTTATCTTTCTCAATTATCTTACACTGTAATATTCTTTCATGCCATAATCTTTCCAAATTATTAAAATTTCCAGTGGCATTTCCTTTTTCTATTTATCACTGCCAACTATTATCCTGCCTCATCTGCATTTACATTCGCAACTGACACCTCTTCAAAGGAAACCAATCACCATCTTTCAATTTCCTGCTCTTTCATATTATTCTGCTCATACTATTTAAAGCCAATTTCTGATTAAAAAAAAAATCATAATAAACCCTGTTCCTTTATTCCACTGCGCAAAACTTTACACTTTCTTCTTATCTCAGCAAAGCTTGAACAATTTATGAATATTAAGTCTTTCTTGCTTCTGCTTCCGCTGCGCTACTCTGATCACACTGAACACTTTTGCAAAATATTCCACAATTTTTGTTCACAATATTACTTTCAATTGCTTTCTTCTGACTTCAACTGCTTCTCAAATCATCCCATTCAATTAATTCCTGCTGAAGAAATTACTGCAATTTCTGATCTGCCAAATCACTATTGACATATTGCGCTTTTCATATATCTTTCCTGCTTTACTGACATTCTCTGGCTAATTCCCATAATTCTGGGGCATAAACTTTTCAAATATTCTTAATCAATCTGCTCCAGCATTTAAACCCTGAAATATTTTAATAACAATTACTTTCTGCTCAATTAAATCATTTCTTTGCACCAATATGCAAACTTTAACCGACATTTTCTGACTCATCTGATCTTATTCACTTCATCATTTGCTAAATTCTTCCTTTCTCTAGTCCATATCTTTTCTTTATCTAAACTGCCAATCATCAACTAAATATTCCTCTTGTGCAAATTTAACAAATCTTTATTGCACATTAATCCTGATTTTCTCTCTTTCTTTATTCAACTGATCATTTCTATACTTATTTATACAAATCATCATATCACACTTCCTGTTACCATTATCATCCATAACAACACTTTTCCTCAAATTTCTGATCTCGGGCATATTTAATCATTCTACCATAATTCACTGCTCTTTTATGTACTGATACCTTTTTTTAAAACTGATCTGTCTTTCTTGATCATATCAAACTCTTCATAACACTAATCACATTCTTATACACATTGTTTCTTAATATCATCTAACTCAGATCTCTGATGCCACATTACATTTGCTGAGGTTTTCAACTGCAACTTATCACACACACTGACCTGATCCTTATCACCTTGTTACCATACACCTGTCTCTGCCAACTTTCTATCTCATTATAACTTATTTACTGAATTCCATATTCAAACTTGTTAATCTCTTCAATTCCTTTAACTGTAAATCTTTAACAACCAAACTGATCTATCACAAAAATACTTTATACTTGTCTCTGCTAACTTTGCATTTTATTAACATATCTCAAAGCACTACTTTACCTTTCTTCTCTAATCTCTGCAACTGAAAACTTTTAAATACTATACTTTAACTGCTTTAACTGCACTAGTGCCAGGATGCAACTACACAACTTATGCCACTATTCACATTGTGGCACAGCAACAGCTCTCAATTGCCAATTTAACAAACAAAAACACACGGTTTACGTTCCAAAACCAAACGTAAAAACTACTTCATATCACACAAAACAACAGACTTACTACCAGCAGTGGACATTAATCCATGTATTGGGACATTATACTTTCAATGTCTTTTCATATTCTAACTGGACACTGCTCTGATACCAACTGTAACAGACCGGGGTATTTATGCCCATTAAGGCTCCATATCCAGATCCGCCTCCCGCGAACGCATCGAAGTGTCACAAGGGATCTCTCACACACATGTCCAGTAAGAGTACAAAAAGACAAACCACAATAATATAAGACACAAGAAAGTACATGTGCTCATATCTGTTCACAAATTTGTACAACTGTCCCATTACATTAATACATGTCCAATTAAAAGAGTACAACTACCTGGGGCATACCCCGAGGGAGCACAGGCTCACAGAGACGCTAACTACTACTCAACTGCTGGTGGTACAAGTCTGTCACAACACCGCTGCAAGCCAAACACACGGAAAGCCCTTAAAAGAACTATAGGGGAGTGAGCCTCAACAAGTCACTGGCTCAGTAGGGGCTACCCAAAACAACACTATAACCACAGACACCTCGACCCCAATGGGTCTCACTAGCAACAACAATAGACAAACCATTTCATGCTCACATTATTACAATAAATAACAATTAAACATGCTTATGATAATAAACATAACGTCCTCAGAAGAAAAGTAGGACTACAGGACTAACATAATATCATTAGTCAGCCCAACAACCAAAGTGCCTAAACCACAGTCTCACTGGCACACTGCTACAACAACGGGTTGCCTAAACTATAAGCCACACAGGCAAGTCACTGCCCAGGCTACAAGCTTCACAGGCGAACCTCAAACACTTGAGTAATAGGACTGCTAACAAAGAGTTGGTCCTTTATACTCCAAACCACACTACAGCGGAAACTACACACAAGGTAACGGAACTGGCTACTACGAAGCCAATCCATAACAGTCTAAAATTATAATTGGAATCATACCCAAGATGAGTAAAACTCAAATTGTGGAAGGTCTCACACGGCCTCCACGGAACATAGCTTAACTAAACCACAATATGCCTAGGCCATAAGCCTCATCGGCAAATTACCCACAAAGGTAACATAATTAATAATTACAAACTAATCCACAATAAAATATAAACAAAGATCTACTTAAAACAGTTAGGATACAACAAGTGGCAGGTCAAACCACAAGACCTCCACAACACACAAGTACCCGGAAAGGTTGGTACACAATGTACCACCACAAAACTACAAAGTAACCCACGAAAGGAACAAGTACCTGCTACTCTGAGGTACCACAACACAAACACCCGAACAAGGGTACAAATAGGTGATAAACACCACATTGAACCATAATTATATTATACCTTTAATTAGGCACAATATTACAGGTGAAACCTTAATCGACGAGTCACACAAACCACAACTGAGTCACAACTGTGCCAACGCCAGGGCACATCTCGAACAAGTCAAACCTCGACCATGAGTCACAAACTCACAAACCACAGTCACTGGCAAAGCACGAGTCAGAAAGAACGATGCCACCACACGGGAACGGACTACTGGCTGATCAGGCCAATATCCAACCCGGACAACACAACACAAGAACTACCTCTCAGTCTCGCAGTCACGGACGAAAGGTCCAACTGCCGCTCCACTAGGAAGAAGTCAAACAACTGTGGAGACCAACCAACACCACACCTGCAGACACACAACTGCAGGCCCATGCCTGGCACCTCTAGAGTCTCTGGCCGGAGCACTCTAAAGTGAGGCACTGGAAAACAGGACTAGCTGGGGACCAGTGTCGACTACTGGTGTCCGTACCCCCAACTACGAGCGCGCTACAAGAGACAAAAGAACAAACTCTGGGAAGTCGCTGCCCCACTGCCGTCTTTCCCTCAGCCGGACGTACAACTCAAACTCAGGAGTGAGGGTTTCCAGGAAGACGACACAGACCTCGACAGTACAACATAAGTACCGGGACAAAACCCCGAGCACAACAAACACACGTGCCTGGCTCACAAAGAACATGGGTTACCCGACTAGAGAGGCATTCCGGAATAGGCGCCGGACCACCACACTCGGCTAGCACAAACCACGATACTTACACATATAGCCTTTACTTATAATTCACAATATACAAGTGTTAGGATTAGCTTAACATCGGTCACCGTGTGACCCCAAAGCTATCCCACACCAACACATACCTGAACCACTAACTTGCCTATCATTGGTCATCTTCTAACCTCCAAGCTAACTCACACTAACACATATATAAATCACGATAGCCATATTTGGCCTATCATCGGTCATGAGATGACCTTCGTGGCAACACACCACTGACATAAATCAATATAATGTTATTCGAAAGACAACAACGAACCAGGGCTAGGTCGATATAGACCTTCACTGCCCAAACACCACATAGTCATGGCTAGGCTCACACACGAACCTCACTGCCCAGTTACTATGATAAATCATAAGAATTACATTACAACAAAGTGTGTAGTAAACACACACTCAAACCACGTAGACAATACGTGTATATTACACCCTGGATGATGTACCACACGTCTTCCACGTAAACCACATGTCCAACACATGGACAACGCACTCCAAGAGTGCCACGGGTGCCAACACACCACACATACCACGTAAAGCGATTACGTACATCACACATCATTCATGTAAAACTTGCCCATTACATGAGCAGTATAGAGCATACCAAGTGCACTGGCTCACACCGGTCATCGCCATGCACACACAATCACACATTATTCATAACCAGGAAGGCTACGTAAACAACACTGCATGGATACATGCACAGGTTGGCGGCAACATCGACTGCCGCTTGAAGGAAGTAAACGGCAAGCGATCTAGCCGTCTATATCTCGGCTGGTGAGCTTGGCGACATTAGATCTTGATGCCAAGTTCTCCGGCCTAAAACCCTGCAGAAACCCTAATCCAGCTCTACAGGTTTTTCAACCGTTAAAATTACAAGAAAATGTACTGAAACGGTTCTTTAAACATGCTTGAACCCAAAACAACCCAACACAGCAAGCTTCGTTCACTAAATTACTCAAACCACCCATTAACCCCACATGGTGCAACTTAATCCGAAAATTCGATAAAAATGCTGGTTCAAGTGATTAAGTCGTGTTTTAATGTTTCTAACAAGCTAATAGGGCTCGACCCCTACCTCAGAAACGCAATTAAACTCCCGAAGAACCTCGAATCACGCCGAAACCCGAGAAACGTCCCACGAACACCGCGCTCCAATCCGTCATTCCTCGCCCGATCTGCCGCTACCACGCGCACCACAGCCTTCCCACGAGCTCCCGCCGACCGTCAGAACTCGCGAAGAAGCTCAAGGGTGAAGGTGGGGGAAGAGGAAGGGAGAAGGAGGAGAAAGAACAGAGCTCGGGTCTGCCATAAAAACACAGGCATGTCAAGTTAACGTCAACCCTTTGGCCGTTTAACCAGACCGCCACAACTAGACGTCCACAAAGCTTGACGCCAAGTTCAACAGTCGACGTCCTCATCGATGGATGCCAACACACTGCTGGTGTCCAGCAAGCTGAACACCAACACGGATCCAAACCAAACCCGGTAAGGATCTAGCAAGAAACACACAACACTAATGGGCCTCACATTGGCCAGCAAACCCGCTAAACCTGGATCCACGGGGATCCAGAAAATGCGCGACGTTACACTGTGACTCGTGAAAATTGAAGGAGTTCAATTCAGACTCCGGGTTTGAGCCTAGCGCTCAAATTCACCTTAAGCAAGTTAGTTTACTTTAAAAATGAGGAACTTACGTTTGGGAGTTCAAAATTAGAAATACTAATCTGACTGACCTCCGATTTTTTCCAACACGGCCAGGGCGATGATTGTGACTTGTGGAAACTGATGGAGTTCAATTCTAACTCCCGGTTTGAGCTCGGCGCTCAAGTTCACCATAAGCATGTTTGTTTACTTTAAAATTGAAGAATTCATGTTTGGGGGTACAAAATTATAGATACTAATCCGATTGGCCTCTGGTTTTTTCCAACACGGCGAGGGCGATGATTGTGACTTGTGAAAACTGACGGTGTTCGATTTGAGCTCGGCAATCAAATTCACCTTAAGCATGTTAGTTTAGTTTTGTTTTGTTTAAAAAGGAAGAACTTAGCTAGGTTTTGGGGTCTAAAATTTGAAATACTAATCCGATCAGCCTTCGATTTGATCCAGCATGGTCAGGGCGATGAGTGTGACTTTTGGAAACTGATGGAGTTCAATTCGCACTCCCGATTTGAGCTCGATGCTCAAATTCACATTAAGCAAGTTAGTTTTGTTTAAAAATGAAGAACTTAGGTTTGGGGGTCCAAAATTAGAAATATTAATATGATTGACCTCCAATTTTTCCAACATGGCCAGGGTAATGATTGTAACTTGTGGAAACTGACGGAGTTCAATTCAGACTCTCGGTTTGAGCCGGCTCTTAAATTCACCTTAAGCAAGTTAGTTTACTCTAAAAATGAAGAACTTATGTTTGGGGGTCCAAAATTAGAAATACTAATCCGATTAGCCTTCGGTTTTTTCCAGTAATGCTAGGGCGATGATTGTGACTTTTGAAAAGTGACGGAGTTCAATTCGGACTCTCGGTTTGAGCTCGGTGATCAAATTCACCTTAGGCAAGGTAGGTTTGGGGGTCCAAAATTTGAAATACTAATCCGATCATCCTCCAGTTTGTTCCAACTCGGTCAGGGCGATGAGTGTGACTTGTGGAAATTGATGGAATTTAATTCGGACTCCCGGTTTGAGCTTGACTCTCATATTTACATTACGCAAGTTAGTTTAGTATAAAAATGAAGAACTTAGGTTTTGGGGGTTCGAAATCAAAAATACTAATCTGATTGGCCTCCAATTTTTTTCAGCACGGCCAGGGCGATGATTATGACTTTTGAAAACTAACAGACTTCAATTCGGACTCCCTATTTGAGCTCACGCTCAAATTCACTTTAAGTAAGTTAGTTTAGTTCAAAAATGAAGAACGTACATTTGGGGGTCCAAAATTAGAAATACTAATCCGATTGCACTCTGGTTTTTTCTTGCACGGCTAGAGCGATGATTGTGACTTGTGGAAATTGAAGGAGTTCAATTCGGACTCCGGGTTTGAGCTTAAAATGAAGAACTTACGTTTGGGGGTTCAGAATTCGAAATACTAATCTGATTGGCCTTCGGTTATTTCCAGCACGGCCAGGGCGATGATTGTGACTTGTGAAAACTAACGGAGTTCACTTCGGACTCCAGGTTTGAGCTCGACGCTCAAATTCTCCTTAAGCATGTTTGTTTACTTTAAAAATGAACATACATTTGGTGGTCAAAAATAGAAATACTAATCCGATTGGCCTCCGGGTTTTTCCAGCATAGCCATGGTGATGATTGAAACTCTTGGAAGCTGACGGAGTTCAATTCAAACTCCCAGTCTGAGCTTGGTGCTCAAACTCACCTTAACCAAGTTAGTTTTGTTTGTTTTGTTTAAAAAGGAAGAACTTAGCTAGGTTTAGGGGTCCAAAATTTGAAATACTAATCTGATCGGCCTCCGATTTGTTACAGCACAGTCAGGGCAATGAGTGTGACTTGTGGAAACTGACGGAGTTCAATTCGAACTCCTGGTTGGAGCTCGATGCTCAAATTCACCTTAAGCAAGTTAGTTTACTTTAAAAATGAAGAACTTACAATTGGGGGTCTAAAATTAGAAATACTAATCCGATTGCCCTCTAATTTTTTCCAACACGGCCAGGGTGATGATTGTGACTCGTGAAAACTGACAGAGTTCAATTCGGACTCCCGGTTCGAGCTCGGCGCTCAAATTCACCTTAAGCAAGTTAGTTTAGTAATGTTTTGTTTGAAAAGGAAGAACGTAACTAGGTTTGAGGGTCCATAATTTGAAATACTAATCCGATCGGCCTCCAGTTTGGTCCAACATGGTTAGGGCGATGAGTGTGATATGTGGAAACTAATGGAGTTCAATTCGGACTCCCAGTTTGAGCTCGATGCTTAAATTCACATTAAGCAAGTTAGTTTAGTTTTAAAATGAAGAACTTAGGATTGAGGGTGCTAAATTAGAAATACCTATTTGATTGGCCTCTGATTTTTTCCAACACGGCCAGGGCAATGATTGTGACTTCTGAAAACTAACGGAGTTTAATTCGGACTCCTGGTTTGAGCACTGTGCTCAAAGTCACATTAAGTAAGTTAGTTTAGTTTAAAAATGAAGAACTCAAATTTGGAGGTCCATAATTAGAAATATTAATCTGATTGGACTCTAGTTTTTTCCAACATGGCCAGAGCGATGATTGTGACTTGTGGAAATTGAAGGAGTTCAATTCGGAATCCGGGTTTGACCCTGGCGCTCAAATTCACCTTAAGTAAGTTACTTTAGTTTAAAAATGAAGAACTTATGTTTGGATGTTCAAAATTATAAATACTAATCTGATTGGCCTCCGATTTTTTCCAGCACAGCTGGGGCAATGATTGTGACTTCTGGAAACTGACGAAGTTCAATTCGGACTCCCGGTTTGAGCACAGAGCCCAAATTCACCTTAAGTAAGTTAGTTTAGTTTAAAAATGAAGAACTTAGGTTTGGAGGTCCAAAATTAGAAATATTAATCTGATTAGACTCTGGTTTTTTCCAACAAGGCCGGAGCGATGATTGTGACTTGTGGAAATTGAAGGAGTTCAATTCAGACTCCGGGTTTGAGCCTGGCGCTCAAATTCACCTTAAGCAAGTTAGTTTACTTTAAAAATGAAGAACTTACGTTTGGGGGTTCAAAATTAGAAATACTAATCTGATTGACCTCCGATTTTTTCCAGCAAGACCAGGGCAATGATTGTGACTTCTGAAAACTGACGGAGTTCAATTCGGACTCCCGGTTTGAGCACAGAACTCAAATTCACCTTAAGTAAGTTAGTTTAGTTTTAAAATGAAGAACTTAGGTTTGGAGGTCCAAAATTAGAAATATTAATCTGATTGGACTCAGGTTTTTTCCAACATCGCCAGAGCGATGATTCTGACTTGTGGAAATTGAAGGAGTACAATTCGAACTCCGGGTTTGAGCCTGGCGCTCAAAGTCAGCTTAAGCAAGTTAGTTTACTTTAAAAAGAAGAACTTTGGGGGTTCAAAATTAGAAATATTAATCTGATTGGCCTCTGATTTTTTTCAACACGGCTAGGGTGATGATTGTGACTTGTGGAAACTGATGGAGTTCAATTCGGACTCCCGGTATGAGCTCGGCACTCAAGTTCACCATAAGCAAGTTTGTTTACTTTAAAAATGAGGAACTCACGTTTGGGGGTCCAAAATTAGAAATACTAATCCGATTGGCCTCTGATTTTTTCCAACACGGCGAGGGCGATGATTGTGACTTGTGGAAACTGACGGTGTTCAATTTGAACTCCCAATTTGAGCTCGGCGATCAAATTCACCTTAAGCATGTTAGTTTAGTTTTGTTTTGTTTAAAAAGGAAGAACTTAGCTAGGTTTTGGGGACCAAAGTTTGAAATACTAATCCGATCGACCTCTGATTTGATCCAGCACGGTCTGGGCGATGAGTGTGACATGTGGAAACTGACAGAGTTCAATTCGGACTCCCGGTTTGAGCTCGACGCTCAAATTTATATTAAGCAAGTTAGTTTAGTTTAAAATTGAAGAACTTAGATTAGGGGGTTTAAAATTAGAAATACCAATCTGATTGACCTCTGAGTTTTTTCCAGTATGTCTAGGGAGATGATTGTGACTTGTGGAAACTAGAAGAGTTCAATGCGGACTCCCGGACTCCCGGTTTGAGCTCGGTGCTCAAATTCACCTTAAGCAAGTTAGTTTACTTTAAAAATGAAGAACTTATGTTTGGGGGTCCAAAATTAGAAATACTAATCTGATTGGCCTCCAATTCTTTCCAGCACAGCCAAAGCGATGATTGTGACTTGTGGAAACTGACGAAGTTCAATTTGGACTCCCGGTTTAAGCTCGGCATTCAAATTCACCTTAGTTTAGTTTTGTTTTATTTAAAAAGAAAGAACTTATCTTGGTTTTGGGGTCTAAATTTTGAAATACTAATCCGATCGGCCTCCGGTTTGTTCCAACACGGTCAGGATGATGAGTGTGACTTGTGAAAACTGATGGAGTTCAATTCAGACTCCCGGTTTGAGCTCGACACTCAAATTCACATTAAGTAAGTTATTTTTATTTAAAAATAAAGAACTTAAGTTTGGAGGTTCAAAATTGAAAATACTAATCTGATTGGCCTCCGGTTATGTCCAGTACGGCTAGGGCGTTGATTGTGAGTTGTGGAAACTGACGGAGTTCAATTCGGACTCCCGGTTGGAGATCGGCGCTAAAATTCACCTTAAGCAAGTTAGTTTACTTTAAAAATGAAGAACTTACAATTGGGGGTCCAAAATTAGAAATACTAATCCGATTGCCCTCTGATTTTTTCCAACACAGCCAGGGCGATGATTGTGACTCGTGAAAACTGACGGAGTTCAATTCGAACTCCCGGTTTGAGCTCGGCACTCAAATTCACTTTAATCAAGTTAGTTTAGTAATGTTTTGTTTAAAAAGGAAGAACATAACTAGGTTTGGGGGTCCAAAATTTGAAATACTAATCCGATCGGCCTCCGGTTTGTTCCAACACGGTTACGGCGATGAGTGTGATATGTGGAAACTGACAGAGTTCAATTCGGACTCCCGGTTTGAGCTCGACGCTCAAATTCACATTAAGCAAGTTAGTTTAGTTTAAAAATGAAGAAATTAGGTTTGGGGGTCCAAAATTACAAATACTAATTTGATTGGCCTTCGATTTTTTCCAGCATGGCTACGACGATGATTGTGAATTATGGAAACTGACAGAGTTCAATTCGGACTCACAGTTTGAGCTCGGCGCTCAAATTCACCTTAAGCAAGTTTTAAAATGAAGAACTTACGTTTGGGGGGTTCATAATTAGAAATACTAATCCGCTTGGTTTCTGGTTTTTTCCAACATGGACAGGGCAATGATTGTGACTTGTGGAAACTGACGGATTTAAATTTGGACACCCGGTTTGAGCTCGGCACCCAAATTCACCTTAAGAAAGTTAGTTTTGTTTTGTTTTGTTTAAAAAGGAAGAACTTAGCTAGGTTTGGCAATCCAAAATTTGAAATACTAATCCGGTCGACCTCCGGTTTGTTCCAACACGGTCGGGGCGATGAGTCTGACTTGTGGAAACTGGAGGAGTTCAATTCGGACTCCTGGTTTGAGCTCGACCTTTGAACTCACATTAAGCTAGTTAATTTAGTTTAAAAGTGAGTGAATAAAATGTAAAAATTTAAATAATGTATTGCTGATAGTAGTATTTAATTTTAACTTTTTATTGTTATATATCTATTGTAGGTTCCTTCATCGAGTGGTGTCGGAGAAGACGAGGACGAGGATACATGATTTTCTTTTCATTGTTATGAACATTTTATGTATTGTTGTGGACATTTTATGTTTTATTATTGTTGACATTTTATGGGCATTTTATGTTTTATTATTGTTGACATTTTATGGACATTTCATTATTGTTGAGATTTGTCATAGTATAGTTTTCATTTTTATTATATGCATAGGTTATTTTGTTAAAATACATATATATTTAAAAGAATAATTAAAAAAATGGAGACCGATTGGTGATCGAAATGTTTCGGTCGCTATCAGCGACTAAAACAATCAGTCACTATTTTGGTCACTAAAATAGTGGCTAGACTAGTTCAGTCGCTATTAGCGATCGAAACAATCAGTCACTAATCGGTCACTAAAATAGTGAACGAAATAGTGACTTGTTGTTTAGGTCATTGATAGCGACCGAAACATTTCGGTCACCAATCGGTCACTATTAGCGACTGATTAGTGACCGAAATTTTTCCGTCATAGAATTGTGGCCAAAAATTTTTCACCGACAATTTCAGTCCCAATTCAGTCGCTGAATCATTTAGTGACCAAATTGGCACCGAAATTGTCGGTCTCTAGTCTCAGTTTTTCTTGTAGTCTAGTGCCATAGTATGTTGTATTTATGAGGAAAATATGATATTAAATATATTCATGATATTTAAGTTAATCATGAGTTTTGTTATCACCAAAATATAACAGTGGTTTAATAAGTTTCAGATATGACGAAGTGAACTTCAGATAATGAAGTTTAAAGCTATAGAAGATGAAACTTGACTTCGATTGAAACTATAAAAAGATTATCAGTGATGAAAAAACATGAACTTATGAATGAAAGTAAGAATGACAACAAAGACTTACAAGTATTTGAACACCATCTAGTGAACTTAGAAATACTTGGAATACATACAATGGTGATCCTTGAAGTATTATTTGTTTCCTTTGAGTCTTCAGTTGACAGACTTAACCAAAATGATATTAAGGTAAAAACACATGATTTAGATAAATATAAGAATATTCTAATAATTTTTGTTATCACCAAAATATATAGTCATGGAGATAAATAAGTCAACATGTTAAGTTTGATTAACACTAATCACAATATAAATAACATCAATTAGAAGAGTAATGAACTTGTGTTCACCAATCAGAAGAATATTGAGCCTTTGTTTAGTAATCAGAATGTTTACAACACTCATTGGAACAAGGTTGAATATTTCTTCGGTAATCGGAATATGTATAATACCAATCGAATGAATATTGAGCCTTTGTTTAGTAATCATAATATTTACAACACTAATCGGAACAAGGTTGAATACTTGTTTGATAATCAGAATATGTATAACACCAATCGGAAAGATACTGAACCTTTGTTCACTAATCAGAGTGAATATAACACTAATCGAAACGATATAAGATAAATGTTCACTAATCAGAATGAAGCTCGTGTTGACCAATTGATGCAAGTGTTTTAGTCTATATTTGGAATGATGTTCACTATTCGGAAGGCATATAACACCAATTAGAGCGATATTAACTATTGTTTAGTAATCGGAATATGATGTCTTGACGAATCGTAACATTCACTTAGTAATTGAAACATTCACTTAATTAATTATCAGAACTGTTGGGTTTACATTTGATATGATTGTTTTTGATGATGGGGAATTTATGGACAACCAAATTGATATGATGTGATTGTGTGAATCATGCTAAAATTGACAAACTCAAGAAGTTCTAATCAAGTAAAAACATGTTTTTCACTAATCATTTATATGCTCATACTATCTCACTAATCATGTTCTTATATGTAGGAGAGATTGCGTGCAAGATAATGTAACAAAACAAGATCAAAAAGATCAAGAATAGCACTAAAAACAAGTACCTGTCGACAGCCCCAAAGATGCCTATCGACAGCCCTGCACAGAGAGACCTAATAGGGTAATGGCAAAGACGTACATGTCGACAGCCCCACTGATGCCTGTCGACAGATCAGCACACACAGAACCAACAGGTTCCTGGCAAAGGTGTACCTGTCGACAGACTCAAGTCGCCTGTCGACAGATCCACATAGGGAACTGTCTCCCGGAAAGCCCAGCCTTCTGCGTTTTGTAAGTCTGACTACATCTGTCGACAGATGCATTTCTTGTTGTCGACAGACGAAGAGAAAATCTCAATACGAGATCTCTATACGTTTCCAAATTGGGTGTTTCCAATTGTCACGACTCTCCATACTTAAACACCCATATAAAAGCAACTCTTTGGAGTTATTTTCATACAGAAGCAGCCACCACACAAAACCCTAGCAAAGTCTCAAGGGAGAAGATCTTTCTGCTGCTCTGCTTCAACCGTCCATCCAGGCAACCAAAGAGACATCCTCCGAACGGGATTGAAGCCAGATTGTCCATCTCTCAAGCTTCCTCATCAACTGATACCTGTCAAGACGAAGCTTGAAGCACATCGGGACGATCATCTGAAGAGTTCCACATCAGGATTTGAAATCTCAACTCTGAACTCTTCTTTATCTCTGTTTTTCATATCTCGTGTGTGTGTGTTGTTGAGTCAAGCGTCCTTGTGCTTGATTCACGTATGTCATGTTGTTCTGATCATGGTTTACATCAGACGGCGTGAGTGTGTGTGTGTTGTAGCGAGTGAACTTGCTGATAAGCAGTCTTTCTGCGTGTGTGTGTGGACGGTGGAGGTTGGATGCACAAGTTGTGTATTCCGAACCACCTTAAATCATCGTGTCTGTGGTTTGAACGTTTCACGCTAGATGTTTGGTAGGCACGTTGATCTTTCACACGCTAGATAAATTGCTACTCTATCTACTTACAATTAACACACATCTTAGTTTGATTTAAACTCTGTTTGAAATATCAACAGTTTGTGTTTCCATCAAAAATAAGGTCATAGTATATCTAATAGATAGTAATCTATTCAACCCCCCCTTCTAGATTACCATATTGGATAATTCCGCACATCATTCAATTGGTATCAGAGCGAGGTTTCTCCGATTTACTGCTTTTATAGCTTGATCTCGTGATCAGGAGATTCGCAGTCTTATGGAATCTAACAAGGGGTTAATGCCCAAGGGACACTCTGTGACCAGGCCACCCTTCTTTGATGGCACTAACTATCCTTATTGGAAAAATCGCATGCAGGTGTTTCTGAGAGCTCAAAATTTCGAGCTATGGAAAATTGTCAGTAAAGGAGCATACACCCTTCCCGAAGACGAAGATACCTTGACGATGGACCATATTGCAAAGGGAACTCTCAACTGGAGTGCCCTGAACATGATGCAGTGCGCTGTTGATCCCAAAGAATACTCCAGAGTCTCCACATGCACTTCAGCGAAAGAGATGTGGGACAAACTTGAACTTATCTACGAAGGTACGTCCGAGGTAAGGGAAACCAAAGCAAGCATGCTAGTTTCTGAGTATGAAATGTTTAAGATGAATAATGATGAAACTATCTCAGATATGTTTGCTAGATTCATGTTAATAATAAATGGATTGAAAGGTCTTAAGAAAGAATACTCAGAAAGTGACTTAGTGAGGAAGATACTTCGGTCTCTTCCATCCTCATGGAACACTAAGGCCACTGTCATTGAGGATTCAAAAGATCGCTCAAAGATGAAATTAGATGAACTAATTGGCTCCCTGATGACATATGAAATAAATGTGAAAAGGAAAGAAACTGAAGAAAACCCAAAAAGGTCAGTTACCTTAAAAGCTTCAAGCAAAAGTTCCTTTAGATCCAACAAGGATGTTCAACAGGAAAGTGATGAACCTGAAACGTCTAGTGATAATGAAAATGATGAAATGGCCATGCTTACTAGATAATTCAAGAAATTCCTCAAATTCAAAAGGAAAGGCTCAGGTAATTCCAAATCCTTCCAAAAGAAAGATTTTTCACATAAATTTGAGTCTAACAAAAAATTTGACATTGTATGCTATGAGTGCAAGAAACAAGGGCATATGAGAGGAGAATGCCCCGAACTCAAGAAAAAGTTGAAGAAAGAGAAATTCACCTTCAAGAAAGTCAAGGCAATGTTGGCAACTTGGAGTGATGAAGATGAAGACGAGGATGCACAATAAGCCTTTGGAGATGAAGAAATTCAATGTCTAATGGCTAGAAGCGACGACTCCAATGAGGTAAACTCTTCCTTTGAAACGTATACTGTTGATGAATGGGAAGAAGCATACACTGTCCTATTTGAAAAATTCTGTGAATTCAAATCTGAAAACAAGGCATTGAAAAAGAAAATCAATTCTTTTGTTCATAACACACAAAATTATGAACAAGTTGTTGCCTTAACTAAAGAAATTGAAATGATGAAAATTGATGAGGAAGCTCACTGTGAGGAAATGGATTGCTTGAAAATAAAATTGTAAGAAAGTCAAAAAGAAAAGGAAAGTCTAACCAACTCTCTTGAACGTCTTCAAAATGAACATCAAGAAACTAAGAAAAAGTTGGAACATGCTGAAAAAGATCTAAAAGAAAAATCTGAAGATCTTAAAAAGTTCGTTAAGGGAAAACAGAATCTTGATGCAATTTTGGGGTCAAACATCCTTGTTGCAAAACATGGAATTGGATATCAACTAGTAAAATAAAAGAAAATGGGAGAGACTTTGATAACTTATTTTGTTGATTCTAGCCCAAGCACAAGCTATCAAGTCCCTTCCAAGAATAAGAAAAGTCAAGTCAAGGGTAAGAAACAGGAACCCAAGAAAATCAGTTCAGCTGTTAACACAACTAAGAAGTCTGTCAACAGCCCCAAAGAGGGTTGTCGACAGGTCTGGAAACATGCTTCCAAAGAAATGCTAACCAGGCTACAGAAGGGTAAAATGCCCATGCATGTTCCTCAAAATAACAAACCCACTGTTTTGGAAAAATCTTCATCATGCAATGTCTGTAAGAAAGTTGGGCACAATGCAAAACGATGCTGGAATAATCCAAATAAACTAAAAATCAAACAAGTTTGGATTCCGAAGCATTTACTTTTTGGCATGAATGATACATTGGGACCCAAAGTAATTTGGGTACCAAAATCTCTTGTCTGATCCACATATGCAGGAATGTCTAGCAGCCCAAAATCAAAACAAATGGTACCTGGATAGTGGCTGCTCGAGGCACATGACGGGCGACAAAGACAAATTATGTTTGCTGGTGGAAAAAGATGGAGGTCAAGTTATTTTTGGAGGTAACAATAAAGGCCAGATCATTGGTTCAGGCAAGGTTGGTAAGTATGCCTCCAACTCAATAGACAATGTACTGTTAGTTGATGGTCTTCACCATAACTTGCTTAGCATAAGCCAACTATGCGATAAAGGTCATAAAGTTGTCTTTGAATCAAATTCAAGTCAAATTGTTGACAAGGAAATAGGAAGTCTTAAATTTTCTGGAAAAAGAGTTAACAACATTTATTTTGTTGATCTAGATGATCCATAAAATGAAAATTTGTGTCTTGTTGCAAGTAAATAGGATGAGCTTACCTTGTGGCATCGTAGGCTTGGTCATGCAAGCTATAATGTCTTGCATAAGATCATGAGGCTGAAACTGGTAAATGGACTTCCTGAAATTTCCTTCAATATGAATGAAATTTTTTTTGATGCATGTGCACAGGGAAAACAAACCCGAACATCCTTCAAATCAAAAGCACCAGTAAGTACCTCTAAACCTTATGAATTGTTGCACATGGACCTTTTTGGACCTACTAGAACACTGAGTCTCAATGGCAAACGATTTGGTTTTGTCATTGTAGACGATTTTTCTAGGTTCACTTGGGTAAAATTTCTGGCTTACAAAAATGAAGCACTGAAAATCTTTGAAGAATTCTTTAATAAGATTGAGCATGGAAATGTTAATAAGATATGCTCAATCTGTTGCCCAGCTAGCTAGCCCAGAGGGGGGGTGAATGGGTTATTAAAACTTCGATCTCTGATTAAAACCTGTTTACTGAAAGGATTGCACAACTTAATAACAAGGTTAGAGTTAGAGCAAACAAGACAACAATCACACAAAGCACATCCACAAGACACAAGGATTTTTATCCTGGTTCGGAACTCCTCTCCACAGGAGACCTACGTCCAGTCCCTGAGCAATACCTCAGGATTTTACTACCAAGGGTACAATCCCCCTTAAGGATCCTTACACCCAGCCTCAACTGGTCTTCCTTCAGCCTGAAGGGAACAACAACCACCCTGGATACCACCAGGTCTTCCTTCGTCCAGAAGGGAACACAACCTAATAAAAAAGGGTGTGAAAACAGGCTTCAGACTCTAGCTTGACCAGCTACACACTGAAGCTCCTAAGCCCCCGAGAGAGAAAGAGATTTAACAAGGTTTTTCTCTCCAAGGACCACACAGGCTCTTACAAATGAGAAGATTCCTTTTGAGCACAGAGAGCTAAGAGCTTAGAACAAGGTTGGAGTGGAAGCTTCGCTCTTCTTCAAAGTTCTAAAGACTCTAAGAGATGGATTTCTTTCTTCTTCTAAAATCAAGCGTTGTTGCACACTTCTTTTCCGTCTTCAGTCTTCTATTTAAATTGCTGATTTAAATTCAAACGTTGAAGTGTCCGTTGTCTCTTATCCTTGTGTACGTTAGACTGGTCACCAAGGAAGCTTCTGATCGTCAGCCTTTTATCCTTGTGTACACGCCAAAGAGATGTCATAGAACTTTGTATCTTGTGTCCAATGTTGTCCAGATGAGTCTTGTCAGATATCTGTAAGCATATCATCAATAAATAGAAGACAGCTAAGACTGCTGTCTATTGTTAGTTGAGATGGAACAGATATTGCAGTATATAGCAAAGCTCCTTTCTGTCTAAAAAAGTACGTAGACAGAGTAGCATAGAAATGGAAGATATTGTCTGCATGCATGGGAGATACGATCAGAGAGCATTTAATGCATAGCAGTCAACGGACAAGATATGACTTTGACTTTTCAACGCTATTAAAAGGCATTATACTGATGCATCAAGAAATTCGATAAAAAGAATCTTGCTGACTTATGAAATCGTTATGAATTATAGCAAGTTGTTATGAACTGTAAGGAAATCGATGTGATAACTTATGAAGTCGTTACAACAAGCAGGTCGTTGTGAGTTCTGAAGAAATCGTTACAAGAAATCGTTATGACTATCGAGTTGTAAGGAAATCGTTACACGAAATCGTTATGACTGTCAAGTTGTAAGGAAATCGTTATACGAAATCGTTATACAAAGCAAGGCGTTATGATCAGTGAAGAAATCGTTATGAACTCTAAAGAAATCATTATGAAGTCTAAAGAAATCGTTATGACTATAAAGTCGTTGCGAATTCTAAAGAAAACGTTACGAGGTCTAAAGAAATCGTTACGGCTAGAGAGTCGTTGCGAGTTCTAAAGAAATCGTTACGAGGTCTAAAGAAATCGTTACGGCTAGAGAGTCGTTGCGAGTTCTAAAGAAATCGTTACGAGGTCTAAAGAAATCGTTACGGCTAGAGAGTCGTTGCGAGTTCTAAAGAAATCGTTACGAGGTCTAAAGAAATCGTTACGGCTAGAGAGTCGTTGCGAGTTTCTAAAGAAATCGTTACGATATCGATTTGTTTTGAGTTTTCCGGTCAAAGAGGAAATCGTTCTGCTTATCAAAGAAGTCGATACAAAGACTTGGATAGAAGTGATGAGACTTACCAGATTGTCTTGAACTTTCATTTTTCTTTTATTTCCTGTTCTTAAGGCTCAAGTAATCCATTAGTGTTATTTTGTTAATCATCAAAATTAATATATAAATAAATGGAAATATTTATTATGGGGACAGTTTGGTCATCAATCTCCCCCTTTTTGATGATGACAAAATATACTAAACATCATACAAAAAATGAAATGTTTTTCAGATTTACGTTAGTTGTCTCCCCCATTTTGTCATTAAGCAAAAAGATAAGCGGTGAGACAAAGAAGAGAGAAAGATTTATATTAGGATGGAGAAAGATAATACAGAGGAGATAACAAGGAGGCATGCTGTGAGACAACAGCCCATGCCTTGATCTCAAGATCCTCAAAAATTTGCAGAAAAACGCCAGAGGCAACTGAGAAGGAGGGTCCCATGGAAGGGATGTTCCTCTGAATGTAGAGTTGCCTTTGCTGCTCTAAGAATTCTCCATACTGAGTTTTGTCCAAAATGAATCTGAAGTAAGTACTCTTACCAAAACTGGCCCTATGGAGAAATCTGTCCAAGGAAATTGGATAGTGAATTTGTTGATTTAACAAATCCTGCTTTAAGGCATAGAAAGCAGAATATCTAGATGCCCATACAGCATAGATCTCTGGTATGGGTGCGATGGAGTTTAGATCCATAAAAGCTTCTGCAGAAAGAGCAGGCTTCCTCTGACTAACAAGATCTTGATTGATGGCTTCCAATTGCTGATAAGAGGCCTGATAGAGAAGCTTCCATTCTGATGAGGTGAGTCTTTCACACTCAGAAATGAGTGGAGCTAAGGTCTGAGAAGACATGCGGCCAGAGTGATATTCTCTGAAGATGAACCGCAAAAAGGAAGGAGATCTGCCCTGCTTGGCTGACATCCTGCCCATCTGTCTTGCAAACATATCTAGAGCATGAGACCCAGCATCTGAATCAAACACTAAAGAGTGCAGCTTCGGCAGAAGAACTGGAAAATCAACCTTGAAAGAGACAAAGTCTACTTTAAGAGGAAGGTTGAGAGGGGTTTCTGATTTCAGCACAGTAATCTGCGAATGGAACTGGCAAAACTGAACTTCTGGAATTTTGTTCAAGTAACAGAAGTCACTGTACAGCTGAAAGGCTCTGGCAATGCGAATTTCCTTCAAAATGAAGGATCCCCAAGAGTTCTTGTGCTGGATGATAAACCACTCAGAGAAGGTGAGTGGGTGAGCTCTGTGAGTGAGGGATTCGGCCCTTGCAGTCAGGTATTTTGCATACTGAGCCTTATTTCCTTTGATAGCTGCCCACTGATCTTCAGTCTTGAACTCAGTGCCCTCAAGGATTTTGGATTTGAAAGCTTGAGATATCTGAGTAAAAGGAAGAACAATGTCCAGGTGTTCGGATAGGTTGAGAAAAGGAATACCATAAATGGTAGAAAGAATGCATTTCTGGAGGTATTCTTTGTAGATAGGTCTTCTCTTAGGATCAAGGGTAAGAGAGTACCATAAAGGAGGGTATAGAGGAACAGAAGGAGTGCTTAGAGATGAGGAGGTTTTTCTCTTTTTCAAGGCAGGACTGGGAGGGTCAGTCCTGTGAATGTGAGAGGCTGTGGAAAGAATGGTGAGGAGGGTGTTCCTTTCAAAATTGTCTGGAACATTGGTGTCAAAGACACCAAGAGGCAGAGGTTTATCTGGAGGAAAGATAACAGAATTAGGAGGAGTAGGAGGATAGAAAAAATGTTTAGGATTAAAGGAAGAGGTTGGTTGAAGAGGAGATGTTTGAATTTTAATAGGTGAAGGTTTAGGAGTTAATGAGGATGGAGCTGAGATGTGAGCTGGAGTAGGAGAGAAGGAGGGTTGAGATGAAGTAGAGGATGAGGAAGGTTGGGTGCGAGGCATGGGATGTTTTATGGTTGGTGGAGCAGGAGGTGCAGTAGAAGGAGATGAAGGTGTGGAGAGGGTTGGAGTGGCAAGAGATGAAGTATCAGGGGCCTTGGAGACTGACACTGGCTCTTTCCCTTTGGCCTGACTCTCTCTGACTGCTGGAGAGGGTCCTGAAGACCCTGAGGCTGCCACTGGTCCGGGTAACCTCACGACTGATGGCCCTGACCCTTGAACTGGTGGCCCTGTTGGCCGAGAGACTTCTGCTGGAGGCCCTGGTGGCCTAGGAACTTCAGCTGGACTGCTCTGAGTGGGTGCAGGAGGGACACCACTAGACCTTGAAAGATTAGCCAGCAAATTCTTCATATCAGACATCTCTTTATTGAAATACCTCATTGCATTTCTTATTGAAGATACGTCTGAGGAAGTTGAAGCTTGATTAGAAACAATGCCTTGTATGCTAGACTGGACTGATGCCAAGATCACTCCTTGGGCCTTTAACATAGCCATAACAGGCTTCAAGTTCACTTTTCTAGGGCCCTTCCTTGACCTTCTGTGAACAATTCTCTTCTGCTTACCTTGATGAGTGACAGGCTCCTCAAGATTTATAGTTGTACTTGGGCCTTCACTAACATCAACCATGGCTGGAGCTGGAATTTCCTGAGTAGGTGCAGCTTTCTCAGGAAAAGCTTCATTCTCTGGCTTTTCAATCTCAGCTTGCTCCCCCTGAATGGGAGCAGGGACTTCAATACTTTCTTGCTCCCCCTGAGCAGGAGCTTCTTCCAAGACAACTTTCTCCAAGTGGCCTTCTGCCACTGATTCAGACTGAACTTCAGTATGGCCTGCTGCCATAACTTCTTCATCAGGTCCACCTGCCTTAGAAGAGACTGAGATGGAGGGAATGGAATCCAATACCTCTCTTAAAATAGAGGCGACTAAGGTGGTGGGCAAGGAATCTGCCACACCAGCTGCACCCTCTTCCAATTGAGCTTCGGATTGGCATCCCACAGCTGACTCTACTGGTTCTTGCTCTGCTTGATTTGCTGCTGCTTGCTCTGCTGGATCTGCTGCTGCTTGCTCTGCTGGATCTGCAATGATTGCCTCTCCCTCAGCCACAGAAGTCTTTGACCACATTCCATCTACCACTGAGAATCCACTTTTCTTCAGATTTCTGGACCTTATAGACTGGCCCATCTTTTCAGCTACTGCACCTGACAAATCTACTCCAAAGTGCTTGAAAATCTTGGTCAGTAGATGAGCATACGGAAGGGAAACATTCAACTTGCTCTTTGTTTCCCATAACTGAGCATGTGCAAACATCATTCGCTCAATCATCACTGCGGCCAGGTTTATCTCTTTGTTCTGGATTGCCCAGAACATTATGTCCGAATCTGCCCTAGTGCATGAAGAAAAGGTAGCACTACGAGGTACTAAGATTTGGCAGACTATAAAGTGAAGCAATCTATTGAATGCGGACATCTGATTAATATCAAGCTTCCCATCCTTTAACTTAAATCCTGGACCGATAATCCCGAGACCTTTGACTTCATCATTCACAGAGTGAATGCCACTAAATCCAGAGGTCTTCACTCCAAACAAATCACGCAAAAGCTCATGGGTTATTCTGATTTGGATGCCCTTGACAGAGGAAACAAGGGACCCATCTGCTTCTGACTTCAGACAAATGTAGAAGGCTTTTACCAAGTCCGGGTAGCTTACCTCACTGAAGGTGACCACATCCATCCACTGCAATCTTCTTAGAGTATCAACTAGCCTGGCCATGCCATTCTTCTCAAGATTCTGAACATCCACTGCCTTATTTCCGCAAATCTTCGTCTTCACAAACGTAAATCTTTCTTGCTCCCTTGGGGATAAATACTCAGCACTGTAGCCCCCAACACTTCCGGAGATCAACGGAGCGGCCATGGGTGCAGAGAAGAAAAGATTCTGGAAGGGAGGATGATGGAAGGGACGGAAGTTCTCGAAGGAATTCTTCGCGGGAAGAGAAGAAGGCTTCGAAAGTTGCAGAGAGTCGATCCCAAAATCGTTAGGGCATCGGCTTTGGGTGAACAGATAGAGGATAAAAAGGGTAAAGGTAGAAGACGAGTCGATCTCAAAGCGATTTGGATAAAATAATATTACTTTATTGAACGGAGGAGCGCCAAAGGCGGTAAAGATAGAAAGCGACAAAAAGATTTGACAAGTCAAACAACTTTCCACACAGAAGCGGTCAAAGCATATAGATAACTGAGTTTTGCTTAACTTTAACGGAGAGAGAACTTTCATTTAATCTGAAAAATTTATATGTCAATAAAATCACAGAAATTCTTTCACAAATTGCACATCCCTAGTTCCCTTCTAAGAGATGTAAATCTCTCTTCAGGTAGGGCTTTTGTGAAGATATCTGCCAATTGACCATTTGTATCTATAAACGAAATTTCTAAATTACCACTAGCTACATGGTCTCGAATAAAATGATATCTTACCTCAATGTGCTTCGTCCTTGAGTGTTGAACTGGATTTTTGGTGAGGTTGATGGCACTTGTATTATCACACAATAGAGGAATTGATTTGATGTGAATGCCGAAATCTTCAAGTTGTTGCTTTATCCAAAGAAGTTGTGTACAGCAACTTCCAGCAGCAACATATTCCGCCTCAGCTGTTGATAGAGCTACTGAATTTTGTTTCTTGGATGTCCATGATATTAGGCATCCTGCAAGAAACTGACAACATCCACTGGTGCTCTTTCTATCTACTTTGCAACCAGCATAATCAGCATCTGAATATCCTATTAGATTTATCTCACAAGATCTAGGATACCAGAGACCTAAGTCATGAGTTCTAGCTAAATATCTAAATATTCTTTTTACAGAAATTAAGTGAGACTCTCTAGGGTCTGCCTGATATCTAGCACACATGCATACACTGAACAAAATGTCTGGTCTACTGGCAGTTAAGTAAAGTAATGATCCTATCATACCTCGATAATTCTTTTGATCTACCCTTTTACCTTTTTGATCACTGTCCATTCTGGTTGATGTGCTCATTGGAGTTGATAATGGCTTTGCATCTTCAAATCCAAATTTCTTCAACAGCTCTTTGGTGTACTTTGCTTGACAGATATGAGTGCCATCCTTCCCTTGCTTGATTTGCAATCCAAGGAAGTAGCTTAACTCCCCCATCAAGCTCATTTCGAATTCTCCCTGCATAAGCTTTTCAAAGTACTTGCAAAGAGATTCATCAGTAGATCCAAAAATAATATCATCTACATAGATTTGTACAAGAAGTATATGTTTAACCTTAGATTTTATAAATAATGTACTATCTACTTTACCTCTAGTGAAACCATGATTTAATAAGAAAGTACTGAGCCTTTCATACCAGGCTCTAGGAGCTTGCTTTAAACCATATAAAGCCTTATGTAGTTTAAATACATGATTTGGAAATTCAGTGTCGTCAAAACCTGGAGGTTGTTCAACATAAACTTCCTCCTTGATGAAACCATTTAAAAAGGCTGATTTGACATCCATTTGAAAAAGTTTTAAATCAAGTGCAGATGCATAAGCAAGTAAAATCCTAATGGCCTCAAGTCTAGCTACAGGTGCATAAGTTTCATCGAAATCTATGCCTTCCTCTTGGGAGTAGCCTTGAGCCACCAATCTGGCTTTGTTCCTTAAGATTATTCCAGACTCATCCAGTTTATTTCTGAACACCCACTTGGTGCCAATAACTGAATGATTGGATGGTCTAGGAACAAGTGACCATACTTGGTTTCTCTTGAACTGATTTAGTTCATCTTGCATGGCTAATATCCAAGATTCATCAGATAAAGCTTCATTGACTGTCTTAGGCTCTACTTGAGAAACAAATGCTAAATAGTCGCATGGAATTACATTACCTCTAGTTCTTACCCCTACAGATGGATCACCAATGATGTTTTCAGGAGGGTGATCTTTCTGATATCTCCATTCCTTTGGAAGATCTTCATGTTGGATTTCTGTTTGCTGCAGTTCTTCCAGAGTTGGATCCTCTTTGTCCTTAATTGAAGTATTCTTTAATTTTTCGGACAAGTCATCTGCATCATCAATGTCACTAATTTCTTCCTTTTTCAAGGAAGGGTTAGATTCATCAAAAATAACATGTACTGATTGTTCAATCAATAAGGAACGTTTATTGAAAACTCTATAACCTTTGGGTTTAGAAGAGTACCCCATGAAGATGCCTTCATCTGATTTGGCATCCAACTTACCAATGTCCCTTTTTCCATTGTTATGGATGAAGCAAGGACATCCAAATATTCTGAAATGGCTAATCTTTGGCTTCTTTTCTTTGTAGAGTTCATAAGACGTCTTTTTCAGAATTGGCCTGATCATCACTCTATTTATGATATAACATGCAGTGTTGATAGCTTCGGCCCAGAAATATCTTGGCAGATCATATTCTGACAACATGGTTCTTGCCATATCCAAAAGAGTTCTGTTTTTCCTCTCAGCAATTCCATTCTGTTGAGGTGTCCTTGGAGCTGAGAAGTTGTGCTCAATTCCTTGATCATCACAGAACTTCGTAAACTTTTCATTCTGAAACTCACCACCATGATCTGATCGAATAGAGACAATTGAGAATTTCTGATCTTTCTGAACTTTCTTACTGAAGCTGACAAAATTTTCAAATGTGTCATCTTTGTGCTCTAAAAAGGATACCCAAGTGAATCTTGAATAATCATCAACTATTACAAATCCAAAATTCTTTCCTCCCAAACTGGTAGTTCTCATTGGCCCAAATAAATCCATGTGAAGTAGTTCTAAGGGCTTTGAGGAGGTTACTACAGTCTTTGATTTGAAGGAGCTCTTGGTGTGCTTTCCTCTTGCACAAGGTCTGCAAATGCTATCCAATCTGAAATTTACCTTTGGCAGTCCTTCAACTAGTTTTCTCTTTCTGAGCTTGTTCAACCCATCCAAGCTGCAGTGGCCCAATCTTCTGTGCCACAACTCAGTTGATTGATCTTTACTAGCTGCCAAACACACATCTTGATCCTTGAGTTTCTCGAGATATAGAACATACAAATTTCTTTCTCTGTAGGCTTCAAATATGACTGCACCATCCTTTAAGATACTGCATTTTGATTCTTGAAACTGAATTTGATGGCCTTTGTCACACAACTGGCTGATGCTGATGAGATTGTGCTTTAACCCTTTGACCAGCATTACATCTTCTATAACTGATTTTCCTTTGATGTTCACAGACCCGCTTCCTATCACAGTCCCTTTTCCATTATCTCCATAGGTGACTGTACCTTCTTCAGCTTGGAGATCAACAAATATCTTCTTGTTGCCTGACATATGCCTTGAGCACCCACTATCCAAATACCATTTGGATGCTCGAGGGTTAACCTGAAATGAGAACATCAAGCTTTAGGTACCCAAATTCTTTTGGGTCCTGATTGGTTAGTATCATCAACTTTACCTTTTAATATCCATTTTTTATGTCTTGTTGGGCATGTAATTTTAATATGTCCTAACTTGTTGCAGTGACTGCAGCAGGATAACTTAGTCACTTTTTCTATATATTTGAAATCAGCTTTGTATGCTATATCTTGTTCGGGTACAAATTTTGGTGTTGGATATGTTTTAGGGTATATTATGGTTTCTTCATTGTCTGGGGGTGTATATCCTAATCCATTTTTCTTTTTACCCGATCTCCTAGCACCTTTTAATATTAAAGAGTTTTTACCATTGGTGAATTTCTCTAGTGTACTTGATAGATTATCATTTTCTTTATTTAGTCTTTCTATTTCTATTTTAAATTCACCTAAGTCTTCTTGTTTTTCTAGAAGATTTATTTTCTTATTTTTCTCTTTTAAATCTTCACATAATAATTCATTTCTTCTTTTATGTTCAGTAATTTGTTTTTCAAGTTCTTCATTTTCTGTTCTTAGGTCTGAATTTGTATTTTCTAGACAGATTATATTTTTCTTACTAGTTTTAAGTAATTTGCATACTTCTTTGTATTTTTCATAAAGTTCATTAAAAGCATTTTCCAAATTGTCAGAATCTGAATCATTGCATGAATCAAAAGAAGAGTCAGAAGTTACTTTGTCCTCGGTGTTGGCCATTAGAGCCAAGTTGGCTTCTTCACCTTCACTGCTCGAGCTTGACTCACTGTCTGAGTCACTGCTGTTTTCCCAAGCAGCTGCCATTGCTTTCTTTTTGTACTTCTTAAATCTTCTGAAGTTGTCCTTCTTCTTGTGATCACTCTTTTTGATCATGGGACAATCTGCCTTGATGTGTCCAGGCTTTTTGCATTCATAACAGATCACTTCTCCTTTCTTTTGATCCTTTACTTCTGGTTTTCTGAAGTCTTTGTTTTTCTTAAAAAATTTTCTTCCTGACTGATACTTCTTTTTCTTTGCTAGAATCCTTTGAAGCCTTCGAGACAGCATCGCTTCTTCATCATCACTGTCTTTACTACTCTCACTATTATCCAAAGATTCTTCCGAATTATCTTCACTTGCTTTGAGAGCATTTGATTGTTTCCTTCTGCTGGAGGATTCTCCTAATCTCTCCATGTTTATCTCGTGAGCCATGAGAGATCCTATTAGCTTTTCCAATGACATTAATTTTAAATCATTGGCTTCTTCAATGGCTGTTACCTTCGGAGTCCAAGAAGATGGTAAAGATCTGAGGACTTTTCTAACCATATCTGGTGCATTATAGACCTTTCCCAAACCGGCTAATCCATTTGTGATGTCAGTGAATCTGCTGAACATTTGAGTTATTGATTCACCTGTCTGCATCTGAAATCTTTCATATTGAGCTACTAGAATATCAATTCTTGTCTCCTTTACCTTGTCTGTCCCTTCATAGGTAATTTTGAGCTTTTCCCACATCTCCATTGCGGACTTGCAGGCTGAGACTCTATTGAACTCTTTCTTGCTTAGGGCACAGCATAATATGCTCTTGGCTTTGCAGTTTAAGGATATTCTTTTCCTATCATCATCTGTCCACTGAGCCTTAGCGTTTGTGACCAAAAGATCACCTTCTTCTACAATGGACCAGATTGTGTAATCATGACCTTGTAGAAAATATTCCATTCTAGTCTTCCAGTATGTGTAATCTTCTCCATCGAACAAGGGAGGCCTGTTGACTGACTGACCTTCGAAGTTACTTTGGGCTGCCATTGATCTTTGCTCTTCAGATCGTTGGATCTTCTTCTTTGTCGAAGAGACGAGCTCTGATACCACTTGTTGCCCAGCTAGCTAGCCCAGAGGGGGGGTGAATGGGTTATTAAAACTTCGATCTCTGATTAAAACCTGTTTACTGAAAGGATTGCACAACTTAATAACAAGGTTAGAGTTAGAGCAAACAAGACAACAATCACACAAAACACATCCACAAGACACAAGGATTTTTATCCTGGTTCGGAACTCCTCTCCACAGGAGACCTACGTCCAGTCCCTGAGCAATACCTCAGGATTTTACTACCAAGGGTACAATCCCCCTTAAGGATCCTTACACCCAGCCTCAACTGGTCTTCCTTCAGCCTGAAGGGAACAACAACCACCCTGGATACCACCAGGTCTTCCTTCGTCCAGAAGGGAACACAACCTAATAAGAAAAAGGGTGTGAAAACAGGCTTCAGACTCTAGCTTGACCAGCTACACACTGAAGCTCCTAAGCCCCCGAGAGAGAAAGAGATTTAACAAGGTTTTTCTCTCCAAGGACCACACAGGCTCTTACAAATGAGAAGATTCCTTTTGAGCACAGAGAGCTAAGAGCTTAGAACAAGGTTGGAGTGGAAGCTTCGCTCTTCTTCAAAGTTCTAAAGACTCTAAGAGATGGATTTCTTTCTTCTTCTAAAATCAAGCGTTGTTGCACACTTCTTTTCCGTCTTCAGTCTTCTATTTAAATTGCTGATTAAATTCAAACGTTGAAGTGTCCGTTGTCTCTTATCCTTGTGTACGTTAGACTGGTCACCAAGGAAGCTTCTGATCGTCAGCCTTTTATCCTTGTGTACACGCCAAAGAGATGTCATAGAACTTTGTATCTTGTGTCCAATGTTGTCCAGATGAGTCTTGTCAGATATCTGTAAGCATATCATCAATAAATAGAAGACAGCTAAGACTGCTGTCTATTGTTAGTTGAGATGGAACAGATATTGCAGTATATAGCAAAGCTCCTTTCTGTCTAAAAAAGTACGTAGACAGAGTAGCATAGAAATGGAAGATATTGTCTGCATGCATGGGAGATACGATCAGAGAGCATTTAATGCATAGCAGTCAACGGACAAGATATGACTTTGACTTTTCAACGCTATTAAAAGGCATTATACTGATGCATCAAGAAATTCGATAAAAAGAATCTTGCTGACTTATGAAATCGTTATGAATTATAGCAAGTTGTTATGAACTGTAAGGAAATCGATGTGATAACTTATGAAGTCGTTACAACAAGCAGGTCGTTGTGAGTTCTGAAGAAATCGTTACAAGAAATCGTTATGACTATCGAGTTGTAAGGAAATCGTTACACGAAATCGTTATGACTGTCAAGTTGTAAGGAAATCGTTATACGAAATCGTTATACAAAGCAAGGCGTTATGATCAGTGAAGAAATCGTTATGAACTCTGAAGAAATCGTTATGAAGTCTAAAGAAATCGTTATGACTATAGAGTCGTTGCGAATTCTAAAGAAACGTTACGAGGTCTAAAGAAATCGTTACGGCTAGAGAGTCGTTGCGAGTTCTAAAGAAATCGTTACGAGGTCTAAAGAAATCGTTACGGCTAGAGAGTCGTTGCGAGTTCTAAAGAAATCGTTACGAGGTCTAAAGAAATCGTTACGGCTAGAGAGTCGTTGCGAGTTCTAAAGAAATCGTTACGAGGTCTAAAGAAATCGTTACGGCTAGAGAGTCGTTGCGAGTTTCTAAAGAAATCGTTACGATATCGATTTGTTTTGAGTTTTCCGGTCAAAGAGGAAATCGTTCTGCTTATCAAAGAAGTCGATACAAAGACTTGGATAGAAGTGATGAGACTTACCAGATTGTCTTGAACTTTCATTTTTCTTTTATTTCCTGTTCTTAAGGCTCAAGAAATCCATTAGTGTTATTTTGTTAATCATCAAAATTAATATATAAATAAATGGAAATATTTATTATGGGGACAGTTTGGTCATCACAATCCGCACTGATCACGGGGGAAAGTTTGATAACAACTCATTTTCTGATTTTTGCAGGCACCAAGGAATAGAACACCTATTTTCCTCTCCAATGACTCTGGAGCAAAATGGTGTAGAAAGAACAGAACCCTGGTGGAAATGGCTCGTACTCTTCTGGTCAAAAGTCAACTCCCAAAGAGTTTTTGGGCAGAAGCGGTAAACACCTCGTGCTACATTCTCAACAGAGCCATGGTAAGACCCGTGATAAAGAAAACCCCCTATGTACTGCTAAAAGGTAAGAAACCCAGTATTGGGTATCTCAGAGTTTTTGGCTCAAAAGTGTTTATTCATAACAATGATAAAGTTGATTTAGACAAATTTGAAGCCAAAAGTGATCAAGGTATTTTTCTTGGATACTCAGAACACTCTAGAGCATATAGGTTGTTTAACGTTAAGAATAAAACTGTGGAAGAAACTCCACATGCTGTTTTTGATGAGTATCATGCAAAAACTAACACTGAAAACCTTCACAGGACTCAAGATGGACATGCAGAAACAACACTTGAGGAACTACAAGCAAAAGCTAAAGGAAATTCTAAAGTAGTTTCTAAAAATAAAAGTGCATATCTTCGCAGGTACAACGATGAAGATGACGAAAATCTTTTCAGAAAACAAGATGTTGAATCTGAAGAAGATCCACAATAGGAAGAGCCTCAAGATGAATCTCCTCAAGCACACCCGCCTCTAGAACAACTTCCATAAGTCCAAGATCAACCCGATCCTTCAACAATCACCAATGTGAGGTATTCTAAAGATCACCCACTTGAGAATGTGATAGGAGATATAAATGATTCAGTTCAAACTAGATCTCAAGTTAGACAAATAATTGAACAAGATCAGTCAGCTTTTGTCTCTCAAGTGGAACCTAAAAATGTTGAGGAGGCCTTAAAAGAAAATTCATGGATTGATGCTATGCATGAGGAACTTGGTCAATTTCAAAGAAATAATGTCTGGAGTTTAGTTCCTAGAACCCCTAAAATTTCTGTCATAGGAACAAGATGGGTCTTTAGGAATAAACTAAATGAAGGAGGTAAACTGGTGAGAAATAAGGCTAGGCTAGTAGCCAAAGGATACAATCAAGAATTTGGTGTGGGCTTTGAAGAATCCTTTGACTCTGTAGCTAGACTTGAAGTAGTTAGAATCTCATTGGCATATGCATGCTCACATAAGTTTAAACTTTTTCAAATGGACGTTAAAACTGCTTTCTTGAATGGCTACATCAAAGAGGAAGTCTATGTCTCTCAACCACGGGGTTTTGAAAATTCTGAAATGTCTAACCATGTTTATAAACTACACAAAGCTCTCTATGGTTTGAAACAGGCACCTCGAGCTTGGTACAACAGACTGAGCAACTTTTTGGTGAGTAAAAACTACTCAAGAGGTAAAGTGGACCAAACTCTATTTACTAAGAAAGTTTGCAATCACATGATTGTTGTTCAAGTTTATGTGGATGACATTATATTTGGTTCCACTAACCCATCACTGTATGAGGAGTTTTCCAAACATATGCACAGCGAATTTGAGATGAGTCTAATGGGTGAGCTTCAATTCTTTCTTGGTTTGCAGGTGAAGCAACATGAAGATGGCTTCTTCATTAATCATGAAAAGTATGTAAAGGAGCTCTTGAAACGCTTTCAGTTTGAGCAAGCCAAACCTGCTTCAACACCAATGAGCACAAGCATAAAATTGGAAAATGATGAGAAAGGTAAACCGGTAGATGCAAAGCAATTCCGAGGTATGATTGGCTCACTCGTTTATCTTATTGCAAGTAGACCCGATATACAACTCAATGTTTGCCTTTGCGCTAGATATCAATCTAGTCCAAAGGAAAGCCATTTGGTTGCAGTTAAGAGAATATTTAGATATCTCTCAGGTATGTATGATTTGGGTCTTTGGTATCCAGCAGGAAGTAGTTTTGACTTGATATCATATTCTGATGCTGATTATGCTGGATGTAAGATAGACAGGAAAAGCACTAGTGGGTACTGCCAATTACCTGGTGGTTGCATGGTTTCATGGGCATCCAAGAAGCAACACTCGGTTGCACTCTCCACTGTAGAGGCAGTGTATGTTGTTGCGGGGAGTTGTGCGGCTCAAGTGTTGTGGATAAAAAGTCAACTGTCTGACTACAATATTGACATTGGATGCACACCTATCCTATGTGACAACACTAGTGCCATCAATCTTTCAAAGAACTAGTCCAACACTCTAGGACAAAACATATTGAGATTAGACATCACTTCTTAAGAGATGAAGTAGCCAACAAATCCTTGGAGCTCAGCTTCATTCCCACTGATAAGCAATTAGCTGATATTTTCACAAAACCATTGGCTGAGGATAGATTCACAACATTGAGAAGAGAATTAGGATTGTGCAAAATGCAATGAAGCCCATACCAAACTTTGAAGTATATGCTCTTTGTGTGCACCGACTATGAGGTATATCAAATGGTGATATGTGGAAGAACAAGTTATGCTTGTTTGGAAACTATCATTATGCGTGAGAAAACATTCTCCGCCACGTATCCATAGTCAAGTTGCAAATAAGGGTCATCTACTTTGAATTAGGTATATGGATTCTTTTCAATTTGCCTATTCACTTTTACACACAAATGGATTTTTTTTTGTGATGGTCTCTCCTTATTCATGAACTTGTGTGCAATTGCTTGATAAACTTGTGCAAATGTGTCTTGAATTGCTTGCTTGTTGAGTCTTCACATGCACACACTATGGGTGAGCTAGGTTAAGGTAGATGAGTGATTTTTAAGGGAAATTATCTATTTTTCATTGCTTCACTTCCTTGGCATGGAACTCAAATGATATCTCTCATATCTGCTTTTAAAACCCTTCTCACAGCTCCTGTCGATAGCCCCACTCCTTGCTGTCGACAGCCCCTAACAGAATTACTCATCCCTAACTCACAATTCTTCAGTTTGTTCAAATCTATCGATAGACCACTCTATATCTGTCGACAGACGCCACCTACCTGAACTCAGTTAATTCACACTGTTTGAATCTGTCGATAGGCACCCAATGGCTGTCCACAGATGCACCTCTTGCTGAGTTTTGCTTGTCCTGTCTCAACATACTTCATGATCATGCTTCACTAATGTATCTAAGGTGCAAATTGGTGACTTACTTATGTTATAATCTTTCATATCCACATAATATCAACGACATTGTCCAAATCACAATGATTTTGACATACCATTCTCTTGTGAGTCTAGGTTGCATCATTTTGAGTACATTTAACAAAATACATAAGTCTAACCTAACTCACTTGAATAACTCCCTTGTGGAATATCATGTTTTTTAAGTAATGTGCTAAGTCCAAAGGTTATTGAATGTTATGTCTTGCATTGGCTTTTATGCCTTATCTAACTCTTGACCTTGATTTTCATAACAAACAATCAAATAGGAGAAAAGCTACCTATTTCACAAAAAATAAATAAATCAAAGTGTATCAAATTCAATAAAGGAATAAAGGCAGAGCAATGATGAGTATTGTTGAGTAACTGGGGATATGGGCATCACAAATGTTTGTCTTCGCATCAAAAGGCTTACTCCTAATCTTTGTATAATGGTCTGATGGTCACTTCCACTGAGTAACTGGGGATACCGACATTACCCATGTCTATATTAACGTCAAAAGGTCATAGTGATCCTAATTACCACTTTCTCTCTTACTGTTTGTTCAAAAACAAATCACAACAGAAGAAATAGAGTGTAGCCTCCTCAATTTTTTTCTTTTCAAGGCCAAGTTGTTGTTAATGAAAAATTACCCATGTAGACATCCTTTTCATACACCTTTTGACTATCACTGTAAGGCCCTCGAATTTTGTTGTATTACTTTATTACGTGTAAATAATTCATGCTTGTGTATGCAAAGATGTACATAACTATGTACGTATTAACTAGTTATACTTATGTGTGCATGTGTATAATTAGATTATAAATATTACTTGAATTGCATGGTGGTAGTATGTACATGATAGTATACATATTGCATGTAAGTATATAGAATATGTATGGATTTCTGCATGTTTTAAGTTCTGGCCGAAGGGCCAAATTGGCGTCAACATGGATGGACGTCCATGATGAGTGAGCGTCCACCTCGATGGACGCTAATACTTAAGTCAACGGCCATGGATGTGGACGTTAATATCTCTGACCTGCATACATTGCAGACCCCGAAATTCCGGGGGCAAGCAAGCCCAGCCATTGGGGAGATGTCCCCAACGGCTATCAGGCCATCCCATCACCCCTCCAGGATATCCTAAACCCCTTCTCCTATAAACCAAACTCTTCTGCCCCAGAAGAGCTCTCTTGACTCTTTGAAGAGAAGAGAGAAACCCTAGCTCTAGCTGTGAGAAAAACCTGAACTTGGAGGCTTTGATCCGGCGACTGAAGGCTTCTCCCGGCGATCTACATCGACTGGAGGATAGCTGGGACATAGGGGAAGGCTACTCCGACGTTGGTTTGGCATCTACATCGACCAAGAACCCGGAGCAAGAAGAGTTTGGAGGCTTCTTGGGACTGCCCAAGGAGAGCTTCAACAACAACTTTGATCCCTTTGGAGATTTATTGAGAGGCAAGTAACCCATTCAATTCGTCCATGTAGGTGTCTAGTAGGGTTTTACCATTTTTACAGATTTTCCTCGTGTCCTGGATCCTCACACTTCTCCATATTTTGGAGCTCGGGTCTGTGTCTTGCACAGACCTGAACTTAACGGCAAGTTCTCTTGCCGTTAAGATCTTCAGTTGGCGTCATGCGATGATGCCGTTAAGCTCCTATAATTGCCAGACTGTGCCGTTAAGTTTTTCAGGACAGAACAGTGAGTTGTTCTCCCTTCTATATGATTAATTTCCGAAGTGTTTTCGCATGAGGATATAATGTAATCGTATATGTCATGTAAAATAGACAATGTGATGTGTGTGGAAATTTTTTGTGCCTTTTGGTGAATGGCATGAATTGTTAGACTTATTGAAATACATGTTGGAAAAAATGGATTATGCATGTTTACCTACTGTCTACATGATCCTTGAAGAATGGAATGCCCTAAATTTTTTTAAACCGTGTATATATGTATCAGTCCATGCCCTGAAATTTTGAGAATTTTTCCATGATTGTGGGATTTACTGTAAATTCGGTTTTAGAAATAGAAGACATGCGTATGATTTATAAAGTTATAGTAAATTGTGTGTTGTGCAATAAATTCGGGGAAAATTCCTGTGATGATGTAAGGCCCTCGAATTTTCGTCGCATTATTTGTATTTGTGTGTGTGTATTTGTGCTTGTGTATGTATATACATATTTACGTACGTATTGATTAGTATAATTACGTGTGCATACGTTTATATTAGACGTAGATAATGCATGTATTGAATGGTGATAGTATGGATACACTACCTTATACGTATTGCATGTATATAAGCATGGTATGCATGGATTTCTGCATATTTTAGAGTTCTGGCCGAAGGCCACCTTGGCGTCAACCCCTAGCCGTTGAGGTGGTGTCATCGTCCAGACATGGACGCCAACACTCATCCTGGCGTCCAGCGACATGGACGTCAATCTCTCTGGCCTGCATGCGCAGCAGAGCTGCAAACTTCTGAAACAAGAAAGCCAGCCATTGGGGGGCTGTCCCCAACGGCTCTGAGGGCTGTCAAGTCACCCTAAGAGTGGGAGAGAGGCCTCTCCTTAAGTCTGAACCCGGAGCTACCTTTCCCACCCCTCTCTTCACCCTTGCAAGAGGAGAAAAAGAGAGAAGAAAACCCTAGAAAAACACTGAGGAAAACCCCACATTGGAACCCAAAAATCCTCCAACCTGAAGATTGTTCCGGAGATCTGCTGCTTCAAGGAGGTTGCTGGATCGACGAGGAAGGCCTCCCCGACCTTGGAAGACCCTGGAGCTCGCTCAGGAACCCAGAGTCAAGCTTTTTTTTAAGAGCTTCTTGGGACTGCCCAAGGGGGGCTTCACCAACACCCTAGACCCTTTGGAGAAATTTTTAAAAGGCAAGTGACCTAAACATGATGTCCCCGTATGAGTCTAGGTCGGTTTTACAATTTTTGTACATTTTCCCTCGAGTCCTAGACCCTCACATTCAGCCAATCTTGAGAGGTTGGGTCTGTGTTTCTGCACAGACCTGCATTGACGGCAGGGTCAATGGACGCCGATATCATGCTTGGCATCCATCGACCATGCCGCTGACATTGAGTCAGCGGCTAGAGACCGCCGCCACGTTCCTCTGGACAGAACAGTGACCTGTTCTGCCCTTCCTATACACTATTTTCGGTATGGTTTCCGTGATGAGGATATATGGTAACCCTATAGACTATGTATATTATTAATTGTGGGGTGTGGATGAGTGTGATGTGTGATGGTGATTGTAGGAAATTTTATACCGTGAATGTGTAAGCATGAATTGTTGAAAATCTTGCCAATCCATGTTTCATGATTAGGATTAGTCTGAATGCCTTAGTCTTGTCTGATCATGAAGAGTAGTAGATCAGTGTACATGTACTCAGTTTTTGATGAATTATCCATGCTTGTATAAATTGCCAATAAACTCGGTTCGGTAAATAAAACGGCATGCAAGAATGATTTGTGATGATCGATCTACAATTGTATGATTTAGAGTAAATTCTGTATTCTCAGATCATGTATGTGACAGTAACCTCTGCTTAAACAGTAAGTGGCAAAATTTCATGATGTGTTAAACCCCATGTTAACTTAAATTGTGAATAGCATGCTAAATAAGTGTTTTATTTACTGTAAATCCCATTTAGCTCCGAAAAATCTGAAACATTGGGTGTATGATCTAGAACCCGAAAATAGCATGTGGTTAAAATTTCAGGTCATTTGGACCAGTATATAAGGAGTTATGTATTTTCCATGTGAAATATAGAAATCTGTGAATGTTATCGTAATGTGATTAGATATTGCTTAAACCTAACTTGAATGGTGAAATTACTGTATGTTCAGCTCCTAAAATCTGTAGTGCCATGTTAGGAAAAACAGAGATGTGTATGTGAGTGAGAAAGTGAATGAGATGAAAAGTGATATGTGTAAACCATGTGTAAAAATCGGTAAAATGTGTAAATTGTGCCAAGTGTGACATTGCTTCCACAGAGGGCAGTGGAACTGTATCAGGGAAAAGTCCCCCTGAGAAAGTTCAATGTGTACCTAAGGGCATTAGGGGGAAATCCTGGAGGTGGACAAGTACCACTGGTTAGGGTGGAGACTTGTTCTCCTGGTCTGCGCAGTCCAAGAGTCGCCATTGGAATGCCTAGATGGCGTCTATGTGTAATGTGATGTGTATATGTCCTTCTTTGGTGGTTTGGACTATGTGTCACGACACCTAAAATGTGTAATGTGAAATGTCTAATGTGTATGTGTTCATGTGTAAATGTGTAAGTGAACAATGTGAATGTGTATGTGCAAAGTGTAACCATGTGAAAGAGAAAACTTTTGTAAAGAAAATGTGAAATTCTAAATGTGAAAATATGTTGTCGAAATCCATGTGAGACAAATCTGAAACCATGTGAAATCAGTGAATTCATGTCGTTATCATCATGTTTATATGTGCAAAAATGTCTAGAATCCATGTTAGGGATAATTGATGAGCACGTATGCAAGTGGCATGATTGGTTGTTCACATGATTTGTTTTAAGCGATATTGTAGCTCTCATGTGTAGGTTTACAGCCATTAAACTATGTGAAACCAGCAACTTAAAGCATGTGAAAATATCTATATGTATGCTTAAGAACACATAAAACTCATGCTAGTTGTATTTCCTTTCATATATGTACAATGTTTATGTTGGTAGTTCTCATGTCTTGGTTCTTTAAAGACAAAATCTCATGAGTAAATGGAATAGAGAGCCTGTGATAGGTAAAGTTTTATTCTTAGAAATCTGAAAGCATGATCCATGTATAAATTTGTAAAACATTCATGATAGGTTGAAACCTTCAAATAATTAGCATGCCATGTGTTGTAAACTTTGAATGTGCATGTAGAAACCCCTATGACTTATACGTGTATGTTATGAGTAGTGTTGCTTGCTGAGTCTTTGGACTCACTCCTTGCTTCAGCGTATAGGTGTAGTTGGTGACGTGGCACCTTTGGAGGATACAGTGGAGACGGACTCCGAGCGCGGAGATTAGCTAGTCTTTGGAGTTTCTTTGTGACTTGTGCATTCCATAGTATGTAATTTGGCCATTGTATTCGAAATATCATGAAAAGGATGTATAAGTCTGGACATTATGTATTTAAATTTCAGCAATTTAAATTATGTGAACTTTTAGTTCCTTATTGTTAATTTCAAACTTCATGTATGTTAAATGTGGACGATGAATGAATGGAGACAGTTGTCTTTTACTTCCGCTACTCTGTTGTATATTCGCGTGTATCTCATCTGTTATTATCGTTTGGGTAAATGTCCCACTGTGAGGACTCTCGCTATACCGACGTGGGTTGGTATAACCATACCGGTATAATGAGGGCCGTCACAGATGATGTGTATGTTAGGTTCAGGGTTGTGAACTGTCAAACTGTATATTCATGTTATGTTCCAAGATAAATTGAATTATGAATGGCATGAAACTGAATGATTTAATTTCTGTAAATGTAATATGACTCAGAAAAATCTGAAAATTTTCATGTGGGGTCATGAACCTGCAATTAGTTTGTGGTTAAAATTTCATGATATTTGGATAACTGTAAAGTGTATTATGAAATTTCTATGTGAAAACATGTGATAAATGCATGCTATCATGAATATGAGTTGATGATGTGTTTGCCAACCTGATTAATGTGAGCTACTGAATGTTTGATTTTTGTCAACAGTAGTATCATGATTAGGAAAATAGAGCCGTGTGTATATGTGAGAAAATGTAAAGACATGTGTACATCATGTGTAATATGTGTGTTAAAAATCGGAATGTGTAATGTGTAAGAATGTGCCATGTGTGACATTGCTTCCATAGAGGGCTGTGGAACCGTATCATGGAAAAGTCCCCATGGGAAGGTTCAATGTGTTGACATTCTAAGGGCATTAGGATGAAATCCTGGAGGTGGACAAGTACCACTGGTTAGGGTGGAGACTTGTTCTCCCGGTCTGCGCAGTCCAAGAGTCGTCACTGTATTGCCTAGGTGGCATCTATGTGTATGTGTTATGTGATGTGTCCTTCTACTAGTGGTTTGGACTATGTGTCACGGCACTAAATTGTGAAATGTGAATGTGACTATGTGTAAATTGTGTAGTGTGAGTGTAAAAAGAGAACTATGTGAATAAGTGATTGTGCAAACATGTGAAACCAATAAGTTAGATTGTGAAATTGTGATCCATGATACGTTAATGTGATATTATGTTATAACAGCAACCTAGTTGTGTTTATAAGAATGTTTTATTTGTAAAAATGCGTAGAATCCATGCTAGGAAGAATTCTTGCTTATGTGTAAACGTTTCTATGTTTAAGTGCTATCATGTTGTAGTTTAATCGGGAATGTAGCTCTCATGTGATAGGATGTGAATTGCTAAATCCATGTCAAAACAGCAACCTTAAAGTGTATAAAATGATGATGTGCATGTGCATGAATGTGTAGAACCATGATAGGAAAGTTTCCTTTTATGCATGTGAGAATCCCATGTTAGTTGCTATCATGTTGTAGCTTAATGTGATTAAATGAGTAGTAAGCATGTGATAGGATATTTAATTTGGAATGTCATAAGTCATGTACCATATGTTTTAAATTTTGTAGGAACACCATGATAGGTTGTCTTTTATCAATGTTCAAGCATGCTATATGTTCGGCTTTATGAATTAGAATGTAGAACCTACTGTGATGTATGCATGAATGATGTGTATGGAGTTATCTGCTGAGTCTTTTGGACTCACTCCTTGCTTCGGCGTACAGGTTTAGTTGGTGACCCGACACCTTTGGAAGAGACTGTGGAGAGTGACTCAGAGCGTGGCGAGTAGCCTGGTGGAGTCGTCATTGTGACATTTTGCTTTCATTGTATGTAATTGAGGCATTGTAATGAAACTATTATGTAATTGCGGACAAGCTATGTAATCTAATTTTTAGCACCTTATTTATGTGGACTTTAGTTCTCTTAAAATTGGTATTTGAACAATGTATGTTAAATGTGGATGATGAAATGAAATGACAAGTAGTTCTTTTACTTCCGCTACTTTGTATCTATATTTATGAGCATCTTAGCTATGTGTACTAGTGTTGGGTATATGTCCCACTGTGATGATGTTCATTATACCGATGTGGGTTGGTATAATCATACCGGTATAAAGAGGGTCATCGCAGAGATTGGTATCAGTGCGACCGGTTGAGATTGCACATGAATATCTATAAGTCATCATCCCCATTACATGCTAAGTCTACATAGGAATGTCCACATGTGTAGAAATCATTAATAATGAGTTGAAAATGGATAAGAAAATGGTTAGGAAATAAATTAACGTAGTTCTAATGGTGGCTGAAATTTCTTGCAGCCATGGCTTCGAGAGGTAGACGTGGTGGTGTGCCTGCTCATGAGGGCGAGCAGAGGCGTGAGGAGCAGGCAGGGCAGCAGGCCCCAGCACCTCAGGGTCCTGTACTTCCTCCACCACCGCCTGTGGATGATGGTGTGTTCATGCAAGCTTTGGTGCAGACCATGCAGATGGAGGCCCACACCCAGGCTGCACTCCAGGCTCAGTTGGAGGCTCAGATTAGCATAATCAATCAAAGTGTAGTCCGTTTTATTTAATTGTATGATGTTATGTTGAATGTGTATTATTTGTTGTTTGATGTAGCAGGCTCAAGTCCCAGCTCAGGACCATGGTGGACCCTCCATCATGGAATGATTCAAGAGGATGCTGCCACCCTCTTTCAAGGGGGAGAGCGATCCATTACTAGCTGAGAGTTGGATGAGGGAGATTGAAAAGATATTCCGAGCTATTAGGTGTGCGGATGAGGATAAGGTTACTTTAGCCACCTATATGCTTCAAGAGAGAGCCGATGTATGGTGGGCTTCATTACTACATACACGGTTTGAGGACGGCGCGGTTGATGTTGCTTGGGACGAGTTCGTAAGGCTCTTTCGGGCCAAGTTCGTCCCCGAGCATATTCAAGATCGGATGGAGCAGGAGTTCCTCTCCTTGACTCAGGGCTCCATGACCGTGCTCGAATATGAGGCCAAGTTTGCAGAATTATCTAAATATGCACCTCATATCGTGACAGATGAGCGCAGGAAAGTAAAGAAGTTCGTGATGGGCCTGAAGCCATCACTGAGGATGAGGCTAGTGGCGTTTGACCATCATACCTTGGACGAGGCACTTAGTGCTGCTTGTAGACAGGAGGGCAAGATACAACAATATCTGGAAGAGAAGAAGGCTTCGCAGAAGAGACCTGCAGCTACATTCCAGCGGCAAGACAAGAAGAGAGTAGTGTACTAGGCACCGCAACATCCAGTAACAACCAGCAGTGTACAAGTACCTTCTCAACGTTCCCCTGGTGTGAAGAAGGAGTGTCCCCATTGCGGGAAGATGCATGGTGGTTCCGAGTGTTGGATGATTGTGGGAAAGTGCTTGAAGTGTGGGAGCAACGACCACAAGATCAAGGATTGTCCGAGACTTCAGCAGAGAGTCCAGAACGGAGCGCCAGCCCCAGCAGCGGTAGCAGCAGCAGCGCCAGCTACAGGAAGACCAGGAAGGCCTCGAGCCCCAACTCGAGTGTTTTCTCTAGCATGAGAGGATGCCGAGCAGGTGGAGCATGTCACTAAAGGTACGGTTCTACTTCTAGGTGTGCACGCTCGGGTTTTGTTTGATACGGGTGCCACTCACTCATTCATTTCTGAGCAGTTCGCTAGGCAGTTAGCTCTAGAGTCAGGCATAGAGTCTGAGGATTTAGAGGTCCCTTTGTCTGTGCACACCCCTGCGGGTACGGTATCGACTAGGAAGTGCATTCCGTCGTTACCTGTGTGCATTGAGGATAGAGTCCTAGAAGGGTGTTTCTTCTAGCTAAAGATGAAGGACTATGATGCTATTCTTGGTCTGGATTGGCTAGAGGAGCACTATGCGTTAGTAGATTGTCGTGGGAAGAGGATTTTTTTTTGCATTCCTGGTGAGGATGAGTTCTCTCATCCCTTGCCAAGGAACATTGCGGGAAAGTTGTTCATCTCTGGCATGAAGGCGATGCGCATGGTGAACAAGGGTTGTGACGCCTTTCTTGCCAGCGTGGTGTTAGTACCTGAGGCTGGAGAGTCACCTACTCTTGCAGAGATCGAGGTAGTGCAGGATTTTCCAGACGTCTTTCCCGATGATTTGTCTGGATTGCCACCGGATCGAGAGATAGAGTTCACCATAGAGTTGCTTCCGGGCACCTCTCCTATCTCAAAGGCCCCATATCGGATGGCACCTGCGGAGTTAGCCTAGTTAAGGAGGCAGTTGCAAGAGTTGCTAGATAAGGGATTTATTCGCCCTAGTGTTTCCCCTTGGGGCGCACCTTTCTTATTTGTAAAGAAAAAGGACGGGTCACTTAGGTTATGCATTGACTATAGAATGTTAAACCAAGTGACAGTGAAGAACAGGTATCCCTTACCTCGTATTGATGATTTATTCGACCAGTTGCAAGATGCATCAGTCTTTTCTAAGATTGATTTGCGATCTGGTTATCATCAGTTGAGGATTCGGAGTGAGGATGTGTCCAAAACAGCATTTAGATCCTGTTATGGACATTATGAGTTTTTGGTTCTTCCTTTCGGATTGACCAACGCCTCTGCAGCATTCATGGATCTTATGAACTGGGTGTTTAGGCCGTATCTAGATAGTTTTGTTGTAGTGTTTATTGATGATGTGCTGGTCTACTCTCCGGATGAGGCCACACTCCGCCAGCATTTGAGGGTAGTGTTAGAGGTTCTTCGTGAGCACAAGCTGTACGCAAAGTTCAGCAAGTGCGATTTCTGGTTGCGCGAGGTTCATTTCCTCGGGCATGTTATCTCCGGTGCTGGTGTTGCAGTTGATCCAGCAAAGGTCCAGGCAGTTATGGATTGGAAGATTCCCAAGACCCCTTCGGAGATTCGTAGTTTTCTGGGTTTGGCTGGTTACTATCGGCGATTCATTGAAGGATTTTCATCCATCGCCGCCCCATTGACTCAGCCTACCAAAAAGGGAGTGATGTTTGTCTGGTCCGAGAAGTGTGAGAGTATTTTTCAATTGTTGAAGACTAAGCTCACGTTAGCTCCGATGTTAGGCTTGCCGAGCGGTGTAGAGGGTTTTGCTATCTACACAGATGAGTCTCGGATTGGCTTAGGATGTGTGCTCATGCAGCAAGGAAGGGTAGTGGCATATGCTTCTCGTCAGTTGAAGGAGCATAAGCGTAACTATCCGACTCATGATTTGGAGCTTGCAGTAGTGGTTCATGCACTAAAGATCTGGAGGCACTATCTTTATGGTGTCAGATTTGAGGTGTTTACCGACCACAAGAGCTTGAAGTATCTTTTCTCCCAAAAGGAATTAAACCTGAGGCAGAGAAGATGGATTGAGTTCTTGCAGGACTATGACTTCGACCTTCAGTATCATCCTGGAAAGGCAAACGTTGTAGCGGATGCTCTGAGCAGGAAGAGATCAACTCTCCAGCAGGACTGGAAGATGTTGGAGGATGCGGCTTGCGCATTGACTGAGTTAGAGCCATCGCTATGCCAGGCTTTTGTAGCTCAGTTATCCCTTAGGTCCTCGGTTTTGGATGAGGTTTTCGAGCAACAGAAAGCCGACCCTAGACTCTTAGAGTTAGTGGGCAAGGCAGGCATTGCTCGTGATGAGGACGGTGTGATTAGATTCCATCACCGTGTTTGTGTCCCTGATTTGGTAGATGTCTGTGAGCATGTGTTAGTGGAGGCTCATAGATCATGATTCTCTATTCATCCGGGTAACACTAAAATATACCAAGATTTGAAGAGGTCCTTTTGGTGGTCTGGCATGAAGAGGGATGTGGCAGATTATGTATCCCGGTGTTTAGTATGCCAGCAAGTGAAGGCCGAGCGACAGCGACCATCCGGCCTTATGCAAAGGATGGAGATCTCGGTGTGGAAGTGGGAAGCTGTCACTATGGACTTTGTTTTAGGTCTACCTCGATCTAGAAGGGGCAATGACTCGATTTGGGTAGTTGTAGATAGATTCTCAAAGACTGTGCATTTCTTGCCTATGAAGAAGAAGCAGTCGGTTGAGAGTTTAGCTAGATTGTATGTTAGTAGTGTGGTTAGATTGCATGGTGTGCCGAAGTCGATCATTTCGGATCGAGATTCGATATTTACTTCGAGGTTGTGGAAAGGTCTTTAGGATGCGTTAGGTTCGGAGCTGAAGCTCAGTTCGGCGTTTCATCCCCAGACAGATGGACAGTCCGAGAGGACTATCCAGACGCTCGAGGATATGTTGAGAGCGTGTGTGCTGGATTGGAAGGATGATTGGGAGCGTCATCTACCTCTAGTAGAGTTCGCATACAACAACAGCTTTCATGCGAGTATTGGTATAGCTCCATTTGAGGTGTTGTATGGAAGGCCTTGCAGATCTCCTTTATGTTGGGAGGAGACGGGTGATAGGCAGTTGATCGGTCCGGAGTTAGTTCAGGAGATTCGGGTAAGATCCAGCTTATCAAGAAGAGGCTTGTTGCGGCTCAGGATAGGCAGAAGAGCTATGCCGACAACAGGAGGAAAGATCTTGAGTTCGAGTTGGGTGATCATGTCTTATTGAAGATATCACCTACTCGTGGTGTCGTCAGATTTGGCAGGCATAGTAAGTTGAGCCCTAGATTCATTCGCCCGTATGAGATTCTCAGACAATTGGGCAGCGTGGCATATAAGCTAGCTTTACCCCCAGCTTTAGCTAGTGTTCATCCTGTTTTCCACGTTTCTATGCTCAGGAAGTATGTCTGAGATCCATCTCATGTGATTAGTCATGAGCCAGTGGAGATTCAGCCAGATTTGTCGTATGTGGAGCAACCAGTAGCTATCCTTGACCGGAAGGTTCAGCATCTCCGGAACAAGGGTATTGCGTCGGTGAAAGTTCTATGGCGGAACTTCTCGCGAGAGGAGGCTACTTGGGAGCTTGAGGATGCGATGAAGAAGAAGTATCCCCGTTTGTTTGAGTAGTTTTGTGTAAACTTCGAGGACGAAGTTTCTTTAAGGGGGAGAGGGTGTAAGGCCCTCGAATTTTGTTGTATTACTTAATTACGTGTAAATAATTCATGCTTGTGTATGCATAGATGTACATATCTACGTACGTATTAACTATTTATACTTATGTGTGCATGTGTATAATTAGATTATAAGTATTGCTTGAATTGCATGGTGTTAGTATGTACATGATAGTATACGTATTGCATGTAAGTATATAGAATATGCATGGATTTCTGCATGTTTTAAGTTATGGCCGAAGGGCCAAATTGGCGTCAACATGGATGGTCGTCCATGATGAGTAAGCGTCCACCTCGATGGACGCTAATACTTAAGTCAACGGCCATGGATGTGGATGTTAATATCTCTGACCAGCATGCGTTGCAGACCCCGAAATTCCGGGGGCAAGCAAGCCCAGCCATTAGGGAGATGTCCCCAACGGCTATCAGGCCATCCCATCACCCCTCCGGGATATCCCAAACCCCTTCTCCTATAAACCAAACCTCTTCTGCCCAAGAAGAGCTCTCTTAACTCTTTGAAGAGAAGAGAGAAACCCTAGCTCTAGCTGTGAGAAAAACCGGAACTTGGAGGCTTTGATCCGGCGACTGAAGGCTTCTCCCGGCGATCTACAACGACTGGAGGATAGTTGGGACATAGGGGAAGGCTACTCCGACGTTGGTTTGGCATCTACATTGACCAAGAACCCAGAGCATGAAGAGTTTAGAGGCTTCTTGGGACTGCCCAAGGAGAGCTTCAACCACAAGTTTGATCCCTTTGGAGATTTATTGAGAGGCAAGTAGCCCATTCACTTCGTCCATGTAGGTGTCTAGTAGGGTTTTACCATTTTTACAGATTTTCCTCGTGTCCTGGATCCTCACACTTCTCATTCTTTTGGAGCTCGAGTTTGTGTCTTGCACAGACCTGAACTTAACGGCAAGTTCTCTAGCCGTTAAGATCTTCAGTTGGCGGCATGCGATGATGCCGTTAAGCTCCTATAACGGCCAGACTGTGCCGTTCAGTTTTTCAGGACCGAACAGTGAGCTGTTCTCCCTTCTATATGAATAATTTTCGAAGTGTTTTCGCATGAGGATATAATGTAATCGTATATGTTATGTAAAATAGACAATGTGATGTGTGTGGAAATTTTCTGTGCTTTTTGGTGAATGGCATGAATTGTTACACTTATTGAAATACATGTTGGAAAAAATGGATTATGCATGTTTACCTACTGTCTACATGATCCCTGAAGAATGGAATGCCCTAAAATTTTCTAAACCGTGTATATATGTATCAATCCATGCCCTGAAATTTTGAGAATTTTTTCATGATTGTGGGATTTACTGTAAATTCTTTTTTAGAAATAGAAGACATGCGTAGGATTTGTAAAGTTATAGTAAATTGTGTGTTGTGCAATAAATTCAGGGAAAATTCCTGTGATGATGTGTATGTTAGGTTCATGGCTGTGAACTGTCAAACTGGATATTCATGTTATGTTCCATGATAAATTGTATTATGAATGGCATGAAACTGAATGATTTAATTTCTGTAAATGTAATATGACACAGAAAAATCTGAAAATTTTCATGTGGGGTCATGAACCTGCAATTAGTGTGTGGTTAAAATTTCATGATATTTGGATAACTGTAAAGTGTATTATGAAATTTCCATGTGAAAACATGTGATAAATGCATGCTATCATGAATATGAGTTGATGATGTGTTTGCCAACCTGATTAATGTGAGCTACTGAATGTTTGATTTCTGTCAACAGTAGTATCATGATTAGGAAAACAGATCCGTGTGTATAGGTGAGAAAATGTAAAGACATGTGTACATCATGTGTAATATGTGTGTTAAAAATCGGAATGTGTAATGTGTAAGAATGTGCCATGTGTGACATTGCTTCCATAGAGGGCTGTGCAACCGTACCATGGAAAAGTCCCCATGGGAAGGTTCAATGTGTTAAGATCCTAAGGGCATTAGGATGAAATCCTGGAGGTGGACAAGTACCACTGGTTAGAGTGGAGACTTGTTCTTCCAGTCTGCGCAGTCCAAGAGTCGTCACTGTATTACCTAGGTGGTGTCTATGTATATGTGTTATGTGATGTATCCTTCTACTGGTGGTTTGGACTATGTGTCACGGCACTAAATTGTGAAATGTGAATGTGACTATGTGTAAATTGTGTAGTGTGAATATGTGTAAGTGTGCAATGTGTAAAAAGAGAACTCTGTGAATGAGTGATTGTGCAAACATGTGAAACCAATAAGTTAGATTGTGAAATTATGATCCATGATACGTTAATGTGAAATTATGTTATAACAGCAACCTAGTTGTGTTTATAAGAATGTTTTATGTGTAAAAATGCGTAGAATCCATGCTAGGAAGAATTCTTGCTTATGTGTAAACGTTTATATGTTTAAGTGCTATCATGTTGTAGTTTAATCGGGAATGTAGCTCTCATGTGATAGGATGTGAATTGCTAAATCCATGTCAAAACAGCAACCTTAAAGTGTATAAAATGATGATGTGCATGTGCATGAATGTGTAGAACCATGATATGAATGTTTCCTTTTATGCATGTGAGAATCCCATGTTAGTTGCTATCATGTTGTAGCTTAATGTGATTAAATGAGTAGTAAGCATGTGATAGGATATTTAATTTGGAATGTCTTAAGTCATGTATCATATGTTTTAAATTTTGTAGGAACACCATGATAGGTTGTCTTTTATCAATGTTCAAGCATGCTATATGTTCGGCTTTGTGAATTGGAATGTAGAACCTACTGTGATGTATGCATGAATGATGTGTATGGAGTTATCTGCTGAGTCTTTTAGACTCACTCCTTGCTTCGGCGTACAGGTTTAGTTGGTGACCCGACACCTTTGGAAGAGACCGTGGAGAGTGACTCCGAGCGTGGCGAGTAGACTGGTGGAGTCGTCATCGTGACATTTTACTTTCATTGTATGTAATTGAGGCATTGTAATGAAACTATTATGTAATTGTAGACAAGCTATGTAATCTTATTTTTAGCACCTTATTTATGTGGACTTTAGTTCTCTTAAAATTGTTATTTGAACCATGTATGTTAAATGTGGATGATGAAATGAAATGACAAGTAGTTCTTTTACTTCCGCTACTTTGTATCTATATTTATGAGCATCTCAGCTATGTGTACTAGTGTTGGGTATATGTCCCACTGTTATGACGTTCATTATACCGATGTGGGTTGGTATAATCGTACCGGTATAAAGAGGGTCATCGCAGTCACATACTAAGATATATGTTCTTTTGCAATGGTTTTATTCAAGCAGTCTATTTTATTCTCCTATGTCTTTTTGTTCAGTGTACTCCTTATGCTGCAACTTGAGAGTCCGGGGAATATTATTTCACAACCATTGTCGATAATTGACATGTCCTAATTATTTGTGGGTATGACATTTTATAATGTGTATTTACCTATTTTCCATCTTATATACACATTGGACGCTCATTGCCTTGAAAATTACTGTCAAAATACTTCACTGGCACACTTTCTGCTAGTGCCTGTCGACAGGGCACTATTCACCTGTCGACAGTCGGTCATAGGACTTGTTTTGGAAGCCCAACGGGCGGCTATCTAGTGTGGATTTCGTGGGTCTCCATCCTTTCAACTCCCTTCCCACTTTCTTTAAAAGGACCCCACGACCCCTTCCCCTCTTTCCCACTTCAAAAAAAAATCCCTCCTCCTTGCCTCTTCACCAAAACCCTCCTTCTCCAGGGCGAAAGAGGAGAGTCTGCCTCTTTGTGTCTTTCCTCCTTCTCGTGTCTCCTTCCTCCTTTCACATCCCTCTCTACTCCAAGATCCTTCTTTCTGATGGCTCCCAAGATCAAGAAGCTTGTCTCCCGTCGCCGTCCTCGTTCTCCCCAAGCCGGCATATGGAGCGCCGAAAAAAGCATCGGGATGATCGTTTGCCGGAGCTCGTCGTTCCTCCGAATCTTGAGTTTCTTCCTGTCCATGGCACCTTCACTAAGTTTTTCCAACCCAGATACGTTGACTTCGTGTCATTGGAAAACATGTTCCCAGGGTTGCAGCCACTATTTGACACCCAGGGCTGGTCTCCCTTCTGCTACTCTCACAAGCGGTACTCTTCAGCCGCTGTGACGGAGTTCAACATCAACCTTCGGGAAACTGCTCTCGGTGATCTTTATACCAAGGTGAAGGGAACTTTGTTTCATATCACTCCTAATCTTCTTTCCGTTGCACTTCAACTTCCAAATACTGGCATTGACATCATGCAACATCACCCATTGGCATCTGAATACTACCCACTCATCACTCTGCAGCCCTATGATTCATCTACAGATCGTGTGCACATGAATGTTGTGATGCCCCGAATTTTCGTATACAATTTTGCTGGAATTGTTTTTGATTTATATCGGCATCACCGTACTCATCAGTTCGGGATTTTCATCGCTAAGGTAAAACCGTACGTATCTCACCATAATATATTTAGTTAACTTCTAATTTTTTAGGAAAAGTATATATGTAAATACCAAGAAAGTATAAATGTAATAATTGTGTATATCTATAATAGAAAATGTATGAACATAATTATCAAATGTTAGGGTTTAAGTAATCATTGACCAATTTCATAGGGTCTTATCTTAAATTTTATAAGTTCCCAAAACTACTTTCAAATCCTCAGTTCGAATCCATTTTTGAGAATTACTCTCATATGAGTTGGAATGGGTATATATGCATACAAATTGGGTATATAAGCAAATAAATCATAAAGATGGTATAGCAGCATGATAGGATAAGGTTAAATGAGATGATGACAAGTGTCACCATCCTATATAATGGAAGCTTCTAGAAGAATGAGAGGTGTCATCAAAAGAGAGGTGAGATGTGGATGGTTATGATGTTGACAAGTGTGGGGTTGGTGGCCACTTAGAAATGCATGGAGGAGAGGGTGACAAGTGGCACCATCTTGGCCATTGAAAGTTGAAAAGGTGGCACCATCCTAGGGGCTCTAATGGCCGAGAAATAGGAGGGGGTTCTCTCCTCTCTTCTCATTCCACCATCCATAGCAATAGAGAGGAAAGAAGAGAGGGGGCGGCCAGGAGCTAGAAAGGGGGAGCATGGGGTTCTCCCCTTCATGCTCTGAAGGTTCTGCTCAATAGGATCCGTGCTCTGGAGGCACCCACCGACGCATATTAGAGCGATATAATAAAGGAAGCGCATTATATCGAAGGCGGGCTTCAACTTAATTCGTTATTGGTTTGACATGCAAGAGGCAAGTGATTAGGACTTTTGATTCACAATCATATTCTCTATTCTATTGATTTTAATGTGTTTTGCATCTATTTATATGATAAAGAACATATCTAAATTACCGTTACTGGCATCGTCCTTGTTACTATCCATGCGTACCGTCTACCATCACCGTTACCATTATTGCTACCTTTAGAAACTACTACTGTTATTGTTTACCATCACTGTTATCATTCCTATTACCAATATCGTCACTGCCATCATTGTTGTGGTTAGCCAAATGGACAATGCTATCATAGGAAGTATCTGGAACCGTACTATAGAAATGCCCCTACAGGAAAGTTCACTATTGTACAAGACCCCGAGGGCAACGGGGGGAAATCCTGGAGGTGGACAAGTACCACTGGTATATGGTGGAGAGAGCTTCTCCCGGTTCTGCAGTAACCAAGACCTATCACTCATTTGCCTAGGTGATAGTGTACCGTCTGACTGGCCTTCTAATGATAGTTAGGGCAATGTGTCCGGCTTAACACTACTACTGTCACTACCACTGCTATTGCTACTGCTATTGCCACTGCTATTGCCACTGCTACTGCTATTGCTATTGCTACTATTACTGCCACTGCTATTGACACTGTTACTGCCACTGCTATAGCCATTGCTAATGTCATTGCTACTGCCTTGCCCAGTCGAACGTGCAGAAACTAAGTGCCACACACGGTAAAGTGCTACGCTATGGGAGCCACCTCTTGAGGCCATAATGGTGCAAAGTGCTACATAGTGGGAGCCACATCTTGAACCTGTGGGGGCCACCTCTAGAATCCTGCATGCCTCGTGTTCGATTGTGTACTATATGTGAGCAGCACTACTACCGCCATTTCTATTACTCCTATTGTTCCCATTAATCACTATTGTTACTACCATTGTTTCTACCACCATTTCTATTACTCCTATTGTTACCATTAACAACTATTGTCACTACCATTGTTTCTACCATTACTATTTCTATTACTCCTATTGTTACCATTAACAACTATTGTTACTACCATTATTTCTATTGTCACTGCCACTGCTATTGCCACTGCTACTGCCTTGCCTAGCCGGAAGTGTAGGAACTAAGTGCCACACAGGGCAAAGTGCTACGCTATGGGAGCCACCTCTTGAGGCCTTATGGCGCAAAGTTCTACATAGTGGGAGCCATCTCTTAAACCTGTGGGGGCCACCTCTAGAATCCTGCATGTCTGGTGTTCGATTGTGTACTATATGTGAGCAGCACTACTACTGCCATTTCTATTACTCCTATTGTTACCATTAACCACTATTGTCACTACCGTTGTTTCTACCGTTACTATTTCTATTACTATTATCGTCACTATTGCCAATACTATTCTCATTATAAATATTACTATTTCTGTTATTGTTACCTCTATCGCTACTGGTTCTACCACTGGATATATAAATATATCACCCATGCTTTTTCAAAATATGCTATAGTGTAGGTTGTGAGTTTGAAATTCCTAGTTACTTACTGAGTCTATTCTATAGATTCACTTTTGCTAATATCTAGGTGAAGCTTAGGTTCTAGAAGAGGAATTGGCGAGGCTTGGTTCGGATTGCGAGAAGTAAAGATTGCTTGGGTTTTATAAATTGATGATATTATAGTTGGGAAGAAGAAATGTAATGTTAAACCTTATTAAGTGTACTAGTTTAGGTATGGACAACATTCATTTTGTTATATACTTATTAGTTCTTCTGATTATGAGATGTAAATGTAAAAGTTGATGGTAATATTGCTTCCGCTTATTCTATTTCCATTCATCATGAGATATTCCACCTTGATGTTCGACACTGTTGGGGTCTTTTCCCTAGTAACATCTCCCTCTTGTCCGACGTGGGTCGGTATGGCCATACCGGGCTGGAGCGGGGCGTTACAAATGCCAACTCCTTCCCTCCTCTTCATCGTCTAATCCACCACATCTTTACCACAATCATTGTCCCAAAGGATGGTAGTCGGAAACTTGTGACTACCGTTCACAAATCCCTTTTTCACGCGTTTCTTAACTGTGAACAAGTCAATCTACCACTCCTTATAGTGTCTCTCATCCAGCTATGCCTTCGCACTTCCAAGAGGTCCATGCCTTATGCATGCCCACTCACATCCTTTTCTTGTTCCTTGATATTCATATTTCCAAGGAAGAGATGGCTGTTCTCAAATCTCGTAGTGCCATTGATCTTACTGCTGCTCATCGGATGGGCTATAAGATGAGTGACGGGGTTGTCACAAGGGACCTCCAGGGCAAGGCACAGGCAGATGAAGAAGATGACGTTGATGACGATGATGTTGGTGACGACTCACAGTCTGAGCCAATAGATGCTCCGAGAGCTGAAGATGAAGATGATGCTGATGAACAAGCGCCTGCTGAGCTCTCTCTTCGAGATTTCATCACTGCTCAAATGGTACAAATGTAGCTTCAAATGACCACTGGCTTCGACCATCTCAATGCTCGAATGGATAATGTTGATAGCAGCTTGGATGCGCTAGCTGACACCCAAGCCCAGCTTCAGATACGGCTTACCAAGCTATGCACAGAGCTTCATGGTCTGCGTCAGGCCTCTGCACCACCGGGGAATGACGATGTCTAGAGAGTCTAGGCATCTGTTATGTGGTCTTTACTTTGCCTTGCTCAGGGTCTTGTTACTTGCTATGGCACTACTGTTGTTTCCTTCCCTTGCACTTCTTTTGTCATGTTCTCACTCCATTTTGTAACTGTGTGTACTGAATGCCACTTCAATGAAATCCACAGTTCTTTGCTTATGTATTTTTCATGTGTACATGTCGTGCCATTCTGCTTATGTCTTTTTGCATGTTGCCAAAAGGGGGAGAACATCAATCAAATCAATCATGCATCAATTGAAAATTTTGTCATAATCAAAAAAGGGGGAGAATGTTGGGTTTACATTTGATATGATTGTTTTTGATGATGAGGAATTTATGGACAACCAAATTGATATGATGTGATTGTGTGAATCATGCTAAAATTGACAAACTCAAGAAGTGCTAATCAAGTAAAAACATGTTTTTCATTAATTATTTATATGCTCATACTATCTCACTAATCATGTTCTTAAATGTAGGAGAGATTGCGTGCAAGACAATATAACAAAACAAGATCAAAAAGATTAAGAATAGCACTAAGAACAAGCACCTGTCGACAACCCTGCACAGACAGATCTAATAGGGTACTGGCAAAGATGTACCTGTCGACAGCCCCACTGATTCTTGTAGACAGATCAGCACAGACAGAACCAACAGGCTCCTGGCAAAGGTGTTCCTGTCGACAGACTCAAGTCGCCTGTCGACAGATCCACATAGGGAACTGTCTCCCGGAAAGCCCAGCCTTCTGCCTTTTGCAAGTCTGTCTACATCTGTCGACAGATGCATTTCTTGTTGTCGACAGATGAAGAGAAAATCTCAATACGAGATCTCCATACGTTTCCGAATTGGGTGTTTCCAATTGTCAAGACTCTCCATACTTAAACACCCATATAAAAGGAACTCTTTGGAGTTATTTTCATACAGAAGCAGCCACCACACAAAACCCTAGCAAAGTCTCAAGAGAGAAGATCTTTCTACTGCTCTGCTTCAACCGTCCGTCCAGGCAACCAAAGAGACATCCTCCGAACGGGATTGAAGCCAAATTGTCCATCTCTCAAGCTTCTCCATCAACTGATACCTGTCAAGATGAAGCTTGAAGCACATCGGGACAATCATCTGAAGAGTTCCACATCAGGATTTGAAATCTCAACTCTGAACTCTTCTTTATCTCTGTTTTTCATATCTCGTGTGTGTGTGTTGTTGAGTCAAGCATCCTTGTGCTTGATTCACGTTTGTCATGTTGTTCTGATCGTGGTTTACATCAGACGACGTGAGTGTGTGTGTGTTGTAGCGAGTGAACTTGCTGATAAGCAGTCTTCCTGCGTGTGTGTGTGGACGGTGGACGTAGGAGACACAAGTTGTGTACTTCGAACCACCTTAAATCATCGTGTCTGTGGTTTAAACGTTTCACGCTAGATGTTTGGTAGGCACGTTGATCTTTCACATGCTAGATAAATTTCTACTCTATCTACTTACAATTAACACACATCTTAGTTTGATTTAAACTCTATTTGAAATATCAAAAGTCTATGTTTCCATCAAAAAGAAGGTCATAGTATATCTAATAGCTAGTAATCTATTCAACCCCCCCTTCTAGATTACCATATTGGATAATTCTGCACATCTTTAAAAAACATGATATCTTGACTATTCAGAACATTCACTTATAAGTTAGTAATTTGAACAAAGGTTGAACATCGATCGATACGAACTTTGTTCTTTAATCAAAATGACACTTGTCCTACAATCGATATGAACAAAGAACAATAATCGGTATGGACTTGGAAAATATTGAAGTACTTGAAACTGAGTTTTGAAGTACTTACTTTGGTGATTCTTAAAGTGATAATTACCCATTTATTTCCATCTTGACAAACTTAATAGAAATTTGATGTTAATTACATAATTTTTAAGTTTTTATTATCATCAAAATTTATATAGAAAAGGAGATAAAAGGGTCAACATGTCATACGATAGAGTTCCCAAGGTCGATCCTCTGATATTTAAGTCAGGGATCAACCTTAAGGAGGAGCAAGGGAGCTATGGAAGAGAGTGAGAGAGTCAAGAACCAGGGCCGAAAAGTCTCATTGATTTCATCCCCCTTTAGTTGTGGTCGTGGTACTGCTTTTATAGGATGATCAAAGGGGGGAGAAGACACGCCTTTCACTTTGAGGCCTTCAATGGGGTGCATCACTCTCCTCTCAACATGTTGCTTGTCTGCTGTTGGCTTTCGTGTGAACCGTCGCTCTAGATCACAAAAGGGTGTCTCGCTTTATTTTGGAGTTGTTGTTTGAAATGTTGTCGATGAAGTGCAGACGATTGTTCGGGCCGCATGCGAACCTTCACTTTGGTTCCCACGAAAAAAAAAAGCTCGACAACCGGGCTGCCTATGGACCCTCCTGCTGAATCGGGCCAACTTGGGCCATCTCAAGTTATTGGCCTCACCCAACTCGATCCAATGTGAGCCCATGACTCTGCAATGCCTAAGCACTGCACAATGACACCTTAATCAATTGTCAACCCTACCAACTATTGATTGTCGCTCTACTGAGTATCGATTAACATATTATTGAGTATCAGTCATCACTTTATTGAGTATTGATTACCGCCCTACTGAGTATCAATTAGGCCAATGTTGTGTTTCCAACGGATAAGTACCACCCGATGATGTCATAATCGATCATCAATTTCACTGATAATTGATACTGCACATCTTCGGATGGAGGTCTCACCCACGCCATTGGGCCGGGGGTGCATTCTCAACCTGTGGTCGGGCCGACCACTGGGTATATCAAATATCAAAAAAAAAAATAGTCCCAAAATATGATTCACGTACTTATTTATCCAAAGGAATTGTTTGAGCCTGATATGGGTATAGACCCGTCACATTATTCACAATAGTCCTTGGTGGAACCGACATGCGTCTGCGTAAAAACATCGAAGTTTGAGGGAGATAAGAGGGAACGATGAATGATTATACTGATTGGGCAGGATCTAGAGAAGACGGCCCACCCACCATCGGTGACTTCCCGAAGTTGCAGAACTGCAAAATTCCAATCTTCCCAGCTACTCAACAGGTGAAGAAAATGGTGTTATGTCCATTGTGGGTTCTGAGCCGTGGCTTGCTCCAATCATTTAAAAGAGATAGGGAGACAGCAGATCAAACGTCCACTATAAGTGATCAAGTTGCCGTAGTTTAACACCTTTCTCATCGGTTATTCTTCTCATCTGTACTACCATAAAGAATGCCATCAGTCCCCATCTTGACCAGCTACGAGCAATCCAACTGGAAGCACCAATTCGGTCCGGACACAACAACAGAATAGAACAGGGTTTCACTAGTCATATTGGGTGGCTTCGGGCGGCTCACTCCCATCACATGGATGCCCCATATAAAACGTAATATAACAGCGAACAAGGAATGAGAAAGAAGGGGGATTTAGCCAGCACCCATCAATCAAAAGTGTTTGAGTCGAGGTAAGGTGGCCATGGTCATGATGCATGGAGCTCACGTGACGTTAGATTATAAGGTGGGGAAGAGTGGGGAGGGGGACCATGTAGACCATTCATGGGCAACATTAGGAACTTGGTGCGTGGCGGCATGATTACGAGTTTATTAACAGTTTTAACACTATCCCTGCAACAAGTTACGAATTGTTTTGGATGATAGGAAATGCTACCACGCGCAGTGCGAGTTTCCAATACATGGCTTATACGTTAATAACAAAGGCCAGTCCCCCTCTCGCTTCTTTGTTAAATAAAGAGTTTTGGGGGGGAGGGGGGGTGTCCGGGGGAGCCCCACAATTATTCTACTAGTTACCCCCTAACTACGGGTTTCTTTTGGGGTTCCCACAAACAATAGCTCGCTACATCACTAATTCCAAGGACAAATAACAAACCTTCTTCTAATTCTTCTCCTCCTCTCTCACTCACTGCCACCGTAGGCATCATGTCCCGCCCCTTTTGCCGGTCAAGGTGGAGCTATCCCCCGTTCACCATGAATTTAATTGCTGTATCCTGAGGAGGGTGTTGTGTAAACGAGACGACGTCCTACGAGCAATTAAAAATGTTGGCCTAGCTAGTTGTGCGATGCCTTGTCCTCTTCCTACGTATTACTCGGGTTTGCAGATGGGCGGCCAGCACTACAGCTCGCTTTGGCGTTTCTTTAAAGACAAAACGGGGCTGTGCCTTGGGCTTCGAAGAGGCGGCGGCTACGTTGAGCCCTGTCTTAGGGTTTTCCATCCTTCCTAGAGAGTAGAGAGCGTCCCCCACCCTCCCCCAAAGCATATATTGGACCTTTGTTTACATGGGGAAGGGGGAAGCATGGATGCAGTCCTTCACCGACCCATGGAGAGGGTCTCCTTGTTTATGTAGATGTACGCCTCGCGTACGTGGGTGCTTGGGCCTTCGATTCGCCCCCGTCTTCTTGCAGAACTTTGTAACACCCCCCTCCGCCCGTCGGGGGAGGGCATCAAGAACGAGTTAGGAAAGCTTGAGGAGGCCAACCCGCCCTCACGAATTTGATGACAAAGTTTACCCCAACGACGTCGTGAACTATATATACACTCCCATGAGGTGTTTCTTATACCATATGCTGTTTTTTTTAACATGTACTTTTTGAGTGACGTTGGGGGGGTTGCCTTCTGGGTGATACGTGGGCCATCAAGTTCTCATACACGCATACACGGAACAGAGGGCCGAGAGCATGGCGGTCTACCTTACCTTGCTGTATATCTATTTCCTAATGGATGAGTAACTTAAGCACATGGAATGCCACTAGTTTAAATAAAACCTTTGATCACCACCACACGCTACGGGAAGTTCTTCGTTGATGGCGCCCTTCCCAACAGAGAACAACAACCCCCTCAAAACTATTATTATACATTTTTGCAGCAACCCGAAGCAGGCTGCAGCTAGCTAGGACAGGTTGGAGGCTGTGCTCTTATGACATCGGGGAGTCGACAATCTCAGGACGGACCCTCCTCTTTAAATATTGGGGGAGGGGGCGGGGGGCGAAGCCCAAGGCCCAACAGGGCCACTAGACAAATGTAGTTAACTTCCTAAGAAATGGCCGTCAAATGTGTGCTTGCGCCGGGATGAGAACAAAAGAGAAGTCCTGTCTGGTGAGATCGAGGAACCCAATTAGAACAAGAGAGATACTTGTTTTCTCGGATTACATTAACCACACATTCCTAGGAAGACATAAAGATGCTAACCACCCATACTCAGCCCCTAGCAAGAAAGAGGAAGAGGGTCCACTTGCAAGCACAAATGACATACCGACATTGTTTAATTAAACCCCAACCCCCAACCCAACCAAGCTACTGAGCTAGTTCTATATATATATATATATTATCATGTGTGACAACCAGCTAAAATCCTAAAGGCCAGGGCCGGGGAACCCCCAAACACCCATCCATGCACGTGTTCATGTCACATGCATGGGGTTGGCATTTGATTACTTAAATCATGATGAACCGGTGCTGACCGCACGAGTACGAAATAATTCCCGAGCCGGCAATTTGGAAGAATATTCGCACGAGGACAAGGGGAATGATAATTTCTAAGCTGGATCTGGATTTGGAAAATCGTATACGAACGTGAGCCCACAGTGGTATAACTCTTTATGTATACGTACACAAAGACTTGATTGCCAGGAGGACTAAACAATTAAGCAAGTAGGGATACATATATATGGATGTCATTTACAACTTCGAGGCATACTAGATTAACGGCATGGCATCTTGGGCAATAATATTTGTTCTTCCATGTGTGTGCCTGGCAAAAGAGATCATGTTGGATATGGGAGTTTATCCAACAGTTTGTCGATAGGGAAAAGTTCTTCCTTCTCCTCCTCACTGCAGACTGAGAATTTAATTTCAAATTTAGTAACTTCGAATGGAGATTCATCTAGTTTTGAATTGTATATTTTTTGATAAAGTTTTAGGTTTGAATGGTAAACTGTCCTATGGTTTTGAGAAGTAATTTGAAGCTGTTCGGAAGAACCAGGGTTCAGCCCTTTCTTCACTATGTGAACCGAGAGTACTGGGCCTCAAGTTTTCAGCCGAACTGCCATAATTTCTTTTTCGAGTAATACTAGCCAGCAACATATCATTTTATTTGTATGGGACTAATGAGAGCCGGAGACTAAAACTAGATCCCGGGAACCATTTTAAAACATTATGGGGGTTTGACACCTTTCTAGGTGCTTCTGTTTCTCTCGAAATCCTATTAATCCCATGTGCATATATCAGAATTTGACATGTGAATTTCTTGCAAACAAAAGATGTGCAATATATATTTCTGAACTTTTTCGTTAGTACCGATTTCCGAACCAGTAAACATGGGAAGGTGGGGACAAAATTGAGACAAAAGAGACTGCGAATGGTAGCTTTGATTTTACTTTAAGGATTGGTAATAGACTTCGGCTTTTCCCCTTGGAGACGACATGGGTGGAAGGAGCCTACGTTGCCCTTTTGCCAGGACGGGTTGCCCTGCGTGGCTTTCGCTTCGAAGACGACCCCTACCCTTAATCTTCCAAGTCAACAAAAGCCTTAATAGAAAGTTCAACTGACTGCCCATCCGACTTTGGGAGACCCCAAGAATTAAAAGCCCCTTGAGAAGAAACTTTTCAGCCAAAGGCAGAATATTTGTGACACTCCGTTGTTTTGGCCTTCTTTTCTCAAATGTGACAGTTTGCAAGTCAATGGACCTCTAACATTTTGTGGGCCTATATTTTGTTGGGCCTTTATTGGTGTGACGAGACAATCTAGGCCTGTGTGGAAGCCCAAAAGGGGGGTGCCTGCCGTATATAGCGGGGTTTTCTTTTTTCTTTTACGTATTATGCCATAAAATTATACAATATTCTAAACTACACCTTGAAATCTTAGTATCTCTTAATACTTTATACTTCCCTAAAATCTACTTGGATTCGAAAAATAACTTCTAAGTTTAGTTGTCAAATGATGGAATATTCCGCCTGGGTCACTGTTAGCATGTCTTACCATTTTCTGCAAAATAGCAGGGAGCAACATCAGGAGACGACGCAGCGGGCTTCTTTGCGGTAGGCCTCGTTCAACGCTCTCCAACTTTCGCAGCAAGCATCTGGATCCATAGGTACTCTATGACCATTTTATGACCAAAAGTTATCCCACCCAAAAAATAAATTCCTTACAGGGAATTTCACAACTTATAGTGCAATATTAGTGGCGTTTGATAACATTTATTTTAAAAAATCTGAAATCTAAGTTTTCATATATTCTTAAAATGTGTAATTTGATAAGTACTTCACATATTAGACTTTTATTAAGAATTATTTGATAACTAATTTAAATGACATCTAAATTAATATATTATCTAACATAAATACGGCCAAAAACAAGCCAACCAATAGGACTACAAAGGAGGGTGGGATGCTATCCCACTCCGACTAAAGAAGCCCTCTCGTGGCCGCACACTACCTTCTCCACTGGTCCCCATCTCAGTAGCCCTCCTCTGACAACGGTGAGGCTGTCCACGCCCAACTCCCATCCCCTTTGCCTTGAACACGTCTGCATTGCACGCCACAACCTCGACCTCCAAGACAACTTCTAATGAGAAATGCTTTGTACACGTTCATACGGTCAAAAACGCCATGTTGGATTCGCCGGGTGGCTTCTCATTCGCCCACGTTGCAAGGGAGCCACGTCATACGCCATTAATGCTCGTCGCCTGCGTTGCGGCTTCCCGAGACGTTTCATCATGAAACCGCCGGCGTCACGAAACCGCGATTACGCTTCCGAATTTTTTAAACCCAATTTTGCCCTTCCCGCCTTTTGTGTGAAAAATCTGAAAGAAGAGTCTCCTCCATTGCAACATCCCCACAAAATTTACAACCTTTCTCTCCCACGAAACATCTACCATCCTCTCTGCAAATCCAGTGATCTTCCTCGTTCTGTCTTCTTCATCCATGACTACTAAGAAGAGTAACGCCATGCAGATTACAGGTCAGTCCAGCTCTGGGGAGAATTTGAAGATGCAGTGTACTGTGCCGGCGGGAGTGATGCCACCACCATTTATGCCACCTTATCAGATAAGTAGGCCGGTAGGTATACCATTTATGCCACCTTATCAGATGATAAATAGGCCATTGTTATACGCCTTCATGACGCCATACACTACGTCGTTCATGCATTACGTCCCGACGGCACATGGTCCACTGCATGCAAGTAACGATGACAAGAGAGCAGAAGTACTCTATCAGAGCCCAGAAGTACCTCCGGAAGTAAATGTAGAAGCACAACAAACTCTTGGAGGACCTTTTGAAGAACCAGTGAGATCTGTTATACATGACATTATTGACGATGTTAACGAAATAAAATCAGTGCCTGCAAGCCCTGATTTAGGGAACAATGATGTTGAACATGAGAGAAATGACGAAGTTAACGAACTAGTGCTGGGATGCCCAGATCTAGAGAATAAGGATGTTGCACATGTCTGCAATTGTAAGTGGATATGTATCTATTTGTGACTGTCATTTGTACTTCTTCCATTATTTTTGAATGTTATGTACTCTTAGTTAATTGTCATTGGAAATTTCTATTTTTTGTAAAATTCTTCTATTGTTTTTTGAAATATTTATATTTGTCACTGAAAGGAATGTATTTGTCACTGGTCTATATGTATTTGTCAGTAGAATGTTTCTATTTGTCACTGCAATTCTTGAGTCTGCCACATGAATCTTTCTATTTGTCACTGGTCTGCATGTATTTGTCACTGGAATCTTCTATTTGTCACTGGTCTGTATGTATTTGTCACTGGGAATCTTGTATTTGTCACTGGAAGGGACCTATTTGTCACTGGGAATCTTATATTTGTCACTGGAAGGGACCTATTTGTCACTGGGAATCTTGTATTTGTCACTGGAAGGGACCTATTTGTCACTGGGAATCTTGTATTTGTCACTGGAAGGGACCTATTTGTCACTAGTTTTCTTCTATTTGTCACTAGTTTTCGTCCATTTGTCAATTGAGTTCATGTGTCTTTTGTCACTGGGAATCTTGTATTTGTCACTGGAATGGACCTATTTGTCACTGGTTTCATCTTTTTGTCACTAGTTTTCGTCCATTTGTCACTTGGAGTTCATGTGTCTTTTTGTCACTGGGAATCCTTCTCTTTGTCACTGGAATCTCTTATTTCTCACTAGAATCTTTCTATTTGTCACTGTTTTTCATCTATTTGTCACTGGTCTGGATGTATTTATCACTGGTCTGGTCCTATTTGTCACTGCAATCTGTTTATTTGTCACTGGAATTCTCTCTCTTTGTCACTAGAATCTTTGTATTTGTCACTCAAAGTAATGTATTTGGCACTGGTTCCTTTCTCTGTGTCACTGAAAGGAATGTATTTGTCACTCAAAATCTTTCTATTTTGTCACTGATGTTAACCTATTTGACACGAGAATAATTCTAAACTTGTTTTATTATTCTTTCAATGTATTTGGCAGCACCCGAAGTAGATGATGATTTGAATAATGATAAGGGAGAATCATAAAATTTGGAACCTTTTGAGGGCATGATTTTCCAAACTATTTCAGATGCACAAAAATTCTACAATGCCTATGCAAAACGAGTAGGATTTGGCATGACAATCACTGACGGTAGAAGAAAGAATGATGTGTTTATTTACAAGAGGTTCAGTTGTCATCGTTGTGGTCAATCTAGAAGGGGCAAAGAAACGATAAGTCACAGAGATTCTTCTAAGATTGGATGTACGGCATCGGTGAGGGTTAGATATGACAAAGACACAAACACCTACATAATGTATGATGTAATTTTGGAGCATAATCACATTCTTCATCCTATAGCTGCTATGTATTTGAGATCACATCGTAAAATTTGCACCCCGGAGAAAGCTGAGATTCTGAACATGCGTGGTGTTGGTATTTCCACATCCAATATTGTTTCAGCCGTGGCAAAAAGAAAGGGGGGCATCCGACAGTTGGAGTGGACAGAGAAGGACTGTAGAAACTTTCTTGATAAAGAAAGGCAAACACAATTGAAGGAGGGTGATGCAAAGACAATGATAAACCATTTTTAGGTAATGCAAGTTAGGGATCCAACATTCTTTCACACTATAGCGGTTAATGACAATGGTACATTAAGGAATGTGTTTTGGATTAAGGAAAACTAGTGACAAATAGAACAAAACCAGTGACAAATATGCCCTTCCCAGTGACAAATAGGAGATTCCAGTGACAAATAGCTCTGAACTATAAGTGACAAATGGAAGAAAACTAGTGACAAATAGAACAAAACCAGTGACAAATAGGCCCCTCCCAGTGACAAATAGGAGATTCCAGTGACAAATAGCTCTGAACTCTAAGTGACAAATGGAAGAAAACTAGTGACAAATAGAACAAAACCAGTGACAGATAGGCCCCTCCCAGTGACAAATAGGAGATTCCAGTGACAAATAGGTATGAACTCTATGTGACAAATGGAAGAAAACTAGTGACAAATAGAACAAAACCAGTGACAAATATGCCCTTCCCAGTGACAAATAGGAGATTCCAATGACAAATAGCTCTGAACTCTATGTGATAAATGGAAGAAAACTAGTGACAGATAGAACAAAACCAGTGACAAATATGCCCTTCCCAGTGACAAATAGGAGATTCCAGTGACAAATAGGCCATTCCCAGTGACAAATACAAGATTCCCAGTGACAAATACATACACACCCGTGACAAATAGGTCCCTTTCAGTGACAACTCAAACATTCCAGTGACAAATAGGTCCCTTTCAGTGACAACTAAAAGATTCCATTGACAAATACATACATTCCTCTGTGACAAAGACACATCTCCAGTGGCAAATAGATGAAGCTCAGTGACAAATACATGAAGACTACTGATCATTAGCTATTAAAATGAACAAGACTTTAAAAGAGTTTACACTGTACACGTACTTTCGTTTGATAAGTACACCAGTCAAACATTGAAACATTAGACTGTACATTACATGTAGTTTACAAGCATTTCTCCTTAACAAATGCTTTCCATCACATAACAGGAAAAATGTACACTTTCTAAGACCGATTCTTTACTTGTAACAACATTGCTGCAAATCTGGCCCTGAATAGATTACAATCATCCTCATCAAAGGTCCATCCAGGAAATTTCATCCTAATCAAGGCTTCTATGTATTTCACCACATAAATCGCATAATTCAGGCTTCCAGATGCTTGTTGAGGACATGTACTGTCAAACTGAAGTTCCCATTTAGCATCATCAGGAAATGCCCTGTACTCTTTCAACATGCGCCTTACAGTTGTGGCCTGCAAAAAAAATAAACAAATAATTGGACAATATTTACATTGAAAGCAATTGATTTACAAACTTACCCATTTTCTTGCAGATGCCTTGTGGAAAGCCCCACTTTTCAAAGAATTGTATGATACCAATAGTTGATTCTCCGTGTCCACTGCAAATAAATGCCAGTGATTTCGTGAGTGTAACACGAAGAATAGCCACTTGTTTTGTTGGAGGGTTTCCAAATCCTTGTTCTCGTAGGCGCATTCCAACAACTTTGCTGCCTTCTCTTCCGTTGAGCATGACATTCCGTGGATATGATTTACCATAATAGTTGGAAAACAAACCCACTTGTGGAATGTATTTCCAGTCTTCATTTTAAGTAGGGAAATCAATCTATCAATAACCTGCAATATGTCCATACTCAGTACAATGAACCTGCCTATAAAGGACTTTATCTATAACAACATAAGTGAAACACATACCGTGTCCTCTGTCATGCCTCCGGTAAGGAGGTTTAGAATGTGTGACTTCCGGATGACCAGGCCATTTGCGAAACCAAAAATTTCATAACTATAGAGGTTGAAAACATGCAAATAAGTTAAATCAGAAATAAATATGAAATCATACAAATTCAATCAACTTACTCAGGTTCACTGTCGACACTTCCACACGTTTGAATGAAGCTTTCGACAATGGCATTATGCTTCCCCTTCAACTCCCCCTGCACACCCACTTTATAGTGGCTGGCTCCTCTGTTGCCTACGTATTGTGTTGACATTTCAGATCAATGCCATTTTCAGGTTATGCAGTAACATAATAGATTAGAGACTTACCACTGCTTTTTCTTTAGCAGGAATTGTTGTGGGTTTCTCCTACCGTACATAAGGGGATTGATCATATACGCCAGGACGCCGGTCCTCACTTTCCTTGATGGCCCGAACCATTGAGGTAGGATGTTCGGGATCAACAGCAGTTGTTATATTCTCCTCAAAATGACCAATTGCTGGAGCATGCTCGTCATTCGTCATTGGAGGCTGGACATCGGGAAGATCGGGAATGTGTTGAGAATATGTAGGGGGCCAAGCTTCCCATTCTTGTTGGGTCACCGGATCGTCATGCATCATTGGAGGCTGGGCATGGACATGTTTAGAAAATGTAGAGGTTGGCCCAGCTGCCCCTTCTTCACGACTTACCGGATCATCCCTTCTATGAATGTAATGCATGATTTCCTCAATTTGTCTCTTTTGATCATTGAGGTGAGTGTTAAACTGATGAAATTTCAATTCTTGAGACTTTATTGATGCTGCAATTTCATGTAGAAGAGTGAGGGAAGCAGCTGGACGAACCGTGGAGGTGTCCTCTGGGAGGGAAGCATTGTCCATTTCATCCCTCTCAACCGTCAAATTTTTAATAACCTGCAAAAGCAAATTAGATAGCAATAAACATCAAATTACACAGTTCATTACTCAATAATAATTTCATTTGTGAAAGGGAGTCCAAAAACCTGTTGGCCAGTGAGGGATGCTGTAGGAAATGTTGATGTTTTCCCGGCGATTGTTCCCCACCTGAAGAGGCGGGGATATGCCGTCCGATTCATTGGCTGCCTCACCCTCGTGTGCTCAAGAAACCAAACCTGTAATATGAAACATAACTACTTAAAACCAAAACCCAAACTAGTATAGATGATATGTATACATAGAGATTGTTAACGGTACTTACAGCAAGGGAGGCAGCACAACCATAGATGAAATAATGAGCTTGGGATTGATTCCCACTTCGTCTCTTTGCGGGGCAAGTTGCCCCACTCCTTTGATTATTTACAAATGTAACTAAATTATCAAAATTATGCAGTGTTACTTCTTGCACTGCGGCTGCCCAATTATACTCTCTTATTCTTGGTATGTCATCCAAGCAGGAGAGCATCTGCTGTGGACAAGAATGCGCTGATCGCAGAGCAACAAAGGTGCATAGAAGGAGCACAATCCACAGCCTTACTGTGTCCTGTACATCTGCTTCATCATCTGATTTTACTATTTCCTGGATGAGCAAATGCACCTTCTTCCGATCAAATTTTGTGGCCATCCCAAACCGCTCATGGAGCTTGGACATTTTCTTCGTGCTTCCATAATGGCGGACGGGATGTCCACAGCTAGGCAATCCCAAGATAATGCCCACATCTTCAACGGTAAACAAGACCTCCTTCTTCCCTAGCAAGAAGATGTTCCCACCAACATGGGTGCTGATTATGTCCTCTAACATCCTCATGCTAAAGGAGCAACCAGAAGTATTGTCCACATAAGAAGAAAATGGGGTGCTCCTCATTATAATTTTATGGCATTCCCGGAATGCCATTTTATCTCTATCCTTTATATAAATGTCCATTGAAGAGCGGTCTTTCATGATTGGAGGATTAGCTACAATGAAATAGAAATATCAAAACAGAACAAGGAGACAACAATAAATTATTTCTCACTGCAAACCATTTGTGAACAGTAGAATGACACAACAAAAGAATGAGAGAACAAAACTATGTATAACTGGTGTTCATCTATTTGTCACTTGCATAGAAGAATTGTAATTGTCACTTGAATAGAAGAATGGTAATTATCACTACAAAAGGCTATTTGTCACTGGAAAGGGCCTTGTTTATCACTAACAAGGAGGTATTTGTCACTAGATCATCAGATTTCTAATTGTGACTGGCAGAGTTTCTATTTGTCACTACAAATGGGTATTTGTCACTGGGAATGGCCTATTTATCACTAACAAAGAGGTATTTGTCACTGGATTCTTTACTTGTATTTGTCACTAGCAGAGGTTGTGATTTCTCACTACAAATGGTTAATTGTCATCTACAAGGCCCTATGCATAACTGGTGTTTATCTATTTGTCACTTGCATAGAAGAATTGTAATTGTCACTTGAATAGAATAGTGGTAATTATCACTACAAAAGGCTATTTGTCACTGGAAAGGTCCTTGTTTATCACTGACAAGGAGGTATTTGTCAATGGATCATCAGATTTCTAATTGTGACTGGCAGAGTTTCTATTTGGCACTACAAATGGGTATTTGTCACTGAGAATTCCCTATTTATCACTAATAAGAAGCTATTTATCACTGGATCAGCAGATATTTGTTACTGGGATAGTTTATATTTATGACTCAATAAGGTCCTATTTATCACTGGATCAGCTGATTTATATTTGTCACTGGGAGAGTTTATATTTATGACTACAAATGACTATTTCTCATAAATAAGGTCCTATTTATCACTGGATCAGCTGAAAGAGCTATTTGTCACTGACAGAGTTTATATTTATCACTACAAATGAATATTTCTCATCAATAAGGTCCTATTTATTATTGGTAAGGCATTACTCGGAGAGTTTATATTTATCACTACAAATGACTATTTCTCATCAATAAGGTCCTATTTATCACTGGTAAGGCATTACTCCTATTTGTCACTAGAAAAATTTCTGTTTGTCACTAAAAAAAGGTATTTGTCATTAGAAAAGGTCATATTTGTCACCCTAAAAGATCTATTTGTCACTAGAAAACACATTACAAGACTATGAAACATACCTCTCACTTGGGATGCCCCCCTAGGTCCTTTGTCTTTTGGTACTTCTGGTGCTGGAGATGAAGGATTTTGCAGGTCTGCTTCCAGGTGGAGCGTCGTCGGTTGCTCCTCCACGGTCTCTTCTGTATACTCAGTAATGCGGCGACGGAATCGCTCTAGCAGACTCTTCTTAGGCGCCATGGATGAGCAAGACAACACGATGAAGAAGGAAGAAGATGCTGGAATTGCAGAGAGCACTGCCGGGGCAAGACAGCACGAGCAAGATGGTCACCTGCAAATTTTGTGCGGTGAGGGAATCGTGGGCTCTTCCTGTCAGATTAGTGTGGACAAGGGGGCGGGAAGGGCAAAGATGGGATTAAAAATTTCAAAAGCGAAATCGCGGTTTCGTGAGGCCGGCGGTGTCATCATGAGAACCTCAGGATAACACAACGAGAAGTGACGCGCTTTTAATGGCTGTTGACATGGAGGCTAAAGGTGAGATGGCAGCTTCACAACGTGGGCGCAACGTGGGCGAATGGGAACAAACTCGGTCCTTCCACGTTGGCGTATTTGACCGTATGAACGTGTACAAAGCATTTCTCACTTCTAATACTCTGTGGTCGCTGCGATCCCCCAGTACTTCCGCCTCATGGGGGTACGTGTAGCCACCGATTCCCGATCCAAGTACATCGAGATGGTGCATAGCGAGGAGCCCACAGATCTGAGGGTCTATGCGATTGGCCAGGTCTAGGAGAGGGAGTACCGAGAGAGGGGAGGGGACACCGAGGACATGCGCATTTCTCCTTCCTTGTTACATTATCCCTTTCTTCTCCCCGACTTATAGGGTTTCTTTAGGTTTCCAATCTCTCTCTCTCCCCCCCTCAAAACTACAGCCATGGCGATGGGGAACATGACGGAGCGGCAATAGGGTTGAGGCAGGAGCAAGTCTACCAACTGAACTCCTTCGATTGCGGCAGCGAGGGTTGCATCTCCCGTGACCCCTAGCCCGTCCGCCACAGGGGCAACTTCTGCCGCCTTTAGACCACCTGCATGTTCCTCTACCACCCAAGGTCCTTCTGCCCCAAGTACTTTGACCATGTCAAGCCCACCGGTGAGCAGAGACCCCACACGTAGCCCCATGCCATCGTTGATGCAAATGTGGTGGGACTTTAAGCAAGGGAGAGGAAAAGAGAGGCAGCGTAGATCGGAAAAAAAAGTTCCTTAATGTTCATTTCTTTTAAGAGATTATTTAAGATAATAGACATATTTTGAATTATTTATTAAGATGTTTTGTCAAACAATCTGAAAATTCAATATGTAATCGCTTTAGACATAAGAGATGCTTTTCAAACACATCCTTAGGCATAGTGTATCACATACTACTACCTCATGTTAAATTCCTTCTTGGTATTATTGTGAAAAAAAGAAACCTGATCTGAAAGCCCCTCCACAGAAAAAAAAGAAAAAAAAAAGTGGTGAACCATGCATCGTGCTACACAAGAAGTTACGAATTTATTTGATCGTATGGTGCAGATGTGTTAAAGAAACATGAAGAGAAGGATGCGAAGGAGAAGGGAGATGAATAATTAACATTAATGCTCCTGCGGATCCATCATGATTAGAAGTCGGAAAAAAAGAAAGATAATGGCATATGTAAATGGATTAAATAGAGTATTGTGTAGGGTTGTAAACGGAACGGATACGGAGTGGATATGAGTTTTTTATGTCCGTTCTGAATATTTAATCAGATAATTTATATTCACTCCGAATAAAATTCGAATACGGAGAAGATATCTTAGTCGGATAATATTCATATTCGGAGTAAATATGGATATTATTCGCTTCAAAAATATGAGACCTGATAAGAGATATTAAGTGACCTAAAAATCAGGAAAAAAAATAAATCTGTAAAATTCTAAAACATATATAAATACCACAAACAATCTCTAAATATTCATACAAATAACATAAAATGAAAATTGAACTACTACTTGACAATTAAGGAACCTCTAAAGTTTTCAACATAGTACATAAACATTCATAAATTATATGTCTCACAATTAAATTACATGTCAAAGTTCTCTTAAAGTCCAAAGATAACAGTCATATTACTTTGAAAGTAATTATCAACATCTTCATGCTCCATATACAGGCCTTGAGCATAAAATTCTATAAAGAAAATTGTAAAACATTAGTAATATTATGAAACATAACTTAATGATAATAAAAGAAGTAATATTGCTATTATATTCACCCATCCATCTCCAAGTCAAATCTTCTACTCTCATGTCCATCATCCACTCAAAGTATGATAGGAGAATAATCTTGTAACATAAACAACACAAAATAAGTGAATGATACTACGTAACATTTATATATAAGTACAAAACTTCTAAAAACTCACCTTTTGTTTTTTTGTGAAGGTAACCAATCTTGTGTGCAAATCAATGCTTGTATTGTTTCTGTCAACAATGATGAGCAGTTATCATCAACAACTCTTGAACTAGTACTAAAAGTCGACTCTGAAGCAATACTTGTGATTGGAATAGCAAAGATATCTCTTGCTATCGTTAATGATTGAAATTTTTTTGCCATAACATTTCCACCAAGCTAATACATCAAACCCACTTCTTAAGAGAATGTGTCTCTTCCAAATACACATCCAACTCAGTTTTTTGAGACAACATGGAAATCTTTTGACTTAAATTTATTTGAAAATTCTCTTTCAATTCATCTACTGTGTCATTAGATTTTGTCTCAAAAGAGGTAGACGTAGCATGAAGCTATGAAGATAAACCATAATCGTGTGTACTCATATTTATTGCATACCTAGCATAAAGCTCATAAAGGAATGAACGTGCTTTTTCTATATGAATATCTGCATTTTCACCATAGATTTGCTGATAAAGGAACATGAAATAATCAAACCTCCAACGAGGATCAAGAATGTAAGCCATAGTGAAAATCACACTACATTCCTCCCAATATTTCATATATTTTAGCAACATTCCGCCGACCATATTACAAATATAGTCATGCTCACTATTTAACCATTCACGCAACTTAATTGCACAACGCAAACATCACTAAAATATAAATTAACAATCACATATTTTGTCCCAGAGAGAGTCAATGTTACATTGTAGAAGACTTTTAAATAGTCACAAACATGTGAAGCTATCTACCAATCAACAAAAGAAGGACAATCACCATAATCAAGATCAATTTCAGCAAGACGAAAATATCCTCTGTTCAATTCTACGGTAGTTTGAAGCATCAAGTAAGTACAATCATGTTGAACCACTCTATATTTTACCCTTACATTTTGGTGATAACAAAACTTATGATTAAATAAATATTATTAAATATATTTAATATTATATTTTCCTAATAAAAATAAATTTATGGTACTATCGCTATGTGATTTGCACTAAAAAGTAAAATCAATGTCTATTCAATACACATCGATTTATGTTCACTAAGTGCCATAGCAATTTCCATACAAATACATCGATTATGGTTCATCTCTTGTAAACCTCGATTCCATGAACATCGATTTCATTTAAACATCGATTTCAACTTAAACATCGATTTCATTTAAATATTGATTTCACTTAAACATCGATTCTGTTCAAACATCGATTTCATTTAAACATCGATTTCAACTTAAACTTCGATTTCATTTAAACATCGATTTTAACTTAAACATTGATTCTGTTGAAAACATTGATTTCACTTAAACATTGATTCTGTTCAAACATCAATTTCATTTAAACATCGATTTCAATTTAAACATAGACTCTGTTGAAACATCGATTTCATTAGAACATAGATTCTGTTCGAACATAGATTTCAACTTAAACATCGATTTCCTTTATACTAAGATATTTCAAAATGTTTTTGGCGCCTAATGAAAGGTCAAATGTATTTCATTTGCGTAATCTTCTATCTTTCTAACAGAAGATCTTTTTGCTTATCTCATAGGATCTATTCTTTCCTGTCAGACAAAAAGGGCTTACCTACCACTTCTAGGTGATTGCAGGAAACACAGAAGTACGAGCCTTTTTGACAGAAACACTCTTTGATCTAAACACTTTCTTCTATGCTTGCAGATCTCGAAGACCACCAAGTGGCTAACAGTCAGAAAAAGAAGAATAGAAAGATCAACAACGACTAGAAGAGTTCCAACAAATCTTTTCAACGGATCTATTCAAAGCTTCTCATATAAAAGATGAAGCAAGGTTGTAGAACAAAGAGAGAGCTTTCCTGAAGATCTTTAAAGGAGTGTACATCCTGTAAGGAACCTGAACTCCACATACACTAAAAAAAAGAGCGAGGTTCTCTGATCAATCAAGAAGATCGAACGATCTTAGAGAAGATCCATGGCAGCTCAAGGATTTGCTGAAGGTCAATCAATCACCATACCTCCATTCTTCGATGGAGAGGATTACCAATATTGGATGATGAGAATGGAATGCTTCATTCGAGGCACAGACTTTGATCTGTGGCAAGTAATAGAGGTAGGTGATTATGTTATTGTTCCTGCTGAAGGTACTACTGCCATTACATCAGCTGATAAAAGTAAATTATCTTTAAACTTTAAAGCAAAGAACTATCTATGTTGCGCTTTATCCAAAAGAGAATTCAGTAGAATATCTGCATGTAAATCAGGTAAAGAAATATGGGATAAACTGCAAGTAACTTATGAAGGAATAGATAAAGTAAAACAAATTAGGATAGATATTCTTGTTTCGCAATATGAGCAATTTAAAATGCTTCTAAACGAAAATATCACTCATATGTATAATAGATTTTCGAGCATAGTAGTTGGTCTAAGTTCTCTTGGTAAAAATCTTTCTGATGAGGAGACTATCAGAAAGATACTTAGATCTTTAACTCTTTCATGGACCCCTAAGGTCACTGCTATTGAATAAGCCCATGATCTAACCAATTTTTCCGTTCATACATTAATTGGCTCTCTCATGGCACATGAAATTAATATGGAGTGACTATCGGAAGGGTCATCTAAGAAGAAATTTACTAACGCTCTTAAAGTTGTAGCTGCTCCTTCCACATCTTCTTCTTTCAGCTCAAAAAATATAGGATCTGAAGATTGTGATGTAGATGATGTACTGTCTAAGCTCCAGAAGATTCTAAAGAAGAAGAAGAATGGATCAAGAAGGATCCAAAAGAAAGAGAAAAAGAAGAAAGAACCAGTCTGCTATGAATGCAGAAAACCTAGACATTTATGACTAGATTGTCCAAAACTCAAGAAGACTGGTCAGTCAAAAAAGTCCAAAAAGAAGCACAAGAAATTCAAACGAAAAGCCATGGCTGCTGCTTGGGACAATGAAGAGGCCACAACTTCAGAATCATCAAGCTCAGATCCCAAAAAAAAGCAGGTAAGTCTAGACCTCATGGTAGGACTAGATGAGGTACATTCTTACCCATCTTTTGATTCGTGCACTGATTTAGGGTCAGAGTCTGAAGACTTAGAAGAAGTCTTTAATGAACTTTATGAAAAACATAAAGGTGTTGTAAAAGAATTGAAAAATCTAAAAAATAACATCACTTGTTCAGATAACACCAATTCTGATCTTAAATCCGAAATGGAACAATTAGAAAAATAATTAAAGGAAAGTAAAGATAATAATTATCATTTGAATGAAGATTTAAAAAGCAAAAACAAAGAAAAATTAGTGTAAGAAGAAAAGTTAAAAACTCTAACTGAAGAAAATATTTATTTAAAAGAATCCATTAGAAAATTAACTAAAGAAAAAATATCTCTAGCTCTATGCTTAAAAGGATCAAAATCTGGAAACAATAACTAAGGGCTTGGATATATACCTTCGAAAAAAGGAAAAAAAGCCATAATTCTAGGAAAATATCCTTTGCCCAAATTTGTAAGATAAACCAAAATGCCTCAGAAAAAGACACCTGAAATAAACAAGTTCTATCAAAAGAACATGGTTTATAAAAATTGTGTTCTAAACAGGCATCACAAAGACAATAAGAACTGCAGAATAAACTATATTTATTGTTGTTCTCATTGCAATAAACTAGGACACACAGTAAACACCTGTACAACCAGGCACCTAGTATGGATTCTGAAAGGATATTTTTATGCGTCTAACCAACGAGGAACAAAAACGATTTGGGTACCTACTTTTGAATAAGTTACTTGTAGGATGGCCTTGGAGCATCAGGAACAAAGGATGCTCAAGGCATTAGTGGCTACCAGCTCTTCATTCAACTCATATCTGAAGAGGGAGTAGTCACAAATTATTATTTTTAATTTATAGTACTACTAATATCTATTTGCAAGTTTCATTCAGGTAGAGCCTCTCATTCAGGGGGAGCACAGGCTAAGGGGGAGCTGCTCATTAATGATAATAATTGCTGAACCCCTCTCACACAACATTCTGGTAAGAAGTTTTTTCAAATGGGGAGAGAATGCAATGGTAAGATCCTTCCTTTTTGGTTAGTGAAAAAAAGGGGGAGAGTATGCATTATCTGTGAATTTTCTATATTTTCTATGCTCAAGGCTATTCCCAAGAGGAAGGTATAGATTTCGATGAAACCTATGCACCTGTAGCTAGACTTGATGCTATTAGGATTTTACTTGCATATGCATCTGCTCTAGATTTGAAATTATTTCAAATGGATGTAAAATCTACATTTTTAAATGGTTTCATTAAAGAAGAAGTTTTTGTAGAACAACCCCTGGGTTTTGATGATTCAGAATTTCCAAATCATGTTTTTAAACTTCATAAGGCATTATATGGTTTAAAGCAAGCACCTAGAGCCTGGTATGAAAGGCTTAGTTCCTTTTTATTAGATCATGGTTTCACTAGAGGACAAGTAGATAGCACTTTATTTATAAAGTCAAAGGTCAAGCACATACTACTTGTACAAATTTATGTAGATGACATAATTTTTGGATCTACTGATGAATCCTTTTGCAAGTACTTTGAGAAGCTTATGCAAGGAGAATTTGTTGCAAACTAGATAGAAAAAGCACCAGTGGTTGTTGTCAATTTCTTGCAGGATGCTTGATATCCTGGTCCTCTAAGAAGCAGAATTCAGTAGCACTCTCAATAGCTAAAGCTGAGTACGTGGCTGCTGGAAGTTGCTGTACACAACTCCTATGGATAAAGCAACAACTTGAGGACTATGGAATGCACATCAAGTCAATTCCACTATTATGTGACAACACAAGTGCCATAAACTTAACCAAGAATCTAGTACAACACTCAAGAACCAAACACATTGAGGTTAGATATCATTTTATTCGTGATCATGTAGCTAATGGTAATATTGAAATATCCTTTATTGACACAAATAATCAGTTGGCAGATATCTTCACATAAGCCTTACCCGAAGAGAGGTTCACTTCTCTCAGAAGGGAATTAGGTATGTGTAAATTGTGATAGATTTATCTGTTAAATACTGAAATATTAAATTTTGGAGCCCAATTAATTATTCTTCTTGAAGTGAGCAAAAATTATCTCAATTACTTCTCATTTATCCTTTTTGCGTAAATTCTCCTGTCGGTTCGTTTTGTGTAATTCTTTATTTCTTTCAAACTGGAGTATGTCGTTTTCCGCCATAAAGGTGCACCTCTTCAAAAAGGGGACATTTATTGTAACGTGGCGTGCTTTTCGGATCCATGCGGATCATGTGTGTGTTGGTTGTGTAGGCCGTTGTGAGGCCAATGTGAGTTGGTTGTGTGGAATATGTGGTGTGGATGTGTGGTTTGAGCAGGTAAGGTGCAGGTTTGGTTCTAAAATGAAATAGGACCCGCTGCAGTTCAGTTGGAGTTGGCGGCCAGGGGTGGTCGTTGACTGGTTGGCGTCCAGGTAAGTGGACGTTGACTGCATGATCTTGGCGGCAGTGGCTGTGGACGTTTAGGGTGGCGGTTGTTCTTGGCGGCATAGGGGTTGACGCCAACCTGAGAATGATGCAGGTTATAGGCTCACCCGAGGGCAGGTTTCCTACCCTGTTCTCAATCCCCCTTGCCCCAGCTTGTTGCCCCAGTATTCCTAAAGCTTCCAGCAGGTACCGAAGGGTGGTTGGACGATCGTAGAACGCGTGGCGTTGCTGAATTGCGCGAGGAAACTCCGTGGCGTGGTGCAATTCCCGTAGGAGCTCGCGGAGGGTTCGGTGCGAACCGGGAGATTGCGGGAGGTTCTAGCGTGTTCTGAGGTAGGGGACAAACCCGGTTAACTCCGTAGAAACATTAAAACACGACATAACCACCTGAATTAGCATGATAATGCATTTTCGGATAATGTTGCACCATACGGGGATAATGGGTGGTTTGAGTAATTTAGCAAACAAAGCATGTTGTAATGCGTTGCTTTGGGTTCTGGCATGTTAAAGGAATTGTTTATGTATGTTTTTCTGTAGTTAAAATGGTTGGGAAAACCGTAGAGCCAGATTAGGGTTTCTGCAGGGTTTGAGGCCGAAGAACTTGGCGTCAACATCGTTTGTCGCCAAGCTCCTCAGCTAGGATGTAGACGGCCAGATCCCTTGCCGTCGATTTCCTGTAAGCGACAGTCGATGTTGCCGCCTACTGGTTGTAAACAGAAATAACTAAATATGGTATTTATCAATAATGCTTGTGCGTTGGTACTTGAGGTGCACTGAGTGCACTGAGTTTTCGTGTTTAACATACAAGGTACTTACTTTCATGGCTGCGCGTTGTTTACGCGAGTCAGTTGGGTTCACGTGTAGTGGACCATTGTTACTTGTGGTTTACGTGAGGTTTCACGTGGTTTGTGTGTGACGTGCACGTGGTTCTGTGTACGTGGCGAGTAGTATGACGCCTACCGTGGTTACCTCTCCAGTTGGGTGCCCCAGGTTCTTTGTGAGCCAGGCTGTTAGCTCGCGGCTTTGTCCCGGTACTTGTGTTGTAGCGTCGAGGTCTGTGTCGTCTGACCTGGACACCCTCACTCCTATGTTTGAGTTGCACGTCCGGCTGAGGGAAAGACGACAGTGGGACAGTGACACTTGTGTTTGTCTTTAGTCACTTGTAGCGCGCTCGTAGTTGGGGGTACGGACACCAGTAGACGTACTGGACCCCAGCTAGTCCTTTTCCAGTGCCTCACTTCAGAGAGTTCCGGGCCAGGATCTCTAGAGGTGCCAGGCATGGGCCTGTGACCATGTGGTCCGCAGGTGGTGGTGTTTGGTTGGTCTCCACAGTTGCTTGACTTTTCACGTGGAGCGGCAGCTGGACCTTTCGTCCGTGGCTGCGAGACTGAGAGGTAGACCTGTGTTAGCTTGTCCGAGTTAGTTACTGGTGTCGCGAACCAGTTCACGACCGTCGTCCGATTCAGAGCCGCGCCGTAGTGGTACAGGGTCAGTACCTCCAGCTGTGTAGTGGCAGCTCCAGCAGTGTGGCTTAGTTAGTTGTTTACTTTCTTCAGTTGTACCTTGGGGTATGCCGCAGGCTCTTGTACTTCTTTTCAGTTTTTGTGGAAATTTGGCTATGTAAACTTGTGAATTATATATAAAATGTGGTGTGTTCCTTTGTGTTTACACGGACTGTGGTTTGGTATCCCTTGCGAGGCTTCGGCCCGTTCGCGAGAGGCGGACTCGGATCAAGTACGTTATTGGTTTAACGGGCTTGGCCGAGGCGTTCCGCCACATTTATCTTCTATTTTCATAAATCCTGTAATCGGTATGACAACGATTCGTCTCCCCTCTTTATCTCTTTCGTTCTCTTGCCTGAGGCAATAACCCTTCGCCCCCGGCATCGACTTCCACCAGATTTGAAGTCTTCAACCTCTCCCGCTAGAAATTTCTTGAGGGTTTCTCCTTCAACCACCCTTCCAGACCTCCAGAACCTCTTCTTGCTTGATTCCATGGCCTCTTCAAGTGTTTCCGACAGTGTTGGGGGTTACAGAGTTGCATTCCTCACCGCAAAAGAGCAAGTCAGGTTCGCTTCAGTCAAGGCAAAGCTTTGCGGGCACAAGGCAGTGGATTTAGCAGACTTGGAGAAGAACGGAATGGGCAGTTTGGTTGAAGCTCTATAGAGGCTGAAATGGACGAAGATTGCAACCCTTTCTGATGTAAGTTATCCAAATCTTGTTAAGGCTTTATATGTCTGTCTGAAGACAGAGGAGGATGGGACCCTGACTTCTATGGTCAAGGGAGCCCAAATCAGGATCACTAGAGAATCGTTAGCATCTCTATTTGAAGTTTCTACTTTCGGTCGCAGTGGAGTCCACACTGTGGACACTCATGTCAAGGGTTTGGGAATAATAGGCCCGAAGTATAGGCTGAAGGATGGAAAGCTGGATGTTAACCAGCTCAGTGCCTTTAACAGGCTTTCACATTTCATAATTTGTCAGATCATTGTGCCTAGGAGTGCAACTTTCTCCTCTTGCACCAAGGCTGATTCAGACCTGATGTACAGGGCTATCCAGAATCAGGAAATTAACACTGCAGAGTTGATCATTGGGAGAATGAATTTTGCAAGGTCTCAAGTGTGGGATATAAAAAGCAAATTGAACATCTCACTACCATATGCCCATCTCCTAACCAAAATCTTTCATCATTTTGGAATAAGTGTAGTGGGTGATGTATCTGAAAAGATGGGCCAAGACATTAGGTCCAGAAATTTGAGAAAAAGTGGTTTTTCTGTAGTGAATCGTGTGTGGTCCAAGACTGGTGCAGTTGAGGGTGAAACCATCCTTGGTGAAGCCCAAGATGACCAAGAACCAGTAGCAGTATCTGAGGCAGCAGTAGCAGTACCAACAGTAGCAGAAGAAGCAAGCAGTAGAAGGATTGAGGACATTCCTCCTGAAGACATTGAGCCCATTGGGCAATTCTCAGAGGTTCCTCTTCCATCTTCCCAAGTAGGCAGTCTACTTAGGGATGCACTGGACTCCATCTCTCAGGGGGAGCCAGTTGCACATGAGCCAAGCGTAGAAAAATCTGTGGCAGAGGTCCCCACAGAAGATGTAGTCATGGAAGAAGCTCCAAGTCAGCAGGAGCAAGTCCAAGTTCAAGAGGATGTTGAAATGGAAGATGCTCCCATTGAGGGGGAGCAGTCAATGACAGAGGAGTTCTAGGGAGTCAGTGCTGTGGCATCTGGCCACACTGAAATTCATTCAGAAGTCCTTCCAGTTCAAGAAGAAGCAACAGCAGCAGCACAATCTGAAGTTCCCATGGAAAGTGTGCATGCTGAAAGCGAAGCTGATGTTGAGAAGGGCAGTGAGACTCAGGGAGAGGGAAATGAAAATCCCGCAAAGAACTAGTTCAGAGAAGGTGAGACTGCCAGTTCCTCGGATTCTGAGGATGACCAAGATCAGCAGCCTCAAACGGACAAGGCCCAGGAGAAAGGGAAAGCAACAGAAGTTCCAGATGTCCCTCTCTTAGCTGACACTCCTTATCAGAGACAGATGAGACAAAGAGTCATTATAAATTTGATGCCTGTCATAGAAAGATTGGATGCTCAAGGGGAGATCCTCTGCTCATTGCAATCCGATGTAAATTCCATCTTCATGAGCCAGGCCTCCACATCCAAGGAGTTGTCTCAAGTAAAGAATGCTGTAAGATGGTTCAATAAGGAGTTAGGAAGCATGAAGACAATGCTTTCAGAGATTTTGAAGGCAGTTGGAGCCCAAGCTCCTCCTCCTCCACCTCTTGCTGATCAAAGAAGTGAAGAAGGTGTTCCAAGGCCATCAGGGCCAGATGAGCAAGCATCAGGGCCTTCAGGGCAAGCTGAGGTCAGTGGTTCAGGGCCAGCTGAAAAGGTGTGAAGGCCATCAGGGCCTTTGGAGTCAGAATCTGTGCAGCTCATAGCTGAAGAAGCAGAAGTTGTAGCTCCTGAGCCCCTAGCTCCTTCCTCCACTTAGACCCCTGTACCTTCATCACCACCTTCATCATCCACAGCTCCACCTGCACCTCAAACCTTCAAGAAACCACAACCCAGAACCATCTCATCACCTACACCTTTTCCTTCACAATCCACTTCATCTCCTGCATCTTCAACACCCATTTCTCTACCTCCACCCATTTTTGAGGTTCCTCCAGTGTCATCATCAGCTGGAGCCTCCTCTTCTTCTGGTCCACCATCCTCAGGACCATCAAATATCCCTCCTACTACCTCACACTCCCTTTTACATCCCTCTCCTCCACCCTCTTTCATTACTGTAATTCCTGAGGGTGCTGAACTTGAATCTCCCTATCTTGGGAAAATCAAGGATGAGTTTGAAGAAGTCATCCTCCGGTCTGTACTGAAGGTTGGGGATCATATCTATAGGGCAGACTCTTCTAGTTCTGCTCCTAAAAAGAGGAAAATTTCATCCACCTTCTCTCTTTCCTATGAACCTCTTCATCCACCTCTGTGGTTTTCTCTCACAGTGGACAACAAAAATAAACCACTGTATAGAGAATATCTTCAGAAGGTTGTCTTTGCCACCCTTGTCAACCTTCCTTTTCTTAATCTCTCAGACCATTTAAATGTCATTCTACCTTATACCCCTAACACCAAAACTGAAAATTCCAAAATCTTTTCTATTGCTCATTCCAGGACTAAAGAGCAATGGGCTAGGGGGCACAGAGAGCTGTACAAAAAATTTGTTTTGGCTAAGTCTACTAGATTCCCTCCAAGGAACCATTCCCTGACTCTCTCAGAATGGTTCCAAATTCATCACAAGCATTGTTGGGCCCCATTTATTCAGAAGGAGATCAAGATGGCTAGGCATTTCCAACTCTTCAACAACTATAGATATGTCCATCGACTCCCTGAGGTCCAATTCAGCCAGTTTAAGCAGGCCATAGATGCACTTGGTCCAGCCGACGCCCACACTGAAGCTATCCAAGTGGACATTGTTGCCCAGTTGACGAGCCCAGAGGGGGGGTGAATGGGTCTTTAAAAATTATTTAGCTAATACCTGTACTTAAAACATGCATACAAAAATATTCTTCGATGAAGGTTACCGAAGGTTAGTGTAAACAACAAACACACAAAAATCAACCACACAACGCAAGGAATTATCCTGGTTCAGACCTCCTTTCCTTAGGAGTCCTACGTCCAGTCCCTAAGCAACAACTCAGGATTTCACTATCTAGGGTACAGTCCCCCTATGGACTTTACAGCACCCAGCCACAGATGGTCTTCCTTCACAACCGAAGGGAACTACACACCCTGGATCCCACTAGGTCTTCCTTCGCAACTGAAGGGAAACATGCACAGTAAACAATGAGAGAGAGATCAAGCCCCTAGATCAAGGTTTAATCAAGCCAAGATCTGAAGCTACCAGAATTGAGAGCACAAGATCTAGACAATGCACACACTCTCAGAACTTCATAGGCTCTCTTAGGAATTGAATCACAACGCAGAGAGCAAAGAGCTATGAACTGATGGGAATGAGGCTAGGCTCTTTTCTGGAGAACTCGCGTACAGCTTGAACACAGTTGCTTGGAAGCTATGTCTCTGAAAAAACTTATCTTCTCTGGAGTTTCACTCTTGCTTATATATCTTGTTTCAAATTCAAACATTGAGAAGTTCGTTGTCTCTACGCTTTGTTTACGTTAGACTGCTTGACACTTAGAAGCTTCCAGTTAACAGTCTTTTATCCATTTGTGTACGCAAAGAGATAAGATCTTCTGAAGTGTACTTTGGCTTCTACAAAGTCCAACGTTGTATGACAGAATGTCTTCAGGGATCTGCACACATTAAATGCTAGAACAGTAGACAGCTAGGCTGTCTCTTATTGTCAGTCAACGTTGATGTGAATATTCACCAAAATAGTATTGCCATTTTTCTGTATCTAAAAGATGCATACAGAGAAGCACGATAATGGACGATATTGTCTACATGCATGCAGAGATATGTTCAGTCTTCATTAAATGCACAGATGTCAAAAAGATATGTGCGAAGACTTTGACTATTCAACGCTGTTAAATATCAAGTCGTTATAAACAAAAATCGATGCATTCATGACTTATGAATTTGTTATGCACTAATCGCCAAATCGTTATAACTGAGCATCAAATCGATATGTTTCTACAAAGGAATCGTTATGATCAAGACGATATAACCAAATCGTTATGAATTACAAGAAAATCGTTGTGATCAATAAAGAAATTGTTTTAGAAGGCAAATCGTTGTGTTCATTAAGGAAATCGTTATGATCACTTAAGAAATCGTTGCGATGACCAAATCGTTATGACAACTTAAGAAATCGTTACGATGACCAAGTCATTATGACAACTTAAGAAATCGTTGCGATGACCAAATCGTTATGACAACTTAAGAAATCATTACGATGACCAAATCGTTATGACAAGTTAAGAAATCGTTGCGATGAGCAAATCATTATGACAAATTAAGAAATCGTTGCGATGAGCAAATTGTTATGATTACTAAAGGAATCGTTACGAGAGCAAGTCGTTATTATGACTAAAGGAATCGTTACGAGAGCAAGTAGTTACGATAACTAAAGGAATAGTTACGAGAGCAAGTCGTTACGATAACTAAAGGAATCATTACGAGAGCAAGTCGTTACGATGACTAAAGGAATCGTTACGAGAGCAAGTCGTTACGATGACTAAAGGAATCGTTACGAGAGCAAGTCGTTACGATGACTAAAGGAATCGTTATGAGAGCAAGTCGTTACGATGACTAAAGGAATCATTATGAGAGCAAGTCCTTACGATAACTAAAGGAATCGTTACAAGAGCAAGTTTTTACGATGACTAAAGGAATCGTTACGAGAGCAAGTCGTTACGATGACTAAAGGAATTGTTACGAGAGCAAGTCTTTACGATGACTAAAAGAATCGCTACAAGAGCAAGTTGTTACGATAACGATTTCTGTTTAAATCTAAACGATGTTTGAGGTTATGAAGAAATCATTGTAGCATAAGGAAAGTCGATGTGGACTTAGAGAAATTTCATGCAGAACTTAATATTGCTTCAGAAAGGGTAATACTTACCAAATTTGCTTGATTTTCCTTTAGTATTTCTTGAGCTCAAGACTTATGAAATATGTGTTAGTAATCTTTGACATAGTTTTTTTAATCACCAAAATAAACATATAATGAATTAAAATTACATGGGGACATACTGATCATCAATCTCCCCCTTTTTTGTGATGACAAAACTTAACAAAAAAATGAATAATTAAAAGTTTTTCAAAATGTATTTCAGAAAAACTAGGTATTTCTCCCCCTTTTTGTCATTAAGCAAAAAAATAAACTGAGACAAAGAAGAGAAAGAAAAATGTAAGAAAGAAGCATCGAACCAAATATACTGGATTAAAGTTGAGGAGGTACAGGAAGATAGACCAGAGGAGAAAGAAGAGAGGCATGCTTAGAAATAATGGCCCAAGCCTTAACCTCCTAGTCTTCAAAAATTTGTTGGAAAACCCCAGACTCTATACAAAAGGAGTCACCCATGGAGGGTATCATGCGCTTAATGTAAAGCTGCTGCTGATCTTCCAAGAAGAGCGCATACTAATCCTTGTCAAGAGTAAATCGAAAAAGGCTGCTCTTCCCAAAACTGGCATGCTGAAGGAAACAGTCAAGAGTGATAGGATAGAAGATCTGGTGATCATGCAGTTCCTTCTTCAAAGAGATTAAAGCTGAATACCTTGAAGCCCATTGAACATACAGTTCTTGAACTGGATTAATGGAATTCAGGTCCAAGAAGGCTTCAGCAGAGAGACTAGGCTTGCCGGCCTTGACAAAGTATCGATTGACTGATTCCAACTGGAGAGCGGATTGATGGTAGTGTTTTTCCCAGTCTATGGGAGAAAGCCTTTCACATTCTGAGATTAAAGGAGCTAGAACTTCAGAGGAAAGGTGTCCCAAGTGATATTCTCTGAAGATAAATCTATGAAATGAGGGGAGCTGACCCTGCTTAGCTGACAGTCGTCCCATTACTCGAGCAAATCTCTCAAAAGCATGAGAGCCAGCGGGGGAGTCTAACACTAACGAGTGTAATTTGGGAAGGAAAACAATATCAGGCATTTTGAGGGTTGCGAAATCCACTCTAAGGGGGCAGTTTACAGGGCGTTCTGTCCAGAGGAGAGCAAGAGCTCCATGGAATTGACCAAATTGAACCTCAGGGATCTTGTTAAGATAGTAGTAATCGCCATAAAGCTGAAACAACCTTGCTATTCTGATTTCTTTAAGAATGACCAGGGCCCAGAGAGTTTGATGATGAAGAACAAACCACTCAGAGAGAGTGAGTGGGTGATCTTGACTAGAAATGCTTTCTGCTCTGGCAGCGAGGTATTTAGCGTAGAGAGACTTGTGCTCTTTTGCCGACTGATCATCAGTCTTGCACTCAGCCAGATGGAAGATTTTTGATTGCTCGACTTTGGACATATGGCAATAAGGAAGAATAATGTGTAGGTGATCAGATAGGTTGACATGGGGAATGCCAAAAATGGTGGAAAGAATGCATTTTTAAAGATATTCACAGTAGATTGGTCTCCTTCGTTTTTCAACAGTGAGGGAGAACCAAAGAGGAGGAAATTAATTTGGGTGTAGAGAGTATAGCTACAGAAGTAGAGAGTTTCCTCTTTTTCCGAACAGGACTAGGGGGATTAGACCTATGAACATGACTGGCAACTGCCAGGACTGAGGTGAGTGTTGAGCGTTCAAACTCATCCCCAACTTGGGTGAAGATATCACTGGCAAGTTGTGGGTTTACAGGTATGAATGTAATGGATGAAGGTGGAGTAGGAGGATGAATAAATGATTTTGGAGTAAGAGTGGAAGAAGGTCTTGAGGAAGAAGAACTGGATGAGGAGGAGGCTCCAGCTGATGAGGAAGCGGGAGGATTTTCAATGATAGTTGGAGGTGGAGGAATGATTGAGGAAGAGGTAGAAGAGAAGGGAGATTGAGATGGAAAAGGAGTTGGTGACGATATGGTGCAGGGCATAGGTTGTTTAAAAGTAGGTGGTGCTTGAGGTGCTGTGGATGAGGATGGTGGTGAAGGAGGGGCTAGTGTTGCAAGGGATGAAGGCTCAGGGGCTTCAGGAGCAACTGCTGGCTCTACTACACCATACTGCACATCCTTGGAGATCACTGGCCCTGTTGATTCCTTCTGAACTGCCTGAGGCATAGACGGACCTGCTGGATCAACCACAATGAGCCCTGATAGCTTGACCTCTTCTACTTTCTGTCTGGCCTGAGAAGACTCTTGCTCACTGACCTCAGCTGGAGGAACTACTTCTGCCGACCCTGGTGGCCCTGTCTCTTGCTCACTTGGCCCTGAAGGCCTTGAAACATCTCCCTTCAAAAACTCAGAAAGCATTGCTTTCATATTGCCCATTTCCTTATTAAACCACTTCATGGCATTTCTTATCTGATAAATTTCCTTGGAGGTTGAGGCCTGGCTCATAAGAATGGAATTCACGTTTGATTGTACAGAGCATAGGATCTCATCATGAGCATCCAATCGTTTAATGACAGGCTTCAAATTTACCTTCTTCTCTATCTTCCTTAGCCTTTTGAGTGCTATTCCCTTTTTTTTACTTGCCTTGTCAATGGGCTCCTCAAGGTTAGCATGGTCTGCATCTGATCTTTCATTCACAGGAATGCCTTCAGTGTGCTCTCCCTGAGTCTTATCATCATTCAAAAGCACATCTTCAGTTTCTATTCTTTGCTCCCCATGAATGGGAGCTTCTTCCAAGACACTCGAACCAATATGGCCTGATGCCACAAACTTTACTACAACTTGCTCACTTGCAACTAGATCTCCTTGGGAAATGGAATCCAGTGCATCCCTAAGTAGACTGCCTACCTTCAGGTGCTCAGGAGGAATTTCCTCAATTCAATATGGAGGTTGAAACGTCTTAACTTTTGCTTAACAGCTATTGCCCCTGGCTTCAAGATCAACCTATGTTCCACTAACTTAGGGTCAATGCTGGGCATGTCATCATACGACTAGGCAAAAGAATAATTGTATTCCCTCAGCATCTCTATAAGCTCCTCTTCTTCTTCGGGAGGGAGATTGGAAGCTATGGTCAAGAGTCTAGGTTCCTCTTCTGTCCCAATTTTTACCTCTTTGGTGGGTTGTCCACTGTCGATATGGGTTCATCGAATCTCCTCATGCCACTTGTATACATTTCGGCAGCATCCTTTATCTCACCATCTTCCTCATCCACTGGGTCCTCCTCAACTAAGATTTCATACATTCCAAATCCATCGTCTAGCCTCTCCTCTTCATGCTGAGCTTCTATGTTCAAAACAATTGATTCCTAGACGAAATCATCAACAGCTAGACGAGTGCCACACCTTTGCACCAAATCTACTAGGTATCTACGTGGTATGCCACTACCCTTATTCTTCCTAGATGGGGATGGGGACTTGCTAGAATCTACCCTTGAACCTAAACTAGAATTAATATTTTCAAAGGACTCTGGAGAAGCGTCCAGAGGTTTATTAGAAGGGAAAAGAATGAATGCGGCACAGCCGCAGGGAGCCTCTGATGGGTCTGGAGGTGGGGGTAGGCCACCCGAGCTCAGGGTGCCTGCAGCAGAATCACGGTGCAAGGGAACATTAGGCCCCTCACACAGGGAATCCAAGGTGACCATGCTGGTTGGTGAATATGGATCACCACTCTAGCAAGGAGGAAAGAAAGCCGGGGATTGCTGCCGAGGAAGGAGGAGTGCGTAGGTGATGGAGATTGCTGTCAGAAGCATGGAAGTGCAGAGATGGGGATCACCATCAAAGGTTGAAAGCAAGGGATGACGGGGATCACCGCCAGAAGAGGGGGAGGGTGGAGTGTCAAGTGCGGGGAGCGTGGAGTGACGGGGATCTCTATCAAGAGCGGGGATTGCCGCAGGGATGAAAGCGGGGATTGGCACTTGAAAGGGAAAGACAGGGATCACCGTCTGAAGAAAGGGGAAAGAAAAAGACGGGGATCACCATCCGAAGAAAGGAGAAGGGAAAATGAGGATCGCCATCCGATTGTCGGGGGAGTGAGGAAAGAGTGGAAAGTTTTTTTTTTTTTTTGGAATAGACATGATATACTAACCTAAGAAAGGAAACAAACTACCCTAGATCTGAAGGCATCAGGAGAAGGAGAGAACTGTGCCATTGAAAGAAAGGGTGAAATGGGGTGAGGAAGTGATTAATGCTTCGAGAGAGTCAGGGGAGAATTGAAGAACAAGAGGAGGAGAAAGATGAATGAAAGAAAACTTAGAAACAAAGATTGAAAACACACAATATTTAGGAGGCCAGGAACACTTTCGCCAGAACTCGTCTATAGGGTTATTGTAAAATGGACTCAACTCCTCGACATCCTCACCGTTCCTAAGAAACTATCGCTTGGAGGTGGCTGCTGATGTTTGTCCTACTGATTCTGCCATTGTTGAGGGTCGTGTGAGATCACCATCCCAGAATAGACGGCTGAGCGCTGTCACTATTTCTTCCATATCTGACTATTCTGCCTCTGCTTCTTCGGTCTTCTTCTTCTTGCTGGGCCGCCGGGCCTCCAGAGCTTGATACATGGATGTAGGTGTCATGAGGTCTGCCCCTACCACGATAGTGTTGTACCCCGGATGTATCGGCCCTATAACAACGTGATAGTATAATGACCAAGTAAGTGGTTCTTGCTCTGTCTTTGAAGTAGAGGAGTAGGTTGTCTACAGCTTCATCTCCTCCTTATACCCTAAGCCATGTCTTGTGATTTGTTTTGAGTTGGCAATAACTTGCGTCCTCCCCTGGAGATGAGCCCCAAGACCCTTCTAGGCTGGTAGCCAATCTTAAGCATGATATTCCAGCCCTTGGTGTCTGATGGTGTAGTCTTTTTGATAGCTGCCTATGATGGGGACACTGTTTGGCGGCTGGAAAAGAAGGTATAAGCCCATGGGTAATTCACATCAAACATGGAAATAATGGGCTTGTTGGAGGGCCAAACTACCGGCATGATTTTCTCAATGGCTTCCACAGTGTGGGTGGTCGCTGCACTCTTGACATTGACGATGCGTCCTTGGAACGGAAACTTCAGACATTGATGTGCCATGGAGGGGACTACCCCTAGTGCTTCGATCCAAGGCTGACCCAGAATAGCTTTGAAAGTTGGGTCGATATCAAGTACATAGAAATCCACGGTCATCATGAGCGGGCCCAGTTCTGCTTGCAAAGAGACGACGCCGTGGCAGGCCCACCGGGAATTATCATATGCCGCAATGGTAGTGGGAGTTGGTTGTAAGCGGCACTCAGAGATGTTACACGATTGCAGAGTGCTGAGAGGGCACACATTTATAGACGCTCCTGTATCAACTAGGGCGGCATCAACGGCCACCTTGTTTATGGTCAGTGTCACATATAGAGGCATTCTTCTGGCCTCAGGAGGAGCTAGCTCACTATCTACAAAGGTAATTGTCGGCCCTCTGTTAACAATGGATAGGACCGAGGGAATATTGTTAGGATTCATGTCTTCATTTACCATGACTCTTTGCAGAAAAGCCCTTAAGGCATCTTGACGGATCTTTGACCTCTTGATCAATTCGAGGATAGATATCTTCTCTGGAGTCTAGTCTAGGTGCTTCAGAATATCATATTGGTTCCCTGGGACCGGATCTATATCTTCGACATCTTGTTGCTGTTGTTGTTGGTTGTTGAGGTTGGAACTGTGGGTCAGTTGACCCGGCATTGACACAAATGCGTTGGGATACATTCGGTGAAACATCTGCCCGCTCCGGAGGGCGAGGTTGTGGTGTAGTGGAGGTGGGGTGGTGTCGATGATGGATGGGTTGGATATTATGGGTGTTGGCGTAGGGGAGAATGGGACGTTGAGGGGTGATGGACTGACGGGTGGTATGATGGGTGTGTTGTAGAGTGGCGAAGTGATCGTGGCAATGGTGGGTGTAGTGGAGGTAGTGGTGGTGTGGGAAATAGCCAATAATTGGCCTACCTCGAGCTCATCGTCGTAGGCCCAAGCGGCGGCTAGTGGTGGATGGTGGATGACTGGGTTTACTTGAGCGGGTGAAGGAGGTGGTGGAGCAGGTTGGGGATTTGGAGTTGGCTGGTGCTGTGGCATAGGGTTGCGGATTATACCGAGATCATTTGCTGGTTGTTGTGGCTGTTGGGGTTGCTGGAACTGAAATTGCTGTTGCTGGAAGTGCTGCTGTTGGAAGTGCTTCTAGAACTACTGTTGCTGGAACTGCTGCTACTGGAACTGCTGCTACTGCTGCGGTGGTGGCTGCAGTCGCCTTTGCTGCTGCTGTTGCTGCCTTTGCCCTTGTTGGTCCCTCAGGGTCTGAATTAATCTCTTCATTTCTGCCCAATCAATTTGCTGCTGCTCATGGAGATCATATATAATGTCCCTGAATTGAAAGTAGTCTGATACATTGTGCCTCGGATGACAGTGGTAGGCAAAGTACTTCATCTGATCCACTGCCATGTTCTAGTTCGCCTTCTCTGGAGGGAGTCTAAGGGCATTGAGAGACATAAGGGTTGCAAAAATGTCGGCTAGACTCTCAGGAAGAGGAGGGTATTGAGCGCTTTTGGGTCCATTGGGCTTCCTAGGAGCATAGCCGTTTTGAGGTGGAGGGACTTGGTTGTGTTGGCGTTGGTCTTGTTGGGGGTTCTGGGTTTGAGGAGGCGGTTGCCTGTTGTTCCATGGCTGCTGAGGGGGTTGATTGTAAGGTGACCTACCTACCAGACGCTGGGGGTTATTGACAGCACCTACTTGCTTATTAGTTTGTACCCCTTCAGTGATTGGACCCTGAGGTTTCTTGGGGTAGTGGGACTTTGGAGTTTCAAACATGGAATGAATGGGCAAGTTCTTAAGTTGGGTCTGAATGAAACGAGCTCGGCTGTAAAGTTGGTGCATGGTTTTTTTTTTTTTTTTAAATAAAAGCCTCCAATGGGTCAGTGGCTAGGAGAGTGCACCTCCTCCCAAAGGGAGGAAATGGTCTCACTCCACTAGGCGATCCACCAAAGGAAGATATTTTATTTCAAAATAAGGGGTAAATGTAAAGTACACCCGACGCCATAATGCAAACTCCACCAACAAAGAGCATCTCGACACCACCAACCATATAATCACCAAAAGAGAAAACCAGCTAAGGCTGCCTATAGCTAGGTAACCCAGCTTTATCAACAAGCAATGCACCCCTGGAAATGGCAGGAAGGCTGCCAATGTCAGAAAAAAGTATGTTGGATTCCTGAAAACAAGCATAATTGGCCAGAGAATTAGGAACCTGGTTTCCCTCCCCATAAGTATGCAAGATCTTCGACTTTAGCAACTGAATCATATTACAAATTCCTTGCCACCAAGGAAAGACGGCCTAGTGAGGAATCTTCCCGCAAGAGATCGCTCTGAGAAGAAGAACAAAATCCGAATATAAAATAAAAATTTGAAGATGTCGTTCAATAGCCAAACGTAGCCCATCATGGATCGCTCTAGCCTCTGCCAAAATACTACTCTTGGTGCCATAATAGAAATCAAAGCCAGAAAGAAAGTTTTCGTGACTGTCCCTGATGCAACCACCGCCTCCACATTTACCTGGGTTACCTTTGGAGGCACCATCAACATTCAGACAATACTTAAACCAAAGGAGGCATCCACTTGATAATAATAGGAGGTTTTATGTTAACCGATACTTTGATATTATAGGAGTTGAGGATATCAGCATGGTTGAAGGAAATGGAACCAGTGAACTTAACAGATTGCATGATCTTGTGCACACTAAACATAATAGATCGCCTTACATAATCCACAGACCGAAAAATACCCTTCATGCGAGCAGTGCACCTGAACTTCCAAATTTCCTAGAACATGAGGAGACAAGTAACCAGACCAGCAAAGTGAATAGTAGAGTTCATATTAGTACTGGAAAGAATACTCCAACATCTAGTAGTAACATGATCACTCCAAATAATTTTATTATTCAGCAAGGGCGCAATCCATCTCCACAACTTTTTGGCAATATCACTAGAAATGAACAAGTGATCCATCGTCTCTTGCTCATGATTCTTGCAACAAACACACTTAGACACCAAAGGAATACCACAATCCATAATTCTGGAATCCACCTAGACTGCCCTATGAATCAATTTCCAAGCAAACACAGCTGAACGAGGGGGAATAGCTCGGTGCCACAATTTGGTCTAGGGGCCACGGATAACACTCGGGGTGGAGGCTATATAATAGGAGGATTTGACAGTAAAACTGCCCTTTGCATTTCCTGCCCAAATAAACTCATCCGGACGCTCAGTTAAAAGAGCCTGAACAAGGTACGGTGTGACACCAATATAACTCCAAACATTATTATTATCATCCACGGCCATATCCTTAACCGAGATATTAGGCCACTGCTGGTCATTACTTACCATACTCTTGAGATCATGCATAATCGTATTCTCCCCAATCCAAATGTCTTTGAAAAAATCCACTGTGGACCCATCTCCTCCAAGCCACCTGATATTCACCAGAACAACCTCCCTTGCTTTAACAAAGATTTTCTTAGAACACCACGAGGGAATGGGATATGAATATCTGTGAGATGGGACTATTTGATAAACCTTTGTTTAGCATACAATGACCAAAGAGAGTCACTGTGAATAATATTCCAAATTTGCTTAGCAGCCATAGCCACCTGTAGAGTGTCCAAATTTCGGAAATTAAGTCCACCCTCCACATACGGTTTTTGCAGGAGAGTCCATGCCACCTAGTGCCTTCTATGAATACCATCCGCCCCCTATCAGAAGAAATTGGCATAGATGTTGTTAACTTGTTTGCAAATCGATTTAGGAATAGAAATGGAGCTGGCCATGTAAATCGGGAGACTTAGAAGAACCGAACTAATAAGGACAACACGGCCTGCTTGAGATAGAATTTTTGCTCTCCAACCAGCAAGCATACGAGTGACATTATCAACCAGGAATTTATAATCTTGAACCTTCAACCTGCCAACTTTCAAAGGAATACCCAGATATTTCATACAACCATATTGATGCCTATAACCCGTGATATTGGAAATTCGAGAGACCAACAAAGCAAGCGCCTTAGCAGATATTTGGAAACAACTCTTTCCCGCATTAACTTGTTGACCGGAACTTCTTTCATAAGCTTGAAGGAAATTCAACAAATGTTTCACATTTCTAATACCTGCATTCATGAAGACCAGCATGTCATCTGCATACAGAAGATGAGAGACCTACAAACACCCTCTAGGACCACTATAGTACTTAATATAACCGTTGCTGAACAAATTCCTCAACCCTCCTCTAAGAACTTCTGAAGCAATGATGAAAAGAATAGGAGCCAATGGGTCACCCTGGTGAATGCCCCGAGAGGACTTGAAGTAACCAGCAATGGATCCATTAAAATTAATGGATGACCAGCAATTAGAAAGCAACATACCAATATAAGAGGTAAACTTGCTAGAGAAGCCAAATTTATGCATAACCTGCAGGATGAAATCCCATTCCATACGATCATAAGCTTTTGCCATGTCCAATTTGAACATGATGTTATGCCCTCTGACTTTGCGATCAATATCACGCAGGATATGCTGAGATAAAGAAACATTATCGAAAATGAATCTACCCTTGACAAAAGCACTTTGTTCTTCTGAGATAATAAGAGGCAAAATTGGAGTTAAATGCCCACAGAACACTTGGGATATAATTTTGTACACAAAATTGCAAAGGCTGATAGGTCTAAAATCACTAAAAGTTCTTAGATCAGCCACTTTCGGAATAAGTGTAATCAATGAGGAAGATAAACCTCTAAGAAGACCAAACCAGCAAAAAAACCCTACACTGCCGCAATCACCTCAGATCCAAAAATATTCCAACAGTGAGTGAAGAATAAACGTTAATATCCATCTGGTCCAGGCGCACTATGACCATCCATGGAGAAAGCAATATTTTTCACTTCCTCCGCAGTAGGGACAATGTAGAGCATGATATTCTGGTCATTGGTAATAAATGAAGGAATACAGCTAAGAAGGTTAGAATCAACCACATGCGGCTCAGAAGTAAGAAGGTTTTGGAAAAATTTGACAGCTTCAGTTTTGAGAATTTTTTGATCCATACACCACTCATCATTGTCACCGAGCTTCAGCCTGTGAATGAACCCTTTCCTCCTATTGCATTTAACAGTTGCATGGTAGAAAGAAGTATTTCTATCTCCATTGACCATCTAGTCCACTCTAGATTTTTGTTTCCAAAAAATTTCCTCGCTGTTCAAAGCGAGATTAAGATTGGCATTAGCAGCCGACAAGGCAGACCTGTTACCTTCCGACGGTAGAACATCAAACTCATGCTAAAATCTCTCCACATCCTCTGTCGCCAAGTTGACCATTTGAACCACATGACCAAAGACCTCTTTTTCCAGACTTTAAGAGTTTGCTTAACCTCTTTGAGCTTCACCTGGAGCCGAATTAGAGGATTAACATGATTTATGTCGTTGTTCTTCCATGCATTCGAAATGGACAGCAAGAAGGAATCATGTGTTGTCCACATGTTCTGAAATACAAAGCGGCTAGGTCCACGAGTATTAGGAACATTGGATATAGCAAGAGGTCAGTGGTTAGAAGGGCCCCTCCTAAGATGATTAACCATAAGGTCCGACCAAGAATCCTGCCACTTATCATTAATAAAAATACGGTCCAAACGAGCACGTATATTAGCATTCCCAGCTCTGTTATTACTCCATGTAATAGTAGAACCCATGAAACCAGCATCAAACAGACCAGAAGTAGCAATGAAGGCATAAAAGTCAATCATACCAGTGCTATTACCAAAAAGAACCACCCATCTTCTTAGAAGGTTGCGCAATACAATTGAAATATCCACCAATCAACCAAGGGACATCCACTGAAGAAGCAAATTGTAGCAGGTCAGCAAAAAGGATGCGACGCCTACCACAATCACATGAGGCATAGACACAGGTAATATAGCAAGAGTAGGCAGAGTTTGAAAGAAGACCCAAGGTGGTATACTGATCCAATTTTTCCACCACATGAAGATGAAGAGAAGAGTCCCAGAAAACCCAAATCATGGAAGCCTGGTCCATATTGCCATCGTAGTTATCTAATTTAATCAAAGCGGACAACCTGGAAGCTATATCCAGATGTTGAGTTCAAATGTGTATGATGATTGTGCTCAATGTTTTTGATGATGAATGACTTAATTGATATTGCATTGATGTTGTAAACAATGATAGACATGATCAAGATATGGAAGAAATGCACAAATGTAAACATGCTTCTATGACTATCCTTGTATTCATTATATCTCACTTGAAATGCTTTTCATGAAGGTGTGAATGAATACACAAGGAAAACAACCCAAGTCAAGTGCAAAAGACTGGAAAAACACAACAAGTGCTCGCCTGTCGACAAGCCCTAAGGAATGTGTCGACAGATAGACCAAGACAGAACAATCAAGCTTCTGGGAGAGCATAAAAAGCAGTAACTATCGATAGCTGGAGTGTGCTTGTCGACAGATATAGGTTGCCTGTCGACAACACCAAAATCGCTTGTCGACATATCCAGTTTTCCATCAACAACATGGTTGTGGAAACCAGATGTCAGCAATACTTGTTGACAGCTATGAAGAACTGTCCACAGACGTAGGGATAAGTTAGAAATGAGATTTTGATGTGATCTATATTAGGGTGTTCCCTTTCAACATGACTCTCCATACTTGGACACCACTATATATAGATCATATAGAGGTATTTTTACAGTAAGGAGCCTCCATATCAAAACCCTACCATGAAGAAATGCTCTTTCTCTGCTGCTCTACTTCAGCCCTCCAGCTACTCCAGGAACATCCTTCGAGAACGAGAAGTTGAAGTCGGATTGTCCACGAATCAAGCTTCATCTACGTCATCTGATTTTCATCAACATGAAGCCTGAAGTTCTTCTGGACGACCACATCGAAGAGTTCACATCTGGATTTGATTCTTCAACTCAGAACTCTTCTTTTTCTCCATTTTCTATTAATCTGTGTGTGTGGCAGTGGTTTAAGCGTCCCTTGTGCTCGATCCACGTGTGTGTGGATGTTCTGAGTTCGTGTTTGCCTCAGACACCGTGCATGTGTGATTGTGGTTTGAACTCGCTTCTATAAGCAGTCGTTCTGCGTGTGTGTGTGAACGGTGGATGTAGGATAGACGAGTTGTGTACTCCGAACCACCTTAAATCTTCGTGTCTTGTGGTTTGCACATTTTCACGGTAGATATTTGCTAGGCACGTTTGATTGTTCACACACTAGATAGATCGCTAATCTCCTAATCACAATCAGTACACACACCAAAGCTAGAATTCGATCTCTATTTATTTAAGCTTTTTACAAGTCAGTGTTAACATCGAAAAGAAGGGTAAATTATTTTTAATCGATAGTAATCTATTCAACCCCCCTTCTATATTACTGTCTTAGGTGATTCCGCACACCTTTCAATTGGTATCAGAGCGAGGTTTTTCCCGTTGACAGCTTTTACTAGCTTGATCTCACGATCAAGAGTGATCCTGTTTAATGGAAAACAACAGGGGATTTATGGCTGAAGGACACTCTGTGTTCAGGCCTCCCTACTTTGATGGCACTGACTATACTTATTGGAAAAACCGCATGCAGGTCTTTCTGAGAGCTCAAGACTATGAGTGATGGAAGATCATCAGCAAGGGGCCTTATGAGCTGCCCGCTGACGAAGATACCTAGACAAGAGAGCTAATCCACAAAGGCACCTTGAATTGGAGCGCATTGAACATGATGCAGTGCGCCGTGCATCCGAAAGAATATTCGAGGGTCTCCACATGCAAGTCAGCAAAAGAAATGTGGGACAAGTTGGAGCTCATTTACGAAGGTACATTTGAGGTAAGGGAAACTAAAGCTAGCATGTTAGTGTATGAATATGAAATGTTTAAAATGAAAAATGAAGAAACAATTTCAGATATGTTTGCTAGATTCATGATAATAATCAATGGATTGAAAGGTCTTAAGAAAGAGTACACTGAGAGTGACTTAGTAAGGAAGATACTTTGGTCTCTTCCATCCATTTGGCATACTAAGGCCACTATCATTAAGGATTCTAAAGACCTTTCCACAATGAAATTCGATGAGCTAATTGAATCCCTGATGACCTATGAAATTAATCTGAATAGAAAAGAAACTGAGGTTAATCCTAGAAAATCCATTGCTTTAAAAGCCTCGAATAAAAGTTCTTGAAGCTCCAAGAAAGAGGTTCAACAGGAAAGTGATGAATCTAAACCGTCTAGTGATTGTGAGAATGATGAAATGGCCATGCTCACTAGAGAGTTCAAAAAATTCCTCCGGTTCAAAAAGAAAGGATCAGGTAACTTCAAAACTCTTCCAAAAAGAGATTTCTTAAATAAGTTTGATTCTAATAAAAAATCTAACATGATTGTGAGCTATGAGTGCAAGAAACTAGGGCACATGAGAGGTGAATGCCCAGAGCTCAAGAAGAAGTTGAAAAAGGACAAGTTCACTTTCAAGAAAGCCAAGGCTATGATGGCGACTTGGAGTGATGAAGATGAAGACGAGAATGCACAAGAGAATTCTGAAGATGAAGAGATCCAGTGCTTAATGGCAAGGAGTGAGGACTCCAATGAGGTAAACTCTTCCTTTGAAAATTATTCTGTTGATGAATGGGAAGAGGCATATACCTTGTTGTTCCAAAAATTTTGTGAATATAAGTCTGAAAATAAGCACTAAAAAAGAAGATCACCTCACTTGTTCATAGCACATCTAGTAATGAACAGATTGCAATCCTAACTAAAGAAATTGAGCTACTGAAAATTGAAAAGGAAAGCCATCTTGATGAAATGGATTGCATTAAAGAAAAACTCTAGGAAAATGTAAAAGAAAAACAAGTCCTAAATGCACTTGTAGAAACTGAAAGGAAAAACTGAAGATCTCACAAGATTTGTAAAAGGAAAGTAGCATCTTGATGTTGTGTTGGGAGTTAAAACAAATGTAATAAGGCATGGGCTTGGATTTCAACCAGAAAAACAAAAGAAACTTGGAGAAAAAATTGATCATATCTTTTGTTAATAGTAGTCCAAGTACAAGTAAACAAGCTCCAACTAAAAGCAAGAATGCTTAAGCTAAAGGTAAGCAATTGCAAAATAAACAAAAGACTTCATCTGTTCAACAAGCTAAGAAAACTGTCAACAGACCCAAAGAGACATGTCGACAGGCCTAGAAATATGCAGAAAAAAGAACTCCAACCAAGCACCATAAAGGCCAAAAGTAGTTACAAGTTAAATACAACAGTAAGAGGATTGTAAAAACTCAAAAATCATCATGCAACTGTTGTAAGAAACTTAGCCATATTGAAACACAATGCTGGAATAATTTGTACAAGTTGAAATGCAAACAAGTTTGGATTCCAAAGCATTTACTTTTTGACATGAATGAAAGATTGGGACCCAAAGTAATTTGGGTACCAAAACCTCTTGTCTGATCCATCTATGCAGGAATGCCTAGCAGCCCAAAATCAAAACAAATGGTACTTGGATAGTGGCTGCTCAAGGCACATGACAGGCGACAAAGATAAATTCTGTTTTTGGTTGAAAAAGATGGTGGACAAGTTGTGTTTGGAGGTAACAACAAGGGCCAAATAATTGGCACAGGTAAGGTAGGTAAGTATGCTTCCAACTCAATAGATAATGTGCTTCTACTTGATGGTCTGAATCACAATTTCTTGAGCATCAGTCAGTTGTGTGATAAAGGTCATAAAGTAATTTCTGAGTCAAATACATGCCAAATAATTGATAAAATTTCAGGAGATGTCAAGTTTTCTTGTAAAAGAGTGAATGACATCTATCTAGTTGATCTAGATGAACCAGAAAACAAAAATTTGTGTCTTGTTGCAAATAGGCAGGATGAATTGTCCTTATGGCACCGAAGGCTAGGCCATGCTAGCTACAATGTGTTGCACAAGATAATGAGGATGAAACTGGTATGTGGACTTCCTGAAATTTCTTTCAATAAAAATGTGAGCTTTTGTGATGCATGTGTACAAGGAAAACAAACCATAAAATCATTCAAATCCAATGCTCCCATAATCACTTCAAAACCTTATGAATTGTTGCACATGGACCTTTTTGGACCTACTAGAACACTTAGTCTCAATGGTAAATGTTTTGGATTTGTCATTGTAGATTATTTTTCTAGGTAAAATTGGGTTAAATTCCTAGCTCAAAAAAATGAAGTTCTGAAAAATTTTGAAGAGTTCTTTAATAAGATTGAGCATGGGAACACAAACAAAATATGCTCAATCCGCATTGATCATGGGGGAGAGTTTGACAATAATTCTTTTTCTGATTTCTGCAGGAACCAAGGCATCAAACTCAAGTTTTCCTCTCCAAGGACTCCGGAACAAAATGGAGTAGTGGAGAGAAAGAACAGAATCTTGGTGGAAATGGCTCATACTCTTCTGGTTGAAAGCCAACTCTCAAGGAGCTTTTAAGCAGAAGCAGTGAACACATCGTGTTACATCCTCAATCGAGCCATGGTAAGACCTGTGATGAAGAAAACCCCATATGAGCTCTTGAAAGGTAAGAAACCTAGTATTGGGTACTTCAGGATCTTTGGATCCAATGTTTTTATCCATAACAATGACAATGTTGATTTAGATAAATTTGAAGCCAAAAGTGATCCAGGTATTTTTTTAGGCTACTCAGAACAGTCTAGAGCTTATAGAGTGTTCAATAAGAAAAAAAAAATTGTGGAAGAGACTCCACCTGCTGTTTTTGATGAGTCTCATGCAAAGACTAACAATGCAAATGCTTCCAGGTATGATGAAGAAGAAGGAAAAATCCTTGAAGATCAAGATGAGAAGCCACTATCGACAGACCAAGAAGTGGTTGTCGACAGGCCTGAAGAAGCTAACCCAAATGATCAAAATCCTCAAGATCAAATTCCCCAAGAACAAATTCCTTAAGAGCAACATCCTCAAGATCAAGATCAACCAGGTCCTTCAACAATCAGAAATGTCAGGTACTCCAAAGATCATCCACTTGAGAATGTAATTGGTAATGTAAATGATAGAGTTCACACTAGGTCTCACTATAGACACATAGTTGAACAAGATTATTTAGCATTTGTTTCTCAAATGGAACCTAAAAATGTGGAAGAAGCTCTAAAAGAAAACGCTTATGCATGAGCAACTTGGGCAATTTCAAAGAAACAATGTTTGGAGCTTAGTTCCTAGAACCCCTGAAATTTCAGTAATTGGAACAAGATGGGTATTTAGGAATAAGCTAAATGAAAAGGGAAAAGTGGTGAGAAACAAAGCTAGACTGGTAGCCAAAGAGTATAATCAAGAATTTGGGATCGATTTTGAAGAATCATTTGCACCAGTAGCTAGGCTTGAGGCAGTTAGAATATTGTTAGCATATGCATGTTCTAACAAATTAAAACTTTATCAAATGGATGTTAAAACTGCCTTCTTGAATGAATACATCAAAGAAGAAGTCTATGTTTCTCAACCACCTAGATTTGAGGATAATGATAAGCCTAACCATGTATATAAATTGCACAAAGCTCTCTATGGTTTGAAACAGGCACCTCAAGCTTGGTACGACAGACTGAGCAATTTCTTGGTTAGTAAAAACTACTCCAGAGCTAAAGTGGACCAAACACTCTTTACTAAATGTGTTCACAATCATATCATTTTTGTTCAAGTCTATGTGGATGACATTATTTTTGGTTCCAATAACCCCTCATTATGTGAAGAATTTTCAAATCACATGCACAGTGAATTTGAGATGAGTTTAATGGGGGAGCTTCAATTCTTTCTTGGCTTGCAGGTAAAACAATATGAAGATGACTTCTTCATGAATCAAGAGAAATAAGTCAAGGAAGTACTAAAAATATTTCAGTTTGAACAAGCCAAGCCAGCATCTACACCAATGAGCACAAGTGTGAAATTAGAAAATGATGAGAAATGTAAAATGGTAGATGCAAAGTAATTCTGAGGTATGATTGGATCTCTCCTTTACCTTACTGCAAGTAAGCCAGATATTCAGTTTAGTGTTTGCCTTTGTGCTAGATATCAATCTAGTCCAATGGAAAGCCATTTGGTTTCAGTTAAAAGGATTTTAAGATATCTCTCAAGTACATATGATTTGGGTTTATGGTATCCAGCATGTAGTAGTTTTGATTTGGTCCCATATTATGATGTTGACTATGTTGGATGTAAAATTGATAGAACAAGCACTAGTAGGTATTGTCAATTTCTAGGTGGTTGCATGGTTTTGTGGGCATCCAAGAAGCAACACTCAGTTGCACTCTCCACTGCAGAGGCATAATATGTTGCTGCAGGGAGCTGTGCAGCTCAAGTGTTGTGGATCAAAAGTCAATTGTGTGACTACAACATTGACATTGGATGAACACCTATCCTATGTGACAACACAAGTGCTATCAACCTTTTAAAGAACCCAATTCAACAATCAAGGACCAAACACATTGAAATAAGACATCATTTTTTGAGAGATGAGGTAGCCAAAAAGAACCTAGCACTTGACTTCTTTCTAACTGAAAAACAATTGGCTGATATTCTCACCAAACCTTTGTCAGAAGATAGGTTCACCTCCATAAAAAGAGAATTGGGCCTGTGCAAAATTCAATGAAATTTGTAGCAACCTGAATTTTTACGAAAAATAAAAATTTAAATAAAGAATTTAAAACCTAGCTAAATGGATATTTAAATAGAGCATTAAATAAAACTCATTAGATGGAAAAGAGTAATGGGATTTGCTTAATGGATCTTCTAGAATTTATTGGGTCAAAAATATGAATTTACAAAGAGAGAATAATAGGAAAATATCCTAAATTCGTAACTAAATTATTACCTAAATAGAAAAGGGGTATTTAATGCATTAAATAGCTAGTTTGAGTTATAATAGGATTCCTAAACCTACCCCATATGGGTTAGCACGAATTTGGATCTCTTCCTAGTCTAAATAGAGATTGGAAAGCAAGGAAGGAAGGAGGAAGTAAGGAAATTTCGGAATTAAAGAGGAATTAGAGTCCTATTAGGAAATAGAAAGAGGAGAAGCTTAAATACTCTCCTAAAACCCTCATGGCCGACCCAAGCTCGTGCCAAAGGATTCCTGGACCAGAAGGAGAGGCCAAGGAGGAGGAGATTTCATGGGGAGAAGAACCTTTCAAGCTCTCAACCCCGTTCTTCAAGTTCTAGCCCTAGAAGAGGAAATCGAGTCAAGGTAGGCATTCTCACAAGCATAAACCGTGAAACTTTTTCTGTAGGATCTCTCTACCCTCTGTAACAAAACCCTCAAATTTCATAATTTTCCAGCGATCAAATCTTTTCTTATGAATTTTCAAAGTTCTGCAGTTCTTATGACCCCGAACCTTCATGCTTAATTCATATCTCCTTGGATACTCTATCTCATGCCTCCAAATTTTAATGGGAGATACTGATGCATGATAGGCATCTTTTGCCCCTAAAAGCCCTAATTTCTATTGAACATGTTACTCGAATTAAATCGATCTTGCTCCCTGTATCATGTTCTATGTTACTTGTTCTTGTTCGTTCTCAAACCATGTCCAAACCATGCTCTCTCTCTAATTCCGATTTATTGGAAGTACCCTTACATGTCTAGTTTAATTTGCAACTGGTTTCATGATTTTTCGTTGACTATATAATTAGTTATGATTTCCTGAACGACCCTGTATCGAAATTTCAATGTTCTGGCCCGCAATCCAATGCCTGGTCTGACTCCTGTCGGAGTCAGGCGCAGACAACCAGAAGGCGACACCTCGATATGTCGTTTTCTAGGCCCTGATTGCGACAGCCACCCTGTCGCGACCAAGAAGGTGACAGGTGAGCCGTCGCGTTCTCAGTACCCGATTTGCATGCCCTGTCGCGACCCTTTTTAGGCCTTGTCACGTTCTGTCCTGACCCTGTCGCGACCAGTATAGGGGTATGTCGCCTTCACAAGTTTTTGATGAAAAACCCATAAAAAAATAAAATAAAATATTTTTGTCACTTTATACCCCTAGTAAAAACCCTACTTAAAAAGGATGCTATATTGAATGATTTAAAATACATGTTCACGACTTATTTCTATCTATTATTTCTCTTGCACTTGCACACACTTGAACCATCCATTTATGGCTGAAATCTTACAGAAAATATCTCATAATGTATTACAATAAAGCATATTAAATGCCCTATTTTAAAGGACTTGCATTCGTTTTCTTGCGTTGTTTATATACCGATATTGACGCTCCACTGTCCTAGAATTCCTCTAGAACGTCGAGCACCTGTTTTATATACACACTTTTCTTGGCTTGTGGTGAACTCTCCGTCGGATATTCCTTTCGCCGGACTAGTGAACCCTTGCACAAGGCCTCCGTAAGTCTCCTCTGATCATGGATTCCCACATGGTCGACGAGCCGGTTGTACCCTAATACCTATGATACCCTTTAGGGATCTATATGATCCAAACGGCTATTAGAAGATTCACTCTCATCTTAAATCACGCCGGACCTCTGGACCTGTGCATAACAAGGCCAGTGGTAGGGTCGTGAGTTCCACCTGACTGCTAACACCAAGTGCGCGTGTTGTGCAACTGTTACTATCGCCTGTTTACTCGTCGCATTACGTGCAATGTCCACTAGCTCTTATCTATACTCTACTATCTCGTCTATTCATCTAGTGCTCTCATCTACATCTTGGTACTCTATATTGGCCATCGACTGATTGTCTAAAGATAAACAATATAACCAATGCCTGGCAATAAATAAAGGGCCCGATCTGGTCCTGGGATGTGCGCCCGAAAGTGCTAGTGCCCATGGGAGTTAAATGATCAGAGTGTTTGGCATTACACTCAAGTGCTATCTATCTCGACTATCTATATGACAATCAAAAACACAAAACGTGCTATACTCTCTCGATGTCTAGAATGACAAACAAGTGCTATACTCGTCGTGCTATTACTATACTTGTGCTAGTTGTGCTATGGCCATCCTGCTATTCGTGCTATACTCGATACTTGTGCTCTTTTTGGAAACTATACTCGCTCTCGTGCTATTGTTCTATCTCTTGCTATATTTTGACTCTCTTGTACCTGCTATCTTTAGATACTCTGCCATTAAATGCATTAATTATTTAAAGCCTGCTTGAGCCTGAGATTTAAGTCCTACTGGGCATTATCGCTCACCCTACGTTATTTAATATTGTGTTCTCAGGTGAGACCGAGGATGACACATACACTCACGAGGAAGGGAATGACCAAGAGTGAAGCCAGGAGTACCCTCGAGTCGTTATGTTATCTTAGAGTTGTAGTTAGTTATTTCCTTCTAATGCAATGTAATTGGGCCCTATAGAATGGCTATGATATTAGTACTTTGTGCAGCCATGCTACGTGGATTTTGTTTCCCTCGAAGACATGATCCCAAGTTTGCAACCCCTCTTCGACACCCAGGGCTGGATGGTCTTCTTGTACTCCCACAAGCGATACTCTCTGATCGCTGTGACAGAGTTCCTCAACAATATGGGGAACTCAGTGCATGATGAGCTATATACCATGGTGAGAGGTACTTCATTCCAGATCACACCCAACCTCCTCAGCTGTGCCCTATAAATTCTGAACTCCGGTGCTGACGTTCTTGTCAACCACCCTTCTGCATCGAAGTACTATACCTTGATTGCCTTTCAACCATATGATTCTACCAAGGATCATATTAAACTGAATGCCAACTCCTTCCCTCCACTTCACTGCCTCATCGATCACATCTTCACCACCCTCATTGCGCCAAAGGATGGCAGTCGGGAGCTTGTGACCGAGGTTCACGTCCCTTTTCTTCTTCTTTCTCAAAGCCCAACAGATTAATCTGCCTGTTCTAATGCTTGACCTTCTCAAACAATGCTTTCGCAATCCGAAGAGGTCAATGCCTTACGCTTGCCCTATCACTTCTCTCCTTACCTTCATTGGCGTCAACATTCCTTTAGGAGAGCTTGTTACTCTCAAATCCCACAACTCCTATGATCTCATAGCTGCTCATCGGATGGGCTACAAGTTGATTGACAGCAGAGTCACCAGGGCTCTTAAGGGTCAAGAGCTAGATGTGGAAGAAGAGTCAGCAGAAGATGAGGGTAGTGATGCGAACTCCCATGCTGAACCAATGGATTCTCAGGGAGGAGATGGAGATGTTCCGGATTCACCCACACCTCAGGCTGCTACTCCGGATATTCAGTCATTTATGGCAGATCAGTTGGTACAGATGACCCAGCTATTTACTGCTCACTTTGATCAGCTCAACACGAGGATGGACAACCTTGCTGATTCACAAGCGAACCTTGAGCAGAAGCTTGATTACCTAATAAAGGACTTTCATGACTTCAGTCATCCCACTATTCTTGGGAATGACGATGCTTAGCATGTCAAGGATTATTATGGGGTCATGTAGTTTTCTTTATTAGTTTGGGTCATGGGTTAGTCACTTATGTCATTTCCCTTTTTGCTTTTTGTGTCATGTAATGGATCTCATTTTGAACTGTGTAATTCTCGCTCAAATCAATAAAATCACAATTATTTGCTTATTGTTATCCATGTGTGCATGATCTATCTTTTTGAATGTTGTCAAAAGGGGGAGAAACATCAATTGTCATTTTGTCATCATCAAAAAGGGGGAGAATGTTGAGTTCAAATGTGTATGATGATTGTGCTTAATGTTTTTGATGATGAATGACTTAATTGATATTGCATTGATGTTGTAAACAATGATAGACATGATCAAGATATGGAAGAAATGCACAAATGTAAACATGCTTCTATGACTATCCTTGTATTCATTTTATCTCACTTGGAATGTTTTTCATGAAGGTGTGAATGAATACACAAGACAAACAACCCAAGTCAAGTGCAAAAGACTGGAAAAACACAACAAGTGCTCACTTGTCAATAGGCCCCAAGGCATGTGTCGATAGATAGACCAAGATAGAACAATCAAGCTTCTAGGAGCGCTTAAAAAGTAGTAACTGTCGACAGCTGGAGTGTGCCTGTCGACAGATATTGGTTGCCTGTCGATAGCACCAAAATCGCCTGTCGACAGATCCAGTTTTCCAGCAACAACATGGTTCTGGAAACCAGATGTCAGCAGTACTTTTCGACAGCTATGAAGAACCTGTCGACAGACTTAGGGATAAGTCAGAAACGAGATTTTGATGTGCTCTATATTAGGGTGTTCCCTTTTAACACGACTCTCCATACTTGGACACCACTATATATAGATCATATAGAGGTATTTTTGCAGTAAGGGGCCTCCATATCAAAACCCTAAGCAAAGACCAAGAAGAAAGGTCTTTCTCTGCTGCTCTGCTTCAACCCTCCAGCTACTCCAGGAAGATCCTTCGAGAACGAGGAGCTGAAGTCAGTTTGTCCACGAATCATGCTTCATCTATGTCATCTGATCTTCATCAACATGAAGCCTGGAGTTCTTCTGAATGACCACATTGAAGAGTTCACATCTGGATTTGATTCTTCAACTCAGAACTCTTCTTTTTCTCTGTTTTCTATTAATCTATGTGTGTGACAGTGGTTTAAGCATCCCTTGTGCTTGATCCACGTGTGTGTGGATGTGTTGAGTGCATGTTTGCCTCAAACACCGTGCGTGTGTGATTGTGGTTTGAACTTGCTTCTATAAGTAGTCGTTCTACGTGTGTCTGTGTGGACGGTGAACGTAGGATACATGAGTTGTGTACTCTGAACCACCTTAAATCTTCATGTCTTGTGGTTTGCACATTTTCACGATAGATGTTTGGTAGGCACGTTTGATTGTTCAGACGCTAGATAGATAGCTAATCTCCTAATCACAATCAGCACACACACTAAAGCTAGAATTCGATCTCTATTTGTTTAAGTTTTTCTCAAGTCAATGTTAACATCAAAAAGAAGGGTAAATTGTTTTTAATCGGTAGTAATCTATTTAACCCCCCTTCTAGATTACTGTCTTAGGTGATTCCGTGCACCTTTCACCAGAGACTGCTTAGGCTCCATAATGGCCACAAGAGAAGGATGAAGTTGAGTCACCAGCTTCTTAAGTCTCCTTTTAGAAGACACATTCCCAATACCTCGAATATTTCTAGAAAATAGCAGCATTCATTATAACAAGAGATCCTTGCCCCTATCCTCCGAGCGAGCTCGAGCTCTGGTAATGACCCGATCCCTACGAACTTTAGCCGCATCCTCCCTCACTGAAGAGTTAAAAAGGCATTAGATGATTGTCCATGATCGCCAAAGTAACCGTGTCTAGCCCACTGTCAAAACCACGATCCCTTATCAAACTCCTTCCTTCCCTGCATGGCCGAACATAACCTACTTCTTGATGGGAGTCTCAACAGACAACGGGAGTATTCCCTTGACCAGATGTAATACCAGCATTGCAACCGACATCATCTTGAGTTTGTGATTCTTTGTGATTACTACCAGTATTAATACCTATCAGTTTGGAAGATAGAACTTGAACACCCTGAACTTGCACTGTCGAGACCATCAAACTACCTTCTCGAGGAGGAGAGACCCTGTTAGACATATCTCCACAATCAAAAGCAGGATCCAAACCATGAGGATGGCCATGCGGCGAAAAACTCGGACTCCCAACAATCAAATTATCCTTCATGAGTTTACCGTCGACCCTTTCCTGAAAACTAGTAGCATCTTCGGAAACAGTAACTATAACTTCACCAGCTAGATGTGATGTTCCCTCTCCCACGACCTCGGAAATAGGAACCCAAATTCTGTTGTGTCTCTCAACTACCTTCTTCGCCGGTATTACTCACTTTTGGACATGAACCCCATCCCTCCTAGAATGACATTGGTCCGTGGGATGTCCAAGGCGACGACATGCACAACAATACTCTGGTAGGTTAAGATATGATACTTCTTGCCAATACCCACCTAAGTCTCCCATCCCCATCCAAACTCTGTACGGACGTGACTTCAGAAGGTCGACTTCCACACAAACCCTAGCCACCTTGGTGTTGATTAGAAGCTCTGTTGCATGGGCTATTAGGAGAACTAGTCCCACGTTCACCACAATAGAAGATAACAGTTACTTCTGGTAAAGATTAACTGGAAGAGTAGGGAACTGAACCCACACAGGAAGAATAGACAGTTCTTCACAGAGCTTAAATAATGAAGTCCATTTGAAAAACCTAAACAACTTGCCTTGAACGTAGAGGGATTCATGAAGAAGCACCCTTAGATAATCATCTTGACTTTTAAACCAGAGAAGGAGATGCCAGTTGTCCAAAGCACTGATGAGAAATGGGTCGTTAATGCTACATTTGGTCACTAGGTGAGAGCGGATTTCTAGTATAGGTGCCCCCCTGTACGCTGTCTTTGCAACTACCGAAAACTAAAAGGGTAGTAAAGATGCCTCCATCTCATCTTTTGTGAAGAAGACTGTTGGTTCCCCTTGGTTAGTGAAAGCTGGTTCATGCACCTCGGTGATAACTGGAGGAAGCTCTAAGGAAGCTGTGACCACCCACGCAAACGAGAGGCCACCAGTAGGAGTAGCGGGCAAAGGTCCCCCCGCGGCAGTCATGGCCGGCCAGGCCCCAAGAGCTGGCGGCGGCGCTGCCAAACCCAACAGAAAATCACAAACTTTCTCTCTCTAGAAACCCTAGAGAGAGAGGACTTCTTTCTTAGGTGTAAAGTTGGTGAATGGTGGTAATGTCATTCATGGGCAAAATGGATTGTTAGGTTGGTGTAGCATTGGCAATTAGCAGCTTGACTTTCTCCTCCTCAGGCATAGGGCAGTGGACCTTTGCAGCCGGAGAACGCCACCTGTCAGCATACACCGCGAATTCTTCATCGGCCTTCATCTTTTCAACCACTAAATCCACAAAAGAATATTCAGATCCGAACCGATCTTGGAATTGCTGTAGAAACCACTCTTGAACAATTTGAAAATCCTCGGCTTCCTCAGGGGGTAGAGAGTAGAACCATTCGAGGGCCGATCCGTCTAAGGACTTCTTGAACAAGTACGCCATGAGGTGGCGGTCGTACTTGTGTGGAGCTGATTCATACACAAAATCTTTGAGGTGTACATAGGGGTCGCCTACACCAGAATATCGCCTATACACAGGGAGCTCTGACTGGGGGGGAACTTAGAGATGTTGAAAAGAAGTGAGGGGGATATCCAGGACCTTCCCCGGGTCCAACTGTCTTCGGAGGTCATGAAGTTCCGTCTTCATAGATGTCCACTCCGCAAGGAAGTCGGAAGGGGACGACGGGTGATGAGTGGGAACAAGGGAGCAAGATTGCTCCAAATAGTAGGACCTCTCACGAGGAAGAGAAGCATGTTCGGCCTGATAGAATGAAGAGATTGGAGGAGATTTGTGCGGAACCTCCCGTGCCGAAAGATAACTGGGCTCAGAGAAGTGAATGGCCCGTGGATGAAGGGGAGTGGGATCCAATAGGGTACATGTGGCACTGAAGCAACAGGGGCAGAGGAGGCTGCCTGCTGGATAGAACTATGAGAGGGTGGAGAGAGAGGTCGCTTGCCTTTGACAGTGGCAAGAAATTCCCAAACTTGGTCCGAGCTTAGGTGGGGAAGTAGTTGACTAAATTGCGCATATGGTCATCCACCCTAGGGGGAGAAGGGGGGCGAGACTGACCATCCACAATGGTAGGGGGCTGGATCTGCCCTGTGAGGGTGGCCGCAGAAGGTTGGGCCACATCCTCGAGAAGCCCAATGTGCCAAGGAGTCATTGGTAAAGAGACGAAAATGATCCATACCGAACAAAGGATTATGATATAATACAATAGTTTGGGTGATTGACTCGAGAAACCTAGGCAATGACGCATACACTACCCCTAAGCAATTAGGGGAGATGATACAACTACCAAACAACACCTAGACTCTAACACACAAGAACATACTATAAGATAAGAGGGAGGGTATCAAACAAGCACTCAAGTTGACATGATTATTGTTAGGATTTTAGGTTTCACACTTAGCCTTTAATGGATTGATTAATGAAGTTGCACTCGGCCAAAAATGGGACCCTAATAGAAAGGTACTCGAGTACTCCTACATAACTCACACGTGGGACGACCTGAACTAAGGGTACAATGAGTACAACCAGCCCAGAAACCGCAACGTGCGTACGACAACGGGGACATACAGAGGCCTTCAGTAGCAGGCCTTGGTCAGCCCACAAGTGCTCGCAGGTGAGAGGGTCTCCACTACTAAGGAGGAAACCTAATCTACACGAAACAGTAGTGTATGCATGAGTCTATGTGCACCAGGGTGCATGCAAAGTCTATCCTAAACTAACACACAGTGGCTGGCAGGTCTCTGCTGAGGTAATGACGACCAGATCCATCGCGACCTTATCGCGACCAAAAGGCCAGCTGTGATAAGAACAGAGCAGAGAAACCTATAGTCATATGCAAACAATGGACAATCAGACTAGCCTAAAGTGCAATAAAATCATGCAGGAAATTAAACAATAGAGGAAGACACCCTAAAAAGACATAAATTGATGCATAGATGGAAACAGTAACATACAAAGCATACCTGATGTCACGTCCTCCACTGCCGGCGTGACAGCTTCACGGCAGCCTGAGCCGTCATGAAAGGACCCGAAAACAAACAATGAAAATAAAAGGAAAACCCGAACCCTAGTAGGATTATAACAAAAAGAAATGCGAGTAAACATGACAAAACAGCATGGAGAAGACATAAGAGCACTCTTAGAAATGGAACAGGATGAAGGGGAGGGGGGGAACTCATACCTGAAGTCGCGGCCGCCCTTATGGATTCGATCTGGTCACGCCCACATGATGCGTCGCATTCACGACAGAGAGCAGAAGGATAGAAAAACACAGAAATAAACCTAACAGGGTTCTACTAAACGCATAAACACATCATCATGGTAGGCAAACAAGCAAAAATCGATGAGGCTAGCATTGAAGGTCCCACCATGATCGCCAAAAGGTGTAATCACGGGGTTGCGCACCCCTCGGAACACACAACATGTTCAAGCTATTAAGAGCATGGATTAAGGGAATGTGATCGCCACCTAACAAGTTGCCTTGAATAAGAATTAAACTAGGCTAACGTGATAGGAAAAGGAGTTGAGAACGGGGCACTTACTGGTGTCGCGGCGGGGAGATGTTGCTATCGCGACGCTCTAGACGGGTGCATCGTTGATGTCGCGATGCCAGTTGTCGACCCGTTCTCTGCAGTGTGGGAGGATGATGGGGGGACCTTCTTCCTGCCCTCCATCCAGCTAGAGGACAAGAGCTCCTCGCCAATCCTTACTTATATGCCTGCCAAAACAATGAAAACAATAAAAGAAACCCTGTTAGACCCTATTTAAGAGTACCATCTATCCAAAATGAAATGAAAAGGGAAGAGCATGGGGGGAACGAACCTGGGGGTGGTTTTTTAAACCCCTTGGGTTGTATAAAAATGTGGGAAAGGAAAGGAAAGGCGTTCCTATCTAAAAGAAAATAATAACATGCATGAAAGAGAAATGAGAGAAGGAAAGGAAGAAGGATCCCCAATTGGTCGACTCCCTGGCTGTAGCAACCCGATATTTTAAATAATTAAATAAATGGAAATAATGGGAGAAGTGAATTAAATAAAACCAAATAAACATCAAATAGTAATGAGCTTGTTATATTGGTTCACTTAAGGCTAATGGGCCAAGCCAAGAGTTAGATTATGGGTTGAGAAGAATATATCCAAGAAATTCGTCACCCTAATTACATAGAAAATAGGAAAGGGTAAATTAGGGTTTAAAAGTATGGCAATTAGCCATGAATGGCAAGCCAAATCATCACCCACCATTGCAGCAACCTTCTAAAGGGTTTTCCACTCCAATTAGGAGGGGTGATCACCAAAACATGGAAGGGAAGAGCTGGAAATCGCACCCCACCTTTCCTAGTTACATTAGGACATGGAAAAAACCCTAAACATATAAGAACTCGTCCTAAAACTGAAGGGGAAGGTTCACACACTTGCTGGGGTCGTGCGAGGCGGAGCTAGGGCATCAGGAATGGAGGAGAACGGCTGGAGAAGGGAGCTTCTTCCCCAACCATGCTCTGCTGCGATCTGTGCACAAACCGGGCATTAAGCTTCACAAAAGTAGGTATTCTTGCGCCAAAGATGAATCTAAATCATCCTATCTTGTACTGCAACTTGTCTACTTTCGTTTGCAAGTGGTCTTCCCAAATTCCATCATGTAATCGTCGAGTTATAAGTGTTTTCCCATCCTTGCGCATATCTGTCCTGTTTCTTGTTCATGCTTGTTTGCATGCCTTACGAGACCAAATTGATTCGGTTCAAAGGCATAGATCTCTTCTACAAGTTCCATGTTCATCACCTTGTCCCATGTGCCCTAGTTTGAGAGATATAAGCGTTTCATGACGATCGTTACATGTTCCTGCGTTTTTTCTACGTTTTCGATCTGGAGCTTGAATTGCGACAGCTTCAGGTGACACGATTCAAGTGACTGGTATCGCGTCGGCCTCCACCGTCGCGATTACCTGAAAGGCGACAAGCCAAGTCAACACATGTTGGGCACGTCCCGCGCCTCAAACTGTGTGCCGTTGACCTATCAGACGACCGCTGAAACGCGACTGCTAAGGTCGTCGCGTTTCGCTGTGTTTTCCCGCCTCTGGGAAAGCACGCCATTCAGACATTTAGGGTTTCAAGGATGCGACGGTCTCCGTCGTCGCATTTCTGACCCCTTGATAAACGCGACCATGATACCCGTCGCGATTTTCCTGCATTATTCCAGCAACGAATTTAACTTTTTTTAAATGATTATTTGGACTATTTATGCATGTTTATGCACTGTAAAGTTGTTTAATGAAAAGTAAACCAACATGTTATTAAAATTTGATTTATGTCAAATAATTCTTTAATTTAAGCGATAACATGCACGATCATTCAGTGTTCATGATTTCATACACAAGCACACACTTCAAACGATTATCCTTGCCATAAAATCAGGGAGAAAATACTTGAATAAATTATCTGGTAAACGACTTTAAGAATTACACATTATTCCCCATTTTTATAATGACATTTTTTCCGCTTTATTACATGGTTTTGGAACACTGATATCGCCGCTCCACTGTTCTAGAATTCCACTAGAACGTCGAGCAACTTGTTTCCTCTACACACTACTCTATTGACAAGTTGGAACCTCTCTATCGGACATTCCATTCTGGTAGACAAGGGACATTTTGTTAAGACCCCCATAAGACACCGTACTCTGTGGATACTCTCATGGAGACCGAGCTAGTTGTACTCTGACGCCATAACACCCTTAGGGATCGATATGATCCAAATGGCTTTAGAAGTTCTCTCTCATCTTGACTCACGCCGGACCTTTGGACCTATGCATAACATGGCCAGTGGAAGGGTAGTGAATTCCACCTGATTGCCAACACTAATTGCGCGTGTTGTGTAACTGTTACTATCGCCCGTTTAATCGATGTCTTATGTGCATGACCTATAGTTCTCATCTATAATCTACTCGCTCATCTATTCACACTCTCTCTGCTATCTCGTCTATTCATCTAGTACTCTCATCTATTTCTTGGTACTCTCTATTAGCCATTGACTGATTGTCTAACGATAAATAATATAACTAATGCCTGGAAATATATAAAGGGCCTGGTCAGGTTCTGGGAGGTGCGCCCAAAAGTGCTATTTGCCCGCAGGAGTTAAATGACCAGAGTATTTGGCAATACACTCAAGTGCTATCTATCTCGACTATCTAAATGACAATCAAAGTGCTATACTATACTTGTTATTCTATTTTTACACTTTGTGCTATTTGTGCTATGGCCATCCTGTTCTGCGCTATATTTGTAAACTTGTGCTATTTCATTCACATGCTATCGTGCTATCTCTTACGTTACTTGACTCTCTTGCACTATCATATAGTAACTCTGATTTTAATACACTAATCATGTAAAGTTTGCCCACACCATGAGATATAAATCCTACTGAGCGTTGTCGCTCACCCTACGTTATTTGTCATTGTGTCTCAGGTGAGGCGGAGGACAATGAATACACTCATGAGGATGGGGAGGACGAGGAGTGATCCACGAGTTCCATGATGTCACCAAGTTATCCTAGATTGTCTTAGTAGTGTTTTATTTCCATCCTATGTAATAGAGTCAATTGGGCCCTATGTTATGGCTCTGAGTTAGTTGATGTAATAGACAACAGTTGAATTATCCATAAAAGTTATTTATTTTCGTATTATTAAACTGTCCAATTATTTGTTGTCTATTCTACGCTCTATACTCGTTTACTTGCAACTGCCTCACGTTCCGATATTCCATGTCAGGGCGTGACAATTTTGTGGTATTAGAGCCTAGGATATCCTTACTAGGATAAGTAAGTATAGGATGTTCTAGGACGGATGGCAGCACTTCGTGGCAAAATCGGGGCTCTTCTCTCCTCTGAAGGTGGAGTGTCACTTATATAGAGAGGAGAGAGATTATCCTCGTCCTTAAGTGATAATGACCCAAAATAAATGATAAAAGCCAAGTAAGTCCAAAGGGAAGAGTCCTAAGATGGTCCCAAGATGCCATGGACCCTCAAACAGCGCATGGGGGTTGTGGGGGGTTGCATATGATAATGATAAGGCCAATGGAGGATAAATAAGAGGTGGTTGTGGAGGCCAGCGCATGCAGATACTATCGCGATGGGTCGTAGGGATGCAATATGGCTTGTCAAGACGGCGAGGATGGTCACGGCCATAAGGGCACGTGAATGGATATGCATGGGCTATCGCGACGGTCAAGGGAGGCGCGACATGACTAACGTGATGCCACGACCCTTCGCGTTAAAGAAAATCGATTCTTCTTGGCTAATTGATCAATTATTTAGAAGAATAATCAAGTTTTAAGCAAGAGGACCCTTAACAAGATAATTTAGACAGGATAATGTGAATATTGGGCTTTTAATGTGCTCAAAACATGGCTAATGGATGGGCTCAAGGTGAGTGACCAACTTGGCGCTCATTAAGAGAACAAGAAATGTGGTTCAACTTATGGGCCAAAATCAGGTGTCTACACTACTCTCTCAGAAACAACAAGCTCTCAAAAGAATAAGAGAAGTGAAGGTTTTAGAAGAGCTCTGAGCAGATGGACATGGAGTGAGGGCACACTACTCTTCTAATCTAAATGGTGGTGAAGATCTCCGTGTGTACGCGTGTACAATTTGGAATCACAGGATTGCGCGCCCCTCGAAACACACAACATGATCGAAAGGTTCAAAGCTTGGGATATGGAATGAGATCGCCACCTAACAAGATGCCCTAAGTATGAACGAAGAATAAGGCTAACGTACTAGGAAAGGGACTGAGAAGTGGGCACTTATTGATGTCGCGAGACCCTGACCGGGTGCGTTCTCCTTGTCGCGACGTAGGTGGTTGACGCGTTCTCTATAGTGCGGGAGAAGAATGGGGAGGACCTTATTCTTGCACTCCAGTCGGCTAGAGATCATGAGCCCCTCACCTATCCTTGCCTAAGTACCTGCCAAAACAACGAAAACACAAAGAGGAATCCCTGTTAGACCATATTTAAGTGAAGTAACTATTCAAAAATATATGAAAAGGATGGATCATGGAGGGAACGAACCTGGGGGGTGTTTTAAACCCCTTGGTTTTTATAAGATGTGGGAAAGGAAGAGATGATCCTATCTAAAAAGAAAAGTAACAACATGCATGAAAGGGAAATGAGAAGAGGGAAGGAGGAAAGAGCCCCAAAGGGGTAACTCCCTAGCCATGGGATGATGCCCTTGGTCGTGCAACAACCTTGGAAGAATGTGGAAGCTGCCACCTCAGCCGCCACACTACATACATGAAGGATGAGACTTGACTTGATGAAGAGAACAACGAGGAAATGGGTGGAAATGGGAAAGCCGCGAGCTAAGGGAGAGTTCTGGAAGGATTTTGGCAGCACTTCATGGAAAAATGGGCTGCTCCCCTCCCTATGAAAGGGGAGGGTCACTTATATAGAGTGGAGATAGAAAATCCCATCCATAAGTGATAATCACCCATAAAAGTAATAAAAAGCCATGTAAATCTGCATGGGGAGAATCCTAAGAGGGTTCCGAGGAGAGATGGAAGCTCAAATCGCGCATGGGGGGTTGTAGGGGTTCTTTGGATGATGGTAAAGGACCATAAAGGCACGTGAACAAATATGCAGGGGCTGTCGCGACGGCCAAACGGGACGCGATCTGAACTAACGCGATGCCACGACCCGTCGCGTTAAGGATGACTGATTATACTTAAAATTTAATCAAATATTTAGGAGAATAATCAATTATCTAAGGGTTTAAATCGGTTAAAATGGCATGAACGTGA